>OU461585.1:8469649-10869649 GCA_911812115.1 Pristionchus exspectatus | reverse complement strand
GAAAAAGAGGAGGAGGAAAGAGATGGAAGAGATAAGGATGATAATGAAAGAGTAGAGAAAGAGATCGACCTCTCACTCTACTATTTGGGACAATTGAATAGCGTGGATGGAAAAGGGAGAAGAGTGATGAGATGATTGATAGGAAGGAGAAACCTTAGTTGCATTTGAGTATCCCCTTTAGACTAGACTTACACTCAACCATTTGGATAAAGAGGAAGAATTTGTTGATTGGGATGGACAGAACACTAGATAGATGGAGTATATAGTACAATTGAAGAATTGAAGAGAAAGGAGTGAAATAGAAGGGAGCAGATGGAATGAAGATGAATCAATGAGAGAAGTTGAGACAAAGAAGAAGTCATATGGAAAAGAGAGAAAGAGAAAAGAAGGGAGGAGTAAACCATCTTGACTGATTGAATAGTACTAAGTGAAGTTGATCTTTGATCTTTAGTATGAATTGAATAGGCAAAATGAGTGAAGGGGTAGAGTGAATGAGTGAAGAGAGTGTCCGAATGAATTGATTGTTCATTCTCAGTCTCTGAGGTGACCAGAGGTGCTCTCTGTTTGAAGAAGGGGAGGTAAGGGAAGGAGGGGAGAGGAGGGGAGAGAGGGAGGGAGGGGGAGTTTAGACGTGTGAACGAAAGAATGACTTAATGAGGCCTACAGGGAGAAGGATCATGCGAGATTGACACTGGAGAGTCAAAGGGAGTCACAACAGATTGGAAAGAGGGAAAGGGAAGGGAAGGAGGGGGGGGTGTAGAGGGGGACTAGGGGAGAAGGAAGGGTGGAGACACCTGCAACCTTATCCAATCACATTGAGACCATTGGTCTATCCATCTTTCTCACCCCCTACTGTTCCCCCTCCTCCCCTCCCTCACCAGTCCTCTAATACCTTCTCTTGTTCCCCCTTCTCTCTTGGTCCGAAACGAGTAGTCAAAGTGACCCTCCCCGTTTCTCGCTTCTCTTTTAATTGACTCTCATGCTTTCCATACTCAGTTTTTATGCCAGTGAGAATTTAAGGAGTGAATGAAATATCGACATTTCCACCACAGAGAATGACAGTAGTCGATGAGAATGGAAGAGGGGAAGATGAAGAGGAAGCAAGCTGAATGGATGAATGAGAGTAAAGATCAAAGATCATCTTCAATTCACTTGTCTCAATCCAGCGAATGCAACTGCAGCAGTTGGTTCAACGTGTTGTTTGAGACGAGTCCAAATGAGAATTAGAGCTTCTCTGATCTCTTCTTCACTCTATAATGGATTTACTCTCAGAATAGACTCCTTTCATACTCACAGTTTACGTTTCATTCAGTGTTTCAACTACTTGCAGTCAAAATAAACAATCTCTCTTTCTTCCTCATCATTTCTTCACTTACCACTTGAATGACATGAATATTTGGATGTTGAGCGAGAATTCTTTTGTTCTCATCTCCAATAACTCTAACTCGTATTCCATCAGCTACAGTATCCAATGCAGATCGATCTCCAGAATGAATTCCTTCCAACTGAATTCATTCCATTTCTTCCTCTTCTTCTTTTCCTTGTCTTTACCTGTTTATTCAATTCCTTTCCTTCTGGTTCAACAAGATAAATAGTAGTCGAAGGAAGGGCAAGAGCCAATCCTGATGCCAATCCCCCTCCTCCAACTGATACGAACACACTTTCCACTTCTTCCAATTGATCTTTGATCTCCATTCCAAGTGATCCTTGTCCTTCGATTGTCTCGATTGTATCGAATGGTTGGATTATATCGAGATGTTCTTTCTTTGCCAATTCGTCACACATCTCCTCTCTCAATGACAACAGTTATCGATGGAAGAGAGTAGAGGAAGAGAGGATAATGATCATTCTAGATACTACTCATGCGATTATGGATTATCATTGAATGATAGACAAAAGAATAGAAGAAGAAGGAAAGTAGAGAAGGGGAGGGGAGAGGAGGGACTTACCTATCAGTGATTCCATTTCCACATCTGACCACACGTGCTCCATACGCTGCGATTGCATCGACCTATGCATCTCGATGGATCAGTCGATAATCATTGGGAACTACCGTACTTTCGCTGCAGGAGCTCCTTCAGGGACGACTACCGTACACGGAATACCGTACTTACGAGCAGCCCATGCCACTCCCTGTCCATGATTACCAGAGGAATGAGTGATCTGAGAAGGAGGGAATAGGGAGAAGGAAGGAGAGATCAAAGATCACTTACAACTCCTTTCGTTCCTTTCTCATAAGCCATTCTCATATTGTGAATGGCTCCTCTTGCCTTGAATGAACCCGTTTTCTGTAGGTGTTCACTCTTGAATGAAACCTGAGAAGATGAATGATTAGTTCTTCCTCATTACAGTGCGTAATACAACTCTTCTCCATCATCTCTTTTCGTAATTCAAATCACCTTGCATCCAACCATTTCATTAATAGTGGAAGAAGTGAGAATCGGAGTTGGAGACAGTTCTTTCTTGATATATTTATACCCGTTTTCAACCCCAGATAAAGAAGCCATCGAGACTGAAAGAAAGAGGAATAAACAGAAATGTAGTGATGAAAGATTGATCAATCGCCTTTGCCATTACGAATAAAGGTTAACATGTTATGGGAAAGAATGACTAAAGAAGAAGAAAGAGAAGAGAAAGAGAGTGAAAAAGGAACGAAAGAAAGAAGGTGATACGAATGATAGAAGCATGTGAGTGATAGAGAGAGGACATTGAACCGAGAGAAGGAAAGGGATCCCCCACCCCACTCCCCCTCCCTTCTCTTCCCCTTCCTCCTTCCTCTTCCAATTGTCTCTAGTGCACTTCCATTCCCCATGGCATTCCCATCCATTTCCCTCAATTTCTTCACTCATTCATACAATTAATTAGAGTTTATTAGATACAATTATTACACAGTGATGAAAAGTTTAAAACGGGGATGGAATGAATGAGAAGAGAAGATATGACAATGAACAAGGGAAATTATGTGATAGATGAGAGTAGAAAGGGAAATAAAGGACTAGAGAGAGAATGAATAGTTAGCCCGATTATGTACATTTCAAGTGACAAAATGATAAGTGAAAGATGACAACTCTCTTCTATTCACACACTCTCTCGTCGGTTAGATAGGGAGAGAGAGTATGGAGAATAGAGAGAGGGAAAAGACTAGAATGGTAGTGTGAGGGATACTGTATAAGGCAGAGATGTGTCAGTGAGAGGGAAGGGATACGGTACATGGGGGATACGGTACATTAACAAATTGACAATTGAGTAGTAAGAGGGGCGAGACCCGCTTTCCTTCTTTGAGCGAGAGCAGATGAATTGACTGATCGAAGAGGAGCACACTTGGGAATTGCTGTTGCCATTCTGAAGGGAGAGATTGAGAGGGGAGAGAGAGAGAGAGGGGTAGAGGGGGAGGGGGGGAGGAGTACCTGTAAGTATCTTCAATCTGTTTCTTCACAGTGGGAGAAGGTTGAGCAGGTATAACTTCTCTTTCGGGAAGAGTTCTTCTCTCACTGATCCATACATGTAATTCAATCTGACGAGCTGTTGGTCTCTTATGAGGATCAACATGAAGAAGACGACGAACGAGATCCTGAATGGAAAAAGGGATTACGGTAGGAGAGAGAGGGGGACGGGAGAGGAGAGAGAGTACCTTGGCTTGATCACTGATCTTTGCCCATACTGCTCCTTCCATTGAATATGCTCCTTCTGATAATCTCTTGGCCATTAATGATTCTTCTTCATCTTCTGTAAAGGGATCTCTTCCTCTCTCTCTCTCTCTCTATCTCTCTCATTCACTAACGGGAGGATGCAAAGGGGGCGTGTCCACTGAGCATAGCATACAATATCACTCCCAATGACCATACATCACATGATCGATCGTATCCTTGACGGAGAAGAACTTCCGGAGCAACCTGAGAGAGAGAGAAGAGTACGGTATGTTCTTCCCTTCCCTTCCCTTCCCTCACTTACATATTGTGCAGTATAACAAGGAGTCATCAACATTCCATTTTCTGCTCTCGATTGTTTCGCAAATCCAAAGTCAACGATTCGAATTGATTCTGGTCCTCCTTCCTTACACGCATACATGATATTAGACGGTTTGAGATCACGATGAGCTATCTGAGAGAGGGGAAGAGTACGGTAGAGAGAGGGAGAAGGGGGAGAAGGGGGGGGGGAGGGGAGGGAGTACCTGATTACAATGGAGATAATATAGAGTAGATGCAAGAATGGCCATATGATCAGCTGCTTCTCTCTCACTTAATCCTTCTCTCTTCATTATTCGATCGAGTACCTGAGAGAAGACAATGATTACAAGACGGAATAAAGTCATTCCTCGCTTACTTCTCCTCCTCTACAGTACTCCTCCACAATATAAACAGTTCGTGAGTCTTCATATACATCAATGAGAGAGACGATATGAGGATTGAGATGGGAATGACGACGAAGAATATCAACCTCCTCTGAGGGATCCACGTCCGAGTTCTTTGACACCATCTAAAGAGAGATCAAAGATCATCCCCTCTCCCCTCCCTCTCTTCATACCTTGACTGCATATTCCTCTCTCGTGTGTCTATTGACACATCTTCTCACAACAGAATGAACTCCTTTCCCAATCACTTCGTGCATTTCATAATCATCGAAGAATGAATGAGTCTTCGCTCCTTTGATCTCCTGCAGAGTCTGCAAGAGAGAGAGAGAGAGAGATCATCTTCCATCCCTTGAGAGTGGATTGACTAACCTTATCGGGATTGTTCCTCACTGTGGGAGATATGAATGAGAATCCTCGGAATAATTCATGAGCTGCAGCTGAGGGAGGAAGAGCAGGAGAATCTAAAGAGAGGAGGGGAATGAAGGGAGGGAGAGATCAATGATCAACTCACCCTTGGGTGTTTTCCTCGTGAATTCAGGATCGAAATGAAGAAGAGCATCGACTGGATTGATTGCAGGTTGGAAGGGAGGCTTTACTTGCTGCAATTTGAACTCATTACATTAATCAATAACCATCGAGTCAATCCCTTTTCCCCTCCCTTCCCTTCCCTTCCCTTCCCTCCTCACCTTCGCAAGTAATCCATGCCAATTGATGGAAGCGAAGAAATTGTGTTTCTTCAATGCGACTGATCCATTCGTACCGTATCTATCATCATATTCATTACTCTCTTCCCTTCTCTTTCCTTTCTCCTCACCCTAATCGATTGACTGCATTCCTCTTGAAGAGAGCTCTCAGAAGAGATTGAGCTGGAGGAGAGAGGAATGGAGGCATCGATAGTTTTGATCTGAGAGAGAGGAGTACGGTAGGGAAGGAAGATGAATCGATAACTGACTTAAGAATGAGACTCATTGTCTCTTTCCTATCTGAACCAGTGAACGGAAGATGACCAGTTAGCATTTCAAACTGAATCAATCATTAGTTAGATTGAATCCCTCTCCTTCATTCATACCATAAGTACTCCCAGAGACCAGAAATCAGCAGCCGTTGAATGGCCTTTCCTATTTATCACTTCAGGAGCCATGTATTCGATTGTACCTGAACATTCATCGACTCTTCCTACTTGCCCCCTCCCTCCCTTCCTCTCTCCCTCCACTTACCACAGAATGAATAAGTCTTGTTATCACCATCGACTGCCTCCTTCGATAGACCAAAGTCGGTTAGTTTGATATGTCCATCCGAATCGAGAAGAATGCTGATGAAAGGGAGAGCTCAAAGATCAAAGTGGGCGGAGTCAAACTCACTTCTCTGGTTTGAGATCTCGATAGACGATTCCTAGTGAGTGGAGATGTTCAAGGGCAAGAGTTAATTCAGCCAGATAGAATTTGACATCTTCTTCAGTGAACATTACCTAAAGGAATAGAGGGGATTGAGATAGAGGAGGAGGAAGGGGGGAGGGACACTGACCTCCTTAGATAATCGAGTAAAGAGATCTCCTCCTCGAAGAAAATCCAGAATCAGATACAATTTGCCTTCCGTTTGGAATGCTGTAATGGAATAATTAATCTATTCTTTCCTCTTCATCCTTACCATAATGCAATTTGACAATGAATGGATGGGAGATATGAGCAAGGATATTCCTTTCCATTTTAGTCCTTACTCTGTCTCTCACTTTAAGAGTTGCCTTCTTCAGTACCTTCAATGAGTTCTCTCTTTGATGACGTCCCTTCCCTCCCCTTCCCCTCTTCTCTCTCTCTCTCTTCCCTCCCCTTCCCCTCTTCTCTCTCTCTCTCTTCCCTCCCCTTCCCCTCTTCTCTCTCTCTCTCTTCCACTCACCTTCATCGCATAGAAAGTGCCGTCATCCTTTCCTTCTCTCTTCCGAACGAGAAACACCTTCCCGAATGAACCCTTCAACGGGATAAATCATATTCCATCCTCTCTCCCCTCTTCCTCTCCCTTTGTAGATCTCTTACCTGTCCGAGTACATTGAGTAATTCGAATTGTGATGCTTCAGCTCTTTCAGTCAGATTTCCATCTCCTTCACATAATTTGCCCAGATCGATCTCAGTGAGAGCATCCAACTGAAATGGAGAAGACCATCATTACATCATCAATCGATAAACAGTTCCAGTACTGTAAATATTCGTTTCCCTCAAGGGAATCAAACCAGTATCTTTTCTTGTTCCAAATGGAAGAGGAAAATAAAAGAACACGTCTAAACACACAAAGGGAAAGGGAATAGAAAACAAGAGACGAAAGGAAAGGAAAGGACTGTTCCAGCCATCGAGACAACAATAGCAAGATACAGTAACAGGGAAGAGACTACTTTAATGGATGACCTACCTCCTTCTTTTCCTCTTTCTCACTCATCTTCGATTTTCGCAGTGACCGTCCATCTATTCTCATAGTTGCAGCAGAGGGAGGGAGAGCGAGGGGGTACTGAATGAGGGGAGGGGAGGAGGAGGGGGAAGACTGCTCACTCTTTCTCTTCTCCATCCCCTACGACGACGTCATCTAGTCCCGCCCCTCCTTTCCTTCCATTGCCCTCAGGCCATTCAGATGACGTATCCATTCAATGGAGATGAGAAGGAAGGAACGAACACCCACTCCATCGAAGATATATTGATGAACTTAGGATGAAGGACCACTACCAATTAGAAGACCCATGGAGAACCACTGACACAAAGGTACCAATGAAGAGAAGAACGACTAAACAAGAAGCAATTGACGGACAGTAGAGAGGAGACATGCAAACTGAATTCCCTATTGGTATATTCATACTCATACAACAGAATAGAAGGAAAGGGAAGGACGATGGAGTGACAAACTGACCGTTTGGGTTAGTTCCGCATGAGATGAGTAGTTAGATGTCATCTGAAGAGAGACGGAATTGAAAAATGAAGATGAGAAAGATCAAAGATCAATCTATACCGAGAGAAGATGTTTAAGAAGGGAGTGCAAGGGGTAGAGAATACAAGATTGCATGTAGGAATGGTTTCGAGAGGGGAGTATGAATGGGAGGAGGAATGATCACCCTAAGGGGAGATTCCTCACTGAATGGAACACAATGTAGGAATACAAATAGTGATGATGTGAGAAGAAGATCCATTGAAACGGTATGATACGAAGAAAGAAAGGGAAGGGAAGGGAGGGAGACCTCCTTCCCTTCGAGAGTAACTATCTATCGATCGATTGATGGAATGAGATGGGAATAGACTGAGAGGGATAGGAGTCTCTACTTGATCTACTCCTCCCTTCACAGTTGAATAAACGGAAGCGAGAGATGAAAGAAATGAAGAGGGCAAAGGGAAACGAGTTGAATGATTGGAATGAAACAAGCAGAGATGCAAATGAGATAGATATTGACTCAATCTCAAACCTGATCCTTATTTAGAGTGTCAAGAGCTATTCATAGACTGAGCACAAGGATATAGTCCATCATGATTATTCGATACTCTTATGTGAAATATGAAGTGTAGATTCGAAAGTGAAGAGGATCCGATCCTCAGGATCGTCTCTTCACTCAATTGAGATGAGGTCAGAATGAAGAGAAGAAGCGAGAAGATGTAATGCATGATAATTACTCTCTATTCGTCTCTTCATGCTGCAATCTCAGTAGGAATCCCTTCCATCCACTTGAATCTTCTCCTTCAGAACAGCTTTTTCTGCACTCGAATTCTATGATTAAATATTCTGAAGAGGGAACAAACGACATACTCACAAATAGTGCAGAATATTCCACGGGAAAATAACCCTGACTCAGTTCCCCGCTTTCTTTCAAACGTTGAACAAAAAAAAGAGATGTAAACTCAAAACGGAATATCTTCCTCTTTCGCGTATTCAACAGAAACCATACAGTCAGACAAAGCGACAAAATTGTTCCAGAGTATTTTCTTTTCTTGAAAAGAAGATATCGACTGATTTTCGCTATAATTCACAGAGATCTAATCGACTCCACTACGGAAATTATGATTCTTCAACTGTCTTCACATCCAGAATGCAATTCTTCCCCATTGAGGTACAATCCGGGAAACGAAATAATAAATATTTGATTACACAGATTGAATACCACTATTTCTTTTGAAAAATCACTGGTTAATCACGAATGTTCCCATAATGTACCAGCGTTCAAGAATAATCAAGAAGAGGGAAGAGGGGAGAGAAGGGAGAAGAGAGAGGGAAAGGGGGGATTCACTCATCAACTGACCGCATCTTCGCCCTTTTCCATTTCTTCATCGTCTCTTCTTTTGTCTTCTCCTCCTTTTTCCTCCATTGGAGGTCCTTTGAATGGATCGGAGAATGGAGCTAAAGGCATCTGAAGGATCAAGATTACTTGAGAGGATATGGGGAAGAAGGGAGTCAATGGGATCATCAAACGACAGATATAATCGATAAAATAACAATAGGATATGGAAAAGGTATTGTCAATCCTCTTCCTTTCTATAGATGGACCATCTGTGATTTCATTGGAATACACGTGAATGCATTGGAATTCGATGATGAATATTTGAGAGTGAAAGAAGAAGAAGAGAAAAAAAGGAGGATGAAAAGGAAGAGAATGAAGAATGAACGTATGAAAGTAGTGCGATAGAAGAATCATCAAAAGACGAGAGAAAAGAGAAGAAGAAGTAGGGACCACCATCCTATTTTTATCGACTCGTGCCCACGCGATGCAAATTATCTCGAAGGAGCCTGATTGCCCGCGGGTTCTGACTTCATCGATCATTAGTACACTATATCGAGCAACTTTGCTCAAAATTTTGGAAAAATCAATGGGCTCCTTCCCATATTTTTTAACGAAAATATCTCAAAAACACTCAACTTTTGAAGAAACTTTGAATTTAAATCGTTCTAGATTTCGTGAAACGAGTTGCCCGCGACTTCTGACACTTCCCAGTGATGGACTAGTGCCTTACGCATGACGTGTTAAAAAATTAGCCAAATCAATGGGCTCCTTCAATCTTTTTTCAAACCCAAATAATTGTAATTATTTTGATCTTTGATCTCAAAAAAAAATCGAAGGAGCCCATTGATTTGGCTAAATTTTTAACACGTCTTGGACTGGACCCTAGTCTATCCCTAGGAAAAGTCAGAAGTCGCGGGCAACTCTTTGTTCTGGATTTACAGACCTTCAAAGTAAATTGTCTCTCGTTTTTGAAAACCGACTTTTCAGAAATTTGCAATTTTCTCGAAAACCAAAATCTTTAGGTAGGTATTCTCTGAACAAAAAATGATTCTATACTGTTGTTTAATAACTTGAGATAGATTCCGAGTCATGAATCACTGATTTGCATAATCGATGGTGGTCCCTAAAGAAGAAGAAGAGAAATGGAAGTAAAATGGACAAAGTCGATCTCGAAATGGAATAGTCCTTTTGAATCCAATGTTGAGAGAAGGAAAGATGAATGAAATTGAGACAGAGAAGAGAAATGGGAAAGACTGAAGAGGAGTGACTACCAGGTGAAAAGATACGAATGAGAAGTAAAAAGATACGAATGAGAATCTGGAAGGAGAAGGAAAGACAAATCGATATATGGAAAATGAATTGAGGATGAAAGATGCTAATAGGAGTATGATGTCTATTGAGAAGGAGGAAGGAAGGAGGAAGGATAGAGCAAGAGGAAGAGAGAGAGAGGGAAGGGGAAGAGGGGAGAGGGGATGGTGGAGTCTCTAGATGGAGAGTCTCTCTACCACAATGCCTTCTTCTCTTCTCCCTCTTCTATCTCTAGCCACAACAAGCCTTACAAAACCCCCTTCAACACATCTATTCCACCTCCCATTTTCTCCTTATTCTTCACGTCGCTCTTTTCATCCTAAATCTCATACTTTAGAAGTCAAAATGGATTTTAAATGGATATAGAAATATTGCAGTTTTCATAATTTTCACAAATCGGAGACAAAAATGAGACTCGATTTTTTTTCTAGATACAATCCCCGTATTACCAAGCAGATGAATAATGAGAATGGAAGAAGAAGAGGGGGAGGGAGGAAGTGTAGACTACTCCCGTTTATAAGAGATATTGAGAATGGTTGGGAGAGTAATAGACGGAGAGTGGGAAAAGAGAAGGAAAGAGGTGCATAAGTAATAGAATGAGTGGATGGATGTATTAAGAGGACGATGGATTCTCTTCTCTTTCTAGGAGGGAGAAGAGGAAGAGGGGAGTAATTGAAGTGAGGTAATGAGTATATTGCTTCGGATCCACACCAAATACTTCAGAGATAGCACACAATATCAAATTACTTTTTATACATTCGACTCATTGTACAGATAAAGAGGATATAAAACGAGTGTCGATCCTTTTAGACTACGAAACAAATGGATCAATCTAAAACAATTGCATTTGTACACGATGGAATATTACATTGAGAGAAGAAGAAGAATTAATTCAATCTCTGACGAAATGAACTTGATCTCCATTGATTGTCACTCCCATTCCAGATATTTCCTTAGAACGAATAGAAACACGAGAGATTGAAGGACGAAGGGGAGAATCTCTTAAACAGAAGAATAAGAGATCAAAGATCAAAGGGAGATCAATACTTACGTAAGGGTGCAATCAATTCGTTCTTCTTGTTGGGGAGTCTTCATAACATGAAAAGTCTTTCGTTCTTGAGGAGCTTTGATACAGATGGGATCAGATGGAGAAGGAGAGATCTCATCACGATACTAATACAAATCATATTTCACTCATTTAGAGATCAAAGATCAAACCTTCAGTTTATTGATGCGATTAGCAGAGAGTTTTATGCGAGGAGTACTGCTGAAATTGAATTATTTTAGAAGGGAATTAAATATTCCATTTAGGTGAATAGTTCACTTAGTAAAGAATTTCGAAAAAGTGAATAAATGGTTAAATATAGAGTAGTTCTCCATAACTTCTTATCTAACCTGATCGGTGCATTCTTTATATCTTCATCTTCATATACCGTCCATTTTTTCTCTTCTGCAATAGGAGAAAGAATCTTCTGAGTCTCATTGAGAACAGGAGTTTCTCTCCAATTCAAATCCTTCAAAGAATATCAATTACGAATTTATAGATTGACTAACTTCTCCATCTTTGATATTTTGAAGATTCTTCACCATGCATTCCATTAGAGATCCAATTGCTTCTCGATCTTTCTTCTCCTGAGTGAACAGTCAAGAGATATAGAAAGAGAATCCTATCATCCAACCGTCTCTTTTCTATCTTCATTCATCACAGTTATCGATATCAGTTGTTTGACTACTTCCTTCACTATATTTTCTTCCGTCTCTTCCATCGATGGAATCAACTGTAATCATACTCCAGCTCTCTTTTTTTCGATCCTTCATTCTCACCATAGGAAGAGGTCCTCTTGTCACAGTAATCACAGGTTCCAATGAAAGAGAGCTCACTCCAACTGTATCTTCCTTAGTCTGAATTTCCTTCCTTCCAATTCCAATAAAGAGAGTGAATCACTTACTTCTCTCGTTCGATCTCCAGCTATCTTCGATGGGTCAATCATCACTATTGTGGAGGTGGACATGAACTCAAAAGAATTAAATCATTACTCGATCAATACCTCGTACGGTACCTTCTCAGTACTGTAATGATCGTGTCTGAGCAGTCTTCCATCGGATGGCCGATCGTCCAGATGATTGAGAGATCGGCAACGATCCTAATCATATCGATCGATAAGTAGAAAGGACTACCGTACTCACATGAAGGACCATATCGTGGAAGGACCCTTCTGCGCCCAGAAGAGAAATCGATCGATGATGACCAGTTGCACCAACGATCTGAGAAGGAAAGAAGGGAGTATAGAGACGAGTGAGGGGAGAGATACCTTGGTTGAGCAGAGAAGAGGCACGAACGAATCATTATCCATTAGACTGAGAATGGAATAGATGTAAGACATTGAATTGGGAATACTTACGTGATCTTCCTGTGTGGAGTGTGAGTACAAGGGGAGAATAGAGGAGGAGCCATGTTGATAGGAGGAGAAAGAGGAGATGAAGTTGTTGCTAATCGAGGAATCTCACGAGGAGCTTTCTCGTATGGAACTAGATCATCGTCACTCGAATTCATCCCACAACGACGAAGACAACCTGAGATTACGGTACAAGGGTGGAAATAGAAACATGGATAAACGACTCACCGAATACCATTCCGAAGAGAGAAAGAGAGAAGGGAAGGGAGAGAGGGAGGGAGGCTGAGATGGGAAGAGGTCCTATCGATTTAATGAGGAAGGATCGACTTCAGCATGATCTACCGCTTCCCTCCCTCTCTCCTTCTTTATCTCTGCTCGATCGACAATATGATTCTCTACAAGAATTGGCGATACTGAAGAAATGAAGATCTACTAATAAACTATAACGGGAATCACTCAGCTACCCATTGTTCTACACGAATTTATACAACAAATTAAATTATTTATCAAAATGAAAATATCGAAACAATCGAAAACAGACAAAGAAGAATACTTCTTGAAACAATCGATAATGGGCATAAATGAAGTAATTCATGTGAACGGATTCACTCCTCGGGATCGAAATCAACTTTTCTCCTTTTGAATTCAATCGTCTTCTCTCCTTCATCCTTTTCTTCATTACTATCAATCGATGGAGGTATCCAATCACCCAATCCATTCCCATCACTGAAATGAATTGAATGATTATAGTCCATCCCTCTCAATCCTTACTCACCCTACACCCATTCCCTCTCCTCCCTCTCCTCTCTCTTCTTCTTCTCCCTCCGTACCAGTATCAATGATGAAGTCTTCTTCTCCGAACTGTCCATTTAATCGATTACCCCTTCTCTTCTCTCTCCCTTTCTTCCCTTACCTTCTCTCTATCTTGTTCCACATCATTCATTCCTTCTCTGCTTATCTCAAGTTCATAATGGGGCGTGGCTACAGTACTCGAAGTATTCGCCCATATATCATTCAGATCCTGTATTCCCAACCACGAGCAAAAGAGAGTAGACTGTGGATTCCTGAAGGGAAGATCCATTCAATCTACCGTACATCTCCTTCCTCACCTGTAATAGAATGCAGGAGGAGCTCTCTTAGCTTCCTCATCATCGTTCATCAATGGAGGAGCAGTAGGTTGGAAGTTAAATGGAATGTGGAAATCATCTTTCAGAGATCGAATTGATGCCAATTCTTCCTTGAATCAACATACTCGAAAACCATAAAATAAAAAAAAGAAGAATAAATGGTTTACCTCCGTTGGTGTGAAGTCGTATCGTTCTGTCTTATTCATCTTCGATGGTAAATAAGCCTTCTACAAGTATAAGGAGGGGAATCAATCGATAATCTGATGTATACCGTACCTTATCCGTGGTGCAAACTAACGAGTCGGTATTCTTGAGAATAGCAAGCCATTCTTCATCGTAAGAGAGGGAAAGATCTGCATTCTCATCCACCCAGAGATCGATTGACTGAAGAGAAGAGAGATCGAAGAGAGAGCGAGAGAGAGAGAGGGGAAGAGGAGGGGGGGGCTAGAATACCTGTAGGAAATGTCTTCTAGGAAGTGGTTTATCGAGAGAAAGGAATCTCGTCACTCTTTCATTCTCTTCTCCTTCTTTCTTCGGATGATCAACTAAAGCAGGGAATCCAATGTGCATATGGGCAGAGAACCAATATTGAGGACGAAGTTTCTGTAATAGAGTACGATGTATCTTCAAAGAGAAAGAGTTCTCATCGTTACCATCAATAATTCTCTTGCTCCTGGATTTCCCATAGTTCCAGCATTAACTTCGTCAGTGAAATGAACCTTCTTTCTCAATAGCCAATCTTTATCACCATAGTCCCATATTCCAGTTGGCCAATCGTGTGAGAGAAAGATATCCATTGATGACATTTGTTTACATCTGAAACACGAAATGGAGATATTACACTATTTAATGACTTGATAATATTGTATACCTGAATACATCGAGTGATCGCACGTGATATGCAGAGATGTTCGATCCCGATGGAAATGGAGGACACTCGAAACGACCTGAGAGAGAGAGAGAGAGAGATGGGGAGGTATAGACTAGTATATCAGTACATACCCTTGTGATAGTCCTTTCCTTTATAAATTCCACTCAATCCTCCAATTCTTAATCCACCGTACTTCAATACATTTGAATTGCCCATATAGTAGATATTAGGGGCGACCTGCATTAAATATTTAATGTCATTTACATCTGGAAAAGATCAAAGATCATTGTACTTACCCATCCTCCATTGGGTAATTCACACATGAAAGCACTTGCTTCGTGATTTCCTCCGATGAAGACTGTGAGAACGGGAGCTTTCTCAAGAGAACATTACAGTACTACCTCATTGAATATTGATTGAATACCTTAGCTTGAGAGTAGTATTGATAGAATGTCTCGAGACTTTTATACTTATCAGGGACATGCATGTGATGGAGATCACCGTAGTTACGAGTTGCCTCAATTCATTAAACCTATTCACAGCATTCCAAACCCTCGAAGAACAAGCCAGAACCCCTAGGAGCTAAAGTTCAGTCCCCCGCACCCACCTCATGCCGCAACAGTTTGCGAGGGCATGTGGTTGCCCCAACGAGGCCTCTTTGCTCACATTTTTAGGTAAAAAGACAGGAGAGAGTCGGGATTATTTCACCCACTACTCTGCCTGTCGATCGAGCGCTATATCAAATATACTTTATCACTCAACACGACGAAAATAGCAACTAAAAAATAGGGAAAATCACATGCTGGGAGACCCAACAACTCCTTTTTCAAGCAGTTGAGGGCCACCCCCTGTGCAATATTTATAATGTATTTATTGTACAAGACATAAAAAATAAATATAGAAAATCGGAAAGTTCTTGCACGGGATGAGGGATTTCGAATGACGATTACTTTTCAAATTCTTGATGTTCTTGAGTGCGCAGTCGAGGGTGTTCTTGTAGAGGACGTCCTTCCGATTAGACTGCATCATCATGCATCTTCCGACGGTATCCCACGGGTATGAAAGGATTCCGGATCCGACAGTCACGAACTGAGAAAGAGGACAATAAGAAATTCACAACTTTTGTCAACATACCTGAGCGATTCCCCAAGCGGCAAAGAAGTTAAGCTTCTTCTCCGAGGCGAAGAACATCCTGGCGGTATCGAACATTCCGAAGTAGGCGGCGCGGTAGATAATGATACCCTGGACGGATACGAAGAATCCTTTGTAGAGACCGATGGGTCCGTCAGACTTGACAATCTTGATCAAGCAGTCGGCGAGACCCTGTAAATAAAAAAATAAATACTTGTCACTTAAAAAAATAAATACTTGAGGTTAGCGGGCCCGCAATGGAAGGGGGTCACGTTGCGGCCCCGCATCGAAAAGGCGAAAAGGCAACTTCACTATACGGCGACAATAAGAAATCAGCGTGCGAAATAACCGACCTTGAACTCTCTGCTGCCTCCCTTTCCGATGTCAGCTCCGAGGCGGCGCCTTGCACCTACAAAGAATTTGCTTCAATGGTGCAATAAGCATCACCTCGCTTGATACAAAGAATATAGAGAGAAAAGAAGAAACCTGGAGGAGCTTGACACGCTCGATAGGGGCGACGGCGGTCTTGGAGACGGCGGCGGCCGTTCCTCTAGTAGCCAGATCAAGGAAGAACTTTCCGGTATCGAAACCCTTAGATTCCTTGGCCATGATCGACTCTTCGCTGTACCGAGTCTGGAAACGATGCTATAACTGCATTGTAGGGATGATAAAACAGATTTACGTGTCAAGAGCGATAATTCAATGGCAAGTATGACTATTTCGATAAAATAGAATGGAAGCGCTATCATCGAGGGTCAAATGAAGCTTGCTGATTTCATTTTTCGCCAGTTTTCACCTCGCATTGAATAAAACAACGGATATGACGGCGCTTCCGATAGTTAATAGTAACGCATATATAAAACAAACAAAACTACATAAATAAATATCGAAAAATAACGAAATATTGATGGTAAAATCAGCTCGTCTTTGCACACGATGACAAATATTTGACGATTTTTCTTACCGTAATTTCGCAAAATTTTAAGGATTTTCCGCGCGAGACAAATATTCTCCAGTCATCGTTGTGGATTGTTCTTCGAGATTTTTTCCCTTGTGTGGAATGCTGTGTATTCACTCCATTTAATATTCCACCAACTTGGAAGTCTCCACAACAGAGTAATAGATCGAACTTTCCATTCCCATCCTTCTCTAATTGTTCCATTGTTCGATACACCTTCAATGGATACAGTAATCCTTCTCCTTCTGAGTACTGTAATAACCTTATCGATTTCTCCATGAACACATCCAGCTACAGCCACTCTTATCTTCCTCTTTCCTTCTTTATCTCCTTCCTCTTTAATCTCTATCTTTATCTCATCCTCATTTACATCTTCTTTCTTCTTATCTTCTTCATTTACTTCTTCCTCTTTCACAAATTCATCATCGCTCTCACCACACATTCTAAATAGAACACTTATCATCACGGTATAATTCACAACATTAAAAATAGTATTAAAACTGAACTCAAACAGTAAATTCGCTACATCAATACAAATTTTATGTAATAATATTATAAATACTTTATTGTGTGATTCGTAATACAGATGTATTAAAAAGTTGTAGAGCAAGTGATACAATTGAAAATGGGAACCAGGAAGAATTATAAACACAACAAACTCTTTATGTAAGGGTACCAACATTTCATTAAAAAATGACTCATGTAAGATGTTTAAGCGAGAAGAGAGCGAGGATTTTTTTAATCGAGATCGAAAAAAGCTGCCCAATTTTGAATAAAATAATTTAATTAGGGTCACTCCATCCTTATTTGACCCAATATTCAACCTTCTGCAGTTCAACCAAAGGAGACAATTGAGAAGAGAAAGCTTTTAGTTGTTTGGCGATAGGATGATAATCAACAGAATCATTGATAGTCACACTCAATTCAATAAGATACGAATCCGACATCTTCTCTAGATTCTCCACTTCGTATTTCCCTGGCTGTTTCGTCCTCTTCAGACTACTCACTACGATCTACAATTAATCACAATTACTATGAACCAATATCCTACTCATACCTTAATTGCTCCGCAAGTCCACACTTTCCCCTTTGTCATATACTCATAGTCCAATCGTAGACCTCAATTAAATACTTCTCTTCTATCCATATTGTGAATGACATACCGAGTGTCTTGACGAACTCCATCATATTCTGAGAGTGGGCCACACTGTCAATCACTTTCCTCACAACAACTGGACAATTGGGATCAGGTTCAGGACGACCGACATATCTCAAGGACCATAATCTATGAACATGTCTTTGTTATCTTCAGTCTACCTAAATCTCCACTGATTGCTCGACGTTGTCTCCGTGTGAAATTTGCGTCGTAATCTGCAATAGATTAATATATGTCAATCCAAGACAATACTCAATCCTCGTTATTTTATTCAATACCAAACACGTGTGTGTATTTTGTGCTCCTTATCTCTTTTCTAGTTAATTGTAATGCTATGAATCACCCAAAAATAGCACGCCATCAATTGTTAAACTGACTCTCGACTGATTCCCATCTCACCTGAGGGTGACATCAGGAGTTTGCGTAGTCTTGAGTGAGAAACTCATTTCATGTTCATGGAATGGAGTACATCCTGGATCACAGATTCCAGCTAGTCTATTCTCAAGATCAATTAGATTCGTTGCGTAGATTGATCCCCATAGAATACATTCCTTACGCTACAATCGAGAGATTAGTCAATAATCACAGTGAGGTCATCTACCTGGTATATCTGGGCGAGATATTCATTATTCGCATCTCCCTTCTCTTCGTCTGACATTCTATAACCTAACACTCCATATCGTCCTTTGCTGTATGGGATTCACATGTAATATTCATTCCGAAACAAACGGCAGTAACTCCTTTGTCAATATGCTGATGAGGTAATAGCTTTATTACTACAAGTAGGGTCATAACAGAAATGATTCTATCAAAAAAGCATTTGGCAATGGCTTACATACAAGGGGAACAACTGTGGTCTAATGGAGTAAATCAATAGTGAAGCTATCTACCGTACTCGTGGATCCGATCTATTGACTACCGTACACTTATTTGTACTCGGCGATGAATTTCTCATGGAAGGATTTGAATCTCGTGAGCATATCACGCATCAATTCGGGTTGAGGAAGAATCGTTGTTCTGAAGTGATAAGTGCCTGGTTTCTGACAGAATCCACTTCCAGGGACGATACACACTCCCGTTGACTCAAGCAACTTCATTGCGTAGAAGAAATCTGGCTCCTTAATATATCAATTAAGATGGAATGAATGGGAGAGTAGACTGACCTGATTGAGTGCCTTGGCAGCATTGATTGCCTTCTCTGGAAGATGAATCTGAGGGAAGGCGTACATCGCACCCTTAAACGAAATGATTAGTCTTCCCCTTCCTCTTTCTCTTTCCTACCTGGACAGGGTTGCAAGTGATTCCTTCGATGGATCCATAAGCTTGTTCGACAAGGACAGCTCTTTCCTTGAGGGAAGCAAGTACAGCATCCTTCTCCTTCTTCCATTGTCCATAAGAGGGCTCTCCCTCCTTCGGTCCATTCACTACCGTATCGATAACTGCCTATAATCACCAAATGTTAATCAATTTGGGGAATCAATTTGGAATCAATTAAAATTATTCCATCAAATCAATAAACTGACCTGTCCGAGTACGGTAGAGCACAGTTTGGCTGAGATCATCTTCTTGAACATAACGAACACCTCAAAAGAAAAAAAGTTGACAAAATATTTTATTCTCTCTTTGAGGTAACTTTCAACCGGTTCATTGTACCGTGAATAACCATTCACTTGTCCAAACTAGTTATATTCTCGCTATATTCGATGCACATGTCATGCCACTTCAGTCTAGTTCAATCTATGCCATGAACTTTGAAATGAATAGAATCAAGTGTTTCACCTCAGGATCGAGATTGGCGAATTCGACGTATCCTCCTCTCAGTCCACATTCTCCCATGTATCCCTTCGATACGGAGTGGAATGAAGCCAACTCCATCCTGATATTCATCGCACATTATTATTTTCTATGCATGCAATTTCGATTCGAATGAATAAAATTAACAATAGGAAGATTACTTGTCATAAGGAGCTCCCATGCTCATGAGGACCTTCTTGAATGAGTGGAATTGCGATCCCTCAGCGTACACATTGTCTTGGTACACCTCAACGTCAATACTCAATAACTCTTTCAATAATATGTTACATGGGAAATCAGTAAATAATTGCATTTGAACTTATATTTAAAATATGTAAAATTATCGTACCTCATCAGCCATAATGAAGAGATTGTGCTTCTTGGCGAATTTGATGATCATCTCGATATTCTCTCGAGGAAGAACCTGTAAGACCCCTTATTTCTCATATATTCATTATTATACAATTAACACATTCATTTGGTTACGATTGGTGACATTTGCAAAATAGAAACAGACAATGATTAAAAATATTAAAACTGTTACCTGTCCAGTGGGATTTCCGGGGTTGATGATAACGATGACTTTAGTATCGAACTCCTTGAGACTCTCATTGTAAGATCTCTCCAGCTCAGATTCATCCAATCCCCATTTATTCTCCTCGTTAAGGAAGTATCCAACCTGAGAATTATTATCATTCACTACTCTTGTGAAACTCTACAGGCTTGAAAGAACTATTAATGAATTATGTACCTGTCCTAGGCCGAACTCTTCGATAGTAGCGGAGTAGAGAGGATACTGAGGGATCGGGACCATGAATCCAACCTTACGACCACCAGTACGGTTGATGAACAACTTCATCACGTTTCTCAACGACAATAATAAGACAATTGTTTTCCTTCAATCAGTAATACCTGATGGATTCGGATGCTCCTCCAGATAGAATGACATTCTCCGGATCGACTGCGGCTCCACCATCGCGTCGCTACAATTAAGAGTTTAGTCCAACTGAAAAATAGGAAGTGAACAAACCTGAATGAATTCAGCAACGTGCTTTCTGATGACATCAACTCCAGTAGATTGAGAGTAAGCACCCGCAGACTTGCCTCCACATCCTCCCAGAATAGTCTCCACACGATTCTTCACATCGGAAGGAAGATCAGGAGAGGAGAGAAGGGCCGGATTGGCCACTGCACCAAGAACCTGCACACAACATATTCATCACCACTATCTTCCAAATAGCTGACATAGGCATTTTATTAACAGTTTGCGTCTATGAACATAACCCAACAAGGAAGGTGGAAATATCTTACTTGTCTAATGAAAGTGATAGGTTTCTGTCCCATGGCATGTGCATCTCCAATATTGGCCTTGATGACAGATTTGAATGGCTTGGATACTCCGTGGGCGAGTTCCTTCTCAAGCTCCACAGCTCTTAACGTTCATTCATTCAATTCATCTCTAGAGAGAATATGTAACCTGATCACAATGGGTCCACGAACGGCATATTCCATTGTCTTCACTTGGGGATTCAACGACCCCATAGTCATCACCTACAATATTCCCATTTTCATTTATCGACATCTCTCTAGTAGCCATTCACATGTGGATAGAACGTGCAATTGACAAAGCTGCGAGAGATAACTCTCCCCCTCTTCAAGTAAACAAAGACACTACAGAGGTAAAATCAATATATTCAGACCTTTCCGTTAGCCGACGCCATTCTTCTTGCGGATAGATTGAACACTGAACGAATGGAGTTAACCCCGCCCCGGCTCGATTGCATTCCCTTCAAAATAAGTCTCTTGCGTGTTAGAGAAGAAAAGAAAGAGAAGAAAGAGAGGCGGAGTGGAAGAGAACGCGACAAGTGGTGCAACGAGAGAGCATAGAAATCACGTACACCGCAGAAGGTTGCGCGTCAGTACACATGATGCCTTGATTCGGGTGAATTGAACCATGTGAGAAGAGAAAATCGAGGGAAACAAACAAAGCTCGAATGCGATCGCAACCTATCACCGCAATTTAAGTGTGGGTACTGTAACACTCACAAAATACACGCTCGTATTTCTCGACCTCTAAATTCGAACCAAATTCAACTGTTATTTTCGAAAATCAGGAACAAAATGAGAAATTATCGACTTTTACCCTGACCGTACTTTTTTGCAACCGTAATTTCTCATTGGTCTTGTAGCGAAACAAATTTTTAATTTCGGCCATTCTCTGTAATGTCGCTAGTCAGTTATTACCCATTTTAAGCTTGTTTATTTTGTTTAGATGTCGACAATTGATGTGTCTGAAATTCTCCGAGCATCTCGTGATGGAGTGAGTCCATTTTTCGTGTGAATCCATTTTGAAATTCATGATTTCGAATGACTTGAATTGTTTCAGCCACCATTGAAACGGTTCCGTCAAGAGGACGCTCCCACAAGCAGCATCGATGCTCCTGTCGATGCAGCGTCTATGTTGGCTGCACTTGAAGGAAGTCAAGAAGAGATTCAGCAAATTGATGAAGGATTACTCAAGAAACTAACATCTCAGGTACGTCTTTCATTTTTCCGTTGCTAACTGTACCCGTCAATAATTTAGCTGGAGAAGAAATGGCTGAGGAATCGTGAGATGCGAGTGAAACACGGTGACGACCCTCAGAAGTTCATGGACAGTGAACTTGAATTGAACACTGCTATTCAAGAGCTCCATTGTCTACCTGCGGAACCCGATTTATTCGATCTATTCATTCAGCTCAAAGGTATAATAGGAATCAACTATGATTAACTACTATTTTTATTCGAGCAAAAGAATAGTTCAATATTTAAAATTCCTTTGCAGGTCCTAATCTGCTCGTTGGTCTTCTCTCCCATGAGAACAGTGACATTGTGGGAGCTGCTCTCAATCTCATCAAGGTATTTATTTGTAACCGATCGTGCTTTATTCGATATGGTTAGTGCACGGCGTTGCTAACTACTCTTATGCACATCTTGACTTTCACTTGCGGTTTCCTCCTTTCTTGGGTATGACAGGTCGCAGTATCTGAGACAATGTGTATCCACCTGTTCGCGTCTGTTCTCCTTACCACAAATGAACACACGAGATTCTCGTCCACATTCATAATAGCCGCAGCGTTATCGAATTGACCACAATAATGAGGAGCCGAGAAGATTGTCACCAGTTTGCGATTGGCGAAGAATTCGTATCCATCTTGCACCACCTACAAAGTACTGTAGAGATAGATACTGTATTGGATGTACCTGATGAGCTCGAGCGACCAAATCAATATCTAGTTCAGAGCATGCATCCGCCACTACATTTGGACCGAAGATATACGATACTCCTCGAGTATTATTGTGCCATCCCTGATATTCATTACTTGAGATATTGTAAGAGTGAATGGGTGAATACAGAGACGCTGGTGTCGGGATCAGCCCAGAGGAGATCAATGTGAAGAGAGGGGTTAGGAGGATCACACGGACGAGTTATGGCACGAAGCTAAGAGAGAGGAGATAGAAGGGAGGGAGGGGAGGGGAGATACCTGGTCGAGACTCTTCAGTTTGGGAGAAAGACCTCCATGCATACACAGAATTCGATTGGCAATGAGACCCGCAAGAGGCATCATATTGAATACTTCCTGTCATATTCATTCATCGGGGGAGAGGAGGGGAGGAGGGAGGGAGGGGGGGGTGAAGCACCTGGAATGCGTGCCACAATCGTGCACTCTGATATCGTCGATTGCATTCCTCGTAGAATCCATAGACACGATTGATGGTAGCACATTCATGATTACCACGCAGAAGGAAGAAATTGTCAGGGTATCGAACCTATTCACAGGTTACGGTATCATTGAATGATCGTAGACTGACTTTGTATGCGAAGAAGAGACAGATATTCTCTAGATTCTGATGACCTCTGTCGACATAATCACCAAGGAAGAGATAGTTGCTGATGGGAGGGAATCCTCCTCGATCGAATAGTCGAAGAACGTCTAGAAAGAGAAAGAGGATAGAATGGGAGGAGAGGGAGGGGAATGGATATACCAGGGTACTGTCCGTGAGTATCTCCACATACTTTAACTGGAGGAGTCACTTCAATGAGAGACGGCTGATTCGTGAATACCGATCTGATTGAGGGAGAGAGTACGGTATGAATATCGATGTATATCCACATACCGTACTGTCATGCATAGATGAAGAATTTCGGCTTCTTTGACAGTCTTAACCAATTGCTGTCCTGGTTGTCCCACTCCGAGTAGACGAATTATGAATTCATCGATATCAAATTGAATCTGAGCTCCCTTAGCTGAAAGGAATACGATAGAGTACGGTATGTAGGAGGAGGAGATTGGAGAGAAAAGGAGAAGGAGGGAGAGAGAGAGAGAAACGAACCGTCGGCCATTGAAGAAAAATGTGATATTGAAAGGAGGAGAGAAAACGACTGGGTAGGAAGAAATGTAAAAGGGAGAATGAAGAAGTGAAGTGGTGAAAGATAGAGAGTTAGATCATTTGATTATTCGTGCAATTGTGAATGAAAATAAAATGCGTAGACAGAGTTGATTGGATTATGGATCTCTTAATTAAGGAATTAATTGAAGACGATGGAGCTGAAGATGAAGAAGAGAATGAAGAAGTTGGAGAGATGGTTAATGCATTACTACAAGCTAATATACTTGATGTAAGGAGAAAGATAGAGATGAAGAAAGAGATGGAATGGATTACAGAGTATCGTATCGGCATTGAGTAGATTGGATGAATCGAATGAAGATGATGCTGATGCTGTATATCATGCACTCAAAGTTATTGATATGGTGAGTAGAGAAGGAGGAGGGGAAGGAGAGGGGGGAGGGAAGGAAGAGAGATCATTGCAGTTACTGGAGATAAAGGGAGATATTGTGGAGGAAGATGTCATCTCTTCCTCTCTATTCCAATGGGTACTCAAGAGATCGTGTCAAAGAGGAGCATTCGATGCTAATAAAGTGAGTCCCCTCCTTCCATCCCAACCATCAACCATCGTCCTCTTCTCATTCAGCAATATGCATCTGAACTTCTCTCTGTGATTCTTCAACAATCGGAGAAAGCAAAGACGAGATTAAGTGATAAAGTGGATGGAATGGATCTTCTTCTCAGAGTGAGTCCCTCCCCCCCCCCCCTTCCCCCCTCCTTCTAGATGAGATCTCTTAGGCATTAGCATCATACAAGAAGAAGGATCCTTCATCGGGTGATGAAAGTGAATTCATGGAGAATATGTTCGATTGTCTATGTGCTGCTCTTATGTGGAAGGGCAATAGAAAGGCATTCCTAGAGGGAGAAGGACTTCAATTGATGAATCTTATGCTTAGAGAGAGGAAACAATCGAGACAAAGTGCACTTAAGGTAAGAAGAGAGAGAGATATGGGAGAGAAGGGGAATGGATCCATTGAAGGTACTCGATCATGCTACAACTGGACCAGAGGGAACTGACAATTGTGCCAAATTCGTCGAAATTCTCGGTAAAAGAATGTCGTATGCTGATAGCATATGACAATGAATAACAGGTCTTCGTACTCTATTTCCTCTTCTAATGAGAACTCCTGCGAAGGCAAAGAGGAAGGATACTACTCCTGATGAACATGAAGAACATGTTGTTGCTGTGAGTGAGAGCAGAGGGAGGGAGGGGGGAGATGAAGGATGAGGATGATGACTCCCTTTCAGATCCTCGCGTCTCTTATGAGATCGTGTGAAGATGCATCTAGAGTGAGAATCATGCAGAAGTTCACGGAGCATGAACATGAGAAGGTAAGGAAAGAGAGGGAGGGGGAGGGAGGGAAATGAATGGATTGCAGGTGGATAGAGCTGTCGAATTGATGTTCAAGTATAAAGAACGAGTGCAGAAATGGGAGAGTAAGCAGAAGGAGCAAGATGATTTTGAAGCTTATTATCTCGATAAGATGGATGCTGGGCTGTACACTCTTCAGGTGGGAAGAGAGAGAGAGGGAGAGGAAGAGAAGGAAGGTATTGTAGAATGTGGTATATGTATTGGGTGAGGTGTGTGTTCACATGAACTCTGCACGAATGAGAGCCATTAAACTACTAAAGATGAAGAGTGGAGAGGAAAGACTCACTAAACATCTTATTCCTATTCTTGCTGAATATCAAGAGAATCTAGGAGAAAGTGCTGATACGGTAAGGAACCACATCGAAATATAGAACTGAAATATTTGATTTAGGAAAGAAATCGAATGGATCTTCTTATTGCTAAATTGACTGCTTCTGAGAAAGCAGCTGCTAGTGGAAATTGAGACCTTTTATTCTACACTTTTCGTTGTTGGTTAATGAATGTATCGTATAAATCCTGTTTTATTTGAATGATCTTGCTCCTGACAACGGTTTCTTTCTCGCTACCAGAATATTTGTTCTCTGTTTAATCCATAATCTGTATATGAACGAGAGCGAATTGATGGTGTTCCTTTATTCATACATAGAATAGGAGTACTCTAGAGAGGTCGATAGAGGTCACCAATTATATTCCTTCTATGCAGACACCGTGAATGGAATGGTGTATTTCTGTTGTTGTTCAACAGGCACAGATTTGAAGAGTGGAGCTGGGTCCTGAAACGATGTCTTGATTGCGGTAAATGGACGAGGGTCAATTACCGTATCCGAGGCAGCACATTTGGCTACCATGCACACTGCTTTGTCCTCCTTCACAGTCTCATTCAATCTCTCCACCTGTAATACCGTACCTTAGTGGCTACCGTACTAATCCCTTATCTACCTTGATATCGATCGATTTGCCAGCCTCGAGGAAAGTGAATACAGGAGTGATACGATAGAGAGCATTATCAGAACATTTCATTTTGATAGCTTGACGATCAGCGCTATTGTTAGTCAGCTGAAATGAGAAATCAATGGAATCAATGATATGATGAATGATAGCACCTTGATATTCTTTTCTCCTTTTCCCTTATCCCATTTCACATCCAATGGTTCGATAGCGAATATCTTCTTGTCTATAATCGATATTCGTTTTAATAATTACGATCAGTATTCCACCTCCTTCAGGCTTCTTAGCTTCCACTGTGTTGATTTCAGTAGGTTTGGCTTCAGTTTTTTCTCCATCCTGAATTGGATTTTGATTCTTTTTTTTATTGGATACGTTACCTTTTTCTCCTCTTTCTTCTCTCCATCTTCCTTCTTTTCTCCTTCACCTTCTTTCTTCTCTTCTTTCTTCTCTTCACCCTCCTGAGTTAACACTCTTTTCCAATCACTCTTCATTTCACAATTACCTTCTTTTCTTCTTTCTTGTCTCCATCCTTCTTTTCTTCTTCCTTCTTCTCCCCATCCTATAATGCTGTTAATGTACTTTATCATTCACTCTTTAAAATATCTTTTTCTCATCCTCTTTCTTCTCTTTCTTCGATCCTTCCTCTTTCTTTTCTTTCTTTGATCCCTCTTTCTTATCATCCTCCTTCTTCTCTTCTTTCTTTTCTTCATCTTTCTTCTCCTTCTTTGATCCTTCGCCTTCCTTCTTTTCATCCTATAATATTATTGTTATAACTTCCTGATACACTCTTTACCTTCTTATCTTCTTTCTTGCTCTTTTCTTCTTCTTTTTTCTCTTCTTTCTTACTCTTTTCTTCCTTCTTCGACTTAAAGGATACATCTCAGATAGAGATTTCACTATCACTACCGTACCTTTCCTTCCTTCTTGGATCCTTCCTTCTTACTCTTTTCTCCTTCTTTCTTTTCTTCCTTCTTCGACTTAATTATTACATTCATCATTAATCTTCCTTGCGAGTTTCGATTACCTTTCCTTCCTTCTTGCTCTTCTTCTCTTCATCTTTCTTTTCTTCTCCTTCTTTCTTTTCATCTTTCTTTTCACCTTCTCCTTCCTTCACTTTTCCAACTGCTGATGCACCCTGAATGGACAAGTAAATCAATAATTACAGTATTCTCTTCTCACTTCCTCCTTCTTTGATTTCTCCTTATCTTCCTTCTTACTTTTCTTACTCTGAAATGTATTCATTTACACCGAGATTGTTTCTATCCCACACCTTTTCCTTGTCTCCTTCTTTCTTTTCTTCATCTTTCTTTTCATCGTCTTTCTTTTCTTCATCCTTCTTTTCTTCATCCTTCTTCTCTTCTTTCTTCTCTTCATCCTTTAATTATACACAGTTCTCATTAGACCTACTCTATTATCGTACCTTCTTCTCATCTTTCTTTTCATCGTCTTTCTTTTCTTCCTCTTTCTTTTCTTCCTCCTTCTTTTCTTCCTTCTCTTCTTCCTTCAATGATCTTTCTACAGTACCCCTCTCATTCCTACCGTACCTTCTTGGGTTCAGCCTTCTTCTCTTCCTCTTTTTTGGGTGGAAGTGCTTGTACTACGGTAGGTGCAGCAACAGCACCCCCGGGTGGCGCGGGTGCTCCAGGTTTAGGAGGTACGGTAGATCCAGGTACGGGAGGAGCAGGAGGTGGGACGGGATTGGCTCCTTTAGGAGGAGGACCTCCTTTTGGTCCCTTCTTTCCTCCTTTACATCCGATGAGAAGAACAATTGGAATTGACACATAGAGCAAGATGATTATCCATGAGGAGAGGGGAACGAATATGAATGTCATTCTGAGCTGAAAAGGGTACGGTGTCCATTGGATATCGATTGATCCTTCAAACATACCTTCGAGTATCAGAATGAATGGAGCCTTGGTCGTTGCGCAGTGTCTCACACTTGCAATAAGAATAGAGGACCACTCGACTCGAGCGACGAAAGAGATAGTAAATGGATGGAGAAGAAGAGAGGGGAAGAGAAGAATGTAATCGAAGCATTTGAATAATGGATTTAGAATACAATGGGATTTTAAGAGAAGGGGAAAATGAGAGACTAATCCTATTCGTCTGCATCGTTATTCAAAGTGTTCGGATGGAAATTTGTGCCCAAGTCAGAAAATTCAAATTAATATGGTTTATTTTTAAGTGTGCGGTAAACTAGATATTATTCTTTGTTGATTTATTTTGCGCAACACAATTTGATTATTAATAGCTAAATTGGAAACGGGGGGTCATATTACTGTATGACTGTATTGCAAAGTCTGACCCATTTAACTACCGTAATATGTGGCGCTAAAAATCTGAATTTGAAATTCTCAATTTTTCCCTATTTTTTTGTATTTTTAAAATAATCGTTATATTTAAATCTTTGTTCAATATTACTAGTTCATGTGCCTAACATTTCAGATTTCCTGTTTGAACCTACCTGTCCCACTAATACACGTTTTGGCCTTTTATTTGTCGCAAAACTTCGATTACAGACTCCTCTTGGGGCAGAATGACAAGTCACCGGAAAGTATTTGAAGATGTCGTAACCAGCGCGCTTAAGATGCCTGATGATAATCAGGCTATCAACTTTGCATGCACGTGAGAGTTTTCCTAATTGTCTAGCATAAATAAATATAAATTCAGACAGCTCGAATGCATGTACCAATTCACGACTAGTCATTCGGAGGTGAAAGCAATGTGCTCACATGCTGTCAAGAAGTTCTATGAAGATCGAAGATTCAGAGGAAATGACCATGTCTTGAGAATTTTCCAAGTTCTCGTGAGCGGTTGATTCTCCTTTTTAAAGTTAATCATTCTCTCGTAGATTCGAGTATCGCAGAATATGGGTGCATCGGGAATCTATGAGAAGATCGAACAAGCTGGATATTTCAAGTGAATATTCATGAGTGAATATAATAGAAAATGTATTATTTGCAGGAACTCTCTCAAGTTTCATATTTTGTGGGCTAAGGCGGAAGCAGCGAAAATGAATCAGAAGAAGTTTAAGGAGATTTGGACACTTGCAAGGCAGAGAATTCCTCCCTCGAAGAGCAATGTCGATTTTGCCTTCCGGTCAGTTATCCAATTTCACTAGTTTTTAATTCATGTATGGGAAAATGTCTCGTTTATAAATACCTTCTTACAGTGATATCGCGAGTGAATTCCCTGAGATTTCTTCATGGTTCGAGGATGAAGATCCCGAGAAGACACTGAATATCTTCGCCCCTTCCACTAAAAGTATCCATCTATCTCTCTCATCAATCACATTCCATCCTTAGATCGTCGTCGTAGTTCCGTCGCATTCCTTGAGAGAGCAGCCGTTCCCTCTGTTCCCATTCCTCATATTCCATCTACGAAGACAATTCAGTTCATGTCCAAGTGTTCGTTCCTCTCCCTCTTCTCCTTCCTCTAATGTCTTCTCTTCTCTTAGCTAATCCTCTTCGTGCTGTCATTGTGGATAGAGATGATGGATATCGAGGAATATCAGCAGAGGAATATCGAGTGGCCAAGACGGATGATTTGGCTGATATGGAGATTACTGTGATGCATCCTATTGAAGAGGAACCAGAGATGGATATGGAGACGGAAAAAGAAGAGAATATTGAATCAAAGAAGATGAGAATATACTCTCCCGTTAGACAGCCTCTTCAACCCAAACAAGGTAAATGAGAGAGGGAAAGAAGGTAAAGGAGTATCAATTACAGATATGAAAGCTCCTTCTCCATTAGTCGCACACACTTCATTCACTTCCAATTTCTATAATAAGGTATTGTGGATACTTGGAAAGAGATTAGGGATTGATTTCCTCTCAGGCGATGAATGCGTTCTCTGAGACAATGAAGGTGGAAGAAGTAGTTCATTCTCCGATGGATAAACCGAGTGATGCCACTTATGATGTACAGAAAGTGAGTGAATGAGAAGGAGAGAAGAAGGAAGAATAATGAGAATGACAGACTCCGTCATCTACATCGTGTACTCCATCTGCATCTAAGGAATCATTCGCCATATTCATTGATGAAGATGAAGAAGATGACAAGTTAGTCATAAGAGAGAGAGAGAGAGAGAGAGAGAAGGTAATGGAAGGAATACAGAGTAATGCCGCCTCCTCCTCCCATTCGTCCTCGTGGTTTATCTGCTCGTCCCTCTGTTACTCCTTCTGCCCCTCTTCATCCTCCTCCTCCAGCTGCTTTCGATGATGATCCATTCGATGGTGAGTACCCTCCCCTCCCTATCCCCCTTTCATCCCTTCCCCTTTCAGACAATGAACCTACAGTGGCGGGATTCAATCGTGGGAAACAAGATCGATTCCTCACTTCAACTCCTGCCATTAGAGGATTCGATATGGACAATGAAGAACCCAGTGAGTAAAAGAATATGATGAGTGATGAAAGGAAGCAGTTGTTAACGTAGTGATTGTAGATTTCTGGATGGATAAGGGATCGGATGGAGGAATGGAATTGGATAGTCTCAATCTGTCGGCTATCGATAAGGATGGAGAAGGAGAGAAGAATGCCCCTTCTACTACTACTACTTCCTCTGCTGGTAGTGCATTTGCAAGGAAGAGGAAATCATTCGGAGGTAAGGAGGAGAGAGGAGGGAGGATGGAAGGGAGGAGGAAGGATGGTGCATTCAGGTGGTGTAGTGGGAGACAAAGCTCGTTCGTCAATTGGACCAAAGGGAGGAGCTCCCAATCAAGAGATTGATAATGCACTTCTATCGAAGGAAATGAATTGTATGAAGATTGGTGGAGATGAGAAGATCAATCCATGGGATAGAGATGTATGAAGAGAGAGAGAGAGAGAGAAGGGATTGAGAGAGAGAGGAGATAATGAGTAATTACAGATCAGAGGAGCTATCATGTCATCATGCAGTACTCCCGTTAATAGACATGATCTTGCTGTGAGTGAGAAGAAGAGAAGGAAGGGAGGGAATGGAATACACTTACAGGGAACAATCAAACAACCGAAGAATGGACAGAAGATGGAATTAGGAGGAGAGATTTATTCTCTTGATGATATGATTGGAGAAGGAGGATTCGCCAAAGTATTCCTTTGTACTAATGAGAAGAAGGAACTACTTGCGATGAAGGTATGGAGAGGGGGGGGGGGTATAGGGGAAGGGAGGGAGAGAATGGGCATCATTGTAGTACGAGACTCCTTCGTGTGAATGGGAAGTGTATATTCTGGAAGCATTGAGGAAGAGAGTGAGGAATGAAACAGTTATGGAATCACTTATGCAGGTGAGAAGAGAAAGGGAAGGGAGAGGGGAGAGGGATGAATGGTATTGAGGTGACGGATGCATTCATCTACAAGAATTGTTCCCTTATTCTATCTGAATATCTTCCCATGGGAACTCTACTCCAATCAGCTAATAACAACATTGATCCCCATTGGTAAGTGAAAACTGAGGAAGAAGGAGAATGATAATATATTGTAGGTCGATCGTTGTTTATCTTGGAATGCAGATGGCTAACGTACTGAAGGATGTCCATGCTGCCAATGTGAGTGTCCCCTCCCCCTCTCCCCCTCTCCCCTTCCCTCATCTTTCCCTCTCATAGATCATCCATGGTGATGCGAAGCCTGATAATTGGATGATTATGGAGAAGATCAATGAAGATGCTTCCATCGCTGAGGTAACTCCCTATTGCATCCTACTCAATCAATCATTAATCATCTTGTTCAGTTACTGGAGTCTCGTAATCTTCGATTGATTGATTGGGGACGAGCAATTGATATGAAGGCTCTTGGAGGAAGATCTCTCTATGGAAGAGCTGGCACTGAGAATTTCGATTGCATTGAGATGATGGAAGAGAGGTGTGCTTTTGTGTCGTAGATTCTCTTGGTGGGATTGTTGACACAGTGATTCCATTGATTTCCCCTTCTCTTGCAGACCATGGACATATCATCCAGACTTCTATTCCTTCTGTGGTACAGTATATGTTCTCCATATGAAGGAATACATGACTGTTGCTCCTTCCCTCAATGGTCGATATGCACCCCTTAAGATGTTCAAGAGGTACAGTCTAATGAGAGTGGCTTCCAATGGTAATGAGTATTCAGACGAGTGACGACACTTGCTCTCTGGACGGAGATCTTCGATGAATGTTTCAATATTCCAAAGGGTGCTCCTCTTCCTTCGTGGTCACTTATCCATGAGAAACTCAAGGGATATTTTGTTGAGAATATGGATAGATCTGCATGGAAAGAAGCTGTTAGGAAGTTTAACAAATCCCTTCAAGCTTAATCAGTTCTCCCTCCATTCAATAACATCAGCATATGTTGATTGAGATTAATTAGCAAATGCATGTCCCCTATGGGTATTCCCCTAGAAATTCCTAAACTTTTCCCATTTCTTTCTTTTTTTATACTTGTCTCTTCTAATCAATCGTTTGTCTGTAATATTCGCCATTCTCCATTTGTTAGCTGTAATGGAATGCTAACTACTTCATCTGATTGTATCTACACTGAATATAAATATGACTAAACCGATTTCAATGATTTGGCCAGTATTGGGGTATTATTTCCTCGATCTAATATTGTGGTGCGACCGTAATCTCCCTATGTTTTGCTATGCTTTACACAAGTGAGTTAACTTTGTTCAAATGTGTCTTTGTTTATTTTTGCTTTATTTTTATTATAATTACTATGTTAATTGTATAATTTTTAGGATGGCAGCATTCGAAGAACTGGGACTGCTTCCCGAGTTGGGAGAGGCCGTTGCTGAAATGAATTGGGAGTATGCTACTTATTTTTTTTCTATTTTCTCATCTTTGTATTATTTTGCTGTTAAAAAAATTCTATTGAAATATTTTAGATTGCCGACAGCAATTCAATGCGATGCAGTTCCTGCCATTCTTGGAGGAGGAGATGTACTCATTGTGAGTGAATGATCAATGAAGGAAGAGATGAAGAGGGAGGATTACAGGCAGCTGAGACTGGCAGTGGAAAGACTGGAGCTTTCTCCCTTCCTGTCACACAAATTGCATATGAGACAAGGAAGGATAAAGGGGTGAAGAAGAGTACGATCAGTAAAGGTGAGAGGAAAGAGTAGGAATAAGATGGAGATAGAATAGTCCTTCAGATGAGAAAGTATCTCTGAACACACGTGATCGAGATATCGGATTGGCCATTGATGAAAATGGATTGAAATGTGAGAGTAGAACACCCAAAGTATGGAATGGAGCAAGAGCTAATGCAAGTGTCACTGGAAAAGGTAAGGATCTGAAAGAAGGAGAGGAGGAGACTGTACTTCCTCTTCAGGCAAATATTTCTATGAAGTGGAGATCGTAAGAGATGGATTATGCAGAGTTGGGTGGAGTACGGAAAGGGCTCGTCTCGATCTGGGTTTGTTACTCTTTATCTTCTTAAGTCCCTCTCTCTATTAAGTTTATTGACTGACCGGTAATAAAGTTAGAGGATGGAGAATCGATCGATCGAGAGAACTGCCAAATGAGATAGTATGAGGTAGATCAAGGTGTATTTGGGTATCGGACTCGTGTTAGAGCCCTTCCTCTCTTTGATCTACCCCCTCTCCCTCTCCTCTTCCCTCGCTTCCGTCGTGTCCATTCCATTCCTTTCTTTGATCTACCCCCTCTCCCTCTCCTCTTCCCTCGCTTCCGTCGTGTCCATTCCATTGGTGGCTGACTATTCCCTCTGACAGTCAGACTTCCCAAGGACTCTCATTTTCAGTCGGCTACTATCTCTACCCAACTTGGCCTACCTTGTTCAAATCCGTTGATTCCTCCCCACCCCCCCCCCCTCTCATATATGAATGATTCCATTCCATTGCAGGAACAGATAGTGAGTCGTGGGGATTCGGAGGAACGGGAAAGAAGAGTCATAATAGACGATTCGATGATTATGGTCAATCATTTACAATGGGAGATACTCTCGGATGTCTATTGGATCTGGATGAGAAAACGATCAGGTTAATATCAATACCTTATTATCTTAATTCGTTATGTGATTCAGTTGGTCTAAGAATGGTGTCATCTTTCCTCCTGCTTTCTCTCTTCCTTCCTCATTCGATTCTTTCTTCCCTGCTGTTCTTCTTCAATCTTCCGCTCTTCTCTGCAATTTCGGTTCCACTCCATTCAAATATCTTCCCAAGGTACGTCCATTTCCTAATACGAAGTGTATCTCTCCCCCTCTCTCAGACATTCACTGGTGTCTCATCTGCCCCTTCTTCCGTTCTCTCATTCCGATCAATTCCTGTGCAGACTGCTACTCCACGTGCACACAAAGTGAGGAGGGAAGAGCTGATGGAGAGACTATCTTACTCCATTTCAGAATCCGTTAGCAATGATTCTGGAACCAACGTACGAATTGGTTGAGCAGACTCTATCGAATATCAATTTGTTCGGAGCGAAATTGAATGATCCTCCTATTCGAACAGTGAGAGTGGCAGGAGGAGGAGATACTAAAAAGATTATTGATCGAGTCGAAGAGGTACGATAGAAGTGGACGGAGAGGGAGGAAGGGAATGAATTACAGGGAGTGGAAATCGTAGTGGGAACACCTGCAAGAGTATGTGATCTAGTGGAGAGTGGAGGAATTCCAATTGAGAGCATTCGATTTGTTATTCTTGATGAAGCTGATCAAGTAAGAAGAAAAAAAGGAAGGAGGAAGATGATTGATTCAATTGTAGATGATATCACAACAATCAGCTAGAATGATTGAGAGACTAATGGAGAAATTGCCTCGTGTGACGTTGGATGGAAAGAGGTTACAGGTAGGAAAGAAGGAGAGGGACGACCCTTGAATAATGGAGACTAACGATCGATTACAGATCATTGTGTGTTCGGCCACTCTTCATAATCAGCAAGTGAAACAGTTTGCTGTGAGTGTCCCCTCCCCTTCCTTCTCTGATCTCTTCCTCTCGCTCAGGATAGATACATGCATTTCCCTGCATGGATCGATCTAAAGGGAATGGAATCAATCTCGGATACTGTCCATCACGTCGTCTGTCCCGTTGATGCGGCCAATGATAAACAATGGATTAGAATTATGCATTCGGATAATCGATTGGAGGTACGGTAAAATGGAATGAAGAAGGGAATAATACGGTATGAATGATCAGGATGATGGAGTTCATCTCAAGAAGGATGTACGACCAGGAACTGCCACTGAAGAAACTCTCTCATTGGGAACTAAGGTCCTCAAGGGAATTTATGTACTCAAGGTACGGTAGATGAACCATTTCATTGAATATTATTGATTGATTCCGATGATGATATAAAATTGTTTGATCTCTGATTCCTGATCAATAAGAGATTTATCATTGAAAATTTGACGTGTCTCGAAGCGAATGGGACGTGTCTTTAGGATAATCTCAAATAATAAATTAGCAGTGACTTTAGCGGCTTTTCCGATAAGAGGAAAGGATTGGCCGAAAGGCGAAATTGCACAATTTCAATGAAAAGGGATAAGAGACAAGAGAACTAAAAGGCGAATCTGAGGGATATTTAAACATTTAATGATAAATTGCTTTTTGTTAATTTCACGTACTCTTCTCTTTCTCAGGCAATCCAAGTGCTCGAAATGAAAAGTGCAATCATCTTCTGTAGAACGAAACAACAATGTGATCATATGGAGACTTATCTACGAGCAAATGGTATGGAGTACGGTAGATTAGTGATTGATTGATTGATTAATTGAATTAAGGATATGATGCATCATCTCTCCATGGAGATCGATCGCCTGAGGAGAGAAGAGATACACTTAGTCGATTCAAGGTATACCATCTACCGTACTCAGAAGGGACAAAATCGCAGAGTGATTACAGACTGGTAAATTATCGTTCCTCATTTGCACCGATGTTGCTGCCAGAGGATTGGATGTAGCTGCTATTCCATTTGGTAAGAAGAAGAAGAGAGGGAGGAAGAAGAGAGGGAGAGAGGAGAGACGATCCTCTTGTGATTGCAGTGATCAATGTGACTCTTCCCGATGATAAGTCTCAGTATATTCATCGAGTCGGAAGAGTAGGAAGAGCCGATAGAATGGGTCTCTCCATCTCATTCGTATCTGATTTCAAAGAGAAAGTATGGTATCACACATGCAAGTGAGTATTCGACCATTAATCAATGACAATTTGTCTCGTTATTAAAGGGATCGAGGAGTGAATTGTTCGAATAGAAACGACGTGAGTACGAAAGGATGCACCATTTGGTACAATGAGAAACAGGTATGACAGAATGGGATGAATTAGTTCGGTAAAGAGGGGACAATGGATGAATTTTGCAGTTATTGGGAGATATCGAAGAACATCTTGGAATGACTATCGCCACTGTTGACTCGGACTTGAGAATTCCAGTGGATGAGATTGATGGAAGAGTTATTTATGGAGCGAAGAGGAGTAATAGTAAGTTGATTACTCTCTATCATTTAGTGTAAGTGTTTAACTTTTCCCAATGATGTAAAGAATATTTGACGCACGAATCTCGACCAAATAATGAGTAGAGTAATATATTTTTGTTCAAGAAGTAAAGTGATAATTCTTGTTCTTTAACTTGTACTCATACATTAACTGTCAGTGTCTTTAGATGGTCATCTAATTAGTGATCATGATGGTCTTAAACGCGATACTGTACATTCAAATAACGAGATTCGTGAAAATGAGAACCAAAAGGCGAAGCTGAGGGATAAAATATTAGTTATGACCAAGCTGTAAAAAAGTAATGTGGCAATAATGTGTGTCCTCTTCAGAAGCGACGGGAACGAGTTATGCTGATCGATTGAAATCGTCCGTTTCTCAATTGGCTGATCTAGAAAGAAATCTTCAAACCAGTTATCTCACTATCACTCAATACTAGTGTAATTGTATTTATCGGTTTATGGGTATTGTATAACATCCGGTATATCATGCATAGGGCTTTGTTTACGTTGTAGAGATATTTGAAATAGTTAATAAAGTTTATTCATTATTCGATCCAGTTCATTTGTCACAAATGGAGAAAGACGGGGCGGTTAAACAGGTACTCTCCCTCTCTCTCCTCGTCTAGTCTCTGCAGATCTGTGGTATCTGTCTCCATCCTTCTCCTCTTTTCCTCCTTCTCAGGAATTGTTCCCATTGTGTATGTCTTCCTTGTCTCCATTTCCATCTCAAGGTTTAACTCTCCCCATCCTTACCCTTTATTCTTCCTCTCTTAGTTCTGGATAATTCGTCGAGAGAAAGCTCGTATCAAATGTCCATTTCCTGATTGTGTAGAGAGAATCCATGAAAATGATATCAAAGCAGTGCTTGATACTGATCAGGTACTCATTATTCATATCTATTGTGAAAAGTGATAATAATTGAGGATCTTCTCGATGTGATCACTCCTCCAGATCAAAGAAGTGCACTTCAATATCATCACGATAAGCACGTCGTAAGAAAGATTTTTCATCCAAATAATCTTCTTCTATTCTCAGATTACATACGCTCTAGGTGGTGAAGATCGAATCAGACGATGCCCACTTTGCAAGGTCAGCGCAAAAATAGCAAAAATGTTAGCAGCCCGATGCGGGGCTCGAACCCGCGACAGCCAGATTAAGAGTCTGGTGCTCTACCGACTGAGCTAACCGGGCTAACGAGATCAGCGCCGTGAAGAGCATCCTTCTTCATTACCAGGCGATCTACAGTGAGATGCGAGGATGTCATCTCGTAATGTGTGCCAATACGAGATGTCGAACTCAATTCTGTTGGGTGTGTGGACATCCAGTGAAGAATCTCAATCACTTTGCAGGTATTACCATCTCCTTTCCTCTTTCTTATCAAATGTAATAATTAAGGTTCATTCTGTCGAATAGGATACGATGATCTGTATCGTGGAATTTATCTACTTCGATTTATCTATTCAACTTCTCTTCCTGTTCTCATTCTTCTCTTCCCATGGATTCTCACTCTTCTATTCGTTCTTTTCCCTTTCTCAATAATCTTCGCTCTTCCCATCGCTCTTTCCATTCAAATCTACAAATCAGCGACAAATCGATCGAATCTTCTCCTTCCAGAAGAGTACTGTATGACGATCACGAAGGTGATATCGATTCATCTCCGTCTCAACTATCATAATTCAGATAATGGTTATCTCAATTCTGACTCTTCCCTTCTCAATAATTCTCGTTCCATCATCATTCATCACTTCTATTTACCTCACTCTCATTTATGCTGCAATACTTTATCTCAAATTCTTCATTGACAGAGTAAGTCAATCGACAGACGACCGTGCACTATCCTTATCTTTCAGCTTTCAACTGTCGTTGATAAACTATTCTGCTTCCTTGCTTGCTTTGGATTAGACGATTGGAAGGAAATGCTCAGGGTGAATCGATTATTAAACCATGGATACCGTAATCCACCAATCCGTTTAGGATTCACAAGAAGCGAAAGATAAGGCAGCAGTAGGTGATGAGCACAGGAATGAAGAAGCATCAGAGAGAAGACAACCAACTCATTGATAATCCCTCCCCTCCATCCCTCCCTTTTGAGTACTTGGAGATAAAGACAGATTCGAATATTTTTATCGTCTTTCCAGACGTCTGAATCATCCACAATAAATGAGGTTGTAACATAACAGAGACATGTACGAGAGGACAAAAGAGAAAACTCTTATCGACTATCGATATGAGAAAGAGATTAAATATAATTAGAAAGATAAGAGAATCGATCGGGTATCAATCAATCAATAATATCACAACGACTGTAGCCGCGTCTCTAATATAGCAATCGGTAGATCAGGAATATACAGTAAATATGAGAAGGAATATTTCAAGGTATTTCAAACTATTAATCAAATCTATAATTGCTCTCTGTATTCTTTGTGTGTCCGTCAAATAATTGTGAAGTGAAAGGAGAAAATAGGAGAAAAGAAGAAGAAGATGCTCGTATCGAAGAGAGAAATGCACTAATGAAAGAAAGGAAGAGAATAAAATTACACGAATTGAATCGATGAATAATTGAGAGAGAAAGAGGGAGGTCAACAGATTACACAACAACACGTCTTCTTCCTTCTATTCGGACTTCCATTTGATATCGAATTCTTCTTTGAATCCCATCTACAAATTATTCCATTAATGAATGGAATAATTAACAGTTATTTTCGTCCACACCTCCATAACAATCAAGTGGAATAAAGTAATATATGGTACCTTTGTGATCCTCTAGTAGGAGTACTCTCCTCTTCTTCTTCTCCTCCTCTCTCCAATTTCCTCAACCATTCATCGGGTGACATTGGCTTCGTTTTGCTAGCTGCTCCTCTGCAATTCAATACATTTTACTCACGACACTTCCACCACTCATTCCTCACTTCTTCTCGTAATAGACATTAACATGAACCCTTGTTGGACAAATAAATGTAATCATACCTGAGTACTCTCTTATTGGGTGAAGTTTCTCTAACAGGAGTGGCGATGATTGGTTGTGAGGTAGAAGGAGGCTGACCAGTAGAGAGATCTTCACGAGACCATGATCTTAATTGACACACAATTAGTTGATGAATTGCGAATGATAATGAAAACAAGGATTAACAATCTAGCTAGATTACTCGTGACAATCAACTTGCTTCTATTAAAATATGGTACGCAAAATGTAAATGTGTTGAAGTTATACCCCAATGAAATAAATAAAATGGCAAATCTGTAATGATACCTCATGAGATCAGTCTTCTCAGCTTGAGCTTCCAATCTGGCAGGAGTCAATCCAGTCTTATCTCTCAATGATTGTCTTCTAATTGCTCCTCTAGCAGAGAATCCATTCTTCTCAGCCACAACAGGTTGTCCAGGTGACTCGAACTTCTTCCTTCTATAATTCATTCATTCATTCCTCATCTCTCTCCTTCTCCTCTTCCCTCTCTCTCTCATACCTTCTCGATTGTCTTCTACTATCTCTCACTCCTTCTCCTCTTCCCTCTCTCTCTCTCATACCTTCTCGATTGTCTTCTACTATCTCTCACTCCTTCTCCTCTTCCCTCTCTCTCTCATACCTTCTCGATTGTCTTCTACTATCTCTCACTCCTTCTCCTCTTCCCTCTCTCTCTCATACCTTCTCGATTGTCTTCTACTATCTCTCACTCCTTCTCCTCTTCCCTCTCTCTCTCATACCTTCTCGATTGTCTTCTACTATCTCTCACTCCTTCTCCTCTTCCCTCTCTCTCTCATACCTTCTCGATTGTCTTCTACTATCTCTCACTCCGAATCCTCCTGGTTTTCTCTTCTTCGCTTCAACATTCTGCAGTTGAGTGATAACTGCACGAGTAGTTACGTCTTCCTCACACAAATCTATAACTTCATATTCATATTCCTGTTTGCTCGTGACTGTGTATAATAAGGGACCGAAAATGAACAATGAACAGACCAATGGGAGCCTCCATATTCGATGTCTTCGCATTGATTTCTCCTCCATAATCACATAACAATTCGAGTAGATCGGGTTGTGCCCATGCTGCTGCAGCGTGAACTGAAGAGAAGAGAAGAAGGTATTAAGAAGGGGAAGGGGATCACACTCTCAATTCACAATCATAACGTTCAAATAAGTGGGGACTACATCCAATTTCAGGGGTGACTATGTTCATTATTTAAAAAAAAGAATACCGGAAGTCCATAGATCGTTATCTCGTGTATTTGGATCGAGTCTATTTCTGAGAAGGAAAGCAGCAACATCATAGAATCCATTGGCTGCGGCGATATGCAACTGAAATATCACAAGAATCAATTCTGATTGTGAGTATCAACATTTCTCTTTTCTCGTTATAATCGATAATCAACATCAGAAAAAAGGAAAGATTGAACGGTATTTTTTGATATTGATATATTAAAACGCGGTCTGCGTAAGAGCGGGGGAGGGGGTGGCACAGTAGTTCAAAATGGTCAGATCGGGCTGAATTTTTTTGTGGATACCCCCTGGGGGTGGGGGACACTTCAGCCAAAAAATTGGCCCCAAAAGTTGATCTTTGATCTTTAAGATCGAAATTTTTTATCTTCATTTTACCCCTAAGGGTAAAATCATTTTAACATCATTTTGGATCGAAATAAAATCCGGCAAAAGATTAGCCGTCGAAGGGATTCGAACCTGCGTCGACGATTGCGTGCTAGTTTTTCGTGAATAAGTCATGTCCGGGTATGTCGTACTGTCTGGGGACATTTTTCATTAAATTCTACATGTGTTTTTACATACTACGTAGACTTTCTAGGGGGTGGTGCCAATTGGAACATGGTGCAATATTTTTATGAAACAATCAAAAATGCAAATTTATGCGTTTTTTGGCGATTTCTCGAAAACGTGCTGATAAAATTCTTCGACAATTTAGTTCCAGACATAACTTTTGATGCTCTATCGAATGGTATGCAACATGAGGGGGTAAAATGAAGATAAAAAATTTCGATCTCAAAGATCAAAGATCAACTTTTGGGGCCAATTTTTTGGCTGAAGTGTCCCCCACCCCCAGGGGGTACCCACAAAAAAATTCAGCCCGATCGGACCATTTTGAACTACTGTGCCACTTGCCCTCCGAATTCCGACGTTCTTACGCAGACCGCGTTTTAATTATCATCATTTCCTAATTGAAGCCAATGATTTCTGTCAACTTACGTAAGTGCTTCCATCGGCCATTCTTGAATCGAGAGGAATTCCCCGTTGATGCATTAACTTCATGTCACTCAACATATCCTGAACGCAACTATTTTAATCTATTTGCTTATTTCCAACAATCCCATCTGTGATTCTACAGGAAAAGATGGAAAGGAATTGAGCAGTCAAAACAAGTTGCTCACTAAACCGAAAAGATCCCGCTTTTGCTTATTCAGGACCGTTCGGCAACCTCTTCTAAGATTTTTTTAACTAAAATATCAATTTGAATTGACTACCGTAATCTACTAGAATGATACAACAGTACCTTCTCAGCAGATCCTCTTTCTTCATCAATCGATTGTTGAGTTATTCCCTTCTCAGCCATTCTATTCTCAATGACATCGAGTGTTCTATCATCATCACAGATATCATAGGGCATATTTCCATCTGCATTCACTGCCAGAAGATTCGCACCACTGAAAGGAAGAAAAGGGATTATCCATGTCTCCCATCACAACAATAGATTAGTCTCATTTATAATCTCAATCCTCTTTTTATATGAACTAATATATTTCAAATCAAGAAACATCATTCCTATTGTGCCCTTTCATATCATTATCTCGATAGAAGAGCAATGAAAAGGGAGAGAGAAAGAGCAGGATACAACAATTAAAGATGACTCATCTATCGTTCTGATTCACTTCTTGCCAATCGATCAAAACATCATACAATTTCTCACTATTTCAGTTTCCACAAGAGATATGAATAGAAGGGACAAACCTTTCGATGAGTATATGTACTACATTGATATGGGCACAACATGCAGCAGCATGAAGAGGAGTCCAACACTCTGTATCACGGGCATTCACATTCGCCCCTCGAGAGACAAGTAGAGTCTGAATAGAAGAAGAGTTATCCATTCTCATCCCTTCCTTCACTTACCATAATATCAACATTATCATCAATGGCACATTGATGGAGTGGAGTAAGTCCATCTTCATTATGTGAATTGGGATCAGCTCCGAGATCGAGTAATCGACCAACTACAATTATATCTCTTTCCTTCTTCCTTCCTCATCCCTCACCTTCATGTATATCATTCCTACTAGTTGCATCAAGTAATTCAATCTCAGCACTAAATCTCAATCGTGGTTTTCTTGGTCGAGGAGGGGGAGCTGCCCTCTGATATTCTGCATTCACTCTCAATTGATTTGCACGTCGAGTCCTGCAATCAACAATCCATTTTCATCCTTCCATCGTCCTCTTCTCCCTCTCCCCTCCCCTCTCCTCTCTCCTTCCACTCTATCCTATCTTCCTCCCATCTCCTCTTCCATTCTCCCAGTCCCCTATAATGAGCTTATTTCCCACCCCAAATCTCATATCTTCGTTGAAATCGAGTAGAAAAGAGAAAGGAGTAGTCTGGTTAGTTTTCTTGAACTAGTCTATCACGCTCACAGAACAACATCCACCCTCTACAGAATATGGAGGACACTCATGATTAAAAGAGGATAAAGAGGGAAGATTTAGAGATAAATGGAACAATTATCGAGGGCGATATAATAGTTCATAGTGGTAGAGAGAGAGAGAGAGAGAGAGAGAGAGAGAACTCCCTCTACTTCCATTCCTTCAGGACAAATAAAATGATTCACAGCGGGAGAAATGAATCATTTGATAGAGTCACTTCAACCCTCAGGCTTATCTCTCCCCTCCTCCACTTCCTCTCCCTCTTTATCACTTTCTGTCTGGAGGGATTACGACTAAAGAATGGAATGAATTATCTTACTTTGCTAGTTGAATTCTCTCTTGAGTGTTCATCTTCTCAATATCAGGCAATTCAGCCGCCAATTGAGAATGATCGATCATTGCCATTGCCGATTATTGATGATGACAAGAGATGGAGGAAGAAATGGAGAGAGAATCAACCAGAATAACCACGCATCTTAATCACTCAGTACATATTTAGAGCTGTTTGAACGAAATTATACGAATATTAAGCTATAATTGAGACAATTAATTCGATAATGACGCGGATGTACGAATAGCAACGAGCAAATGAATTTGATATTATTTACGAGATGGAAAAGGAAAAGCGATGTAAGAAGGGGAGATGATCAATATTGGAACACATCGAATGTTGCTAAAGAGAGAAATGGAGAAATGAAATATGAAAGAAAGAGATGTCGAAAGAGGAACGAGAACGGTTACGCATTGAATAATATGAGAGAGAATGGAGAAGAAGAAGAGAAAGAGGAGGTAAATGAAGGAATTGAGGAAGGAAGGATGGAATGAAGTGAAGGATGAAGAGACACAGAATACGAAGAAAAGAAGGAAGGAAAGGGAAAGAGACGAAGAAGGGAAAAGGGCAGATTAAAGTGTGGCCCGTCAAGTTGATAGGAAATAGTGTAGAAGATGGACGATTCAAGACAAGAAAATGGATGAAACGAAGGAATTCTCACAAAAACTACGATTAAAAGGAAGAGAAAGAGAGACAGAGAAATGGAACAAGTTGAGAAGAAAGAGACTGAAGAAAAGCACAAATTGAGAAGAATACTCACTTTATGCTATTGACGAAAGAAAGATTTGGAGTGAAGAGAGTAAACCATAAGTAAGAGAAGGGAATGGATGGGAATGGGATGAGGAAATGAAGAGATGAAAGTAGAGAAGAAATGGAAGAAGCTATGAAGGGAACAAGATGAGGGATATGAAGCGTGCTCTTGAATTAAAGGAGAAGAAGGGGAAAGGGAAGATGGAAGATGGAAGAGAAAAGAGAATAGTTGTCCCTTCTGAGAGTGGAAAGAAGAAGAAGAGAAGAGAGACAAGAAAGAGAGAAATCATAGTGATAAAGAGACAAGAAATCAATGGGGAACAATCGTTACAGTTTAGAGATGACCTTCAATTGAATATGAACGGATAGAGGAGAAGTGGGGTGAAGTGAAGAGGGAATGGTGAATGAGGGAGAGAGAGGGAGAGATAGGGGAAGAGAGACACGAGCTATACTCATAGCCGATTCAGAGACAGCCTCAGGGCGAGTTTCCATGCCCTCAGGCCATACCCACACAATTATCGACATTTATGAACATCCAATCATTATGAACATTAAGGTAGAAAAAATTTAAATAAGGAAGAGGGTGGACGCAACGCGTTAGTCACTCGCGTCGCGGTAGTGGTCTCTCTCGCGCACCCCTGCACAGGTGAAAGGGAAGATGGAGACAAGAGAGCGGTGGTGCGTAGAGAGGGAAGACCAGTAGGAACGAGAGAGAGAGAGACAGGGGACAACAAGGCTCATACTCAGTAGTGATACACTCATTGACCTTTATTGACTTACCCATTCACAATGCAAGTGACAGTCGTACACACCAGTCTCACATATCACTCATATCATCTTATATCTGATATAAGTCCAATAGATACGTATTGATATGTAGTGGTAACCCTCTCTCTCCCTCTTTCATTGGGTGTCTGCAACTCAACTATAGAAAGGGAAACCGGCCGCAATGAGGGCGTGGTCATTCTTCCAATCGATCCACTTTCTTCCCATCATACAGCAAGCATCTTCTCTCAACGAAAACCAACGCCATCCAAGGCGACAAACGAATTATTTGCCTTTCCTTCTTCTTTTCTTATGCGAGCCGGAGCAAGGAGAAGGAGTTGTCTGTACTAGTCTCACATTCATTCCTGACTCAACATCCGTCTCTTTCTCCCACATCTTACTAAATTATCGCGTCTTTTCTTAGTTACTACTGTCTGATAAAGTATTCCTTGTATAGATGGCAGTGGACACTTACACGACGAAAGCACCCGATGGAACCTATCTTACAACTACGACTAAGACGCACACTAAGTACGAAGAAGATATGGTGAGTTGCCCCTCTCATGTTAACGTATGTTATACTATATACACAGGTGTATCGAATCGGAAGAGGACCATTCAACAGGAAAAACTTGATGTCAATGCAAGGAATTCTAAGAATAATGGAAATCGTATGTATCTTACTTCTGCATTAAAAACGGCGCAACAGAGTGGCGTAGGACAGGGGGATATGAAATCAAAACGAGCGTAAACAATACGTAAACAACGTGGAAAAACAGCGTAAAAAGATGTTGCACGAAAAATAAAAAATTCGAAAATGATGAAAAGAAAGTGGAAAGATCGATATACCGTACCACTCTTCGTGGTAAGACAAATAGTATTCGAATAATATCGATTGATATTTAAGATTGCTGGATTGATGATTATTTCGCTTGTTGTGTCCGTATTCGGGCCTGGACCATTCAAAGGAGCCCTATTCGGACAGACAATTCTTCTCATCTTCGCTGGAGTTTCACTCTGTCTCTCATTCAGTACTGACATTTTCTCTTTTTGATCTTTCATTTTTTCTGCATTAAGTATTTCTCGTCGTCTACATTTTCAATCTTCATGATACTCATCTTGATTTCTGGCCTTGGAGGGTTACGGTAAGCATATCTCCATTGTCTATCAACATCGAATATTTCTCTCTCAGGACATGGTCTTCTGTGCAGTTGCATCTATCTTCTACTTCGTACTATCCTTTGTGAGTTACCTAAGTTAAGCGTAGCTAATACAGTGAACACAGGTGGAAGGTTACTATTCAACTGGATCATGGGCAAATAACTGCAATGATATCGGGTCGGATGGAATCATGCACAATGGATGTCGATTTGTCTACGAATGGGCATTCGCTGCTGTAAGCTTTCATTCGGTTGCTGTAGGAAAGGAGTCTAATGAAGATCATCGGCAAAAAGTTAATTTTTAATTGCAAATGACAATCTACTTTTTTTAGATCCTTTGCTTCTTCTGTGGATTCATGTATGCGGTATCTGCATTCATCGCGAACAGAACTAGACCTTGATCTACCTCCAAAATCTAAAATCTCACTTGCCCCTCTTGCTCAGTGATTTGTTACATATCCAAAGTCCCTTTCAAACATAATCATTTCCCCCATCTTGCATACCTTGTCAAAGAGCATAATAAAGATATTATTTTATAGTATTTTCCGTATCGAAAGTAGACAGAAGACTTTTTAACAATAACTCTGTGTATGAACAATTATTTAGCTAAAAACTAGCCGAATAAAAAGAATGAATAAATTACAGTTGTGGAGTGGCGATCACATCAAATGTGTTACGAGGCTCGTAACAGTGGGAAGAATGACAATACTCTTCGTGGAATGTTGAGAGAGGTCAGCTTATGCACGCGATCGAGTGTACTTGCCCCAGATATGGAGAACGAAGACGGAAGCGATGAAGACCAGAGACATAACAAGAACGGGGACGGGTCCGATCTTGAGACCAGTAGAATCCTCAGTGTAGAACTTCCAGAGACCTCCATTGTTTACTCCAGCACGAGAACGGACGGCAGTCGTCGTAGTCGCACCTCCAGTGCGTCTCAAAAGAAAAAAATATTAATGTTGATTTATCTGGTTATAGTTTTATCATAAATAAAACTAATAATGAAGTACTGTAGTCTTCTTAGTGAAGCAAGGAGAGGACAAGAGGGGAAGAAGGGTAGATGACAGATAGATTTATCATCAATTAAATTTATCATCAATTAACTAATAATGAATAGTGATAATGCTAGAGGAAACTGATAATGCATAATAGACAAAAAGAGAATAAAGAATAATGAAAACCAACCTCTGACGAAGCTGAGGTCCGGCAGCTCCAGTGGGAGCGCGGGTAGAACGACCGGGTCTGGCGGTGTCAGACTAAAATTTGAATAATTTAGCAAAAAAATATATCAAAAAAATGAAAGAGGCTAGATATCGCTAGTAATTCAGCTTTGAAATATCTACGAACGATTTTTTCTATAAAATTGTAACTGTAATATACGGTTAACAATTATTAATAGTAGAAAAGCAACTAACCATGATAGACTTTCTTCAAAGAATGGAAGAACAGGGCTCCTTCTGACGAGCGAGAGATAGAGTTAGCAGGCTACGCGCGCCTCTTTGGTTAGAGTGCGACTACCGTAACTTGCAGTTCAAGGAGCGTGCTAAGACCAAGAATTTGAAAACGCGCCTTTCTGATTTTCCTTATATCTCGATGTACACAATGTATTCACACGACAGAAAAAAATAACAGCAAATCGGCTAAACGGTGTAAGTCTAAATTACGTGACTCCGCCCAATGTTTGGCTCATTGCGTCGTGTGTTGTCTATTTGTAGACAAAAGTGAATGTTCACTTACAACTTTGTCATTTCCTATGAAACATTTGTTTTGTATCATATTCTGAACTTGTAGTTTAACATTCAAATTAGTACAGAATGACCATGGTTGGCTTTCTCGCATTGGGGAGAGTATTGATATTTTAGTGCGCTACAATCTAAAGTACTTGTTTTCTAAATTCTCGGAAAACGTAGGTAGTTAATCGATTAACTCCATTCAAGTTGTTCCCCTGTTCATTGTTTATCGCATCACGCTCTTCTTTCTGTTTGAGATCGAGAAGTGTAATAGTGTAACCGATGGTTAAAACCTTCCCTCCCAATTTTCATCCAGCGATAAGGGGTTATAATCCCCCTCAAAGAACCATCACATCATTCTGAACTTTCTCCCTCCTCCATACTCTGTACCCAATCTCTATTCTTGAGAGATTCAAGGGCACTTATTTCTTCGCGTTGATTTTGAATGTTTGTTTGCGTTGAGATCGTGCCGTTCACATGGCCATTGATACTCTCACTTTCTTTCATCAATTGCAGGGTAATATCTGGTCTGATCACCTCTTCTAGAGATGGCAGGCTTCCTAGCCAAGGTTTGTTTATTTATGAAAGCGAGCTAAACCAGTGATAGAGACCACCGACACTTTATTACTTTGGTACACAGTGAAGGTGATCGATAGATGATAAGGAATAGTACGGAATGGAGTCATGAAGGACATTCTGGAAACGATCAATACATTCTTAGATTAAAGGAGTTAAGAAGAAGACGAAATAATAAATGTGTTAAATGTCAGGCAGTGGCTGGAGCAGCTGCAGTGGGAACTGCTGTCTATGCAGTTGATATCACGAATGAAAGCAGATTCAGGAAAGAAATGGTTAGATAAAATACAATGGCAGTAAGTAGTGGCTCATTCAGACATCATATTTCCGTTATGCACATGCTGATCTTCTCACTGAACTGAATAAACGACAATCGGGATCTCTCCCTTCTAGAAATGATCTCTTGACCAATCTTAAATCTGGTGAAGAGTTCGATATTCTTGTTATTGGAGGAGGTGCAACTGGAGCGGGAGTTGCTCTCGATTCACAAACTAGAGGTATTTCTTTTTCTCGTTGCTTTATTAGTTTTAGATCATTGAATTATTTTATTTTGTTTCATTTTTCCAGGTCTGAAGACAGCACTTGTTGAATTGGATGACTTCTCATCGGGAACTTCCTCTAGAAGTACTAAACTCATTCATGGAGGAGTGCGGTATCTCCAGGTGAGTATCTATTGATCATTTAATAGCTTTAAATTGTGAATATTAATCCTAATTACAGGCTGCCATATTCGGTCTTGATCTTGAGCAGTACAGAATGGTGAAGGAAGCTCTATTCGAAAGAGCAAATCTTCTCGAGATTGCACCTCATCTGTCTACTCCTCTTCCTATTATGCTCCCTGTATACAAGTGAGGGGAAGACCACTCAACGATACAATGGGAATGTCATTCAGAGTATGGCAGATTCCTTACTTCTGGGCTGGAATCAAAGCATACGATTTCGTGTCTGGTAAGAGAGTGCTCAAGAACAGTTTCTACATCAATAAGGAGAAGGCTCTCGAGAGGTGATCAGTCCTCTCTATTCCCTTCCAATTCATCTCTTACTCTAGATTCCCAATGCTAAAGAGGGAAGCCCTCAAGGGAGCTCTCATCTACTACGATGGACAACACAATGATGCTAGAATGAATCTTGCTATTATTCTTACTGCTATCAGACACGGTGCAACGTGTGTTAACCATGTCAAGGTAAGACAACCCATTATTCAGTGGTAGCAGAAAGAGGAGGGATTCTGTACTCACTCCCTTTCAGGTTGACAAACTGCTCAAGACCGAGGATGGAAAAGTGGCTGGTGCAAGAGTGAAGGATATGGTCACAGGAGCTGAATGGGATGTCAAGGTGCGATAGAGAAGGGGCTAAGGATAAGGGAGGAAGGGTGTGATTACAGGCGAAGTGTGTAGTGAATGCAACAGGACCATTCACGGATACGATTAGGAAGATGGGAGATGATGATTCAAAGGCTATCTGTCAACCTGCTGTTGGAGTAAGTGATGGAGAAGGAATGATTAAGAAGAATGGATGGGAATGGACCAATTAAGGTTCACATAGTCCTCCCTGGATACTACTCTCCCTCTAACACTGGTCTACTCGATCCATCTACTTCCGATGGCCGAGTTATCTTCTTCCTTCCTTGGGAGAAACATACTGTGGCTGGTGAGGTACAATGAATGAGAATGAGTAGACGAAGAGAGATTGCAGGTACCACCGATGGAAATGCTGAATTGACCTTCTCCCCTGCCCCTAAAGACTCTGAGATTGAATTCATTCTGGGAGAGATAAGAAGATATCTGAGTGCAGTGAGTCCTTCCATCCCATCTCTCCCTTCTATTCAATCATCTTGTATAGGATGTGTCAGTTCGTCGTGGAGATGTAATGTCTGCATGGGCGGGTCTCCGTCCTCTCGTTAGAGATCCCAATAAGAAAGACACCAAATCACTCGCGAGAAACCACATTATTGAGGTATGAACACTTTTTCATCTTTCCTCTTGTCATCTATCTATTGTAGATCTCAAAATCGGGTCTCGTAACGATCGCAGGAGGAAAATGGACGACGTATAGACATATGGCAGAAGAGACGGTCGATGCAGCTGTGAAGCATCACGGATTGAAAGAGAAGAATAAATGTGTCACTCCTGGTAGGGAAATGAGAGATAGAAATGAGATGAGAAGGAGTAAATTATAGGATTGATGCTGGAAGGAGCTCATGAATGGGATCCACTTCTATATATTCATCTTGTACAAGATTACGGACTGGAAGTGGATGTCAGTGAATAGGGCTATAATTTCACTTTTCTCTAGATGGCATATCTTTACTTTAGTGGTCCCGTGAATGAGATTGCTAATGAGTTATCTGATCAGGTAGCTCAACATCTCTCAACCACATATGGAGATCGTGCCTTTGTCGTTGCGAGAATGGCTAAGATGACAGGAAAGAGATGGCCTATTGTTGGTCATCGACTACACAATGAATTCCCTTATCTGGAGTGTGAGGTAAGAAGGAGAAAGGAGAAGGCGTGTCTAATCTCTCTTTCCCTCAGGTCAAATATGCAGTGCGTGAGTACGCGTGTTCTGCTGTTGACGTCATCTCTCGAAGATTGAGACTCGCATTCCTTAATACTTATGCCGCCCACGAAGTACTTCCTAAGGTGAGCAGAGAGGGATACTGGAAGGGGATGGATACGGTCGATGGAAGAGTTTTACAGGTTGTGGAGATTATGGCTGGCGAACTGAATTGGTCATCTGCAGAACAGAGAAAACAATTGGAAGAAGCAAGGAAATTCATTGATTTGGTGAGTACGGTAAAGGACACTGGATATATCTGGATATTAACTGGATATATCCATTCAATTACTCTCAGCTGGATTTAACTTAATTAATTTGCAGGAAATGGGACAAGAAGCACGTGCGGCATCAGTGAGTAACGTCGCGTTGAATCTGACGAAAGAAGAGATGTTGGCTGCGAAATATCGATTCAATCAATTGGATAGAGATAAGAAGGGACATATTACTGTCAATGATCTCAGAAGACATTTCAGAGTAAGTCATGCGAATGGGAGATATGGCACAACACAATTAATTTGCAGGAGAATAATCAGAAGATCGATGAGAGACTTCTCCATGAATTGTTGTGCGAAGTTGATCTGAATAAGAATGGTGAACTCGAATTGGCCGAATTCTTCCAGGTATTTTTATTCTATATTTTACTTTTTAGTGCATGCAAGATAAAAAAAAAGGATTTGCATTGAATGGTTGTTTTCAGTTGTACTCTGGACTGAAGGGAGGTCAAGTATCTCACAATCGACTAGTGAGATATCTGGATGAGACAGATGATGTTGGACTGAAAGCAACGAAGGTAACAAGATCTGGAGGAGGACTATAGAGGAACATCTCCCTCCGTATTACTCCTCCCCTATTCCAGCCAGTAGGCATAGTCTACTCAATCCGCTTACCAATTAATCCTGTGCGATAGTTAGTGAAATAGTGAATCACCGCTGGTCAATTAATGAATTGGAATGATCTAGCTTGTATCATGCTTGATTATAATACCATAAGTGTATCTGTATTTACTCACAGTTCTCAAATCAACTTTGACTCTCATTGTACTACAAATAATGCATTAAGTACTCTTCCATCCTTTGTATACCCTTGGACAGCCATAGCCCTTAATGAATAGTCATCAAAAGAGAATGAACACAGTATTCCCCTCCCCTCGAAAAGAAAAGACGTACTTTGTGTAGAGTATTCAGATAAATTAAGTTTGTAGAGTAAACGTGCAGTGTGGGCCACGATGCATCAATTATTAATGTTGAAAGATATTGGTTTATACAGTTGATAATACAGATAGTATGGAATGCAATGTGTATTGATTATTTCAAGAAATGGAAAATATGAAATAATCTCGAAGGCAGTAATAAAACCCGTAAGTGAGAGAGAATGCAACGACTTGTCTACAAATAGTTGCGAGTATGGCTATGATTCTACACAATGATAGATTACTCGACTAGTAAACTGATGTTTCTAGTTGGAAATAGTGAGATGCGTATACTTTCTACCAGTGATGAGTGGATACAAATGTGATGATTATGATTGTATTCCATCCTTAGATGGATTGATCTACCACTTGGATCTTCCATATTCTGCCATCCTTTTCCTTCTTCGAGCAATACGAGCCTTACGAGTGATATTCAATCTGGAATTAAAAGGGATATTTGTATTCTTCATATTGTATGTGATACCTTCTGGCCATTTCTAAGAAGTCATCAGCATCATTTAACATCTGTACAACATTGTCTGAAGGAGGCATCTCTCCTGGTGGACCATCGAATGAAAGAGAAGGAGGGAATGATGGACCACTGAAGAAGATATGTAATTGAGAAGGAAAGAGAGAAGAGACTAACCGTCCTGTAGGAGGATGTACTGTTGTGGAATGAGGAGAATGAGATGAGATAGGAACAGGAGGAAGAGGACCTCAATGAGATCATTGAGAGATTCATGAGAGATCAAAGATCACCTCGGATACCATTGAATGACAAGTCATCAGGAATAGCAGGAGGTAGTGCTTTAACTGAGATCGATGGAGATACGGTAGCGAATCCCCTGAATGGATACGGTATTGATCAGTGTATGGCAAGGATTATCGATTAGCACATCACTCTGAAGTCACTCGAAAGGAAAGAAACGATGTGAATGAACCTGGTAGTGCCAGTTCTTCTAGTCTTCACAGTAGTTGGAGGAGGAGTTACTCTAGTTACTGCAGGGGTTACTGTAGTCGATTTAGGTACTGTTGTCGTCTTAAGTACTGTAGACGACTTAGGTACGATAGTAGTCTTCCCAATGGATGTGACAGCCTTGGTTACGGTAATCTTGTCGGTACGAGGAAGAGTTGGTTTGGAACGAGTTGGTGAAGGTCTGTGATGAGGGAATATATATGACACACAGAAGGAATTAGAACGAAAGGAGAGGAGAAGGTTAGTGAATTAAGAATAAGGGAACGATAAGAGTTAGAACACAACACACAAAAAGAAGAAGAGAAGAGAGGGACGAACCCCTCGAACTCTCTTGATGATTCCCTTGATGATTCTGTTGATGATTCGAAATTAAATTCATCCGGTAGATCAGATAGATCAAACTGAGGAGAAGAAAGAGATGAACGAGTTGTTGTGATGATATGAACATTCTCATTGAAGGGTGGAGGAGAATCTCTGAAGGAACAGAAAGAACTGAAAGAACAGAATGACAGAGATTGTACCTGAATACAGAGGAAGGATCGGGAGTATGAGGATGTGTGGAATGGGAAGTGGAGGAGGGAGGGGAAGGGGTTGTCGATGAATGGGTTGTAGGAGATGAAGAATGAGTGGAGGTAGAAGATGGGGGATGGGTAGTCGAGTCGGTTGAAGATGGAATGGACGATTCAGATCCGGATGAGATTGATGAAAATTCTCTTGAATCTTCGAATGAAGAAGAGGCTGAAGAATGGGATGAAGGGGAATCTGTCGATTGAGTGTCAGGTTGAGGATCTCTCTGGATGGGGATTGTTGGGGATGGAAGGAATGGAGAAGGAGAAGTGGATGGAGGAGAGGAAGGAGATGAAGGAGAAGGAGAAGGAGGAGGAGTGAGATGGAGAGGTTCAAGGGTTGAAGGAGAATGAGTAGAATGGGATGGACGAAGGAAGGAGGATGAATGAAGGAATGGAGAGACCGGAATGAGATCACTGCAATGGAATCATCGAACTAAGGGGACTGGACTGGAGAGCGATAAGGACTGATAGGACTATTCCATGCATTGACTCATCTACTCACTATCTTTATTGACGGACCATAGAAAGAGACAGTGGACAGACAATAACAAAAGAGGAAATAATAAAATAAATCGAACCGAGTGGAAGATCTAGAGGTTGTTGATTGAGAGATTGTTGGTCTTCTACTTGACAAAGTGGATGATATCGTTGGTCTAAATTGACTAATCTAATCATATCACTCAATCACTCAATGATCTCTCTATTGACTACCTTGATGTTGTCGCTGTCGTTCCGAATGTTGTCCCTTCTGTAGTCACTTCTATCGTTGTCGACGAAGGAGTTGTCAATTGAGTTGTCGTCCGACTCTCAGTGACGGAAGTTGTTGATGGAGTTGGCGAATGAGTTGTAGAGGGTTGAGTGGAAGAGAAAGTTGTGGAAGGGAAGGGAGAAGTATGAAGAGGAGATGGACCAGTACGGATGGGAGAACGACTGAATGAGAAGAAAGATTGAGATGAAGAGAAGAGAAGGAACTAACGGAGGAAGAGTGAATCGAGTAGAGGGAAGATGTGGACGGAACGATCGGAATGGAGCAACAACTGATGGAGATACTGGAGATCTGAAGAGAGAGAAGGAGGGAAGGGGAAGGGAAGAGGGAGGGAATACCTTCCAGAGGGAGTGAATTCCTCTTCATCATTAGATAGTGCTTCGACTCTTCGTGGTGGTTGAGGTCGTTGTCTGATTGGAGGAGGACGAAGACGAAAGGGACGAGGAGTTTGAATGAACACACGAGTAAACGGAACTGAATGGAGAATGAAAAGGAGGGTAGAAGGGATTGATTGATGGGGAGAATAATTATTCAAGAATACATTTAGATTCTTATCTGATCGAGACAGTAGATGAAACATGTTCGTAGGTGTTCAAGTGAAATACTAACCAGGAGTTGTAACTTCTCCAAAAGGAGGTCCTCCGATACGGAATCTGAAAGGACGAGTATAAGAGTATTGAATGGAGACAATGGTAATGTGAGTACAGCACTCTCAAACCCTCCACCACTTCAAAATAGAACTCATAAAGAGTTATTGAAGGCAAAGGAAATCGAAAGAATATTGAGTCAGTATCCATGGAATCGTTTCGAAAGTGATAATGCCTTCTTCTTTGATTCCTTCGAATAATGGCTCAACATAAGTAAGTGATTTGTGTTCACAGCAAACCTATTGTTTTCTCTTCTTGGGAGAACTTCGAATGAGGATGAAATTCGAAGTGGTCTCTCTCTCATTGGATGAGCAATGGGAACTCTTTCTCTTGATTCCTCTCGTTCCATACTCCCTCCATGAATAAGTCTCAATGATTGAACTCGATCTGTCGGACTATTCTGAGTCCTCACAGGAATTCTATTAAACTCATTGGTTACGGTGCCCTCGCGGGTTACTGTAGGTGGTTGAAGAGTGTTCTCCAATGGTTGGAGTACGGTATCCATTGATCCATCGTGGGTTACGGTAGTAGTACGGGGTCGAATTGTTACAAGTGGGGAGATAGTGAGACGACGACGTGAGAAACCATGAGAGGACCTCGATCGAGTTATTCCTCTTTGGAAGAATGGAGGTTGACGGAAGAGTGATGATTGAAGAGAGAAGAAGGGAGATGGTCTGGAATGATGAAATACAAAGGAAAGGAGAAAACACCAAAGATAATTGAAATAATGAGAAAATGAACGAGAACACTCAAGGAATTGACAATAGATAGAAGAGTTAGTAGAAGGTATGGAATATATGACACTCAAAGGATATAATGAATGAATGAAGATGAAATAAAGAAGGAGAAGACGGGAAAGATCAGAGGGAGAGGGGAGGAAAACCTTCTGAATTGAAGAACATTCCCATTTCGATCCACTGTGATCATGTGTCGTTCCCCCTGGAATGTGTGGTGTATTGAGATTAGGGAAAGATGCTTATCTAGACATTCTCAATCAATTGGTTATTAAAGGAGGAGTAACAGGAATGAATGTCAGAGACTCCCGCAACGAAATCCCGGGACTTGCAATTACAGTAGTTATCTGCTGGCTCCTTGCCAAAGTCCCTATTCCCATCTCCCGTCCCTCGATTGAGAGAGGGATCAGTGCAATCGATGGGAAGAGGCTAGGGGGAGACAGAGGTAGATCAAGGCGCACAATCCATCAAATCTCTTCTTCCCATCAAATCTGCTGTTCAAACCCCTCGCCTTTGCCTGGACTCAGGGGAATACTGGCACTATGCCAACTCGCGATAACTCGGTTCATTGATGTCGTGAAAATATGGAAGTTCCGGAATTCTAATATGGTTATGGATTGCTACAATGTGACGTTGACAGATTAGTCACCAAAATATTCATGTTACTCCTCTTTTAAGAAATACGATTGCTATGACTACTACTCAAAAAGTTGATCATTGCAGAATTGCTTACATCTCCGAATGTTTCGAATCTCCTTGATATTTGTCTTTCGTGTCTTTCTCCACTCGCTCGAATTATTCTCACGAAGTCCGTTCGAGGTACCAAATCACTCAAATCGCGAACATTTGTTATTCATATTTTATACAAGAAAATAATGGATATATTGACTGATGATTAAGTAGCGTTTTCATTTTAAAAAAACCTTTCATTGTTTGTAGATACTAATAATAATTAAAAATGTTCAAACCTCGTTACATTCTCCTCAGTTTCAACTCTTCTCGTGGATCCCTGCAATGATTTCTCTTTTCTTTTTCATTCTCTTTCTTGAACTTTCTTGCATGCTCCCCTTCATACTGTTCACAACTAGTCAAAAACCTATCACACCCACTCAATTCTCTCGAGTTTCGCTGTTTGGAAAGATTCCTCGGTGGATAGATCGAATTGACCCTTTCCACTCACGATAATTGATCAGTGATTGATCATTTGTTCTTTCTCATAGCCATCGAATGGGTGTGATAATATCAATTGGTCATGCTCAATCAAACTTTCTTCCATTCGTCTTTCCTCTTTTTCCCAACGCAAAGAACTTCAATGGAAGGTCTTTATATCTCTGTTCTTAACAAGGGAATAAAAGGAGGAAAGTGGGATCCTCATTTGTTTTGAGTTGATGCTACCGAGGTTGGGGGTAAGGAGTTGAATGGACGAATGAACTGGATAAGAGAAGGGTGAATGGAGTCGGAAGATGCTAAGAACCATAGAGAGTACACACTCTCACTAAAAGAACATCAACTATCTTCATCTTTCTCTCTTCTACTAAATTGGATAACTAATCACTGATTTAGACGTGCAGAAATTTGATGGAAAGTGAAGAGATAAATCGAAAGAAGTGGAACTTTTCCTTGCTGGTTTAACTTCTTTCGAATGATCTTGCATCTAATTGGCATATTGAAGAATGTACTCACCTCTTCTTCAAATAATGCAGCATGAATGATAGTTAGAAGAAAGGGAAGAAGGAGACATCGAAGAGTCTCCCGCATATCTAAATTAAGCATGTTCAAAATATGGGTTGAAGTAGGGTTGGCAATTTGATTCTCAAACGACCGACTCAGTCATAACTTATGCCAAGATGACTGTTACATTGATATAGTACTTTCGAACAATAGATAGAACATGCAGCTATCAATATGAGTGAAACTATCGATGATTCAGGTTATTTCCAAGTGGCCAAAATTTTAATATCATCAATCGTTCTGGAATTAAGAGCGTAGGACGAAAATGGACATGTGAGTACGTCCTCAAAATTTGGACTCGATTTGATGATTTTAAACCGAGTTATGATCTTGGGAATCCTGGATTTCCAGAATCTTGGATTCCTAGAACCACCGATTCCCGGACTCAAAAGGTGCGGAATGAGTGGAATCAAAAGATCTGGGAATCCACGAAGAATCAAATTGCCAACCCTAGGATGAAGAATAGAGAATGATCTCTTCATTCTGCGCATTTAATTATCTACCTTAGACTCTATAAAAAGTTAAAAAAAGAAATAGATGCGATACGATTTCAATAAGCCGCAGAATAAATTGAAAACATCAGGAATTAGGTTTGGACTTTGGTTGTGATAAGGAAAAGGAAAAAGAGTAGAGAAACTGAGACAAAGGGCAAGTTGATACATAAAAGTCTGTTTTACGATCGTGAGTCTTAAGTCAACAATTGGTGATAAAGTAGTGATAGACTCGTAATGAAGAAAGTGATGGGAATGTTCACTACTCTAAAACGTCATCTTATTAAAGGAAGTTATAAAGTGATAGAGGAAACGATTGAATGTTAATGTGAATGAAGATATTGAGGGGAGTATTCAGTTATACTTGAGATCAGAAAAGGGTTAGAACTGAAAATGAGACGAGGGAAGAAAATGGAGGGAAAATGGCGAAGAGAGAGATAATAATCAGAAGGAAGTGATGAAGAGAACTGAAAGTCTGATATTTGAATGGATGAAGGTCAGAATGGAGATCAAGGAAAGTTTCCAAAACATGGTAGATACTTGAAGAAAGTGATGAGTGAAAGAGAGAAAGGAGTGGCATGAACAGTTTGTGTAGGTGGAACTTGGAGAGAATTAAGTGTTTTGAGCCAAGAAAACGTATTGGAAGAGAGTAAATACCATTTGAACATAGTGATAGAGACTAAACAGAGAACATTCGAAAAAATGGAGTTAGCATGAGGGGGGGGGAATAATTAGAATGATTAAAGATAAGAACGAGGAAGAATGAACATTCGAATAAAGAAACATGCAAAACTTCCGTCATTCAATGTCGAAAAATGCGCATAGTTTAGCTACTCAAGAGGGTCTCTCGGAGTTCGAACCAACGGCAATTTCTTATTGAAGTACACTAATTATCGAATGCAATGCTTGAACTGAGAAGTTTCTAACGGAAGGAGAAGAGTTCGAAACACAGGGGAGAATACTTGTGGCAGCTAATAATGGAAAGAAGTGAATGAGAAGAAGATAGAAGAAACCCGATAGAGACTAATGGAGATTAGTTCGCCGTTGGACTGTTGGAAACTGTGAGAAGAAGAGAAGAGAATGGTATACGGAGCACTTGTAAATGGCAAGACGAGAAAAGGGAAAAGGAGAAAGTCAGGTCGAGGGTTACTGGAAGAGACGGACCATTTGAGAGTGGATATAGGGAGAGAAGGGAATGAGACAAGGAAAGACAAGAATGATACGAGAGAAAGAGAGGGCCATTAGATTGAATCATTTGTTCGAAGAGGGGAAGGTAAATGAATGATGAGTGAATGAATTGAGAACCATGGAATGAAATGGGAAAGAGACAGGTTAGAGGTCATTAATGATTGTACCAATCCCTCCTATTCTTCTCTTCAATCTGTTAGTTCTCATGACCTCTCTTTTATTTGAAATTCAAGAGAAATGGAGGTAAAAAGTCGAGAAATTTGCAATAGATCAAAGAGAAAATTCGAAAGAGAAGGAAAGAAAATGATTGTCGGCAGTAGTAGAGTAAAAGGTTCCATAATTAGGGTATAACTCTTGATTTGGGAGGAAATCGAGTACTGAATAGGATGAGAATTCTCGTGACAAAATACTCGATCTAAAGTGAAGAAGCAGTAATTGTCGAGAGTGTAGACAAGATTGAAATCAGCAAGAGAAACTACCTAATATGACGCCCATTACTATTCTTCTTCTTTTCACACTTTCACTATCTATGTGAGAAAAGTATAGAGAAAGAGCATCTAATAGACAAAAAATGTCAAGATCAAAAGCACAGAAGAGCGAGAGAATAAATTGATCAAAAAATCGACCATTTTGCAAATGAAACAACCGAAATATAAATACTGATTAAAAATGAAGAGTTTTCGTTGAAGAGTCTACAAATTATCATCTCCTAACAAATATTAGCGTAACGACGATCAGGCATATTATTGTATCTAAACATAAATATGGAAAGATGAAATGAGCTTTGAATGAGAGTAAGGAGTTGATTTATTCGATCGAAAGTGAGAATAATGACGTAAATGAAGTAAGTAATGAAGTCAATGGAAATGAATGGCGAGAGAGACTCAAGTAGAAAAAGAAGAGTATGAGCAACAATGGTCAGTACGCATAGAGAGGACACAAGAGAGACAATCGAGAAGACTCGAGAATTGAAGAGTTATCGACTCTCAATCGACACTAAGTTGTCTAGTTATACCACCATGAAGAGTCAATGAATGACTCACTGCTTTATCGACCACTAACAATTAATGGAATTGAAGAAGAACACAATGGGATGGAAGATATGAAACCAAAAAGATTATTTGGTCAATCAATCAAATGACAAATATTAAGATATGGCTGAATGGCTATAGAATGAGATCGTATCGACTGAGATTATCATAATTTGAGCCCCTGATGAATTCTATTTGAGGTAGACTATTATATTGACGAGCATCAAACTTTTCGTTCGGATTCAATCGCTGGTGCTTCAATTTCTGTAAATATATGAACTATTTGTGAATACTGATCCGTTCCTCACTTTGAGCAAGCAGATGAAAGCTGCGGGTTGATAATCTAGATAGAGTTTATGAGCGACGAAAGCAGCATTTGAATAGAGAGAAGGAAGATCTGATACTCCATAGACACAAGAACCATTCGACCAAGAACCTATTATCTATTTGAGATCATCAATGGAATTCCATTCTCACCATTGCATTTCCTTCTTATCCATGTCTGATATCGTCCAACGAATCCTCGTGAGAGACAAGGAGGAGAAGAACACTAACATTCATGATTTACTTATATCTTCAATCATTTCCTCTTACTTTTCTACGTTTCGCTCCTTTTCCATTTTTCTTCGCTTTAGAATATTGTTTTGAAAATATTAAAAATTGCGCGGCGTTGAAGCCACCGGGGATCTTCATAACTGTAAGATGGATTACTATGGAATGAAATAGTTGTTTCAAACCATCAGGATTTCCCATTGCCGAGGCCCAGAATGATTCATCTGCTATTCGAGTTCCCCTCAACAAATGTACATTTACTTGATAATTGCAACGAAAATGATTGTACCTGAGGAATTCGATGAGCTCTCGTGCTTTCTTGTGTTTGATCATAACTTGAGCTGCCTCTCTCGAAATGATTGCAGAGAGAGAAGTCTTGAAGAGACGTAATGGTCGCGTCTGCAACAAGTGATACTCATAATCATTTAGATCGTTCGATATTCACTTTATTCCTGTTATTGCCTAATCTTCCTTCTTGAAATGGCATAGTGAGTACATGAGAGAGTCCATTCCATTCCTTCATTATTCTAACCATTTCGATATTCGTTCGAAGTGGTGCATCGACTCCAGAGAGATACTGAAGAGACCACTGATTATCCTTTCGATCAATTGATGATCTCGCCTGAAAATATTTCCAATCCTTCCTTTTATTCACAAGTAATTCCATACAATCGTAAGTGACTCTCATAATGGCATACGAACCCCAACTAATTGGACCCGATTGCTGAAATAGAATTATTCGGAATGAAGATGAGAGGAACTGACTAGAATGTGCATGTTGGGAAAGCAATCGGCTAATCCATGAACAATATGGATAAATGATTGATCTGAATTGGAAGGAATGGAGAGACAGAAGGAATTGTGAGTCTCGTATACGGAGGATAACATCAACAATAACTGAAATACTGGAGGGAACCTCGATAAAACGAATAATATTTGAAGAGTTTAAAAATAAATATTTTTTCCCACTTGTTCTAATCGATTATGCGCCAGAACTGCAAATGCCAGAGGGAATTGTCTCTCTTCTTCACTTGATTGACTCTTTTCGAATCCGAATTCCATTCGATAGATATTACATCTCAAATCGTTATTCCCATTATAAATCTTCTTCCTCTCTATTCTTTACCTGTCTGCACTATTCATAATCCGATCATGGACTTTACTCCAATCGAAAGTGAATTTCTTTAGCTTTTCAATGGCAGATTCATTTCCAGAGAATCCTTCTTCACACGGTAAATCGATTGTATCGATTATTGATGGAATATCTTTCAGAGTTCTACTCATTCTTATTAGAGTACTACTATCCATCCTGTAATAAGAAAGTAAACTGGAATGTGTAAAAAGCAATACATTCTCACTTTGGAATGTTTTCTATTTTCCCCATAAGTACGAATAATGTCAAAGAAGCGAGCCAACAAATAATAAATATTCGTATTCGATTAAATCTCTGAATAGTTAGATATCGTCGAATGATTCTCAAATCATACGAAGTTACCGGATAAGAAGAACGAAAAGGAGCCATCTGATGAAAATTATGACTTAGCTCGTTTGATGGATCTGAAAAAACAGAAAAAAATAAGTTGAGTGAGAGGAACGCACGAATAGTGTAAAGAGAGTTTGATAATAAGCTGAATACTTGAGTTGGAGAGACCCTTGACTGTTGAATGGAGGAAAGAGAGAGGAAAGGAGAAGAATGGAAAAGGAAAAGATACGAAGAAGAAACATCCGCATACACATGAGAATGACTTCTCAGGAAAAGGAAGAATGGACGTATCAAGATGGAAACCATTAATATAAGGAGGATGGCTTTCTTTCGAGGGGCTAATAAAAATATCTCTTACTCCCACCCTCATATAAACAGATGTTGTCATTCATAATGAAGTGGGAACTTCATGAACTATGAGGACAGCTTTCACTCGGACCTCCACTAATCTACATTCGTGTATACAACAACTCCACGGGGAATTGTTTAGACTCCGCACACAAAGGAATAAACAAGAATTGAAAAGAAATTCACGGAATGGAGCAGCTGTCCTGTAGAATTGATAAGCTGGCCTCCGTATGTCGCTATCATTATTTATTTGTAAAGTTTCCTAAGCAGTGGAGATATCAGAATATGCAGGAGAGGAGAAAGAACAATTTTCAATTCTCATTTTGGTCACATTCAACTCATGACTTCTTCGTGATGACAAGAGTAGAAGTTAACCAATTAATTAAAATTAATTTGTCGAAGTTCAATTTTGAAGTACAATATTACACATACATAGATAGATAGTATGTTTAATGTGTGTTATGCAATGTCGTGAAAGGCATCATCAATTGAAGTCTCTTCATTCACACTATCGATGAATGGAATACAAATGTACTTCTTGTTTCTTCATTCTCATTGTTTATCCACATCAATCGACGTTCGTTGAGAGAACTCCTTCAATGAAGTCGTTAGTCATACATAGACGATGTGATGTGTCATCTCTTCTTTACAAGTCTTCCATTCTTTCCCTCACCTTCCATTCTTGGAATCTTCTTTGTAATGGGAGGTGACGAAGCGAAAGTGAAGAATGACATTCGACAATTATCATCCACTTTCAATACTGCACCAACGTTATCGTATACTGCATCGTATCCTAGACATTTCCATTATGAACACACTAATATTCCTTCTTAGATTGATACCAGGAGCAGAGAAGATAGTGATCACTTTGTCCTTTGCGAAGAATTTATATCCCTTTTCGATCATCTAAAGGGAAAAAAATGATTGAATGGATTAAAGAGGGAATTCGACTTGATGTGCTCGTATGATTGTCTTTATTCCCAATCTATCACATGCTGCGATTACTGCATCTTCTCCAAACATATATGCACAACCTCGCTCATTGTTCTTTACATATCTGAATGAGAATGGAAATAAGTGAATAGGTGGATTGTTTAACCCCTTTGTCTTCTCACATGGATCAGACCATAGAATATCTTCAGCCAATCCAGATGGATCATCAATTGGACTGAACATCCAATAGGTATATACTTTCACTTCTATTTGATGTTCAAACCGTTTAAGAGCTGCAATATTATTGAGTGATTTGAGAGAAGGGGCGATTCCTCCATGAAGAGCAAGCATCGAATCATTCACAACTGCAGCTAATGGCATCTTAATCAATCGCTTGGATAGATAAGGGGGGGGGAGATCAACCTCTGCAAAGACTGAAGAGAAACTGTTATAGAGAACATTGTACTTAGAAGGATATCGAATACGCAGTTCAGTCCAGAAGCCATAGCATCTTCAATGGATGACATTGAATATTGATCGATATGAGGCTTTTTATCACTTGTTCGTTTGTGGAATCTCATGGTTTCCTCTCAACAAGTAGATATCATTCGGAAAGGCAATCTGGAATGAAATCACTTCTCGATTGAGTACCGTACTCTTACAATACCTTACAGGCGAATAGAAGAGTGATCACTTCAAGGGAACACGTTCCTCTATCGATGTAATCACCAAGGAACATATATCGAGTATTGTATGGCCATCCACAGGTCTGAGAATCAATATTATTGTGTGTATGGTATTCTTATCGTACCTGGAAGATCTGTAGTAGATCATTGTACTGTCCATGGAGATCTCCACATATTTTAATGGGAGCATAGACATGAAGAAGAATTGGCTGACATTTGAATACTTCCTGTAATCAATTTACCCCATTCACATCTTCATTATCCAATCAAAACCTTGACTGCACTGTGAATTTGAAGTAATTGATCAGGTGAGTAATCCCATTCACGAGGTCCTGAGAATGAGAGGTATTGGAGATCAAAGAATAGATTGGAACCTCCCACGAGATGAGCACGAACAAAGGCCATGATGTCCATGATTGGACGAAGGGAAGGGAAGAGAGAGGGTGAGAGGGGAAAGGAACCACTCAGAATTGAGGAATGACAAAGGAATGAAAAGAGAAAGAGTCGAGAATCGATCAATGAATACTATTCTTTGAATGGTAATCCATTCGATACATATTTTAATTGTTTACATTATTGACCTGTGTCGAACAGACGGAGACGTTATTGAAAAATGTCTGCACATATTAGAATTTAAATGGGAAAGAAGTATCGTAAGGTAGCAATATATATATATATATATATATTCAAGTATTGAAAAATATTTAAACAATACTTTCCTTAGGTGATCAACCAAATCTCAAACCCTGAAAATATTTTGAATTCGAATGGAATTGCGTACACGAACTTGCTTGATTGAATATTTTATTCAATAAATACTTATTAATTAATTATTATTAGTGTGAGTGCACAACGAATAGAGTAGATATTGCATTGACTGAGAGGGTAAAAGAAGTGGTTAGAGAGGGGGGACACAACTAATGGAATGAACTAAAGGAATGGAATGATAATGGACGGTGTATGTGATAACCGTAAGCACGAATGATGAGCGATTGAGGATAAACAAGAGAATGAATAGAGAAATGAAAGACTGATATGAATAAAAAGGCACATCTGAGAATGAAATGAAGTAAGATTCGTCTATGGATTAATAATAGACGAGATTGTACTAATGTCTCTCTGTTTACATTGATGAAGACTTTCCGAAGTATCTCTTCACAACGAATCGACCAACGAGAATCGCCTGAAATTTGATCTTTGATCTTTAGTTCTTATTGATCTCTCTTACCTGAATGAGGACGAGGATGAGAAGAATTCCGAAGACAGATAAGAGCATTGGCTTAGTCATACACATCTCTCCAGGAAGCTGAATTGATCTTTGATCTTTCTGTCTCTTCATTCTTTCACTCACAGCAATAACTTCGCTCTCTTCCACAGTCTCTCTGTTCATCTCAATTTGAGATCGGTGAGCCAGAGAAATCGAAGGCTCTGAGATCTGAAATGAACACTTTTGATTAATCATGAACATGTTTCATTGTTTTCACTTTAAAAGATACAACAAACCTGTTGAAGAGGGTCGACAATAACGATGGAAGTGGTCGATTGAGTCGTTTTTGGTACTTTGTATCGGCTGGTCTCGACTGTAAATGAGAGGATTACGGTAGGAAGAAGGAAGAATAGACTTACATAGACCAATGGAGTTGGTATCTCTCTTCTTGCGACCGAATGATTGACGTTGTCCCTCCACAAGGGCGCATTCCACCTATAGAGTAATGTTGAGATGAGGATGATAGAGGAAATAAGTCAATGGTCGATAGGAGTGGACTACCGTACCGGAGTGCAATCTCCCTGGCAGATCTCAATCTGGCAAGTGACTCGAATCGTAGATGAAGAATCGAATCGGAAGGCCTGCATCTTTGTGAATTTGACAGCAGAAGATTGGACTTCCACGGGACCAGGAATGATCTTGTGAGCGACAGCAGGGGTAGGACATCTGAATGGAGTTATTGATTGGAAGATACCGTATCCCTTTCCCATGATACCGTATCTCCCCACTTACCCTCCATCGATTAATTGAAGTTTCTCTTCATTGGCAGCATTAGTTCCAGGTTCAGCAGTGCATTCTCTCACGAAGAAATCCAATTCCTCATCCATAGCCATGATCTCCCATCGAAGAGTCATCATATCTCCCAGTTTAGCCTCAAAATTCTCAATTTAATCTTTGATCTTTCTTCTCGTTTCTCACCTGAACAACGGGAGACTTTCCATCTCCAGCCAACATTTGCATTGCAACGGGATTTCCCAGTTCGATCTTTCCGCGGGGTTGGATAAGATTCGCCTCGGGTCCACTGAAAGATCATTGTTGAACTCAAGATTCTTTTCCATCTCTCCCTTAATCGTCATGGCTAACTTACTTGACAGTCATATTGTATCCAGCCTGGACCTTTCCTCCGAGCATAGAAGAGTAATCACAAGATATTTCATACAATTGATCCATGGAAGTAACGAGACCAGGAATACCGAGATTGTTAGTCTGTACAACGACAGTCGTCTTGTATGTTCCATTCAACTGAAATCATGAGTGTGACCCATTGGACTACCGTATTCTTCCCCTTACCAGATCGATAAGACCACAATCACGAGTCTCCACTTCTCTCTTATGACGGGCGAATTCCTCGAAAGGAGCAAGTCCTTCCTTGGTCTTTCCACCAGTCGCTGGCTTCTCAGTCTCAGTTTCCTCTTCACTTTCATCTCCAATGGAAATGGGTCTCATTCCGAAGTCCTTGGGAAGTCCAAGAGTGAGAGTGGCAGTATTCGATTGGAGAACCTGTAGATGAGAAGTGTGGCCCATTGAATGATTCCAATTGTAATCTAACCTCAACACGGCAAGTATCGTACTTATTCTTGACGAAGATCACTCCAGAGAATGCCTCACCGTTCTTCACTTGAACCTGAAGAGAGAAGGGGATACTGTATCTGATGGGTCAGATTGATTACCTTGATTCCTTCATAATTGCAGATGGTCTGAATGGCATCCTTGGGTACTTGAACAGGAGGACCAACGGGTGTGTGAGATTGAGGAGCACGACGGGGAGAAAGATCTTCCTTGATGATCGGCTTCACCTGAGATATAGAGAATTAGGAGAATCAAGAGGAGATTGGTCTCGAACCTTCTTAACACCGATAATTTCTCCCTTCTGATCAGGATTCGTCACGGATCCAGACTGTTTGTTATTATGCACTGGCTGAGGAATATTGGCAGCTGAAGAGACTCCGGAATCAGACTCCTCAAAGGGGAACGGTTACGGTAGAAGGATAAGGTTATTGATTGACCTTGACGACACAGAGATTCTTGTAGAAATCAAGGTGTTCATTGACATCGGACTGTCCATCGATCGCATCGAAGACATTACATTGACCAATACGACGATTGTAGTTCACACCAGCACAACTGAAGGAGGGGAGAGGATAGAGGGGAAGAGGGGGGATGGACTTACGTGGGATTACGAGCACAGACTTCGAGACACGAATTGAGTGAGACGACCTTATATTCCTTCGATGAAATTCCACGTTGACGAGTATGAAGATGACGAGAGAAGAGAGCATCATCCTTACCCACAGAACAATCCTTAGGAACTGAAAGGAGATGATGGTAGAAGGAGGGAGAGAGGGAAGGGACTAACCAGCGAGACAATGCATATCATATAGATCAGTTCCCAATTTAACATGAGGACGAAGAGTATTCGTTCCATCGAGATAGAGAAGATGACAAGTTGAAGACGCCTTCTCGAAGTTGAATGAACGGCATTTCTCAGGGGAAAGTTCGAAGCATTTCTTCATGCATTGTTGGACAGAAGACTTAGATTCAGTCTTGAGAACGTGTAGCTCAGATTCTCCCTCGGGAAGAGCTGCATTGAGAGTACGAATGGATCTGAGAGAGAGGAGGAATGAAGAGGGGAATGAGAGGGAGAGGGAATACCTCAGTTGAGTTCCTTCGGGACAAATTTCCTTCTGCAGATGGCAAGAAACATCGAAGTAGTCAACCTGACATATTCATTCATTCTTCATTCGATTGAGAGTGATTCTCTACCTGGAAGTCATCTCCCTCAGGAATGAATAGATCAGGTTTCGATTCTCTAGTCTCCGAATTGAGAATACACTCTTGTTCATTGTAGTAGTACATCACTGACTTACATACGAAATCATCTCCTGTCTCAGGGGGAGGACTAGAATGATTACGGTAGAGAGGATACTGTAGAGTGATCTCACTTCGTGCATTGATCGAGACACATTGTGACTGATGGGACATTCTCCATTACGAATGCAGCGAATCCAACGAGAATCATCTGAGGAACACGGACGAAAGAGGGAGAATTACGACACGTATTGGGGGCTGAAAAAGAGGAGGTCATCATTCATTCTATTCAATCGATATTCTATAATCTCCATTCCATCTCATCATTCCAATCTAACGGGAACACTTTCTCTTAATTGGGTGAGATTTCACTCTCGATCGGATAAGTGCACTTTTCTTTCTTCCTTACAGGCGAAGCATTTCTTCTCATAGTAAGTGAATCCATCGGCCTGTACGAGGTCTGCTCTTCCAAGAGGTTTCGATCTATAATCAATCAATTATCATCTTCATCTACCGTAATTCCCCCTCTTTCTATCGTACCTTTCATCAGAGAGAATACAAGTACGATTGGCCTCGTTGTACATGAATGACTTGCAGTTGAAGTCGTTCAGCTGAACATTATCGATTATTCCTCTTCCCCACCGTAATTTTCTTACCGTAAGAGAGAGTCTCTGAGTGCAAAGTGACTGGCAAGATTCCAAATCGACATTGATAATTCGGTCCAATTCATTCTCCAATTGCTTCTTCTCAACAGCGATGTATTGAGTGATGTAGGGAGCATAGCATTGAGCTGAAAGGGTAGAGATAGAGATACGGTAGAGAGGGATGGGGATACGATAGTCAGTTGGATAACTCACAACCAGCACAGTTATTGTCCATGTAGATGACAGTATCATCGTGTTCATCAACGAAGAGATCGGGTCGATCAAGACGATCTTCCGTGTTAAGAATACATTCCTGAGGAGGAAGGAGAGGGATTAGAGAAGGAGAGAGAAAGGAAGGGACGAACCTGATCAGAGGGATAGAACATCACTGATTCACACTCGAATCCGAAAGTATCGAAGGCATTCAGACAAGCTGCCAGACACACCTGAGAAGAGGGGAGGTTGAGAGGGGAGAGGAGGAAGGGGAGGGGGAATGGTACCTGAATGCTCTCAGCAGGTACAACCTCACGAGCGAATCCAACGAGAATCTTCTGTTCGAATGCATCGAAATGGAAGGGAGAAGAGCACACTCGATCAGACTGAGAGAATGATGAATCAATAGTAGGATTGTGAAAGTAAATATAAGGGGCTTCCAGCGCTTGAAGATGATTGAACAAAATAATAAGCGTTCGTAGTGAATGTGCAATGAGATCTATCAGTATACCTTGACACAAGTCTTAGTGAGAATCTTTGATCCGGGAGTGGGAGCATTCAATCCCTTCTCGTATACCATACAATTCGAGTTGTGGAATTCAACTCCAACACAATCCTGAAAAGGAGAAGAGTTTACTCTATGATTTCTCTCTCTATATTCTTACATTGCTAATAGCACAATGATCACTGCATTCTCCGAATGAAGGAGAAGGAATTGTCCTCAATTGTCTTCCAACGGTCGCATTGTGTTGAAGAAGGAAAATGGGTACGGAACCAGACTCACACGATGATAATTGATCTGTAAGGGATCGATTCATGTCTACATTTTATCATGCATTATCAAATATGCACGTTTAGTAACTGCTCTAATTCTATCCGTGTCCTAATACCTATGCCATCTCTTCCTAAATGAATATCTCTAAATGAATATCCCTAAATGAAATGAATATCTCTAGTGCAACACTTGTATTCTCTTTATTCCCTCATGGCTTCTCATTCCAACTTTCTCTTCCTTGATATCTCATAGAGAGAACGGATAGGAACGGGGTCGGAAGTAGGTCATCCAAATGAGAGAAAGAGAGAGAGATCACGAGCTGATTACACTCACTATCACCATTCCAAAGGGAGGGATACGGTATCACTGAATCAATCGATAATTCTTACCGATCTTAGCTGCTTGTGCTGCAATAGCGAGAGTAATAGCAGCAATGAGATGTAATATCATGGCTGGAGTGGATTTCTCCCCTCGATGGAGTTTCCCCTTGATAGAACCCTGAGAATGAAGGAATGAACAAGTGTGTCAAAGATGAATGAATGGAAGAGCACACTTGAATCTCACTGAGACAAAAAGAGACTGAGGATATGGCCAAGAGAAGAGAAGAATACTGTATCGAAAGAGGAATGGAGGATGTGGAGATAGTGATCTCTCGTGAAGATTCGACCTCTTCCCGAAGGGGGGCCAAGGTACTATTGAACGGATGATGGAATTGAAGATAAGAAGAGACTCATCAAGGAATACTAAGTATGAGGTTATGAGGGAAACGAATGACCCAATGAGATGGAAATTCATTGATGCGAGTTAGAGAAGGCGAATGAATGAATAAGAGAAGAAGGAAGGAAGGAATCAATGGAATGAAGGAATTGATCTGTAAAATGAAGAATATGGGAAGTTCAATAAAGAATTGAGAAGAAGCTAGCAGGAGTAATGATATAGTTCGACAGAAGATTCAGTTGGTAAGAAAGTGAGAAAGGAATAGAAGCTTGGAATGGAATGAGAAGGGATACGGTAGTGTGAGAGGAGAGTGCATAGACTGATAGGGGAGGAGAAGATCCATTCTCCCTTAGGAAGAGATGTACTACTGAGAAGAGTGAGAGGAGGAGGAGGGAGAGAAGGAGGGGGGGGGAGGGAGGAGGGAGAGGGGGGAGATATCCTCCATTCTCTGACCTATTCTGTCTTATCACAAATGAACGGGAAGAGAAAGTGAAATAGCCGTCCCCATTTGGAATGAATCTCTACTCTTCCTAATACACATTTCTCTCTCTCTCTCTCCTTTTTCTCGACCCTATTTCTTTTCTCAAGTCCCTTTCCCTGAGGGGTCTCCTTCTTCTCTTCCTTCTCTCTCTCTTCACTCCTCCCCCTTGAATACCGTTATCCCGAAGGGTGCACAGGGGAAAAGTGAATGGAATGAGAGAAAGTTCCGGTTGAATGAAGCAAAAGAACTCTGAGAGTCAAGTCAAGAGAAGAAGAAGAATAAGAGACACCGCTGAGAGACGCGTAACGAAGACTGGTCAATACAATAGAGAGAGATACAAGATTACTTATTCACATGTGATCAGTGGAGAAGGAAGGGACTGCAGTGAGAAGAGGAGATCAGAGGGAGGGAAGGGACTTCAGTGGATGGATACTCTTTGATGTCCTCAGTCCTTTCTACTCTTCATTCAATCAATCATTTTGATCATCTCAGATCTCTCGGAAGAGATTTCTTTCTCCTTGACCCTTCATCGACCGTTCTCTCCTACCAAAAAGAAGGAACCATCCATAGATTTACGATTGAAGAGAGAAGAGAGATCATATCAGGAAGTAGGAATGGAATACAGAGGGAATGGAAGAGGAGATGAGATGGGGACACTACATATGAAATGGATGATGAAGAGGGAAGAAGAGGATGAATGGCAGATTGAAGAGGAGGAAGAGATGAGTCAAATACAGGATTGAATAGACATTCCAGAAAAGAGAAGTGAGAGAAGAGAAGACTGTTGATAGAGAGAAGAGACAAACGAGAATGTGACTAAGAAATGAAAGTGAACGGGAATGAATGAATTGGACTGAAGAGATGAGAAGAGACTCACTTTCCCCCCTTCACTTTAATTATTATTCCATTCAAACCTCTCTTCTCTTCCCTTTCACCTCCCTAATATAAATTATCTACCTTTTATTGCACTGGAGTGTCTCTGTACTCTCTCCATTCCTTCACTCTCTCCCTCTCTCTAACCAATGAGAGAGTGAAGGAATGAGAGAGAGAGAGAGGACCGTACCCGAATGGAAATAAATGTGAATCACAATGAGATGAGGTAACCGTAGTGATAAGGATATTACAATATGATCAGTCTATACTACGGTATCAATCAATATCCAGCTGGACCACTCTCATCTCCTTTTCGGAAGTCTGAATTTGCATAGATCTGTTTGTCAATCGATCGTTCCACTGCAGTGACTACTGTCAAATTGTCCGTCTTCTCCATTATATGACCTCTCGCTGCAAGATTATCGATGTAATCCTGCAATTATTCATTGATTTGTTGTGATGAGTAGAATGGATTACTGTAGGGAAGTTGGATTCGTATTGAGTGACATTGGGTTGAAGTTGATTGTGAAGACGAGGAGCATCGACTGCCTGACAATGAGAAGAGAAGAGATTAGTAGATGGAAGGGAGAGGGGAGGGGGGGGAGTACCTGCTTGACATTAGCATTCAACCAAAGAGCGTGAAGAGCAACAGAAGTGACACCAGAGATAATAGTCGATCCACCTGCACCTCCCACTGACATCAATTGCTGTAGAGAACAAGAGGGATGATGAAGGCAATGAATTCATACCTGTCTATCGTCCTTATCGAATATAACAATTGGACTCATAGAAGATTGCGGTCTCTTTCCCGGTTTGATGAAATTAGCAGGCGAAGGAGGGAAACCAAAGTAGTTGGGATGACCTGCAATAAGGCATTAATTAATTCCTCGTGTGAAATGGTTCAAACCAGGAAGTGAGAAATCGTCCATTTCATCGTTCCAAAGAATTCCCGTTGAATTCGATGCACGAATTGATCCCATTCTAGATGAAGAATACGATTTGTTTGTGCCTCTTGAATGTGTGAACTCACAATAAATTGATAGTCGATGTGACAGAGACAGCATTGCCGAATTTATCGATTACTGAGATATGAGTTGTACCGTGATCGACCTTATGAGAACTGATTAGATGGAAGAATAGAATAGAATAATCTTACTGCAGGAGCTTCGAATGTTCCTCCATAGTATGAATCGGGATGAGTGACGTCCGTTATTAGAGATCTTGAAAGGAAGAAATCTCTTTTAGTTTATATTCTGTGCTGCACTGCACTTTCTCGCAAGAGAGAAAAGACTGATAACAGCACAAACGATTTGTTTCTATCCCGATCACAAATGACACAAAAGAAAGTGTATGAATTGGAGCATAACTGCACTGCACACTACAGCAATTATCAACTCTATCAATAACACAAATTCTTTCGTTATTCCTCTCATAATAATAGCCATTTTAATGGGTGTCATGTGAAAGGGTCACATTCGTGAACAATATGATCTATCCTTTCTTCTCATATCAATTTGATTATCAATGTAATCTCTCACCTCACCCATTTCGCCCATTCAGGAGTAGTCATATTCTTAGCTATCTCTGTTGCATTTTCAACGAATGCCGAGTCTCCGAGACGAGATCGAGAAGCATACGCAAACTGATAGAGAATGATATTGATTATTCCTTCTCTTCCCTTCTCCCACCTTAGACGACTCAATGAAGTGATGATACATTGTAGCGATATCATCGAAAGATTTCATATCGTATTTGTATCTGCATTGATCTCCTCTCTCCTCCTCATTCTCTCCCTTTGTTCTCCATACCCATCAAGTGCATTAAGTATTCCCATAGCAACAGCAGCTCCCGCGGGAGGAGGAGGACCACAGATATGACGACCTCCTTGGAGTGATACTGTTATCACATCTTCATCCTCACGAATTATCGATTGATATCCAGCCATATCTTCCAGTGTTATCAAACCACCTGAAGACAATAAGATCATTAATGAACTCATTACTCTTTTCACCATTGGCTTTGAATTCTTCAACAACTTTCTTCGCTATTTCTCCCTTATAGAACAATTGAATTGGATCAGACGAATTGGCCACTTTCTCGAGTGTTTCAACGAACGATTGTCTCAAATGGAAAGAGTAGATCACTCCTCCCTCCATTCCCCTTCTCTCTCCCTTACCTCGTTCTAATCTGTTGTCCTGGTTGATAAACATCTCCAGTCTTTGGATTCACGAATCCACTCATCGTAGGTTCCTTCAGAATCATATCTCTCTTTTCCATCAATGCTTTCGCCAATGCATGGGAAGTAGGATATCCTGAATGGATTCACCCATCCCTTTGTACTTTCTCTTGCTCTTCTCATCTTACCTTCCTTCATCAGTGCAATAGTCGGATCGACGAGACTTTTCCAAGTTACTTTTCCACTTCCAAATTTGGAATATTCAGTCCATAATCCATGTAATTCACCAGGAACGGCAATAGCTCTCCATCCTCAATTCACTTCTTTCTCTTTCCCTTCTTCATTCTATTCTCTTACCAATCTGTGATTCATCCCATTTATCCTTGTACATATTCTCATCAGCTGCAGCAGGAGCTATCTCTCTCGCATCAATTACATGACACTTATTAGTAGTACTGAGATTGATCTTTGATCTTTAGTTCTCTTCTCTTCTACTTACGCATTATAGATAGTCATGAAGTGTCCTCCTCCAATACCAGCCGAATGAGAGTCCATCACTCCTAAAGAAGAAGAATGAATGGGAAGGACGAATTGATACTCACCAATACAGAATAGAGCTGCGATTGCTGCATCAACTGCATTTCCTCCTTGGAGAAGAGCATTTCTGAAGGGAGGAGGGAATGAAGTATGGGAGAGGGAGAGGAGGGAACTCACCTTCCAATCTCGGAACAATATTCATTATCAGCTGCTACTCCTGCCTTCGCATACTTCCCTAGGGGAGAGATAGATGGAGGAGGCCAATTGGGAATACGATTATTGTCCTGTAGAGGATGAATGAAGGAGGGAAGAGGAGGGGAGAGGGACTTACACTGTTGAGATGGAAGTATAGTGCAGCAAAGCATACAGTTGTAAGAAGAAGAATAATGACAATTAGACCGAATGAGATCATCATTACGTACCATTTTCTGAATTAAAGCAATGAATGGACGAAGATAAAGATTGATCTCACGTTTTTGAGATCGAAATATTGGAATTATCTTTTTGGTCAATGGGCAACTTAGAATCTTCAGGGTATATTTTTACAGAGGTCATGACTGAGAGAGGAACTTGATCGGACTGATCAATGGAATATGATATTGAATAGATGTAATCTCCGCCCATTTGACCCCTTCTGACGACATTTGTGCTTGTAATGGGAAGCCATTGATTGCATAAGCCATTCTCTCTCTCTCCTTCACATGTTATCTCGTTTGAAGACAATGAAGAGACTGTTAGGGATTCGATTCTATCACTTCTACTCACAATGTAGTCCATTCCACTCAATATCTTCCTTCAGTATGATGTTCTCCCATTCAAAAACCGTTCCATTAACATTTTTATCTCACTATTTTCAAACCACTTCATTCTTATCACTCTTTTGTTTTCATTTTGGATTCATTGTGTTTGTTTTGACGAATACGTTTTCTGAATTGATCATCGTAAAGTTGAACATAGATTTTTTGTTTCGATCGGGTCATGCGCAGATATCCGATTCAGAAATTTTATTAGATCTTCGACCCAGATTGAATGTATTTAGTGATATAACTGCTAATGAATAAGTAATAAATGATACCCGTGTTTCGTGTCTTCTTCAGTGGGAAGAAGAGGAACTTCCTCATCGAAAGGCCCTTCAGCAGGTGGAAGATTGTCCCTTAATTAAATCTATTCAGCATTCACATCACATTACTTTCAGGATATTATGATGGAGTAATTCAAAATGATGTGGCAATTCAGACAAGTTTCTGTGATAGCATTCGACGAACTATTTCTTCCAGATTCACGATTTGATCTAACCATCCAATTGTTCTCAAACTCACTCGTTAGGAGGCATTTCTGATCGATATTCTCCCTCCTCGCTGATAAAAACCTCCTGAAAATCAATAATTGAGGTTAAAAAAATTAATTGGAGACGAAATGTGAATCGATTGAAAAGAGAAAGAATAGAGGGAATGGAGGAAAGTCGATAAGAAAGAATAGATAAGAATATGAAGAGAGTGAATATGAAACACAGTGAATTCATTTGACACGAACTGGCACTATCCAAACAATTTAATCTCTTAACTTTGCCCTTTGAACTCGTATTATGCACTCGATCAATCTCCCTTTCACATCTTCCATTTTGTTACTATTCCCCCCCATTGTTTTCAATTATTTTATTTAGAAAATGACGTAAAAAAGAAGAATATAATGAATGAACAATTGGGATAAGTGGAAAGCGGGTTAGTGTGACCTCCTAGTGAGTAGAGAACACACTTCTCCCTCTGTCTCTCTCTCCCATTCTTCCCTCCCTCTCCTCTGTCTGCTCTCGCACTTTATAACCACCTGTCTCACATGTCTGCACTATACCTATTTTTCTCCAATTCAATCTTTCCCATTATAAAGCTGGCAAACAATAAGCGCATAAGTTAACTACGTATTCATATTATACAGCGTGGTCGACAAACAGATCAAAGATCAAATGCCATTTATTTGACAAGCTATTTGTGAGGTATCTATCCTCTCTTATATGTGAATAGCTCGGTCGGTAGCAGAGCAAATGATTCATTTTTAACATATGAGCGTGGTCGCGTAAGAATCAGTAACTCATGTGTTATAGTTTGGACAGCGATTTTTCAAAAATTTGAGAATAAAGGTTCTTGAGGGTGCTGATGATCATGGTCTACTTCATTTTGCTCCAACTCGACCGGTGCAGCCGTGCTGCAACCTTGCTGCACGGCACCTTTTTTCCATATCTCAGCTTTCCGTCGATGAAACTGAACAAAAATTTAAGAGCGTATGTAATCGACCACGCTGATTCCAACCATGACACTCACGTTTTTCAAAATGCATTGGTTCCATATATAAAATTTCGATTTCGAACCACAGGCCTAAGTGGAAGCCGAAATTAATTTTAAACGGTGCGCCTTGTTGAGAGGATCATTTTACATATGCGGAGTGTAGGGTTTAGAGAATCCGTTTTTTCGCTATCTCTCGTTTTGTCCGAGAATTTTTGCATTCATTCCTTCTTATTCCCCTCGCGCACCGCGCTCAGCGCGCGATGAATGAGGAATGAAATGAGTTTCATTTGCTTTCTCACTGCCTTATCAGGCTCAGTGAATTTTGATCTCTGTGTTTTTGAGTTTGACTGTTCAGGAGTTCTAATCCTCCGAATTTGACTAAGCAGAAGCACTAATCCTCAGCCCTCGATACCTCGATTAACGTGCTAAACACCCATTGCATATGCGCACTACTTCGCTTTGCATCGGGCTCGGCCCTATTTAAAGGCGTCCCCTTGCCGTCTTCTCACACTCGTCTTTTGCTCTGGTGGAATTATGGACTGTTACTTCGTGTCTCCTGTCGTCGGCTACAGTATTCCCAATACATCCAAAATCAAATGTGGCGGAATTCGAACTACGTGGGATATCGCAGAAATCTAGTGAATATCTGTAGTGATTTTTTTCAGTCTGAAGGATCTTAATTCAATGCAATTCAGGCTTACTCGTTCTATGAAGTTGACATAACCTCTTCTTGCAATGGCAAAAGCACAATGAAAGGAATAAAGTCCTTTAGCACCTTCCACTTCGAGGTCAATTTCGACTAACACTGACTTTTCGTCTAATTTTGTTTTCAGAGCGACTCAATTCGTGTATGGAGACACGCGGGAATCGGAAATGGGCTATTATTCAAAAGGCGATCTCTAAAGCCTAATAGCTTCAATTACATTGTTCGCCAAGAAGGGGGACATTTGTCTCAGAGTAATGGTTTCTGGGGATCGCTGGGCAAGGTCAAAGAAGAACTAATGGATGAAAAAGAAGAGGAAGAGGAAAACGTGGGAAACGAAGTGATTCCCCCAACTGATCAATCGGGAAATCTTCGATTTAACTGTCCTGAGCAAAATTGTAAAGCCGTTTACTTGACTCAAACGGGATTGGAAAATCATATAATAGTTGGGAAGCATCAGACGGTGAAGAAAGCGGAGACAGTAACTGATAAAGGTAAATTTCAAATTAAAATCGTAATAAAAAATAAATTATAGCGGTCCGCATCTTCACTGCAGCTATCGAGAAACAGCGAGTAATATTTGAGAAAGTACCGGTGAATTTGGAGGACCTCGAGCGCAACGCCAAATCAATCAAGACCGGATTCTCATTGGACCGGAGAGAAAGAGGTGATAAAAGTGGACACACTATTTTTTTAATTATTAAAATTTTGAAGGAAATGGCGTGATCAAAGCAGTGGCCATTCTAATTGAGAAGTACTTTCATGAACGCAGAAACGCTGGAAGGAGAGCAGACGCCAAGGAGATAACTAGAATTATTCGAGATATGAAGAATGACGATACTAGCTACAAATTCAGTCTAAAAGATTGCCCTAGACAAGGTCAAGCACAGACAATTATTAGTCGATTGTTGCGAGAAGAATCTGTTGGAACGGCAAATAAAAATGCCGTGAGAAAAGAAAAAGACGACGGAAAGAGAAGAAAACGGAAAATATCAGAAATTGAATCAGAAGACTCTGAGAAGGTTTGTACATTGCGTTTATTCTTCTTGGATTTCATTACGAAAATTTAGGGCACGAGTACAAAGTGAAGAGGGCGTCCAAGGAAGTCCCAAGCAATTAAGAAGAGTGTACTGCCTATGGTATTTTTCAAAAAGGAAACTAGCATAAAATTTTGTAATTCAGGTTCAGCCTGAAAGTGAAGAGGAGGAAGAAGAGGAAGAAGACGAGGGGATTGATGCGTATCATGAGATAATGGAGAATATTGAAGATGAATATGATGAAATATTCTTGTAATTGTTTATTTTCCCTGTAACATAAATTGTTGTGCACTTGTTCGACGTTTCCTAATGATAAACTTCTCTTTTTGCTTAGTCAAATTCGGAGGATTAGAACTCCTGAACAGTCAAACTCAAAAACACAGAGATCAAAATTCACTGAGCCTGATAAGGCAGTGAGAAAGCAAATGAAACTCATTTCATTCCTCATTCATCGCGCGCTGAGCGCGGTGCGCGAGGGGAATAAGAAGGAATGAATGCAAAAATTCTCGGACAAAACGAGAGATAGCGAAAAAACGGATTCTCTAAACCCTACACTCCGCATATGTAAAATGATCCTCTCAACAAGGCGCATCGTTTAAAATTAATTTCGGCTTTCACTTAGGCCTGTGGTTCGAAATCGAAATTTTATATATGGAACCAATGCATTTTGAAAAACGTGAGTGTCATGGTTGGAATCAGCGTGGTCGATTACATACGCTGTTAAATTTTTGTTCAGTTTCATCGACGGAAAGCTGGGATATGGAAAAAAGGTGCCGTGCAGCAAGGTTGCAGCACGGCTGCACCGGTCGAGTTGGAGCAAAATGAAGTAGACCATGATCATCAGCACCCTCAAGAACCTCTATTCTCAAATTTTTGAAAAATCGCTGTCCCAACCCTTGTTCGATTCTTACGCAACCACGCTCATATTTGTTCCACTCAATACTTCTTTCTCCACCGTATTCCTACTTTGCATGTCTTCTACAATAGACGACGAATAATTTCTACTCATTCTCCTCTACAATCCCAGACGTCTTCTCATTCATTTCCTCGTGACATCTCGTAGTCTACTGTACCTACTCACAGTTCGTTCCTCGCTACTGTCCTCGACAATGTCGTCCAAGAAGCGCTCTCCTTCGCCCCCCCCCCCTCCCCTCAAGGACTACCACCCCCCCCCCCCAACCATGTCGTCAAGAATCGCCCCTTCAAGGCACACCCCCCCCCGTCAAGAAGTGCTCGTTCGCCCCCCCTGAAGGTACTCTATTACTATGATGATCGTGTATATCCCATCACCGATATCACTGGGTTCACTCTCTTCACTGTAGACTCTCCCTCTGGTGCTCCTTCGGATATCCTACTCGTTCAAGTCCCCAAACCAAACCTCCCTCCTCGCTCCTTCGTAGATGAACTCCAAATCAATGTCCGTCGCTCCTCCAATAGAAAACTTCAAGAGTATGTCATCTACCTTAGAGTCTCAAGCACTATTTTGACGATTCTCAAAAGAAAAAAATCGCTGTATCGACGATCTCAACCGAATGATTCGTCTAGGAAAATACAATCACAAGATGAAACTCGCCAAACAGATAATCAATACTTTATGTCTTATTCTCACCATATTTTTTTCAGTTCTTTCCGAAAGAAAAGTAGACCGGTCTATTGTTCTGAGATCGTTGGAAAAGAAAAGAAGAAAGAAAGAAAAGAAGATCGCATTCCCACCTCTCTTTATGGAATCAATTGTTTCCTCTTACATCCTTTCAACGGGAAGCTACACTTCAACATATCAAACGACAATTGTTGTTTACATTTTTTTCCTTCCCCTTTTATTAATTCCATTTGGTGCAATTTGTAAAAGCTTCACCCTCCCTTTGTCTATGAAAGGTCCTTTCTTCATTCATTTCATCCATTCCGAATATTCGAGTTGCCGTTTACGTCGAATCCCAAGCGACCAAATCTTTTGCAGCCGTCAAATGGACTTCAATCACGGTATGTTTTTTGCCTCTACAGTCAGAACGGTTGAGAGACGAATGCGGAAGAATGTGTGGACGCCTTACAACCGTACACGGTCAACGCCCTATGAAGAGTATCAACCCATCGTCTCCTGAGCGAGAGAGTCCTTTCTGATACGCTGACTAGTAGGGATGCCAAATCGGCCTCGGAACTCGGCGATTTGTCTTGAAAGACGCGCTAATTGATTGAAGCCGGCTTGGAGCAACATGCAAATTGAGCCAAGCCGGCTTCGCCGCCTCTCTTCCTTTGTATTCCGAGTTGAAGCCGGCTTCAACGCCGCTACACTCCTCGCGTTTTTACTCAATCAACGGGTCAACTTATATGGAAATAGCCTAAATTCGCCGGCGATCCGTCACTAATTGATCGATTTGCATGCGAAGCCGGCTTGAGAGGGGAGAGCAGTCTGTTGCCGGGTTGATGCCGGGTTGAGAGACTCGTCAAGCCGGCTTCGCATGCAAATCGACCAATTAGCCGACTTGATGCCGCGTTCCGATTTGGCATTTCTACTGACTACATTCTATCATTGTATTATATTTATGTTTTTCGTGCAGGATCCATTGAATGCACGGACAAGATTTCTGGCAGATAAAACGAATCGTAATGCCTTTCTTCACGACAATAAGCTGACAAAGGCTGATGATATTGCAAACAATACACCTAAGTTACAATAAAAACGTTATTTGTTGTTGCTGGATTGACTCTATTATCGGAATGATCCGTGAGACCATTTCCACCGGATTCGGAGTTAAATATAGATCGATCTTCTTCGATTGTTGCAATCTCATACGTTCGATAGACTGTATTTGATACTGATTGAGATTGAGATGATGAATTTAACTGGAATAGAAAATATAAGGAACTCGATGGAATGAAAGAGACACTAACTGCTCGTAGATTAGCAGCTGCTTGATTTCTATTAGAAGGAGTAACTATTTCAATGCAGGGAAGCATTCCAAAGAATCCTCTTCTGAAGAGAAATTAGATATGAAAAGGATTGGAATCCATTTGGCACCGGTATGGTTTGAGAAGAAGAATAGTAGCAACTCCATTAATGAATGGACTCCATGATAGAATGAGTAATTGATAATCTTGATCGTACCAATCCGATGGTTCCGTTATATCTGAAATGTATGAATTATTCCATGATCTATACTCTATCGATCACTTTTTGTCTCTGTTCCATGAAGAATAAGATAACAAATAAATACGAGATAAGGTGTATAAGTGATGAGAGGAAGAATGGCCTGTATGATATATTCAATTGAAGAGACTTACTCATCAAGAGAGACTCACTTGAACAATTACAGTGAATAGAATTGCCTTTTGTCTCTCTAGATTTCCGACTGAATTTGATCTCTCTTTTCCATTATGAGCGAGATAAATCACCAATCGGCAAATACATATCTAAAAAAATAATATACTGTGTTTTCCATTTTCCATTCTAAAAAGAGAACTAAGGACGATGATATATCTAATGAGAGAAAGGAGATAATAAGAATGCACTGACTATAGTGATAAGATAAGATGTTATGATGATAATGAAGTTAGTGAGAGTCTCCATCATATCTCCCGTTTCTCTCCAATTGTGAGAGAAATAACAAATCTTTTGAGAGGCATTCATTCCAAAATGAACAATGAAGCTGAATAAAGGAAAATAATTGAGATACGGTGGAGAAAGAAGAGAAAGAAAAAGCGTTCTAGTTAAAAATATGAATACCTTTCATTTGATGTTTTATTCATAAGAAGGGGTAAATCATCTATTGTCGTTCGAGGAAAGAAATAAGAAGGAGAATGAAGAAGAAGGGGAATCACATTTACTGTGTAAGCTGCAACTTACATTTTTATAGATACATTTCCTATCTATGTATATTAAATACTCCTTTTCCAAATGAACTTTCCATTCTCCATTTTCTCTCATATTTTCTCAGTGAGTGGAACGGAGTAATGGGAGGGATGGGGAATGATATCACTCTCTAACCAAGCATACTATTAGATAGACACCTAGATGATCTCATGATATACACATTACTTCAAAGGTTGAATCTATTAGATATTAAGAGTAATCTCTTCTCACCGATTTGGCCAAATAACACATTTCTCTTCTTCTGATTATAACATACAATGGCGACTCTCAAAAACATTATTTTTTCTGATAAGTATTTTCTTGTGACGAACCTATGAAGAGGAATCACACAGATGGCTATTACATTAGCCATCATTTGACGAGAATAAAGGAATTGGAAGAGATACGAAAGTACAACTGAAATGAACAAATTAGATCTCATGTGCAGACATTTAAAAATATAGCTGACATATGTATTTGAAGAGGGAAATAAGGAAAAGTTATTGAAGAGTGACGAACCTTTATTTGGTATGATCTGAGGAAGTGGACTGAGGGAAAGATAAATGAAGAAGTAGGGATCAGATGTATTCCTCACTGTCATTGGAATAAATGATAGATGAAGAGTACTGTAGAAAACCGAAGTTAGAGCAGTTGAGAGGAATATGAATTTGAATTCCCCTCTTAAATGGACAATATTTAACACCGAAATTTTATAATACATAAAAAGAAAATTAAATGAACCCACTTTATTTTAAGTTTCTCATTAGAACTCAGACTTAATTTTATAATGATAATATTGATGAGAATAGCAAGAAACGAAGAAATTGAATGATGAATTATAGAAAAATTGATAATCTCAGGCATTTCATGCGAAAAAGGGAGTGAATAGAGATAGAAAAGAAGGGGAAGCTATCATTAGAAGGAGTGCCAGTTAGAAAGAGAAGAATGACGAATCAGTATCCCCCTAGAGATCTCCTATCTACCACCTACGATGGATATAGAGAGAAAGAAAGGCCATACACACTTCACAACAATAAATATTTTAATTACTTTATTCAAACTTCTTATCTTAATGGATACAACAGAGAGAGATTTCAACGGGACAACATGGGACAATGTAGCAAAATGAGCAAAGGAATAAACTTAAAACGGTCAATTTGAATAAGACAGCGATCTAACAGACAACCGGAAACCTGCAATACGAACTATTAGAGATTCCACGGGAGGGAGGATTAATACGTGTTATTTTAGCGGAAAACCTTAAACAAGTGATGAGGGAGGGGGCAGAGATTATTATGAAGTTAAAGTTACAAGGGAGATGACATGTAAAAAAGAGGTGGAAACAAATGAAATGTATTAGAATAACACAAAGTATAAATAGGGAGGGCAGCGGCTAATTTTTAAAGACAAGAAATAAATATTCAGTTATGCTCCACCTACGCATTCGATAGTGCCGGATCATATCATAAAAATTAAAATTTGAAAAATGATCGAAAACAATAATAATTGTAGTTACAAAAACAAACACCAAAAATGCTCACCTACCGTACTCCCCTTGAGTTTGCGCTAGGTCAGAATAATGATCTCGCATTTTTTAATTTAAATTTTTTTTGTATTACCTTATAAAATATATTTTTATGAACGTAAATACATTCTGAGCACCTACAAAGTACATCCGATTGCTTTTGAATCATTCACTACTAGGGAAAATCGAGTTTGTATGTGGTCAAAAAAGGGGTACGCGGCAAACAACCCCCAGTTACGGCATCTCCGAATGAGAATTTTTGAAAAAATTTCCGATAAGAAAAAGGGATAGGGTGTGTGCGACAATTCCAGAGTGGTTTGTTTCGGTGGGAAGGTCAAGTATAGCCACGAGAGGGCAGATACGGGGACAAAACCGATCAGTCGTTCAGAGTGACATCATTCCAGTCAAGGTTTCGGTACTTCCGCACGAGAATACCGGGGATAGAGGATTTCCAGGGGAAGGTAATAGGCATGGGCGATAAATTAGAGACGGTTTAGTTCGGTGGGAAGATCTGGTACAGCGATGGGAGGGTGAAAATCTCGGGAAAGTGAGCTGTACGGCAAAATCGCGACATACAAGTAAAGTTTTCGGTACTTCCGCACGAGAGTTTCCGGGATTGAGAGTCACCGGGTAAGTGAGGAAGGTATAGGCGATAAACTAGAAGCGGTTTGGTTAGGTGGGAAGCCCTAGTATAGTCACGGGAAGATGAAAACTGGAAAAAATGCAAAATTTGACCAGAATCACGACGTTCAAGTAAAGTTTTCAGTACTTCCGCACGCGAAATTCGGGGATCCTGTGTTACCAGGGGAGTGAGAAAGACTTGGCCGATAAAAAAGAAGTGGTTTGGTTAGGTGGGAAGACCTAATATAGCGACGAGAAGGTGAAATCGAGACATTTACGAAAGGCAAAAAGTGGAAGGTATCCATATTTACTGATTATAACGAAATAAGTGCCAGGTATGTGATTTATATGATATGTGTGAGTCGTATAAGTTATTTGAAAGCGAAACAATAGTAATTAAACTCAAAAGTAGCCAATAAATCGATAATTTAAAAAATTAATTTAGAGACGACTAAAAAATAAAATCAATATTCGATTCGCTCGAAAAAAGTTGCTAGCATACTGTATCGCGTTTCGCATCGGGAACATGCGCTGCCCTCCCTAAGTATAAAGAGTAAAAATTCTTCAATGAAGAGATCATTTGAACTGAAGCTGATTAGCTTTGAACGGATTAGAGTATCCTACAGCTCACACTCATTTCTTGACCATAATTGGACCAGTAACCATCATTCTTTTCACACTCACAAACTGAGACAACTGTAAATATGAGTAACATAATTATTCTCTCTCCTTCTCCATATCTATTTCACAGACCTCAGGAATCTTCTTGAATTCTTCAACGATTTTCTGATAGAAAGGAATCACATCTTTTTCTATATCCACATCATCTCTTAGATCACACCTGAAATACATAAATTCAATGATAGGTGAAAGTAATTGTGAAGATTATCCATTGTCTACCCCTCCCCCCTTACTCCGGCAAATGCTTCCTGGATGGACGATTTCCTTCGTAGATTGCAGTCTTCAGCTGAGAAGGGATAAATTAAGAGATATTCCATTGGAAGAGAGAAAGAGAGGGAAAGAGGGGGAATACTCACAGTGATAACAGTCTCTCTCACTCCTCTTCTCATATCCCATTCATCGAATAGATCACCGAATACAATGGAGAAGATATGATCGAGTTCATCACAATCATCAATCGGACCGATTACCTAAGTACCAATGTTAATATAATTAGGAATGCCTCGTTTGCTGACCTCTTCCTGTACAGCATATACTTGAGTAGGAACGATATTTCTACTTTTATTCTCTTCCATTCTTCCATTCCCTTCTTCATCACTTACAACCATTACTGACATATCCTGAACTATTTCAATTAATTTTTTTTAAAATTATCACCATACCATTTTCCTTCTTTCAATGACTGCCCTGGCCATCAAGCGATTATACTGACATATATATGTTTTTATACATGTACATAGCTACAAAACCTGTCGCATTAGCTTCTTTATGGTCAATCCGTATACGACAGCAGCTTTAGAAGGGCGAAGTTCCTCTCGAATGATCCTATCATATTCGAGTATAACAATCTTTGGCACAAAATGAGCTAACTTCTTAAGAGCGAGTTTAACATCTATATTCCTTCTAGAAGGTTTGCGTGCATTGAGGAGAAGAGCCTGTAAATAAAGAGAATCACAAATTGGTCATTCACCATCACTTTTCCATCTCGAAATTATGCGCGTTTTCTGGTTGCTCGAATCGACGAGAGAACGGAATAAAGAGATCATGCATTCATTAAAAAAAACCATAATCACAACATACAAAATATTTCAATCGCTCGCTTTCCGTCTTGCAGTCTTCCAGTTTCTTCAATTGATTCAATTGATATACACTGTTTACTCATTGTATCCACATACCATAGTGATATCGAACAGCCCGGCCAATCGAGATACAACCGATAACTTTAATGGAGTGACAATAGGAGCAACCTCCTGTGAAGAACAATGTACATACAAGCATGTTTAAGAGGAAAAGCATACCTTCGACTTTTTCGTTCCTCTTTTCGAAATATTATGCTTGAGTCCAGAAACAGCGTTCACGGACTTAACTAGTTTCCCAAGACGGATCGAAGGGGATAGGGGTATGCTCGATTCCACGTACATCGAGACTGTTGAATCGAGTGTAGTTGTAGAAGATGGAATTGTAAGAACAGAGGAGATGGATGAGGAGAATGGAGAGGTGAATGATGATGACAGAGTGAGAGAATCATTCCAAGAAGAGGGAATAAACACGGTGTGATCATCGGAACGAATAGGATTACAAGTATCGAAGAAATCTGAAGACTGGGAAAGAGATGGAGAATCCGATGTGATAGAATATCCAACATCGGCCGAGTATCCATCATCCGAGGTAATGGGTTCGAATGAGGAATGTTCCGTAGACATATTGAAGGTGGTGGGAGAGAAGGGTGAATAGAAGGGAGATATGGAGTACGAATGGTCCAATGAAGCAAGAGAGGAGATAGTTGATACGGGATTGGATAGATTCGTGGAAGATAATGGAACTGTAGATGAGTGTGATGAGTTATCGAATGAACAAGTAGTAGAGGATTGATACGACGAAACAGAAGAAGAGAAATCGGAGAAAATGTCGTTAGAATAGACTGTAGGATGATCCGAGGAGGAGAATGTACTTACCACTTCTTCACACTTCTCATCTGCAATACAACTTTATTATCTGCACATTATATTAAAAATACCTTTATACTCGTCCATAACATGTCCATTTTCGTTCGACATATCATCGATTCCTTCAAATCGAGAGTTCGGATCATAATCATACAGCATCTCGAAACCAGAATTCGGATAGAAATACTTCGTAGTCATTTGTGAAGGATTCCACTAAAATGACCGCATATTTTTTATAGCTTTAAAAACATTCTGAACAAAATATAAATGACGATTTTCAGAACAAAATAAAATGCACTACGAGAACAATATTATAATTAATACACCTCTGTTTCGTCCATTCTTAATTCCGTCATCTCTTTATTTGTATCGCTTTCATTCATGTTAATCTCTTCTTCATCTACGTACGACTGCAGATTCCAATTAATTCCAAAATCATCTTCCTGAATAGGTAAGTCAGTAATTGATAAGTCGTGATCTTAGAATATACCTCGACCTTCCGTGTATGGATCGACTCTGCCATCTGTGTAGGACATGCAAAATCATTCTCCAAATTAATATCCCAGCTAATCTCATCTACAACAGAAGGACGATCACTGTAATAAGAAGTTATTGTCAATACTTTCGTATACTCTCACTCGCATCCATCATAAATGGGTAAGATAAATTCACGTAGCATATCACAGCATTCCAAACCCTCGAAGAACAAGCCAGAACCCCTAGGAGCTAAAGTTCAGTCCCCCGCACCCACCTCATGCCGCAACAGTTTGCGAGGGCATGTGGTTGCCCCAACGAGGCCTCTTTGCTCACATTTTTAGGTAAAAAGACAGGAGAGAGTCGGGATTATTTCACCCACTACTCTGCCTGTCGATCGAGCGCTATATCAAATATACTTTATCACTCAACACGACGAAAATAGCAACTAAAAAATAGGGAAAATCACATGCTGGGAGACCCAACAACTCCTTTTTCAAGCAGTTGAGGGCCACCCCCTGTGCAATATTTATAATGTATTTATTGTACAAGACATAAAAAATAAATATAGAAAATCGGAAAGTTCTTGCACGGGATGAGGGATTTCGAATGACGATTACTTTTCAAATTCTTGATGTTCTTGAGTGCGCAGTCGAGGGTGTTCTTGTAGAGGACGTCCTTCCGATTAGACTGCATCATCATGCATCTTCCGACGGTATCCCACGGGTATGAAAGGATTCCGGATCCGACAGTCACGAACTGAGAAAGAGGACAATAAGAAATTCACAACTTTTGTCAACATACCTGAGCGATTCCCCAAGCGGCAAAGAAGTTAAGCTTCTTCTCCGAGGCGAAGAACATCCTGGCGGTATCGAACATTCCGAAGTAGGCGGCGCGGTAGATAATGATACCCTGGACGGATACGAAGAATCCTTTGTAGAGACCGATGGGTCCGTCAGACTTGACAATCTTGATCAAGCAGTCGGCGAGACCCTGTAAATAAAAAAATAAATACTTGTCACTTAAAAAAATAAATACTTGAGGTTAGCGGGCCCGCAATGGAAGGGGGTCACGTTGCGGCCCCGCATCGAAAAGGCGAAAAGGCAACTTCACTATACGGCGACAATAAGAAATCAGCGTGCGAAATAACCGACCTTGAACTCTCTGCTGCCTCCCTTTCCGATGTCAGCTCCGAGGCGGCGCCTTGCACCTACAAAGAATTTGCTTCAATGGTGCAATAAGCATCACCTCGCTTGATACAAAGAATATAGAGAGAAAAGAAGAAACCTGGAGGAGCTTGACACGCTCGATAGGGGCGACGGCGGTCTTGGAGACGGCGGCGGCCGTTCCTCTAGTAGCCAGATCAAGGAAGAACTTTCCGGTATCGAAACCCTTAGATTCCTTGGCCATGATCGACTCTTCGCTGTACCGAGTCTGGAAACGATGCTATAACTGCATTGTAGGGATGATAAAACAGATTTACGTGTCAAGAGCGATAATTCAATGGCAAGTATGACTATTTCGATAAAATAGAATGGAAGCGCTATCATCGAGGGTCAAATGAAGCTTGCTGATTTCATTTTTCGCCAGTTTTCACCTCGCATTGAATAAAACAACGGATATGACGGCGCTTCCGATAGTTAATAGTAACGCATATATAAAACAAACAAAACTACATAAATAAATATCGAAAAATAACGAAATATTGATGGTAAAATCAGCTCGTCTTTGCACACGATGACAAATATTTGACGATTTTTCTTACCGTAATTTCGCAAAATTTTAAGGATTTTCCGCGCGAGACAAATATTCTCCAGTCATCGTTGTGGATTGTTCTTCGAGATTTTTTCCCTTGTGTGGAATGCTGTGATATCTTTATCTTCGTAGTCATTCTGTGCCAGAAAGGCATCTCCATTCACAAGCTCAGATAGACTTCGGTAATTGTATTCCATCTGAACATAAACACGAGATTCACAAATTTGTATCCGAGAATCTGAGAATTCGGATCAAAATATTCATAGAGGAATAAGAAACATCTGATGAGAACCCAGTTGCATACCGCGTAGAAAACATTTATGCATAATCACAAGAGCTAAACACAGGAAATTCGTTCAAGGTGAGTTCATACTGAAAAATAAGACTAGATAGTTAGCAAGACACAAAGATGTGCTTAGCAAGGGGATGGACAAATTAGCATACCAGTACCTAATAAGGAACTATGAATATAGTGATAAAATTCAGACATGTGTGTACAATCGATAAATTCCCCTAGTATACGAAAAATACGAATAGACTTGTATTCAGGCAATTTCGAGAACAATTGCTGCATGATTTAGATTTCCTCTGATGAAGTCACTTCCAGATTTGTTTCCCGGTATTTTGCAGATCACCTCAACCAATGTTTAAATTATTTGTGTCACATCAAATAAAATAAAAATTGATTACATCATACACTTACTGCACTTTTTCCGTCGTCGAACAACTTCTTAGTGAATCTGTAGAGATGAAGAGTCTTGTTTCTGATCTCCTCTTCTAGGTGTTGAGATTGAAGTGAATACACATCCACCTCAAGTTTTGCGAATTTCTCTCATTACTCCCTTTTTCGTCCTCACCCATTTTCTACTTATGAGAGCGAGAGACAGTCGAAGTACAGCGGCTGCCAAGAGACTCGCTTTAGTACCACCCACTAAGGAAACATCCATCACTGCTACTTGAGAGAGCACCTTAATGTATATGTTTATTATTCATTCCACTCACTTCACATCAACCTTGGCAGAGTTCCATGCGTTTATTTCGGATGCATCTTTGTATCCCTTTGTATACAGAGCAGCCGATAGGATTCTCATGAGATGAATCACTGTATGATGTCCGAGACAGAATTCCATTGTGCGAAAAATCTGCCAGAAAATACACATTACATGAAAAAAGGATTAAGATCAGTGCTGGAAAAGTACAAACAATTTGAAGACTAAATTGACCAACCATGGTCTCATATCGTATTCTCTTGGATAGGGAGTAGTCCCGGAGGATGTCTCGATGCAATCCAACTTGACGTTCGTGTTTAGATGCAAGACTAAGAGCAGCAATGCACATCAATTCCGCATTTTCTGTATTAAAGTGTCCCTTCTGAAATTAACATAATCACATAACCTAATATACGGGATAGTGAACAAACAGCCATCATTGTATCGACAAGGAACACAGAGAGATGGAATGATTCAATGGGTTGGGCATAATCCGCGTGTCGCTGAAGAACATCATGTCAACGATATACTTAGCCGACATTACCTCTGCGATAAAAGTGATCACTCGTTGACGTTGGGCAGCCGTGATAGTGCAGTTTTCAAGGAAATTGGCGGAATGATGAGCCTGCAACACGATATTTCGAGGATGAATTCATAACATACGATTAAAATAAAAAGTGACAATAAATAAAGACAAACCTGGAAATGATACATGTAGTCGCATACATCAACATTGAATTCAGGGCAATCATCGATCTGCGGAAGTGGCAAACTCGGAACGGGCTTGAACGCGTGATAAAGAGGCTGCAGTTTTCCTTTTTCAAAAAAATATCTATAGCCAGCTTGCTATCTACTCTTTAGAGTGATGATAAATATAAGGCCCACTTTCTCGGGTAGAGAAATTCGAGTATCTCTGTGACGTTCTTCCTTTCCTGGCTCGTCGATTTTCCTTCAAGCAATAAATCGTCATACTAAATCTGGATCAAAAACGTACGCATCGCTAACAAACAACCGCTTTATCGAAGAAAGGATGCCCGGTTTTCTGTCACACTGGAAAAAATATAATTAAAGCAATTCGAAATAACTATCTATGCTCACGTCCACTTCTTTCTCGGATCCTAGTCGTCTTCGCTCAATATTGGTCTTGCTCCCACTTCGTACAGTAAGTTTGGATACGCCTCGCGAAATATCATCCATTCTTGAAATAGTTCTAAAAGCCGAATGAAAAAACCAAATAGTCAAGAAAGTAACGAGAAATACAAAAATGGAAAATCAGCAAGAAAACTATACAGTAACTTCTGATTTCCCGCCCAAATCCTACCGTAACGAAATTTTGCAAATCATATCGGATGATCATGTTGGCTATTCTAGTGCTCGAGTATTGCAACCAATAGTGTTTTCTTGCAATATTCATAGCGTAGAATCATGAATATAGTCTAATCTAAACAAAAAATTGATGGAAAAAGAATATGTTAAGAATATTGAAAATTCAAATTCAAAATGAGAAATTCGTTTCGAGAGTTGAGAAATGCTGTCATTGACTCTTTTTGTCTTTTGTGTATCGTTATAACGCGTTTTAACATAATTTTCGGATTTTTTTTTGTTTCTTTAAAGGTTATTACAATCATAGTCCGATGATTTTCGCAGCCACAGTATTTCACGAATCTATATAGATAAGTGCCGTGCTATACGTCCAAAAAATAATGTGAAATGTGATAGTTGGGGGTCGTGGTTACAATGGACGATGTCCATAGATACTAATTTTGAATGTCCCTAATGGCTCCATAAGACGAGGTATCAACATCGAAAAGCTCCGTGCTCTCACCATTTTTGAGATATATTCCAGCGTAGATATTATGTATATCTAATGTGAAATATCACAGGTACATGAATAATAACAACCGAAATCCAACTTCTCCTCCTGGAGGTGGGCATTTTTTCAATCCCAGCATCGTGAAAGGAGAAAAATCGGAAGTAGAGAAGATCTACATCATCACACAAGTCTCGGATGCACTGAAGAACGCCCACGGTCAAATCTTCCCTCTGAATCCTCCTCAAAAGCTCACGAAGCTTAAGCAGGTATAGTCCTAGAGCCCTTCTCACTTCCAATATCTTTATTTATTGCTGTGCAGATGTTTTCCGTCCCTCCCAAGGTGCAGCCTATTGTAAATAAGAAAGGCTGCTACGCGTCACTTATTTTCGATTTGTGAGTGTCACAACCATTTAACTTATCATAATCCTCATCAATGATTGGTCGACCATATTCAGCGATATCGTAAAACTGATTTCTCGCAAAGGTCATGGCCCTTCTTCTACTCTCAACAAATTGTTCCTACACAAGGTATATATTATGCATATATTTTTATATAACATGCTTCGCATTTTATTATATTCTTTCTTGAAACTGTTTTAATTATAGGATATTTCTCCTGATGTTGTGGAGTCAAGGAAGAATGAGCATTGTTTGTACGCTATGGCCAGTATGTCATTCGTCAAAGTGAAAAATACACCCCTTCTCATTCTGGATCCTTCTCGTATGATTGAAAAAGGTATGTCGGATAAGAAGGTATATTCGTCTTATAATGATGGTGTCAGGTCACGGAGATCAGATAAAGATGTGCAACAAGATTTCTCGCAGAAAATGGCTCGCAGCCAACCTAATTCTATTCCCGACATCTCCTCAAGTGAGTCGAATGTCTTTTTTTGTTGTGAACCGATATTATCCACTCATTCATCATTCTAATTTGGATCTCTTGAAGGTAATCGCAGCTCAAATAGTTCGTAATCACGCTCGTGTGTTCTCTGAAGAGCTGCCAAAGCAAACTAATGTTGCTGATTATCAACGAGGAGTGAATACGTGAGAAGATAGAGTTGATAATGAATTGAATGAGGTATTCAATACATACAGATTGTTGCTGCACTGTCCAGGAATGCGTCGAGCTCTTTTGCCAGAGGGAAAAATGGATATGCTCGATCATATGGGAATGTCATGGTATCGAATCAGAAAGTATGTATAATGTTCACGAATTGATTCAATCGTTTCATTCCAGAAGAGTATTGGAGGGAATTCTGGAAGCGGCTAATAATGTGACTCCGCAAACAGAGAAGGACTTCTTATCGGCAATGCCATTCGAGTAGGTCGAACACTATTTATGTACTTTATTGATATATCTTAATTCTCCTTCTCTTCAGACTGAATACGATGTCTAAGCTGAGGGACGCAATCCGTCTTCAGTTGAAAATGTGCGATGAATTGTTTAAGAAGGAGTACGAAGAACGAATTGAATTGAGTGATAGTCCTATGGATGATGAAGAGATGGTACGTGATAGAGAGAGAGAGAGAGAGAGAGAGAGAGGGAAGAGGGAATGATTATAGGAAGAGGAAGAGGAAGAGACAATGGATGGACGAATGGATGAAGAAGAAGAAGAGGAAGAAAGAGAAGAAGGAGGAATGAGAAGAGTGATGGGAGGAGAGACACTTCATAGATCTGTCCCTTCTATATCTACTCAACACATTCAGTCAGGTCAAGAGAATATGGGAAGAGTGAGTGGAGATAATAGTATTGTATTTATTGATATTAATGAATGTAGTGCGCTCGTTCTGGTGAGATGGGCCCTTCTACTTCGAGAGTCCAATCATTTACGAGGAATGATCATCATGGAAGACAGCAAACCAATAGAGGAAACACTCAAGGCACACTGGTAAAATCCCTATTTTTAATTGTTTAGCACTGGTAAAAGCCCTATTTTTAATTGTTTAGTGATTGAACAATGTAATTGAGGCTTCCATCATGACAACTCAGCAGTCAATGGGTGGACGTGTAATGAATGGAATGCCCCCAAGTGGAAGTATCTCCATTCCTCCCATTACTTCCACTTCATCCAATGGAAGAGCACTCAAGATGACATTAAGAAAGGATGAGAATCAGAAGCTATTCATTCATTCATCTCCCTCTGCCTCTCCCTCTACTTCATCTACTGCAATTGCTCCTATTGAGAAAGAAGATCCACAGTCAATCTCCCATGTTCCACCCTCTACTGCAACTCCCACTGAACAAGAGCAGCAATGTACGATGGTCCCATCCTCTACTGCAACTCCCACTGAACAAGAGCAGCAATGTACGATGGTCCCATCCTCTACTCTGACATCGACGGGACAGCAACCACTTACTCAAGCTCCGCCCTCTGTTGCAGTGGAGAATGAAGAGGAGAAGGAGAAAGAAAAGGGAGGAGTATCGAGACAGGGTCATTCAGTGGAGACAATGAAGACTTCTCGTCCCATCTCCAATGGATCGACATTCGGAGGAGGAATGACTGATTCTACTCACTTCGCCTCTCTTGAAGTACAGCTGAAGGGACCGGATGGAGCCCCGCTTGATTGGCCAGCTCGAGCTCGATTGGTTGTTGAGGTGAATCCGTCCACTCCTCTATCACAGATTGCAATGGTTATACCATCCATGGGAGGAGGAAGTACAAGGTGAGAGAGAAGAGGGAGAGGGGAGACTCAATGATGAATGTATTGTAGAAGTGGATCCAATAAGAGAAGATTGAGTAGAGAATCATTTGTGAAGAGAAAGAGAATGGAATATGGAGATAGTGGAGATGCCAGTAGTGAGGATAGTGATAATGAAGTGGTAAGGATATATTTCTTAATTATGAGTAATTGTGAATGGATGTTGCAGAAAAAGTTACGTCTAGAGAAGGACAAAATGGTTGAAGAAAGGAGAAGAAAAAGAGAGGAAAGAAAAGAGAAGGAAGACAATGCGAGAAAAGAAGAAGAAATGATGAAGAAGGTTTGATCATAATATTCTGTACTTTGTCTATCCAATTGTTTTAGAATGAGGAGGAGGAACGGAAGAAGAAAGAGGATGAAGAAAAGCGGAAGAAGGTAGAGGAAGAAGAGAGCAAGAAGATAGAAGAGGAAGAAGAAAGAAAGAAAATGGAAGAGGAAGAAGAAAGGAAGAAAGTGGAAGAGGAAGAAGAAAGGAAGAAAATGGAAGAAGAAGAAATGAGAAAGAAGGTTTGATTTTAGGTTGTACACATGCTAATTGATCTCTTGGAGGAAGAAGAAAATGAGAGACAGAAGAAGGAAGAAAATGAAAAAATTGAATTGGAAAGATTAAGGAAGGAGGATGAGCTTATGAAGGTTATTTTACATTATTATTTTCAATATTCTTTGATAGACTACGGGACAATGAATGAGATTACTGATTGCATTGTAGACTCGATCGGTGGAAGGAGAAGAAGAAGAAGAATGGAGAAATGATGAAGATGATGATAATGGAAGTGAGGAACAAGAGGTGACTTGGAATGTCTTTCCTCATATTGTTTCATTCGAACTAAAATGATAATTAAGGAGGTGACGGTTCTAGCAGAAGATAGTACTGAGGAAAATGATGAAAATGAAGATGAGGAAATGGAAGCGAGGGAGAGTGAGGTAAGAACCTTTTTCACGATTTATAATGAATAATGTGAATGAATTAAGGATGAAGTTGTTGCTGATTCCGTTGTTGATCAGAGTGAGAATGAAGATAAAGAGGAAGTGAGAATTGGAATAAAACTTGTAATCATTAATGATGATCATTGTAGGAGAATATTCCTTCTACTATCTCTACTACGAATGACATATCGAATGAAAATGGACAGAAATCGATGGAAACGGAAAGAAAGGAAGTGAGAGAGATAGAGGAACGGGGAGATTAAATGGACTTATTCAGATGAATGGAGTGGTTGTATCTTCTTCCCCTCAAGATGAAGATGATGAGATAGAATTTGTAGGTGAAGTAGTTGGAGTAGAGAGACAGATGAGTAAGGTGAGAGAAAGGGGGGGGGATGGGCAGGAGGAAGAGTGATTGATGTACAGGGATATTGCGAGATAGTGATGGAATCAATCACAAAGAAGGAATTGAACGAGAATGTAGATAATGAAGTGATTTATATTGAAGAGAAGAAGGGTACTGGAAAGGTGAGAAAAGAGGATACGTCACATGAACTATTAATCTTATGTTTAAGTTGCCATCTCGTAGAAAGTGGACGATGAAAGAGAATGGAACTCTCAAGGGATGGATTGTAAGCTTATTTTATTGTCTACTCATTATTCCATTTCTGTACACTCATGTTTAAAATATTTTTTTAGTTAAAGAAAAAGAAAATGTTTGCAGAAAGAAGGAAAGAAGGTAAAGGAAGAGGAAACTAACGATGATGACGATGTGAGTGATTGAGAAGAGATCTCTTTTATTCTTACAGAATATGTAACTGTTACAGAGTGTGAAGAAAGAAGTAGATGAAGAATCAATGATTGCACGCAAAGGAGGAATTGATGGAGAGGTGAGAAGAGAGAGAAGAAGAAGGAGAAAGGAGATGGAAATGATTGCAGACCGTATCGGATACTCGATTGATTGATGTAAAGAGTGAAGTGAAAGAAGAAGTGGAGAATGAAATGGAAGAAGAAGGGGAGAAAACGATGAATGATCGAAATGGAGAGAATGAAGAGACGAGAGATGATACGGTAAGTAGAATAATTATGAGAAATATTAAATTGGATCTCATCACAGATGAATCGATCAAAGGAATTATATTATGAAGAAGATGAAGAGATGGAAAGAAGAAGAATTATTCTCGAGGTGAGGAAGGAGATAGGAGAAGTGTATATCTTATTTATATCAGGCGATGACTCAAGAGGATTCATCTCAAATTCCCTTCGTAGTCGCTCATTCGGATGTATCATCTGAAGTAATCACTGCTATCATTCCATCAATGGAATCTATCCCTATGAATATTGATTCATCCACTAATAGAAGAGATGGAATGATATCGATTGAATCGATTGATCCCTCTCAAGTGGAAACTTCTATCTCTATTCCCTCGAATGGACTGAATGATTCTTCTCATGAGATGATTCCACAGAGTGTCCCATCTCTTCCTCATGAATCCCCTCTCTCATCTCTCCCTCCTCCAATGACCAATCAATCTCTTTCTACTCCTCCTCGACCTTCTTCTATTCATATTCCATCTCAATCGAAAGGAGAAGAGAGAAGAACAATTCCTTTGCTCTCAACGAGATTGAGTGCCGAAACGATAGAGATGCTTCATAAGACGGACTCACTTATTGGATCTTATTTTGATAAGCAGGACAGAAGGGAAAAGGAAATGGAGAAAATGAGGGAGATAGAAAAAATGGAGAAATTGAAGGAGATGGAGAAAGAGAAGGAGAAAGAGGTAGAAGTGACCATAGGTGAGTAAGAGTAGCGACGAATCTGTTAATTGTTTGTATTGTTTCAGAACCACCGATGAATGATATTGATGGAGATATTCTTCGATTCCATTCAATGAGAGGATTGGCAGCTAAACTATCGAATGATGGAAGGTAAGGAGATGAGAAGAGAGATGGAAGAAGAGGAGGATGGTATTCCAGATGTGCGATTCGTGATGAATCAATAAATAGTTGCTCCATGGCTATAGTATTCACTAATCGACCCATTCGAAAGGGAGAAAAAGTTACTCTCAAAGTTATCGAGGTAAGTATCATTATGATCACGTGCAAAATATTTATGTTCTATATTATTTATTATAACTAATTGTAACTCTGTTGAGGTATCTCCCAATTGGAAGGGCCGAATTCGGGTGGGATTAACAACTAAAGATCCTATTCAATACGCATCCAGAAATGATGTGCCAAGGTACTTACTTTTAATACACATGTCCAAAGTTGACGTAAATGATCCAATCCGTAGTATTTAAAAAATCTCTTGGACAAAGTTGCAGAAATTTCAATTCGTTAAACGAAAATGGACATTCGTCATATATGTATGATTCTGGATGTTTGAATGCCGTTGAGAAAGGATCTGAATTGGAAGTGGAATTGACTGAGAAAGGAGACGAATTAATGTACTCATTCAATGGAAAGGAGATGGTCAGTAGAGGAGATGGAAAGGGAATGAGAGTATGGATAACTGAATTGAAGGGACTGATGGGAAGAGGAATTCAAATCTCTCGTCCAATGTGGTTAATTGTCGATGTTTATGGATACGTTCGATCCATCGAAATTATCGACAACGTCGCTCCTCCGGTATTTTATTACATTTATTGTTTTATTATTTCGAAATGGTGAATACAGGAAGAGAATGGAGAAGATGTCTCGTCTGATCAAGTCAATCCGCTCAATAATGTCAGTTACTTCTATTTAGATGATATGAGAAGAGATGTCGATTGTAGGAAGTGGATGAACCGATATTGAGATCAGTGAAGGAAGAAGTGACAGAACATGAACCATCTCAATCATCTCAATCATCTCAGTTGTCTCCTCTTGAGAAGGAGATTGAGAGTACAGTGCAATCGTGTGTTATGATTGTACACACTCAAATTGAATCTATGAATAAGAATGGAAGGCAGGGAGAAATGCCCATCATTGTCACTGATAGTCTACCGATCGATACCGTACTCACTGAGTCGAATGAGGATACGGTAGAGAGAAGGGAAGAAGAAATGGAGATGAACACGGTAGCCATTACTGAAGAAGTGATGGATAATGAATCGAGAGAAGAGGAGAAGGAAGGAGATAATGAGAATGTTGAGAAGGAAGAAGTATCGATTGAGACTGCGATTGACGAGAATGATGAACCTCCAGTGAAGAAAATGAGAATCGAACAAGAGGTATGAAAGAATGGAGTGAAATAAATTGAAGAGTATGATTTCAGATATCGGATGTGATGATGGATGATAGTAGAAAGGAAGTGGAGGATGGAGGAGAGGTAAGAGATTTAAGGAGATAACTGATATTTTGTGAATGCGAAATTGACGAGTTATTGTAGAGCGAAGACAAGAATGAAGAGAATAAAGAATATGAGAAATCGATTGTCGAATCAATGAATGAAGTCATTCCAATGGAGATGGAGGAAGAGGTATCGTACTATTTATACATTTATTCCTTCTTGTATTGTAGATGGTCGCTGTCGAGGTCATTGGAATGAATGGAGATATGGAAGAAGGAACGAAGGTATTACTCATTTCGAATTATTTATTGTATTCGTGTCTTATTGTAGGACATGGAAGAAAATGAAGAAGAAGTGATTGAGAGCGGAGAAGAGAATATGAGTGAGAAGACTGAGTTGATGGGTGTAATTATTGAGGAAGATGGAAAAACTGAAGTGAGTTATTAATATACATCGTGATATTATTATTAATTGATTTCAGATTGATCATGAAAGCGAAATGAAAGAAGATGAAGAAGAAGAGGAGACGAAAGAGGAATCGAATGAGAAAGAGAAGATTGAAGAAGAAGAGGTACGATTATCTATTCTTTATTCTCGATCTAACATAATAATTAAGTGTTCATCTCTTCCATTCCCTCTTCCTCGTCGTCGATCTCTCTTTGGTCCTGGTTGTGTCCCTTTCGAATTCACTCTTCAAGCTAAAGAGATTAATGATAATGAAGATAATAATGAAGAGAAAATGGAAGTGGACGAAGGAGAGAAACAGGAGGTATCGTTAATTTACATTTCATGTTTTGCTGTTTTAGGAAAAATCCTCAATGATGGAAGTATACAGTATAGACTATTATAGTTGTCATTGCAGATGGTTGATATACCCCCAATCCGTCGTCTTTCTCTCTTCGGACCAGGATCCGCATCCTTCAAGAATATAATGGAGAAGGTGAAGAAGATCAATCATTGATTTGTCTTTCCTTGTCTCTACAGTAAGCATCTTATAGTTCTTTTTTTCGAAGATGCTTCATTTTGTCGTTTCTCAATTTTTGTTAAATATTGTACTCGTCGCTAATTAATTCCGACTCTTAGTTCCGATTTTTGTTGTTGTTTAATCAAAAAGTCGATAAAGAAGTTCGACAAAAGTTGATCGAGATTAGTTGAGTCGTCCATTACGAAGTAGATTATATCTAATTATTGAGAAGTGTTGTCATCAGTCTTCCCTTTCTCAAGATAACTTTGCCACTCTATCTCATTTACATTTACTCGACCTATTCAATTAATCTCCCTCTTGTGAACAAGACAGAAGGACATTCGATTATATTTGTGTGAGAATGGTCTTGTCATGGAATATTATTGATCTTCTCGTCCTGTTTATCTTCAATCTATTCCTCGTTGATATCTCATTCGTACTCTCTCGATCACACTATCAAATGGACAAATTATGATTATGGTCATAAGGAGAGAGGAACGATTAGTAGAATGAGAGATTACGCCACACCCAAGGGAAGAGAGAGAGAGAAGGAGGGGATCCATGAGACAGCTTTGATCTGTATTGATAGTAATCAATCAGTTGAAACTTCTCTTCACACTCTTCTCATCATCAATCTCCTCTCTCTTCATTCTCTCGGTCACCTCTCCCTCCTCTCCCTCCTCCTCTTCTTCTTTCTCTTCTAATCTCCACAGCTGCATTTGCTTCTCCTTCCTCTCTCCGTTCAGTTTATTAGAGAGAGAGAGACCATTCAATTAGGAGACAAGTCCTCTCTAATGGGCGAGTCTGCTAGTTCACTCTCAAAGATATACACTTCAATATTCTCAGTGGTTTCTGATTAGCGATTCTTTACCTTGATTCAATGAGCTCATCTCATTCCTCGATAGCGCCTTTTCATCTACATCAGCATACCTTTTTTGTGCAAATGTTGATTTCTTCGATCTTTTCAACTTGCTGAGAATGGTGTTCACTATTGACAACCCACTCATCTTTCTTCTCCCTTTCCTTCCTTTGATCTCATTGTTTTGAGTGTGATCCATCCCTTTGAATACCCTTCTTTCCAATGAGTCATCCCTCGATTTGAAGAGAAGTTAGAGAACAACTGTCTACTCTTATTCAATCACATCTCACATTGATCTTTGATCTCTCGAGAAAGAGGAGTTAGCATGTTTACCATATGTGGAATGGTAGGATGAGTACCCTTGATTGAGTGGTAGTAGACTTTCTCTCCTATCTCCAAGAGAGAGAGACAGAGAGAGATTCCATCGTAATCTCTTTGTCGGATGAGACTTGTGATTAACATTGGAGATTGATCAGATTGAGGAGGGAAACCCGATACGGAAGAGAGAGAGAGAGGAGGAACAAAGGGAGGAAGCGTAATAGAGTAATTATCTCACCCTTCCACCTCGAGAGAGAGAGAGAGAGAGAGAGAGAGACTGTAGAATAGAGAAGGGGTCGATTGAGTAGATGGATCGTGGGAATACAATATCCCTTCCCTTCTCTTTCCTTATTTTCATCGTGAATGGATCCGTAAAGGAATTTGTGGTGAAGAGACAAAGGAAAGTAGCGGGTCCTTACTCTTCCTTCCCTTCTTCAGTACTGTCAACAGTTGAAAGTGCATCATGTGTCATCTTCTCAGAAGGGAAAGAGAGGGGGATGGGTGTCCCTCCCTTCTCCTTCTCTTTCTCCTTCTCCTGTTCGTTGTCCCTCTGGTCCTTTGTCCATCTTCACGAGTATTCCATCATCGTATATCTCCATTCGAAGAGAGGAGAGAGAGGAGGGAGAGAGAGTACCAACAGAGGCTTCTCTCCCTTCTCCTCTTCTATTCACTGTTCGTCGATCATTCATTCTTCTTCTTCTTCTTTCCTTCTATCTCTCTCAATATAGATCATGTGAACTGTAGAGGGAGGGATGGTGAACTACCTCTATTTGTCTCACAATCATCAGAACGAGGTCACTTTATCACTCTTCATCTCTGCACTCTCTCCATTCTCTCTACTCTCTCTCGTCTCTATGTATCTGTTCTCCTTCACTCAACCATGGTTCAGTATTCGATTACTCTATTCCGGTAGCTTGAGGTCATCTCATTAGTCAGAATGATCAATATGAATCAGTACATTCATACTCAGATGGCTGATCATTCTTCGAGGGAAAAATGAGTGAATGATGACCACTGTCATATTGGATCACTCACATTCAATTGGATCATCAAACTCATTCTTATCTCGAGATATTCAATGACCCCTCGAGTAATATGTTCAACTCTCTCCACTTGACACACTATCTCATCATCTCTAACCAAGGAGATGATGGAGACACTGATCCATTCTTCCTTCTGACCACTACTCTATCTCTCTCTCTCTCTCTCTTCCCTTCCCATCTCTTCTCTTCACAAGCCAATCCCATTGCTTCTCACCTCCTTTCACTCTTCAATTCTCTTCTCTTTCCTTCTCTCTCTTCTTCTTTCTTTCTCTCTCATCTCTTCAATCTCCATATTCTCTCTCCTATCAACTCGAGATTTCCCCATCCATCTCTCATTTGATCTCCATTCCCTCAGGGGTCACGCTATTCATCCTCTTCTCTCCTCTATTCCCCTACAGTACCGGAATAGTCAGTTATTGATCCACTTTAGACACTTCCCTAAGTTTAAGATCCAATTATTCCATGAGTCGCAATGCATTTCATTCATTCGATTGGTTCATTCAATTCTTGAGACTGGAATAATTCTCCTGTTTACTGGAAGTAGCCGTTGAAGGAAGAGAGAGAGGAAGAGAGAGGTCATTCCATTCCTCTCTTATTTTCCTTCCCTGTCCTTCCTTTCATCTTCCTTCTTCAGTCTCTTCCCTTCTCTTCCTCTCTTCGTCTCTTCATCCTTTCAATGTCCTTGTAAAGTCATGCAGAGAGTGGAAGACCAGTCATGTTTGGAAGGTAGACAGTCAACTGTTTACTCTACTCCCCTTCCCTCGCTCCCTCTTTCCCTCTTTTCCCTCAATGGTTCTTCCCTCCGGAGATGCTTTCTATATTTTACATACAGCTGTCAATATTCTTCATCCTTCGTCTTATTCATATTTTCTTGCTCTTTGTCTCACTTGATCAAAGACTCTTGATGCGTAATAATATTTTTTGTTCAGGTGATTGCACGTTTAGGAACTCTCTATTTGTTCCATTTTGAAACAAGGTTCAAAGTTTTGAAATATCAGATAGTTACTGACAGAAATTTACAAAATCATGTCGATAGATCTTTCAGAATGTTCCCACCTTTCGAAGAATCGTAAAGAAGAGTTCCCAAGCGCGCAATCTACGTTTGTTTATTTCCACTGCCGCAAATGGTTTATAGCATCCACGATAAAAACGAGCTTTCTTTCTGACCCTTTCTCTCTTGATGTACCGCTCTCTCGACCATGCGATTGCGGGTGTTCATACCCCCCCCCCTTCTCTCTCTACTCTCTTCTTGTTTCCCTCTCTCTCTTCACAATTTACTCATTCTTTTTCCACTCCGATTCGGTTACTCGTGTACAAAAGTTGATAGAAAGACTGAGTAAACGAATACTAGGTGCGAATGAATGAGAAGAGAAATAGTAGAAGGTGAAGGGTTAGGATAGGAGAGACAATCCTATACTTGTTAGAATAATCATGGCCAAAAATGGCAACCTATTGGACATTCAAATGAATCGATTTTCAAACGTTCCAAATGCCAAAACCTGACCTTCTTCTTTTTTTCTTCTTATCTCCACTGTGAATCATCTGTTTCCTCCCTCTCACAAGCTAAGGACATTTATTGTGTTGTGAATGTCCTCTCTTTCACTGTCTTCTCTCTCTCTCTCTCTCTCTCTCTCTCTCTCTCTCTCTCTCTCTCTCTCTCTCTCTCTCTCTCTCTCTCCCTCCCTTCTCTCTCTCCAACCATCCATCTACTCCTTCAAAACACTCTTGTCTTATCGTATCAGAGAAGATTGGATAGTTGTGAAAGTATCTTATCGTCTATTCATCTTCCCCTTCTCTCCATTCATCCTCTTCTTCTATTGATTATTGTTGTTTCTCAAGTTGTCGAGCATTGTTCATTCAGGTTCAACCAGTTGTTTTCTTTTTACTCTTCACTTCTCTTCCCTCTCTCTCTTCACTCTCTCATGATATGTGTCTATCTCAATCTCGTCCTTTTCATCTCTCCTTCGATGGTCTCCCCCCCCCCCTCTGTTCACCCTCTTCCCTTCTCTCTTCTCTCTTCTCAACCGTTCCCGCCCCAGTGACTCATTCCTTCCATTCTAATTTCCAATTTAAATGGTCTCTTCAATCCCTTTTACCATTCATTTCCTTCCCTTCCATCACCTGATTTCCTCTTGACTTCTCACTTATTCTTCTCTTCGTGTCTTCTTTCGTTTCTGTCATTCTCTCTACTGACTCATCCCCTCATTCCACTCTTGTTATCAAGTAAAAATGGGAAGAGAGAAAGAGAGAGAGGGTAAGGCGCCCGTTGGGTGGTCATTCTCAAACAGGAGATGGTTTACTTCACAGAATACATGTATCTTCCCATTCCTTTTGAGAGGCGAGTCAGATTCTTTCATGAGAAGAGTTTTTTTTCTGTATTCGATTCTTCGAGTGTTCGATTCTCAATGTGTTTATTTGTCTCCTTCTTCTCAACAGGTTGGTTTTCGCTCTGCAGCTGAGAACTATTTTCTTGCATTGATCACTCGTGATGATTGTCATTAATCCGTAATTATTGATGATGACTGAGTACAACTTCTCTTCTGTACAGGATGATTCCATCACGAGGAATAAGATGGAGAAGGATGTTCTCTCTTCTCCTTCTTTCTTCCTTCCTTCCTCTCTTCCTCTCCTCTCCAATCTCTTCTTCTGATCCTCCTCAATCTCCTCCCTCTGGAGACTTCGTATGCACTGAGACTAAACAGTACGTTACCTTATTAATGTTTGGTCAATTGCATGTTGGAGATATTTCCAACGTCATTATGTAGAGGAGTGTAGTGAATTAAGTTGTTGAAGATGATATTGATGTGAATTACTTTGCAGAGTGGAAACATACGATACTCAGAAGGTTTCCGTCCCCGTTGAGATGGAAGTTGAAGAGAGTTGCGCCAATTTCCTCACTGGATTCAAGTGTAAAGTCAAGAAGTTAGTTTTGATTGATTTTATCCATAAAAATAGATTGAGAATGAATCTCATTCAGAACGGGACTTCGAGTGGAATATCGGAAGGTTCTCGTGAAGAAACCTCAATTAACGAAAGTTTGCTGTGATGGATATTATCAAACGAAGGAAAACACTTGTAAAGGTGAGTATAAATGAGATGAAGTTGTGACTGAATGGTTCTCTATCATTCAGCTGAATGTTCTCCTCCGTGTAAGAAGGGCAAGTGTATCTCTCCGAATACATGTGAATGTGAGAGTGGATATGGAGGAAAGAGCTGTGCTATGTGTAAGTTGAGAGGGGAAGGGGATATCAATTAGTAATGAATCAATGGGTGTAGTCGAGATTGATGATGAAGTAGTCTAGTAATGAATATTATCTCTCATTGCAGCTTGTTCCACTGGATATTGGGGTCCATCGTGTAAAAGGGAATGTGATTGTTCCAATGGAGAAGGATGCGATCCAGAGAGTGGATTGTGTCATTGCAAACCTGGTCAGTTATCTTACGATGAGTAGATGATGAATGGAGGATATCACATGGAATGATGATCGACGAGAGTATTGTAGGATTCCGTGGATTGAAATGCGACGAGGAATGTCCCGATGATCGATGGGTTAGTATGAATTATCTTATTATCTCGAAGTAATCAATTCAATCTCAGGGAGCAAATTGCACTGAGAAATGTGTATGTGCAAATGGAGGAAAGTGTGATCAGAAGAGTGGAGAATGCAAGTGTCTCGATGGATTTAGTGGACAGTATTGTCTAGAGAAGTGTAAAGAGGTACGGTAGATTATTACGATTGATGGATACAGTATCTCTATCTCAAGGGTTCATTCGGGGCTGATTGTTCATTCGAGTGCTCGTGTGAGAATGGAGCAACGTGTGATGCTGCCAATGGAAAGTGTATCTGCGCCCCTGGGTTTACGGTAGGATATCCATTGATGGATACTGCAATGCATCTATTGATTCAGGGTCCCCAATGTGAGGAATCGTGTGGAAAGGGAAGATGGGGAAAGAATTGTGAGAGTAAATGCGAGTGTCTCAATCAGGTGAGAAGGAAGATGAAGAGAGAGGAGAAGGGAATAATCATTTACAGGTTGATTGTGATAGTGTGAGTGGTGAATGTGTGTGTATCGGATGGATGGGAAGCAAGTGTGAAATGCCATGTAGTAGAGGAATGTATGGAAAACAGGTGAGAAGGAAGAGAGGAGAGAGAGAGGAAAGGAAGGGACTGATGATTGTGATTCCAGTGCGCCAATCGATGCACATTGTGTCAAGGAATCGAATGGGCTAAGGTGAGATTGATGACGAAAGGATTTTTTTAATCTTTTGCTCCAACGATATTTGTTGAGACCATTGAGAATGAATGGCTCAATCAGTAGTTTCTTCTGATGATAAAAAAACAACATTGAATTTCAGTCGAATGCGGCGTGTGATTCGATCACGGGAGAATGCATCTGTGAGATGGGATACAAGGGACCGGACTGCAAGGAGAGAGGTACGGTAGGATGAATGGAATACGGTAGAATAGGAGACATGATGGGGGTACAGTAGTGCATGTGAGTGTTTCCTTCCAGAATCTCTTCTCTATTTCTGGCCTCCATCCTTCTTCGGAAGCTCTATTCCACAGTTTATTATGACCTAATTTACTCTCTAACCCATGAGCATTTCATCGTTGTTTCTTTTCAAATCACGGCGAAATTGTGCTGGGAAACGCGAAATAATCAGGGGATGCTTATGTGCTGATGCTTGCACGAACCAATGAATTATGAATAAATTACGAGTTACTCTTCTGATGTGAATGTCTTTGTGATCACTTCCCCCTATCTTCGATCCTTTCAGCATGTGCATCGGATATGTGGGGAAAAGGATGCAATCAACAATGCAGTTGTGTCATGGAGAACACTGAATCGTAAGTTTATTGAATGAAGAAGAATGAGAGAGAGAGAGACCCATTACAGATGTGCACCCGATACGGGAGAATGTCATTGTCTACCTGGATTCACTGGTTAGTCAATTCACTCATTCCTCGATAGATCATCATACCGTAATCCTTATCTCTTGAGGTTCTTCATGTGAACGTCGTTGTTCTCGTCTTGCATGGGGAAGAGATTGCTCTCATACGTGCAATTGCTCACTTGATAATTCCACCGAGTGTAGATATGATACGGGAGTTTGTCTGTGCAAGAGTGGATACACTGGAAAAACGTATGTCTCAGGGGGGAAGGGGGGCGATTCAATGTTTATCGCATTACGGGCTTTGTTATCACGATGACGATGAGATACAATAAGAGGGGGGATGAAATGATGTTGCGAATAATACTAAGATTCATAATTTTCAGTTGTACTGAATCTTGTCCTATGGGTAAATTCGGTCTCGATTGTGCCTTCGACTGCTCGTGTGGACAACATGGAAAATGCGATCCTAGAGATGGAAAATGTATATGCGATGAGGGTGAGTTAAGGGGAAATATTCGATATCGATCGGAGAGAAAGAAAAGAAACAGAATGATTGCCCCTCCTCAGGTTGGCATGGTTCAATCTGTTCCCTCTCGTGTCCTTCTGGTCACTTCGGGGCGAATTGTGCACCTTGTAAGTGTGAGAATGGAGCTGGATGTGATCCCCTTACTGGAGAATGTGTCTGTCCCACTGGTAAGAAGAGAGAGAAGGAAAGGGAGGAATGAAGGGAGAGATTGGTCTCTCTACAGGATTGACTGGATCTCGTTGTGATACTTCGTGTCCTGAGGGAACTTATGGACCAGGATGCTCACTATCGTGTAGATGTAAGAATGGAGGAAAATGTGATGCTGAAACTGGAGAATGCAAGTGTATTCCACCATGGAATGGTAAGGAGTAGGGGGAGTAGGGGGAAGAGAAGGGGGAATGGTTCGATTGAAGGAGAAGACTGTTCCTCGGAATGCGATGATTCATCCACCACCTATGGAGATTCATGCCATCTATCATGTGATTGTTCGGGTAAGGAGAAGGAGGGAGGGGGAAGTACTGTACTTATTGATTGATCCATTCCAGATCATGGTTCATGTCGACAGAAAACGGGCAAATGTGTGTGCAAACCAGGATGGGAGGGAGAAAAGTGTGAAAAGGGTAAGAAAAAACTCCGCCCTCCCTCTGATTCTACGCCCATTTCAGTGTGCGATGATGGAAAATTCGGATTCGAGTGCAGAGAAACGTGTGGAAATTGTACGAATGCCGATGGTAGGAAGAGGGAAGGGAAGGAAGGGAAGAGAGAGAGGATATCAATTCATTGTCAGGTTCTCCCTCTCGCTGTGATGCCCGAACGGGAGAATGTCTCATCTGTCCAAGTGGAAAGACTGGCATCGAATGCAAACGTGAGCCCCTTCCTTCCTTCCCTCTCTCTATCGTCTCCCCTCTCAGAATCGTGTCCCTCTAACAATTGGGGAATTGGTTGTTCATCATCATGTTCATGTGGAGAAGGAGGAGATTGTGATGGAAGGAATGGAGAATGTATATGTAATGCAGGATGGAATGGAGACAAGTGTGATCAGAGTAAGATGAGAGAGAGAGAGAGAGACTGACCATCCCCCTCCCTCCCATTCAGAATGTCCCGATGGTCGATGGGGAATCAATTGTACTGGTGAATGTCCACCCTGTCACAATGGAGGAGTATGCAGTGGAAGAGATGGAACATGCACTTGTCCCACTGGATTCGAAGGACGATTGTGTGATAGAGGTCAGTCTCTTTATTTTCCACACGCTCTCGCTTCTCTCACTGACGAGAGAGTGTGTAAGTAGGAGAGACTCATCAATCTGTTCAGTGTGTGCTCCTGGCTTCTGGGGTCTCGGTTGTTCGAATAAGTGTGATTGTGCATCGGATGTGAAGGAATGCAGTCCGACTACTGGAGAATGCGCTTGTCCTGCTGGTCAGTTGAGAGAGAAGAGATGGAAAAGGGAGAGATGAGGTTGTCAGGTCTACAAGGAGATCGATGTGAAGTACCTTGTGAGGATGGATTCTATGGACCTGATTGTATTACCAAGGTGAGAGAGGGGGAGGGAGGAGGGAGTGGAGGGGAGAGAGGTGAGAGAGGGGGGGGAGGAGGGAGTGGAGGGGAGAGATAATTAAGTATGTCAAAAACTACATGATGCACCCGACGAAAATATTAGGAAAAGTGCTCGAAAAGTGATTTTTTGCTTTTTATGGTTAGGTGCCCGACGGCAAATTTGACATGAAATTTGGACGACAGAGGGAGAGGAGGAATGGTTGATTGATTGCAGTGTCGGTGTAAGGGTCTGTCGACTGCATCGTGTCATCGAGTAACGGGAGCATGTCAATGTCATCCTGGATTCAATGGAGAATATTGTCATTCATGTGAGTACTCCCTCCTCCCTTCCCCTCCTCATCCTTCTATCCATTCAGTATGTCCCGAAGGTCTATTCGGTCTTCGTTGTTCTCGTGAGTGTGGATTCTGTGGAGATGATCATATATGTGATCCCGCTCTCGGATGTTGTCATCCTGATCAGATTAGATGTGGACAAGCTGGTCAGTAGAGATAGACCGTCGTCTCTTCATTTCACACACTCTCTCGCCTCTCTGACCGGTGAGAGAGCACGAGAAGTGAAGAGACGGCGACCCGTATTTGAGAAGGGAAGGGAGAGGGAAGAGCATTGCAGCACTCGACTATGCTGCCATGACTGCTGCTGAATCGAAGACTGGATTCGGAATGGTATGAGAGAGAGAGGGAAGGGGAGGGATTAATGATCTCTCTCTCTCTCTAGATTCTCTTCGTTCTTCTTCTCGTTTGTCTCCTTCTCGCTCTTATTCCTCTTGTTCTCTACTATAGAAGGAAATATCACAAGGAAGTTGATCCTCTCGAACCAATTGTCACGTGAGTCAAGAGAATGAAGGGGAGAGGGAGAGATTATGGGGAGATCTCAGGTATTCATCCAAACCGAATGAGAATGGACATCAGTTCGAGAATCAAATGTACGATCCTGATAATCAACCACCTGCTTATACTTCGATGCATCATTATTCGGTTAGTTGAGAGAGGTGGGGGGGGGGAGAAGGAGGGAGATGGATGGATGATATTCAGGATGATCGACCTGAAATGTTAACAGAAGAAGATGAAGATGAAGATGTTATCGAAGCAAGGAAATTGGGAATAAATTCGAACAATGGAAGAACGATGAGTTAGTGATTAGAATGATTGATTGGATCTCATCCTTTCTCTTTTCAGATGATTACGAGACATTGGATTCCATTGCTGGTCCATCGACTTCCCGTGGAGGAGGAAGAGGTAGAACTAATGGACCAGAGAATGAACGATTACTCAATGGAGGAGAGAATGGAGTGGAGGATTCAAGTACTGTTAATGAGACAAGTGGTGATACTCATTGAGAAGTCTAAGGGATACGGTACTCATTCCATGAGTATCGTATCTCTCCAGAGGTGTATTGTACATTGCACTATTCTTGCCTTGATTGCATGATCTTACCCACTCACATTCACAAAGACATTCATCACCTCTGGTATGCTGTATCGGGTTACTCTATTGTATCGTAATCATCGTATTCCTTCCCTTGCCTCTCTCTCCTTATTCCATTAACTCTCTTATCGAGAGAGGGAATAAGGAGATCAAATCACTCAATCACTCGCACTTTCGAAATCTTGTACATTTTGAATCGGAAGGTCAATAAGAAGGACACGAGTCTGGAAAGAGAATTGGATCACATAATAATGATATTCCCTTGTGGCGGAGGTACTCTGCATGATGACTGTAGACACTGTACTTAGTTTATAGATAGAGAGATCATAGATCATTCTCACAAATGCATCCAGCCACAGTATCGAAAATGGAAACCCATTTTTCTCGTGTTATGCATTCTTTCGTTATTTTGCATCGATGCAATCGATATTTGATGCTGTGGCAATTAATTTGGAATCACTATCCCATCGACATTTGAGTTTCCCACTAACAATGGTGCTGACTAACCATTGGATGATTCACTAATCTAATCATTCAGTTGATTGCATACAGAACACCTCGACATATCTCATTGACAATGATCACACTTCTCATATACAGTAACTAAGTCCTCCCACACTCTTTTGTCCTGACACGAAAAGTACCGTAATCGCTATATTGATCTTCCGTCGAATGCCTGAACCGTTCCACCCTCCTTCTCCTATCTGTGTGTGCTTATCCTTCCCGATTCAGTCCATCAATCAATCTGATTACTACCGTATCTCTAGATATGTGATGGACTCTTTCGTGGTGGGACACTCTTCTCATGGCTGATTCATTGATTTCAGGTGATGGTTACATGGTTCCTCTCAAGGGAATGAATTCACCCCAACAAAGAGAGAAGGAGAACGAAGATAATGAGAAGAAGAATGAGAATGATTACTCGGATGGACCGAGACGATAGAATCAATCGATATCATGCACTCTTTATGTTGCCTGTCTGCCTCATACCGTATTCGAGTATTTCCCTCCGGGATTCCCATTGCAGCCGGTTAATCGATTGTTTAGTGCCTTGAGCTCCATTCTCGTTTCATTCCTATCCCAGCTATTGGTTACTAACTCAGCTTGTTTTGTTATTTTATATGCAATATCACTAATGTTTGTACAGTTTTGAGCCATTTCTATTGAGATTTTATATGCGCTGTATCATTTGTTCGGTGTAAGATTGATATATTTCTACTTTTTTCCGTCTCACTAATTGTACTGGTATCTGCTCACTTTGACCTACTCAATCGATTGTCACACTATTTTGTCTTTTATTCGAAATGGTCGAAAGGGGCCTCTTTCCACGTTATCATTGTGTTGACCCATGCATATTCCAACTTCGATAAAGAATGATAGAGACAGTATGTAGTCATTGTTCATGTTACACTGTGGTAATCAAACCATACCTGATATCTGGATGGATTCAATCAATCGATTGAATATCTGTATTCAGAAATGCGTCGCCAACCAGATCACAAAGCGAAAGTTGTATTCATGGGAAACTCAGGTTTATCGAGCATTTAATCTGGATTTGATCTTTGATCTTTGAGGAGTAGGAAAAACTTCGATAATTCTAAGACATAACGGGAGGGAATTCACAACAGAAGTCACTCCGACTCTAGGCGCCAATTTCGTCCATTCCACAATGTGAAATGAGTTTAACTGGTACAATAATGATTACATGTGATTACAGTATGTCCCAAACATCGAAGAGAGTTGAATTGGAGATATGGGATACTGCAGGGAGTGAGAAGTTTGCTTGCATGGTCAGTGAGAAGAAGAAGGAGTCCAATTGATCTTTGATCTCTACCTAATAGATTTTTGATCTCTACGATCCAATTGATCTATGATCTCTACGATCAAATTGATCTTTGATCTCTATCAGATGCCAATGTATCTCCGTCGATCGAGTGGTGCATTCATTGTATTCGATGTATCTGATCGAGAGACCTTCAATGATGTATCCAAGTGGTATGGAGGTGAGATGAACTATTATGGAGATATAAGCGAAGGTGATTGATATTCAGAATTGGAGAGAGCTTGTAACATCTCTGAATTGAGTGTGATTCTGGTTGGGAATAAGATCGATCTGGAAGGGAAGAGAATTGTTAAGGAAGAAGAAGCTAGAGAATTCGCAGAAGATAAATCTATGGTTTGTGTTATTCTATTTACCAATGGATTTCCTTCGTTTTCAGATGTATGTGGAGACATCGGCCCTTCAAGATAAAGGAATAGGGGAAATAATGAGAATGATGGCGAATCAATTGGCTGATCGATTCGAGTCAAGACGTCTCTCAACCCAATACAAAACTGATGATACGGTAGTTATGAGTACCCCTTCGATCGAGAAACAGAGAGACTCTAGATGCAATTGTACTAATAACATGTAAATACAACGCATAATACATAACAACAGGATAGTTATATTGTGATCACAGCCATTCCCTCGCACATTTCACTTTGCCATTCACTTGTATTTATCATCATAACACTACAATTTTGAACTGAAACTACATGTAAATATACACAAAAGAGCTTTGTACTGCTAATGATTTCCTGTCGATAAATGTTTTCAAATATAATTTAGACCTTCGAAAAATACTTTATCCATACTCATAAGTAATTGACTTGTCAGAATTAACATATTTATTACTGTATTGGTGTGTCTGTGTGGTGTGTGTGTGAATGGTCGGCGCGGGAGATTTTTTTCTTTGTTTTTTTTCTTTTATTTATTTTTGTGTTTGAATTTTCACGTCTTTATTTGTGGTCTACGCTGCTTATTTACAGTTCAGCAATTTGTAATGAGTGATGAAGAAACGGAAGAGGCATCAAAGTCGAATCCTCCCCCCGCAACGTTTGGATTGGAGGTGCGTAATCATCTCTTGTACTTCATGCAGAAGTAACATTTACAGAACAATGCAGATACTCGAAGCACGTCCGATGTTCGAAGAACCCAAATGGTATGTTCTTTCAATATCCTATATTTTCAATTTGCTTACATACGTAGGATCGACTAGATGAGATGCAGAAATTAGACGGAGATGTAATTGGCCTCAACGGTGCTTATATCGACATTCTCGAACGAATTACGAATAAGCTCGATCTACTCGCAACTCTGGCTGATGAAATTGGTAAGAAAAGGCGTAATTTTCTGCAACACGAGAAGCTTGATACGAAGTGCAAACGACATTTGGAAAATAAAAGTTTTCAGAAACGGATACACGAGCACATCCTGATTCCATGGACGACGGTCTAAAAATGCGTTTCGATCTTCTCACTCAAAGTTCTCTGGTAAATATTTTGAAAATTTGCAATGGTTATTCCTCATATCAATCTAAACAAGGATTACTTTAAAGATGAGTCGATACATGTGTACGAAAGCTCTCTTCCAGAATGCTATCGGCGCAATCCAGGTCAGCTATCTCATATCATTTTCCTTCTAGAATATATTGTTGTAGGCCATGAATCAGTTTGGATGTACCTATATTGACAATCGTTTAATCGGTGCTCCTCTCCAACCATCTACTTCTGGCGACACTGAAAATAATCCTGATGATACTCAAAATGTTGGGGATGATTCAGAGGAGGTCGCGGGAGATACTGAGAATGCAGCTGAAGACAATGAGAATCTCTCACAAACTCGTCGTAGTGATGAATCTGGAGCAACGGTGAGATATCAATGAATACAACTTGTGATCAATGAACTATTTCAGGTCTCCTCCGATAGCGATGCCACGGTTGCAGCAAGAATGGATGTATCAGGTAGGAATTTTTTGTGTTTATTTGTGTGTTAGTAGTTTAGTTGTCATAGATTCATGAAATTTTGTATTCACATTTCACAAGCAAATATTCGAAAATGTGTATATTTGAACGAGCACCGCGATTTCGCAGCAAATAGATTGGACCTCGCTCAACAATGATTATTGTATCTGTCGACAGGTGAATCATTACAGACTCTCAATTGTCAGTGATGGAAGAAGAAGTAGAAACGACTGCCGATCCATCCACTTCCGTATTTCCTGAATCTCGCAATGAGGTATTCATTTTGAGCATGTTGATTCTCGTAATACGATAGAATCGTAGATATATCTCCTGATTGTAGGCATCATCATTGCTTTTCGAAGGAGAGGACATAGACACATATTTGGCTAGAGAGCAGGAAGAAATTCGAAGAGAAGAAGAAAAGGTTTTCGTTATTTACATACGACAGAAATAAAGATTACTAGTGATTTTCTCCTAATGATCTTTTGACATCTAAATTGCAGAGCGGATGTCCATTGGAATCGATCAAATTAGTAAATGTGATGATACCCCAGGTGAATTACATTTAACTTGTTTTGCTAATTTTAATCCCAACTTAGGAGCCATTCGATAACAATGTTCCAATGTCATCGGTGCAGAGTCAAGTTAGTTCACATATAGTTACTTATACTTGTACTTTATTCACCACTCGAAACAATGCGTGTCAGGGGCGGTATGGAACAACAGGTGGTATTTCAGGCTCTGGCGAGCTTATTCTGATGTGGGGTGGGGGGGGGGTGGGCAGAGTTTAAGTGCGTTAAATTACTCTTTTTTTCAGAAATCGATGGAATGGGAAATGGAAGAAGGAGATGGAAGGCAATCGGTAGCTGAATCAGTCCAGGTTTCTACTGAACTCATTGAGAGAAATAACTAATTGTATGTATTGATTTGTAGAGTGTGGGATCAGTCGAATCTGTGAAGGAAGAAAAGAAGAAAGACAAAAAGAAGGAGAGGAGCTCGAGTTCCGGTAAGTTGTTTTTGACATCATGAATATTTTTCAACTTATTCTGTAGATCAAAAACGACGAAGTAAAGGTGCTGAGAAGATGGAGAATATACTGAACAAACATCTTAAGAGATCAAGAGATAAGGTAAATTATCATTTAGATTACTGTTCTATATCATGAGTCCATCTAACATCGAAAATTAATTTCAGAAACTGAAAAATCTCTCTTCCGAGACTAAACCTCGAGGTTAGTTCTCATCTAATTGTTTTTTTTGTGTGGATGCTCACTATGGAATTTATCATCAGTTCGGCTCTCAGGTTCTTCGGGAACGAATTATATCGAAGTTGTGACCATATCAGATGATGAGAAAAGCGACAGCAACCGACAAGTAAAGGTCCATAATACTTTTTATTAAATATCCCTAGAGAATATTCATAAATTATTTTTTTCAGAAATCGAAACTATACGAAGACGATATCGAGTTGGTGGTCAGACCTTTGAGGTGAGTTATTACATTGCATCTATCAATTGATATCTCAATATATCTTCAGCTCGAAAAGTATTCCTGGACCGGTAACACCAACGGAAGAGGAAGACTGTAAGTTGTATTTCGGTAAATAGGAAGATAAATAGGGTTATGCTTATTCATTTTCATTAAAGGCGAGAACTATTGTGTAACGAGAGATGATGCACGAGAGATAAAGAGTGAAAATGAGGTGAACACTTTTTCTGATCAACAGATGATGCAATATTATTTTCAGAACAGACCAGTATCTTCATTGAGTCAAGTGCTCACTCCCGTAAGTCCATTCCCAATTCATCACAATGGATAGAGAGAAGGATGTTTGATTATAGATCGTAGCTCCGAATGGTCAAAATATTTCTATTCCTCAACCAGTTCCTCCTCCTGTTCTTCCTCCTAGTCTAGGAAGAGGACCTGGATTCGTAGTGGCTGCTATGCAAGAAGCACCCGTGAGTATATTCATTATCTATTGGAGAATAGACACTTATAGTTTGTATTATAGATTACTCCATCCAATTGGGCATCATTGATGAACGAAGAGAAATCTGATATTATTGATCATAGTTCGTTTTTCTATTCTTTATTCTTTATTTGACTTGTATAATTCATACCCTGTAGTATGACTCTCTTCAGATTCGATTGATTGTGAGAAATCACTACTGAATGATAGACCTGAGTCAAGAGAAGGATTTGATATGAACGAATCAAGAGAAATGAGTAGTAGACCGGAGTCTAGAGAAGGAATAGATAGACCTGAATCGAGAGAAGGAGAAGAGGAGAGACGAGGACGGAAGAAGAGAAAGGTTTGTTTACATATATGTTTCGACGCACTGACATTGTCTTGCTATCCATTCGAGAATAGTAAGAGATATTTGAAGGATTCGAGATGTGAATCGAGATGTAGTTTAAAGGAAAGATTGGAAGAAGAGATCAGGTTGAGAGAAAGCGGAAAATTCTCTCCTGAGAGAAGAGGTATCCTTATATTTAAAAAAAAACGAACTTGAAAATAATGGCATAGTGTAATGTGTGGCTATGGGTATGGTAATGAATTGGAATGGATTAAGTTCGTTCCCGTTCTGCTACATATTCTCCTCGTCGAAGTAGAAGTCGATCGAGAGATAGAAGAGATTGGAGATGGGGACCACCAAGATTCAGATATGGTTATAGACCAAGATATCGAAGATGGAGTAGAAGTCCTACCAGGTATACATGTTATCCCCCTCTCTCCAGTTATCACTGTTCCTTTTCAGATCTCGTTCCCGTTCTCGATCTCGTCATCGTTCGTATTCACGAGATAGAGATGATACGAGATATCGATCGATTAGTAGAAGTAGATCAAGGAGTAGGGGAAGAAGTAGATCCAGAAGTAGAAGTAGGAGTAGGAGTAGGAGTAGAACGAGAAGTAGATCAAGAAGTAGAAGTCGATCTGTATCAAGAGGAAGATCGTCCACTCCTTCTCCAGAAGGAAGAAGAGATAAAACAAGGTAAGGAGATGAGTATGAGAAGATAGGGACAGATAGGATTAGTCATATAATAGATTATCCTGTACAACATTTGAATGTTCCAATGTATGGTTCGTATTTCCAGTTCTCCGATGCCTCGATCTTATCGATATCGTAATAAATCAAGTGAAAGAAAGAAGGAAGATGAAAAGGAAGATGAGACGATGGAAGATCAAGTCGTTTCTACTTCTGAAGATAGAGGAGGTAAGTGGAGAAAGTATCACAATTATTTATCACAGGATTCCTGTACGTGATAGGAATGTCGTCCCTTACAATTGGGGAATTTTTTGCTCCCGATTTCGACGAATTTGGTTGATAGGTACCCAAGGGGATCTGAAGAAGGCCCATTCACTTGGTTTGGTCAAAATTCGAGTTCAAATTTCGGCAATGTCAATTATTCCATAAACTCGCATGTTACTCTTTGGTCTATGTCATCACGACATTTCGACAACCCGCGATGATGAGATATATTTTTCAATTCTGCTTTAGTATCTCTGATAACCCAAGACTTTCTACATGTTGCGATCTTGCCGAAATGTCGCTTTTTCCCAAGTATCAATGAACATATAGAAAAAAAAACCTCAGTGATCAAATGTATAGCATATTCTGGGGTCAAGCTCTCCCTCGATACGATCGTATTGCGGAGAATCCATTTAGCAGCAGATCGAGGCAACATGCAATCTGAGAGCCCATAATTGAATCACAAAATATGCTGAAAATATTATATACATATTCATGGAAATTCCCTGTGAAATGTTGTGGACTTGGTTATTGGTGTAAACTCTTCATCCTTACAAAGTACGAAGAATAACAAAACAAGGGGAATCCGGGGGCGCAAACATGGGCTACGCGTTAGTCGAAGAGCCCAAAGCCCATATCGTCGTCAGATTCCTCCTTGACCTCCTCCTTCTTAGCGGGAGCTGAAATATCAAGGTTAAGAATACGATTTCAACCTATCATTTTGAAGGGCATCTTTCAAAGGTTTTGGTCCATAAAAATCGACAAAAAAAAATTTCTAAACCTAGCGGGTGGGCCTTCTACCCCTGAGTATCTATCAACCATGTTTCATCGAAATCGGCGACATCAAATTGTTCTTGAAAGGAAAGTAGTACAGGAAACCATTGATTAGTTTAAAGGGAAAATTTTCCTAACTACTCATGATAATGGTTATTAAATTCAGTTGGTGCTGCTAGTCCGTCAATTCTTCCTCCTCCTCCAATTCCTCCAATAATACCTCCATCTACATTACTATCATCTCTATCTCCACATGGTCATTCTGGATCATCATCACCTTCAATCTTCGTTCCTCCTCCTCCTATTCTTCCTTCTAAACTTCCTCCTCTCAAGATCTCTATTCCATCTACTCTTCCATCTAAGAAGAAGAAGGGAATAATAGGAAGTAAATGTTCATCATCATCATCAACTCCTTGTACTTCATCTACTTCTCTCGTTGCTGATTCCTCTCTTCCTCCTGCAAAAGAGAATGAAGGGAATGCCAATGCTACCAAGAGGTTCGTTATATTTCACATTGTTGGTCAGTTTGTGAAATAGAATCTAAAATTAGTTCCGTGAAGAGATAATTTATAATGATTATTTGAGGACGAATAATTCATCGTCGGATATGTCAGTAGAAGGAAATACAATTAGTGAAGGATCGAATGGAGGAGAAAGGAAGAAGAGAGATGGAAATGGTATCGAAGCCATTCCAACTCCTCCTCTTTCAAATCCATCTGCTATGGAGGTTAGTCAACGGATGGAATTGACAAGTGCATTGCTTACTGTTCATCACAGACTTAGTTGTATTCAAAATGATCGGTAATGTTATATGTTAAGAAGAAGACATGTGAGAGTGAAGATGGTGTTGTTCCACTTCCACCTCCTCCACCTCTTCCTCCACTACCTCCTCTTCCTATGAATAATCGATCTGTTGATATATCTCCATCTACAGACAATTATACATCCAGTAAGTATCATTCCACTTCTCCTTTATTCATTAAACCTCATTTTACTTTATTTGTATATATGACTCATAAATTTGAGATACACCTCAATCGTTCACTCCGAAGGGACCGAATAGACAGAATAGACCAATGAATGGATCTGTTCCAATCTACCCATTGCTTGGACCCCATAATCAGGTAAACATTCGAAATTTGTTAGATCAACTTTGATGTGTTCCCTAACAACCCTTGTTCCCTTGTAAATGTAATATAATATATTTCTTCAGTTCTATTCGTCTCCTCACAATCCCTACGGAGCTCGTGAGTATATCTTATCTCTTGTATCCCACACCTCAATCCTTATTTTTTCTATTTGCAGATCAAATGTGGATGAATCAAGATCCTCAATGGCAACATTACTACTACAATAATTTTAATCAAGTATCTGAATGTTGTTCTAGTAAATATGTGATGGAGTTTGTTTAGGATCAGGGAATGATGGGAGGATACGGTACTCCCTCAATCACTCGTAATCCCTCTCCAACGGCTCCCAATTCGATCCCTGAAGCTCACGGCTCATTCATAAAAGCCATGAGGGTCATTCCATCTTCGATTAGTAAGTTGTTTCAATATATTCATACTTACGGCGTTAGAGCACTACTGCAGCATTCCTGAGTGCCTCAAAAGGGGCGGAGCCAAGGCTCTTGTATCACAATCTTCAAGCGAGGTAGCACAGCCTGCGGGGAATAGAAGCCAAAGTCTAAAGCCCAAGCCTAGTCTCCGCCCATTCAGGGTCGAATAATATATGTATAAATTGTTATTGTAGATCAGCCGGTTGCTCCAGACTGGGCACAAATGGCACGTGACCACGCAAATCAGGTATATATAATGAAGAGATGGAAGACAATTGATATAATTGTGAATGTATTGCAGCAGCTTCATGCAGCCAGTTTGCAGCCTCCTCCACCACCACCACTCAATCAGGGGCATATGGTGAGGATGATGAATGGAGAGTGCCAGACCAGAAGTCTCGTTGACAAAGGAGATTACTTTGTTTTACAGATGGGTCATCATCCTCCGTACGGTACTCCACAGTCAGGAAGAGGTGGATCGAGGTTTAGAGGGGGTGGAGGAAAGGTGAGATTATGATACTAGGTCAGATAATCACCATCGGATGAGAACCGACAAACAAATTTATTCTGTGTTTGGTGTTTACAACCCCCTGTCAAAATATTGCAACGCTATAAAACTTGGTTCTTATCCGACGGTGATGATCCGACCTAGTATCGAGAGTATATTTATGGATACGAGACAATAAATGCTTATTTCAGGGTCGTAGATGGTAGTCACTCTAGTGCTCATTTCAGACTCACAATACTTTCTAGTTTCCATTCCATAGTTTTCTATAAAGTGAGCAGTTAAGTAATTATATTTTATATGATATCATCATTGTTTAAAATTACGGTATCAAGATTATCGGGTGTTCAAGCATAAGCCGACGGTGTACCCAAATTACCTTTATCACTTCATTATGATCAATTGAACAAGCTACCATTTAGAAAGTACAAAACCGTTTAAAATTCGATTTGATATACGTGTGCTGAAGTGAATCCGTAATGTTCCCGTGTCACATATCCAGGTAGAGCGTACGATGCCAATAGATTCTTGCTGAACCCAGTCGTATACCTGTAAACGTTCATTATTGTTCGTTAAGTGTAGATAAAGAAATATGTGATCGATACCCTTGTAGCAGTTTTTTCTCCGTCAACGGATGACGATCGGGATCCCCCACTATAATTCGTACTCCGAATTCGCTTTGCAGTCTGCAAAAACACATCTATGATACGTTAAAAAGACGTTTTATGTGATTTCACCTCTTCAACCATCGAAAAACAGTATCCGCAAAATCAGAATCGTAGAACATATCACCCAGAAGAAGAAGTCTTGAAGACACAGGCACATCCTTCAATACACGATCAACTTCGAATAAAAAAGAATAAGAGACCGTTCGCGAAAGAATCGGACAATTCAGAAGATATTTGGCACAGCCAAAAAAGTTCGATTCTCTGTAACTCTGGGGATTGAGGTTTTCGAGGGTGCTAATGACGATGGGCATATTCATTTTTCATGTTGAGCCGTCGTTGGCTCCAGATGCCATGTCGTCGAAATCAGTTTTTCTCGTTTTTCTTTGTTCCAAAAAATGCTAATTTTTAGCGAGTATGGTAGTCTGGGTGAAATCGCATGCCGAACACACCTGTCTATTTCATTTTTCATAATTTTCATTAATATTTTTATTATAAGGAAGTTTTCGTAGAGTGGAAAATTGTGGGGGAAATGACCCTAGATCGGATCGGAATAGTGTGAGGATTCCAAAAATATTTTTTTCATATTTTTCTTGCGTGCCCGTAAGGTTTTACGCTAATTATAGTGGAACGGTTTGTAAGTAAATTGTGCCATCCTTCCACCTGTTTAGCCCGCGATCTACTCCGTTCGGAGGCTGTAAACAGGTCGAGTCTCTCCTTCCCATCGATCCCTTCCCTCCCCCTACTGGCCTCCGTCTGCACTCTCCTCCTTCCCCCTTATCTCTCGCCTTGGAGGGGATGGGATCGATCGGAAGGAGAGACTCGACCTGTTTACAGCCTCCGAACGGGGTAGATCGCGGGCTAAACAGGTGGAAGGATGGCACAATTTACTTACAAGCCGTTTCACTATAATTAGCATAAAACCTTACGGGCACGCAAGAAAAATATGAAAAAAATATTTTTGGAATCCTCACACAATTCCGATCCGATCTAGGGTCATTTCCCCCACAATTTTCCACTCTACGAAAACTTCCTTATAATAAAAATATTAATGAAAATTATGAAAAATGAAATAGACAGGTGTGTTCGGCATGCGATTTCACCCAGGCTACCATACTCGCTTAAAATTAGCAATTTTTGGAACGAAGAAAAACGAGAAAAACTGTTTTCGACGTCACGTCATCTGGAGCCAACGACGGCTCAACATGAAAAATGAATATGCCCATCGTCATCAGCACCCTCGAAAACCTTAATCCGCCGAGTTACAGAGAATCGAACTTTTTTGACTGTGCCAACACTTGTTCGATTCTTCCGCGAACGGCCTCATAAGGAATATTGCCCACTCTGTACAAATCTTGTATCATGAAATGTGCATCCTCAGATTCCAACAAATTGGCGTCGGTGTAATGAATTTTCGAACTATTCCATTCCATTCCATTCAACCTTAGATTCAATTTCGACGCGAGAAGAGCATCTACAATAACGAACGACTTTTGCACTTCAATAATAAATATTCACTTCGGTCAATGTCGTTAATCACAACTCTTCTAGAGCCATGAGACAAGCAAGCCATAGAAGAAACACCACAGCCAGATCCGAAATCGAGAACGGCTGATTCTCGAACAATATTCTCGTGGTCAAGAAGAAACCTTAGGGGGATAAATTCAGGTATCATATAGTTCGAGAATCTACCTTGTCAACGATTGGCCTCCCGGCCAGTAAAAAGCCCAGTAGGGATCCACAAGAGGGCATGCATCAGGTGTTGCCATCCATAGAGGGCACGCCTAGAACGTTCAACTAGAGCTTCGAGTATAAGGCAAAGGACACTTCGGCAAACGGGCATAATTCACAGGGAGCCATTTGTGAACACAGGACCAATATCTCAGTCCCCAACATCAATTATCTGTGCATTACTTCAATTTGATCTCTGATCTCAGTTCACTCGACATTTCGGCAATTTCAAATATCATTCAAACACACCATGTCGTAATGGCAATTATTCGACCCCCTAGCGACATAAATTCGCAGGTTGCTCTTCTTTCGTAACTCAAGACCCTCTACGATCTTGCCAGAATGTCGCATATCCCCAAGTCTTCATGAACATATAGTAAAAACCTCAGTGATCAAATGTAAAGCATATTCTGGGGTCAAGCTCTCCCTCGATACGATCGTATTGCGGAGAATCCATTTAGCAGCAGATCGAGGCAACATGCAATCTGAGAGCCCATAATTGAATCACAAAATATGCTGAAAATATTATATACATATTCATGGAAATTCCCTGTGAAATGTTGTGGACTTGGTTATTGGTGTAAACTCTTCATCCTTACAAAGTACGAAGAATAACAAAACAAGGGGAATCCGGGGGCGCAAACATGGGCTACGCGTTAGTCGAAGAGCCCAAAGCCCATATCGTCGTCAGATTCCTCCTTGACCTCCTCCTTCTTAGCGGGAGCTGAAATATCAAGGTTAAGAATACGATTTCAACCTATCATTTTGAAGGTCATTTCTTTAGAATTGGTGGGGAGGGCAGGCATAGCGATTGGGCAGACGAAGTAGTAAGCACTGACCCTAAGCAGCAGCAGTAGTCTTCATCCGTCCTAACTCTCGAGTTCCTGGCTGCCCCCCCCCCATTTTATAGAAGCGCCGCTGCCCGATACCCCAAAAATACCGACCTTAATGATGCCAGTCAATACATAATAATGCTAACGATGACTTTTGGACTGCTTCCAGATTGATAGCCTTAACCTTGTCTGAGCACTGCCTAGACTATTGTTCTACGGAAGTACAGTGCAACTTTTGATAAGACCGTGCAAAAACGATGGGTAGATACTAAACCTTTCCAGGCCTATTTATAGCAATCGAAAAATGTGATTTACCAGCAGCGGGGGCAGCTCCAGCAGCAGGGGCCGCAGCGGCAGGAGCAGATCCTCCGGAAGGAACGGAAGAGAGCTTCTTCTTTCCTTCGCTGATCAGATCAGCGACAGTCTTTCCCTTGAGGGCCTCGACAACCTTGTTGGCTTCCTCCATGTCAACATCCTGTCCGACGGACTCTGCAAGTTAAAATTTTATTAAGATAAGTATTTTTATATAAAACGAACACAATGTCGTCAACTTTGCCTTGCAAGTAGAATAGGTTAATCAAAATCAAAATCTGCCCTTCAAGACTCACTAAAGCTTGACTGTCACAACTATTTGAAGAAAACGGCGTATAAGGCACTAACCGATGATCTTGAGGATGTCCTGAGCGGACGGGGATGCGTTGCCTCCGAGGTTAGCGAGGAGATAAGCTCCGAGGTACTTCATTATCTCAAGTCCTACAAACGGTGAATAAAAATAGGTACATCAATCGGAATAACGACGAAAATGATGGAAACAACGCCTCAGAAATTCAAAAAATCGCGAAAAGAAAAAGTCCCTTTTCCGTAAAATTGGCTTGCCATTACTGTAGTTATGATGCCTCGGGAAGTTCCGCGCAAGACTCAATTATTTTTGTGAATTTTGCAAATTAGACTATTTTTAATATATTTCGAAATTTCTTTCGGATTTGAACTTTGCAAACACCACTGCCTAAATTTATTCGACTTTAAACCATCAAAGATGACAGCTAAGCATTATTTTAGAGGAATTCCCACATGGGGAAATTTGCCGATATTTTTTCTCATTAAGACCGATCGACGAGAAGATCTACAATCTCTCAAATTTTTATCACTAGCTAAAATAAGATTTGGAACAGATATCACTGCTTGAAAATGCTGGTCCCTGCGCAGCCCTCGGCATTACTCTCGCTCGGCGAGATCAATCGGGACCGCGGCGCTCTCTCCTCCGTGCGTTGCGGCTGCGTTGCGTTTAGCGCTGCGTAGTACATGGGCGATCGTTCTGAAGCTGTACGGATGACCGTGATCGAGTTAGTCGATGTACTGATCGGGGGGATGGGCAGATTCTACTTTGTACCTCAATACTCTATTCACAATTCTTTGTTGCCCAACTTTATTCATCTCTAAGCGGCCCAAAACACGCGTTTGTTCCTAGACGCTTACCTCTTTAAATACATTCATTCACTGATTCGATTTGACTACTTTATTCCTGATCCATTCTCGTAGTCTTCTGGAGTTTCTAGTTTACTCGAGCAAAAAGTACGGATTCATTTCAGATATTCGTTTTATTAGATGATCTTTTTATCTCACATCAAATATCTAGGCGAACTACTTGCCTTTTAAACCAAGCATAATTCATGTTATACTTAATATTCCGATGTAGGTAGACAGCCATCATTAAAAATGTTATAAATTCAATGACTTAGTAAATATGAATATACCTTTTGTTAGTTTGAAAACAATGCCTCACTTTTAATACATTGGTTAATTAATTAACTTATAGGTACGATACATTATTAACTGAATCAAGATTATATTATTTATAGATAGTTGATGGAACATGAGTGAACTGGCACTTGTTGTTTCCGCTTTGTGGGCATGCTTCCTGTTTTGATTGTCGCTTGTTGATCACGCTATTCACTCAAATCGATTCTCCTTTTTGGCTAGTTGAGAGCCCTCATTATCATTATAAATGTTTTTTTGTATAACCATTTATTTGTATATTTTTTTAAAAAATTCTCCCTTATAGGAGTCGTAGTGGCGTCAATACTGACGTCCTCTCCTCGTTATATTCTGGACGATTTGCTGAGTGACCATAAAGCAACTGACGATTATTGGAGGGGGAGCAAATCGTTTGCTCTTTCTCCAATATTCAGCTTACAATTTTGATCAGTAATACTGACGAATTCTACGACAACATCCCCGCCAAAATAGAGGTAAATACTACATGGAAAGTTCTCACATATCTAAATAGATCTCGTGACTATAGCTGTTCATGCCGTCATACTAGAACTTATTTGCCATCGTAAACGATATTTGACGATATGAAATGTATCCAACCCTTAATTATTTAATATAAAGTAAATTTTAGGTGGAGGGAGGTGGAATGCGAAGTGCCATTGAGGCATCGGGGGATCAATCGATTCCCCCGTCATCCTCATCTATTCGATGGTCTTCGCCACCCCTTCCATCCACTCTTCTTCTTCAACCGCCGCCTCCTCCACCTCCTCCTATACCGTCTACTACCAAATCACCTTCCCCAGTAGTAGCCAGTCAAATGGAGGAGACACCTCAGTTGCAGTCTGATGAGGGGCCAAGTGGAATGGAACCGGGTTTGTTCTCACAGTCTTTCTTTAAAGGGACCTGGTCATGCAAATGAAGTGAATTTCAGAAAAAAGAGCAGATTTTTCTAAGAATAACTAAAAAAACCGCATATTTTTAAGATTTTTTGAAAGAAGTTATGATTTTTCAAAGTTCCAAATTTTGGCTTTGTACCGGGCGCTACGGTGTTTAGCGGCGCTAAACACCGTAGCGCTCGGTACAAAGCCCGGTACAAAATCTTTGAAAAATCATAACTTCCTTTAAAAAAATCGTAAAAATATGCGGTTTTTTTAGTTCTTCTTAGAAAAATCTGCACTTTTTTCTGAAATTCACTTCATTTGCATGACTAGGTCCCTTTAAGAAATATCTCGTAAAGGGGTTTTCACTATGATTTTCATTCATTACAGGCCCATCATCTTCCAGCCCACGAGAAGCGGCTCCAAAATCGCCACCGCGACAAGGTGAAAACGAGAAAAGTAAATAAGAGTATTTGTTTAGACAAATTGTTGATTCGCTTTTATATTTACAAGGAAATTTTCATTAAAATAAGCCGCCTTATGTTAACTCGTTTAGATATCTCTACCGATGTAGCGGGAAGTTCACGGGAAACTCCTAATGATTCGTTCCATGGTAAATTTTAAAACTATATTTATTATCAGAGGCTTAACTAAAGCGGGAAAAAATAATGGTGTTATTAACTCGACAATATTCTCTGTATTTAGAAGGCGATGAACCACAACCTTCCACATCACGAGCTCACCTGGACTTTGGCGAGAGTGAGTTTTTATTTTGATGAATCCGATTTTGTAAATTTCTCAGCAAATAGTGATACTTCAGATTCCATTCCGATGAAATTTATGAAGCCTAAATTGGAACCATTAGACGAAGAATCAAGTAGAGATGGGTTCACACCACTCGAGACAATGGCCCATATTAAGACTGAAGCCGGACTGGGTATGTAGATATAATGATCTGATTTTCTTTCTCATAATATCCTTTAATTTCTACTACCGTTGTTTGTGAAATCGAAAATGATTATTATACGTTTCAGGGCGATTATCCGAAATGCGAAGTGAGGATTCGCGTAGTGAAGTCAGCAATGTGGAGACTAAGCGATATAGGTAAATATTTTTGTCGGCGCACACAAGCTCTTTAATTTTGTTTTGAAAATGACGTATTGCAGAGTATCTTTCAAAGTTGGTGCTAAAGCTGCCGCTCGGCTGAAGAGGATTCTAAATTCTCAGCCCATGGCGTTGAAAAGACTAGGTTCGTTTATTTACATTTACAGCCATCTTAACATTATTCCAATGACACATCAATCCATAAATAGCGCTGTCATATTTTATTCACTTTTAAATTATTATATGTTCAGGTATCGCGGGAGTGCAAGTAGATTCCTCGGGAGGAATGGTTTCCGTAGCCACGAAAGCGAAAGAAAGAGCAGCAGAGGAAGCCACTCGAAGGCCAGATTCATCACAACTTGGATCTACTCCCACTCCATCCCTTTCCTCCCAACCGCAGATGAGAGGAGCCCCCGATCGAAATGGGTAATTTTTGACATTTATAGTTGTGGATAATGAATGAGGCAGCAACTAAAATGATATGAGAATTTTAATATAATTACATTGTCAATAAATACTGAGCTTGCAGCGACACTTCTGGCATGATGGTAGCGAATGCTCCACAGTCTGGATATCCTCCTCATCCTCCCCAGTCTGCACCTGTACCTGGGCATCCCGGAATCCACCCAGGGCACATGGGAGCTCCTCCAGGACATATCAATGTGCAACATCCTCAGGTACATTTTTACTACTCTTTTTGTTTTTCTGTTTCCTAGAGATTCATGCCATTGATTTTGTTAGGTTTATTTTCTGACATCCTAGACGGAGGACAGACCGTCAGTAAGTCAAACGGCATACAGACACACACCGTTATAGTGAAATTAATACTTTGAGTTTGCCAATATATGTGCAAATATATTGTTTGGATGTTTTTGAGAATATCTGTTTCAGATGGGAGACGGTTCATCTGGATCGGGTGGTGCTCCGATGGCTTCAATGCCACCTTCTGCACTCCCTCCCCATATGCAGCAGCAACGACAACCGCAGCCTCCTCCAACTAACTCACCCGTTCTAGTCAATTTACTGAAGTAAGCCAATTTAAGGTTATTGATCTCATGAGCCACATTAATTTTTACTTTTGCAGTTCACAACCTCAACCATCGGCTGGAGGTCGTCCATTCTCCCCTTACGGTCCTGGCTTTTCTGGAGTTCCTCCAGGTGGTGCGTCAGGCGTTCCTCCCCCTCCTACTCAGCCTCAGCCAGGCCAGCCAATCGATCCTAATATGGCTGCTTTCCATCAGCACCAGGTTTGGAACAACGCTTTCGTATTAAAAAATATCGCTTTACGTATTGCTATAGGTCTTGCTAACATAACTGGTTTTCAGATGCAGGAACGACAAAGGATGATGATGCAGCAGCAGCAGCAACAACAACAACAGCAACAGCAAATGCAGCAACAAGGAGTAGCCACTCCAACTACTCCCGGTGCCGGTCCTGGCCCCAGTGGATACGCATACTCTCAACGACCGGTTGGTTATTTAAATTTCTCTCTTTAAAATATGGCAAGTCGACCTGAAATGCAAATTGCTTTCAATAATACAAGTCTTTACAGATGTATCCTGGACAGCAAGCGGGGATGTTTCCTCCCGGGCCTCCGAATGCCCAACAGAGAGTTCCATTCTCAGGCCAACCGATCTACAGTCCAATACCGCAGATCAAGCAGGTCAGAAGTCTGAACAATCACGAATTGTTCCTCGCGTTTCATTTGTTCTGAATATCGTAAATATTGTTTTCTCAGGAGCCTGTTACGGTTGGATATGGCAACATGCAGATAAAACAAGTGAGTAATGACTTTCTAGATATTTCATTGTTTTTTCTAGTAAACTATGTAGATAATAATAGGTTATCATCGCTGTGTGCATGAGTTTTTCAATATTTCTTTTTTTAAGGAACCCGTTGAAACAGCGCCTCCGCCGGCAAAGAAAAGGAAGAAACCAACGAAGAAGCAACAGAAGGAGATGGAGGCTCTTGCTGCACAACAAGCTGCTGCACAATCCCAAAATGGTCTGTTCTTTGATGATTGATGATTGATTTCTAACATATCAGAAGACTATCAGGTACTTTAAGAGATTAGCTGATCTCCTATTGTTATCAAAATTTACATTTATAAAATCACTGGTGCACTTGATTAACCAGATTTTTTTCAGCCCAACCTGGTGCATTCTTCCCGGATGGAAGGATGATGCATTCTCAACAAATGGTTGGTTTTTCTATACTTCACTTCTGTGTCGACTGATAAATATACCGAAACATGCAACTGAATAATAATACAGCAGGGCGGCTTCCCTGGCGGAGCTCCTCCCCATTCTCAATATCCACCGGGAGCAGGAGGTCCTCCACCTCCTGGAATGCCTGCTCAATACTATCAACAACCGCAGAATCAACAGCAGATTGCATGGCAACAACAGGTATGTTCCATAAATCATCGCGATACCAGATGTGCCTAAATTAAATTGCATTCTATAAATATGCAGATGCATCACCAACGGATGATGCAGGCGCAACAGCAACAACAACAGCAGCAGATGGGGATGACTCCTGATTATCCATCTGGTACCGTCCCGGCCGGTCCCTCCTCTGCACCATGGCAACATGCCCATCCTCGTCCACCTCCAGTACCTTATCCAGCTGGACAGAATGGTGAGCACATTGACCACAGTTACCAGTGTATGAGTGAACGTTAATAATGATGAGTGTATTGAGATGCAGCAGCGGGAGGAGTGAGTGGCGTGGCCGGAACGGGAGATATGGGAAGCCATTCTGATAGTAACTCTCCTGTAACTCCCTTTGGTGGGCATACCATGATGGTGCAGGTGATTATTGTCTACAATACTCTTGTGCTCAAATAACTCATCGATGTTCGCAGTAATAGTATGTTTATGTTGCAGCAACAACAACAGCAACAACCTGGCCATCCATCTCCCATGTACAACCGTGATTCGGGTAGTGGAACGCCCACTTTGTTCCCATATCCTTCCACTCCTCATGGTGGCCCTGGCCCATCGGGACAGTCTGGATTAAACTCTACCCCTCTTACACCGGGAACGACCCCTCAGACACCGGGTGGTCCACATGGCCAATCGACTCTCGCCAATGATCATCATGATTTCGATGATAAGCTATTAGGAGCAGGCACACTTGGTGAGTGTACAACACGTTAATGCTCATTTAAAAAATCCCATGGTCTTCAAACACAATAATTGAATATTAAAGGTGATCTAAGTTTGGGAGATCTGGATGATATCGTTCCGATGGGAGATATTATGATGGGAGGAGCAGCAGAAGGAGGAACTGGAGAAAGAGAAGGAGGAGGAATTACTGGAGGAGAAGAAATAATTAAGGAAGAAATGGATGATGGGAATGGAGAAGGAGGTGGAGAATCAATACCATCCTCTGGTCCAATGAAGAGGAATGGACGACATGGTACGTTGAATTAAAATATCTTCCTAGGGAAAAATGATAGAGCATTCATATCTATGTTGTTTGCAGATCTGGATATGTCTATCAATTCGGTTGTGGAAATGGTTGCAAAGGGAGGGGGAGAGCTTTCATCTCCTACTCCTCCAGCTACAGCCACTCCCACTGGAGGGAATGGAACAAGCGCTTTCCCTGTCACTACTCCTACTCCTACATCTAGTACTGCCCCTCCTACTCCAACTGTGCAGGTATGTTTTTTCCAGTATAACGTATAAGAACAACAGGTGCAGATACGTACAATGGTTGATTATTGCTAACTGATCCATTTGCAGACTCCTCCTGCCCCCGTTGTCCGACGGAAAAATACTGCATCTTCCGTCCAGCAATTAACTGCCCATCAACGAATGCAGCAACAGCAGCAGCAACAACAACAACAGTTGCAACAGCAGCAACTCCAGCAGCAGCAGCAACAACACCAACAGTTGCAACAGCAGCAACTCCAGCAGCAGCAGCAACAACACCAACAACACCAACAACAACAGCAGCAGCTTCAACAACAACAACAACAACGACAACATCAACATCAGCAGCAGCAACAACAACAGCTTCCACAGCAGATGATGATGGGCGGAGGAGTTGGACAATATGGAGGCCCGAGTCCTCATTTCGGTAAGTACGCCAACTTTATATTAGACACGAGAAAAAAGGCAAACTATCTCTGAGATGATAAATATGGAAAGACACGTTTATGGTTTTCTAAATGTATTTCTGTCAGGCGGAGGTGGATCACAAGGAGGAATGCCCCCAATGCATTCCCATGGCCATCCAATGGGTCATGGCCCTCCTCATGGTCATCATCTATCTCAACAACAAATTCCTTCTTCTGGTCATTCAATGGATCATCATGGAAGAGCATTACCTCCTTCATATCATCATTCATCGAGAGGAGGAGGAAGAGTGGGAGCTGTTATTGAGAATGGACGAGCCAATGGACATCATGAGGTACCTTTCATTCACTCTTTGTATAGGGCATTTTGAGTTGTGATTCAACTATGGCGGGTGGGTGGTAGTACACACTTAGAGTATCTTTTCTTCACTTGGTGTCAAGGGAAAGTGGGCGGATCTTGTGGCCGATTAATACGATATATTGTAGATGTCGAATGGTGTATCTCGTGAAGAGAGCGGAACGAGTGGAACAGCTGATCAAACGATACAAGCCATTCTCGATAAAGTGAGAGTACAAGGAATAGCTCAAGAAGAAAGGGCCAAAGCGCAACGATCCAATACTGGAGGTAAGACATCAGTGGGGCTAAACATTATTCTTGACCTATAGGTAATCTTTAACATTTGATTTATCATTTCCTATAACTTTTTCTCTTTCAAACAGTCTCCACTATTCGAGTTAAAAATTAGATATTCTTGAATATCATAAATTCTTGAAGAATTTAAACATTCTTCACGTACGTGTTGCTGAAGAATTATTTGACGAACTTGAAGAATAGATTCGGCTTACAAAATTTAAAGATTCTTCATGAAGAATTATCTTCTTTTTCTGTATAGTGCATAGTCTTCAAATTTTTCATGTGGAATTTTTTAGAAGAATCGAGAATAATGAAAGAATATTACAGCGAAACGTGGAGGAGGAACGGGATCGAAAAGAGGAAAGAGGAAGGAAATTACAAAGGAGAGAAGCCCAAAGGAAGATGGAGACTCTTTCCTCATCGGAATGGAAGAATGTAAGTTACTATTCACTATTTAAACTGATTTATCTCTATCCGAGAACTGATCCATTTATTTTTTTTTTACAGTGCGTGGTTCATCGATGACAGCTGGACAGGCAGCAAAAGCAAGGATGGGAGTGGGACAAGGGGGATCTCTATCTCACTCTAATACTTATTATGCTCATACCATCCAACCAATGAGATCACAACCACCTGTACAGGTCAGTTATAATTATGCATTATTTGATTTAATTTAATAAAAATTTCAGCACAAACCAACTTGAGTGCCTCTTCCGGCCTAATTGTAATGAATATCGAAACTCCTACCTTTCCTTTCTTTTCAAGAATAATTTATCCCTTCCTTTCTGCCATTTTCACTTTGATCGAGTAATAGATAATGCAAATGAGTGTAGTAAATGCAATCCAATGACTTTATCGGGTTTCCTATTTTTCCTCTTTTTTCATTCTTTCTGTAGACACTAATGACCTCCTTCACTTTTATTTATATTAATACGTAGTTTGAATACCTAAATCAGTTTACCTCTCCCTTTCAATTCTCGTCCTTATTCCTACCGGTGATTATTTGTATTCAGCTCCTCCATCCTTTATATTCAGCTTCCTAAATCACCTTAGATTGCTCTATCCTCACAATTAGACTACCCTCTTCTTCGTCAATATTATTTCCTTGATGCCATACAATAACGACAGAGAAGTTGATTTGCATAGACACATTGTGATATCTCTCCAATCATTTACTCTCTTAATTCTCTTCTCATTTATCTGCCCAATCGTCAATCAATAATCCCTATCAAGGTCTCGTGTGATACAGTACCCCCGTCCCGCCTTTGTTTGTACATTTTGTGTCCCCCCACGTTTTTATTTCGCTGCTTCATTCATTGTATTGTCGACTGTATCTGTTATTGATTGATTTGCTCAAAATTCATCTCTCGAGTATCGTTGTAATGCTACTCCATCAAATAGTCTGCTCTATCTCTATTCTATGGTGCTTCTCCTTCCCTTTCCATCCTCATTCTCATTAGGCAGCTCTTCTCACAGTGTCACCCTCTCACACAATCAATAATTGCATTCTGTCGATATTCATTGCCTACCGTAGTCCATCTGACCGACCCTCATGAGAGATGAATTGTGATATCAAATAGAGTGACCCAGTGAGTAGTGTAGCTATCTATCTGACCTCCTCAATTCTATCATCAAATTATCGCTCGTTGCTCCATTCGCACGTCCAGAGTATATATAAAGTTTATTATATCTCTTTTTGAGAGACAATCTACATCGATATCATATCATTTATACGATGGAATGAGCGGGAAATATAATCCGTTGAAGAATGAAAGGATATTTGATGAAGTACCTCGTAGAATCATGAGAATTTATATTGCTATTGTACAGACAAATTGAGCGAGAGCGAGGCAGTTCAAATTCTTGTTTGTTCCTGCAACGAATAGAAGGGATTACGGTAGACTAGACAAGTGTCACATATTGAGGAAGAGGTCTCTCTGCTCTCTTGTGTATCAACCCTCCATCGTGCACAAAACTTCTTAATTCGGTATCGTCACTTATCTGAGAGGATATGATTGTGGGAAAGGAAAGAGGAGAAGATAACTGACTCGATGAGTTATCTCCTTGATTCCATGACATTCATCGATACCGAAGTAATCGACAACGGAAGAAGTTTCATCGAAGAGAGAATCGGGATGAGAGAGAGCTGATCCATCATTGAGAACACAATTGAAGGTTACTTCCTAGAAAGAGTATGAGGATGATTAGATAGTGGAACAAGAATCTCACCTCATAGTAATAAGCAATACTCATGCATTTAAAGGGAAGATTAACATTAACATCGATGCATCTGAAGAGTTTCTTCCTTCAATCTCTCTTCTCTTTCCTCGACCTACCTCTCAATACATTCAAGTGCACTTCCTACAGTAATCGAGTCTCTAAGTAAACCAGTGAGTACTTTCTGTCTCTTCCTTTCTACTTTTCCCCCAGAACATCGAGATGTTATTGAAGCTGAGAGAAGAATATTTAAGAGGATTCAATGAAGGCAACCCACATTTAGTACAGATTTTCTCATAGAAATTAGTTGAAGAGTGAAGAGAGAGACTATCATCCCTCAAATTGATACATTCAATTTCTGAGTACTTAAATATGAATATCTCACTTTGGTGCATCACTGGATAGAGTACATGCTTCATTGTACGAATCATATTGGGCAGATACACAATCGAAGATATCGTAGTATCCAGCCTACAATTACTCTTTCCTTTCACCTTCCCATTTATGTACCCTCCCTTTCCATTCACCTACCAGATTTGAAATACACGAAAAGATGCAGTCATCTTCATTGATATTGAGAACCTGTTATATGCAATGTAAATAAATAATTTCGTAACTATTCCTACGGTATCCAGATTTCTGCCTCCATTATCTCTGATTCCTCGTGATCGAATAAACAGCATTTCTTCTCCAGAAGGACATCGAGCTGAAGAGTACGGTAGAAGATGGTATACGGTAGTTATTGATCGAATATCGTACCTCTCGTTGCCATTGTCAGATTGATTGTTGCTCTCTTTGCATTGACAATAACCATTGGATCGATGGGAACGGAAGTCGTTTGTCTCAAGTCAATTCATAACGACGATTTATTCGAAATTACTCACTCAATTCTTTTCTTAGCTTGACTTCTTCTGATATTCTTCCTCTTTTGTTGCTTAAATCGCACAGAATGAGCTAAAAAAGAAGAGTTATTTTTATCCTCCCTACATTTTCTCTATCTCACCTGACATACACTTGTCCAGTTCAGTCACTTTTGGTTCGTAATACATGTATCTGTAATGATCAAATATTGAAGTACGTCAAGTGTCTTTCTCTCACCCCAGAAGTTGCACTAGATTAGCAGTTCCTGTTCCATTTCTGATGTTATAGATATCACAGATGGAAAGAGTCGAGGCGAATGAAACAGAGAGGCATCCTTTTACCCTGAGAAGAGAAGGATGATGATAGGTGGAGAGAGATCAAAGATTACCGTGAACAGAATCGAAGACATTCAATTGATGTTAATCCTATCCTTCTTTCCATTGGAGATGCATCAATCAGATAACAATTCCTCTTTTCTTCGAAACAATTTCTAACGATGTACCGTTCCTGTGAGTAAAGTTAAACTAAAAGGAATTCAAAGATTCATGCTTACGGAATTTGATGAATTACCGCGTTGAGAGAGATCGTTCACATAGAAATATATGTATGTGAGGAAAAGGACAAGGATAGATAAATATACCTGCCCATACATCGACGTTGTTTGGGTTCGACGGTAACGATCGCTATTCAATGGAATAAGAAGCTGGAGTAAATTAGATAGTAATTATTTAACTGAGACTCCATTCATACCGCATCCAAACTCTCTACTTCTCCTTTCGAAAATTTATGATTTCCATCTATTATACTCTCATCACAACATTTGGATGGGCGATCGAATTGTGATCCGTCGAATGTCTCAATCTAATAATGATCTTTGATCTCAGTCTACATTATCACACTTACCTCAATTCTACTCGCATCTTCAATATTTGAGATGACTCTTTCATCTGAATCTGCGAATTCTCCAATATATTTATATTGAGGCCGATGATCTGTCAAGTATCTATTATACTGGACAACGTGGTTCTAATTTACCGTATATTTCATTCCACGAGGGAGTCTCATTCTCATTAGATTGTTCCCGTCCTTTCCATTTACTAGAAGAAGCAGTTCGCTCGTTCCGTAATCAGCCTATTTACTTACCTTGGGAATATATCTCCATCCATTTCCTTTCTTTCATCAGTCTTCAGATTAGGTTCGAGTAGATCATGGATAATAGCACCAGGATTCATAATAAGATCAGCTCCATGAAGGACTGGATTGGATAGATCCACTGTGACCTTCGAATGATATCCATTAGAGAGATTAGATGAATGAATGAATACCTTCTGTCCTCCAATCATTGATACTCTCTGTTCAATCATTCGATCTCCTCTCGATATCATTCTTGCTTGTGAGAGTGGCACTACAATAGTGATCTCTCCCCTCCCTTCTTCCCTCCTTTTACCTGTTGCTTTCCCTTCTGCAGAAGTACGACCGAATTTCTTATGAAGTTTCCGTTTATCTTTTCTATTAGCAGGATTCCAATTCATTTGTTCTCTTAGTTTCTTCGTTCGTACAACCTCCATCTCCATTGCAAACCTGCGATTGGATGAGAATAGAAACTGAATTGACAATCATTCTCACATGGGATCTTTATCCATTTCTTTATGTTTTCTTCCTCCTCCACTTCTTCCCCATGACTTCGATACTCCATTCACTTTCTGATTTGGAGATCCTTTACTTCGAGACTTTCCTTCATGCTCCTTCAAATAGCAATTACTTACACAGATAACAAATCTGAATGTATACCTGTTCTTTGTTCAAAAGTTTTAGTTCTCTCTCGAGATCTGATCTCAATTGTGAGCTCTCTTCCATATCAAAATTCGTCGCTGTTTGTGAATTCTAAAAAAAATAAAGATCAAAGATTATAATTCTTGGCGGAACATACGAGAGAAAGGGCATAATTGGCCGTTTTGATCTTCTTTGTTCTTTTCTTCGTCTTCTTTTTCTTGTCTCCTCTTTTCATACCTCCTGAATGATATTTCTCCACTCTCCTTGGCAGTAATTTGGGAGTTGTCGAAGGAAGGGGACTCCAATTCATATTCAATCCTTCCAATGGCGTCCCATCGGGTGAGTTAAACAGCACCAATTCTTCCCTGCAATTGAGTGCTCTTTCTCACTCACACCTCACGTAAGATCTCGTGGTGTAGTGGTTATCACATCTGTCTAACACACAGAAGGCCGGCGGTTCGAGCCCGCCCGAGATCAAAGTTTTGCATTTTGTCTATAATCACCTTTCGAATCCATTTTGAAGCTTTTCGAGACTGGGAGGGTCGACTGAAGGCTCAGTTGTTCCAAAATTATTGTGACGGAAAGAAGAAACGGCTGATCGAGTTGTACTGAAAGTGAATGGTATTCAGTGCTTTCTATTTCTAGTCTCACTCTCGTTGGATTGGAGATGGAGTGAAAGAGAAAGTTGGAGGGAGAAATTCAGTCTTTGTATTCCATGAGAAGTGAGCATGTTGAGGAGATGCAGTGGGAATCTAACAATGAGATGATTGAATATGAGATGGGAGGTGAAAGATTGGACCTCGAATGTAGTTGAATCTCCAATGAAGGGAAGATCTTCGTCATTATCGAATATATTCTCAGCCACTTCATTAATATTGAAGAATTCCTTAGGAGGAATTGAGAGAGTGGCCTCTCCTTCAATCTGAAGAGACAGACGATAATCAATGAAAGGAGTAGAATGGATTACACTGGATGGGATGGCTTCTCTTTGAAGACCAATTGTATCGGGAATTCGATAGTAAGGAGGACGAAGAGTGGAAATATCAGTGAGAATGAGAGGAATAGTGGAAGGTGGAAGGGGAATGGAGGTTGTCGGACGATCGATTATAGGTGATTTAGTCGATGTAACCTCCGTTTCAAAGGCACTTTCTCCGATTAGAGTGAGATCTCTCATCAGGGATTCTGTCACCTAAAACTTACTCTGCTAGCTGAAACAGAAACTTTATGTGTAACCTCGAATGGATTGGATTCAGTTGATGTGGCAAATTCATTGAATTCATTCCTACAAAGAGATAATCAATGAATATCCCTTCCTACCGTACTCACAATGGTATTCTTCCAGCTGGATTTGTCTTATCAGAGAGTGCTCTTCCAGTGGGCATTCGTCGTCGTGGCTCAAGCAGATTTATTTACTCTCTATTCATGGAATGGTCCAAAAAAGAATTCGGAGGGGTTAGATGGGTGAAAGGATTCATTCTCGTTCTCAATTCAACAACTAAAAAAAGTTCAAGTGGGCAAATGGAAAAGAAAAAGAGCAACTGAGATTACATCACTATCTACATGGATGAGATGAACTGTCTCGTTTTGTTATGATGCATTTCGAGAAATGGGCAAGTCAAGTTAATTCTCACCGTCGACATGGCAATTTCAGCCATTTTTTCTTCATCGGGCATATCTATTTGAGCGAAGAGAGTTCGATTTACCTGATTAGTTATTTAATTATTCATTTACGGTGTGAAGAACAGTGATGTTCAATGTAGGAAACAGATTGAAAACGAAAAAAAAACGAATGGAGTAATATAAACTAACGTCAATGTACATGTGATGGAAGTTATCATCTTCAGCTCTCGGAAGCTCAATTACCTCCATTATTCCATTTTTACTTCACCCAATCTCTTACCTTTTCCTTCTTTTCCGATGCTTCCAATTCAATTTCAAGATCGCTAAAATCGTTCTTTACCGATAAAAATACAATGATTTTTCTTACCTAAGCACTTGATTCTCTGTTCCAAACATGGCTAATTTTCTTAGATTTGGATTCTTTTCCATCCAATCTTTCAGTGCAATTCGAGGAATTGAAGTTGTAGTTCTATCTAATCGAGAATCTTCTGCAATATCATCGTCAAAATTAAAAAATAAAAAGATATTCTCTTACGATCATTTATGCTTTCCAATTTGAATGGAGCGAATCGTCGACCTTTGAAGAGAGACGATTAGAAACGAAAGATAAATAATGATTACTACCTGAATTCATGCTGATATCCTTAAAATCTCTTAACTCCATATCGGAATCAATGCATAACAATCGATCGATGAAGAGACAATACAGTAGCCAGATGCCCCTCCACATTACGGTACCGATGGATTGAGGCCAGATATTGATTGGTGGTGCAGAGATTAACGCATATGGAGTACGGTAGAGACTAGAAAGAAAAGGGTTCTGAATAGAATGATTGACGATGGAGTATTGAGAGAGTTCATTGTGGGTGGGATGATCGAGAATGGAAAGAGATTGCAAAAAAAGGATGAGAAGGGGGGAGAGGAGGGAAATGTCCGGGAGATGAGAGAAGCTAAGAAGACTAAGGAAGGATACATAAGTCAGCCCCTTTGGATGATCGGAGATATCTAGTGAAAGAGAGTCTCGAGAGAAGGAAGAGACTCGTGAATAGTGAAAGAATGAGAACGGATAAAGTTTAGTGGAGAAGTTTGCTGATCGAAAGTGAAGGAGAAGGAGAAGAAGGAGAAGGGAAGAAGGGGATGGGATGACCCCATCGAAAAGGATATTCAATAATCGATTATGATGAGAACACTTGAGTATAAATCCATTTGGGATGAAAAGAAAATGATATTCGATACGTCTCAAAGTCTCGAGTCATCATAAAATAAATATTCATAAATTAATTATCGAAGATACTGATGAGTGTACACCCAGATTGATGAAAGAAAATGGGCGGAATAAGAGGAAGAAAAGGAAGAAGAGGAAGATGTAGCATCCACTTGACAATCCGACGAGAAAAGGAGAATAATTGTGTTGAATAGTCTGTCCAATTGAGGATCAAAGAAGAGGAGGAAAGGAAAGAGAAGTCTTTCTCTCTGATCGGATACTCAATGGAGAATCAACTCCCAAAGGAAAGATGAATGAAAGAGAGGAAGAATCGTTCCGACAATTCGGCCTCTATTCTCTATTATGCCAACACTCATGACATACACACAGGAATGAGGAATGGAATGGATACTAATATGAGATGATCACTTTCTTCATTGAACAGGAAGGGGGAGACATCTTCTGAAAGAGAGAGAGGGGGAAAGTGCAAAGTAGCGGTTATTCTATCTCGGTGAGGAATGAAAGGGGTAGTGTGGGTATTATAATGACTGAGGATGAGAGTGAATAGTAGCCAATTGTAAGGAGGAGGAGAGGAGATCCATTGCATACCTCACTAGTTAGCTTCTCATTCAATGAATACCTGAGTATTCGAGATGGAAAGGGTTATGGAATGGGCATGGAATGAGCATAGAAAAGCGAGACCATTCCAGTTACTTCCCCTCCCTTCCAAGTCAGTCTAGGCGAATCATCCGAATGACATAACATGAATCAACAATGATCTGATACGGTAGAAGGTAGAGTATCCTGGTTGAAACCATTCTCAGTAAGTTTGAAAGTAGCGTCGATAGTAAAAGTAGAACTCTGGCTGAGGTGAAAGGAGGTCTAGTGAAGTTAAGAGGGGAATTATTAGAAGGATCACTTGATCTCCATTTGGAGTAGACCATTGCAACGGATGGAGATAGGGGGAAGGGGAGGGAAGAGGAGGGAAGGAGGGAGGGAGGGACTGAATGAAGAGGAGAGATTAGCCCAGATTCAGTCACAATAGACACTACTAAGTACATGAAGCAGATTGAGAATTCTCCTTTTTTCCCAGTCTAGAACTTGACTGGAGGAAATGATGATAGAATGTGGCGAGACTCAAAGTATGGTGAGAAGGGAAAGTAACAGTAGAATGCATTGAGTATTCATTACCAGTGAATTCAAGTGAAGAAATTCACTTTTTATCTGCAGATTGTTCAGAAAATTTTTATATGCCACCGCCAATACTCTCAAGGTATTTCGTGTATGTTTTCGCCTGTAAGCATAAAGAGTGGGATGTTCGATCTCTAATTAGTTGTGATTCTGCATCATTTCCGATGCATGCCCTTCTCTCCCTCTGGTCACTCTTTCCCTCCTCCCCTTCCCCCTCCCTCCCTCCCTTCCCTCTCTCCTTCTGCCATCTTACACCCTCCATCGTGGACAATCGATGTAGTGGACAAGAGAGCCTTCCCTCCCTTCCCATCCATTACCATTGGTTACCCATAACAGACTTTGACTTACTTCCTTTCAGACTAATCTCCCACCCTTTCCTCCAATGGGTCCATCGAATTTCACTTCATTTCTCTTCAAATTAACTTCGTGGTTGGGAATCGTGTGGATATCGACGACAATCGTTCGATTTATGTCAGTATTCTTCTGCTTTTTCCCCTTCCTTTGTTCTCTATTCTTCTTCCCTTTCCAGTCTTCTCTCGGACAGTAACAAAAGAGTATACAATCACACTCCCGGACCATGCAGAATACTGCAGGGAATTGGTCAGTTGTATTTTTTTAATCCAATTCGATTACAATTTGAAATAAAGAATTAACATTTGTAAAATACAAAATGGTAATTTGAGAGAATGGTTCGGCAGGAGTCGAATACGTCCCCGAATTGAGATTGACATTTATATCAAATGGATTGGGCGGGTCAGATGGAGGAATTGGTTAGTTATATTTTCATTCTTTTTCTTTTCTTTTTCTAAGTCTTCCTTCATGGTGTATACAGGTCGAATTCTAACATACGAATTCCCTGAACCGAAGGTAGAACAAGATCGATCTGCTAAGATTCATCAAGCTTTTCCTCTCAAAATTCAAAAATCTGATTCATTCCGACAGGTATTTTACGTCCGGCTCATTCTGTATAATAATCTGATACTCAGGATAAATTTTGTCCTCTTGGAATATCTTCGTTCACGAGTAAAGGACGAGTTTCTCTCTACGTAGTCAATACTCATCCAGAGAGGAAATGTGTCGAGGTTACACTCAATTAATTAATTTGTGATTATGAAACCCTCTCAGGCATTCACTTTCGTCAAGGAGAAATCTCTTCTTCAACATCGTAAATCCATATGTGACCCCAAGTTCAATAGGTGATCTTTGATCTCATCTTCAATTGATCTTTGATCTTTCCAGTCTTACTGACATCGCCGTAGTTGGGGCTGATCGATTCTTCGTGACTAATCTTGCTTATTTTAATAATGGATGGATGCAAATGGCTGAATTGTCCATGCAGGTTACAGTTACTTATTCTTATTCAAATAAAATGATATGGTTGAAGATGAACATGGGATCCATTCTCCTCTTCAATGGAAAGACTGTCGAATACGCTGAGAAGTGAGAGATCATTTCCTCATCAATCTTCTATTCTATTCTGCACAGATATTTCCCATCTCCCTCAGGAATATTCTACGACAAACCGAGAGAAAGACTCATTGTATCGTCGATGATTAACGAGGTAGGGTAGATGGTCCCATATATCGATTGATAAATAGCTTCTTCCAGGTGATCCAAGTGTATTCAGTAAAGAGAGATCTATCAATCGATCACAAATTGGATATTTCTCTTCTCTCTTCACCAGCTGGTCTCTACGTGGAACCAAAGAGTGGCGATGTAATCCCCATCTCTTCAATTAATTCATCCTCCTCATTCATTCAGATCTTTGCATCCTTCCATCCCGTTCTTAACAGTCTTATCTTCCATTGGATAGGAACGAATGAAGAGAGGAAAGCATCCCCAAGTCAAGTACTCAGAATAAGAATGCAGGTACTCCCTTATCTATCCTTCCAATTTGATCTTTGAACTTCAGAATGACGATGTATCTTGGGTTGTCACTGAACCGTATGCCAATGACGGTGCTACCATCTCAGCCAGTAATGCAGTTGCATATGTCAATGATCAATTATTGATCGGATCTCTCTTTGGCAAATGTCTGCTATGCGATGTAGACTATCCATCTCTTGCCTAATTCCATTTCTCAATTCATTTTGTGATCTCATTTATGTCGTGTGAACAATCGTGTGCAATGGTTACGGTAGGAATAATGTGATTTTACTAATGTACAACTCGTATTACAGTGTAAAAGCGTCCAAAACATCACAGTCTCAACAATTCGATAAGTTAGAGAACGGAGGGATGAGTAACTTCACAATGGAGAAGTCCTTTACATACCGTACCAATGAGCATCTAAAGAATATCGAATGAGATCAAAAGAGGGAATGGAGGAACCTACTTGATTATTGTAGAGGGCAGCGACTGATGATCCCGATACTTCCTTTCCATCGTTAGAATAGGGCTGAATGAAGGAAGATATCAATAGGAGATTCATTCACTCTACCTCTGACACAGATGCTGTCTTGTATTCACTATCGAATTTTACACGGAGAACTTGAGAGGGAGAAGTCGCTTCCCCATCACAATCTCCAATCGATTTAGCTGTCTGATTGTGAAGGGGGAGATATCATGAAGAGGGAATGAATTGAGTCGTACCTCAATAAGGACTGAATGACATCCACTGTACACTGATCCATCACTATCCAAGAATAGATTATCACACGCAGAATACAGATTGACTGTAGACAGAAGAGTCACCGACTTCTTGTCCTTCAATAGGTAAAGGTAAAGGGTAAAGGTGTATCCACGTCAAGCGATTTTACAGTCGTATGACAACGCTAGGTGGGACCCACTGGTAAGGCCAGCTGTTAGACGGACTACATACCCGGCTGTCCAATGCTTTCTCGGGTAGCCTTACCTTTCGCAACCGAGGTCGCTACCAATTTGCCGACCCCGGGGGGATAGCAAGGCTTGGTTGGCCTCGGCGGGGGATTGAACTCGGTCAATAATCCTTCAATAATATACTATTTATTGCACTCGGGAGAACCCCCTTCAGTGCTGCCCAAAAACTGTTGGTTCTCTAACACAGAGAATATCTGGTCAGAAGCCCAAGCGTACCTTGAGATACTGGGTATAAACCGACTATGAGAGAGAATTGTGCCCTATCATACGCACTATGTATTCTAGACGCTACGGGTGAGAAACCCGAGGGAGAGGGAGTGAGAAAGGGGCGGAGCCTCGCGTGTCTCTATCTCACCTTTGCTAGATCGAATGCATGTATTCTCCTGTAGTTCACTTCAGAGATGAATAACTTATTCGTCTCGATATCATAAGTGATACCATTGGGAGCTCCCATACCAGAGAGAATTTGATGAGATTCCTTCAAGTAATAAATCGTCTTGTAATAATCTTCTCAACTTACCTTTCCATCCCAGAAGTAGACTGTTCCTCCTTTGTATCCAGATAGAATCTCAAAGAAGTTTCCAATCTCAGTCTGAGCTACTCCATCGTTAGTGATTATGTATTGATCAGCTCCCACAGCGACAATATTATTCGGTCTGTAAGCAGTTACTATAGAGATTTAAGGATCAATGGATGTACCTGACAAAAGTGGGATGTTTTAGCGACTTTTTGTGAATGAGAGAAGGCCCAGTGGGATCGTAGTCAAACACCTAGTCAATCATTCGAGTACCGTATTCCAACTTGAGACTTACCTCGATTGAATGTTTGAAGTCATCGTCATGATTTATAACGTAAAGTTGGATAACACCATTGACAACCCAATGAGAGAGACCATGAGGATGAAAATTGTTCTGATACAATTTATGATAATATGAATACTGAATTAAGAAAAATTTACCTGGTCGAAGTTAGAACCCTTGATAAGAAGTTCCTTTGCTTTCAGCTGTTCCGTTCCTAATTTCTGATTGAAATCGTAGAGGAACATTTTACCTGATGAGATCAAGCATCATCTTCATGGAACTTCAAATAGTCGTACCTTCGACATGAGCTCTTGTAGGCTGAAGATATATTAATCCAGAAGTAACGAATGCGATTCCTTCAGAACGTATAACTTCAATATCTTCAGATCCCTTCACTGAAATGGATCTATCATCGATTCTTTCACGAGATACCGTATACCTGGACCATGAACTTGTCTACACACTCCTGGGCGATGATTATAAATAGTTCTACCCATATCCATCGATTCGTATATTCGCCAGGCGAAAGCGCATAGCCCGATTACTATCGGGATTAGCAACTTTCCCATGATTCTGCAATGAGAAATGTGAAAACGAATATTGGTTGTGATAGTGATAGATGGAAAGAGCTTCAACAGACATCAATCCCGAGAGAACAGATTATAGGGGACGGGAAGAGGGTCAAGAGTCAGAAAGATTAGGACTATTTCGACAAAAACATCAAACATTTAGAAGGAAATAACAAATATGTAGATGATTCTCAAGGAAATGCATCGAATCGATCTCATGGACGGAGACATAGAATGACGGTTGGATCGGGAAAAGCCGGCAGCTTTTATACAAATACATAGGCGAGTCGAAAATGTTTCATAAGATAGTCGTAGAGGGCGAAATGGTCATAATTTGTAGTCTTGTTCAATGCGCAGGTGACAGATGTGACCCCGCACACTGAATACGGTATGTAAAAATATAGTTTGAATACGCGCGCTCTTACGCGCAGCCGTGACCCAATCGACAATGAAAGTTGGCCCGCCACACCACCGCTAAACATTGGAAGTCCGATTTTTCTTGTATTTAGTGCGCTTCTTTTATTTTTGTTGTGGTCTGTCTTGTTGCGGCTTGTAATGTTATAATCGTTTTCAATTGCCTGAAAGTAGAAAGGAAAGCTGACGCAAAACTAGGGACAATCGCTACTGATCACTGCGCGTCGTTATAATAAAAATATTTATACTAAAAATTTATAGAAATACTAGAAAGAATAAAAGGTTAATTTGTCGCGGCTCGAAACATAGTTAAAGAGTAGCGGTCATGCGGGGGACAATATTAATTCCTATGAATCTAGGCTGTTGTTTTCAAGTTTCCATCAAAACAGAATAAAAAATTAAATTTTACTCATTGCCGCTCAAATTTTGAATTCTTCCACATGAGACCATCGGTGGGCGGAGTTGTGGTCGTTTTCTCGTCGATGGGGTGCTTGGTCGCGCTTGGGTCGCGCACGAGTATAACACCCTCTCGTCTCTCGGTGTGCCGATCTATTTTCTCCCTTTTATCGATCTTCTTGATTTGCAAATTATTTATTAACCGCTCCATTGTGATAATGAATATTAGATATTCGAAGATATTATTAATCAATTTTGCACTGCGGTTTGCTTTATTGTGATTTCGATCGATTTTTCTTCTTCATTTTACTCTCTTGCTCTCTTGGAGTCCGGTTACTCCTTTCCCTTTTTTACAACCACTCCCTTACTGGCCAAAATTTAACTACTAAACATCTGCCACGTTCCAAGTTTCAAACAATAAGTAAGGTATTTACCACGGTACGAGGCAGTGGCAGTTTTGGGTTTCATCACAAATGAGCCACTCAATTGTTTTGTTTAGACTCGAGAGTAATCGATTCTATGTCTTCATCGGCGAAAAGTTGTCGATAGTAAGTTTGTATGGCCACAACCATTATTCGATTTAGGCCGTCACGTGACCCACGTATCCTATATTTGTGTAAAATCCCTCCTTCTTTCATCACTCGACGCGCTCTCATTTTCGTATTTTTAATGTTCACCTAGTGGCATGTATCCGTGTGTTTCGTATTGATGGATAGGCGTCTCTTTTGATTCTATGGCGCCCTTGACGCTTCCCTTCTCTTTCTCGATGATTACTACCAGTTCCCCCTGAGTGACACGGATCGATTGCAGTGAGATGGCGTGTGGTCTAGCTCTCAAACGTCCTCACGACTTCGATGCTTACCTCAACGAGGGCGGAGGAGTCTCTGATGCAAAGCGAGCTCGACCCACCCATTGCTCTCCATTCAGGTTATTATCACTCTATTATTATCCCATATTAATTATTTAATTCTAGACCTCAATTGGGTACAATTGCCGCTTCTCTTCCTAGTTGTTCCAAGCCCAAGCTTTCTCTGGTCAGTTAACAACTTTATTTTACTTTTCATGTATTTCAGATTTTTACGTCATAGTGACGAATTTGCGGAACTTCTATCCATACATACTCATTGTATTTTTTAAGACTGATCCGTTGTCTCCCTTCACAGAGGCAAGTCAGCGATGCCAGATCACAGCTCCCCAGATTGAGTCTTATCTCAAGGCCGAGGTAATCAATACTATGTACTTCTCCAATTGTCTTACTTGGGTTAATTGCGCCTGCTGTCTATATAGTGAATGAGATGGGGATGGTCAAAGAGATGAGGACACGTTATCTATTCTCCGTCGTCTCAAGGCTATTGAGTAAGAGATTCCATTTAGGGTGAAGGATGAACGGTAGAGATGTATGAACAATCAATGAGATTATGACCGCAATGATTGATAAGGTTTATGTGATAGTTAGTATATGAAAATGAGGATACTCGCAAGTAAACTATGAGACTAGTTTATACACTGGGAATGTGGAAAACATCAGTTGGATTTTTCCAAGAATTGATCGGAAAGTTTAGATGAATCATTCATGCTTGTTATTGACGATGCAATACGGATGTTTTGTGTCATTTCCGATAAGCGATATCGATATTCTTTACCAATGGACATTTATAATAATAAATGGTAAATAATATAATTAAGGTTCGATATCTTCGTCGTCGCAAACTTCTTCCTCGTCGATTGGAAGATGCAGTGAAAGGATTGGGAGGAGGAGATGGAGAAGATGAGAATGGAGAGAATGCTCCCAATGCAAGCAAGGCCAATTATAGACCTCCCACTTCACCTCAGGTTGGAACTATTGTTATGAGATAGTCGATGAATATATGAATGTTCAGTCTGGTTCTGATTCTGAGGGAGAATGTTCATCTTCTCGTCGTCCATCTACTACTGTTCCCATGATGACCAAACTGAATGAACAACCTATGTTCTCTCTCAAACACGTAAGTACCTCTCTCTCTCTCTCTCCCCTCCCCTTCACTGTACTATAATGACTTGTACTGTACTTTGTCAATATGAGACTGAGATTGGATCTTTGCTACGAATGGAAGTAGATTGTAGAGTGATAATTGTATTCAACAAGAGATGATGGATAGATGAATGATTGTTGAAGAAGTAAGAGAGTGGATTGATGGAGAGAAGAAGAGAGAGAATTACCCCTCCCGTATCACTTCTCCCTTTCGTACTCTCGATGGATGAGAGAGAGAGAAGAAGAAGAGGACTCTTTCTATCTAATGTGAAGAAGGGAAGGGACTGAGAGTGAGGGATGGAAGGAAGGAGAGAGAACAATTCATTAATAGTTTGTGCATTACAGGTGCAGATGATTGTGCAGCGTCTTCTCAATGAACAGGAGATGAGACTGAGAAACGAATATGAGGGAGTACTCTCCAAGAAACTCGACGGTCAGCTTTATTTGTTGTTGTTTCTCATTTAAATGTAAACATCTAGATGGGTCATAGTCTTTATTCTTTTTTTTCTGGAATAATAATAACCTAGATGGATTGTAAGGAATTTACTGTTTGTTTTAATTAATAATATAGATTGATTGTTTTCCTTTCAGAGCAGCATGCTCAGTTCTGTCAGTTCGCTGATGAACAAATAGCCACTCGCACTGCTAAGAAGGACAACGATGACTTCTCTTACTCTTATCTCTCTTGAATCCCCCCTCCCTCCTCACTCATACCCTCTATATCCACTCGATTCTTCGGGTATACAATCCTATCACACTTCTCTACCGTAGTCATCGGTCTCCCTTGATCTACCGGTATCTACACGAATAGTCCCCCTCTCTTTCTTTTATTCATCTCAGGAGTTATTCCATCCCCTCCTTCATATTCGCACAACTGTATCCCTACTAGTGTTTTTCCACTCTATTCTATTCTCTTGTATGCCTATCATGCAGTCCACTCCAAGTAAATGCAATTCCATCTATCAACTGTCTTTGTTTATCTGTTCTTATGTCTTCCCTCCTTTCCATCCATACATTTGGTACGCTTCTCATTTTATCACAAGACCTGAGATTCATGGGTAGCTCCTATGTCCTATTGTCGATTTTTCGGTTATTTGATGTCGTTCAATTTCTATCTATTCATAGTTCACTCAGATTCAGTGTAAGTAGAAACCAATAGGAATTATCAATTTGATTTATTTCAATGCGAGACAACACTAGATAGTATATTTTACACCGTTAGTTTCATCTGATCACTTCCACCCCCCCCCCCCCTTCTCCCCTTTTTATCGATTATTGATCCAAAGTGCCTATCTAATCGCTTAATGTGATTTCTTCTGTCTATTCATGCCTTTGCTAATCTATAGATACGTTAATTGAATGACGTATATCTAGAATGGCAATACTGGTTCATCTTCCAGTCTTGGTCTGATTCATACCTCTTCAATTACTATTTCGCTTCACCTTCCTTTGTTGCTCAATCTTCTCCCTTCTCTCGCTTCAATCCACTTTCCATCTCTTCATTTCACTCCGCTTTTGTGTTGGTGATTCAATAAAGACTAATTTGCGTGATTCCTAATATGAACGACGAACACATCGGTTGATTCTCCTCATCACTATTTTTTGATTGTAATAAGAGACAAGAAATGAATAGAAGGATGAATAGAATGGAAGAAGAATCGATGGAGATGGTTGGATTGGTATCGGGAGGAAAGGATAGCATGTACAATATGATGTGTGCTGTCAAAGAAGGATGGAAGGTCATTCCAGTCTAATAATTTGTGTCTCCATCTAGTCATTATAGATCGTAGCACTAGCGAATCTCCATCCTGTCGAAGAGGGAGAAATGGACTCATTCATGTATCAGACTGTTGGAAGTGAGGGAATAGAGGTATACTGAGAGCGGAATGAACTGATAAGTTATGATTGTAAGATGATAGCTGAATCAATGGATCTTCCATTGTATCGTCAGTCAATCTCTGGTAGATCACTCATTCAATCAATGGAATATGAGAAGACAGAGGGAGATGAAGTTGAAGATCTATTCAATTTACTCACTCGAGTGAAAGATGCTCATCCCAATGTGAGAGGTATTGAGAAGATTATTATGAAATCTAATCTCCATTGTAGGAGTATCAGTGGGAGCAATTCTCTCTTCGTATCAAAAGTTGAGAGTTGAGAATGTTTGTTCGAGATTAGGATTGATTCCAATGGCTTATTTATGGGAACGAGATCAGGAAGAATTACTTCATGAAATGATTGAGAAGTGAGGAGAATAGATATCCATTCGTAATCTATCCATTCATTTAAGTGGAGTCAATGCAATTCTCATCAAAGTTGCCGCTCTTGGTCTCAATGAAAAACATCTAGGAAAAACACTCGGACAGGTATAATCTTATCATTCATATTAATTGATTATTACAGTTATTCATAGATGGAAAAAATTCTATTAAAACTTCGTGATAAATTCGGAGTGCATCCATGTGGAGAAGGAGGAGGTTAGATAGATATACTGATATAGACGAATTGATTATTCTATAGAATATGAAACATTCGTTCTCGATTCACCACTTATGAAAAGGAAAATATGTTTATTGGAGAGTGAGGTGAGTCATCTATTGTCCATGTAATAGATTATCTCTCTTTCTCAGATTATAATGCATCAACCAGATCAAGTGGCACCTGTCGCGTATCTCAGATTCCCACAATTAAAACTGGATGACAAGTAAAATTTTGAAAACTACTGATATTGTTGAATGGAAAGTTGATCAATTCTCATTCCTTTGAGTACATGTGAATGTTGTGATTGTAGATATATAAATAAAGAAATATATACTACAAAATCTTTATCCAGAGTAACGACAAAAACAACGAAAAAACGGCATGGTATTCACAGGTTGATAAGGGAAATGTTAGCGAAACAATGAAACAGCTAGGCAGGTTTGAAATCGTATTCCACAGAAAAACATGGATTGTTAGAAAAAAAAAACTAATTAACATAAGAAGGCGAAAACTATTTAAATATTAAAATATTATCGAGTAGGCCAGGGGGAGTGAGAAATTGTTATAATTAATTCAGACTTCGACTTCTTCATAGATAGGGAACTTGTACGTATCACCACAAAGTCCAATCTGGATAGTACCATATGCTTCTGTCTGATCAGGAACGATGGACTTCTTCTTAGTGAGAACTAGAAAGAATTATTTATGGATGCTATCCTTAAATCATTATCATAAGCATTATAAGAGAAGGCGATACCCAGTAGATTGTAGAACATCCTGGCAACAGTTGCTTTATTTGCTCCAACTGGGATCAATTGTTCTAGAGTGACTCGATCTGGCTCAGCCTCTTTACACGCACTGAAATTCAATAGGATTATCATTCCTTCCATCAATGATTCGTACTTAATAATGATCTTCTGTGCTTGATGATGTTCCACTTGTGCCATAGTATTCCTCTTCTCTCTATTCACTCTAGCTTCAGTCTCCAGTCTATATTCTAATTTATCCACTACTTCTTCTCCAATTCTCAATTCTCCTTCATCCATTTTTGTCTCACTTCTTCTCGTTTCGTCCATCATCATCGTTGGGAATTGATCAATCAGATCAATATGATCTCCCATCCGCAATCCTAAATTTACTACTTTTAGATAAAAAGTTTAGATAAAAAGGGGAATATTTTCGAAACTAAAAGCTAGCAACAAATGATCTAACCATCACTCATGTTTCCAGTAGTTCTTCTTCTTCTTGCTTCTTCCATTTCTTCATTCTCTTCTTCCTTTCTCTCATCTCTCTCTTCCAGCATTCGTCTTCGTTCTTCTTCATTCAATTCCTTGTCCTCGAATCGATTCTCCATGTGTCGATCCACATATTCATTCCTTTCTTCCCAATCACCTCTGAAACATAGTTGTACCTCCTGATAATTTCAAAATATTGCCCGAAAGCTACTCCATTTCCTCTCATACAAAATAACAGACTCGATAATGGCGACACTGATATGATCCACTCTTTCTACTCCATCCATCGTCACATTATCAATCATCATCATAGTCATATCATCCATTCTCGTTCCATTCATCAATTCATTCATTCCATCGGCCACACTGCAATTCCTCTCATTCATTCATCATTAATACATTATAAATACGTCTCATCGATTCTTCTTCTCTTAGCTGCATTCTCTTCTTCGATTTCTTCCTCCACTATTTTCATCTGCCTTTCAATCTCTTCTAAAGGCTCAAGAATTTGTTCCTCTTCTTCATCAAGAAGCTGTAATGTTCATTCAATCAATCGATAGGACATCAAATAATCTAGGAGGAATTCAGTTTAAATGAACGTACGTCGAGATCATCAATGAGTTTGATCTTGTCCACTTCCAGTGATTTGAACAGATTGTTCAGAATATCGTTCTTAGCTGAGTAATAAGAAATTACAAATAATAGAGCTCAAGAGCTGCCTACCAAGGTGTCTGCCCAGCAGAGTAGGGAGAGACTTTATAAGATCAGACGGCTTCTTCTTTCTCTTATCATCTGACAATCAAAAATTAATACTCGCATCGAACAATTTTCATACGAATTTTGACTTTTCTTCCATTTCTTCCAACTAGCGTATCGGAGTAGTCATTCATCGATTCTTTCATGAACGCCTGAAAATAACAACTTCTCAAATATTAGTTTGTAAAAGAAAAGAACGTCAAACTTTTACGTTCTTTAACTGATCAATTATATATCGTATTTGGCAAAATCTTTAAATGCTGACCCCATCCAATTTGATTGGTTGTAGTTCTCGTTCTTTCTTCGGTGCGATAAGTCTCTTTTCATCATCTTCTTCGTCCTCACTCTCACTTCTTTCCTTTCTTCTCTTTACTTTGGGAGTCTCTTCAATTCGAGGTGATCCTCTCATTTCATCTCTTCTCTCTCTTGCTCTATCCTCCATCTCATCCGCCATCATAACATCTCCCTCAACAGATTACAACTTCACAACAACATATTGTATATTCAATAATTACCATGACATCCCTTCGCATATCTTCGCTACCCGCCGAAGCTCTTTTTTCTCCATCATCTTTCTCAGGGGGGAACATCATCGCATCCTACAAATTCATCTCTCTCCCTCCTGTATATTTAATATCTTCACTCACAGGGATATCGGTCATAAATAGATCATCGGGAGGAGGGGCAGCAAGCGTCGATTGGTCCATTGTCTGCATTTACTTGTCTGTTTATAAACATCATCATCTGCTAATTGAAAGAACAATTAAAGCCCAGTGGAGAGATATTCCACGACTTTACAAAAACAAAAGAACTTTTTTTTTCGGAATTTTCTTTTACAGTATCGAACCGTATAATGAAGAATTTAGTGTACTAAATACCTCAAGGGGAAGAATCTGAGAAGCCTCCGAAGGGAGAATTGGTTCAAGAGCTGGATCGACTTGAGATGAAACTGCTAGAGGACCAGCAGATACGAAATGGGCAGGAACAGAGGTACGAGTATCGCCCTCGATACCAGCCATTGATGAAGATAAATTAAGATCCTTAAAGAAATATTAAATATACAAAATTTGATAAATCTAATCCCACATCAATCAACATCATATCATCATTGAGTGGCTGCTGCATCGTTCCATTTCGACCCATCGACAGTTGAGAGACATGAGATGAAGCCCTGATAATCTCTCTCTAGACCACTACGGTCGTAATCACTTACCTGTGCCTCTCGATAGTCTCACTGGCAGCTCTTTCATCTTTCGATCTCTTAGATGCCCTATCTCCATCAAAGTGAGGCATGTTCATCAATTGCTCGCCAGAATGATTCTCAGAAGATTCCTTCGTTGTCATTGTCACATCTTCTCCATTGAGGAACGCATCCCTGCAATTTCAATTATGCAAAAATCGAAATGATCATATTCCAGAATAAACAAATCAGCAATATGCTTCGCTACTACTGTAAGAGCCACTAAAAATTGAAATTGTCCGATGGTATTTCAAATTCCGATAAGTGCCTCGGATTCGAATGAAGCTTACATCATAGCATCCGTGGTTGGAATGAGGTCTTGATCAGGTTGAATGAACATCGGATCATTCATTCCAGCCCCAATAAACATCGTATCATCAGGAAGAGTAATATTTGTAATGTCAAATGCACTTCGGGACACAAGAGCACGATCCTGAATAATATACATACGAGTAATCTAAATTAAGAACGGTCTCAGCGTGTCTACAAGCAGCAGATACGCTACTTGGTATTTCACATGCAAGCGTTGTGAAAAGAGACACAAAGGAAAGCTACAGCCAGTCAGTCATGCAACACTTGTGTTGAATTGCTCCATGATTCTTGATAAAATCTGTGCTAGATATTAATGACTGAATCGGGACGAACTACATCTATCTCGAGCAAAGGAAACATGTGCATTTAAAAACACAATAAATTACTGACGAGGAAATCCATGCCCATGACCACTTGACTCTCATGGAATTCCACTTTGTCACCGTCGGATCTCCTCTTTCTTTTCTTCGATAACGGCTCATCGCTGGAAAAAACGTAAACTATTATGAAGAAGATGGAAACAAACTCACGGAGCAACTTGGTCCCAATCCAGCTCATCTCCTCTCTTATCATCTTTCTTCTTTCTCTTGGCTAATCTATCTTTCTCATCGAAACGAATGTGTTTGCACGAATCCCATACATGCTTGGCATCAACTGACAAAGAAGTGATTAATTGTCAAACGCATAAAATACCGTAAAGGTTCGAGATCTGATATTGCAGCACTATGCATGTTCCGAAAAGAAGTTGTGAAATGAGACGGAGTGAGAAACAGTTCTTTTGTTGATCAGCTGTCAATGGCTGAGAGGGAATCCTCTGCTGAAGCTCTGCTCTATAATTGATATTCTTTTCAATAAAATATAACAACAATTACGTACACGATGCTCTCGATATTCACTGCGAGAATCTGTCGCTTTTTCGTTCCTCCTGCGTGACCGTTAGTGATAGCCAATCGCCTGGAAAATTATTCTAATTTATAAGACAAAGACAATAATTGAAACAACTGACCAGATAAGTGAAAATCGAGCATCTTTTCTCAAAAGAAGGTCGGTAGAATAGAACATCGCCCTGAGGAAAGTGGAATAAAAGAGAACACGTAAAGAAATAGCGAGAAACGGGAAGGCATATACATGTTACGCCAAAAAACGATAACGTCAAAAAAGAGGAAAAAACACTTGAAATTGTAAGATATCGTCCCAAGCAAAAATTGTCGATATTCTGTGTATCGTGCCGGGACCAATTACTAATTCAAATTCTGTTCAAACTGATACTGTACTCATATTTGTATCTAGCTATTTCAATTTCATCCGTATTTATTTTAAATAATTATAAAAATATTTTCTTTCCATTTTCCGATTTCGAAAATTAGGGTGCAAACAGTTTGCGTTGGACGGACATTTTCCGAAGATCTGTTCATGGATGGATCCACTATCTATCTAGATACACGTTCCAGAACTGCACTAGTATCAAAGTGTCTCTCTGCTCTCTTTTTTTCTCGTTTCACCTCTTTAGTGTGAAATATTAATCAATTCATTCACGAACAAGTAGGTAGATGCAATTGACATTCGTTATTCACTATCTACAATCTTTCATGCAGAAAACTCATCGACAGATTGAAGATATCTCATATTCCGACTCTTCTCCTCACCCATGTATCTCTGTATCTCAACAAACCACAAATCATTATAGAAGAAGAGTTTATTTCTCGTGAGTATTTCAGATATAGTGAAATAGTAGATAATGTATTGTCCACAATTCTGTTGAGTTTATAGTCGACAAGTAGAGATGATCATTTAGTCGGATCTTTACGAGTGTTGCTGCATTGAGTCGAATCGAGAGGAGTAATTGTAGGCGCAGTAGACAGCTGAGAAAAAGGATAATAGTATTGTAGATAGATGTCATACTCTCACTTTTGCCTCGATACTTCTTCTGTCCTCTTTTGTTTTAGTTCGCTTTTCTTCTTTGTCATCCTTTCCAGTCTTCTTTTCTTTTTCATCAGTTGGCTCTTTTGATGTCTTCTCTTTCATTTCATCTTTCTCTTCTTTATCACTATAATATTTACCCTTTCCTCAGTAATATAAAACTATCTTTACTTATTCCCACTGGAAGACGTCATCACTTCTTTTTTCTCTTTTTCTTTCCCCTTAACTTTCTCCTTATCCAAAGGAGATTTCGATAGTTGCTTTTCTTCACTCGTTTCCTTTTTCGGAGAAGGCAATTTGGGTGGTTTCTTCTTTTCGGGGATACGGTAGTCCTGTAATAGATTCGTCTCTTCATATCAATTGTTCTTCATACCGATAGTCCACCCGGTTCCTTTGTCTTCGTAGTTAACCCATTCTCAAAGAGTGAATCGGGTCCTGCCGTTATCGTATATATTTCGAGTTCGGCCGACGCTTGAGAATGGACTGAATGCTTTCCTGCCTGAACATGCAACTCAATATCTACCATATCCAATCAATTTACATTCTTATTCTCTTCATTATTCAATCCTGCCGAAGGAGTTGGTTCTGACGCAGGATTAGTAGTTCCTAAATGGAGATTGATTACTGATTGGGAGAATAGAAGGGATAGACAAACCTGTGACAGGAGTCTGACTTGGATGAGGTGAAATCTCTTTCGATGGCCCATGAGTATCAGGAGTATTCGACGATTCTAGAATTGATTACGGTAAGAGGAACATAATATTGATATACCCATCAGATGAGGAGGTACTGGACTTTCGGGAATGACCTCCTGTAGAGAAGATTACTGTAATTCAATCTGGTATTGATCTCACTTTTGCAGGTTGAACAGGCGATTGGTTTTCAGTAGAAGGTTTGACCCTTTTCGGAGTTGCACTCGACGGATCTTTCGTCTCAACCAAAACAATTACAGTAGAAGGGAATTGGAAACTAACTTTCTTATCTGATGATGATGCGCATAGTGTCATTAGATATACAATAGAAGTGATGATAATGAGTAGAAGGAGAATCATTTGATTCGATTGATGAGAAGATGTTGTTAGTCGACCACTCGCAATAGAGGAAAGGAGAGATAATAAAATGGAAAAGAGAGAGGGGAAGGAGGTCGTTGGAGAAGAAATGCAATTCTGTCAATACATAATTGAAAATGCAAATACCTCTCATTAGTCAAAACTTAGATACAAGAAAAATTACCTTTCGGGGGGTAAGTACTCATGCAAAAAAGGTTGTGATTTAGAAGATATCAATCACATTTATATCAGTTGTTTAGGTCGAATGTCGTCCTTACCAATTGATGACATACATGATCATATTAATTCAATTCTTCGCACCGTTTCTGTTTCCGTTATCTATCAACTTTCATTCAATGATCTCACCGTAATTAATATTTATCTCACAATGGATACCGATATCACTGCTATAGGTATATTTGATCAGTTAGCACCGGTGGTCGAAATGATACGAATTACTACGTTGACGTTCATATATGTATATTGGAATGAATGAAGAGAACCCGTGAAATGAATGATGATGACCAAGGAAGGAAAGAAAAGGCACTAGATTTCAAAATCAAATCCAATTTGAATAGGATAATCCTGAATGGTCTTTGGACTAAATGGTTTTGATGGTTTAGGAGGAAGTGGAGTTTCCCAATGAGGATCAACTGATTGACTTCTCTTCTTTCTTCCTCTTTTAGATGATTGAGTATCTCGTGGAGGTTCAGATAGACGTCTTTCTCTTCGTCGACGACGATCTGCACTTCTCTTCTGAAAGATAACTTTTTTATTCTCAACGATTTTTCATTCACTCACTTTCTTCGACTTCTTCGGTAACTTCTTAACTGCATTTTGATATTCATTGAATTTCTTCAATTCTCTTGCTTCATCTAATGCAGATTCTCTGTAAGAGTTGTGTGGATGAGCAAGTGAATGATATATCTAATTCTAACCTTGGAGTTACGATTGAATCGAGTAATGCTCGACTTTCCTTCGATGTATAGTCACAGGAGGTAAGAATGATACACACGTCTCCTTGCTATAAATTGAATATTTGTTGTTTATCTATCTAGATGTCAAGTAGAGTGGAAGAAAAATTTATCAGATTTTCTAGTTTATTCCCTCTTACCTCTAATAAAGTAGCATTCAATCCGAAATTTTCTCGAGTTTTATCAGGAGCGGCTGATTTCCATCCTTGTCCGATTACGAAGAATGGCTGCTCAGGTCCACATTCCATGCTCATTTTCTAGAACAAATCAACCTTGTTTTCTGTCGTTTTTTTCTTTTTCACCCTCACTCAAGGTTGCCTGGTTTCATAAATAAACGTAGATATACTCACATCATTATTCGAAGTGATTACAGTGATTCGATGACTCGATTTATTCTTCTCAATTAGATGGATTGAAGCTGTGATCATCATTAGATCAGTCGATGATTTAGCACACAGAATGAAATCGGCAGTCACTAGATCCTCCACCTTCAATCATATTCACTATTTATATGATTTTAATGAAGAATTGATGGTTTCAATAACACTAAGTTATTCCAAATAAGTGTCGATACTTGCAATTTTGAAGAGTTGACTCACATATTTCTTTTCTCCACTGGGAAGAAGAATCTTCGTTCCCTTGAAGAAGTGCGTTGGAAAGTTTTCGCTCAATGTACCGTAGTTTTCTGCAAAGAGCAGTTGCGGAGTTTATCAAATAATTCTATTGATTTGCTTAAGAGATATTGTTCTACCCCTCTTTCTTCGTTTCATTCTATTCATCCATTGATGAATGACTTACCAGGAGTGGGAGCTCGTGGGTATGTATCGACAAGAATTGGAGCTGGTCTTCTTCTTAATTCTTCTTTAGCTACTTCTCTGATTACTAATGCCAATCTGGAAGAGGAAGAAAATCATTCCAAGTATTGATGAATATATTTAGAGCTCGCGCTTCCATTTGCATTACGATTCACGTCATGCACAGAAGGATGCAGATAATTTAATGACGAGATAAATAGGTAATGACGAACTCTTTTTGTATCGCTTTATCTTCCTTGGAAGTTGTGGGTTGATCAATGGAGGGAGATTGCACACTTTGACTTGTGGATGGTTGAATAGTTTGAAAGTGAGATGATACATCTGAAGGAATGAATGGATTAATGAAGAGAGACTTGAATTGAGTCTTACCATCAGCAATTGAATGAGGTGGAAGGGAAGTTCTTCTCATTTCAGTTATCGATCGTTTCTTTGCTCGACTAACTGCAGAATGAACAGTTTGAGTATCGAATGGAATTGATGATATGGAAAGAGGAGCTTGTGATGAGAGACCTGAAGAGAATCATTCAATCATATGATTATTCCTTCCATGTCATCCATTCCCTTTCTTCCTTCCTCTCCCTTTCTATCATTCCTCCTTGGATCCATAACTGACCATTCATTGCATTCTGTAGTAGAAACTGATGTGAGAATTTATTAGGGATGAAAATAGGATTGTATGGGGCAGTTACTGCAGAAGATGCTGATGATCCTTCAATAATAAATAAATTTGATTGAATCTCATGAATATTATCGTCAAAGCTCTATCTACAAATGATTGTATCTATGGAGGTTGAAATCGAACCTTGTTCTTCGTGTTTAGCTGTGAGATCTCTGAGTAGTTGATTGTAACTTATTTGAGGAAGGGAAAACTGAAATGGAAAAAGATGAGAATTGAGATGCAAACGTGCCCAATCGTGAGATTGATAAGAAGTGGAGGAAAGAAAGGTTTAGTGATTCCACTCAACGATAATTTGTCATTCTATCGATCACTGTATACAATTCTATCAAAATGGAAGATAGAAACGGTGCCTAGATATCTATTCTATCTAAGGTCTGATACTCTCTCTAGACGGGACTCGTTACCTGTGTGGGAAGACTTGAAGAGAGAGCAGTAGAGGAAGAGGCAAGACTGTTCATATTCCGTTCAGGAGTTAGAATAGACAACACATTTTGTGATGACGATGCATCCAGAAATTGAGACTGAAATGTAACGTATTATCACGAATCGTTGTGTATTTTACGCTAGTCTACAGTGATCTTTTACTGCTACAACTAAGAAAGAGAATGTCAATTTTTTTCTTCGTGACATATTTGTGCCAACATTACTGATACAGATTCTCTGTAAATAATATCGTAGCTGACAGGTTGTGGTTTCAATTTTTTTTTGCTTACAATGAAGACAATCGTTTTTTTCTTAACTAATCAAAAAGATTCTTTTGTACATGTTTCATTTTTATCTTGAACAATAGACTTTTAATTGGACAAGGAAACACGAAATTTCATTGAAAATGAGTAATATGCGGTAAACTGACTAAATCAGGCGGGAATGTGTTGAGACTCCATCCGCTTCCATTTTGATCCTTTTCATTGTGCATCGGAGAAATTACTGTTAAAAAACAATAAAGATTGGAAAATTTATAAGTTGGACAAAGGAAAAAAGTGATCGGAAAGAATAAAAAAGGACTTCTGATGACAAGGGCTCGGTGATAGATTATTGAAGAATGATACAACGCAAAATGAGAGTTTCTAGAGATAAGAGCAGGGAAAATATGATTGATTTCAAAGTGAATGGTGTAAGTTGAAAGGAAAAGGAGTGAGAGATGGAGGGAAAGAGGGGGTGAAAGGAATCGAAGCAAGCACTCTCTTCTTCTCTACTTCTCTCCATCCATAGATCTGTGTGGTAGGGGATAGAAGGAGGATGGAGGGAAGGGGGGGGGGTAGGAGAAAGGATATTCGGTCTGGAACGACAAAATATAACCCATGACAGTCTCTGTCTAGCTAGCTACTGTGACGCCTTGGCCTTATGAGGGGGAGAGTCACGTGGATGAGAGGGGAGAGGAGGGAAGGAGAAGAGAGAGAGAGGGGGGGGGGGGAGGGGAGGGGATAAAGGGAAGAATAGAAGAGGGGACGCTACGAGAAAATATCCATTACTGTTCCGCTCTATGTTAATTAGAGGGGATGACTGCTCTACCAATGAAAAACGAGAGAAAAGTAGGTAGTAAATGGGATGAGTACATGTGTATTCGCGTGTTTTGATGTAGATAAGTGATCTATGGGCCGAGAAAAGGTCAAAAGGAAGAGGGTAAATAAGATTGAGAAAGGAAATGTCTGATGATGAGAAGAAGAAAGACATAGTGAAGAGAGGAAGAGACTACAGTCTATTCCGTTTCTATGAGACCCCCCCCTATTGCACCACTTTAATGTCTGAGTGAAGACACCACAGATTGTACGAAAAGAGACGGAGTCTGAATACAATGTATCATCAGTACAAGTAAGAGACGGAGTCTGAATACAATGTATCATCAGTACAAGTAAGTAATCGAAAGAAGGTATGAATATGAACTCTCATAGAGGGATCACGTTCAATTCGGGAAAATATCTCGTTTTAATGGTCCATCTCCGACCTGTTCCTATACTTTTCATCCCATTAGATCATTTGCCATTTCAATGGCGAGATATTTCGCCCTTCTTCTTTTCCTCCCTTTATCAGGTAATCAATATAATCGCCTTCCTATTACAGTACTCTTCCAGATGGGATTCGGATGCGTAGACAAGCCTTTCCTCCCAATCCATCAGTGTATGAACCGAGAGTAGAGGATTACAACTTGCCTCCCTTCTATCAGGTATACGGTATTCTGTAGATGGATCGATTATTGATTGTCTTCAGCCCCATCCAGGAAGAGACGCTTCTTCTCTTACTCCCATCTTCCCATTCACTTCCGAATTCAATAATGGATTGGATATTAATCCAGGCACTCGAGTCACTGTAGATGGAAATCTGAATGCACCCATTCTGGGATGGGGAATATGGGATTTCAAGGGTACTGTAGGCCAATGAGATCATCGAAGACTGATTTTCTTGAAGGAGGAGTGAAGGTAGGAAGGCCCAATACAAGAGTTGGATTCGGTACTCTCAATCGTCCAACAAATAATCTCGGAATTAGTCCAGAGACTATTGCTGCACTTGGAAATGATAAGATATTCAATAAAGCGAGAGGTTCTCTTCATTTGGAGATGAGAAGATAACTGAAATATCTTTCAGAGAAAGTTCCCTCTATTCCTATCTCTGTTCTTCCTGGTAATTTCGTTCCCATTCGTTGTAAACCTCCCTTCTGTAATCCATTCCTTCACAATCTTGCATTCGGAGTTGACGTTGAACCAGGTTCGATCCATTTTCTTTCTCTGCCGTACTCATTTCTTTCTTTCCAGGAGACGATTACCTGTTCGATGCTGGATTTGATTTCCCGTTCGTTTTTTTTTGGTGAAAAATACCTATCTTTCGATTCTTTCTTGCTCTATTAATTAATAAATTTTTAGTCTTCCTCTCGGCCCAGCTGGTGTGGGAGTGAGACTTCCTATCTCTGGTCAGACTGATCAATCGATATTCCTACAGTAATCCCTCTTTCAGGTGCTGTCAATGTGGGAACTGATCCTCTTCTCATCACTTATGGACATGGAATGGGACCTGTCGAACCACCTGGATTCAGGTTAGAGAGAAAGAAGGAAGAGAGAGGGAATGGATTCTATTCAGGAAGAAGGATGGGCCTGAACCATTCGAGACTCGAAAGAGAAGACTGAAAGATCCACGAGAAATGAGAGATCTTCCCTTTGCTAATCTCAAAGTGTGATTAACCCTTTCAATTCAATGGTGCAATAATGATAAACGGGTGATAATTAAGAGTGATCAGGTTGGGGAAAGAGGGGAAGAAAAGGAAAAGAGACTGGATAAGAACCCGAGAATCATTCACTTTCCATTCTGCCTAACGGCTATTCACCGTTCATGCGTCCTCTTTTACTTTCATTATTCATTTACGGTGAGGGTCATCAGTGATCTTTTCTATTACTGATTGATTCCAGTATTGATCCATTGTCAAAGATATGGAGATAATGATCCTATCGTTATCCCTACACGGGGATTGGAGAGTTCTTTTCCCAATCTAGTCACTTCTGACAATTTCCCACTCTTTCCTTTCACGGATCAATTCAACACAGGAATGGAATTGAATCCAGCGAATAAGATTGTGAGTTATCAAATCTGCACATTTGAAACTGAATTTCACTTTTCTTCAGTCAATGGCAGGAGATATCAACGTTCCCGTTCCTGGATGGGGTCAATTCGATGTCGATGGTAATCTATACTTTGGACATATTAACTTCGATTCAAAGGTGAGAACGAGGAAAGAGATCAATGATCAAAGATCAAATTCAGATTGGATGGCAAATAGCTCCTACCAATCATCTGAATATCAAACCAGAGACACTCGCATTGATCGGACAGAATCCCGCTTTTAGAGAAGCTCGAAGTGGGTGATCATACATTTCTCTTCACTCTCTCTCTTCTCTCTTCAGGGAAAGTGCAGGAAGTCGTAGTAGGTCGTGTCCCCTATGGATACGAACCTATTAAGTGCAAACCTCCATTCTGTAATCCATTCGTCCATCATACAGCAGTCGCAGTTGAAGTGGAAGAGGGTTAGTCACTCCCTCCCCCCCCCCCTTCCCTCCTCCCTCTCCCATCAATTCCATTTCAGGAGACGATACCTTCTTCATTGGAGGAATCGACTTTCCGTGTATGTCATTCATTTCTATTTCTTTAAATTCGCCCATCGTTTTTAGTTCCACTTGGTCCGGATGGTTCTGGAGTTCGATTTCCTCTTTCTGGAGCAGTTGAACAGGTTTGATTGAGTAGGGATGATGCAAGAGAAGAAAGGAGGATTACAGGGAACTTCCCCTGTTGCTTATGCTCATGGACATGCTTTCAATCCCGTATCACCTTTTGATATGCAATCACTGAGGTTAGAGAGAAAGATCAAAGATCAGAAAGGATTAAGAGATATTCAGAGACGATACTCTTCCTCCGAGAAAGTCTAAACGAAGAATGGAATCAGGATTAGAGAAGGAGAAAAGAAGAAGGTGAGAGACAATTTAAGTGAAGAATTAATCAATTATTGAAGAATGTGGGAGATGATGGATAAATTTCACAAGAAGAAAAGATCTTCAGAGGAAAAAGAAGAAGACAACCGGGATTAAGTTTTATCCACATAATAATAATCTGTACATAATTTGGTATCTAATAACAATTTTGATCGATAAAATCGATAAACTCGTCAGATGAATAGAGGGAATGCACGGTGAAAATGGTACATAATAGAAGAAAGAGCCTAGTAATACAAAACAAATTTGATTTAGAATACAGGTGCGTTGACATATCTGAAATTCTTGACTCTATCATCGTCTTCGATTAGTCCCTCCTGGAAATGAATTTAATTACAATTAGTGAAATGGTTGAATCACTAACGATAGCCAATAGTTTGAGAAGGGCAGAATGAGCATAAATGTACTGTTGAGAAGTTTGAATTGAACCATCTCGATGTCTTCTCAATTCCTTCGCCAATTCCATAAGGAAATTACTAGGTTCTTCTAATTGATTAGTTGTTCGAATAGAACGAAGACCCATTAGAGTCACTGAAAAATGCGATCGTTAGTTTATGGTATGTCAACGAAATCAGATAAAGATCAAAGATCAATCGAAAGTTTTACCTATCAATGTTCCTGTCCTTCCGATTCCAGCCAAACAGTGAACAAGTATGGGTGATTCTTTTCTCATTCCTCCATTTTCCTCCAACCATCGAACAATTGTGATCAATGGAGTCACTGTTTGAGGAACACTGTAGTCTGGCCATTTCTTGTAGAAGATGTGATTGACCATGTGAGATCTTCAAATGATTATTGATTACTGAACTCTTCGTAGATAAACTCACTCAGATTCTCCTTCCTTTCTTACAGTGAAAGTTCTCAATTGTACATCAGGTACATTTTCATCGATAAGATCCTCCATTTCGAGAGATACGGTATAGTCTCCGAATGTTCGTTTGTTCTTCTTTGGCCAGTATTCTGAACAACGAATCCGTTCCGGACCTGTGCATATTTTCGTAGATCCAAGGGAGAATAAGAATTACCTTCAGTGAAATTGCATAGCTGAACTATTGTGGATACTTTCTCTTGGTAGATCAATTCCCAGAACTCGTCTGTTGTATTGTACAGAGGTCCCTAAGAATATGATTAAAGTGAAGAATGGACATTATTGCAATCACCTGTGCAGCAATCACATGAAATTGATCGTCTCCCTTGAGATAAACAGAATTAGCATGGTAGAAATCATTGTGAGGAGATCCATTCTTCAGAACTATTCGATTCCAATCGAAACATCCCACATTGTAGTATCTGAAAACTGTGATGGAACCTCTGATATGATATATTCACTTACCGACACTTATCTTGATTATCATCAAATGCCTTCGATTCATTTGATACCGTATACCAATCAACCGTCTCATCAAACTGATTTGCAATTGCACGCCATCCCTAAAGAATCCCATTGAATCGGATGTATTTATCTAATATCGCATACTTACCGAGTTGAGTACCCAATCGGCCCAAGTCGTTGCGGCCCTTGACTTTTCACTGCTCATTATCTGAAGGAATTCAGACGAAAATGAAGAATAATGAAAATAGTGAATGCAGAAAGAGTGTGAATGGAACAAACTTTAATAACGAAGGAACTTCCTATTATACGGAGTGAAAAAGTGAAGAAATGCCTGAAATGATGTGGAAATTGTGAGTCAGGTTGTGTAACCATAGGCTTCGTTATGGACCAATGCATCAATACGTTAATGTTGTAGTTGCACTGACTCATAATTAATTTAATCATGACTTTTACTTAGCACTATTCCGAGAATTTTGAAAAAAAACATTTAAAATATTTTATTGGCGACAATGACAGATAAATCCAGTCGGATTGCGCAACCCTAGTGCTAGTTCTGACTCATGAAGCATTTTTGCAATTATGAATCTGACACAGTGACGGCTCTGAAAAAGTACTGTAAGAAAAAAGTTTGACGCTTTTTTCAAATCACCAGGTAGGGACATTCACGTAAAAATTCAAACTCAATTAAAATTTCCAATTTTTTGGTTGTGGTGCTCTCGGGCGTGCAGAATCACGATTACACTTCCAGAATTTTAAAATATTTTAATTTAAGCGAGATCCAGGCACCCATTCTTAGCCCCGCCCCTCGTGGTGTAGTGCCCGCGAGTGTGCGGTTAGCTGTGTCACTTTATTTTCACATGTCAGATGCGAATATTTTCAAATGCATTTCTCCCTTTTATTTTTGGCTCTATTAGATGGAGCAATTTTACTTATTCAATAATTGACTAGTATAGAAGTATTTTTCGGATCGTAGCGAATGTACATACAACTTATTTAATTTTGGCATACTGTAGCGGCGCCTCAATTGATCAATGTGAAGCTAATTCATAAGAAATATGCGTTAAAATACTTTCACAGTGTCCAGTTAACTTATGCAACGCATGAAATGTGGGCGAATCAAGTCGTAGCTCGCGAACAAAGAGAAAGGAGCCTTGAATTCACTGAATGTTTGAAGCTATTTTTGATAAGGTTTGCGTCTGTAGATTTGTCTAATTTTTTGCTGAGTCGTCATTTTTAGTTCATAAAACGATTCAAAAATAGAAACGGAAAGGTACATCTCGAAACTCGTTCGCTAGGCAATAAAAATAAAAAGGTTAAAAAATCTATGCTCAATTTGAACATGTTTGCGTCTGTGGATTTTCCCCTATTTTTTATATGTTTTTCGCAAACATGTAAACTTATCATTTAACATAAAAATAGAGAGGTACACCTCTTAAATTGTGATTTAATTAGGAAAAACATAATTATAACTGATATTTGAATTGCCTCATTTCGACGTTTACAACTAGTGGCACGTACCTCTCCCCGGCTCTCATTTTTTATTTCCCGGTTTGAATGTCCCTAATCACCAGGCTTGTTTTTAGGGACATTCACGTAAAATTTCAAACTCTATTAAAAATTCCTATTTTTCGGTTATGGGGCTATCGGACATGCAGAATCACGATAGCACTTCCAGAATTTTGAAATATTTCAATTTAAGCGAGATCCAGGCACCCATTCTTAGCCCCGCCCCTCGTGGTGTAAAGCCAGCGAGTGTGCGGTCAGCTGTGTCACTTTATTTTAACATGTCAGATGCGAATTTTTTCAAATGTGTTTCCTTCTTTTATTTTTTGCTCTATTAGATAGAGTAATTTCACTTGAACAATTATTGATACATATTGAAGCATTTTTCAGTTCACAACGAGCGTACTTATCACTTTTAGAATCCTGGTATACTGTAGCCGTACCTGATGAGGTAGTTATGTAGCTGAAGTTGAGAATTACACATTGCAATGTTTTCTGCAGTGTGTAATTAATCCGTTAATTGTAGAAAATGTAAATGAAAACAGTCGTAGTTTGTAAACAAAGAGACAAGATCCATTATTTCACGGAATGTTTGATGTTATTTTTCTAAGTTTTGCTAACTACGATTTGTCTGATTTTTTGTTGAGGCTTCTTTTAATGTTCATAGAGCGATTTGATAACAGAAACAAGAAGGAACACGTCTTAACTCCGAAGCTAGAAAATTAAAACTTTAATTGCAGATTTTTACTGCCGAATTAAATTGTGTTTGCTAACATCGATTTTTTTCATTTTTTGTTTAATAATGCAATGCCTTAGGAACTGTTAATTTCAATGAAAATTCAAGAGGCACACTCTCCTGTTAATTTTATAACCAGTAAAAACAAAATTATAAGGTACTTTCAAACTCGCGCCGGTGCTCCCGTTTAACTTTCCAACTTTGACCTTTCCCCGGCTCTCAATTTTTATTTCCCGGTTTGAATGTCCCTAGCTTGTTTTTGAAAATTTCGCTTGGTTTTTCGCTTGGTTTACGCGTTCTTTTACAAATCGACGCATTATTCATTGTTATCTATCAGTCCGTCACAAGCTACTCTACGTTTACGATGAGCGACGACTGCATGGACGATGATGAGGATTACGGATTCGTAAGTTTTACCCTTGACCACCATCTTATTTTCTTGTGATTAAATGCCCGATTAATTATATTCCTGCACTTCTTTACTTTAGAGCCCAGAGGTAGAGCACAGACTATTGTATTCCTAGCTCATTCGATCGCTCGCAGTCTCATTTACGGCCATTGAGCACTAAAGTAAAGAAGTGCTTATTTTTCTTTTAGGAATATTCGGATGACTCTGGAAGTGAGCCCGATGTGGATCTTGAGAATCAGTACTACTCAGCGAAGGCACTCAAGGGAGAAAAGGACATGAAAGGAGCTCTCGCAGCTTTCCAGAAGGTTTGTATTAAAAAATGTTGTCTCATTTCACCTAAAAATATGCTGTGTTAAATAATATTCAGTATATTCTGAACGACAAAATTCGAAATAGTCTTTTCGATTCTCCTTCTTATGGATTGTACTTAAAAATGGAAGCAATGTACCTACTTATTTTTGAAAAATTGTAGTTAAATGTTATCGTTTCTTAATAAGAATTAATACTGAATTTCTGCCTGTTATTGTTTCTTAATAATGAGTTAATAATGTATTTCTGTCTTAGGTTCTCGATCTAGAAACTGAGAAGGGCGAGTGGGGATTCAAAGCACTGAAACAGAGCGTGAAGATCACATTCAATGAGGTATCGTTATTTCTGATTGTTTGAAATATTATTTACACTATTTTTCTCAGGGCGATTTCAAAGCTATGCTAGTCCATTACAAACGACTGCTCACTTACATAAAGAGTGCGGTGAGTCAATTTTTTTGTATTTTATTCTTCTTCCCTATATCCCAATATCAAATATTTTATTCTCAGGTGACGAAGAACACTTCGGAGAAATCGATCAATTCAATTCTCGATTACATCAGTACTAGTAAACAAATGGATCTACTTCAGCAATTCTATGAGACGACTCTTGATGCACTCAAGGTATATAGAATGACTAGTAGAATAGAAATGGGAAGGAGAATAACTGACCTCATTTTGCCGACAAATCAGAGACAGTGGAAATGAATGAATTGTTATTGAGGATGCGAAGAACGAACGATTGTGGTTCAAGACGAATACGAAATTGGGCAAGCTGTACTTCGATATGAAGGAATTCAGAAAACTGGAAGGAATCATCTTCCAATTGAGGGCCAGTTGCAAGGTAAGGATGAGGAATAGAACACTGAACATGTGAATGAATCATTTTCAAGAATCAAAATACGAATGTCATTTTGAAAGAGGCTTGAGTAGGTCCATTCCGATTTTGGGTATAAATAAATGAATTGTAGACGGAAGATGGTGACGAAGATCAGAAGAAAGGAACTCAACTACTTGAGATTTATGCCCTCGAGATTCAAATGCACACTGAAATGAAGAATAATAAGGTCTCTTTTTGTTATCTATGAAATATAGCGATATTTGTATTGGCTATAATAATATTTCATTGTCAGGAGCTAAAGAAGTTATACGAACAGTCTCTGTGTGTCAAAAGTGCCATTCCCCATCCACTCATCATGGGAGTCATCAGAGGTATCGCATTTTGTCTTATTTGGTTGTCATATCTATTGTTGATACAATGCATATGTTGAATCTATGTGCACATGTCGTTCTCAATTGAATATTCCATATTCAGAATGTGGTGGAAAGATGCATCTCCGAGAGGGTCAATTCGAAAAGGCTCACACTGATTTCTTCGAGGCATTCAAGGTTTGTTTTTCGTTTCGCCACTCTCGAAAATCGGCCTTTTTCGAAGATAAAACCTTGGCAAAACGTGATTGATACGGCGATCTCTGACTACTCTAGATAGACGGAACCTCCCCCCCCCCCCCCTCTTCCCCTCTCTCTCTATCGTTCGAGCGAGAAAACGTGGTCGAATGAACGAGTTAGCAATTTAGTGGGGAGGAAGAAGGAAAAGTTGTCGACGAAAGACAAGTTGCATTAAAAGTTTGAATATCTCGATGGATGAGTAATTCCGATAGTGATGGAACCGATCCAATCAATACTTACCGTATCTCCAATTGATCCTTTCTCTCTCTTCAGAATTACGATGAATCTGGATCGGTTCGTCGTTCAGTCTGTCTCAATTATCTCGTTCTCGCTTGTATGCTCATGAAGAGTGATATCAATCCATTTGATTCACAAGAAGCAAAACCATTCAAGGTAACCTCATTTTGTCATTCTACTCACTATCATCTACTTCCCTTCTGATATGGGCTGATATTGTTATGGAAGGATTCACTCTAAGACAGTAGATCATGTGTAGTGTAGCACAAACGTGTTTTGCGGGAAGGAATACGGTAGATAAGAAGGATTCAACTTTTATCAAAGGGAATAAGGAAGGAATAGGTAATGGATGGAGATAAACACGTGGGTGTAACCGTATTGAGATGAGTGACAGAGGGAAACCGATTGGATCGAATTATGAAGAGAAGGAGGGAGTAGAATGTAGAATGTGGGGGGAAGGAATTATTTGTCGTTGATGCTTCCGGAAGAGTCAGTGCTGTACTTGCGTCCCTCACGGAATACGAGCTCTGTCGGATTGGTACGGTAGTCTGAAAGGAGGGAAGTTACTGATGGAACAGAGAGGAATGGTGATCTAAATGAAGTAGTCTATGGAAGGGGTCTTACATTGTTCGATTTCCTTGATTCTCTCATCCTTAATTCTCTCCTCTTCTTGATTCTTTCGATAGTTCTCATAGACACGATTGATCTCCACTGCGATTGCTCCAATTGCAATCGATCCAGTGATGATTTCAGCCATTTTGAGTTGTGAATGGGAGTAGATGAAGGAGCTGGAATTGAACTGTTGAGGAAGAGAAAGTTTAATAGCGAATCGTGGTGGTTTCCAATTGGGTGTGATAAGGAATAAGTGTGAATGAGAATGGGTTCGAATAGAGATTGGAGCTGTTTATATACAGAAGTAGGACTGAGAGAAGAGAGGGGAGAGGGAGGGGAAAGCACGGAAAGAGGGCGGAGCTTGAGGAAAGAGAGATGGAATGACACGGGAAAGGCACGGGAACACTCTCCTTGATGTCTGATGAAGGAGAATGATAAGGAAGAGTGATCAGTGATGAGAGAGAGAAGCACTGAGAAGGAAGAGAGAGAAATGAGTACTGGTTCAGTAGGAATTGATTGCACACTTGGGTGTAAATGGAGAGAGAGAAGAAGAAGAAGAACTTGCGTCAGAATGGTCTCATTCGAACAGCAGAAACATATTTATTGCAGTTTAAGGAACGTTGTCTGATTGGATTATGATGTAGATGATGTGAGATGAGAGTCACTTGCATCATACTGAACGGTGGATGGTAGGGAAAGAGAGAGAGAGAGGAGGGAGAGAGCTGAATGCTGCGTACGTTCCCATTGATAGCTCCCTTCGTGTCGATGCATTGATGAAATGATTTCATTGTAGTGAAGCTTGTGAAAGGGGAGGAATAAGACTGACAAGGGAAGCACCAAAGTTAACGGAAGCCGATCGCTAAGCGACCTATGGGGGCATGTAGGGGGTTGGGGGAGAAGCTCAAAACAGTTTTCAAAACCTGCTAAAGTTTCATACCGTAGTCAGGGGAATCGATAATTGTTCACCACGTGGATTTGCACGCGCGCGATCCCAAGATAGTCCCCAGGTTGCAACATGTGTGTGTCGGATGCCCTGGTAGCTCAACCGGTAGCGAATCCGCTTTGCCCCCGGTAACCACTGGTTCGATTCCCCGCATGTCCATTTTTCTTTTGCCGATTTTTCGCAACTTCGGCAACTACTGTTTGCTATTTTTATCGACTTCTCCGAGGATAACAATGAGTTTTGAGAACGTATAAAGCTGATTCAAGGATGGGGAACATCGAACATGATCCTTCGGTTACAAGTCATGGGCATAACCAAATTGGCGGCCTTATACGTTCTCAAAACTCATTGTTATCCTCGGAGAAGTCGATAAAAATAGCAAACAGTAGTTGCCGAAGTTGCGAAAAATCGGCAAAAGAAAAATGCACATGCGGGGAATCGAACCAGTGGTTACCGGGGGCAAAGCGGATTCGCTACCGGTTGAGCCACCAGGGCGTCTGACACACACATGTTGCAACCTGGGGACTATCTTGGGATCGCGCTCGTGCAAATCCACGTGGTGAACAATTATCGATTCCCCTGACTACGGTATGAAACTTTAGCAGGTTTTGAATACTGTTTTGGGATTCTCCCCCAACCCCCTACATGCCCCCATAGGTCGCTTAGCGATCGGCTTCCGTTAACTTTGGTGCTTAGTGTGTATTTCATGTGCTTCCCCTCTCTCTCTCCTTCCCCTCCTTCCCCTCCTTCCCCTCCTTCCTTCACTCTTTTCTCTCGTTGTTTTGCTCCGTCCGATCCACTATTGTGTAGAGAACACTAGCACCCAATGCATGGTATCTCCCTCTCCCCCTCCTCTCCTTCTTCCCTCCCCTCCTTCTTCTCCTACTGTTTCGTCCTCCTTCAACAGTCTCGTCGATCATCCATAGATCCCCTTTCCCTTCTCTCCCTTCTTCCATCTATCGACTGAAGATGGAATGGCCCCTTCTCTTCTTCTCCTCCCCTCCTGTCTTACTACAGCTCTCATCTCTCGATCAACAAGAGTTGTTTGTTTCCCCCTCTGAGCCGTCCCTTCCTCCTCCTCCTCCTCTCTCTACTATCGCCCCCCCCCCCATCTTCCTCTGCAAGAGAAGGAGAGAAGAGGGAACCCCCCCCCCCACTCTCTCTCTCTCTCTCATTGGACCAACCATCTCCTCCCATCAAATGGGAGTAATTGATGGTCGGATGGAGCATGGGGTGAGAGAATGAGAAGATGAATGAGAGAAGGGAAGAGAAGGAAGGAAGATGATATGACCATCGATGTGATGATCATTCAGAGACACGTGGGAAGGATAGATCGACTTAGATCGACCTATTGGGGATGAGAGTGTAAAGGGAATGAAGAGAGGGGAAGGGAAGGGAAGAGAGATAGATAAGGACCACGTGGTGATTGGAGTGGAATGATTCACTTGTTCAACCTCTGAATAGAGAGGGGTGGGGGGGGGAATATGAGAGATGGCATCCATTCGATGCAAGGTCACAATGGAGAATGAAGAGGATGATGCACCGAGAGAGGAAGATTGACTACATGGTGTAGTGAGGGAAGAGGAAGATCAGTGATGTATGGGGGAGAAGCCCCCCCCCCCCCTCCCCCTGATCATGTCTCTCTCTCTCTCTGCAAGCATTGACCAACCTTCGACCTCTGATGACGCCAATGGTCCCATTCCCTCCTATCACACACTGATAACCATTATCCAGTGATGATTTCGGAGAAAATGCCACTCAAAAGTGATAAGAGATTGAAGGAAGGCACTGGAGAAGAAAGATTCAAAAAAGACGATGAAATTGGTTTTTATGGAAAGGAGTGGGACAGAAGATCGAGAGAATCGGTGCAATATCGGAAGTGCTAGTAACTTGTAGTTGAGGAGTTAGATAATGTGGTTGATTTGTGATGGAAGAAGTGTTGATTGTCTATTCGAATGTCCTTTTCTTTCGCAATTAATGAAGTGAATCACAATTGGAATGACAGCACGTGTTCTTCGATGGGAGAATGGAGAAGAGAGAGAGAGAGAGTAGATGACAAGAGAAAGAGAAAGGGCAAGTAGTCGTTCCATGGAGGGATGGGTGTTGTGGAGCAGTCGAGTATAGTTGAGTGTAGAAGGGATTAATAAGTGGAGGAAACATGTTGATTAGATAGGAAAGGGAAGAGAAGGGGATGGAGATGTAGATGGTTGTATGGAAGACATGTGAATAGAAAGGACAATGAAGGGGACAAGCGAATAGAGCTGATACGGAAGAGTATCGCGCCCTCAGGGAGAGGAGATTGATTGGAAGATGAATACTGTAGATTTAAGTAATAATTAATAAATTGATTATAATGTTCAGAATGAGCCGGAAGTAGTAGCGATGACTCAGATGGTTGTGGCATATCAGAAGAATGATCTCAATGAGTATGTTTATGCTCCTTATTATGATTCTAATTTTTTTTGTGTGTGTGAAGGAAGACGAATTGTTTTCGATTTATTTTTCTTTTAAAAATAGCCGTTTGTTTTCACTGGGAACGGTCTTTGATTGTCTGGTATTGATAAGAATATTGTTGTTTCAGATTCGAAAAGATTCTAACAACAAATCGAGAAGTTCTCATGGCTGATCCATTCATTAAAGAGCATATCGAGGAATTACTGTGCAATATTCGAACTGAGGTGAGGAAATGGAAGAAGGGGGAAGGGGGGAGGGGGAATGGGGAGGGATATGGGTATGAATATGTGAATGATACAGGTTCTTCTCCGTCTAATGACTCCATATACTCGTGTTCGTTTATCCTTCCTTGCCAAATCACTCAAAGTAGAAGAGGAAGTTGTCAAGAAACTTCTTGTTGAAAGTATTCTCGATAAGGGTAAGTTAATTGAGAGAAAGAGTAGTAACAATCTCTTATATTTGTAGGATTGGAGGCAAGGATAGACGAGAGAGAGGGACTCATTATGGTCAAGCAGTCTACGGTTAGTATCTCTTCTTTCAACTACCGTAAACTTATCTATTCGTTGCAGGATTCAATTCCTGGTACTCTCTCATTTGATGCTCTTACTGCGTGTGCTGAGTCGATCGATAGTCTCAGTTCAGCCATTGTTCAGAAGTGCAAAGTGTAGAGAGGTCATCCATCTTCCATCCTTCCCTCTCTACTCTTCAATATTCCTTGTTTTAACAATGACGGCTATGTGTAATTTATGTTCCCTTTGAATCCCCATCTGTTAATTCATCCTTACGTGTATATCCGTTTCACGCCCCCAACAGACACTGAAGTAATCATTGATAAAGTCGATTGCAAATGAATACTATGTTGATGGGTCAGTCGGAATGAGTCGTTTAGTCGATTATCCATATCTAGAAACATTGTTCTACTACATCTATATGAAAAGAAAGAAGTGATTGGGGGTTCGAGTGCACAATCTTTCATTTACGACTATCTATTGGTTTCTATCTCACCAAAGGAATGTTGGGGGGGGGGGGGGAGGATGGTGGATGCTTCCAATCTAGTAGTTGGATGTTTCCATTCAGATGAAGAGGAGACTCTAACACGAGACAATTAAGTATCAGCCAGTTGCGCTTTTTCATCTTCCCTCTCCCACACTTTTTTCTCTTTAGAATAGCGGATGGTATTCGTGAGATACATTTCATAGTCTTTATCATAACTGAAGATGCAATTTAGAAATTAAATCTGATCACTTTCCTTTTTCTTCGCAATTTCAAGGGAAAGCGAATGGTGGGAGCCTCAATCACTTCTATATGTACCTATACAGAGCTCTTTCTTTTTATGGCTAACAATTTGATAACTATTGCAGATGACGAAAGATTCGCAGGAGATACGAAAAGAATTGAGTTCTCTCCTTGAGAAACGGCATGAATTGAAGGTGGGAACATAGCTGGAAAACTATTTTTGATTCATAAGTTTACAATTTATTGAAGGAAATACACTGATTTTTCTACATAATATATCTTGTGTAGCTTAAGATGTATATTTCTGTTATTGTTATTATGTTGGTAGCTGTCATAGTAACGATATATATTAACAGGAGTCATTATCGTCTTTGGAGCAACAGATATTCAATTTCGAGACAACTTATCTCGATGAAACGAGCGAGTATGGTAACATATTCAAAGGTGAGGAGAGAGAGAGAGAGAGGGGAAGGGGAGGAAGATCTTCTCTTTGTAGGATGGAATCGATACGCTCTTGCTGCTCCTCTCAATAAAAATGCATCTCTTAAATTAGAGAAGAAAGCACGAAAAGCAGTGAAGTAAGTGGAAGAAGAGCGAATGAATATGATTGATGTGAATTAAGAGATACTGATCGCCTTTTCTCTTCTTCTTCCGTTTCTTCTCCTCTATCAAAACGACAAGCTACTGCTCAAACAAGTGAGGATTCAGTTAGAAAGAATAACGAGAACTAGTTCATCGAAATGGACACATTAATTAGTCGATCTCATTATTTAAGAAGTTGCAATAAATAAAATATAATTTGAGGTAATGGTAGTGTTCCATCAACATCTCGCACTCCTCTTCCTGTATCAAATTCAATGGGAGGATCATTTGATGGACCGAGTAGTAGCAATGCATACATAAAGGAAGAAGAGGATATCTATGATGATGTGAGAAATGAGAAAGAAATTATTATTGTGAGAATAGATATCGATATATTAATGCTGACTAATGAGTCATCTCTCTTTCGAAATGACGAGTATTGCTAATTGATTATGCATTACAGGATATTCCACGTAAGAAGAAGAGAAAGGAGTAAAAAGAATAGATCGATTAATGGGAAATATTTCCCTATCTTTTTTTCCGTCGATATCTTTTATCGTGCTTTATCGACTCTGAATCATCGTTGTTTATGGTCTCCTAACTAAATGGTCTCATTCATTTTCTATTGTACATATTTCGTATTTCTCACTTCATACGTTTGTTTATCGATCTTGATTAATATACAGTAATAATCTAACTGTAGATTGATAGAATGCCTGATCATCTCTTCGTTCATAATTATGGAATACAATTCAATCGACCGAAAAGGGATAAATGTGATAAAATAGACAGCGGTTTGTATGATTCTTTTTTGTCGTTGTGATCGCTCCTTCTCGAGGATATCTTCCATTCTCTATTGAGATATTGGCCAATAAAAGAAACAATCGTATTGAGTTTAATAAATTGTAACTCCGTAGATCGAATGCGGGTGTCTAAGAAGAACGACAAGTATCTCTATGTCTACAGTAGTGATGTACACCAAAATGTGGAGATACGGGTACGATTAGATTGATGGAATATTGGCGTTGAGGAGTAGAGGAGAATCATCAATTGAATAATTGTCAGATCGGTAGTTTGGATGGAGTGTTTCGAGATGCATTTGATCCCACTCGAGTGCCTGCTCCTATGGTAGTTGAGGTTACGGTAAGAAGATCAGTTATCGATCCACTACAGTAATGATGATATACTGTAGGTGTATTCACATGGTCGATCGATTGGATGTCCTGTCTCCACTTCATTCGCATGCTCAACTACATCAAGGAATCATATACAAATATGGGATGAATGGTTGACACTTCCCATTAAGTGAGTTAAGAATAGAAGTGATACACGACTAATAATGAATGGTTGAGGTATTCTGATATTAGTCGTGATTCCTTCCTTCATTTTACGCTATGGGATCAAGTGGATCAATTGAATCTTCCTACTGAATTCAGTGAGAAATGTAAGAGGGAAAAGAAGGTAATTGAAGTGAGATTATGAATAGGAAGTAATAGATAGATTGTAGAGAGTAGTCTCATCTCCATCGATTCTTCTTGATGATTCAGATGAAGAATGGGATGAATGGGAAGGACCGGCTAGTAGTAAGTCATCCTAGACTAAGAGGATAATCAAATTGTCAATTGATGATCTACGATGGTATAATCATTAATTGTTTGTATCACAGAAGTTCATAATTGTCCATCTTCATCGATTTTCCCTCGTCGTCTCGTGGCAGAATGCTCATTTTCTCTATTTTGTCCAAGAGGAAAATTCAGATCAGGAGTCATCGATTTACAGGTGATATTGGAATGAGGAAGAGACTCATTAGTGATGGAATATGAGTGTATCTGAGTAATTGTAGCTGGAGATGGTGGATCGTCCGAATCCGTGTCGTCCCCAATACGAACCATGGAATTTCGGAGGAGATGCAGATGATATCGATGGACTCATTCGGTTTGTTACATTATTCATTTATCTATATCGAATTAACTGAAAATTATAAAACTACGAGTAAAAGAACGATGTAAATGTATATATTTTGAGTGAATACGATAATCGAGTGAAGGAATTGGCAATTGAATCAACATGGCTTACAAAGTTCACTGCGAGTGCAATGGAACAAATGAAGGAAACGGTGACTTATTTGTGTTATTTAAATATGTATTTGTTTGTGAATTATCCCGTACAACAAACACAATCAAATATAAACAATCCCTCAATATTTTCCCATGGATAATATTGATAAATTGTAGCGTAAACGTTCTCAACGAGGTCTCTTCCTTGTTATTCGAATGGCTGAGGCTCTTATGGGATATGATAAATACGATATCGTCCATTATGAGAAGCCTGTTCCCATTGTGAGTCTCAAAGAAAGTTATGACTTCTGGTTACCATGAAATTCCGGCAAATAAATGAAGCGTACAAGTTAGAAAAAAAAAGGTGATTTTGGCATTATCCTCGCTAAGGGCGGGCTAGCCACCCCAACGCCGATTAGCAACTTTAGCCTATCCCGGGACGACCAGTGGCTGGTTGCGAGGCTTTACCGCCCGTGTTGTGTGCACGTGGTAGGGGATTTATTTGCTGTGGCTTTCACCACTCCCAACATTTCTTAACCCCCTTGGTTTTGGGTGGATCTGAGGGCGGGCGGGGTCGAACTCGTGACCTTTCGAATCGCATTCCTGGCACACAACCACTGCGCCACCGCGCCCGCGAGAACAAAAAGTGGTCGATAAGTGAAGAATTGTTTGTCTTTGACCTCTTTCGATAATGTGCTGTTACTGCCTTCTATAGAGAGTAACTGATGAAATGAGGGTGGACACCAAACCAGTCTCTGACTTACTCTCTCCTCTCTTCCTCTTCCTCACTCTCTCACTTTCTCGACTATGGCACTATGGAGTGATATCATAACAATGTCATCAGTCGCCCTCTCCTCACTGCCTTCACTTAACTTCTTCCTCGACCTACCTGCTTCCATCTCCCATGGTCTTGTCAGTCGTCATTCAGTCTTAGATGTATCTACTCTACTTCATCACAACTACCGTACTCGTTACCCTTGCAACAGTCTACTCACTTCCAATCGGCAATCACCAATCGATAATTGATAAAGAGGAAGGAAGATCATGGACACATGGATCAACGATGGCTTCTGTATCAACGTCGACGATTCAATTGATAAGAGATACACCAAGTGAAGAGATAGAAGATAACGATGATCAAGGAGATGAGAAAGAAGAAGAAGGAAATGGAGTGGATATACAGATATCAACGAGTTTAGAAGCACCTCAAGATGAGAGAAAGGAAGAAGGGGAAGAGGTGATGAGAGAAATACTGATAGGTGATAAAGGGAACGAATTATGAAGCCTTTTCTTTCTTATTCACATCTACATGTTGCAGAGTTATCGTCGTTTCGTTGGAGAGGGAGATAATGAATTGGGAATGGAGAATCCGTGTGAGACCAAATATACCATGGTCATGAGGTACGGTAGATCCAAATTATTGATTGAATAATTGTGTATTGTTCTTTCCCAAATAGACAGTAACATAATTTAACTTGTTTTCAGAATGATAAGTCCGGCGGATCGACAAATGAAACCGAATACTAAGGGAAGACAGCATATTGAACAGATATTGGAGGTAGAGATTTGAATTTTGCTTGCCTATTGATTCAATTGTATTTATTCATTCGAACGTGGGAATGGTAGAAGTAAAATATAATAGTAAAATAATTTTAAAAAACGGAGTAAATCTCTTGAGATGCCTCCCTCGAAAGCGATGACTGCTGATCAAGCGAATCTTATATGGAAATATCGACACTTCCTATCCACTAATAACAGGTCGGCCCCATTATTCACTTCTCTTCACTATCTATCATCCATTCTCCTATCCGTTTGCAGAGCTCTCACTAAATTCCTCCACGCAGTTAATTGGGATTCATCGTGTGAGGTCGAGAATGCATTACAATTGATGGAGTCAGTCATTCATATCTTGTATCATATTGTGATTATTCCCTTATCATGAAATATGCAGTGAATGGCGTCCAATTCGACCAGAAGATTCACTTGAATTACTTTCCCCCTACTTCAAACATCCAAAGGTAAGAGGAAATATCATTCCTCGAATAGATAGTCTTATCTGCAGGTTCGTGCGTATGCAGTCAATCGTCTAGTAACAGCAGCTCCCGATCGTCTTCAATTATTCCTTCCTCAATTGGTACAGGTAGGTCTGCCCCCTCCCTCCTCTTTCCCTTCTTTCTCCGTCTTGATCTACCCTCTTCCCATCTCCCTTTGTCTCTCCTTCCTTCCCTACCGCAGTCTGTCCCTTCCCCCCTCTCTTCCCATCGTGATCGCCCCCTTCCCACCCCTCCCCCCTCTTCCTTTGATCTCCCCCCTCCCTTCCCTTCCCTTCATATCCTTCCCTTACAGGCCCTTAAATACGAGCCTCAAACAGTGATATTCGATGTGGATGCAGCTGTGAGTGAGAATGAACAATGGAAGTGATTGACTAATGTAATTGTAGAAAGTGGAAGCATCGATATCTGAAGATGCACCCGATATGGTTGAAGTGAATAAACCGAATGTGGTGAGGAAGAGAGAAAGAGAAGGGGCTTCATGGGAATGGAATAATTGCAGCCAACAGACGATCTCGCTGCATTCCTCATTCAATATTCAACTTCTTATCTCAACTTTGCTAATTCTCTTTTCTGGCATTTGAAAGTGGAAGAACAAGCATTGAATGGACAGGAACAAGGCGCTGTTAGTTTATTCATTCTATTCATCCAATAGATTGTCGATTGATTGAATATCTCGATTAAGATGTATGCTCGTCTACGTGAACAATTGACTGCTGCACTAGAGAATTCATCGAATACAGAAGTGAAAGGAAGAGCGAGAAGTTTGATTGAACAAGAAGTCAGATATGAATTGATGGATGAATTACTTGGATGATTAAGTATTCAGTGATCAAAGACACTAAATAATTTTTTAGGAATTCGTGGAGATTTTGAAGAAAGAAACTCAACGGGCACAGAAGATCAATGGAAGAGAATTGAGAGATAAAACATTGAGAGAAGTACGAGAGATTTCATTATTGTATCCATGATTATTGTCGTTGCAGTTTCTACAGAACAACGCGAGACTGCAGAAATTGGATGATCTCCCTCTTCCGATTGATCCCAATTTCAAGTATGAAAAAGATAATCTAGACTACATTATATTATGTTGTCTCTTAAGAATGCAACGAATTGTGTCGGATCGAGCTCTCTTCTTCAATTCAGCAATGATGCCGACTAAGATGACCATTAGGTGAGATGAATGGAAAGGAAGGGAAGGGAAGGAAGAGTTAGTGATAATCATGGTTGATTTAAGTGGGATGCGCAACAGTTCAGAGAAGATAGCAGACACGTATACTGTTATATTCAAGAAGGGAGACGATTTGAGGTAAGCTCACATGGAATATTGGGTTTACATCTTAGTAAAAACGTAATGAATATAATTGAAGGCAAGATCAGCTGGTGATGCAAATGATTCGATTGATGGACAATCTACTGAGGGAAAGCGAATTGGATCTTAAGTTTGTTAATTTAAATTTAAGGAAGGGATAAGCAATTCTCCACTCTGATTTAACAGTACTAAATATAAATCAATTTGAATATCTCAGAATGACTCCGTACGCAGTTCTTGCTACAGGAGTAGACGAAGGATTCGTTCAATTTATAAAAGCCATGCCACTTAGAGATGTTATTAATAAACATCAGAGTATACACGTTAGTTTCATTCTATTTCACATTTGTTTGATCCAGTTGGATTAATTGATCGTATTTAAGGAAGCAATGAAATCATATCGTCCCTCTCCTAAGGATGTATTCGGAATTGAACCAGAAGTTATCGATAATTATGTTCGATCTCTAGCTGGATACTCTATCGTATGCTATATTTTGGGAGTGAGTTTATAATTAATTAGTCTTATCTCTATATGATAACTTACTATTAATCTCTTCTTTGTTTAGGTTGGAGATCGTCATCTTGATAATCTTCTCCTTTGTGAGAATGGACGACTATTTCATGTTGATTTTGGATTCATACTCGGACGGTATGAGATTAATCATTCTTCAATGAAATGGAAATATTTCTATATTTATATTTTAATATTTATATTTTTAATATGTAATTTAAGTGATCCGAAGCCTCTTCCTCCTCCGATGAAATTGACAAGTGAAATGATTGCAGCGATGGGAGGACAGAATAGGTGAGAGAGAGGAGAGAGAGGGGGGGGGGGGAGGAGGGAGTCAATGTTTCCTCTTTGAGTGAACAATGGAAACGATTCGTCTCTTTCTGTGATCAAGCCTTTCAAATTCTTCGTCGACATGCTAATCTAATTCTTAATCTTTTCTCTCTCATGTTGGATGCAGGCATTCCTGATATTGCTCTTGAGAGAGATAAAGCTGTTGCCAAGGTGAGAAGAGGGAAGGGAAGAAGGGAAGAGATAATGAATGAGTGATTCAAGGTTGAATCTCGATTACAATTACATCTATCGGATGATGAGAGATACGCTTTCGTCAATAGATTAATCGAGTCATCGGTGAGTAGAGAGAGAGAAGGAGGATGAAGGGATGAGTATCAATCATGATTCAGGCAACGGCTAAAATGGCAGTTCTCGTCGATTTCATGCATGATATCAAGCAGAACTTCTTCTGATTCACTCCATTCATATTGTAAATACTTCATTTTTCATACTTTTTCTATTGCACGGGAGTTCTAAAGACGGTGTCTACTGTAGATATCGTCTCTTTTCAATTTGCATATACTTTGTACATACCAATGAGAGAGTATGCGATAAAATATTTTTTGAATAATTAATTTCCTTTACATTTCCAAATCAAATGGGCTTAGTTTATTTTCGTTCTCAACTCTTGTAATTATTAAAGATTGCTTTGTTGTCGAGTCTCATTCTCTTTTTTCCTCACATTTTTTCATTGTGAACTCTCGAAGAACGGTCGATTGGAGTGAAAATGGACGAGAAAGTGAGTGTATCATAGGGAGGGAAGGGATGGGAATCATTATCTAGCTAATCATTTATGTATTCAGAAAGCGAATAAGAGTGATAGAAGTGTGAAGAGTGAACAGGTAACTAAGAATTGATCACGAATATGAATAAGGAGTTAATTGTAGAAGAGTGTAACGAAGAGTGTTACTCACACTCCCAATAATACTCCTGATGTGAAGACTGATGGAAGTCTCGATGGAATCAAGAAGGAAGATAAGAGATTGAGTGTCGATCCAGAGGTACGATAGATTACCGTATTCTAATGATTATTGTATTGATTGAGGAAGGACATTTCTTGGAGACAGGAGGAAAACAGGAATTCATGCTAGTCAATACGACTGAAAATCCACTTGCAGTCAAGGTACATTGAACACTTTTATGGGTGATTTGTAATCAATAATTGTAGATGAAATGCTCTAACAACGCTCAATACAGAGTTCTGCCTGTGTATCTAACCATTGAGAAGGTACCCTAATCTACCGTACTCATCTAACTTATCCCTTTGAGAGTCAAATATCGACTCTGTCAGTAACTCGTCTCCCTGGACCCGCTAAGAATGACAAGTTGGTTGCTGCCTATTGTCCTATGGTTGATGGTGTGAAGGATCCCAAGGAGGTAACTACTCCTCCTCTCTTTCCTTCTATTCAATTCCTTCCTTCTTCAGGCGATTACTAAATACGAAGCAAATGGAAAGAAGTGTCAGATCATTCGAATTATGCTCAAAGTGGTCAATGCTGAAGATTTCGCTGTTCCTGACCCATCGAGAGAAGCCGTATCGTAATCTATTCATGAGATAACGATCGATAAACGATATATTGTAACTTGTCTATGAGAGTCTGAAATAGTACATGCCATAAATGAATACACTTTCTTCCACTCATCTCTCATGTGGAGAAATGGCCGAATGTTTATTCAGTCTCTTCAGAGGCGTGTCTTCGAAATTCGAACGTCTTCTCCCAGTCACTTCAGATATTTTGCGTCAGATTCCTCGTTGACCTCCTCCTTCGAAGAGGAAGCTACAAGGGATGTTACAGATTTTCAAGAATTTTCGAATATTCCAACTGAATCTTCTAAAAACAATTAACGGGGAAATTGAATATTCGAGAAAGCGATCACTGATCTACTGCAATAATTGGGTTGCTCGTCACAGTCCTGAGACCTCTTCTCAATTCTTTCAGTTAGACCATGTCAGGCCGGTCACATCCAAAATACGGTCCTACTGGGGACCGTAGACAGTCAATCGCACTCGTGCCCGAAGACAGTCAAATCAGAGCTGCGAAAAAGGACCTTGTAGGCAAGGTGCGTGGTAGACGCGACGGGGCAAGAACTGCCTGCTTGGATCCAAGTTGGGAATCCGAGGCCGGGATACTGTACTTGGATCCAAGTTGGAAACCCCTTTCTGCTTGGATCCAAGTTGGGGGCGCACACCAGAGAATTGGAAGGAGGGAGTCTGGGATTTGGACATAGTGCCAAATTGAATTGATGTAGTCTTTGAGAAAATGCTTCCTGTGTGTGATTCCTGTCGCTTGATCTTCCGTCATGGAGTGGACGGAAGATCAAGCGAAGTATTTTTTGTCTTTTCTTTCTCAAATGTCCGTTCATTCATAGAAATAAGCAAAAAATAAGCAATCTATGAAATTTATACAAATTTCATTTAAATTATAATATATATATAATTATAATATATTGCTTACCTTCACCTCCTTTCTCCCATACCCTCTCATTCTCCCATATCCTCTCCCTTCAGTTGGTCGAATGAGACCGATGCAGTCAGTTTGAGATTACCCTATGGGATTGTTTACACTATGCTTCTCAAGCTTACATAACAGTAGCCTTTCTTTCGAATTCGGGTTACGTTTGTTAGGTTCTTTTGAGTACTGCAGATTGATTAGAATGAATCGATATCATGTGTTCTTCAGGCCCTATTGGACGTTCATTCTGGGCGTGATTGAAGATCAGGTACTGCGACAATTTATCTAGTATTTGAGATATTGTTGAATTTCATTGTATAGATAACATTGCCGCTTTTTCAATTCTACATATGTTCTATCTACTGCACATGAATGTATCGATATGTTTTTATGTTTAGGGATCATCTTCGGAGCTGAAAGACGGGGCAACTGAGGCACTTTGGGGGCTGTTTGAAGATCAAATCTTCTTGAGAACAGAAGCAGTGAGTCACTTCGTGTTCTCTTCGCTTTCCATATTTCTCCTATTAGCATGATCCACCTGTTTCTAATATGAAATATGTGAAGTGTAATTGATTTGTATTCAATTTTAGGTTCCGGACGGTCTGTGTGAGAAGATCATTCAAGCGTGCGAACATGAAATCGTCCGCCGCGCTGAAATTGGCGAATCGCCTCGTGAGATGATCTTTGATCTTTAGTATTCACTTCTGATAAACACTTTTAAAATGTATTTAAACAATATATGTTATTCACTCACGAATTCACTACGCAAGCGAAAAAAATACATTTATTTGAGGTTCTTCAATCTGCAATTTGATTCTCTACGCAATCAGCCAAATTCGAGATGATTCTGTTCTTCTCAGGGTGGGATTTCATATTTGATTTCTCACGTGATACTGTGCTAATGATGTCAGAATGTTTTGTCCAAGTATTACGGAACGACAATTTCGGAATTCCATAATAATTAGTCAACCCCAATGGTAAATGAGAACGAAAGATGTGTATGTAGGCATTTAGATACAATATATTAACTAGTATAATTGGGAAGATAAGGAATCATTGTAGAATACAATCAGTCACATCGTAAACGAGGATAGAATGATGATGTTCGTCTTCGATGGTTTGAACAGTGAGAACGACACAGATCATGTGTGAGTTCAATTATCGTTCATATATCTAGGCATCACTCTAAGAATAATAAGTATCCCAAAAAAACTGCGTATTGAATAAATAGTTTTGTAAATTTCCAACCTGTGATCTTTATTATTTTTGTTATTAGGTAAACCACATAGATTCAACTGCCCAGCTTTGACAATATGGTATTTACATTTATAATACATTTGATGTATTTACAGTGATTTCGGCCATCTGATCACACTCATCCTCAAGCATTCTTCCGTTTCTGACCGCATCGCCCTCATCATTCGATACTTCGACAAACTCCGAAGGGCAATTGTGAGTCATTGATGTTATTTTATCTCTGAAGAACTAAATAATACATTGAAAACCTGTCTCTGTTCTCACCCTCCACATCACGAGTATAGACTAGACTTTGACCATTTCGTTTGGTAATATGTCTCTAAATCGCTCACATGCTTGGTCGCTATATACTGCAAAAAAAGGAATCAAATCAGTGATTCTATATGGTCTTGATATATCTTTATAGATATTAGATACATTTGCTCACAGATTACGATCTTCTCGCGAGATGAAGTGGATACATATGAAATATATGACGGCTTCTTCAGCTCGATCGAAATGACAGGTGTCGTAGCCACGGTGAGTGAAGAAATTACTCATTTTTGAGTGATAAATGGAATAAATATTTCTTCTCTTCACATGCCCACTGTTGTAAATTTTCTTACAATTATTTCTCCTAGTCGTTCCATTCAGCATGGCTGACAGTTCAGCATGTGAGTTAAACAGGAGCGAATAAATTGTATATTTCAGATGCCTTCGGAGCTCTACAAATGGGCAATTGAGGGAGGAACATTCGATATGCAAGATGGTCAGCATTTTTAATTCTCTTTTTTTCAATTAGATAGTCGCTATTCTCGCTTTTATGACAATGGAATAATTAATCTCTACTCGCAGAGTGTCTCTTCAACGTGCTCGAGAGTGCAATGGACTCGCCCAAGACAATGGAGAAACTACTCGGATACGGTATCCCTTGAATTACTGTTCTAATAGTGGGGGAATATGGTGTCTGTTCAAGTTATATTATGATAGATAGTGGATATGCTGGAAAGAAGATGAAAGATCATCGTAGGTCTCCTGTCTGTATCTCATGAGTTCGCTCATCTTCCAATCGATCAATCTACACTTCGACACGTGAATCTCTTCAGAGGGTATGCTTCCTCTTTGCTTTTCTCTATTTTCCCACTGGATTCCAATAAGAAGTTTATTTATTATGAGAAGAGTCTTCCTGTAATTTGAGTGTTCTTCTTTCAGAATCCTCTTCATGAATCCGGAGTATCGTCAAGTGTTCAGAAGATGGACTTGTGATGGTGTTATCGGCAATCAAACTGCTGATTACGGTCGGACAATCCCTCCCAGGTACATTTTTTTGCCTTGAAGATGATTTGATTAGGTATCATGGTATACCCCACATCTATGATACCTCAACGCTTTGTCGAATCCGATTGCACTTGAGATATTTGTTTTGAGACTTGCGACCGTGGGAAGTAACTACGTGCTCGTAGACGAAGAGACGGAGATGTTTTAGAAGAGAGATAAGAATCGAATAGAAGTCCTCACTACTCATTACTCGAATGAAATAAATGCTTGATCTAAATTCGTGAATTATGGTGACCGGGTAATTTTTCATAACAGATAGATAGAATACAAGCAGTATAAGTCCATTTTATGCAATGGGAAATATAGGGGGGAAAATCAATAAGAAAGAAGCAATTTAAAGTTTTCACAGTAACCAGAAAGAAGTGTCGAAGATGAGCAAATGGACTACTCAAGGATCAATTCATCAATCGCTTCTTGTCGGATTCATCTCCCTTTTTTCTCTCTTTGCAATCTAATTGCAATAACCAAAATCATTGTATAAATTCCAGTTGAATTCTAGCTGAATCATAGTGAAATCGGGAGCATTGTCTGCTTATCCACAATTGATTGTTTCTTTTTTATCCACTCTTAACAATCTTTGTCTCTTTGTGTTATTCCATCCATTTCCTCCATTCTATTCCCTTTTATCAGCTCTTATTGCACAGATTCCGTGTAAACTCCGATTCTAATTATACCCAGTCCTTCCTATCTATGTAGATCCTTCCTATATTTAACTTTATTATTTTATGTCAGATTAAGAAAATTGATGGAAAAGAGAAAGAGAGAGCGACATGCATTCTCCAAATTCGCATTAACCCTTCCGTTTCTCTATCCCTTACCAGTTATTCATCCCCTCTGGCAAGTTCTATCTCTCAAATAGGTCACTCACATCTCTTCTCTTTTCTTCTCTTCATAACCGTTCCATCATTCTCTTCACACTTCTCTTTTTGTGTGATCTACCCTGTAATAATGTCCGCTTCCATTCTTAGACTGGCTAATTACTCCATGGACTGGATCTCCTTCAATTATGGGGGGAAGACTCTGCCATCCCCTTCCCCGTCCTTCTCCCTCTCCCTCTCTCCCACTGAAGATCACTATTTCAGTTATTATGTAGGGGATAGAGGAAATCTTCCGCTTCATTGCTATTGTTTTTGTTGTTCTTTTCCCTCTATATCATAATTCTTGAAAGTGTCCATTGTGATTCCAACCCCTTCCTCCCTTCTTTCTCTCAACTAGTCCAATTCCCTTTCAATGGACTCATATGCCCTTCCTCATTCAATCCTGTCAATCATTACACCTCTCTAGTTCACATTACCTATTCGGATTACTTGTATGTCGCTGTGTAACTAGTGAGTCAATACAGATCATTGTTAGACCACAGATGAGGATATTCCGAACATTGTTTCTCATCAATCTTCTCTTCATATCTTTGAAATCCTTCGAAGTGGTCGATTTATCGATCCGGTTAGTATTTCAATATTGATGAATCTGCATGATTATTCTATCTTTCCAGTGGTTCATTCGATTGTAATTTTGATTCATCTTCATGTGGATGGAAGGGGAATGAACCATGGGTTCTAACTGATTCCATTCTTCTTCCCTGTCCAATTCATGCCCTTCCAAGAAGACTTCCTGCCAGTCAGTTACACTATTCACCTCTCAATCCAAATAATCATTCTAGATGGAAATTTCATGGGAGCACAGGGCAGGTTTGGATCCGAGAAAGAGGTGATCATGTTGAAAATTATTGTTCCATCAAAAAATTCAGGGAGATCTCATTTCTCCTGCCTTCTCTTCTCTTCCTAGAGGAGGTCTACTCACATTCAAGTATTCCAAACAAACTTCAGTTACTAAGCTGGAGGTATTCCACTTTAATCATATCAATATATCTTCTTCAATCAGATTCTTCATCAAGAGGGAGATTCTCTTTCCCTTCTCGATTCAATCTCTGATCTTTCACTTCTTCCTTGGATGGAAAGACAAGTCATTGTTCCTGTGACTGAGGGAGAATCACGAGTAAGAGAGGTCCACTCATATTCCATTAATATATCCTATTCAGATAATATTCCGTGTTTCATCTGTTCTTTCTTCTTTTGATGTAGTGGGAATAGATGAGATTCGATTGAGGGAATTGGCAGAAGGAGAACTAACGAATAGAGGGTAGAATACATATTTGATTCAATCGTACCTATCTATCTCCAAGTTCTAATTGTAGACCAGTGATTTCTCCTTTTCGAAAGTCGGGAGTGAGAAGATCGCCAATTAGTAAGCTTATTCCAATACAAGATAATAAATGATAAGAGACAAATAGATAATTCTTGATTCTCTTTCATCAGAATCATCCCAAACCGACTCTTGTCCTGCAGTAAAATGTGATTTCTCAATCGATTATTGCTCATGGTAAACATTCTTTACTTTCACTTTTAAAATTTCCTATTTAGGATGCCATCTGGAGCATTTAAAATAACTGAAAGGAAAGTAGTAACTGAAGGGAGAGGTTGGGAATTCATTCAGATTCAAAATGATCTTTGATCTCTAGGAGAAGGTTCTCTCAAAACAGAACCGATTACACTTCCTCCTAATGCACACATCAATTTCGAATTATTTACGAGGTAACTGAATGTGTATTATTCCCGATAACAATGAGATTCAGTGATTCATCCACAGTTTCATTCATTGCTCGTTCACAGTCAGGAGAAGATAATCTAATATGGACAAATGGAGGCATTATCCTTAATGGATGGAATAAAATACGAATGCCGATACGGTAAAAATATTGTATTGATTTGATAATGATTAATCCCTGTAGATATTCTCCATCTCCTACTACGATAATAGCGAGAACTACAGTATCTTCGAATGGATTTATAGCCATGAAATATTTTGATCTCACTGATGAAATGGGAAGGGGAATCTATTGTGGTGTGTTATCTTTCTACTTATTCCATCGATTATTTTATTTATACAGGGCAATCGATATCAGTGATTCGACCAAATCGAGCATCTGATCAATCAATGACAAGACTAACAGCAATTCAATCAGTTGAACCTCTTGACTCTCCTTCTGTCCTCCCCTCTCCTCCTTCTCTTCCTCCTCCCTCTTCTCCTTTCCTCTCTTCATCTCCTCTTCGTCCTTCTTTCATTTCATCTCCATCTGTCTCTTCTCTTCCCATTTCTCCCTCTATCATTCGTTCTCCATCGATATTCGATCCTCTATCATTCTTCACTCCTCTCACTCCGAGAGAAAACTTTCCCATTCATTCGATCACAGGAGAACCACAATTCAGAATAGACGACAGGTAGTCAGTCTACTCATAAATATCGTTGATCTTTAATCTCTTCAGATCGATTCCTCGTAGGACTCCGCCCACAACGATAGCTCCTCTCCATTCATCTCACACCTCTGACAAAGCATTATCTGATATTATATCTGGAATAGGGGGACAACCGATACTAGAAGCACAATTGAAGAATATTGCAAAGGTATATCAGCTTTTCTCAAGAATCTTTGATCTTTGATCTTTGATCTTTCTCAGAAGTTTGGATTCGATTCCATCCATGGGGAAAGGGCTCAAGCAGCTCTTTCTGCTGCTAAAAGGATATTTGGAGAAGCAGGAGTAAATAATTTCCTAGCTCAAACTGCGAGTTAGTCTGTCCCTCTTAGATTGATCTTTGATTTCTATCTATAGAAGCATCAATGTCTTCTCCCACAGTACAAATTCCCTCTGGAGTTCGACCTATTCTGCCAGTGAATGTTGCTTCGGAAGTAGGTCAAAGGAAGAAGTGAAGAATTGATCTTTGATCTTCAGGGAGGGGAATCTCATCATAATGAAGAGGTTACTCTATTCAAGAATGTTCCTTCTCCTCATTCTCAATTCGCTCATAAGATGCAATCACTCGTAGGGTTAGTGAATCTCTTGAATACTCAATTGATCACTTCCATTTCAGTCTTCCCGAGCACATCGACTCAAGGGAGAATCCTATGGCAAGGAACTCTATTGATTTCATTGTTCAAAATGCAGCAAAAGGAGTAAAAGAAGATGCATTTTGGGCTATTCGATAGTCTCTCAATCTACCGTAACTTATTCTCCTTTCTAGTTCATGACTCTGTTGTAGTTCCCGAATGTCTTTCCATTTGAACTTTGATCTCTTTGCCTTTATCGATCAATTGATAAAAGTCATATATTCATCATAGGTTGTTATGACAAGGAAACGAAGAAATGAGACAAGATTCGATCAATCGAATGAGAATAAAAAGAGAAGTCGATACTCTATGTCGCTTCTACAGTAATCGCTTCTTCGTGAGATGATCGTTGAAGGACCTGAGAAGAGTACGGTAATCATCAATCGATATCTTCTCTTCTCGCCTCATAAACGTGAGTTGCAGATGCGAATAACCATTTGGGTCGACTGGCCAACCATTCAGAATTGATGATTACATCGTAGTCTCCTCGTTCATTCTCATCCTCAAAGGAAGAAGAGTGGGGTGGAATGAGAGAGGGAAGGAGTGGGGAGGAGGGTAGGGGGACTAACCTCATCCAACAAGGAGAGAATCAATTGGCAACAGGCAGGAGAAGGCACTTTCGGAGTATTGAATCGAACAGTCGCAGACGAGACTGGCTCCTACGACGAAAAGGAAGAGTACGGTAGAAGAGATTAATCGATACCTGTGGCCAAGTTGACGTAATCATAGTGAAGAGTACCACTCCCATCGAAAACCTGCCATTTATCAATTGAGAAAAGAGATTAATCGATATTGTGACCAGTCAGCAGCACGAGGATCATATGGTCGATACGAGACTATTTGAGGGGCAGAATACGGTCGAGTACCGCAGAAAGACCGAGATCTGAATACGGTAGATCGACACAATCGATCGCAGACTGACTCGCACCGTTCTCGCTTCTCGATGAATCGTGCAAAGCCAAAGTCGCCCAATCGAATATCACCATTCGAATCGATAAGAATGTTCTTCAATCGATCGATATAATATATTAATTGTCAATTACCGTACCTCGGGTTTGATATCTCGATGGACTATCGATCGAGTGTGTAAATAGTGAACTGCTTCTGATAACTGTCGAAATATGTGTGCACCACGAGGACATTCTAAGAGGGATATATATAGTTATCGATTACTGTAAGCACTGCTGAGATATATCCCCGCTTGCTCATTTGGGTGCGGGGCTCCCAAGGAAAAACTTTCGAAATTTTGCGGAGCCCCCCTCGTTGTCTAAAAAATTTTTCGCGGAGCCCCCTGTGAGAAAATGTTCGCAAATTGCGGAGCCCCCGGACAGCTAGCGGGACATAGCTCTTCAGTGACTGTAAGATGAATCATCTACCTTCAATACTTCCCTCTTTGAGAAGCAATCGAAGAAGAGTTCCATTGGGATAGAATTCTTGAATGATGGCTATTCGAGAGAGGGAAACATCTTCAATCACACGAAGAGTCGATACCAAATGGGGATGGGATACCTTCAATCAATCATCATTTTATTAATCACGATAACAAAGAACGCGTTCATTTCACCAATTCTTTCACTTTTTGACTGGTCGACTCGTACAAGGGGAATCAATAACTGACTAGTACAGTAATCTCGAGTTCTCGTGGTAGGAACTTATCAGCGATTGATTTATGAAGGGCTCGTTTGTTGATCAGTTTAACGGCAACCATTCTACCGTACCTTGGAGAAGCAATACATGTCGTTCAGTAGGTCGAACTTACAATTGAGAATAAGTTCCGTAGACTGCAGAATGACCACTACTTGCTATAGGAGGTTCGTCCAGAGAGGCTCGTAACTCATTTCGTAATCTGAGTGAATACCGTATTTCAGATATAGAGTACGGTTATGAATACCTTTGTAGCATGCCGATTGTAGATGGAGATTGAGTAGGAGAAGGATGATCACCACCTTCTTTATCATTAGTTATCCGTGGACTCTTGATGGGTGGTCGAGTACCACCAATTCCTCCTTCTTCATTGTGCATCTCGAATGACGATTACCCATCCATCTCACTCTTCTCTTTTATCCACATTCCCACCCCTCTTAACCCATTTCACATATTCATTTCATGTCTCAATTGATATGTAAAAATATACCTCGAAAGATGGAAATGTGCGCTTTTATTTCGCATTTCACAGACAACGTAGGTCAACTTATTCAAAATCATCAAACTGAGCCATGATTTCGTCTTCGTCAAAAGTAGGGAATTCTTCCATTGCTTCAGGAGGAATATCCGCTCTCTGTTTTTCTTCCTCCTCTCGTTTCTCCTTCTCTATTCTCTCTCGCTCCTCAGCTTCTCTCCTTGATCGCAATTCCATCGCCTTCAATCGATTCTCAGCTATCTTTCGACGTTGCTCCTGAATCGGATCAATATTAGTCCCTGATTGAATTTATGAAGTATACCTCAGTCAACGGAGTGGAAACAGACGGGACGATAGGTACAACAACAGGAGTGGAAGTCGATGCAGGTCCAAACATACTACGAGGCTGAAGGAACATTGTGTAGAAAAAAAGAAGAAATGGAATAATCACCTGAGATGGTTCGACTCTCTTTGGAGGGGGAGAGATACTCTTTCCTTTAGGAGGAGGAGAAACACTTCTCTCTCTATCACTCGCATATTCTGTTGTGATGATCCCATCGTCCTGTAATAAATACTTCGCTCTACTTACCAATCAATCACCTACTGAATTCCTTCCTTTTCTTGATCCGGTTGTCTCAAAATCTTCGTCTGTCAACGGCATTCCCATACGAATCTTTGCCATGTATACCTCAAAGTGTCGTGTTAGGAATTGGGGTTGGCTAAACGGTAACGGGATTACGGGGCCCGTTATGAAACGGGAAAGATTACGGGACCCGTAATACTCTCCCTCCTCTGCTCTTCCCCAGGTCGCGAAATGGAGAGAGTGCTTCCGATCTAGCGGTCTCGAAGGGAGGGGGGGGGATTACGGGACCCGTTTAGAGATTACGGGACCCATAATCCTCCCCCTCGCCTAGTGATTTTATAACGGGACCCGAGGCGCGTCATTACGAGCCCCGTTATCCCGTATTGCCAACACTAATAGGAATGCCAAGCGTAACTATTACTTTAATTGATCTCTTTTCTCCTAGTTGCTCGCATCTCGATATAACATCTTCAAATTTCATTCGAGGAGCGAGTACGTGAGCCCAGTGTTGATACTTCTTCATCAACTCGGGGAGTTGTGAGTACTACAACAGTAATATCTTATTATCTATGAAAATCAAAATAGCTCACCGGGTCAGCTTTGGGATTGGGTTTGTAGTTAGTGAATGATTCTTTGAGTAATTGAATTCCAGATTTTCCAACGAGAGATCTCTCATTAAGAAGTGCAAGTGGGTTAGCTATAAACAAGTAGACGTTAGAACATGAACAGGAGGAACCACTTACTCTTCTTCCTAGCTGTTTCCTTCTTCTCCTTCTTCAAAAAGTCGCTAATCTCGTCTTTGCCTGGAAGACCCAATAATAAACATCATTGATCATTAGCTCACCTCCTCCTTTCACTCCATCGTAACGATTATCTTCGATTGCTTCATCGTCTCCAACGACATCTGTGTCACCGAATAACTCATCTTCACCGAAAAAGTCGCCCGTCTCGTCGTCGAAATCCATTTATCTTAACATGGGTAGGATATCTTCGCAAAAGATGGTCAATATAAATGAATAGCAACAATGTGGACCACACATTATGTGGACCACGTGGACCCATAATGTGGACCCATAATGTGGTAAATCATAATTCAATAATTTGGAATATTCAAATGCGGTAAAAATTGCCGCCAAAAATCGCAAAAAAAATGCGCCAATATAGGGACGTTCAAACCGGAAAATAAAATTTGAGAGCCGGGGAGAGGTCTGTGCCACTGTGATAAACGTCGAAATGTGGGAATTCAAATCTCCGTGGAAAATTTTAATTTTCTTAATTACTGATACAATAGAGGGTGCGCCTCTCTAATTTTGTGCTTAAAATATCATATTTGCCATGGAGAGCTTGTGATAAAAAAATTAGAGAAATTGAAATCACGGAAACTGAGCACTTTGAGTTTGAATTTTGCCCTTTTGGTATGTTCCACAATTTAAATTAGCCATGTCGCGTTTTAGGAGGTGCGCCCTCCAAGTTTCAGCTATTTTATGATTTTTAGATCCCGTTAAAGCGTTTACACAATTTTAAGCGAAATTGAAATCACGGAATTTCTAAGAAGCTGCTTTGAAGTTAACGATGTAACCACATCGTTGAAGGGATCCTATTCATTACTTATAATATTTCTATTTATTTTGTGCGTAGAACTCAATTAAAGTAACCGCAATATGTATTGTAAACACCGATTCAGGTTCATATTCACTGATTCGTGTGCAATTTCGGTTGCCCATTTGTACATACCGTATACCCAGGTCCAATTCAAGATCACTGCTAGCGCTGTGGGAAGAAAATCTCACATCACAATATCAATTCTTGATTTTGAAAAAATGCTCTACAAAATAGAATAGAAAAGAAAGAAGGAAAGACAGTTTGAAAATTTCAATTGTTGACATGTCGAAAATATGTGACCAACCGAACCTCGCACTCGCTGGCACTACACCACGGTGGGCGGGGCTTAGCATGGGTGCTTGGTTCTCGCTTAATTTATAATATTTTAAAATTCTGTAAGTGCTATCATGAATCTGCATGGCCGAGAACCCCACAGCAGAAAAATAGGAAATTCAGATGGAGTTTGAATTATCACGTGAACGTCCCTAGCGCCAATATCTTTTAGCCCGCAGAGTACGTTGTGCGCGGATGTGGTGACCTCTTTATTTTTCTCCGTTTGCACGTTTGGTAGAGCTCGCATATCGCATCGGCTTCCGTCTCATAGCCACAAAACTCTAGAATTCCTGTGGATAACCAGTCACCGCTCATAAACTTTCTGTATATTGCTCTTTCTTGTTGTGTGTATACTGTCTAGCCATAAGATCTCGAGATCTCTTGTGTCATCATTTGCGGATTTCACTTTCAATTGATTGAACGCTTTTTGTATTGACTTAGAGAACTCCTCACTTCCATCTCATTGGGATATTGACCGGTTAGCATGAGAACTCGACAACAGCTGCCTTCGCTACTTGTCGATCTCTCTGCTCTTTCAGAATTTCTTCTTCTTTCTCAATCTTATTACTGACTTGTATGTTATGGCACGTTCCGCTCTTTCTCTTCCGTATACTCTGCACAGTTCATTCCATTCTATGCGTCTTTCAATCGTCCTAGTGTAGTCTGTTGTTGTCCTGACCACATTGTTGTGGGGGAGTGTCTCCTTTCCTATTCTCTCCTCACTGATCACATCACCGATTCGTAGTCTATTTATTGTATTCTGCACCGTAAAGTCCCTTAAATCCTCTTCTGCTTCAGGTAATCTCAATCGTCTACGATGCTCTCTCGTCAGATTCTCAAGAACTCTGTTCGCTGCCAGTTAGTTTTTCTTTAACTTGAAATGAATTGTACCGTTTATTGCGTCATCACCTGTGATGTTGATAGGTCATGGTGGTCTCATGTCGAGATGGGACCTCCCGATGCCATTCTTGGTGTCACGGAGGCATTCAAAGCCGATCCTAATCCCAAGAAGATGAATCTCGGAGTTGGAGCTTATCGTGATGATCAGGTTTATCTAATTCAACATGTCAATGATTAATGAGTGTATTGGTTATAGGGTAAGCCTTTCGTGCTTCCGTCTGTCCGTGAGGCAGAACGTCGTATTGTTGGTGACAAACTGGACAAGGAATACGCTGGAATTGCCGGTCTGCCCGACTTCTGTAATCAGTCGATCAAGTGAGTCATTGAGAATGACCATCCCCTTGATAGATAAGAAGGGCCATCATGATGCAATATTACGGCGCGAAAAGATCACACGAATCACATAAAGAATGAAATGTAATAGCACTAAATATACATAATAAATTAAGGCTTGCTCTGGGAGCGAATTCTCCTGTTGTTACTGAGAAGAGAAATGTGACAGTGCAGGCAATCTCTGGAACGGGAGCACTCAGAATCGGATCTGAATTCCTTGTCAGTTAACTTTTTATCCGTTGCTTGAGAAATTAAAATAAATATGCACGAGAGTATTTCCATTGCAGGCGAAATACTCAAAGTCGAAAGTGATCTACCAGCCAACTCCCACGTGGGGAAATCACGTTCCCGTATTCAAGTAAGATTAAAAATGAATTATTATATTCAGGACTCTCTGCAGATTCGCTGGAGTTGATGTGAAACAGTATCGATATTATGACAAGACCACTTGTGGATTCGATGAGAAGGGAGCACTCGAGGTACTGATATCGATCGATGAGACTACCGTAATCATGATATTCCTCTCAGGATATTGGCAAGATCCCTAAGGGATCGATCATTCTTCTTCACGCGTGTGCACACAATCCGACTGGAGTTGATCCCACTGTGAGAAAAATGAAGGAGGAAAGGAAGTGATTTGATCTCATTTAGCGTGAGCAATGGAAGAAGATCTCAGAAGTAGTGAAGAAGCAGGGACTATTCGTATTCTTCGATATGGCATATCAGGTAAGTGAATGGAGTAAAGAGATAAGATGTAATCAATGTGATTGTAGGGATTCGCCTCTGGAGATGTGGATGGAGATGCATTTGCAGTGAGGTGAGAGAGGAAAGAGAAGGAAGAGGGAGGAAGAGAATGATTCAGATACTTCATCGAACAGGGACACAAGATCTGTCTTGCTCAATCTTTCGCTAAGAATATGGGACTGTATGGTGAGTAAGAGGGAGAGGGGAGGGGAAGAGTAGTCAATTCCTTGTTCATCTCAGGTGAGAGAGTGGGAGGGAGAGGGGAAGAGTAGTCAATTCCTTGTTCATCTCAGGTGAGAGAGTGGGAGGGAGAGGGGAAGAGTAGTCAATTCCTTGTTCATCTCAGGTGAGAGAGTGGGAGGGAGAGGGGAAGAGTAGTCAATTCCTTGTTCATCTCAGGTGAGAGAGTGGGAGGGAGAGGGGAAGAGTAGTCAATTCCTTGTTCATCTCAGGTGAGAGAGTGGGAGGGAGAGGGGAAGAGTAGTCAATTCCTTGTTCATCTCAGGTGAGAGAGTGGGAGCATTCACGATGGTGTGTGGAGATACCGATGAAGCAGCAAGAGTCGCATCTCAGATTAAGATCCTCGTATGTTATTTATCCATTTTAAAATATTCTTGAAGATCACGGTGATAAAAGAATAATATGTTGAAGATCCGTCCTATGTACTCCAATCCTCCCGTCCATGGAGCAAGAATCGCCTCGAGAATTCTGAATGATCCTGAGTTGAAGAAACAGTGGTATGATTTATTATTTATTGATACCATAAGATATCAATCATGTGCTATGTTAACTAAATAATGTACATGCGGGAATATTTTCTTGTATAATGTTATTTTTAAGGTTGAATGATGTGAAGGGAATGGCCGATAGAATCATCACAATGAGATCACAATTGAAAGATCTTCTCAAGAAGGTGAGAATTAAGTGGAAAGATGATTCCTTCGTGTATTTCCATATCTCTTTTTATTTAACGATGCATTTATCAAATGAGTCCTTCATTCAGGAGGGTTCATCTCGTAATTGGCAGCATATCACTGATCAGATTGGAATGTTCTGTTTCACTGGTATCAATCCCCACCAGGTATTATACCCATCTATCTTATTATGTCTTATGAATATGTTTAATATCAAATGCGGACTGGCGCTCGTATGGAGAAAAATAGAAGATTGTTGTCCATAAATCCTCCTTGCATCAATAGTACTCTTATCTCTAGTCACTTTTTGATCTGTTCCGGTCCTAGATGGTTTATCACTATTTGTCATCCATCTATCCTTCCATTTCCCTCCCTTCCTCTATCCTTCCATTTTTATCGTAGACTGCTCTCATCGAGTTGATCTCCCTTGGGAGAGGACGGAGATACTCGAGAGTTAGAGAGGGATGAGGGAGGGGGTGGACCACATGGGAGAGAAGAGAGGAGGGAGGGCCAATAAGTTGTCAAAATTATGATGAGATTGAAGGTGCGGTTAGGGGAAAGGTTTTAAAAAGAGAACTTTCTTATACGCGGTTTTCTCAAGCTCCATGCTCCCACTTGAAATGTATCTCACTCTACGTCATTGTATCTCCATTTGTCCTCATTCTTCCTCCATTCCTCTCTCTCTCTTTGATGGTGTGAATCCTCTTTTCTACGACAATCATCTTATTCATGAGAGTACATGGAACACGAGCTGTCTACCCTCTTCCTTCTTCCCCTTCCATCCCCATTCCCTCCTCGCTCCATCCTCTTATTCCAATCTGTTTTCTTCTCCCAATCGCCTCTTCGACCATTTCCCTGAATTATGCGACTGAAAGACGTGCTAAGTCTGTTGTCGTGAAGAAGGGGAGGGAAAGGTACGGTAGCAAGGAGTGAAGAAGGAGTATATGGTAAATGGGAGAGGGATGATCTAGATCGAATTGTGATCTATCTCCATGAAAGTGTCTAGAGAAATGATCTCACTTCTTCCTCCTCTCACTTTTCCTTCTCCTTTCTTGCCTCTTCTCTTCCTCAGGTGGATAGGGCCATTGTTTCACATGAAAGGTCCTTTGGTTGTAAGGAGTCAGATTAGACTGAGAGACGGAAGTAGGAAATAGGACTAGAAGTGGGCATAGACGAAGAGTTAAGAACCGTGGGGAAATGCAAGATCGAAAGAATGACGAAAAGACGGAAGGGGTATTGAAGATCATCATAGCCATAAATGATGTGTATGGAAGAGAAAGTATAATATGATTGTTCAGGTGGAGAAATTGATCAAGGAGCACTCAGTATATCTGACTAAGGATGGTCGTATTTCTGTCGCTGGAATCTCATCCAATAATGTCGGATATCTCGCTAAGGCTCTTCACGATGTCACCAAGTAATAAGTGTGGCCTATCGAATCCGACCCTGCAATATACCGTAGTTAAGCACTACAATGCCCCTCTAGGTATCGTCACCATTCACACTGTAAACTGATAGCTATAGCATAATAGATATATTATTTATGTACCCTACTTCTACGGTCTCCCTTTCCACCTTTATTATGTTGTAGTACGGTAGCACCCTTTTCCCTCTCCCGAGTGATCTTACTGTATTTGTATTGATTGATCGGTATTTTGCAAATATTGGAATACACGTATTTTCACTCGAGTTGGTTTGTTATTTCGTTGAGTTGGAAGTTGCCAAGAAGGGGTTGGATGAATGGAGTAGGACTCTATTGTTGAAGGAGGAAAGGCGGATAGAGGGAAGGAGGGAGGAGGAGAGAGGAGGGAAGAAGAAGAGAGAGAGAGAGGAGACCGCTTTGAGACCCTTCTGTCTACTTTATCCTGTCTGTATTCTATCTACTAAGTTGCATTCTTAATATCATGGTTCATTCTTTCAATATGAGTACTTCTTTAGTCCTCTCTCTCTCTCTCTCTCTTGCAAGTGTATTCCATGGGAGAATTCATTCGGGGAATCCCTCTCTGCAATCTTTTCTTACGTGTTGCATACGGGAAACGACTACGATTTACCCTTTCCTTTGTTTCATTCTCACCGTTTATCCCCATTATTCCTTTGTTTTCTTCACTTGTTCATTCCATTCTCTCATAGACTACGGTAGAATGGACTGAATGAATGACCTACTGTAAGTATCTATATATCGACTGTTGTCGTCACAAATGACTTCTTTCTCTCTCCCATCTTAATTGGTATTATAAATGAATTGGAAGAGGGGAGAAATAGGGAGAGACTTCATCAATAATGGAGTAAAAAGAAGAGAAGGAAGGAAGACCATTTAGATGTTGGTACTCATTCAACCATTCTTCGCATATTTACATTCGAAAAAAAGAATGTAAGGTGTTTATATTATTGTTCCCCTTCCGTTCTTTATTCTATTGGTTTCTTCTTCTCTTTGCATTGTGAATGCTCACAAAAAGAATGAACATTGAGAAGGGAGTCTCTTCATTTCCCCTCTTCCCATAGAGAGTGAAGGAGGGAGAGAGGGAGAGAAGGAGAGAAGGAGACAAGGAGGGAATTCATCCTTTCTACCTTTCATCTTCCAATCACTTCTTCCCCTTTTCTGTTCATCTTCTATTCTCATGGGAATTCCATCTCAAGACGAGGGAAGAGGTGGAAGACAAGTCCTCTCTTATTCACAATCAGATAACACTATGTTTCGTCCATCTTAGTCTATTCCACTCCTTCCAATCCTTCCCTGTCTCAGATGAATGAGTGATAAGTAACAGTACTCGACTTTACACTCTCTTCATCTTCCATACTCTCTTACTATCTCTAACCAGATGTATAAAGTAGATTAGTTCGCATCGCAACTTCCATTCAATTCTCATCCATTCGATTCTTCCCTTCATCCTCATCTTTCTCTTCCCCAATTCCTCCCCTCTAAATCTAAGAATTCACAATCGAAAAAGAAGACAAAGATGTGATTGAAGAAAAGCCTTTCGTCTATATAGAGAACACAATTCGATCCTTCGTCATTTTGTGTGAGAGACTGCCTTTTTCTTCAGTGAGAATCATTCTCTCTCTTTTCCTCATTCTACCGTTTATCCTTCATAGTTCAAGTACGAGTCACCCCCTCCCTCCCTCTCTCTCTAACTTCCTTCTTCTCATCTTTTCACTGATCTCATTTGCATTCTGATTACCTCTCTCTCTCAATCTCATACTCTCTTATCGATCAGAGACAACGAGAGAGTGTGGAATAATGAGAGAGTGTTGTTCTCATAATCATTATCCACTCTTCTTCAGTATGATTTGTGATGTGAACGACATTTGATAGATTCATCATTGAGGGAGAGGGAGGAATGGGTTTGTCTATTGAGATGGAAGAAATGGTTCTTCCTTTTCCCTTCACAACAATATCACACATTCATACCTTTCCTTCCATTTAAAGCCGTTGAGTGGATGGAATACTCAGTTATTGTAGAAGAGAAAAGAGTTCCTTTTAGTCTCTCCATTCTCTTCCTTCCAAGAGGAAGTTCATCTCAGTTAACTCAGATCAAAGAAACTTTCCTGTTCTTCTAATCATCTTCTTTCTATTTTCATCCTTCTCTTTTCTCATCCAATTCAATTTCATCTGCAAACTGCACCACAACTGGATGCTTCAACCTTTTTTTCACTCTTTGCAATGAGTTGTTTCTTCTTCAAATGAGCACTGTTCCATATGCAACTCCACTCTTCTTCTCAATTTCTCTCTCAATTTCTCATTCCTCCCTCTTCTTCTCTCTCCATTCCCTTTCCCTCTCTCGCATAATCCTACCATCGACCTTTTCGAGTCTTCCTAAAAACGCACAAAATATCTTCGGTGTCCTATTTCCATCCTTTTCTTATCCTTCCATTCCTTCTTGAACTACACTTTGAATCTCCCTCTTTCCCCTACGCATTCTCTCCCTACAATTCCACTTTGGATCCAGTTCATTCATACTTTGTGACACTGATTTTAGGACGAATCTTGAGGAATTCTTAGAAATTCGAGTGTGAATAGAGGATAGAATGGAGAATATGAAAGGGACTGAAGAATGAAGTTACGAAGGAATTCAACCTCAAGAAGGGACATCCATCTCTATAGAGGATGTTGACTTAGATCGTTCACTTTCCATCACTATTCCATTCCACTGTCACATTCAGAGACAGTCCCTATCTTTTTCTCTCCTTCCATCATTGTTTAGTTCTTCTCTTCTCTTCTGTATTCTAGTCCACTCAAAGGCATTCGTCCGAAATGGAATGAGAAGGGGAGATCTAGAAAAGGAGTGTGTGTCTCTCTCTATGGAACTTCTTCCACTTCTTTACCTCCATTCATATCTAACAGTTCTTTCCTTCCTTTCCTCTCCTTCTTCTTCTTCTTTTCAATGGAAGTCAATCTTCTCTTCAGTTCATCTTCTCTATAACTTTCCTTCTTCTTCTCAATCTCTACGATTCTTTTTGATGGACTTTCCTTCCTTTTTTTTCTTCATCTTCACTTTTTCTTATTCCAGAAAGGAAGAGTTCTCTTTTCATTCCTTACTTTTCTCATCTTGTATGTTCAACTAAATCTTCATAACCGTTTCATTCATTAATTCCAGTACGGTATTTCATTGCATGTCTACCACTGATCATCTATCTCTATTCCATAATCGGATTTCCGTTACTCATCTTAGAGAGAGAGAGAGAGAGAGAGATAGGATGAGTCTTCTCTCTTCCTCTTCATTCTCTACTAAGGATTATTCCATCATGACTCTATTTCTGTTCTCTTTTTTTTCTCTTTTCTATTCTTCCAAAACTCGTCAAAAAGGACGTTTTCACTGAGTTGATCTACTCTTCTTTCTTATCCTTCACTTTTCTTCTTCTTCTCTTTGACCAACGTGATATCATTCCATGGGAGGTCTTCCTCCTCTTCCCCTTCCCATACAGTTTCTATCCTTTCCTTCCTATCAGTCGTGTTTTCCATCTATTCGTGTGTCTATCTATCTAATCACATCTTTTCTTGTCGATTCATTCTATTTCTCTTTCCATCCCCCTTAGATGGGACGGAATTCCCTTCTTTCCCTATCTAACTGGAACCACATCCGAATTCAGTCTCTCCCTTCCATTGCGGAGGCGTTTAATCTACAGTGAAATCATCAGACGCCAAAATACTCAATTTTATCCTTCCGATTCTCATTCAAAATAATCTTTCCCTTCTTCTTCTTCTCAAATCTGCAGAGATCTCGAAACTTTCCAATTTGGCTCTCGTTTTATCCAATCTATTCTTCATCCCTTTCTTCTTCTTTTTCCTCTTTCTTTCTTGAATCATCCGAAATGTGATATCTATTCTCTATCCACTTTCATCCATTCGAAATAGAGAAGGAAATGCGTGAAACGAACGAATCTTTCCTTTCTCAAAGAGCAAAAACTGCCATGTGAGTGTCCCCTCTCCCTCAAGAGGAGGGATTGGGCATTCCTTACCATTCTAAACCATCTATTGATAGGAAGAGTGTTCATCATTCAATCTGAAAATGAAGGAATGGGAGATGGAAATGTCTTGGTAGTCTCTAGTTGGTCACGTCAAAAGTGCTTCCTCTCTTCTTGAAGACTCAATCTCTTTCTCTCTTTTATCTCTTCTCTCTCAATGGAATCATTCTCGTTCCTTCTTAATCGACCTCCTTACACTCTTATGATCTCTCTCTCTCTCTCTCATAAGAATGAGATCCAGATGTATTCCCATTATCAATTCATTGTCCTTCTTCTCTCTCGGAAGTCCTTCCATTCTTCCCATCACAGTTCCTTCTATTCTAATCCCATCATCATCTTCTTCTTTCCTATTCTTCCAATCTCCTCATTCCTTCTCTTCATTGTTCTTATTTCAGTGATTGATATGATTCCCTCACCCTGATTCTTCCCCATGACAATTCTCCGTTCCTTACGAAGGAAGAATCGACTAATCTTCCTTTCTCTTCTCTCTTCTCTTCTACTGGTTGGAGTCTATTTAGGGACAGTAAGGAAGAGATCAGGTTAGATCATTGAATGACATTGAATAGATGAGATCTTCTTCTCATCAGAAGTTGCCCTTCCTCTTTCACTCCCTCGACGACGTCTTCTTGGATTCAAGGAGATATTCATTCCACAATGCAGCAAGTTTGTTATTTTGACATCTGCTATATGATCTGGTGATCGGGTATCATAATGATTACATTATGTGTCTACAGTCATTCTTTATCTGGAGGAGGATCGTCAGAAGGAGAAGAAGAGGGACAATTCCCTCCTGATTATTTCACTATCGAACAAAGACAGAAAGGAGCAGGTTAGAATTATCACTCTCTATATTCATTAACTATGTCCATCTCACTGTTCCCTTTTCTTCTTCTTAGAATGGGAGAAATTCCTTCGTAATCTCAACAAGTTTCGAGAGAGAGATAGAGCTGGTGCTCATTCATATTTTATAGCTGAGAATATTACAACGAAGAACGAGAAAGAGAGAGAGAGAGAGAGAGAGAGAGAGAGAGAGAGAGAGATGTTGGTTTAGGAGGGGGCAGGGCAAGGGAGAATGAACTGTGAAATTGGATGAATATATTGCACTTCCATTCTCAGTTTATTCCATCTCTTTATTTGTGTCGATTGAATGACGAGAGTATCGAGTACAAATCATACGAATGGGATACATTCCATTCCGCAGTAAAAAAGTTCCCATTCCATCAAAACCCACGCTCCATTGGTGGGTATGGCGATGACGAATTACTATGGAAGAAGTTCAATTGATGGAATGAGATGAAGAATTGTCTGAGATAAAGGTGTTTTCATTGCAGTATCTCTTCACGTAATTGGTTTAATCTACATGTTCGTTGCCCTTGCAATCGTGTGTGATGAATTCTTCGTTCCTTCCCTTGCTGTTCTCACTGAGAAATTAGCAATCTCGGATGATGTCGCTGGTAAGGAACACATCTATTCTTCAATATCATTCGAGACCATTGATCTTTGATCTTTCCTAATCATCTCTTCTCACAGGGGCGACATTCATGGCAGCCGGAGGATCGGCTCCCGAATTCTTCACTTCGGTCATCGGAGTTTTCGTTGCACAAAACAACGTGGGAATTGGAACAATCGTAGGTGAGAAAGAGGAGATCCTATTTGCAATTTAATCCCATCCCTACAGTATTCACACGGGATAGAATGCTGTCCATTAGAGAAAGAAAGGAAATAATGAATAGAGTGATAGTATCTTCGTCTTCTTTTTCTTCTTAGTCCTTGTCATCTGATTGTATCCTTCCTCTTCCTTCTATTTCTATTCTCCTTCTCTTCCTCTCTCTCTCTAACGAGTAGACATCAAAAGAGGGAAGGACACAAGGGATAACATTGGAATGAAGAATAGAGAGGCTCTTGAATGGAATAATACCGTAATCCATTCCAGGATCGGCAACCTTCAATATCCTTTGTGTTCTTGCTTTCTGTACAATCTTCTCTACTACAGTACTACAATTGACATGGTGGCCTCTCTTCAGGTATGCACTGCATTTCTATATACGATTTCATGGCAAATGAATTGGAAGAATGAAGATACTTGAACAATTTGTTTGTTTGTCTCCGTTCTAGAGAGGAATGGAAATATTGACCACTTTCTATTCTTCCATAGCCCGAATTCCAGGATGATATTTGATCTTTGCGAAAGAAACTCTAACTCTCCGGGGAAGTATCTAGCAGAGATTGCAATTGATATGTTATACCACTCATCAATTAATTGCAGAGATGTGTCGATCTACATCTTTGCTCTATTCCTACTTGGATATTTCTTCCTTGACGAGAGGGTATCAATTGATCGATACAGTATCCCATCTACCGTACTCCATTCAGATTACGGTACACGAAGCGGCTGCTCTATTCTGTATTTACATCTTCTATGCGATATTCATGAAGTACAACGAACGAATTGAGAGATGGGTCAAGATTAATCTGTGTGGAGAGAAGTACGGTAGATGAGAGGGAGAAGTCAGTTATCGATTACTATTTAGACCTGACGAGGATAGTGTGGAAGAAAGTGTGAATCTACAACAGACGACACTCGAAATGAATGGGAATGGAATTCCATTGGTAAGAGAGAATAGGATTGAGTAGAGATGATGAAAGAATGATTGAAGGTGAAAAAGGAAAGAGTTGAGATTGGAGGACATGAGAGAGTAGAGAGAACTCAATCTGTTGCATCGAGAAGAAGATCATCACTCAATAGAAGACAATCTATTCCCATTCTACATACTGGTATTATTCCCTCTCTCTTCTCTCACATTCAGATTGATCTTTGATCTATTCAGGTGCAATGTTCCGTAATGGAATCGTCCAACTGATGAATCACACTCTCGAACAATTGGCTGAAGGTTGATCTTTGATCTATCTAATCTGTCCCTAATCTCTCTCTCTCTCTATTCGAATGAATAGTCTAAGTCCAGTCCACTTGCTACCGTAATCCCTCCTTTATCTTCCCTTCGTAATAGTTAGTAGACTTTCAGATGAGCAAGGATCGAGCAAAGAATCAATGGGTTCGTTTATAGATATCTTATTGATCTTTGATCTCTTGTGCTTTCTCTACTTAGTTGTATCTCCATTGTCTCAGTTTCTCTCACAATCTCATCTCACTCTCTTCTCATCCTTAGTTCTCCTCTCTCTCTCTCTCTTGATGTCAATATTCTCAACAGGTCTCGTTACATCTCATCATCATCATCCTTCGTACCACTCTCTACTCAAAAGTAATGGATGACATCACTTGCATCTCTTTAGTCGTGATTGAATCCTTCCTATCTCCACACAGCTTTCTCATCTCTCTTCGATCTAATGATCGATGCACTCTTTTCCCCATTCCCATTAGGGGGCGTTCCGTGCTTCCACTATGATTGTCGAGTGTAAATGGTAGAATTGGGATAAGTATATTCATATAATCAATCGATAATCATTGTAGGAGAGGATGAGAGTGAGGAACAATCGGGAAGACATTCGGTCGCTTCCAATAATAAGGAACAGGTCAGAGATCGGAATGATATTCACGCATTTGATTGAGGGAATTCCAGAAGCAGACAGATTTGGATATTCCCCATGAGAATGGTCACACCAGAGAAAGAAGACACTCTCAAATGGATGAAATTGTATGAATTATCGATTGATTGAGACGTGATTAGACTCATTTCAGAAATCCCTACTAGAAGAAGAAGAAGAGAAACCATTAGATATGGAATGGCCAGATGAACCAATGAAAAGACTTACTTATATCCTTCTTGCTCCTCTTCTCATTCCCATGTGGGTTACGATACCCGATGTAAGGAAAGAGGTACGGTATCTACCGTATTCCCATTCCAATTGATCGATTGAAGGGCTATCGTAAATACTTCCCTGCAACATTCATCATCTCCATTCTATGGATTGCATTCTTCTCTTATCTCATGGTTTGGTGGGCGAATACAATAGGAGAAACGATGCAGATTCCAACGGAGGTTTGGAATTTCCCCCTTTCCCCGATTGATCTTTGAGCTCTGTAGATAATTGGATTAACTATTCTTGCTGCTGGAACAAGTATTCCCGATTTAATCACCAGGTTTATCCTTTTTTTCCATTCACTATCAAAATAATTGACTTACAGTGTAATAGTCGCTCGAAAGGGATTGGGAGATATGGCAGTCTCTTCTTCAGTTGGTAGTAATATCTTCGATGTTTGTGTTGGGTAGGTTATTCTTCTCTTTCTCTCCTCTTCATCTCTCTTCTCTCTTAGTCTTCCCGTTCCATGGTTGCTCTATTTCCTCAAAGAATCCTTCTCAGCTGAAGGACCAATGTACATATCAGTATCGAGGTAGGTTGAGTACGATAATGAATCACTAACTGATTATATTTCCAGCAAGGGTCTTTTGTGTTCCGTTGGAATGCTATTCATCATGTTAGTCGTACTAGTTTTCTCCATTATGATCTCAAACTGGCAAATGAATAAGGTAATTCCACAGTGATTGATTAATCGATCTACCGTACTCTTCAGATCTTTGGAATCATCATGATAATCTCATACGTATTCTTCTGTATTTTCTCTGTTTCTCTTGAGACGGATCTTCTTACTTGCCCTCTTAACATCTGTTGAGTGCTACAGTACACCTACCGAACTCTTCCTCCAATCACGAATTGATTAGAATGAGTAGTTCACTTCTGTATCTCCATCCCGTGACAGTATTCCCCAGTTCCTCTTCTCTCAATCGATATTTGACCGTTGATTGATCTGCCAATTAGTCTTATTCCTAACCGGTGACCTCATTCGTTCAATCCCAATGATCTACTCTTTCTCTTCTTTCACTTCTCTCTCTCTGAATAAAGAAGTCGTTTCTTCAATGTCTATTCCAATCAGAGAAGGGAAGAGAAGGGACAGGTCTTGAAGAGAGGACGAATTCAGTAGTCTCCAGAGATGTCCTCGGGTAGAGTCTTCCTCTACTTCTTCCTTCTTATTATCTCCGTTCATTCTCAGGGTAAATCTCTCTCTCTCTTTCTCCTCATTATCTTCAATCGATATTACAGTACTTCGTCATCGTCGTTCTCAATCTCACAAGACGTATCATTCCATCCCTTCTTCTACATATAAATTGCACTGCTCATTCATACGATGTATGTCCTCTTGGTATGAGCTGCCTCCTCTGTCGAACTATTCTTTATTTATTCAGAGGAAGGATGTCAAAGGGAATTAACGAGAAGGAACGGACAAGAGTACAAGAGACATTGTGTATTTCTAGACAAGGCAGCTCCAACTCTTGCCAAGATTCATTGAAATACAGTAGACTATCGATAGAATCAGAGACCGAGTCTGCAAGTGGCTGATTCCTGTAGAGATTCCGTCTTATCCACTCTCTTTCCAGAACACCTCAATTATCGATTATTTATTCATTTATTCCTTGTGATTTTTCTCTTACTTGCAGTAGAATCCCTTGCAAGTGGAAGTATCACTCTTCGCACATTCTCCTGTGTCCTGAATCTTATCAATTTACCAATCGATAAATGTCTTCAGCGTACCTTTCCGCGACATTTGCGACAGAACTCAGAGCAATCCTTCCACAGAATACCTGTAGAATGTCAAAAACAATGTAGATAGGACAGAAGGAAGTGAGATACCAGTGGACGGCTTCTCAGAGGGAACACACTTGGTGGCTACAGTATAGCAGTTCTTTGGTTTATCATCCTTTCCCTTCGGAGGTGATGCCAGAATGGAAAGAGGAATGAGGAGAAGAAGGATGACTAGGAGAGATTTCATTGTCAGACTGAGATACAAACTGATCACTACCACTGATCTACTCTCCAACAGTTGTTCTTGTTGTCTTCACTTCAAGAGGTCGTAAAACTTAACATATGTGTTTTCAATTTTCTGATGTCATCATCCAAGGATAATTCTTCAACAAAAACACAATAAGATGCTTACGAAATATTTTTTTTATTTCGTCGATAATTGCAAAGCCGGTCCGAAGACCGGGGAAAAGAAAAAATGTATTCGTATTCGTATCTTTGTACCGTAGTTTGTATTTGAGATACACAACTGAGCGTGAATCAGGGAATGTACGTGCTCTCGTTAATCTGCATGGCCGATAAGCTCAGTTCTACTTTATGTTATATATGTTTTGTACAATAAGCATTCCCCGAAACAAGTTTCGACCTCCCTTATTCATTTGAACTATGTTCGTCAAAGATATTCTTCCAGTAAACGTGATATTCGTCTCCCGATTATAAGTTCATGCAAATATCGATTTTGAATATATTCTTCTCTCGTTTAACTGTTTTATAAGATTGAATCGGTCTCATTCTATCACTTCCAGGAGTTAACCATGTCGCCTCCTGCTATGAGAGGAATGCTCCACGCTTATGGCCGCAAGGTGAGTATCAATATTGTCTCTTTCTCTTTCTCTTCTAATATTAATTTATTTTATTAAGGCGATCGGTATCTCCTTCATCGGAGGCCTCACCGCCACCCTTGCTTTCTACTTCGGATACGTGCAGCCCCGTCACAACAAGTACGAGGAGTTCTTCAAGTGAGTGTTACACATATTGATTTTTATGTTTACCTATTTGCTTGAATCTTGACTGTGTCCTTCAGGAGCTACGACCCGTACACTCGCATGCGCGAGATCTGCGCCCAGAACAAGAAGTACATGCACACGTGCCCCGATGAGTTGGCCAAACTGTACGAGGAGAAGGGCAAGCCCATCCAGTCCGCTTAGACGATTAGAAGTCTCTTTCTCTCTCTCTGTCGATGTGTACAGTCTTGTATTCTCATAAAGACGTAGACTGACGACGACCCTTGTGTTTCTCTAGTCTCACATTTATAAATAATTTTGATCGAAAGCTTGAATCGGTTAGCACCTTTTTATTCGTTAATATGGAGATGTTATTAGCAGTTTTCAAAATTAAAACAAGTTAGAATAGGTAAAGTCGCATTTGGAAATCAATGGTGGGATGCATAGCTGTGGTCTGCTTGATTATCATCGCTCAGATCGATGGTTGAATAGGAGGGAGGGCCACGAATGGGAGGCATGGAAATCTGAATACTATGACTGGACAAGGCTGGTTGAATATAACAGCGTACCGTGAACATATTTTGATCTCTCTCCCGCTTCTTCTCAATGAGTTCCTCTAATTGAGATGCGGAGATGGTGACAGTAACCTAGAAGGGAGTTATTTGTTATAATCTCGTTTTGAATACCTCCTTGAGTACATTGAGTCTTCTCTTGATGAGCATGAGACTGATTTGAGCGAAACAGAGAAAGACTGCAGTCATCACACACATTATGATGAAGGGCACTGGGGAGGATATGTGAGTAAATACTATCGATGGAAAAGACTCACGGGTCAGACTATGATTTTGATGCCACATTCGCAGAATGGCCTTGCTCTCTTTCGCATAGTTATCATGGTGTTGAGAAGAAACAGTAGTATTCGTGGTGAGATCCTCCATCGATGACTCGCAATCCTCAATATCGATTGATCGGAGGACTAAGGAACCTTATCTATTACCTGACATTCGATGTGAGAGGAAGCGATGAGTGTAAGCGAAATAAGAAGAAATGAAGAGAAGAGTGGATGATGAAACATTGAGAAGGGTAATATTTACTGTGGGAAGACTAAAGAAGATAGAGAAGGGTATGAGAAAGGAATCGACTGAATTCCGTTACCCATTCAAGTGATCTACTAGAGGGAAAGGAAAGGTGAGGTCAGATGGGAGGGTAGATCAAACTACTTTATTATAACAGAGAAAACAACAGTTACAACGTTTGCTATTAACATTAGAGAGGAACAACAATAACACTACTATTCAACTATTGATGCATTAGATTTGTTCTACTTCTTGATCCACCACTTTTCTTCTTTGGGTCGAGAATGGACAAACTAGAATAATATGTCGATTTATTATTATATCGACGGTAATTAACAAACCTCATCATCCGAATCGGATTCTGACATTCCTCCCATACTCGAATCACTATCCGATTCAATTATTCTATTCGAAATATTGTCATCATTCTTCTCATTCATCTGACACCATCATTATTATCACTATCTCATTCTCTTTCCACTAACCATATCATTTTCTTCTCTCTTATATTCCTGATGTATTCTATTCATCTTCCTTCTCTTCTGCTTCATCATTTCGTTACCATGCTTATCGAGAACGACTACAATATCGATTACCATTCATCCAATTGGTTGTGAACTAACGGTATTCTCTTCCTCCCTTCACAGGTACTCTCATTTTCTTCGTCCATTCCGGAGCTTTCTCGCCCAGTTCATTTCGAATAGATATTGCATATCTCCATACATTGAGAGCTGCAAGTAGTAGATCCGTTCCTCCCTCCCTCACAATCAGATCCTCCCTTACGATGTAGATTGTCTTGAGCCGCAGATTGAGCAGTAGTAGCTTCTCCCATTACGACTCTCACTACTGATTGAAATAATCTCGATCTATTACCTTTCTTGCAACCAACCAGTCTCTGGAAAAAGTCATTATTATCTAGAATAGGCAACTGGTTGATTGGAAACATGGGGGAAAACAACGATTTAACACATATACCTTCCTAACGAGTTTCTGAACTTCTTTTAACGAGGCCTTCTCAACAAAGTTCTGAAATGAAAGATGAAAAAAGAAGAATGTAAATATGGAAGCCAAATACCTCCTTCTGTTCCATATCAGGAATAATTACAAGACGGAATGTATTACGTTTAACAGGTAGTTTCAGTTTACGACGAAGTCTTCCGTAGAAGGAACTTAATCGAGAACGAGGAATATTATGAGAATTAGCTGTTGCAGAGATTTGTAGATCTGATTGATACAGCAGCTGAAATGTACACATCGACTAGTGACTGCTGGTCAATCATTTGATTGAAAAATTGTTGTATACGAAGGAAATTTCTCCCTACAACTTCTTCTTACCTCTCTAAGAGCATTTCGAACTGAATCCAGTTCATCCTCAGACAAATAACTTCTTTCACACGTCGTTTTCAGTGTATTTTCGATCTCCGATTCATATTTTTCGATCTATAAGTAAGTAAGTCGAAAGTGCTACCTTACTCCCCCGCTCTCTTCCATCTCCAGTTTGGAGAATCCTCGTCCGTCAGCTTGAGTAACCGGACGAGTATTTGCCCATCTGGACCATCAAAGGAGGACCCAGGACCGTGCCCGAGGAAAGTGGCAGGGGGGATGGGATCCCTCCCTACCCATGTACTCTGCATACGTCCCTCCCCCCCCCCCTCTCGTTTCCCTCATTTCTGTCGGTGTTGTCCCATGAATCTCACCACACTGAACTCGACGATGGCATTGTTATCATAAATCAAATTTCCATTCGTCTCATTTTGATCGCGTTGAGAAAGAGAATCTGCGATAAAGGGTGATAACTTATACGTGTAATATAAAACCTTGTCTATTCTCTCCGAATAGATTCGATTCTAATTGAGACAAAGTATCCTCTCTAGCAGCAGCTTCCAATTCTTCCAGTTCATTAATCGCATTATAACTCTCATCATCATTAAATGTCATCACATCGACTTCCCTCTAAATAGGAATAGATAAAAAAGTATGCTCTTAAAACTCATTCATACCTCTACATTATTAAGATCAAATTCACCGTAAGAGTCTTCATTTTCTACAGTGAATTCTTCCTATATGGAGAGACAATTTGCTCAGAATACAGATAAGTACATACCGTAAAAGACATTTCATTTGATGCAGGAATCATACTTTGATTAGACAAATTTTCATCTGAAGAAAATTTTCGGATACTTTGAGAGTCACGAAAACTGACCATCACATTTATTTTTTACAGTGTCACCATCTGCACTAAAAAATAATCATTATAAATTAAAGATAATTAGCGCACTTACTTCAGATTGACGAATTCAACAAATTTACCATCGACAGACACTGAAGGGAATGGTCAATATGAAGGAAAGAGGCGAAGTGGAAAATACCTCGTTTAGGGGGAGATCCATCTATAGGAGCCTTCACTAAACGAATTAAATATCGGCAATTGGGCGGCTTGCTCTCATATCTGTGCGTAATATAGCATATTAAATGACCTCGTGTATTTAAAAAAAAAAACAGGAATTGTTTAAATTAACCTCGATCGTTTAAGAATTGCAGGAATGTTGGTCGATAATCGGATGGGAGATGCATGAAAACGTTGCTGAAATTTTTCATTTACGATCTATTTAAAGTGTTCAATTACTTTTCTGAATATTCTTTGAGTAGATGCCACAGTGTTCTCTACGGATGGAGTACTGTGGGCTTGAGCATAGAAGACACTAGCTTCGCTTGTACATATCTTGCTATGTATCCAAAACAAACGATTTAGATCGATCTGAATCAGAAATTATGCAATATAAGCAACTTTGATTGAAATACCAACTTGAAAAACACGCGCGGCCTCCTCAATCGGATGGCCACCATTGAGAACACTCTTCAGTGCGTTTTCCATGTCTATCTAAAATGCATTATCGTTGAAATACTATCGAGATAATGCAATAACCTTATCCTTGTAACATTCGAACTGTTCATCACGTAGAGCATTTTCCACGATTGAATCGTCCTCTAGAAAATAATGATAACATCTAAAGCTGTTATGCGTGAGAACCTTCACCTATGCAAGATTCTCCAGAGAAAGAACGGAATGATGGCGTAACGTTACGCGTTGCGAGAGTATGAAACATCTAAACATAAATAACAAGAACAATGCGAAGCATCATAAAGAAGGCAAAAAGTGGAGACAATTGAATGAAGATTTTTACACAAATTACAGATGTTATTCAATATCAGTCTATCTACCGTATCCACGAGTAACTATTTTACTTACAGTATCTATTAATCTAAGCAAATTTACTTTTTAGTTTCTATGCTGATCAGCTGATTCACTTTTCATTTTCACTTCTTTTCCATTGTCTTTGTTGTTTTGTATCTTCAATTTTTCATCACGAGTTTTATCGCACACAAATTAGATGAAAGGAGGTGCAGTGATCTCGGTGATAGCTCACACGGTTAATCCTTATCACGAGAAAAGGTCGGAAGAGATTGAAAGGGGGGAAGTGAAGTGGGAATGGGAGAGGATGGAGTCTCGATGACTGGCAGATTCTATCGACCGGGTCCAGTAGTCTGGCCAGTTATTCCAGTGTTATCACCATCAGCTTCGCCCTCATTCGGAGCCGGAGATTCCGATCTGATGATGATGTGATGAGACTGCAATCTATTCTCTTTACTTACTTTGCTCCTCCATTTTCTGATCTTCCTCCTCCATTCTCCGATTTTGCCTGTCCTCCTCTTGACTTTCTTCTCTTTGATGATTCGTCTCCTCGTTTCTTCTTGAACTGTAATGAAGCTAGATATGATAAGTGATTACGGTAGTCTTTTACCGATTCGTCCTTCTCCACATCATTCTGCTTAGCCTGTAATAAAAATACAGGAGATTACGGTACTTTCCTCCTGGTACCTCTTGTTCTTGATTATTCTGTTGTCTCTGTTGTAATGCAGCTGATCCTTTCTTTCTCTTAGATTGAGGAACGAGTCTACTCGATGGTCCCTTCTTCTTCCCTTTAGAAATCTTCGATGAATTATTGAAACACTTCGACGATTTCAGTGATTCCTACAATGAATCAATCAATAGACTAGATTAGACTACCGTAATCTCTCACATCAGCTCCAGGGAGTACGATAGTCTTCATATTGGCCGGACATCCATCTCCGGGTACTTCATATGGACCAGTGTATGGATTGGCCATATCCCAATCGACTGGTGCCGTTGCTTCGATCTTGTATGCCTGGAATGAGGAATATGGTAGATTACGGTAGATGGAAGGGATCGATAACTCACTTTGTACATTGAAGTGATCACAAAATGAACGAATTTGTAATCAGGAATATCGACGTAATTGAGTGTATCAACATATTCCATTATCTTCTCATAATGTTTCTTCGGACATCCAGCAAACAATCTGAGAGAATGATCTTTGATCTATCTCCCTTACTTTCCATTCTCACTTATTACGATTACTGTTTCCCACTTCACGCACTTCCAATTTCATCTTGAGAACCTAAATGAAGAAGTTAATCTTTGATCTTTGATCTTTGTTTCCTTACTTGATCCTTGCATTCTCTTCCCAGATGAGACCATGGCAATTCTCCACTCGTCCATTCCAGAATCATATAGAGCCATCCTTCGATATCATCTTTACGTGATTGTTCCTGAACGGAAATTACTGTAGATGGGGAATACGGTAGACTACAATACCTGTGATCTCATTGCAACAAGTGGAGCATATCTCGTTGTTCCTCGGAAAGGAGCTGTATCACGGGGAAGACGAATATCTTTGTCCTGAGAAGAAAGAGTACGGTGGAAGGGACTCCATCGATTCTACAGTACCTTGGCTGTGAATTGTCTGCATAATCCAAAATCGAGTAAGAAGATGACGTGTCCTTCATCTTCGTCCTTCTTTCCAATAGCGAAATTGCCGGGTTTAATGTCTCGATGTAGGAATCCGGCCTCAAGAGAGGGAAGAGTACTGTAGGGAGTCCGATGGGTCAGATTACTAACTCGATGGAGATTCTCAATAGCAACAAGAGATTGTTCAGCAGCTTTAAGTGCAGTATTGAGTGTGAATCGAAGTTCGGCTCTTTCCACTCGAAGATCCCATAGATTCTTCCCCAATAACTTCATGATCAGATAATTGAATCGACCTGCCAACTGAAATCGATTCATTACCGTAGTCTCATTTCATCTACCGTACCCTTCCTCTATCGATTGGTCGTGCGAAGTGTTTACTCTCGAGTGCAGCAGTTGCCTTGAGTACTTTACAGTCCATAATGAGTACCTGAGTACGGTATTCTCAATGGATCGCTCAAAGGGACAAACTAACATTCTTCTTCACTGTTACTGTCTCACACTTCATTGCCAATCGTTTACCATCTCTACATCGAATAACTTCATATACTGCTCCATATCCTCCCTTTCCAAGTAATTTCACCACCTGATTAAGATAAGAGTATGAATACGATAGGGAGGGGGAGTAGGGTATTACCGTATAACTTGCTCTCTTATTGTCAATCGATTCATCCACTTTCGGTAATAATTCCTCGGCATTATCGTCTCCCATACTGAGAAGAGGAGGGAATAAGAGGGAGGGAGAATGGAGGAGGGAGGAGGGAACCTTAGTCGAGTGAACCGTCCTCGACGAGAGAAAAAGGAGGGAATGGATGAGGACCGAACCATCTCCCGCTTCTCTTCCCCCTCATTCACACTGAATATTAAAATTGAAGATAAATGAAGAAATCGATTTAAAACTTACAGTATATTTTCGACTCCCCAAACGTTCATTCCATTTTCGTATTATTGTAATCTCCTGAGTGGTTCATCTTTGAATGAATGTTTCTGCTGAAGTTGTTCCTGCTTCTTCTGAATACACAAACAATGATCGATTAACAATAATCTTAGTACGAGTTTTCCTTATTCTTCACATCGTTCTTCTCTTATGGGCAACATCTCAAATGATCTGTGCAATCTTCGGATTCAGTATCAACACGGTAAAATCAATCCACCCTATTGGATCCAATGCTCATTTCAGTACCTTCTGGCAACTTTCCTTGTCTATTTCTGTTTATCTTCATCTCAGATCAGTTTCGGAAAGATGTCAGTCACTCCCTCCCTCCCCTTCTCTTCTACAGTAATCATTCCAGTGCATTGGATGAGGAAGATGCAATGGCTTCTCTAATCTCAGCCTATTTCACAATTGGAGTTTTCACAATCAATCTCCTTCTTTTAATCGTCTCAATCGCTCTAATGATAATGGAGAAGGAACTTCCAACTTCTGATCCTCTTTTCCCTTTGGGAATTCAATTCGTTCTTCTAGTCATCATCTCATTCATCTCTCACTTTTGTGCCTTCCTTCTCTTTTATTTCTCTCTTCATGAACAACTAGAGAAGATAAACGAATGTTGAATGAGATCGATAGTGCAAACCCAAATTGACTTGTTTACTTCGACTTTTTACACAATTATCCCTATTTGCGTTGATTGAAATGTAAATGAGAATCGATATTCTCTCTTCTCCCCCTCTCATTCTCTCATTCATCCATTCATCTCGAATGGACTCAATCCTCCCGGTCGTCGCTGTAGGAATTTCAACTATATCTTTCCTCGTCGCCTCCATTATCTTCGTATGGATACAATCGGTGAGGATTCAGTTATGGAACTCCACCAGTGAAGAGGAAATGCAAACTAGATACCGATTTGTACTCGTCTTCATGGTGATTAAGAGGGCGGTCCAATGATATTCACTCAGTCACATACTCTTCACACCTTTCACTAGTATTATCACATATGATTCCAGTGCAATAAGAGAATAGAAGAGGCAGAAGCGAATATAAGACGATGTGGAGACATTATAACTGACAGTCGACTGCATCCTCTCACTACGGAGAAGGTCAAAGAGATAGATGGAAGAAAAACTCAATAATCAACCAATTTAGATGGCTCAACAGGCTAATTACTCACATATCGCCAACTCACTTCAAGTAGAATTGCATGCTGTGGATACTCCCAATGTAAGGGAAGTCATTGAATGATCAGTTGCAAATCGATACTTACAGCCATTGATACCGTATACGAAGATTTCGGCACTCAATAAAGTGATTATCGCTTCAAAAGAGAAGAAAGGGAAGGATACGAAGGGCACAGGGTCAACGGTAAGATAGAAAGAGAAGAGTGTTCCTTATTCAATAATGTAAATCGATATCAGCCATCAGCTGAAGCTCTTCCTGTAACAGCCAAAACACAAGAGAAAACTTCCGAGGAGAAGAAAGATGTACAGTATAGATAATGAGTAATCGATCTAATCTAAATCTTCTCAGGTATTCGCCAAACCAGAGAATCAGAGGGCTAAAGTGGCTGTGAATGATCCTCATTACCAAGTAAGGATGAAAGATCAAAGATCAAGGATGGAATTTCTTTTCAGACTCTTGCGAATTTGGATAATGCGGATGCTTTCGGAAATGACAAGAAATCGGATAAGAACTCGACAGCATCAGCACCTAAGAAAGAGAATAAACCAGTAGAGAAAAAGAAGGAAAAGAATCCACCAGAGGATGAACAGAAATATCAGGTACTGTAGATACTCATACCGTACTCATTACCGTATCCATTACAGACTCTGGCAGCAGTTGAAGCAAATGATAAGAAGGATCAAGAAGAGAAGGCTGCTGCTGCTGCAGCTGCTGCAACAGCTGCAGCTGATGCTAAGAAGGGATTCCAAGCACCTCAAGTCGTTAAGAAGGCTGAGAGTAATGACCCTCAATATCAGGTATCGAATCAAAAGATCAAAGGTCAATCTATTTATTATTCAGACTCTTGTCAATCTGGAGAATGCTGATGCATTCGGACCTCAGAAGCCAGTATTCAAAACACCGACGAAAGTGAGCAAAGCAGAAGCGAAGGATCCGCAGTATCAGGTAGAGAGAGAGATACGGTAGATGAATGGGTCACAGGAATGATAATCATTGAATAGACTCTCGCTGGTTTGGATGACAACTTATTCAAAGAAGAAGAGAAAGCAGGAGATGGAAAGAAAAAAGAAGAGAAGAAAGAAGAGAAGAAAGTGAGATATTGAAGAGAGAATAAGAGATAATTGATGAATTGAAGGATAAGGAAGAAAAGAAGAAAAGTGAGAAAGATAAGAAAGATGAGAAGAATAAGGAAAAGGATAAGAAGAAAAGTGATAAAGAGAAGGGAAAGGAGATATCAAAGGAAGGATCTAAGGAAGCAAAGAAGGAAAGTATCGATAATATTGGAGATGACATCTTCAAAAAGGTACTGTAATTGGATATCCCCATATTGATTTCCTTGTTCTGTAGAAGAGTCAACGAAGTGAGATAAAGAGTGAGATGAAGGATGAAAAAGCAGCCGGTAGTAAGGTAAATTGAGAAAGAAGGGAAGGAATTACTATAGAATATTATTTCAGAAGAGTAAGAGGAGCAAAAGTAAGAAAAGCAAGCGAGAAGGATCTAAGAAGTCAAAAAGAGCGACTTAAGAAATGAGATAGAAGATCATTCTCCTGACCAATCAATCGATGATCTCTCCATTATGGTAAAGACTTCTTCAGTGACTCTCTACTCGAACATTACACATTACATTTTCTATTCTTTTAAAACCAATACGAACAAGAACCAAACTTTACTTATAATTATATTCCACGGCGTTTGGGGTCCACGCAAAAGCAAGACTCCGCCCACTTTTTGCTGATTGGCTGCTGCGTAGCGCCCACCAATCAATATGGATCAACCACCGTAATTACTGCGTAGCAGCCCCGCTCAAAACACCGGCCCCGGTCAGCTGAGTATCCACTCAGACTGACAGTCAACACGCTTAACAACTGCCCGCCAATTCAAATTTGATTTAATTTGAAAAGTAAATATTCGCTCCAAGGTTCCGTGTGTACGACGACTAATCCGACACCAAGTTACTGTAATTTTTCGCATCAACCTGTAAATCGTGCTTTGAAATGGCGTGTATTCATCATCTTAATCATAAGTAATCTCCCTCTACCGTACCTCATCCTTCTCTTCATCATCCTCTTCTTCATAATGTCTCTTATGAGCTGCTTCATGTGCTGTCTCCTCTCGTTCCAATCTGCACATTATTGATTGATTCCATTCTTCCATCTACAGTAACTCCCTCCTCACCTCTTCTCTCCCCTTTTCTGCTTTCACTTTTTTCTTCTTCAGGAACTGGACCTCCTTTCCGTCAACAGAATAGTGAATATTAACTATTATATTCTTCATAAACTTAACTCAATTCTCCCCGTTTCCCTTCTTAGATGGAAAGGAAGATCCATCATACCTCATCATCATCGATCTCATCATCGAATCTCCTCTTGGCTACTCACTTCTATAAATAAGAAGTTCTGCCAAATATTGTTTTCAGAATTTGTTCCTGACTTTTGTAAACGTTATTAAACATACGAATAATCTGATCTCGCTTATTTTTAATTCATTTGCCTATGTCATATCGTCGTCTGCACCCGTATTTCGCAAAAAAAACTCTTTCGTCCATTTCATTTCACGACCATTTGCAGTGAGGATGTCGGTCAAGCATATTAATACCGACCTCGAATTCTCAGAGGCGATGGGTGCGGCAGGAGGAAAACCCGCAGTTGTATTCTTCTTCGACGAATGGTGGTTAGTTAGATACTCATTTCATGCACAATCATAGTCACTTGGAACACAGCCAATCGTTCATATCTGAGTTCATACGAAAATTGAACTCTTGAATGTTGCGAAAGTGTAACGGGGTTGCTGGTGGCCCATCACTTCGAATTGAGAACTCATATATCCAGATATTGATGACTATTTTTCTTTAATAATAGTCTCTCCATTTGCCCGTGTTATGACATCGGTCCCTTCTACGAGCAACTCTCCAACAAGTATCCGTCCGTCGAATTCTTCCAGCTCAATATCAAGAAGTGCCATGGTCAGTAATGCTCTATTTTTTACATTCGAAAGGAGGAACAATAATTCCGAGTTTCGGTGTAATCGCTTGAGTTCCCAATATCTTTATTGTATTCAAAGACCCTCATTTCGCTGGAAATCTGCACGTTTCCGACCTTCGCTGTGTTCGTCAATAAGTGAGTAGAATTTAGCAGTTTCACTCTATTATCGTCATTGTCTCACATTCCTTTTCGTCCTAATTGAATTCGAAAGATTAAATTCCAGGTCGAAGGTGGATTCCCTGGGAGGATGGAGTCAACGCCAATTGGAAATGATGGTCAAGAAATTCGCTGTGGGTGATGAGAAGAATGAAGTGAAGAATGAGGAGATGAGTGAAGAAGAAATTGATGAGATAGAGAAGAAAAGAAGTGAGGAGTGCACTCATAAGAGGAAATTCTCCGGTTACTATGTATGAATTGCATCTTTGCAACTAATAAAGATCATTCAAGATACATAATTTATCTATCATTATCGTACATTTCCGTTCCCAATATCACAGTCGAGTAGATATTTACAAACAATTACCATAAATACTATTAGATAGGTTATCTGATACTCTTCTACTTTTGATTATGCCTTACACCCGATTCTCTTCCTCGATTCCTCTATCAATTCGACCATAAGAGGATAATTAGAGACGTAACTCGTTCCACCTACAAGTGATACTATTCAATTTCTTCCCATGAATGATAAAGTGCAACGGTATTCCTCGTACAAAGATGTAAACTACCGTACCTTTGTGCACTACGGTAGCAGTGTATGCATCCAATAGACCAGAAAGGATCTTCAGTCTCTCTGGATCTGCTTGACAGAGAACCCATCTACAATGAGCATTTTTTTAAATCAATAGGGTAATAATTAGTCCATATTCGATGACCACTACTTGAAACTTCAATTATGTTCTACTGTTGAAGTGTATCAATTTTATAAGATGATTTCACTCAAAGGAATTGATCAAGTTGGAGTGAGAATAGGGAAAAAGGCTTAGCATTGCTCACTTGACATATTCCTCCTTTGTATACTGTACACTCTCATGGGGAGACATTAGATCACAAGGAGAATCAGCAATTAGGAAATGAACGAGAAGCCATGAAGGAATTGATGAAGAATGAGATGAAGATGAAATGATCTACAAGATGATTCTATTATCTCTATTCCTAACTCCTTCCCGTTCATACCTCATTCATTAGTTTCTTAAATAGTCCATTCATTACTCCATCTTCCCTTTTGGAATAACTAGGTAATCCAACTGGAATGGCTACTTCATCCAATGAGTGAAGTAGTGAATCGAGGTCTTTTCTGCAATGGAAGTAGGGTATCGTAATCCCTTCCTTTATTCCTACCGTACCTCAATTGAACTCGCACTGCTTCCTCTTCCATTGGTCTCACAAGGGAAGCATGTACTAAGAATGCGAGTAGAGTTCTGTCGGTTACTGTAGCCACGATATCCGATCGACCTGGAATACGGTACATCTACAGTATCGAGTGAACTACTTACCGAGTACAGATGGAGAATGGGAAGAATGAAGTGAGAGACGAGAGAGATATGATACTAATTCCTGAATGTTGATTATTATGAGTGAGATAGTGTATTTGAATGGTAGTGGTACCTGCATGTACAATGATCCTTCCCTTCTCTCTCCCATTTTCTCTCCATGCATCGTTCCAAGAATTGCATCGATTGATTCAACTACTGATGATGTGAGAAGAGATGTTGATTCCCTGCAATCACTCACTTTCCTCCCTCTATTCTATTGACAATGAAATGATGTGGAAGTACCTATGTAATCTAAGTAGTGATTGTGCTTGTGGTGGCCAATGGGAAGAGAGAGAATGAGCGCATTGAAGGAGACGATAATTAGAATGTTGAGTAGATGAGATACGTTCACCGAGAAGGAGAGATGATCCATCCAATCTGTATTTATCCTATTTCACTTCATTTTTTATATCATAGATAGTAAAAATATGCTCACTTGAGTGCACTTTCAATCTTCGCCGTAACGAGATCAAAACATTTCCCAAGATTCTTCGTTGCTTCTCCATGTAATTCACTATCCCATTCCAATTGACGAAGTTCCTCCTCCATTCGAGTTGTCAACTCAAGAAGAAGATTTGATGCAACATCATTAGCAGTATTCTCAGAACTACACACTAATTAAATTGAATAATTATACGTGCCCATAAACAAATGTGTAAATAAATAAGTATAAATAAATGTGTCCTACCACTTCGACGAATCGACTTGAATGTGCTGATGCTGATAGATCGTGATCATTGATTACTTCGTGTAGACGAGAAAGAGACTGACAAGGAATGGAATTATGATAGACTTCTCCCCCCTCCCTCCCTCCCTACCTGTGTGAGTATCGCATGTTTCAGTGGTCTCATTGCTTCAACGAGCGGATTGAGAGACGAAGGAGTGAGAGGGGAAGACGAGATGACTCGAGATAGAGACTGCACCAATCTGTACATGTTGATATTTCATTAACTGTCCAATGTTCACCCATATTCCCCCCTCCCTTTCACCTCAATGCATAAGGTGCATCCAATGGGACGCGTGCCCTCATCGTCCTTCCCAATCTCTCGCATACTCTGCAATTATATTTGTTTGAAAAGTTCATCCATTCAATCTCAGTGATTGTGATTTAATGCAATCTCACTTGGTAAGATGGTTCTCTCCCAGTAGTGCAGATTGTTCCATTTGAGTAGCCACTCCATTCACTACTGAAGGAAGAAGACTCTACAAAGAGAATCATCGATATTCATCTACTACTCTTCCTTCGAATTGATCTCATCTTCTTTCATCATCCCCTTCTCTATCCCTCTCCTCTCTTCTTACCGATGCCATAGTTGGAGCAGCAGCCAATTCAAGGAAGGAAGAATCGAGAGAAGACATCGCACGAGTGAGAACACTCTCCAATTCACCTACAAAACAATCAATTGTCGATTCAGCTTATTACCGTATCCCTTCCCTTCTTCTCACCATCGATCGATCCGAGATTCTTGAGTGCTCTGAGGGCGGCGGATACGGTAGATGCATTGAGCGTGTCGAGACCCCGACGGAGTTCTTCCGATGAGGATGATTGCAGCTAGAAAGGAATGGTTCAGTCTGTTCCTTCTCTTCCTTCTCACTCACCTCATTCGTTGCTTTCTTCATTCTCTCTCCAATAGTGGGAATCAACCAGGAAATCTCGTGAAGAGAAGGGCATTCCTTTACTATCCATCGCATCTGAGATATACACATTCATAACTGAGCGCCCACTTCCCTAGGGAACATTGAGTTGGCTGTTTTATAAAGAATAAATTTTGCGACTTGGCGGTAAAAAAAATATTTGTTAGGGCAGGCGCAGCGACTTGGCGGAAAATATATTCCTCATGGCCGGCGCAGCGACTTGGTGGCGGAAAATTTCTTCGTTATGGCCGGCGCAGCGACTTGGCGGCAAAACAAATATTCGTTATGGCCGGTACAGCGACTTGGCGGCAAAACAAATATTCCTTATCGCCGGCGCAGCGACTGGGCGGCAGAAAATTTCTTCCTTATCGCCGGCGCAGCGACTTGGCGGCAACAAAATTATCCGGTCGGCGCAGCGACTTGGCGGCGGAAAATATATTCCTCATGACCGGCGGAAAATATATTCCTCATGACCGGCACAGCGACTTGGCGGCAAAACAAATATTTGTTAGGGCCGGCGCAGCGACTTGGCGGCGGAAAATATATTCCTCATGGCCGGCGCAGCGACTTGGCGGCGAAACAAATATTCGTTATGGCCGGCACAGCGACTTGGCGGCGGTAACTTTATTCCTTATGGCTGGCACAGTGACTTGGCGGCAACAGAATTATCCCTTAGGGCCGGCGCAGCGACTTGGCGGCGAAACAAATATTCGTTATGGCCGGCGCAGCGACTTGGCGGCAAAACAAATATTTGTTAGGGCCGGCGCAGCGACTTGGCGGCAGAAAATATATTCCTCATGGCCGGCGCAGCGACTTGGCGGCAAAAAAATATACTCCCTAGGGCCGTCGCAGCGATTTGGCGGCGGAAAATTTCTTCCTTATCGCCGGCGCAGCGACTTGGCGGCGGAAAATATATTCCTCATGACCGGCACAGCGACTTGGCGGCAAAACAAATATTTGTTAGGGCCGGCGCAGCGACTTGGCGGCGAAACAAATATTCGTTATGGCCGGCACAGCGACTTGGCGGCGGTAACTTTATTCCTTATGGCTGGCACAGTGACTTGGCGGCAACAGAATTATCCCTTAGGGCCGGCGCAGCGACTTGGCGGCGAAACAAATATTCGTTATGGCCGGCGCAGCGACTTGGCGGCAAAGCAAATATTTGTTAGGGCCGGCGCAGCGACTTGGCGGCGGAAAATATATTCCTCATGGCCGGCGCAGCGACTTGGCTGCAGAAATTTTTTCCTTATGGCCGGCACAGCGACTTGGCGGCAAAACAAATATTCGTTAGGGCCGGCGCAGCGACTTGGCGGCGGAAAATATATTCCTCATGGCCGGCGCAGCGACTTGGCGGCAACAGAATTATCCCTTAGGGCCGGCACAGCGACTTGGCGGCGAAACAAATATTCGTTATGGCCGGCGCAGCGACTTGGCGGCAAAGCAAATATTTGTTAGGGCCGGCGCAGCGACTTGGCGGCGGAAAATATATTCCTCATGGCCGGCGCAGCGACTTGGCGGCGGAAAATTTCTTCCTCATGGCCGGCACAGCGACTTGGCGGCAGAAAATTTTTTCCTCATGGCCGGCACAGCGACTTGGCGGCAAAACAAATATTTATTAGGGCCGGCGCAGCGACTTGGCGGCGGAAAATATATTCCTCATGGCCGGCACAGCGACTCGGCAGCGAAGGATCTATGACTTTTAGCCAGCATAGCAACTCAAATATAAACGACGAAATAGGCGGGGACTCGTACCTCTGGAGCTGTTTTTGAATTCAGAGACCCGTTCAATATTGAGAAAATTTTTCCCTCCCTGGCTCCCTGGCTCACGCATGTAAACATTGCATTGCCCATCGATTGAATCTATAATCTTACTTCACAGATGATCTCTGATCTCTTGACTAGATCTCTCCGTTTATCGAATTGGTCCATGAGTTCTTCACATCTACAAATGATCTCTCTCACATCTTCTCTTTCATCCTTCTCACCTCATCGCATCTCCAAGTATATTCCTAGCATTCTGTAGTCTCCCTGCCACTTCCACTCCTTCTCTATACTCATTCAATTGAAGAGCCAGTGATTGGGCAATACGAGAACATCCCTTAAGAATGAAATCATTCCTCGATCCCTCTATCCTACAGTACCTCCTTGACATAATCCATCTGTACATGGACATTCTTCTGTCTTCTCTCCAATCCTTCAAGGGCCGTCGTCTGATCGAGAAGACGAGACAGATTCTCTTCCACCTACACTCAATCAATCAATAATGGAAGTACAAGTGGAATACCATACTCCTTTTCTCAGTTGTCGATTGAGATCAGTATCGATTAATTGAACCCTTGCGAGAATGGCATCCGCTGTCTCACTATTAGCACGTGCCACCTGATTAGAATGAGATAGAAAAAGAGGGAAATATATCATTATACCTTTTCTAAATAATCGGATTCCCTTATCCTTCCCCATACATAATCTTCGAGTGAATCCACTGCAGGTGGATGGGACATCCGTCTATAGAGAGATATGTATTCTACTCACACCGCCATACCACCCATTACGATATCGTATTACGGTTTTAAACCGAATGATGATTGATCGAATTTGAAAAAAAAACGGAAAACAATATTTATCGAGATCAACTAACCTCATGTAACATCAACGATAACAGGGAAAACAATCCTAGACTATACTAACTACAACTCATTGGATAATCAGATCAATTTATATTATATCTCGGCAATAAAACAAATTCCTAATTCTTCTTCACATTTTCAGCCACTTTCTTCAGATTCAGATCAGAATTAACTGCCAATGAGGGAAGAATCTGTAATTAAGTATCCAATACTGCACTCCTTTCTATAGTAATCCCTCCACATCGATCAATAGCTTACCTCACTAACAAGTCCTCTTGCAATAGTCTGTTTAGTCTTTCCCTCTCTGAGAGTGAAGCTCATTCCTACTCTCAATGGCATTTCTCTCTGGAGAAGAACTACAGTGGAAGAATGCTCTCCAGGCATAATCATCTCTTGATCAGTTAGATCGAATCGAGCAACCTGAATAACCACTCTTCACACTCCATCAAATAAATAATTTTTCAGAGATCAGATATGACAAACCTGATCCCAAGTAGAGCAGAAGACCTTATCAGTGAATCCTGTTCTGATTCCCGTCCTCTTTCCTGATTCTTCTTCTGATAGAAGATACACTTCTGCCTGAATACTCTCATTCACTTATCCCATCCTCCTCCCTTCCCATACCTTAATGTGATTGGTAGTCTTCACTGCTCCCACGTGTCCCATCCACATTCCTACAATTGAATACGATGAACCATAGTGATAAGGACAGAGGGAGAAATGGGAAAGGAGTGCTTACCTCTCTTAACATTATCAACTTTGAGTCCTCTGCATAGAATACCACAGTGATCACCAGCACGCACCTCAACAATATACAATTAGTGCATATTGACACTAACAATGGAATGAGAAATTTTACCTCCTTGACAGCTTTTCCGAATACGTGGATGTCACTTGCAACTGTCATTTCGGTCTTCCCCTCTCCTTTCACCTGAAATGATCCAGTTATTGAGTATTCTTCTAGATTTTTCTAGAACTATACATAGTCTATGGAAAAAATACGCCTTCAAAAATACAGATTTTTGTTTAAATTCCCTAGTAACGCAATTTCTGACGCTTTCAACATGTAAGTCAATGCCTGATAGGGTTGTTACTCACTTCAATTTTATCTCCCTTCTTGAGGACTCCTCTCTCCACGGTTCCCACAACAACAGTACCCCTTCCAGTGATGGGAGTACGTGAAGCAACGGGCATAATGAACGGTTCATCCTGTATTTGATCGATGAATACTGACCGTATTCTCATCTACCGTACCTCTTTTCTCTCTGGGTCGGGAACTGAATCGAGTGCCTTCATGAGTTCCTCAACACAAGTCGTATCAGTTCCTTCTAAAGCAGCCAATGCAGATCCACGGAGGACAGGGGCATTGTCGCCTGAGGGATTACGTATCAAATCAATGTCAATCAACAATATATCGAAAATGAAACTACAAATCTGACCGTCGAATCCATGTAGTGAGAGAAGCTCTCGAGCTTCCATTTCAACGAGATCAAGTGTCTCCTTAATCAATTCTCCATTTTCTACTATTACGTTTGAACGTCATTCCAACTAACCTCTTCAACTAGATCAGCTTTATTGATGAAGACGATAATACTCTTCAGACCAATCTGTCTAAAATGTTAGATTGGAGATTTCGAAGCAGTACTTAATGTAACTCTATTTATTTAAGAATGAACGTACTTGGCTAGAATGAGATGTTCCCTTGTCTGTGCCATAACTCCATCAGTTGCAGCAATGACAAGAACAGCTGCATCCATCTGACTCGTTCCTGTAATATAACACTGTTCCATTCATTCCAAGTTGATTGTGATAGAAAGACTGACCACAGATCATATTCTTGATGAAATCAGCATGGCCGGGACAATCAGTATGCGAGTATCTCAAATTGATCATTTATCTCACCAAATTTTCGGACCATTTGGATCCCATCACCTATTCGCAATAAGAGCTAAAGAAAATAGACGAGGATGAAGGATGGCTGACCTCCTTTTATCACTCTCATATCCGAGATGGGCGATATTGATAGTGATTCCTCGTTTCTTCTCCTCTTTTCCCTTGTCAATATCATCGAACTTAGCAGCTTTAGCCTTTCCTGGAAAGATATATTGAACGTACGCTATATTCTCAAAAGAATTTTTGTGTATTGTGATTTTTGAAGCCAACCTTTCTTAGCAAGTACAGTAGTGATTGCAGCAGTGAGAGTGGTCTTCCCATGATCAATATGTCCGATCGTTCCCACATTCATGTTTATCTTCGCTGAGGCTGCAGCTGCTGCTGCGAAGAACCGCTGCCATTGCTGCAAACAAGTGAATCACTATTGAAACAACACACAAGTAATTCAAACCGACCTGATTCGTGAGATTTTGGCCTAAGAAGAGATTTGGTCGATTTGAGAGCAAGCGTGGAATGAGTCCTCGGCCAATCAAAGTGATTGGTAAGCTAGACATTCAGGGAAAACAGTGGAAAAGGACTAACGAAGGTTGAACAGAATCGTGGCTCGAATACCGTAAACACTGAAAGTGGCGTATCACGAACTGATTTATATTAGTTAATTTTTACTATTGCATATTCAATTTTTTTAAATATAAACTTTCTCTCACGGGCAAGGTATAAGAAGTCGCTACTAACGATTTCGAAACGAATAAAATCAGAAGTCAATTGCTACAACATTCTATTTATGCTCAAACACTCTGATGAAAAAAAATACCAGAATAAAAACGAAAAAGGCATCAATAATGTGGATTCCTGTAGCAATAACAACGAACAATCTGATGGAATCATTATTCATTGATATGATTCTCCTTCTCATTCACATTCTTCAAGGAAATTTCATAAATCAGTGAGACATAGTTCTCCCTCTCTTCTTTACTTTTCACTGCCTTTCTTCTTACATTTGTCGGTAGCTGTAGCTGCAAATGGAACAGTAGTATTAACGATGAGTCCATCCTAAATAAGTCTAGGAATAGATCGTGGAACACACCTGGCGGATAGTCTGCTCAGTCTTACTAACAGCAGCTTGCAAGTCAGCCTTCAAATAAAATGAAATAAAGTCTGAAAAATTGAGCAAAAAAAGTAAATAGTTCGTGAAATCATTATCACAAGTTTTGGATATCATTGTGCTTCGGATAAGTCAATTATCAATCGAATAGACAACCTCAATGGAACGATGCGTAGCCTCTCGTGCTTGCATTCGAGACAATCTCATCTACAACAAATAAATATGTCTACAATAGTGCATGGAGCGCCTAATCTGTCGACTAGTTTTCATCCACTAAAATTTCAATTACCACATAGAAAACTTGCCATCTTGTTGATTTCTCGATCGAATGTCTGATGATCAGGCTGGTTCAATCTGAATATTCATTCAGATGAACCAATCAAAATTTGAAGGTGAAACGTACATGGATAAATTTGACTCCTGATGAACTGGTGGGATTGACCTATTAATAAGGTTCCTCTCCAGAGCTTCAACAGAGATACCGTACTAAAAAGAATGTTAATTAGCATTACTGCTTGCTTTAACTGTTTTGATTCACTCTCATTCAGCTCACGGTTTCCCACATATGAGAGAAGACTCTTTCACTTCTACCGTACTTTACGGAAGCGAAGTAGGACGGACATGCTTCCATCAATACCTTATGTGCGACATCGATGAGAGTGGTCATCCTTTTCGGAGGCGGTGCGCTCAATATTCTCATCTCTATACGCTCACTTTGTTGCGGGTCATCGCGAGGAGAGATCTAAATATATCATCTTCCCATAATTATTTTTTTACAACAATATACCTCCATATCAACTGGCGAGTTGAATATCTCAGGAAAGTACGCATTTGGCGGTGTAGAGATAATAGAACATTGCAAAGGAGCTGCTTTGGCCGGAGTCATCTGAAATCATATTGATCGCATTCCGAATGAATACACGACTGACTTAAAACTGACTGACTAAAGTCTTTTTGAGAAGCTAAAAGTGAAGTAAGACCGAATCTGACCGTGTTTGGTTGCGGAGAAAATATGGGAGAGGCACCACTTTCAGACCAACCATTGGGCCGCTGAGAAATAATAAGATTAAAATAATATCTACTTCGAAAAATTAGAAATATATAATGTTTTATATGTAATTAAAATAAGAGAAACAATTAGGGTTCTCTTAATGGAAAATTTTCCGGAATTCCAATAGCGAGAACAAAGGATTTTCCCTCCCTCTCATTTTCCAATAACGATCTCGAGCGCGGCGCCCAATTTTCCAATAGTTATTGGAATTCCAATAAGGAATGATCGGTCATTTTGAGAGAGAAATCCTTTGTTCTCCTTATTGGAATTCCAATAACTATTGGATTTCCAATAAGAAGCATTTTCCAATAAGAGACCGCATTGTTCTCGGTCGCTATTGGAAAATGAGGGGGAGAGGGGTCCATTTTCCAATAACGATTGATTTTCCAATAAGAGAACCCTAGAAACAATACTCTAAATGTGCTCGCGCCCGTAGTAGCATTGTAGAAGTATGGCGAACCATTAGAAGAATAATGACGAGACCATCCGAACTGTGGGGAAGGGGCACGGACCTGTGATTAGGGTACTTAATCAACTGGATGATAAAGATAACTGAATAAACGTACTTGTGTCGGCGACGGACCATCTAGAACAATTATCTGCGGTGGTATGGGTGGCGGTGGGAGATGAATTGAATAGAGAAATTCAGGCGAATTCATATCAATCTTGAAATTAGGAGAAGGATATGAAGCAGTCACAGTTGGTGAATTCGAGACATGTTCCGATTTCTGAGTAGACAAGTTCTCCACTGAGTGCGGCATCACATCGGTTCCAGAACATGATGATCTTCTCTTTTTATTCGATGTTTGATTGATTTCACACGACGTCTGAATCAAACAAAATATTGAAAAAAAGAGAGAACATACAACATGAGTGTTGGGACGATCTTCTGTCGCAGAATTCGCTGCAATCGCTGCGCCGTGGCTGTACATTGTGGGCGATCGCAACCGGGAAAAAACGGTACATTCGGAATGATTAGGAGAGAAAAAACAATAACAATCGTTTATAAAAGTAGGGAAAGATTGTGAATCCGGTCGATGAAGCATACGGTATCGTTATTCTAAAACCCGGATTTTCGATTACCGTACTCCTCCGTCTAGTCAAATTTCTATCTACTCGAATAAATGGTTTACATTGATTTCATTTTTTAAATAACTCTTACCATGGAAGCTTAAAAGGCATACTCCAATGTATTGTATTCGGTTCAAAGATGAAATGACTTTATCTTGGATCATGAGTATCAGTTAGATTGTACCTTCAGATAGTATTGAAGAGATCGACAATAGGGGATATGGAATAATAATGATGGTTTCCTACCTCTAGCGGACTGAATGGACAACGGAGGTATTTAGAAGAAAAATTTAACCGGGTGAAGCATTTTTAAAGTGATTTTTTTTTTTTTTAATATCTCATGGAGTGTGTAACATTTGGGACTAGGTAGTAGACTTTCAATCGTAACGAAACGACTAGTCGTTTAATAGGGAAATCAGTGAAAATCAAATTAAAATCACCCTTCGCTCTCCTCATTCCGCGCTGTCTCTCGTGAAGAAGGCTGTGAATTTCCCTATTAAACGACTAGTCGTTTCGTTACGATTGAAAGTCTACTAGGTAGTGAACTATCTACTATTTGTACTATTTGTCGACTAATTTATCTACTAATACAATAAACTTTTGTCTTATCTCTAAATCGGGACTAGCTCTAACGAGGGATTTGATACAAGGGAAAAGGTAAGGAAGAAATTGATTGAAATGAGGAGAAGAATTGAGTCGATCGAGAAGAATCAATGATGAATCACGAAGTGCCCCCAATCGAAGAGAAGATGAATTCAACTGAACAGATATTTCATATTCACTTCCTTTCATTTATCAACTCACATTCTCATTTAATCCTTTTCCTGCATTGTCACTAGTAGTATTCGTGAATGGATTCAATCGATTTCCATTAACTTTAGGAGCAGGTACTCCTACAGGTCGATGGTTTTTATACTCTGCAATGAATGATCTATCGAGACCAATCTATTCAATAACCAACCCGATAAAGTTGAAGTAATCTGTTTCTCTCCTACAAGAGTGTACAACTTCTCCCCATTCTCCTCCACGAGCATGAATTCGAACTTCTAAATGATCATTTATCGATAGACCTCATCTATCCATATACCGTACCTGTTCTCTATGTTGTCTCGCAAGTGCAGATATTTTCTCTCGCGCTGTTTCCTTTTCTACTCTATCCAACTCTCGAACTAGGAACTCTTCATTTCTGGCAATTCTCCATAGATGAGGAGAGTCTTTGGATCTGGAAGAGTACGGTTAGTGGATGGATAGCGATTGATGCTCACTCGTCATTCTCTGCCAGAGTGAATAGAGAATGCATTTTGATTGCAGTAGCAGATACTTTCTGTTTGTGAAGATTAGCATTAGGAATGTATAGAAGACGAGAGAGAAGAGAAGATAGACCAACTCGAGAATCGAGATCGAGTGATATCTGAATGGGAGAGATCAAGGGAGGAGGGGGGGGGGGTGAGGACTCATACTTGACACGAAGCATCAAGACATTGCATGAGAATCCATCGAGAATCATCACTCAATCTATCAAGATATCCCTCTGTCACTGTTGGAATTATCCTTCTGAAAGGAATGATCACATAATGATGCAGTACTCTTCACCTACCGTAATCCATCCGGAACTCCTTCAGAAGGTGATAGAATCACTGCTACTTGTTGAATCAACATTTGATGTGCGAGTAGAGATCTTACGAGATCACCAATTCCAATTCTTCAACGATTGAGTGTATTCAATGAATAATCTAATTGTGAACTGACGTTTCTCTCTGTCCTTCTTTTACTACGATTACAGTAACTGCATCTTCTGAGTCTTCTCCCTCTGTACTATCATCTTCCCCATTCAATTGTTCTCTTTGCTCATCAACAAGGAAAACCTGAAGAGTACGGAAGATGAGAGTATGGATCGATCAATGGATGGAACCTGTTTAGCAAGCATTCTTGCTCTTCCAGTCAGACAACTCTTTCCATCAGTGAATATCTCTCCTCCTTCAGCATTTTCATCTCCTGATTCAGCCAGATAATGAGAAAGAAGTTTACGAATGGGAAGAAGAGTAACCGCCCTTCAATTGAGTAATCGATAAACGAAGAAAGACTACAGTATACCATGCATCCCACAACGATTTCGATACGACTCTCCATTGTGATTGAGTGAAGGATGGAGCGAGAGTGATTAGATGACGAATCGAAGCCACGCCCACTCAATACCGTATCCATTATATACCGTAGTCCTTCTCTTACTCTTACCTCTAGATAGATCGCCCGGTTGTTCTAGACAGACTCGAGCTACTTCCATCATATCAGCCAATAGTCGAGTCTCCCAATCTCCTTCTGAAGAGATGGATGAAGGTTACTTGATTACGTATTGTCTCACGTGGATTGAGTGCGATGGAGTCAACAACGATGGCAGTGGCTGTTCCCACTGCATGTTTATGATTCGTCGTCCCACTTCGATCACTCTTCCTGGATTACGGTATTGAATAGACACGACGAATCGATAACTGACCTTCCTCCAACTCTCTTCGTCCATGCAGTAATATGAGGAAGAAGGAGAGAATAGACACAGTATGCAGCAAGAGAGGGGCCTGGAAGGGAATGGTGTAGGAGGAATACGGTAGGACGAGGATTACCACATTCGGAGGTTCGAACTGTTGTGATCAGATACTCAATGGTCTCAATCATCGTTGGTTGTACGGTAGAAGGAGCTGTGATGAGAGCACCACACAGTTGTTCAACCTGCATTGAGATGTTCGCTACGGTAGGAGTACGGTAGTGCTTACCAGTGACAGAACCAATTCACACGATGCCATCTCATGTGCTGTTGCTTCGGGATTATTCGTCCATGGGAGATTCCCGACGGGAACTGAGGGATTATCGATTGATTGGAAGAAGGAGGAGATACAGTATACCATCAAGTGGTCGATCGAGAGTTGAAGTGGATGGATCCTCAGGGAGACGAGTACACGTGAGAGAATCGAGAATTGTTGAGAGAGGAGGAACTGATTGAGACAAATGAAAAGAATCCAATTCCTTCCCTGCTTGAAGAGCTCTTGTTCGAAGTTCAAGACTAGAAAATCAGTTGATGATAGGTGAAAGGGAAGAATAGTATACCGATGGAGGAGTGATTGATTGGGAATATGAGGAGTACGATAGAGATTGAGAATGACAGCAAAGAGAGGACGAATGAGATTGAGAGTCGCCTCACTTACTTGAGTATCGAGATCAATCGGAGACTCTGAGAGAGATGAGGATAATGGTATATTTCGAAGTAATCTCACTCTTTTCCTCTTGAACGATCTCTGCTGATTCCTCTTCAATCTTCTTCGGTGGAGGAATTGTTCCGTGAAGGACAGAAGATTGAAGAAAATGAGAGACGCAAGCGAGACAATCGGGAAGAGATGATGAGAGCACACAACTGAAAAATCATTTTCAATTCGATTCTTGAAATTTATGAAAACTGATAATTGAAGAATAGTAACAAACCATTTGGTCAATCCTAAATACGTGGAGATAACATCCAGCACTGTCCATGGAATTCGATCTTCTTCCAATTGAAGTGAGCGAACTGCTTTCAATGCACCGAAGAGAGGTTTCCATCCCGAACCAAGACGATCCGATCTGAAGAGTTCAAAGGTCACTTTAATCACAGAACAAGATTATTCATCATTCTTCTTACCTCTCCTTGACCGATTCAGCCAAAGCTAGAATGAGTTGAGTTCTCGTCTCTGGTTGACATTCCTCACGACACATTATCGTCTACAATGGAAGAGATATTCACTAGAGATCACTGATTCAATTGAACTGATCTCACTTGGAACGATGCTAATATCATGTGATTGAATGATTGTCCCGCACTCTCGGAGATTACCAGAGAAGCAACGGCCTCTGAGAGAACATTTGCTGCTGTTCGAGACTCATCCACAGAGGAAGATGCGATCTGAGAAAGATCAAAGATCAATCTGAGAAGGAGGAGATAGAACCTGAATGAGATGGGCAGATACAGTTGCCCAGAGAAGCATTTGATGAACAAGAGGACGACCAGTGAAATGAGAGAGAATTAGGGAGAGACGAGCTGTAATGATAGTGCAAATTGTAAATCAATAACTAAAAGCACTTCACCTTTTCGCCTATTGAACTTCGAAAGGTCCTTCGAATTACTGTATTGAAGACAAAAGATCTTACCAATAAGTGAATCGGGAGGAGTGAGAGAGGGCGATTTAGCAGATGAGAGAAGGATTCGATTCTCTGATGCAAGAATGAGTGAATGAAGAAATGAATGAAGAGAGGGAAGAGAGAGACAGCATCCACTCGAGGAGTATAATCTGTTGAAGAGTATCATTCCCTTCCTTCTCCTTTCTCACTTACCGATCAGTCTTCGCAATGAGGATGCATATAGCTTTATTGATTTCATCTTTCTCTAAATATTCTCTTCCTTCTCTCACTACACTCTCTACATCTTTCTCTACTGCTGGTTCCCAATCATCACGAGGTCGATCTCGTTCCTTCTGAAAGAGAAGAGAAGAAAAGGAATAAGAGGGGGGAGGGGACTGACCTCCTTCCTCCAACTTCCCAATATTGATCGACTACTCTTCTCCTGATAACAAAGTGCCCCATAAATATACTTCTCCAATTCCCAAACGTATTCCGTACATCTGGGATCCCTTCTTCTCATCTAAAGATCAACCGAAACTCCTACCGTATCACTTGTTTCCAACATTCAGGAGCATGAATGGCCACGAATGCATTATCGAGAACGAGTTGAATGGAGAGTAAATCGTCCCTGAATGAATACTGAATTCTCCTTCTTCTCCTACCGTATCCTCACCTATCGACTAAATTGATTCTCTTCGTTTCTTCTGCAGTTGCAGTCTTTCTCAATTCATCCACATCACACGATGATTCAACTAATCTCTCGAATATCCATCCACATCGTGAGCCGAGATCTAAAAAGATCAAAGATCAATTGGAAGAAAGATTAAGGATCAACCTAGAGCGAGAGCAAGATTGGCTAGTTTCTGAGTGGCTCTGATTGCATATATCACAGCCTCTTGCACTTTGGGACGGGTCTGAAGATAAAGTCAATAGTTACGCGATCACTAGTCAATCACTGACCTTTCTCCTCTCTTTGACGGAAACGAAAGTAGAAAGAATCTTCGAAATTCCCTCCCATGATGCAGTGAGAAACCAACGAGCTGCCAATCGCTCTGGTAGGTATTTTTCCTTCTCTCCAGGCCCTTCTCTTATTCTTTCTAATCTATCGAAATCAGACAGCTTTCGATTGTCGAATCCATCGTAGTCTGTAGGAGAAATGGATGGAATTGAGTGATAAAGTGAGATAACCTCTAATAAGATCAGCCAGTGCTCCTTCTGCATTCACTGTCAATTCATCCTTATGCATCGCAGTCAGATAAACCTCAAATTGCTTCCAGATTAGAAGAAGGAAGCTCATCCTCTTACCTCACTCAACCATGTCTCACTCGCGTAGACTAAACAACCAGGAACGAGCACTTTAGATTTGAAGAGACCCTGAATTGATCTTTGATCTTTGATCTCCTCCTTTTCTTACCCATGACACTTTCTGTGATCCTCTGAATCCAAGTGAGAGACAAGAGAGAGCAGTGAGATATAGTGCATCCGTATTCAGAAACTCCTGTTGAACCTTCGATTTCGTACGGAAATTCTCGGAATGAGCGAGGGAGAATTCTGAGTGGATTCATTGAATGAATAAAATGGATAAGGAAACACCTTGATAGTATCCCGATGCAAAATCGATGATTGCAGTATCCACTTGAAGGGTTGAACTGAAAAGAGTTACATGTGATGATGAATAAATCGATATTCCAGTTACCGTAGTTTCTCCCAATCCTGAATTCGCTGCGAGAGACAGGTCACGAATTTGCGAGCTGTCGCCTTTTCACTCTGAAGATAAGAATGGTGAATTGATCTTTGAGCTCCAAGTTGCACTCACAATTGGGTCACTGGACGGAGTAGGAGGGGGCTCATCATCAATCGATCCTCTTATTGATCCATTTCCTTCTTCCCCTTCATCTTCTTCTTTCACTATTCCAAATTTCTTCTCTAATCTTCTAAGAGTATCCGAATAATCTTCCTCTCCTTCCTGAATCAATCCATTCCTCTTCTCTTCATCTCTTCATTCTCTCACTTCATCAGCATCATTTCCTCCTGTTGTATCGACAGAATCTCTACTTTCCATCGTTGTCATTCGTCTGATTGGATTAGTGAAACCTGAAAGAAGGAAAGGTATACGATGATGGTTGATCATCATCATCTTCTCACTCTCAGCAGTCGCTTCTTCCAATGTGGGAAAGAGTGCACGAAGAGTTTCTTTCGATTGAGATGGAAGAAGAGAATCATTATGAATGAACTCGAGAAGACCTTCCAACTAAAAGAGATCCATCACTTTCATCAGTATTTCTAAAGGGTTCAATCTCACCATAGACTGCGTAGCTCGAATGGATTCAATGCACACATCGAATTGAGGGGAGGAACTCTCGACAAGACAAACGATGAGCATCCTGAAGGGAAGAGAAGAGATTACGGTAGAATGGTGAGTATTGATTACCTCCATAGAGAAAGGGATCGAGCTGATAGAGAAACACGAACGAGATCAGAGAGACGACGAGGATCACCGAGGAGCTGAAAGGATGGGTAGATGGATCGACTACTGTCGTTTTTAGGTTTGACTACAGTATTCTTCTACAGAAACTGCTTCAACGCGGGGTACTTGATACGGAGAATATGAATGAGGGAAGGGATAGTACCTTTCTGATCACTTTGATTGCTTCAGTTCTCTGTTCTATCTTGGGAAAGAGGAATGCCTTGTGGAATAGAGCCTCAAGCACGGAATGCATTGATGGAACTGCACAGAGAAGACGAAGCAGTTGATCAACGATACTGAAGAGAGATCAAAGATCAATGGGATTCAAGATTAGACCTCACAGATATAATGCCCGACTCGCTTCAGGATTGGCCATAACTGCAGGAGAAAGGGCGAAACGGGCCATTTGACCCTGTCCTACTGGTTCATCCGTTGAATCGGAAGTAGAGGAAGAAATGGAGGCCGGGACTGGTGAGACCTGAAAAGAATACGGTACGATACTGTATCTATCCACTTCTTACTTTATCTGGTACTCCGAGCAATTTGATGAGCAATGGACAAACTTTCTCCCTGAAGAAATCGATTAGGATGATCTGCTCTTGATTACAAACCAAAGTAGATTGAGGAATGGATTATGGGAGAGGACGGAAAGTGGTTGGGAAGAGAGAAGAGCATGAGCTGCATCCAGAACTACAACTGACTGCTCATTTGACGTCTGCAATTACGTAGTGATGATGACATCCCTTTGCCATTCTACCTTCATCTGATCAAGAAGTGCGACGTATCCTTCCAAAATGGAGGTTGCATCCAGATAAACTGCTATATTGTCCTGCACTTCATCCTGAACGGAAGCTCTGAGTACGGTAGTATCGAGGGAGTACTGTACCACAACGGCAGCGTATCGATTGGAGCAATAACTGGTTATCGATTGAGATATTGCTGCTCTCGCGGACATTCGAGATGATTCTTCACGTGATGATGAGAATACTCGCATACACAACTGAGTGAAAAATGAGCAAAGATCAAAGATCATTGAATACCTCGATAGCTTCTTGCACTTCTGTGAGAGTGGGGGTGATATTCGTACTACTCATCATCTCCACTATCAACTGTAATGGAATACTCTCTCCCCTTCTCTTTCTCTCTCACAAACCGTCATGGCATGACATTGTAATTGACTGTTCCATTGGGATATCGCAGTGAATGTAGCGAGGAGTTGTGAGGGAAGGGCGTGTTCCGGCTTTTCCGATGACACTTTTGAGTGAAATAACACATCTCTCATCAGATTCTAGAAGAGGGAACCTCATTCACTCCCAATGAAAATTATCTATGAGTACAATACTAGAGCACAATACGAGTCGTCGTCTCTTCATTTCGCTTACTCTCTAACTGCTCGTCCGGACGATAGAGTGTGTGAAATGAAGAGACTGTGAATGGCGCAATATGTACCTGTACTCCTTCAACAGCAAAGTGTTGTGCTCGTTCATTTCCATGATCGAATGCCAATTCGAAAGCAGATAGACATTTCTCCCTTACGTATGCACATGGAGCATCGGCCTTCTCACGATGATTACGAACTGCTTCTGATAATGAGAAACGTTTATTGTCAGCATGAACACTCAGCGTACTCTCTCGCTACTCTGACCGATGAGAGACTACGAAGAATGAAGAGACGGTTTTGTGCATCTTGATCTAATCGTTATTCACTCCTGTGTTTCTCATTGGGATCCTTCCCATGGCCCCTCAACCCCCCCCCTTCCTCTTTCTCTCTCCCTTCCTCTTTCTCTCATCAGATGAATTGCCCACGAGAGAGAAGCAGAGAACGCAATTATGTACAGAAAAACGAGGATGGATGGAAAATACGAAAAGGAGAATTCAGAATGAAGAGGGGCCACAGAACCAAGAGAAATTTACAGGAAAGAGGTCTTGTTTGCTCTTTATATTTTTCAGTTTTCCTTTGGAAGAATGCGTGCAAAGACGTGAGAATTTATAATATTGGGTCCTCTAAGAAAACGTTCGCAAGGCGAAAAAAAAAGAAATTATAGGGTGGAATGGATCTGTGAGAAGCACAAAACCATGAGGTTGTAGGGTGAGAGAATAGTGTACCTTTAGCTGCAAGGACTGCCTCTTTCACATCATTATTCTTCGAATGATTCGACAAGTTTTGAAGAACTCCTTCCATTCGGGAGCTGAAACTATTGATATTTACTACAGATTCGGAAGATTGAGAATGGAATGACACAGTAATAAGAGAGATCTATTGAGGTGAATGAGTAAGCAACACGTTCTCTTCTATTCCTTACTGCGTGGGATGGATTCCCTCCCTCTCCCTCCTCTCCCTCTCCCTCCCTCCTCTCCCTCTCCCTCCCTCCTCTCCCTCTCTCTCTCTCTCTCTTCCTTCCCCTTCACGTCCTTCTATGGAATAAGCAACGCGAGACCGCAACGCGTCCCTTAGGGCATGAAGAGATGGAGGAATGATGGAGGAATAGGAAGAGATGAGAATCGAATGTGAAGTGTCACAACACGAATGGAAATAATGAAGAATAGTCTAAGAGATCTTTTTTGATGTCCGGAGATTGATCTGCACAGTTCACCAAACCGTATCTACAACGTAGATTATTGTTTCCCCCAATCACGTACATCAACTTGTTTTTCAGAATAATTGTCCAATCTGCATACGACTCTCTTCCCTCTTCTTCCTCTCTTTTTCATTCCATCTTCTCCTCTCCTCATTCCTTCTCTCTTCTCTCATCTCGAGTGGTCACTCATGTCATCCGTTGGAAGGGTATCCCATATCCATCCAGCAGATACTCTCATCTCTTCTTCAGAAATCGCCCAGTAAAGGAGTGGATAAAGGGAAGAAAACAAGTGGTGACGATTCGAAATCGAAGGAGACAATTGTAAGAAATGGATTACGGTAGTATCGATTATCTACCGTAATCATTGTAGAGTCAATCGGAAGATGAGTCAAGTGTAACGGACGAAGTGAGGAATGCTGATTTCTACCATGGACTCATTCCCAAGTACGGTATTCTCACTATCGATCGACGACTGATTCCGTCCACGCAGAACTGATGCTGAAACACTACTGAAGAAAGAAGGGGATTTTCTCCTCAGAAAGACGGAACACAACACTGGTACCGTAATCCTTCCCACCGTAATCGATACTTTCCCTGATTCAGGAGTGATCATTCTATGCATCTCCGTTCGCACTGAAGAAAATAAAGTGAAACATTTCGTAATCAACACGGTAATCGATAATTGGACGACTACCGTAATCTCGTCATTCAACTCAGGATCATCAGCATTTGTTCTATGTCATTCCCGCCCACAAGGAGAAATCAGTACCTGCTCTGATCACTTGGTACAAGTAAGGGATCTGACCCATCGACCTACCGTTTTCTTCCTTCTTCAGAGTCAATAAAACTCCCCTCTCTCCCACTTCGAAGGCCCTTCTCAAGAAGCGTAAGCGATGATGAATGTGACCAAATGTACTCATCCTACCGTAATCCAGCTATCGAACGACCTCCTTGGACACTCAATCACGATGCAATCTTCATTCTCAAGAAGTTGGGACAGGGAGCCTTCGGAGAGGTAATGAATCTGACCCATCGAACACTACCGTATCCCCTCTCTCTATCTCAGGTGTATCTGGCAGAGTATGTAAGCAAGACAACGGAGAGAGTAGCAGTGAAGACGATGAGAGGAGAGGTATACGGTAGTCATGAATAAGACCCATCCAATTAATGATCAGGCCAATCGAGAAGCGAGAAATAAATTCCTGAAGGAGGCTCGAATGATGAGGAAGTACGATCACAAACACGTAGTGAAGGTATTCAATCTGACCCAATGAACTCCTTCTCCTACCGTATCCTCTTTGAGATTCTTGGTGTAGCAGTACACGAACATCCATTGATGATCGTTATGGAATGTTGTGAGGGTAAGATGAAAGATCAAAGATCAAAGATCACATCTTCCCTATAGGCGGTGCTCTTCTCTCCTACCTTCGCAAACACGGAAAGACTTGTGGATTAATGGAGAAATTGAGATTCGCGACAGAGGTACGGTAGAGAGTACGGTAGTCTTCTACAGTATCTTCCTTCTCAGTCAGCTGAAGGACTCGCCTATCTGAGTAAGCAACAATGTGTACATCGTGATATCGCTGCTCGTAATGTTCTCCTATCATCCACCAATGTAAGCTCCGCCCCTTCACTAGCCACGCCCAATTGATCTTTAATCTCTTAAGGTTGTCAAAATCTCGGATTTCGGAATGAGCGATGACAAGGCGATTCTACACGATGATACACTGGAGAAAGTGAGAGTACGATATAATACCGTAGTCTACCGTATTCCATTTGCAGGTTCCTGTCAAATGGCTTGCTCCTGAAGTTATGCAGGAAAAGATCTACTCTCTCAAAAGTGATGTGTGGGCATACGGTATTATGGTGAGTGGATACTGTATCTAATCGATTGATCGATTGATTGATTGAGGTATGGGAGATCTATGCTAACGGGTCAGAACCATACCCTGGACTGAATCGAATGGCCACTCGTGCTAAGATTGTCGTTCAAGACTACCGTATGGAAATGCCCAAGGTTGAAACACTACCGGAGTCAATCGAAGACTGACTTTCTTCAGGACACTCCGGCTGAAGTAACCAAACTGGTGATTTCGTGTTGGGAGAAAACTCCCGACAAGAGACCCGAAATGACTACTGTATTCACGTGAGTGATAAGACCACGAATTGATAAGGATTATCAATTGATTTCAGTGAGTTGAAAAAGTTGAGTGATAAGAAGGAATAAGAAGAGACCTTCCATTGAATGAATCCATGAAGTTCATTGAATGATTCCATGAAGTTCTTTATGCTACTCGGAATAAAAACACTATTGACACTATCGATTGTATATGCGCGATGTAGATACAGATTGTCGGATATTCGAAATATTCGTTCGCTTCTTGTGCAAATCGAAATGATTGTCTGAACTCAAGTAGATTGAAATAATCTTCGATCATCTGACGTCTTCTTTCTCCTTTCTTTGAATCAGAAACACTTAGCTATCTCTCTCCTTCACAAACAAATTGGGAAAGAATCTCGAGAATCTTCTCTCATCATGAGTCACTCATATCTTTTTCCTGTTACTCTTTGTTATTGTCTATTATGTTCTCACAGATGATCATCTTTCACAACATTCTTCCCCTCTCCAGTACTGTCTCTGGCACTTTCTCGAAGTTGAGAAATTGCTTGAGAGTGAGAGCGGGAAGGGGATAATGTGTCAACAGAGAGATCTCCCTCTTGAGATACGATGCAATCCTATGATGGGATCAGAGAGAGAGGGAAGGGGGGAGGGAAGGGATAGAGGGAGGAGGCAGAAGATCTCTCCGTCTTCTCAACGACTCACTCTCTATCGACTACCATGGCCTCTTGGAGTGAGTTCACTATTCTTCCCTTTTAATTCATCCGACTAGATCAATAGATACCGTAATCACTCTCTCTACCATAATCATCAATCATCGCATTGTAGATCATGAACTTCACGAGATGTTCCGTCAGCATGATAAGGATATGAGTGGATTCATTGGAAAGGAAGATATCATTTGCATGCTTCTCGGAGCTGATTCAGTTAGTATCCATAAATTGATTGATTGATCTCTTACCGTAATCCCTTCTATTCGTTGTAGGATGACAAGAAGGATCCCGTATTCAAGACAAATCTCAAGTTCCTCATCAATGTTATCAAGGAGGCCGATAAGGATGGAGATGCAAAGATCAGCTTCGAAGGTTAGAGATCATCTTTGATCTTTGATCTTTGATCTCTATCCCTTTCAGAGTTCAAGGAGTACATCAATAAGGCAACACAGTGATTATCTTCCCTCTTGCCCTCTTCCTTCAATGATCTTTCTACGTCAATCAATTATTTCTTTGTGGAATGTCACCGTTGCTTATATAAATGCCTTGAGACTTCGAATTCAATCTGATGAGTTATCACAGACAAGATGATTACATAAGCATTCTTTTATCACAAGATCCTGTTCTTTTCTTCTCTACTTCACATCAGCAATTTTATCAATCTTGTGTTTTGCCTCCAATGCGTAGAACTTCGCAAGTTCAGATGGACAATCGTCATCATTCATACTTTTCACCATTTGAGATTCAATGACCCATGACCTCAATCAATATTTCATCTAAGTTCATTATCATTTTCTTACCATTGGATGAGATTTCTAAGATCATTAGCATTACAAGGTTCCTTCAATAGAAGTTTAGTGCGAAGTGAGATATTGGGAGGGCGATTGGAAGCCGATTCACCATCTTCATCCTCAATATCACACATTATTAAATTCATTTTGGAATGGATCACTGTGATGGAAGTGATACCTTGAGAAATGCAGCCTGAATAGATATTCCATTCTTAGCCTCTTGTAGTTCCTCTTTCATATGTTCAATTGTCGCTTTCTTCACTCTTCCTTTTCTATCGAATTCCATTTTACCTCTGGAATATCTTTCGTTTTCCTCTTTCTTTCTCTTTTCAACTCACCGTTCATCAAGATAATTTTCTCTTTTCTTAGCTCCAATAATTGGATTATTCTCATCGTCGTCCTTCGGATCAAGGCCTGATTTGAACTTATCCCATGCTTTAGCCAACTGAACCAACTCATTCCTCTCTTTCATCTTCCTCAATCTCCTTACCTCATATCTTATAGCAGGTTGTCGTCTAGCTTGTAGCATAAAGTAACAATAGAAGCAGAAAGTGAGGATATAATTACGGAAGAAGTGAAGGAATGCTTGGTTTCCCCATGGAGAAGCCTTGAACAGATGAAATGAAGAAGGAAGAGAAGAGAAGGACTCACCATTTTAGTGTATGAATATTCTCTCATCTTTATCTTCTTATCTACTGTACAAACTTCACTTGTCTCACTCTCTTTTATCGATGGACAATTCTCTTTCAGACAGATTATACCGTGCTTTTCTTTCTGAACGAATCAAATCATCTCTTCTTCTCTTCCTTCACTCACTGTATTATCATCAATATCACAAATCAATTCGTCATCGAATATTTTGGGGTATGGTTTATCAGTGAAGAAAGTTGTCCAATCTGAATAATAATATGATTCTCCATACTCAATTGTGTCACCTCTTGATTGTAGATTGTATCTACACCACACATCGTAACTGAACACGCTTGTTCACCTTCTTATTTTCAATATTTAAACTCACTTCTTTTTCTCTTTTTCCTTATTTTCCGTCTCATAAATCTCTTTTTCCTTCTGATAAACTTCATCCCCACACGATAATTCACGATCTAAATAAATAAAGTGAGTTGTTATTCCATATTTGATTCTTGTTAACATCCACAAGCGTAAAGTACACTCTTCTCAGTTAGTTCTCCCCTTCCTGAGAATTCCACTTCTCCCTCTCCTCCAGTACTCAAAACCATTCTTTATTACTTATCTTATTGATCTTATCTCACTTATATTTCTTATGGCAAATTCCTCCTTGTTCAGTAAATTTTTTAACGTCTTCGCCTTCCAAAACGAATAAGTCTCGAGTAGAGGAATATTTACTAACGCTCGCTAAAAGAAAGATTATAATTGTGGAATAGGAATATTGTTCTAACCAATCTTCACATTCATTCGTCGTACGATGACAATATCTCCATTCTTGCATTTATCATTGAGAACTGCACGAGGGAGAGAAGTGGGATTGAATTTGTACTCAGCTGAAAGGGAAATGGATGAGAATGGAAAGATGGAGGGCATTCGACAGGGTTTATTAGGGTCATTCATAAATTTCTCCACTTCATCCCAATTGGTTGGAGTCGAATCTGTCTTGGTACAATCTGAGTCACAAACAATTGAATCGACAACTGATCGATAACTGAGCTTACAGTACTCCGAAGCATCAAGTACGGTGAAGAATACATAAAATAGGAGAAGAATATTCATCTGAAAATGTAGAAAAATAATATTTGAATTGACAAGACGACGTCAAACCTAAACGAAAGCATCGAATGAACCACTATGAGGAACAGGGAAGATGTGAAATGGAAGGAATAATCCTTCTTCCCTTCTTTTATATGACTTCAATTTCCATAAACTGTGTAATATAGTGAATAGTGAACTCTGACCTCATTCTCATCACAATTCCCCGATGCGAGTGGTTATTCTTCTTCTTCTCCTTCCTTTTCTCTCACTACAACTTCCACGAGAAGAACTATTGAATATCTTCGATAATTCGACTCGATCAGGTCTATTCTTTCTCAATATTCCATCCATAAATATGATCTCTCTTCATTCAGTAGTAACATACAAGACAGAATGTTGGAGGGATAATGAAGCATTGACTTATCTTGCTAAAGTCAAGGTTGTGTGTGCTGTTCGTTTCGAGAAGAATCTAGCAGGTCTCTCCCCTTCTGATCTTTGATATCTCTCTCTCTCTGATTAGGTGGATGGGATCGTAATGTTCTCGGAGGAGTCGTCGTTCCAAAGGATAAATACATCGAGGGATACTTCAGATGTCAATGTTCACACAATGTTATCGTTATCTGTTGTCCTGGAGGATATTGTGATGTGAGATATCGATTGATTGAGAGAACTATCGTACTCCATTCTAGAAGAATCTCGGAGTTATGAAGACTGTTCTGTGCGGGATGAGACATCAATTTAGAGATGTACAGAAAAACAATTTGATGGCTGATATACTCAGAGGTTGTTTCTCCCTCCTCTCTCTCAGATAATGGATTGATTGAGATCAATTCGAGGAGGCATTGTATATAGAGGAAGTTCATGGTGGATGGGATGATATCACTTTCTTACATGGGCAAGATCAGGTTGATCAAAGGAGAGAACTCTAATGAATAATATCTCCATTTAGTATGGGAGTGACTATTTGAGCAATCCACGAAAAGAGGCCGATTTACCACCAATCTTTCATCAATACACGATGTGATTCATCGGACCATTTATATGGATTAAACTTGATTACGATAATGTTTGATCTCTTGATTCCACATTGATTGCACTTGTTAGATCTTTCAATAACCAGGAGCAGTTCTTGGTGTGGGACAGTGATCACAAGTACCCGCGGATCCCTTTCCACCTAAACGATAAGGTACATTATTGGGAACTGAATATATGACTTACCATCAGATCCTGGAGGTCCGGCCGGTCCTGGCTTCCCGTATGGTCCTCAACAATCAAATTTGATCTTTGAACTCTTCCCCATTGCCCAACCTGGATTTCCTTGATCTCCTTGTGGTCCTCTTGGTCCAGGTCCGCCCACTTTTCCCTTGATACCCGGAGGTCCGGGAGGTCCAGGAAGACCCTACGATAGAATCGATATCCTATGCCATCTACAGTATCTACTCCATACCATCTCTCCGGGTCTTCCGGGAGGTCCAGGAGGAGATTGTCCTTGAATATGTTTTCCATTCTCTCCTCTCTCACCGGGACGACCGGGATATCCAGCAAGTCCTTGTGGACCCTCAATTAGAATTAATTGTATGTAAAAAGATAATTAAGAAATGATTGGCGATCTTGAGAATCGCTATAACAAGCAATATGAAATAATAAATGGAATTGCGAATCATCTAATTATATGATTTATGTAAGATTCCGTACCACTTTTCCAGGAGGTCCAGTTGGTCCGGGTTTGCCTGGAGTGCCCGGTTCTCCTTGTTGACCGGGATACCCCTGTAAAAGGAATTATTGAGAAACAAGCAAGATTGGATTCATTCTATCAAAATGTTAAATCAAAACCTTCTGTCCCTTGTCTCCGGGAGATCCAGGAGCACCTCAAAGAATACTGTTACGAGGGGGATTATCGTAACATTCAAATGCTCAGCGGAGACGCTACGGTGTTTAGCGCATAATACGGAACATTTTATTCGCTAGCTCGATATTTATTAATACTAAAATTCTCATTTTCTCATTAAGTACTATTAGTTCGGCTAGGAAAGGATTAGGAAAAAGAGCTAGGGTCTGAGACCCTCCAGTCACAAGTCGAAATGAACGATAGGAATCGGATTACGCGGAACGGTTTATTATTTTGCGATAGAAGCGAGAAAAGATACCAGGAGGTCCGGGAGGGCATTCATTCTGACACGTTTGCACTGAATGTTGAACACCACCGTAGGAATCCTCTTGAGGGGGAGAAAGAGTTGGAGAGTCTGCAATGGAAATCAATTTTTAATACGATGTGATGATGAAAATATAAATTCATTCTTCATACCAACTCCATTTGGTCCATCTTCTCCATTGTTTCCATCGGCACCATCCGATCCTACAATGATCTCACTTTCCTTCCTTCCTATTTTTCATACTTCTCATCTGGTTCAGCCATCATTTACCGCTAGTGGATGAGGTAATGACTCTTGCATCATTCTTACCATCAGCTCCTGGCTGTCCGGGTGGTCCAGCTGGTCCCTGTACACACGGACAACACTGCGGTTGGGCTTGAGGAATCTAGAATGGAGTACGGTAGAGATACGGTAAGTGTCAATCTACTCACTGGTTCAGCCTGATATCGAGTACCAGTGGGATTGTTACTCTGAAAGATAATTCGATCAGAATAGGCAATGAATATCTCTCCTTACATATTGTCTCCTTCCTCTTTCTTGTTGTCGTCTTATCGTTCGCTCTTTAGCTACACCCGATTTCCTACCAATTATTCATTTGAGAGAATGGAATTGTGATCGAAACGTACTCGATAACATCGGCAGCCTTGACAAAGTGACCGAATAGCCATCGTCCCTCTTCCGTATCTTCCTCTCCGCTTAAAGTATCATCAATGCACAATGAAAGGAAGCGTTCTTCAAAAAATGAAAACAACATATTTTAACTTGGAGCGCTTCGCGAAAAAAAAAACGACAATGAAGAATAATTCTTCTATAAATAAGTGATACCTTTTCTCTTCATTAACTTCTCTTCTCGTGCGATTGACACTTTGGCCTCCTTTTATAAGAGAAATAGTGAGGAGTTCAGTCCATAGATCACGATTGCGAGACTGAAGAATGGGAAGTATGAAGAGGATTATACGGAGGACTCAATTGTATCATTAGATAAAGTGATAAACCTTGCAGAAAGCAGTATCTGCCTGTAGGGAGGAATGAATCTTCTGGACATTCTGATATACGAGAGGCATAAGGAGAATGGAGAAGATTATGGTCGATGTTGAGAGGACTACCGATGAGAATGCTGCCCTGTTAGAGAATGGACATTAATGAAATAGGGGAAGAGGAGAGATCAAAGATCACCTTCGAAATCGTAACATTTCTGCTCGACTCTTCAATTCATCATCATCTTCTAACACCTTCATCTGGAAAGATCATGTATTTACCAATGTGAACTTGTGACTGAACAATGAAACAAGGAGGACGATAACTCTACAGACATCCTTCCAGAGAAGGGATTGCTAGTGCAGACTGAGTAAGGAGGGGTAAGGATGAAGTGGATGGATAAAGAGGAGGAACGGACTCAAGGGTACGATTACTGTTCAATGATACAATAATAATAGTGAGTAGAGACTGTAATCGAGAGAATGGATGAAGAGGGGGTAAATTAGATCATGAATGAGAAGGGAAAAGGAGGGAATACGACTCAAAAACGAGTCACTAATCTACATGAACTACTCTGAGTCTCTTCAATTCTTATTCTATCTCGTATTGTATTCTCACGATTACGAATCATCTTTATGAGAGATGAAGCAGTTACTAGAGTAAGTCCGGATTGAGATGAGAGTGAAGATAAAAGAGAGAAGGAGTGAGAGGGACTTATCTGATGGATATGGAATGCCAACTTGATTGTTGACTCATCTTATTCATTTATGAGGGAGCACAAATCAACCTGCTAGAAATACGATTCCACAGCACACATCAATGTCATTTGTTGACATTTCAATAATTAAAGCATTCATCCGGATTTTTTTTTTAGTCTCTTCAGGGGTTGTGATCACTCCGGCTCTTTTCTATAATTGGCACCACTCTTCCTTACTACATCTCTTTCTAATCAATAATGACGTCAATTGTTTTGCTATAAGAGAAGAACACAATGTTCCAGGTTCGTACAATGGCTGCCAAAAATGCATCTTCAGAGAATCAGTTGTTATCGTCTGCAATCCATTTGGATTGGCCAATTGAAAATCTCATGAAAATCTCAGAACTTATGTCATAGAGAATCACTTATTTTTAGTGTTTTAGTACCTACGGAGACTACAATAGCCATCTACCGCCGTTCATGCATACCATTATTATTATCATATTATACACCCCGCCTAAGAACTGTTGCAAAAACGATCATAATCATGTCGCATTACACTGCAAATATCAAGTACGTGGTTTATTACGAATTGTGAGATCAATCGAGTACAGAAAGAAGGGCATATCGCCACGTAAATATGGGGACAGTGAATGGGTTACAGGAGGTAGCTTGTTAGCCGTTGATCGGGAAACTGGACTAATTACAAGGTTTAGAGTACAGCATGGTTTGCAAAAAGAGTGGTCAGACCGATGTGCACGGGTGAGGAATGGACAGGAATCAAGGCTTGTATGCCTTCATCTCTCTTTCGTATCTCTTCTTGTCCTCGGCAGCAGCCTTCTCCCACTTGGTCTTGTCCTTCAGTTTCTTCCACTCTACACCGGCCGCTTTCGCAACTTCGCTCACGCCCATGCCAGGCTTGGTCAACGCAGCACGGTTCTCATTCATCCAGATGAAATACGCTGAAAGCGCACGCTTCGGGGCGTTGGGATCCTGCAAAATAGTTATTAAACTCCAAACAACGAAGGAAAAAATCAAGAAAAAATTGATCCAAAATATACTCAGCATTGAGGAATGAATGAAAATTGCAAAGCAATATACCTTCTTCTTCGAAGCCTTGGTGGCTGCCTTTCCAGACTTCTTCGGAGAATCGCTCTTCGCAGACTTCGCGGCACGAGCCATTTAACTACTGCAAAACAAATAACATATCAACCGCTAAGGGTACATTTGATACCAAACAAAAAAATGAGGAAATAATTAAGAGAATAAATAGAGACGGAGCAATAGAAGCGAAGGAATGAACGAATGAATGACTGCGAGAGGCTAGCGTTGCTAGATTGGGCGCGTAAACTTTAGGCGGGAAAATTCGAATTTAGACTCGCAAAAACCGCAAGCCCAGCGGGGAGTGCGTGATTTGAATTTCCATTTCTGAATAGAAATAATTAGATAGACATTAAAATTTGAAATTTAGAAAACACAAAATCTGACGAAAATAGGCTTTTAGGCCTAAAAAAGGTAAAAAAGAAAACAACAAACAAAATTTATCCCACGCGGAATACCTGACCCCTGGGATTCCGCGTCTTTTTTGGCGTGTGCAGAGATCCAGCGTTTGCTATTTTTTTTTAAAGTGTTTGTGTGTTATTTTCTGCTTCCCAGGACTCTAGCCTTGCATGACCGACGTCGTGATGAGCGAGGAAATCGTGAATACCGAGGCTCCCGCCGTTAAAGAAGAAGCGGTGAAAGAGGAAATCCCTGAAACTCCCGCTGTAGATGAGCCCATCCCTGAGGACAACGACTCAACTGCTGAGGACCAAAAGCCTACCAATGGAGATACTTCAGTGGTACGTGTATTTCTAAATATATATATTTTCGAATATATTATTTTCCAGGAAAAGGTTGAAGCAGATGAGCGTACTATCCCGCTAGTTTCACAGGGAGTTCATGAATCTGTAGCCGATAAAATGGTGCAACTGTAAGCGGATAATATAATGTAGTGTGTATAATAATACTCATCAGATTCGACGCTACTGATGTTACTGCTGAAGATTTTGACGAACGTGCACTTGAAATGCTGAAGCAATTCCCTACTAACGAGGCCGTGTATCTCATCGAGCAGCTTATCGTATGTTAACCTCTTCTTTATTCAGATATTTATCATCATTTTTCAGCTGACGAAGCTCTTCGGCGTTCAGAACAAGCCTCAATATCTGATGTCCGTCATGAGAAACTTGCGCGATCGTATTCGTCAGCTTGGAGCTACTTTCGTGAGCATAATTATTAAAATTACTGAATTGAATTTAATGATTTATTTATATATTTTCTTATGCTTAAAACCTCAGGTTATGAGCAAGAACCTCATTGGAGGACCTGAAATTGAAGACATTAACGCTATTGTCGAGAGAACTGGATACAAGCTCGAGGTAGTGCGAACCATTTTTTAAATTTTATTTTAAAAATTCGTGAGCATTGGAAATATGCATTAAATGCAGGTGACTGTGGGACAGCGCAAGTATGGAGGTCCTCCGCCCGGTTGGGAGGGAGCTCCCACAGGGCCAGGAACCAACGGCCATGAAGTAAGTAAATATTTTTTTACATTTGTTTGTTTAAATCGCTTGTCGAACATATGAATATTTTGAATAGATTGTGCTTCTGTTGCAATTATTTTTTTTACAAAACCGAAATATTTGAGTTGTCATGCAAATGTCTCTATTTTTGAGGTATATATTGGTCACATTCCTCACGAGATGTACGAGGACAAGATCATTCCTCTGTTCGAAGAGGTTGGAAAGATCTGGGATCTCCGTCTTATGATGGATCCGATGACGGGCCAAAACAGAGGATATGCCTTCCTCACTTATTGTGAGAAGGGATGCGCTTCTGAGGCCGCGAAAAAGGTTCGCTTATTATTTTTGGTGTTAAAAAAATAACAATTCATGAGAAAAGGCTGAAATAAAGTGCCATTCGAAACACGTGAAAACAGATACCGAACTTATTCGAGAGAAGCCAATCATTTCCAATTTTTTCCCTGTCAATTGTTCGGTATTTAATCCTTTTGTAAATGTTTGGATCATACATTGTGGCATTGTATAACTTATTTTGCAATCGAGGTAAGCTATAAATAGTAAAATTTTGTTATTAATATTAATATTATTTTGTGCAAGTTTCCTATCACCTCCCCACTCTGTCTGCACTTGCCTTATCTCTGCTCTTCTTTCACTTGCTTCTATTATCGTGTATTCTGAAATTTCAATGGTTTTGTAATTAGTCTTCTTGAAATTTTAATGGTTTTGTCTCTAGTTATTCCACTTTGCGTTGTTCGTTTATTGTTATATTTCGGCGGCTCTCTCGATAAGATTCGGAACACATCTTATCAATTAAACAATTAAAAAAACGCGCTCATTGCGAAAAACTCGCGTAGACTTATGAAATTTATAGTTCGACGGGCATGAAATCACAAGTGGAAAAACGCTGAAAGTGAACGTCTCGGTTGCCAATACCCGACTTTTCATTGGAAACATCCCCAAGTCGAAAACCAAAGAAGAGATTCTTGAGGAATTCAAAAAACACTCAGGTAATTCAGACCAAATCTGTCGCTGACAGTTTTTGCGTTTTCGTGAGTTTGGTTTTTACTGGCGATTGGCATAAAATGTTCCTCCTGCTTGCTCTCTCATCACTGTCTTGTCTCTATCTCTCTTTCATTCCGACCCATTTTTGTCAGTTTGTAAATATAAACAATCTTTCATGAATAACTGTATCAGATGGTGTGTTGGACGTGATCATCTACGCAGCCCCCGATGGTGGAGAGAGAAACAGGAATCGTGGATTCTGCTTTGTCGATTTCGTCGATCACAAGACGGCCAGTGATGCAAAGAGAAAGTTCTCCACCGCTAAGGTATCATAGGAATATTTTTTTCTCAATTCTATAACTAAGATATTTTGTTATAAATGTATTAAATAAATATTTTTGCAGGGCCCTCGTCCGTTCAACCACGAGCTAGTGGTGGATTGGGCAGAACAACAAGAAGAACCATCGGAGGAAGAGATGAACAAGGTGAAATCGTGTTATGTGAGGAATCTGAAGGAAGCGTACACGGAGGAGATGATCAAAGAAAGGTCATACATTATTTTATTAATACGACTTTATAATATTTCGAGTATAATCATATTATAATTACAACAAATGTCCATTGCAGATTCGAGAAGTACGGTAAGGTGGAGAGGGTGAAGAAGGTTAAAGAATACGCTTTCGTCCATTTCGAGGAGAGGGAGGATTGCATGAAGGTAACACGAGACAATTTTGTCCATTGAGATAATTAATAAATTGTTAAGGCGATCGAAGCTGAGAATGGAGCGGAGGTTGATGGAGTTGCCATTGAATGCTCTCTTGCGAAACCTCAAGTGGATAAGAAGAAGAGAGGAGGTGGACCAAGTACTGGAAGAGGAAGAGGAAGTGATCGATTTGGAGGAGGAGGAGGATATGGAAGAGGAAGAGGAAATCAATCTGGTGGAGGTGGAGGAGGAGCAAGTGCATGGAACAGGTCTGGAGGCTATGCCGACTTTGCTGCTGGATATGGTACCCAACAGGGAGGGTGAGCATGCTTCGTTGTTGTACTTGTAGGTAGTCGAAGTGATGTTGTGTTTGACTATGACTCTAGTGAATTGAACAACCTTTCATTAGTTAAAGTGATGCTGATATTTGCAGCTACGACTATGGAAACAGTGGTGGATACGGCGGTGGATATGCTGCAGCTGACCCGTATTCTCAGTACGGAGCCAATCAATACGGTGGAGCTCAGTATGGAGCCAATCCATACGGAGCTTCTTCCTATGGTGGATACTCTGGTGGATATGGAGGAGCTGCTGGTGATTATGGTGCACCTATGGGAGGAGGTATATTATATTTTATGTTATTTTCGGGTTGGAGCTCGATTTCTCTATGTGTTGGTTCAATAATGAACAATTGCAGGATACGGTGGTGGACGTGGTGGCGGAGGATATGGAGGAATGGGAGGAGGAGGAGGACGAGGTGGAGGAAGAGGAGGTGGAAGAGGTCGTGGAAATGGAGGAGGTAGTTTACTTAGTTTTATGTTTGCGTCTAGTTTCTATCACAAAAGGACCAACAAATTGGCAAAATGAAGTAATTTTGTTCAACGGTATAGCATTCAAGAAAGTTGAAGGTCAATACCTTACTTAATTCATTCAGGATTCCGTGGTGCGTCGAAGAGACCGGGAGATTGGTCGGGAGGACCTGCATCCAAGAGAGGAGATCAAGATTTCTCCGCTGATGTGAATATGGGTGGATATTAAGTTTGTTAACGCCCTTCTCCATTCCTTATCTGTCATTGTATCTCACTCCCCTTTTGTGCTCCTAAGCACTTCACGAGTAGAAATAGTACAATTCGATTTGTTTGATACATCTAAGAATACGAATAAGCTAATCCACCATGTTTCTAATTTCTTCATTTTCTTGATGCTATATTTTTCACTTTGTAATTACCATCTCATTGCCTTCTTATTCTCCCCTTGTCTCAATCCCATTATCCCTTTGTTATTGTTGCTTCTGTTCATTGTCCAGATCTTAAGATTTCGGAAAAGTGTTTTCTAATCAGCAAAATAATAAGTTATTGTCTCTCTATATTTAGCGGCTCTTTCTATCCTCGGTCAACTGAATGATCTTGATCCTCACTCCCTCATCTCAAACTTTGAACCACTCTTGATCGTTCTATAATAAACGATTCAGTTATGGCTGCTCACCAGCTTTGTTTTTTTAAAGTTCGCTTTGATAAATTTTTCTAATATATAATTGGCGTGAGGGGCATCCGGAGGGAAATGTGATTGTTGGCGGGTGATACTTAGATCCAGAGAGACAGAAAGAAGCATTGGATTCACGTGAGAGGGAGAGAGAAAGAGAGGAGAGAACGAATGACCCGCCCTTCCACCAGAGAAATAGAGAAAGAAGAAGGGGAAGAAGTGAAAGAGGAGGACAGAAGAACCATCTCTTCTTATTGGAGATGCTCTACTATGTCATCACTCTTCTCAGGTTAGTTAATATTTATGTTGAAGTGAAAGAATGTTAAAGGAGTAAGCATGTGAATGAGAGATTGTTTACTCTATAGCTCCTTTCCGTCTCGGTTCTTTCGTCCCTCGTTCTTTGGTCAGACTTATTTTCGAAAATGGCAACGAATATGGGCAATGTATCAATCCCAGTTCTATACAATACTTTGAAATTCTTCTACGATGGTAGCACTAAAATGTTTCATAGCCATTCTTCCACTGTCTTCACGATGAAACACCATTTGTGCCCTTGGTTTGGTTTGCAGACCTAATCAATCGGTTTATCTGATTCTATAAGAAAATTAAATAGTCATTCTATTTTCTTTGTGTACGGTAGAAATGTGTAAATTTTTTCATTTGTGAAAATGCGCTATTTCAACTCAGCGTAAACCGATTGATCTTGTGAGCTCAAGAAGAAAAAAAAAGTTATTTACTTAGATTATCTACTTGCACATGAATTAATCTCTCTTGTCACCGAAAAGGTTCGTTGATGCACACTGAGAAAAGGGGGATTTCTTTTAGTTTGAAGATAACGAAACCGGAGCTTACAATTAGATAACGAATATCTCTCAATTCACTTCCATTTCAGTCAGATCTACTGCAATGGTCCCATTCTCAAGGCAGTTCAGGACTCTCATATGTTCCCTGACTCAAAACATTTCGTCGACATGTCACTCAAATTCGATCCAGGTAAGTAATTTAAATCATATTTCATAGTTTGTAGTCTGTTTATTGATCGTCCGAGTTAAAGAATGTTGATCATCATAGATCTTCTCATTTTTCTCGGTATGCTCCTTTTGCTGAAGAAAACACTTTATGGCTATTTTATGGTCAGAAAAATGAGAAGTCGAATAAGGGAATGAAATCAGGAGGAAGTTGATTATTAAGAGATGAATAGGAATATTTAGTTTATAGATGAAGAAAAAGGAGAAGTTCGTGATAGACGAGAGAGTGGGGAGATCGAGAGAGAATCAGAGAGATGACTCGAATTATCGTGTTAGAAGGGAGATATCAAATATCTACTCTAGTCAATTATCGTCTCTTCCCCTCCCTCGGTTCTGTATCTGTAGAAGGTCGAATGCACTCACAAGTCTCTCTCGTTCCTATTTTATTCCCCTTAATTCGGATAATTTCATTGAAAATAGAATATGTGCACATGATCAATTTGTACACTACTCTTCACTACTCTAAAGCACGCGAAGAGATGATCTTTATTGTGAAGTGAGTGAGAACTGTTTAGGAGGGAGAGATTGATGGGAGTAGGGGAAGACGAATTGTTCGGCATGTATAGGAGCTTTTTATCTAATTATCTTCCTTTTTGAAATTCAGAACTGTCTGAATTGTCGCAAATTAGTGTTAATCCATGAATCCATTCATGATCCACGCCCATTATATTTTCCTTCCCTGTTTTCGTCTCTTTCTGTCCTTGATTCATGGTCTTCATGCTTGAATGAACGAAAGTTTGAGATAGAAATGGTCAATTTTGAAAGTTGAGAGAAGTGAGAGAGAATGAAGAAAAGAACGATAAAGTGGATAGAGAGAAGGGATGGGGATGGGGAAGGGGAGGGACGAGCGTACGGAGAGGGCACGAGGGAAGATGGACGAGGGATGGGATAAACATGTGATCAGAATCAGAGATCTGTCTACCACTGTCTAGACAAGATCAGTTAGAAGATGAAGATTGAATGCACTAATAATCCATGTTTAAGTGACAACTCTTCGTGCATTCGATGCTCTGGGTGATTCAGTGAAGGATATTGCTGTACTTCGAACCTTCGTTGATACTCACTTCAATCCACCTGGAAGTGAATTGGTCAGGCGAAATTTGTGGATCGAATTACGAAAAAAGGGAGATGGTATTCAAATAGATGATTCTTCAGATTGAATGGTATCCGGAGGATTGGGCTGATTTTCCCTCTAATTTCCTTCGAGTGAATGACTATCACTTGAGAAGATGGGCATTGCATCTACATAGAATATGGAGAGATCTATGCAGAAGAGTTTGTTTTCTTTACCATTTCATGAGATATTCTCTCTAGCTGACAATGAAGAGTTGGGATTGTTAATTGTCTCTTTAGGTTCGTGATGATGTGCATAAGAATCAAGATCTCTACTCTCTTCTTTATGTTCCTCATCCATTTGTCATACCCGGAGGAAGGTTTAGAGAATTCTATTATTGGTTAGTTCGTTCTCTTCCATGAACTTGATACATCATTTATAATGTGCAGAAGTAAAGAAAGTGTGAATAATTATCGTTACTTGAACAACTCTTTTACAGGGATTCATTCTGGATTCTAAAAGGCCTTCTCTTCTCTGAAATGTACGAAACTAGCAAAGGAGTGATCAGAAATCTAGCCTACATGGTGGAACAGTGAGTCATCTCCACTCCCTTCATTCCATTCCCTCCTTCCTTCCAGTCATGGTTTCGTTCCCAATGGTGGTCGTGTGTATTATCTGATTCGATCACAACCTCCTCTTCTCACTCCAATGGTCTATGATTATTACATGGGAACAGGAGATCTCGATTTCGTTCTGGTCAGATTATGTCCCTAAAAGAACTTTTAAATATGATGGAAGGGTCAATGTAATGGTCAATGGTTATCGATTCATTTGAGGAAGTGCTGCCAATCTTGGAGAAGGAATATCAGTTCTGGATGGGACAGAGAGCAACACAATTCCTCGATGAGGTACGGTCCATTTTGATTGATGACCGAAGACTATTAGTAACAAAAGAAATAGTTGAGCTTCCGATGAGACATTTTGATTATTATGAAAAGCTTTTTTTATTCTGCAGGATGGGAATGAAAAGTTTCCGTTCTTCCGTTATCGAGCAACGATTAAAACTCCTCGTCCAGAAAGTTACAGAGAAGATATGGAATTAGTGAGAGAGATCAATAATGAAAGTAAGTTTGTATCTCTTTCCCAAATGATCTTAATTACTTCATTGTCTCTCTTCAGCGGAACGTGAAATGGTATGGTCACAGATAGCATCAGCAGCAGAGACTGGATGGGATTTCTCCACGAGATGGTTCTCACAGGAGGGACATGATAGGTCAGCGCTTATCTTCACTAGATCATGCACTTATGGGCTCGTAAGAGAAATTTGCAAAAACTGCACTCGAAGAATTTTTCTCAAAATATACGAACCCCGACCCATTTTTCTGGTGAAATCTCATGAGTGTGTATGGCGAACAGAGTCACTGGGGAGTTTGCGAGGATAAGTGAGTAATGATCCTCCTCTGCAGACACGATATGAAGTCAATTCGTACTTGGTCTGTCGTCCCCGTTGATCTGAATGCATTCATGTGTGTCAATGCAAGGATTATCGCCAGTCTATTCGAAATATCTGGTTTGTTTCACCTGTTTGGGACAGAAGTGAATGAATAAATGCAGGTGACTTCAACAAAGTTCTCCTCTATCAAAATCGATATGAGAAAGCGAAGATTCAAATGAGAGAAATGCATTGGAATGAAACGGATGGAGTGTGGTATGACTACGATATCGAGAGAAAGGTACGGTAGCATTGAGGAGTACTGTATGATGATTACATCGATCTCTGAGATTAGTGAAATTAATGTGCATGAATTGCAGATGCACTCTAACACGTACTACGTCTCAAATGCCCTTCCACTCTATGCGAAATGTTATGATGATGAGGATGATACGACACCACATCGAGTACATGAATATATGGAGGTGAGAGGAGGGAGAAGGGAAAGAGAGGGGAGAGGGTATAGATGTGATTGGATGAATGGATTACTCCCGCAACAGTGAATGATGTGATTGTGACTGGTGATGTGAAGCTAACGAATGGCTTGCCAAGTGACGAATGAATCTTCCCCCCTTCAGAGAGAAGGAGTGTTCAACTTCACGAAGGGTCTTCCCACTTCTCTCGCCATGGGAAGTGAACAACAATGGGATAAAGACAATGCATGGCCACCGATGATACATATGGTTAGGAGACGCTTTATTATGATCTCGACTTGTCTATTCGATCTTTAACCCTTTAATCTCTTACAGGTCATCGAAGGTTTCCGTACAACGGGCGATCCGAAGCTAATGAAGGTACTGTCCCTTCTCCCCTCTCTCTCTCCCTTCATCACTATCCCCTCCTCCCTCAGGTAGCAGAGAAGATGGCCACTTCATGGTTGAGTGTCACGTATCAATCGTTCATTCGAACTCATGCTATGTTCGAGAAGTACAATGTATCCTCGACTAGTGAAGATTCCGCCGGAAGTGGAGGAGAATATGAAGTACAGGTGAGAAATAATGATTAGAGAAGGGTAAAATTCTTTGATCTTCAGTTTGATGGAGTATGAGATTGATTCTGTTTACAGACTGGATTCGGATGGACGAATGGAGTAATTCTCGATCTACTCGATAAATATGGGGACAAGATGGCATCGTCTCCTTCATCCATTTCATCCTCGATGATTACGATAGTCGCAACGATAGGAGTACGGTATCTCTTTGGCTGATTGATCCAGTTTAGCTTGTTATTTTATTGCGGGTAGAATCGTTCGGGGGTTTGATGACGGAAAGCTTTGCACATTTTGTATTGTTCAGTATTCTATAGGAAATAGCCTCGTTTTTTCGTATTGAAACTGGTAATTTGTATCGCTAACAGCAGTGTTTTCTCTAAGAGTTTAAGTACGGATACTGTAGAGTCTCACTCGGTTTTCATGTTTATACGATATTGATGCATTTTGAGATACGGTGTTGTATAGACAATGTTTGTAGATAAATTGTTCACATGAATGGGATTAAATCACAAAGGGAAAGCGAGGCAGTTGATTAGAAAGGTCTATGGGAAGGGGGGATGGGAGAATGAGTCTACAATGCTCCTTGTGTAGTTCTTCTTCCCATATTCCTCGTCTGTTGTCCATTGGAGGAAGGGAAAGATCCTTCACTAACTCTTCTTCCTCTTCCTCTAGAAGGAACTGCCAATGATGATCCCCTATTTCTTGATCCATTTCGATTAACTCGCGTTGATTGAGGACTGAATGGAACACGGTAGATACGAATGTATATTGATTCATACCGTGATTGATGATGTAGATTAGATAGTTCAATGGAAGGAGTAGTAAGAGGAATTGTCTCTCCTTCTCTCCCACTGCTCACTTTCCTTTCTATTCTCTGTTGAATTATCTCAGCTGCTCTTTCTCGCTCTATTTTCAACTGTCGTTGATATGCCAATTCACTCTCAGAAGGACGTTTATCCTCTTCTGAAAGACGAACGTTGATCTTTGATCTTTCATTAGACATCATACCCTTATTCTGACTTTCCCTCCACAGTTGATATCGATGAGGTAGTTCAAGGAATTGATAGATATTAGCAGAAATGAGAGTGATTGAGACAGAGAGAGACCAGATAAAGAGAAGAATACTGAGACATGCATCCTGATGAGAGATCAAAGATCAGAAGGAAGGGAGATCAAAGATTACCTTGCGAGAGAGAAACCATCGACAGACATTATCAAAACAATGGGTAGAGGATTCCTGAAATTTCGGCGTCTAATTATCACGTTATTTTCTAATTCCGAAGTTGTTGAATTAATTATTAGGTTGTTGGTGGTCTCGAAATTAAAGTTGACATCACTCGGGAAATTGAGAGGAAGACTTCTCTTCTTTCTCTTTCTCGTGGAGAGATTACCTCTTTCGTCCATTCTTGGGAAACATCAATTAGAGGGAAAGAGAGGGAAATGGCTGTAGTACCGAGACGAAGGAATGTCAACCATTTCTCAAAGAGGAGTCCATCTCTTCATTCGTACTAATAACTAACGTTGTCTTCCAAGGAAGGAATGATGAATACAATGAAATATCCGAATGAAGTCGTTGCAGCTGTTAGAATGAAAGCAGTGTAAGTGTATGTCAGAATGAGAAGCCATGGACGATCGATATCGATGAATTGGCTGTACAACATTGCCTCTAATTGAGTATTGAATAGACAACTAACTCGGTTATATTCCCGGGGGCGAGTCTTGATGACTGAACGAAGGGGAAAAGCATAAGAAGATCAAATACGGCAAGTGTAGTAAAAATCATAAGGTACCTGAAAACGGCAAAAGGAATTCCAACCAACCGGATTCGAACCAGTGACCTAAGGATCTACAGTCCTCCGCTCTACCAACTGAGCTATGGTTGGTACGAGAGGAGTTCTTCAAGACGCACTCACCAGTCATGGCATGTTCGACTGCGGAGAACGAAGTATATGAGGAAAATAATGAAGAGGGAAAGAGTAAGGGCGATTCCAAGGAGATATGTATTGGAGAATATGGATATCCATGGGGGAAGAATTGGATCCGTTGAGGGATCCATTGGAGGTAGAAGGGAGAGGATGTCAAGGGAAGATGAGGTAGATCAGACTGGCGATTGACGCACGAAGGACTGAGTCATGTTACACTCAATGGAGTGGTTCCATTTTAGAGAGAAGGAAGGACTGAGAAGAAGAAGGAGAGATGGAGAGAATGACAGAGAGACGAGAGTATCTGAAGAAGAGAGAGAGACGGAGAGGAAAGGGAGATATCGGATGAGAGAAGAGATCGTGAGAATAGAAGAGAGAATGAGGTGAAATAGAGGGAGAAGCATCCGTATCTCACTGTTGCAAACTACGTAGGTTGGAACTTGTGATAGAGAGGTTATTTATACACTTTCAATCTCAAGAACATGGGAAGAAAACTCGTAAGAAGTATTAACAAGTGGAATGGTCGAATGGATTACAGACAGTTTCTACGTGTGGATTGAAGAGGGGAATTCTCCAGAGGGAAGGGAGGGGATCAAAGAGTAGGCCGAATGGAAGAATGTTTCCTCGGTTTGATTGTTGTCGTCTTTTCGTCTCGAGATGGGAAAATGCATTCACAACAGAGGGAAATTTTCTGAAATGAGAGAATCCGGAAGGAAAATGACTTTTTTCAATCTAAATCCCCCGTTTTGCAAGACTTTGTTTTCGGAATTCGGCAACAGGAAAATGCCTAGAGTAACGCAATATTTCCGAATGTTGTACCTGATTGAAATTGAGTGTTCCACTCTTTGTGCTTATCCATGTCTCTGCCACTAATTGAACTGATACAGCACCTTCCATTGATAGAGATTCTCCCTTGAGACATGAGTGAACACTAAATGAAGAGATCAAATGAAGGGAAGGAAGGAATAATATCACCCATCGTTCTCTCTGATTATCACTTCGATAGGAAGAGCAGCAGTCAATATATGTTCCTTCCTTTCAATCCATGGTAGTTCGATTGAATGAGAAGGTGATCTCTCTCCTCCTCCCATCAATCCTCCATTCGCATTGTACATGTACACCTACAACACGTTTATTCATTATTTTCTTCATTTTATGTCTATCTTCTCTAGGTTCAAGTATCTAAATATATGGCTACAAAAATGGATAAAATGTGGTAACCTGAATCATTTTGACATCAGCCTGGTCGATATCCGGAGTGGGAAATTGAATACGAATCGGAATCTGAATGAATGAATTTCCCTCGATTCCATAAGATTCAAAGATGACAAAGAGAGGAATAAAGACGACGAAAGAGAAGGAAAGCCCATGCGACTAAATTCCATTCTTTGTCGAAAGAACGACGGAGTTTGAAAAAGACCAACTTTGATGTACATGGGAACTCACATGGAAGTTAGCTCGAATGAATGTTTCATTGGGAGAAAGATAACCGATTCCAGTGGAGAAGGAATATGGAGTTAGATGAAGAGATGAATTGATAGGAGTAGGGAGAATAGAGACTGAAAGGGGAATATGGAGTTAGATGAAGAGATGAATTGATAGGAGTAGGGAGAATAGAGACTGAAAGGGGAATATGGAGTTAGATGAAGAGATGAATTGATAGGAGTAGGGAGAATAGAGACTGAAAGGGGAATATGGAGTTAGATGAAGAGATGAATTGATAGGAGTAGGGAGAATAGAGACTGAAAGGGGAATATGGAGTTAGATGAAGAGATGAATTGATAGGAGTTGGGAGAATAGAGACTGAAAGGGAGAGAAAAATAGTCAGTCATTCATTCATTCTTCCCCTTTTCCCTTCTCTTGTATTTTCCATTCTGAGGGTTCTCATTTCGAGTCTTCTGTTTTGGAGAGAAGAATAAGAGAGAGAGAGAGAGGAGAAGTCTTTCAGTCACTAAATCAAAGAATAGGAAAAAGAGGTCGATACGTGTGAGTGTTGTTGAATAATGACGAAGGACGAGAAAGATGAGAAGAGGAGAAAGGGCGATTATAATGTAGATTACGAAACCAAAGATGATGAGAAAAGTCGCCATGCATCCAAGCATCTGAAAGTGATTGGATGGAGAACGGACTTCAACCATTTCAGACCCCTTTCAGCCCACTAAGTTCACTCGAACTGACTAAATTCGAGGAACGACGATATTTGACAAGTCCTTTAGTGAAAAACAACCCGGGCCAAAACAAGATAAGAAAGATATAGGAAACTGACGCATCGATCGAATTTCTCCAGTTGATTTCTGACGGTTTCGAATCGATTTAATCCAAGTAGACGACACTGGATATTTATTATTCTATTCACTCAATTCATTCATCTTCTCTTCTTTCCACTCGAGTTACTCATTGGATAAACATTCATAATTTATCAGTAATGGGGAATGAATTGACAACCCACATGTCTATTTCCCTTCGGTAGTTCATGATATGAAGGAGGTGGAGAAGGACGGAGAAGAGGAAGAGGAATCATGAGAGGGAGAGAAGGGGAAGATGGAATAGAAGGAAGAAGGGGAAGGGGAGGGACTAAAGAAGGAAGAGAAGAAGGGAAGGAAGAAGGCGAGATGGAGGAAAAGAGGAAGAGGTCACATCAAATGTCTCCTTTTGCTGTTCACTATTCAATACTCATGGGATTGAAGAAGAATATCGATTTATTCCCATGAGAATTCACTTGTTTTCAACGAAGGAAAGTTATACTTCTACTTCATAGAACACTTTCTAGTCTAAGATTCTGTTCAATGGGAATTCCAATCGACTGTTCTTGTTGGGTCAAATCGATAGGTTGTCCAGGAATAGGAAGGATACGGTAGTGTTGAATTGTTGCTGTGAGACCGAGGAATAATTCAACTCGTGCCAATCCTTCCCCTGCACACGCTCGTTTACCAAGAGAGAATGGAATTGTTCGTTCAACCAATTCCTGAGAAAGATCAAAGATCAATTGGAAGAAGTTGATTGTTCCGTGGTGCAAACGTTATAAAGATTCTGAACGGAGGGAGGAGGGGGGAGGGGTCTAACTTCGTTGGTTCGTTTATCTAAATAGTGTTAGTATCGTACCTTTCTCAGACTCTTTCCGTCCTCTGAAATATATCTCTCTGGACGGAATTCTTTCGGATTCTCGAAATGAGGATCATTCCACATAACGTAGTGGATATCAGCATGAATTGACATATTCTCAGGAATTGTCTGGCCCTGTAAATGACATTTGTGAATGAGTTAGGAGTACGGGGCCTCACAGCAAGTTGAGTAGGTTGATGAGTCTTTCGGAATACGTTAAGTCGGAGAATATTGGCCAATCTCTGTATCTCATGAATTGTCGCTTGAGTGTAGATCATCTACAAGGGAGGAAATACTCATTCTTTCTTCCTCTCCTCCCTTCCTTCTGACTAACCTTATTCTTATCAGCGAGAGCCGGAAGTCTTTCTTTCCCAATCACTCGATGAACTTCCTCACGAAGTTTTTCCTGAGAAGAAAAGATTACTACTCTATCTATAGTATCCCCTGTCTCTACCGTACCTGTGCTTCTTCATTCACAGCGAGGAACAGACTAGCCCATCTCAGAGTCGTCGTTGTCGTTTCTTGCCCTGCAGCGAAGAAATCAGCACAAGTAGCGATGAGATTGTCCTGACTGGAAAGGAAGGATTACGGTAGATGGAAGATATTGATGTCTCTCACTCGAGATAATCATTCGTTCCCATTCTCTGTTTATAAGCATGGACGAAATTGGTTGGTTCTCCTTCAGCATCGAAAGATTCCAATGCTTTCTTCACATTCTTCACGATATATTCATTGTTCTCAAGAGAATCAATTAATGTTCTTCCTTCGAGAAGATTGTTCTTACCTTTCTCACATTCTCAGCATGGATCTCAATTGCATAATATCCCAGAATGGGAATGTGTTTGATTGAGGGAAAAGCAATGGCAATGGGAAGTAATTTGTTAGTAGCAATCTCCTTGATCATCTGTAATGGAGAGAAAAGATTAGAGACACGACGCGAGACTCCGCCTCCTGTCTCCCTCCCTTTCCTAGGGTTTATGACCCGTCGCGTCTAGAACACATAGTGCGTATGAAAGGGCTCTTTTCTGTCTCATAGTCGGTTTATACCCAGTATCTCAAGGTACGCTTGGGCTTCTGACCAGATATTCTCTGTGTTAGAGAACCAACAGTTTTTGGGCAGCACTGAAGGGGGTTCTCCCGAGTGCAATGATTTCGAATTAGATTAGGGGGCTGACCCGGTTGAAACCCTCGACATAATTGATTAGATCATCACATTCGTCGTATTTGTATCGATATCCAAAGAGAACTTCATTGATTATATTGGCAATCATTAACTGAAAGGAAGAGTAAGAAGAGAGACAAAGAAGAGTAAACCTGAATGGGCCATCGCATGTTCACATTATCTTTCTTCTCAATGTTCTTCAAGTATTTCAAATATTCTTCAACGGAATTTCGCACCTGTGCAATGAAATAAGAAAAGAGTAAGTAAGAAAGATCGTACCAATTCTTCCATTACATTCTTTCCCATTCCGAAGTCTCTGAGAATGGAAAGGGAAACTCTTCTTTGTTCTCTCCAATTGTCTCCACTTGAATTAATCACTCCACCTAATAAAGAAGAATAGACAATGAAGGAAAGATGAATAATCTCACCATTCTTACAGTAATTGAATACTTCTTCCAATCCTGGAAGCATCATTCTGTCAACGTAGTCCTCTCCTGCAATTTATTCGTTCCTTTACCAAAAGCGAGTGTGATCTAACCATGATCAATAAAAGCTTCTTTGATCAGAGCATAATCGGTAATCTCGAGAGTTGGAATTGGAGTGAAGAGAGTGTACAACCCATTGAACTTATTTGCGAATAAAGAGAACTGTTTAGAGGCAAAATCAACCTGCGTTCATTTGTCTGATATATTTCCATTCAATTCAATTTGTTTCACCTGATGGAGATTTCCAATGAAAGGAAGAGGTTTGGGTCCTGCAGGATATTTGGATGTGAATGAGTAATACTTCCATACGGCGAAGGTTATTGAACCAACGAAGAAGAGAATAAGAAGAACACTCATTTTAGAATGAGAATGAAGTTAAAGGAAAGAGAGGGAGGGGCCCTTTTATTCCACTTTCCTTATCAGAGAAGTTTGTGATAATGTGGAGGGAGAATTGTTCCTTTTCGTATTTAGTTATGTCTACTAATCGGGATGAGAACTAAGAAAGAGAGAAGAGAGGAGAAGAGTAGAGTGAAGGGGTGGAGAGGACGGAACGTACTGATCGAAAGAAAGGGGGAGGTCACGGGATAAAGGCATCAAAAGACCAGTGTTATTATTTTTATAGACGTCATTTGAGATATTCATTCGACTGCAGTATTCTTCGAAGGGAATGGAGCCTCTTTCGACACGGAATAGATACGAAAGGGAAACAATTGGAGTGACACGAATTGATAACACCACTATTTCTCAAGGGAGGCGTCTCCTAAGATGAGCGCTACTTTATTCTGCCATTCATTTTCTATCTTCTTTCAGATTCCCTCTTTCAACTATGCACATATTCCGTACACTTGACTACTACGAAGATTCATCGTGACAAAGCACAAGAAAGCACGATTTGGATTGAAGGAGACTTTGGACTTATAACGTTCACCAATCATCTCAGAGTTTCCTTTACATTTTATGATCAGTTCAGAACGTTTTCATTTCGGATCGTTCAGTTGAAGAAGGCTCATTTGTTTGGGTGAAGGCAATTGAGTGCAAATCTCACGAGGTTACTTATTTTAATCACTTCATTTTATGGAAGTATCTACTAAAATAATGTCATCTAGACTCGAGAATATTGTTCCTAACTGATGATGTGTCCGCTTTATGCCATATTTTTTAATAATATATTTATCAGGTGATTAATATACTCGCTTGCCAATATGTGGATAGAATGAAGAGGAGAGATTGAATTGAGTTGGGGTTGTGAAGAAAGACTGTGTGAAGAGAGATTATATGCAATCGATTGTATATGGTCAAGATGAGAGCAAACGGGTACGGTAATATGAGCGTATCGATTGAATGAAAGTACTGTGGCAGAGGGTGGAAAGAGTAGTAATATATTAAGAGGAAGACGATCGATAATTAAGTGAGTGTGAAGTATTGATTGAAAGAAGAGTTAGTGAGGCGAGTAGCGAGTCAATACTTGCAAGATACGGTAGATTAGAATACAGTAGATAGATGAATAAAGGACTACGGTAGGACTAGGAATCGACAACACTCACACGACACGAATAAGTATATGGAATATACACGATAAGATGGGGGAATACTCTACAGTAACCCTCATTCTACCATGCAATTCCTTCTATCTCTGTAAGACTATGCAATAGATTAAGAATAGATTAAGAATAAGAATATACAAATACTATGCTCTTTTCTCTCTTTACAATTCTGTTCTAAAACTTTGGAGTAAGAATGGGAGGTATAATGCACATATGATGAGAATTGGAGTGAAAGAGAAAAGTCAATGATTGAAAGACAAAAATGAATAGAAGATCTCACGAATACTGGAAGAGATTTGAGGAGTACATAATTGCATCGGGTGAAAAGAAAGAAAGAAAACTGGGAGGAAAGGGATGAACGGGGAGGAAGAAAGAAGAACACTGGGGGAAGGAAAGAATTCACTTGGGAAAGAGAAGAAAGAAGGACTGGGAGGGAATATCACATGGATTAAAAGGGAAGAAAGAAACGAACTGAATCTGTGAATGAAAGACAATGAGTATTCAATGCATAAGTAGATAAGTATGGGGGATAATTACAGAAGGGGGAAGAGGGGGGGGGGGAGAGAGAGGGGAATCAGTGGGAGTGCATATCTGAGACTGGCTCTTCCTTTACTCCAACACCATGGAAGAGATCTAAAGAGGGGAATGATTAGAGAAGAGAATGAGAGGAAGGATGAGGAATACCATTATGATTATGATGAATGATTTCCTCTCCATCTTCACTCATTCCATCATGTGATTCATTATTCTCTTCTGAACAACGAGATGACATTCCAGTAGGAAGATTACGAGAGAAGAACTTCTCCAATGGAGTACATTCTGAAAGAGGAGAGAGATTGAGATGGATTGACCTCCTCTTCTTTCCATTCGACTAACCAATCTCATCGATCCATTCCGTATTATGGGCATATTTGATCAATGGCAATTCCTTTGCCCATTCCTTCTTTCCACTCTCCATTAAATACGCGAAGATTCGCTCTTTCATCATTGTTGCTTCTCTTCTACAAAGGGGATAAATCAATAAGCTAGTCTACCGTAATCTGCCGTACCTTGCAACGGGATTTCCTTGTGGATTCTTACGAGGAACGAGATAATCGACAGCAGTCAGAGGAAAGTGCTGCGCCAATTCTTGCTCCAGATCTGCAAATTAGATCATTACCATTCACTGTGAATATTTGTTAACCAAAATAAGTAAATATAGAGTAGATATAACGTACTCTGATATGCCTGATCGACTCTCACAACATGGGCAGGTCCATAGGCAAAGAAGAGAGCTTTGATTGCTTCGAGTAGTTCAGATTGAGATGGAGAAGTCATTGGACAGGCAAATGAGAATCGAGAAGTGACATCACGAGCATGGAAGATATACAGATAATCTCCATCGGCCATTCGAGAGAAATCGATAATCTCGCATTCTACAGTATGCCATACTCCCATTGGAGGTACGGTAGGCACTGAATTAGTCGATGATGATGAAGTAGTCGAAGTGGAAGAAGTGGATGAAGTAGATGGTTCAACTGGTCCATTGTATTCCTTATTCACTCTAATCTCTTCAATTGATCTTCCATTCTGAATCTCCCTCATAAGACGAGCAATTTCATCTTGAGCAGCTGCATAAGGATGAGGATGGACTGGAGGAAGAAGAGAGAAGGATGAAGAGGAGAGAGGAGCTATCGAATTGAGTAGTGATTGATTCGAATTGAGAAGAGCAGCGATTGAGGTTGGCTGAAAGAGAAGGAATTAGGAGGAGGGGAGAGGAGATAAATTGATTAGTCATTTCAGTCATCGTTACCATTCCATGGATGTTGTTATTCAATTGAAGAATAGATCTCACCAATGAGAATGCTGATCCTTCTTCCATCTTAATTGGAGTAGGAGCAGCCATTTGTTCGGCTGGAATTATTCCATTATTCGAGAGTGATTCATCATTCTCCGTACGTTTTCTCCTCTGTGTATTACGACCTCGATAGACGAATTTACGTAGACTCTCATAGTTTTCTGCAAGTATTACAGTGATTAATCATGAGTCCATCGATTATTTCTTCATTCAACATACCAAGTCTCTTCTTTGCTTCATCAGAGATAGATGGATCATTGATCATTTCTCTTACAATTTCCTTGGAAGTATATTCAGGATGCTCTCGTGCTCTCTCACGCATCATTCGCTTTGCGAGACGAACCTGTAATTGAGAGACATCTTCATTTCAATCTTTTACATAGTTCGAGCTTCATGGATACTTGTTTTTTTAATTTCCAATTTCTAGAGTTCGAAATACGGGTAATTGTCTCTTCATTTCAAACACTCTCTCGGCTCTCTGACCGGTGAGAGAGTGCGCGAAATGAAGAGACGATTACCCGTATTTCGAACTCTACCAATTACCTTCGCTTACCTCGCATTCCTCTGGATTAGGTGGATGTCCCGTGTGTGGTCTCTTAGCGCGGAATGTTCCATTAGGGAACAATTCAGCCACTGCCATACAATTGTACTTGGTTCGATCGAGACAATAGAGGAGTTTGGTTCCATCCAATCGAGTCTTCTTCCCATGATAGAGATAACCATCCACATGCACTGCCAATCCAATCGATCCTCTTCCTCCTGAGGCTGGCTGTTTCCTGAACAATGAAGATATTATGATGATGGGACACTATTCGAATGATGAGACATCAGAGTTACATCATGCAGAGAAATATCATGGCTCATCTATTAGCTGAATGTCTCATAACCGTACCATCTCGGTTGGACAGTCACAATATCAGCTCGATTGATCTGCTGAACGATTCCTGTTGGAGGTTGAGGATGAGGAAGAGGAGTTGGAACTGAGAAGAGAAGGAATGATTAGAGAAGGAAGGGAGGAAGGGGCATACTCGATTGAGACAGATTCTGTTGAAGAGACTGTAGAGATGGATTAGAATCGAGGAATGAAGAATGAAGAGAAACGGGAGGAGGGGGAAGGGAGGTGGGAATCGGTGCAGGAAGAGAAGGGAGAGAAGGAGTAGAGGGTGGAAGGACTCCATTCTGAAGAGGGGATTGGAAGAGAGGAGTGAGGTGGATTGACTACCTGATTGTGATTCATGTTCAAAGAAGGAGTGATTGGAGGGGAAGAAAGGGAAGATTGAAGAGATGATTGGAGATTCCCTAGATGTTGTTGCAATGCAGCATGAAGAGAAGGATGACGCTGAAAGGGGGAGGGAATCAATCGATAATCGATCGAAGGGGATTATCTACCGTACCATTTCATTTCCATCGTAGTTCTCGTTCATTCCATTACTTAATCCATTCTGTTGTAGGAATGCACTCAAATTCCTCGATAGAGTCTGCAATCAATCGATATTCCTTTAATCTACCGTAATCTTCCCTACATCCTCTCTGATGGAAGTGGGAGTAGCCATAGGGGGCGGACCCATCATACACTGCTGTGGTGCACTTTGTGGTGCGAGCTGCGGTGCCGCAAGTGCGCGCAGCGCGACGCTGTTTTCCGCGTTCATACAGAAAGTGAACAGACTCGAGGGGTGATGCTGAATTACAGAGCGTCAATTGGCGTCGTGGTGTGGAAAGGCGAGGGATACGATAGATAAAGAAGGAGATCACACCACGACACCAAGGGACTACGGTAGCTGCACAACACGAAAGCGCACCACAACAGGAGTACGGTAGGGGGGAGGGATACGGTACCTCTGTGGGTGAGAGAAGGGAAGATTTGACTTCTGGAGGTGATTCGGAGGCTGCACATCCTGATTGTGGTATTGTGAGGGAGAACGGAGTCTCCATCATCATGAATCTGATGGAAGAATGAGATTGAAGGAGAGGAAGGAATACGGTAAGTGATGAGTACGGTAGAGATTATGGATGGAAGGAAGTTGTCCGTCCCCCAGGGAAGAGAGAGAGAACGGACAAAAACAGTGGTAGATCACGGAAGTGGAGAGAGAGATGATGGCAATACAAATAAGAAGTGAGAGACGAAAGGAGGAGAGATCAAAGGATGGAAGTGAGATAGAAAGTGATAGGTAAGTAATAAGAGATTGATCCATGTCTGATCAGTCATCACTCCAATCTTGTACTATTCCTCCCCTTCCCTCCTCCCCCCTCTCTCTCCCTTCCATCCTTCCTCCAGACTCTTTCCCTTACTCATCTCTCCCGTCACAGGGGCAAAAAACGTCCCCTCGGCACGGCTCTACGAGATTCTCATAAAAAATCGCTCTTCCCCCTCACGAGAAGAAAGGGGGAAGGAGGAGGAGAGGGAGGAGGGGGGAGAGGAGGAGGAGGAGAGGGAGGGGGGGGGAGAGGAGGGGGAGGGAGATTCATTCGTATAGTGAACGAATGACTCCATTCTCTCTCCCTTGCCTATGCTATCTATAATCGGTGCAAATGAGACAATATCAGTAAGAAAGGAGGATGGAGGTAATAGTGCAAAGACTGGCATCTGACTAGGAAAGGGTGCAGGAAGAGGGTGCAAGAGGAGGAAGGGAGCGGGTCACTGAGGCAACCCCTTAGTGGGGGCAGTTTCACATTTCGTAGTCCCGAGGAATGTGTCAAAGGCCGAAGTAAGGACAACGTAAATAATGGAAGAAGGCCTCTTCTCTCTCTCTTCTCCTTACTCCCTCATTCACTCTAACCATCGAGAGAGTGAATGAAATAGAGAGAGAGTGCACTCTATAGATAGAAGTAAAGTTCCGATGTCCTTTGCCATTCCCTTCCATTTCTATTCCTTCTTCTCAGTGCAAGAAACCGTTCCAGTGCTTAGTAATGGAATAGGCAACTACTCCATACTCTCTCTCTCTCTCTCAACCAAGGTCGATTTAGAGAGGGCATAGACAAGGAGGGAACTCTAACGGGTCCCAATCTACACTCAGAACCTTTTTACTCCCTTTTCGAAGGCCATTCCTCCTCCTTACTATACTACTCCCTCCCTCTTCCCTTCCATTCCCTCGCAGGCTTCATCCTCCTCTTGCATACAGTATGCAGCCGTTGTACGATTCTCGAGCAGTCGTCCCCCTCCCCTCCCCTTCCTCCCTCCCCCCCCCCCTCTCTCTCTCTCTCTTCCGACTACAGCCCCTACGGCATGGGCGATTCGTTTCAGAACACACTCCTTCCCTCTTTCTCTCCTCTTTCTCTACCCCCATTTTCTCTTCCTCTCGCTGTAAAACGACGGCAGTAGCCACTGAGTGAGAGAAGGAGAGAGAGAGAGAGAGGAGGAGTGAGAGGAGGGAGGAGGGAAGGGGGAGGAGAAAAGTGCCCGCTGGGCAGCATGTTGTTGACAAAAATTACTACTGTGCGAGAAAAGGATAGAGCGTGCGAGATAGAGAGAGCGCATACGACGAGAGAGAGGGAGAGGGGAGGAGGAGGAGAGAGAGAGAGAAGGGCAGAGGAGGAGGAAGGAGAGGATGGATAGACGAAAGCCTCCAAATCGCAAACAACTTTTGGAAAAGCATGTGAGGGAGAGGATAGCTGTACGATTGGCATGAAGAATAGAAGAGATCAACGAGAATACGGTAGAAGGAGAGGTTACGGTAGGATAGAGGAACTACCGTAACCTATGAGGAGGAAGAAGGAGAAGAGGACCGACTGTACAATAGAAGGATGTGACACTCTGTATCAGTGAAATGAAGTGATTGGAAAGTGTACAAATAGAAGAGAGTTGATGATCACAATGATAGATATGATCATATCGACGACCTCCTCCTCATATCAATTGGAGCTATACGATTCAAGAGAGGAGGAAGGGGTAGAGGGAAGGGAGGAAGGAGGAGGAAGGGGTAGAGGGAAGGGAGGAAGGAGGAGGAAGGAGTCTCTCTTCTGGAAGAAGATCACGTAGAAAACACTCATGTTCTGTATGTACTCTCTCAGTCTACGGGGAGAGGGAGATAGGAGGGGGGGGGAGGGGGCTCATGGTAGAAGGAAGCAAAAGAACCACGCGCAGACTGGATTCAGACGGAAGTGACGTCATCACGTAGAGGTCAACATCCTACCGTACATTATCAACGACAACGATCTTCTGCCGTATTCGTACGGTATGGCTACAGTATCCCTACCGTTCCCCCTACAGTACTCTCTCTACCGTATCCAATTGGAGTGAACGGCGGCATCGAGAGTGAAATGGAGATGGAAAGTGTGGGATTGTCTTAGTCTGTAAATGAGATGAGTGGATAGGATAAGTAGGAAGGAATGACTATCTCTCTCTCTCTTGAGGGACGAGAAGTTGTGTGCCAGTTACAGGATCTGTCCCCCCTCCCTCCCGTCTCTCTGAGGGGGGAACGGAGGGGGGATGGCTAGTAGCGGGTTCCACTCTAGAGCTGCATGAGATCTCGTCTAAACTTGTCTGTTCCTCCCCTATCTACGCTGTAAGCAGTACTCAACAGATTATGAGCGAAAGTTAGAGAGGAGACGAGGAAGGAGGGGGAGGGGAGGGGAGGGGAGGTGGGATTGCCACTTACTAAGGAGATATAGGAGGAGGAGATGAATTCTTAGACCATCATCATAGAGATAGGAGGATTACGGCAATCAAGTGTTTAAAAGGGGAAGGGGAAGAGGAGGGGAGGGGAGGGGAGGGGGGAGTCTAATAATATTCTGAGATGGCGACAAATTGTAATGGAGACCTGACGTAAATCACAAGAATTCAAAGAAGGGAAAGGGGATAACGAAGAGAGGATGAAAGAAGAGAAGAAAGAGTTGAATTGAGATGACTGAGAGAGATTATGATGAGACATGTAGATACTTCATTATGAAATGTTGCCAATTCGAGAGATGGAAATGAGAGATGAAGAAATGAGAGAGAAACGAAGGAAGGATACGGTAAGTAGATCAACAGATATGGTAAATGATATGAGACGGAAGCTATGCAATGACCGAGGCGGAAGGGGGTAAGGGGAGAGAGGGGGGAGGTGAGAAAATGGGAGGTGGGAGGAGAGAGAGAGGGGGAGGGGAGAGAAGAGTTGCCGATGGTTTCCTTGTGTACTCTTTTCGCGCAGTGTTCTCGATCGTACGGCGTTGAACCTAAGGGGGAGAGAGGAGGGAGAGAGGAGGGAGAGAGGGGAGGTGGGAGGTGGGAGGTGGGAGGAGAGGAGGAGGGGGGAGGAGAGAATGCTGGAGGCAAACTAGTCAGTGGATAGGCAGATAGGGGGCCACACGTGAAGAGAATCGGAAGAAGAAGAACTTCGTGAGGGGGAGAGGGAGAGGAGGATACTGAGGGGAGAAGGGAACTGGTAGGGGGGAATGGCAGTGAAGGGATAGAATGTGATCTGTACTAGAGAGAGAGATGCCCCCTATCCCCCAATCACTCCTCTTTTCTAGACCCTTCGTGTAAAAAGGTCTACTGTCTACCATTTTGTCTCTTCTTTCCCTTTCAAGGACTCTCAATGGCACAAATGGAAGAGAGAACGAGTCAAGAATAGGGAAAGAATGAAACAGGGAGGGGGGTGCTAAGTGATATCAGTTATCACAAGATGATAATAGGGTTGAACTATGGTAGACCAGTTGTAACTATGATCAGAGGAGGAGGAAGAGGGAGGGAGGGGAGATAGGGGGGAGGGGAGGAGGAGGAATTACTATAGTCTCCAGCCTCTCGTCCGTTCTTTTTCGTTGGAGAACGTAATAGTATTGTTGTTTGGAGCCAAGGGGGATAGAAAGGAGGAGGAAAGGGGAAATGGCAGAGAGGGGAGAGGGGGGGGGAGAGATGGGAGAAAAGAGAGGGGAGAGAATTTTGAAGTAGCCGATAGACGCAGCGTACGAAATTCCCGAATGACCAGTGGACGAGAGAGAGAAGGGAGAGGAAGAGAGAGGGGGGAGGGGAGGGGAGGAGGAGAGAGGGAGGGAGAGGGAGGGGATAGTAGTCCCTCTCTTCCTCTCTTTCAGGGCAGAAAACGAAGGGGGAGGGGCTGCAGTAGTCGTCGTTAGTTCCAGAAATGGAGTGGACTCTCTCTCTCCTCCCCTTCTCTCCCTCCCCTCTGCCCCCTTGAGAGAGAGAGAGAAGTCCACTATGAAATGCCCTAGTCTTTCTCTTTCTAGTAGTCGAAGAGAGAGGGAGTGACCAATGGGTAGCAGATTCATTAGAAATGAAGCTGTGAGGGAAGGAGAGAGAGAGGGAGAGGGGGGAGGAGGGAGAGGAAGGGGAGGAAGGGGTCGAAAGAGTGTACGATGAGGGCATGTAATGGACATCTAGAAGGGGAACTTACTATCAGTCATCAAAGGACATCTATTGATAAGAGAATATCCTGAGTGAAGGGATACTGTAGAATGATAGATTACGAGATAACTGGTCATTGGGTGATCATTGTGGCATCTCTCTCCCTTCGAGGTCCAAAAAGAGAGAATGGATCATGAGTCAAGAACTAGTATTGTAGAGGCGATAAGAGTAGAAAGAACGAGATATATCCTCCCTATGGATGGAAAGGCTGAAGAACGAGAGAGAGAGAGAGAGAGAGAGAGAGAGAGAGAGAGAGAGAGAGAGAGAGAGAGAGAGAGAGAGAGAGATATTACTCCATTCGAACCAACTAGATAGGAAAGAGAAGCATGTCCATCACTATATTGTGTAATGGGATGATGATAGGCAAGTGATTGAGAGAGAGGACTCATTGAGGGCAAAGGAAGGAAGAAGGACTGTTCCACAATTGTGTCTCTCTCTCTTCTCTCAAGAGAATTCAAGGCTGGAACATTGTGCCATCCCCTCCTCCCTCCCTCCTGTCTTTTTTCGCAAATCCTACAGTGTATAGTAACAGTTGTATATCTCCTCCTCCTTCTTTCTCTCTCTCGTAATCTAACCATTTCTCTCTTCTCTCACGTCTATCTACAGTATTCACTGCGACTAGTACGAATATGAGAATGGAACGTTACCAACTAAAGTTACTATAGTCTGTAGGAGGATTCCAAGGCGGGATACAATGCAACATCGATAAACAAAAGAGAGATCAGAGATCAAAGATTACCGCCTATGGTCTATTTTTATACTGGCACGTCCATCTCGATAGTTCTATTGAATTGTCATCAATCGCTGTTCTCCCCTCCTCCTCCCTTCATCCTTCTCTCCCTCTCTCTCTCCCTCTCTATTCGTAATATTCCCGATGTCCATCTCTCTCTTTTCCTTCCATCTGACCATTCCCCTCTTCTCTTCTCCCTCTTTTTCCGCATTACGAAATGACGTGAAATGATGCATACTTTTGCCTGAGGAAAGAAGGGCGGAGAAAGAGAGGAAGGGGCATCGAGATTCTCAGGAGATGGAAGGGGAGGAGAGAGAGAGAAGACGGGAGGAGGGGGAGAGAGGGGAGGAGGGGGGGGACAGAATTCTAGGGTATTTCTCTACACGAGAGAGAGTGACCACTACTATTTCTCGTCTTCCTCAAAATACCCCTTTCCCCCCTTCTCCCTCTGAGTGAGAAATAGGACTGAATTGCGAAGGGGAGAGAGAGGGACTAACGAGAGAGAGTGGTCAACATTGTGAGACTAGAAGAAGAGAGAGAGAAGGAGAGGAGTACGGTACCCAATGGCACGATAGGGAAAAGATTGGTATGACGAAGGGAAGGAATTGTTCCATCTGAAGAAAAGGAAGGGAAGAGAATGTCTTGTGAGGAAAGGGGAAGGAATACACATTAGTTGCCTAGAATGGAAAGAATCCCTGAGGTTGCCTATAGTGAAAAGTCATGAGATTGAAAGAATGGACATCAGAAGGAAAGGAGGAGGAGGGGGGGGGGGGGGAGGGAAGGGGAGGAAAGGGGAGGAAAAGGGGAAGGGTTCAGAGAACCAAATGGGGATAAACATAGACCACGAGATGGAGGGGAAAATGGCACTTGCGAAATGGTGAGAAGGTTTCTCGTGATGATATTCTGACACGGAGAATGAAGGAAAGACTGAAGGGGGAGGGGGGGGGGTCGAAGGGTGGGGAGAGGGAGAGGAGGGGGGTGGTAGAGGGGTGGTCGAATGGTGGTGATAACGAGTAAAAAGAGAAGGAAGGGGGTAAAGCGAATGGGGGTTCATGATAGAGGGAGAAGAACCTATCACTCCCCCAATGGATCACCCCCTTCCCCCCCCCCTTTCCCCTCCATGACCTAAATCGTTACAGAACTGAACTCTCTCCTCGCATAGCTAAGAGAAGCGAACCCTTATCTCCATTTCAACATTGAACTTGAGAAGATCGGAGGAGGAGATCGAAGGGAGGAGGGAGGGGAAGGGGAGGAAGGTCAGAGGGAAAGGGTAGAAGTATCTATCTGGAGTGGATTGACATGTACTGTAATGAGGAACTGTCGAATTAGCTAACGGCCTTTCATTCGTATTTTCTCATATGAGAAGGCCAGAGGAAAGGTTTCTCTGATGCGAAAATGATGATTTGGTGAAGGAATGGATATGAGAGAGAGAGGAGGACTCTAGTCCAAGGTAGTCTTCTCTCTCTCTGGTTCAAACTGTGAAGTGATTGAAGAATAGCAAAAAGACCCGATGGAAACGATTATGATTGAGAGAAAGTGGATAAATGATGAGAAAGAGATAGGAGAATCGAGAATTGATCCTTGATTACTCGAATGAAAAGAAGAATTGACGATTGAATGAAGAAAAGAATGGAAATGGACAGAAGGAAGATGATCCATATACGAATGTGGAATACAACATCGAGAGAATTATCCCCAAAACGTACTAGATAATTTTGTTGTAGTTTTGATGTGTAAAAGTGATATTTTTTCAGCCGTTTTTACTACAAATTTTCTCCGATTTATCATGTGTGTTTGTTGCATCTTCATTTCGAACGCTTTACCCTCCTCTTCCCTCCATTCCTCCATCTCCTCCATCTCCTCCACCTCCCTCCTCCCCTCCCGCAAATTCAAGTGTACGAAATGCAGAATCGGCTACTGGATGCCAGAGGGGAGGGAGGAGGGAGGCGATATATTTTGTGTCCCCTCACTAGCGAGGGAAAAGAAGGAGAGCTAGTAGTTATGAAGGAGGAGAACTGGGGGAGGGGAGGAGGAAGGGAGGAGAGGGGGATGACTAGGGAAGGTAATATCCACCTCCCAGTTAGAGTATGCCATTACTCACATTCAGTCGAGAGTGTAAAGGGACGAGAGGGCGAATTGGAGCTAGAAAAGAGGGAATAACCTCGAAAGGTTCCATCGAGAACAAGGACATTTGTGATAGGGAATGAAATGGAAGAGATAGAACAGTTGGAAGTTCCCGAATAGGTCGAGAAAAGAGAGAAAAGAGAAGAGAGGAGGTCAATCGAGGGGTGAACTGATACCCAAATTTATGCATTGTGAAGCCTCAATGTCAGTCCATTCCGAAATTATCATTGTTTGATGAAGATAAGATTTGTTCAATAAAACAATTTGATCCTGTTTGTTGTTTCATCCATGGTTGTCATAGTAATGCACGTAATTCTTGCGAAAATACAAGTATCTAACAAACACGAGTTTTGAGAGAAATTTGATACTCTGTTGAAATGTCCACAATGAGAAGCTCATTTTTCACGAGTATTTGTACTCATCCTACTAGTAATATTTGACACAATGGGAAGGGGGCATATTTCTCGAATGTATGGAGATTACTATAGGTATTCATGAATGTGTTGATGTGTACACTGATAATCGTAGATACTCTACCAATCTCCTATTCTTTACTAACACCTCAGATTTTGGCTGAAATTTTCACAAACGAAGAGATTTATAATTTACGTTCTATAGCAGAAACATTTTTTTTTCTTCAAATCTTCTTTGTCAATCAATCTCACAATTCAGTTTTAGATAATAACCCCCATATTGGAGCAGCTCAGGGAATGAACCCAATCACAATTAAAGACATGCAGAGATACACATACATAGACAAACTAAAATATACCGTTCTTCAAGCATTCTCGGGAATCGAAAAGTCGATGTGAACACGATGTATGTGTTCTCATTCAAAAAGTATCATCACCGAAAGGGATCTTCTGGTGCGAATACCACAGGGAATGCTCATGAGATGATTGAAGAGTGAAGAAAGAGATTATTCAGTTTTCCTAATCGATAAATTGAAAACCATACAAATTATTGTGATGAAGGAGATTTCTAATGGTTGTAGGAGATCCAATCTTCTGTATCATTAGACTTTTGACACGGAAATGAGGTGATAATTCCCATGGTAGATCACATATCCGTTCTCCTCAATCCTCCTTTCCTCTCTCTCTCTCTCTCTCTCTCTCTCTCTCTCTCTCTCTCTCTCTCTCTCGTGTGACCTCTCTTCCCATCCCCAGAGGGTCGAGTCCTTTGATCGGAATCGCAACAAAGTGTGAACTCCTTTCCTCTCATCACCTCGTTTCCCTCTTCGATATCCCCTCTCCTTCTCAATTCATTCCATCTACTCATCCTTCATTCTAAAATGGTCGCCATTCTCAGTACTCCTAAACCTCGTAAGTCACTTATCATCTTTATCGATTATCTACCGTATCCATTACAGTACCTCCAATCACATCGATTCCCCGTCGTCCTCCTTCCTATGGTTTCGAACCCGTCTATCGAACTACCGTCGAGAAAGATCTCTCACTTGAGGTATGATTGATTTCCAGTGTAGATTTCTGGTTGAAGATATTAGAAATAATGTTTCTTCAATTGAGATGAAAGTAGAAAGACAATTTCGATGTACGGCAGTTCTTCTCTTCTCTCTCCTTTCTCTCCTCTGTGCTTCAGTCGCAGTCTACTACTCTATCAACTGTAGGTCTCCTTCCTTCCCTTCATTTGATCTTTGATCTTTCCAGCTTCTACGATAGATATTCGTATTCCTCGTCCCATTCACAATCGATCACTTTCCATTGCAAATCATCGAGTGATGGGAAGAATGAAAGATTCCAACCTTCACTTCGTCCAGATAAACTTCTATGTGAGAACTTCACATTTTGATTTTGTTTTAAGAGTCTGGATCCAATCAATAATCTTGTATTTCTTCAGGCAATGGCTCGATTCCAACATCCAGATAGAGAAATCACGGTGGATTCGATCACTGTAAGTATCGATTACGGTAGTCAATCTATGAATCTTTTGGATATTGAGGTGTCAGTGTACAATGGTCACATTCGTGTGGGAGGAGGAGAGTTCAGTCTTTCCCTCGATAGAAAATATCCATTCATTCATTCGAAAGGAGATATAACTGAAATCACGATGCTTCCCAAAGCGACTCTTCTGGAGGGAGAAGTTGGGTAAGGCACAATCACGAATACTGTGTTTATCGAATCATTCTCAGATACAAAGAGTGTTCTTCCAATGATTCTTCTCACCTCGGTCTCCGTCTTTATTACTCAATTCTAGTTCACACAAATAATATCTTCGGAAATGAGATAAAAGAAAGAATCGAATACTCTCAAATGTATTCAGTCTGCTGTTCATGTGAGATGAAGAAAGAGCATCTTCGTCATTACTAAATCCCTTTCCCTCCCCTCTTTCATTCCAATCGACTAGTATAATAAGTCTAATCTAACGTTGTAAATGAAAGGCAGGTCCTTATAAATCTGATATCATATGTATTGAAGAAGCAAAAGCTGAGCTTTTGTCTTTTTCCATTGATTTCGTAAACTAACTATGGTTGTTTCTATTGTCACTGTGAAATAAACATTCTTTAGCCAACGACAATGTTGCACATATAAAAATCGAGAAAAAAAAAAGAGGATTCGTTATAGCCAGGTTCCATAAGAATACGGACTCCGCCCCTTTCCGTCGACTGTGTTTTAGCTCTCACCACCCACTCGCGCGAATCTCCTTTGTTTCAAACTTTTTTATTCGATTTTTCTCGAATTTTAATGTATGCATTCGTTCCTCGTTCAACTCAACTTCGCAGATAATGGGTACTTCTACCGCTTCACAAGACCTGGAAGATATGGAAACGCTATTGAAAGAGAAAGGTGAGTTCTTCTCTCTGACTCATTTTTCTGTCTGGCACAAGGGAGAATGCGCGCGATAAACGCGTTGAATCGTGTGTGTTTAGGGGAAATTCTGCGTGATCACCAAGTAGAGGGACTTCGCGTTATATGGGAATGGGATGAGGAAGGAAGAGGAGGAATTGTGGCTGATGAGATGGGATTGGGCAAGACATGTACAACTGTTGTACATCTATGGAGACTGAGAAGGACTGGGAAGGGGCCATTCATGGTCGTTTGTCCACTCTCCGTTGTCAACCATTGGAACAATGAAATTCAGAGGTGAGTCCACTGGAATAGAAAGTTGATCGACATGTCTTGTAGATTCTCTTGTGGTGAACTGGAGCCCTTCTGTTTTATGGGAATGAAGGATGAACGAAGAGAACTACTGAACTCAATCGATAATGAATTGTTATCTAATCAAGTATTCGTATTACCGTACCACGTAAGATCTGTCTTTCGTTCTCACTTACATTCAGCTCTCATATCAGTTATTCACAAGCGAACAAGAAGATTTAGCGCCACTTCTCAATAATACAAATTTCTCGTTGATTGTTGCTGATGAAGCTCACACACTCAAAAATTGGAAGTCTCAGATCAGTGAATTGATGAGAACTGTGAGTTGAGAATGATTTATGAGATGAAGTGTATGTACTTGCAGAGATTGGGCGAGTCCCGATTCCTTCTTCTTACTGGAACTCCGATCCAGAATGACATTGGAGAGTTGTACTCACTCCTTTCCTTCTGTCATCCAGACAAATTCCACATCGAAGATATTAAAGAATTCGTCGATAGATACAAAGACAAGAAGAAGTGTAAGTGAATGGCTACTGTATACCCTCTCATTGATTGATTATAGTGGTTAATCTACGTGAAATTCTCAAGAAGTACAGTATTCGACGCAAGAAGGAAATAGTTTGTACAACACTACCGCCAATGCAGCAGGTGTGTCGCATCATTGTGATTAGATGGACTGTGAACGATATAAGGTTATATTCTATCATGGAATGACGAATAAACAAAAGAAGCTTTATATCGATGTTCTAGTGAAGAACAGAGGTGAGCTAAAGAGATGGTATGGATAAGGTTATTGTCACTTTCCTTGCAGAGTCGATTAGAAGTGATTTCTCACTCAACAATCAACTTATGCATCTCCGAAAGGCTGTCGCTCATCCCTATCTCTTCCCAGGTACTGTAGTAACTGCGGTTTACTGTAGACAACTTTTTATTGCAGGTCAAGAGCCAGAACCATTCACAGAAGGAGAACACATTGTGACTGCATCGGAGAAGATGAGAGTGAGTAAATAATCATATTCAACTACATAGTGAACTCATTCTCATTAGGTATTCGATGCAGTCCTTTCTTTCCTCTCTCGAAATGGTCATCGATGTCTCGTCTTCTCTCAATTTACTTCCTTTCTTGATATTGTTCAAGACTATCTCAATATGAGAGGTATCTTAGAATCTTTTCTGTGTAGTAATTGTAATCGTTGGAGGTACTTCATATGAGAGATTGGATGGATCGGCTCGAGCTGAAGAACGATTTACATCCATTAATAGCTTCCAGGTATGTGATATTCATGGGGATAAGCGCTATGGTGGAATATTCGATACCATGTGAAACTACAGTATAATAATCACAGAATGCAAATGCCGATGTTTTTCTTCTCTCAACTAAGGCTGGAGGAGTGGGATTGACTCTCACTGCTGCTGATACGGTAGAAATGGAATACTGTGAATTCATTATCGTTCAATTGTAGGTCATATTTCTGGATAGTGATTGGAATCCTCAGAATGATATTCAAGCAATGGCGAGATGTCATCGAATTGGTCAGACGAAGTAAGGATAATCGATTGAATGAATAATCTCTCATTGTTTCTCTCAGGCCAGTGCGAGTGATTCGTCTAATCGGAAGATATACAGTGGAACAAATGATGAATGTGAGAGCAATGACGAAGATGAAATTGACTGATCAACTCACAGAGGAACAAAGTAACCATTGTCTTCCTCCTCTTTCAATCCATTTTTTTGTTGCATTTCATAGTAAGACGGATCTTATTTGAGATGCTCGACCCGCAACAACAGATGTATCGAAGATGCTCGCTTATGGATTGGCCAATCTGAGAGAAGAGAATGATAAAGATGATAATGTGGTGAGAAGCGATAGAAATGGGAACAAAGTCGGAGAAAGAAAATGCAGTAATATATGTTTAGACGGATTCTCATCTCGAAGGAATAATTGGTCATACGAATGAGAAGGGAGAATGGATGGATAGAGATGAGGAAATGGAGGATAAGGAGGTGTGTCATTATTTGCGGACTCTTCATCTTCACTATTCATATCAGTTGCAGAATTCACAAGATTCTATGAGCGATGACGATAAAGATGTTGATGAAAAGGATTTCTTCTACTTTGAGGGTAAGAGAAGTTTACTTGATTGATACTTTCCATTGATACAATCAGGGCGGTAAATCTCTCATTTTTGAGTTTAATCATTCTTTTTTCGTTTGAGCCGTCTGTGGTCATTGCGACGACAGTCAATGCGAATTCACAATGCACTCTTATGAATTGAGGCGTTCGTTATCGAGTTAATGAGAAGGATCGAACTGCAATGGCTGAAATTCTCGATGAGAAAGGAATGAAGATTACACAAGGAAAGGTACGGTAGACTGGATACTGTAGGTGTATTGATTTACGGAAAATAGAATTGGACTCGTGAAGATTTGGAAGAGATGGAAAAGGAGAAGGAAGAAAGGAAAGAAAGAAGAAAGATTATGGCTGAAGAGAGAAAGAAGAAGAAATGGACTGATGCTGGTAAGGAAATGCTTGATTTTTCAATTACAAAATGGAATGATATTACAGGTTATTCGTCTCTTAATCTTCCTCTTCCCGATAATGATGATATGGAAGAAATGGGAATGGATGATGATGAAAATGAAGGAGAAGAAATCTCATTCGTCACTGGAGATTTAATGAAACCAAAGGGAGAAGGAGGAGCTATTATCATTCATATTGTTGATGATAGTGGTGAGATTGAATGTGAACATTCAACAGTGGAAGATGTAATTACAGGATCATTCGGAAGTGGAGGAGTTTTCTCTGCTCTCGATTCACTTTCTTCTTCCATCAGAGATAATTATGAGCTAGCAGGAGAAATGGGAGATCTATCGATGGGAGATACTCATTTAATTGAAGTGAAGAAAGATGGAAGGAAGATTGAAGTTGCACTTATTGTTGCACAGAAGAAGACTAAGAGAAGTCAGCACACTTTCATTCGATACTAGAGTATCTTGATGCTGATGGATACAATAATTGTATAGATGAATTGGTTCTATCTGCTCTCTCTCGTGGTCTTCGTCGATTGAGTGGAAGAGCGAAGGAAGAAGGAGAAAGTGTTCATACTGCAAGGATGGGAAGACATATTCATAATGTACAATGGTAAGGAGAAGAAGGGAAGAGATGATAGATGAAGAGACTATTCAAGGTATGCGGTAGAGAAGACATTGAAGAAGGAATTAGCACTCAAGGGAATTCCTCTATTCGTATACTATAAACCAAGGGGAAGAGGAGGTGGTAACAACTGAAGAAGAAGAGATATAAATAAGTTGATATTGTAGATGGAATGGGAAGAGGACGAGGGAGAGGAAGATTCGATAATAGAGCAAATAGTAGAGACAGTGAAATTGATATGATCGGTTAGTGATATACCTATGTTACTTCTTTTGGTTTTACCTATTCAGCTCAGGTCATCTGATTTAATTTCAGAATTGTCTCCCGAGCGGACTGAACCTGAGAAGAAGAGAAGAAAGAGAGCATTTATGGATAGTGATGATGAGGTGATTGTGATAATGAATTATCCTTATCAACGGATATTGTAGAATGATGAACCCGGATGTTCGAATTGGAGGAAGGAACTGAAGATGATAGAAGAAGATGATGAAGTGATGGAAGTGAATGAGAAGAATGAAGAGGAATCTAAAGGAAGCGGAATATTCACTGGGTACACCTTTTATCTATCGGAAGGAGTGAGAAATATGAGGTGAGATTGAATGATCAAAGGGATGGAATTGATTTGTGATCTTTGAGGGGACAAATCGAAGAAGAGGGAGGAATAGTGACTACTTCTCTTCTCGATCTATATGATGTCTCTCATGCTATTATTCCTGAGAAGGAGAAGGATAAAGAAAAGGGAACAATCAAATTACTACCGGATGAAGCATCTATCAAGGGAGAAGAGTATATCAACGAATGTATTAATGCTAAGAGAGTACTGTAGACAGTGTACAATAGAGATAAGATAACAATACCATTCATTATTGCTAATACAATGACTCATATATTCTAGTTGTTGGGATTTGCTATTTTCCAAATCCTTCATTGTACATTATGAACTGATCGATAAAGAGGGTATATAAAAGACATTTTATGAATACAAATAGGATTATTTACATAATTATAATGAGTCGATATATTAAGTGCAAATGCCCCCCCCCTCTCGAGTCCTCTCTTCATTTCATTCCTACTCGTTTTTCTCGTCATCATTGGTCTCCTTCCCTTCTCTTCTTCGAATGTGTTTTCGTCGAAAGACTCTTAAAGAAGATTCAGCAGTATATCCAACTCCTCCTTCTTCTCCCAATCGTCATTCCCTTCAGAAACCATGTCGATCCGATTCGGATCTTCAGAAACGACAATGTAATTCAGTCGAGGTACGCCCTTCATCAGAGCAGATGAGCGAATCTTCAGGAGGACCTGAATCACAACCTGATCCCAGTCCCCTAAAGGTATACGGTATCCCCCAGGGGTACTGTAGCCTGGGGGAGATTCGGGTCTATGAGGATGAATACTCTGCAGGCCAACAAACCGATCTATCAAACGGATTCGGTTCCTAATGAGACCAAGCCGGAGCAAGTACAGAATAGATTAGTTCCGGTAAAGAGATTACTGTATTCAGGAGTGACTATGGAATCATTTTAAGGTGCTCAAAAATCTATTCGATCTCGAACCTTTGAATAAAACTGGAGGATCGAGTGATTTACTCGCTGAGAAATTGGCACAGAAGAATAAATTGGATGAAGAAAAGGATCTGAAGGAATTGACTTGTGAAGGTACGGTAGAAGGAGTACGGTATGGTGATAATATTATTGTTTGAAGAAGATTGCAACTACTACAATATACGGAAGGATATGAAAGCAATGGTTGATAAGACGAACAATAAGAAAGAAGTGAATGAGAATAAAATTATTGGTAGTTATCAATTAATTTGTAGGATGATACGGTATATGAGAAGTCATCGAAGAAAACGAAGGGAAAGGAGACGACAAAGAAACCTTCCGGGATGAAATATAAGAAGGACTCAAGACAATCAAAATCAAAAGAAGAGAAGGAGAAATCTATCGATGTATGTAGAAGGAGATGGAATGGGAAGGATAATGGTATTGCCTTGAGAAGGTTCAGACTGTTGAATACGATACTGAGAATGATGTAAATGAGAAGAATTATATGTATAATCTGAAGGAGATTGACTATTGTACACATGATATGATGAGATGTATTGAAGAGGTAAAGAGAGGGAAAGGGGAATAATGATCTATCTCTATCAATTAAAGGATAATCTCTACAAGAACATCAATTCCGACAGCAGACTGGTATACGGTAGACGGGAGATATGATTGAGAATTGATCATTCCAGCCAGATAAAGTGGAACCGTACACTGATGATCTGGAGCAATTGGCTAAAAGAAGATACACGTCATGCAAAGTGGGCGGAGTCTGAGAAAGGGGGCGGGGCTAATAATGATCTTGTTAAGGTACTTCGTCGAAATACTCTAATGTCGACAATTCTATCGATGCCATCAGCTGATGAGAAGGAGACTGCAGCTACTGCAACTGCCAAACATATGAGTGAACAGTGAGAGGGAAGGGAGGGAAGAGAGAAGGAAAGAAGATCTTCAGTTGTGCCATTCGATTCCTTCCTCCCACTACACTCATTCAACATTGTGATGAACCAAGAGAAGATATGACTAATATTGATGTCTCCGATGTTGTGAATATGACTGGTAAGACTCCTTCCCCTCTCTTCCTCTTCCTCATTTCTTCCATTGATAGGTACTGCCATCCCTATGACAGTCCCTCCAATGACTGCAGTTCCCATTGCGATAAGACCATCTCAAGAGAATGAAAGTAGTAAGAAGGGAAATGAGAAGAAGAAGAAGAAAGAAGGGAAGATGATCGAAGCAACGTGTGAAAGTGAGAGAAAAACTGCTGAAGAAATGTGAGAGAGGGAAAGACAACCCGATTTGTACAATCTAATTCAAGATAAAAAAGTATTTTGTGAAATTATTTATCGTTGCTCGCATCTATGGAATAGATTAGAGTAGATTATTCATCGTGACGGAATTCATCATGAATAATGAACCATTTCTCTCCCTCTTTACGGAAGATTTGAGTGAAATCACCTTGAATTTAGCAATTAATTGTGAAATGAACAATTGATGAACCTCTGAAGACTTCTCCCGAAGGAGTTTTGCACAAATAGTCCGATTTGAAGATTATGAGATCACCTGCTCCAGAATAGGAATAATTCCAGATCTGAGAAGAGTGTTTATCAGCTTTCCGAGAACTACGTCATTGAAGAGTCTTCATCAACAAATGAAGATGACTATGAGAGTGGACAAAATAGATCTTCCCAATATGACACAAACCTTTACATCTCCCATGAAGGGTCTGACAAACTTTTCAATCTCTGCAATGAATCGATACAGATATCGAATACCGTAGATATAACTCACCACTTCTACCGTAGACTCCTTGCTTATCTTTCTCTATGAGAACAGCATTGGGAGAATAGAGGTTCGAAAGAGAGACAGAGTCACCCTAAATCAACCAATCTCTCTCACTCAATCTCTCTCATCTGACCTCTCCGTATAATCTACCGTATTCAATGATGTAAGGCTCCAGAATCTTAGCCGCTTCTGCAATGGAGATCTCTAGTTACTTTTAGACTTACAAAGAATTCATGCAGGAGCAACCTTCTGTTCTCACCTTCATTAGTGTATCCAACCATTGTAAAGTTGGAAGGGGGTGAAGAGTCGAGAATAGAGGGACAGGGAAGAAAGAATGGACTGACGTTGATACTGATAAGATTAGAAAATGTCTCTAGATTATGGGAGGGAAGAAGCAATGGATAAGAATGGATCGAGAATAGGGTCGAATGTTAACGATTGAAGACGATAGACAATTCGGTATGGCTGAGTCTCTTTGGAATTCCAATATCACCACTACACTATTGGAATTCCTATAGACTCCTCATTTCCCTCTTTCTTTTGAAGTGTATTGTAATTTCGGAATCGAAATACTATTGAACGCATACTGCGAAATCGATCTCATCTGGCTGGAAGATAGATGGAAAAACAATGAGAAGCAATATGTACTGGTATATTTTATCTCGATGATTTTCATCAAGGCCCAAATAGAATACAAGGCAATATCAAATAAGAACTGTTTATCGATGTGAAATAGATACATTGGATGTATCCCTCTCTCTTATCAATCATTGGGAGTACTCGCATCTCTCTGAGATGGTTGATCTTGTGATTGACCACAGTTTCCAAGAAGACGATTCCCCTTAGAAAGATGAAGAGATTAAGGAAAGGAATCAATCGACAATATACCTCATCATCATTCGACTCTATTTGTACTATCTAAATGAATGAATTATACACCTTCTTCCCTCCTTTTCGTATCCCCTCAAATGAATAATAAGATAAGGAGACTCATTTAATTTCTCACCACTTCCAATCGATAAAGAATATAGAATAATCGAGAGAAGGGAGCATCTTTATTATGAGCTCGTGCCTTGAATATGAAATGCCGTCTCGACAATCTTAAATGGATTGGATGGAAATAGTGAGAGAAAGTAATCAGACATCATTAGCCGAATGGAACGAGACCAACTCGTAGGGAAGACATCGTATCCCAATACAATCCATCTAAACTTATTACTATTGGAAAACATCAAAATTAGGAGAGAAATACCTCGAAAGTAATGCAGCCATGACAGTGAGAACAATAGGGACAATCATCTGTTCATAGTTTGGTTTCTTTCTCGTTCTTCCATTTTGAACGAAAGGATAGGCACTTCGGCTGAAATAATCAATTAATGGTTTACTTGCGATAAGCAAGCCATCATCTATAAGCAAACTTACAAATGAGTGGCGAAAATATTATTCGCCAGAGGAGGGTCAGTTATATTTGGCTAAAATAAAGAAATGTAGAAGGAAGAGCAAAGTATTCTAACCAGTATACTAGTCACTTCTCCATACTTGCTTGTCTTATTGGAATAGAACTCTACATGGGCTCCGTCCAAACATTGTTTATTGAACCGAATCGCTTTGCGGACCACCTCAAATCATTTGCATCCCAACAATTAATACACAGTGACTTACTGTAAGAGCATAGTAGGGAAGTATTCTTCCAAGGATATTACGTGGATATACCTAAATATGATTGACCTACTCTTTCTCTATTTCCGTCCACTTGCATCAACTGGTATTCCCAATTTAACTTTTTCCAATTGACTGAAGTCTCCCTTTATTAGATCAGTGTGCTTCAGAAAAAAAACATCCTGACAAAAAATATTATTATAACATCCTAACATTTGAACTCGCATATGTTTCTTGAATATTCTTAACGAAGAAATAATGAACTTCTTGATCAGAAGTGACTATGTAGGCAACACTATCAGGATCAAGAAGCTTTTGAGGAACTGAGAACCTTTTAAAGACATCAACGTGATACCTCAAATAATCGATTTCGTATAATCTACAGTAGTCAAACTCACCCATTGTCTGAATTCGTAGCATCCCAAGTCAGTCGATAATTGTAGAGACGTAAACCTTCCAAGGTTCTGTCATGGATTAGATAGAACATAACAAGGAGAAAGACCAACTTGAACCACACATTAATCTCATAATCGATAGTGTAGACAACAAAAGGAACGAATGCTATCAAAACATTATTATTAATCAATGAAGATAAAGTTTCTTACTGCTTGGGAATTGTTCTGCACTGTAGAATTTAACTGAAGGATGTTCGTAGTTTGAGACACTCGGTTGATAAAATATCCTGAAGAGACAACATATTTGTCGCTCAAACTATCTACAAACCCCTCCTCCAATACATCCTTAAGAGCAAAGAATGTGACCTGAATTTGATTAGTGTATCTGGAGAATCGAAAATATCTACCTGAATTTTATTGCCATTCATTCGAACTCGTGTGTAGTGATAAGAGAAAAGACCACCCTGAAAGTAAGAATGAATAAGATGGAAAACAATTTGGAGTACCTCATCTAATCGATGTAAACGAACGATGAATAAATGGTTCGATTTACATCGATCGCGCTTTTCGAGTGGATCCTCTGAGAACCTTTCGTACTCTCTACTGGAAAGTAATAAGTCAACCATCAACTTAAGAATGCAATATCCTTACTTTGCCCTATGAAATGTTTCCTTAAAAGTAGTTAGATCATCCTGAATAATGTAACAGTTTGGAGTGAGCGCTAGCTGAAACTGATAGAGATGATAATAGAAAGATATAAGGGAAATAAACCCCTGAGAATTCTCCTCTTTTTGGTCTCTCAAGTCCAATCCATCCATAACAAGCATCCACATCATATGGAAGTTTCTTGTACTTATCTTGGCTGCAAATCATCTATTTAGATGCCCGCACAATATATAATCAACATAAGTTTAAAGATAAACGAACAGCTTCTTCCAGTATTTCAAAATCTGTACGCCCTTATCAGTTTCAACCTTCCGTTCGAATGAAGAAGAATCTGAAACATGGAAAGAAAGAGATTAGTCTGATCAAATAAGAAGATATCGAACCCGCAGTGAAAACAATGTGAAAGAGAAGAGGAAATAAGAAACGACTGCTCATGAGGGATCGAGTAAGGAATGATGGAAAGCGAGCTCGAGAGAAGAAAAGAGTGGAATTAATTATGTAAATTGAACTTCTCGGGTCAAAGAAATTCACGCGCGCAGATATCTTCGCAAACTTAAAAAAAAATTGTATAAAAACTCATTCAAGCTTGATCAAGAACTAGTACTACTAGCTATCAAAGTCGAATAAACATAAATATGCATGTAAAACTGCTGTTGATAACAGTGAATACAAATATAAATAAATAATCGATTTAATCGATTTAAATAAATAGCCAATTTTGAAATAAAAAAGAAAAGCTCACTTTCAGAAATGCCAAAATAGTCGATTCATTTTTACTACCGTATTCATTAATTTGAATGTGAAAACGCGCGAAACGGATATGCGGCATATGCCGCTGTTACAGTCCGCTGCACAGAACGAATCGTTAGCGAACTTTTTATTTATCATTATTTTATTTATCATTATTGATTTTTTCTGATATAATCTGCAAACAGTCGTAGAATCTATCTGAAATGGAGGAAACCGAGTAATATGAAATGATTGATGATAAGTTGAAAATACTGAGCAATATATGGCAACTGAGAAACACGAAAGACGATAGGAGAAAAATACGAAAGAGAAGGGAAACCGGCTAAGGAGACATGGATCAATTATTAGAATGGATAGATACAGTATGTTGAAGAGGGTCTTTAAACAATTGAGAAGAAGGAATCTAAGTTGATGAATAAATTCGCTTCTTTCGCTTCTTCATTCTCCAATATGAGTGTTTATCTCTGGAGGTCTATTATCTCTATCCTGTAATCATGACTGATAAATGCCATCCTTCTCTTATTTTCTCACCTGGAATCTTCTTTTCAATTGAGCAACACTCCAATTGATCTCTAATGAGTCTAATCCAACACAGATTGGATCTGTCTTTAGAGTTGAAACTCTTCTTGATCTATCTCGAATAACAGAAGAAGTTCGATGAATATCAGATCGATTTGATCTTTCTTCAATCGATCGATGAGAATGAGATCGATTCACCTGAGAGTACTGTAGAAGAAGAAGGTTAATTGAGAATAAAGGAATACCTTGCACTCTTTACTCTCTTCTTCACTCTCTTCTCTCTCTTTTCCATTCGCTCTAAACGGAAGAACTTGTACAGTCGGTTTATCGTCTTTCCCTTTGCTATGGCGATATCGAAGACTGAAAAGAAGGACTACCGTAATCACTATTGATATATAGACTACCTTGTCTTCTCAAGAACTGTTGTCTCAGGGATAGGAGTAGGTGGAATAGAAGGAGGCGGGGCTAAGATTGAAGGGAGCATAACTGGTATTGAAGGGGGAAGAGCGGGAGGAGGAACATCGTAATCTTCTATTTCACTTTTCACTTCTAATTTCGTCTCTTCCATTCGTTTCTTCCTCTCATCATCAATTCTCTTGAGGATACAAGAGGCATCATTTCGAAATAAATCATTGTTTCGAACACTGTCGAGAGAGGTCTTACGGGGAACATCAACCTGATGGAATACGGTATTGATTGAGGGAAGGGAGGAGGGAGGGAAGGGGAAAGTACCGTAGATCGAGCGAGAGGACGATGGGAAAGTTGTTCTGTTTCTGAATCAGAATCAGAATAGACAATAGATGGTCGAGAGGGAATTCCTCCTTTGAGAAGATGAGCATTGAAATGAATTCGTTTCAGACATGGAGATCTGGAAGGAGGAAGTGAGATGGGAAAGACTGGTGGACCACCCCCCCTCCCCCTTCCCTTTGAACTCATCTGACCTGGGAGTCGTCTCTTTCTTATCTCTTATTGGATGTCCAGAATCTCTCAATGCTTTCGATCTAAATATATGAGTGGAAGTTGGAGGAGTGTCGAGTAGATCAGAAGAGGAATACGAAGAAGGAGAGGGAAGATAAGTGTGAGAGGCTGATTGGGCATCCATCTGAAACACTCAATCCACGTTCCATCTATTTCGTTTGCTACGTTTTTTTTAAATTCTAGAAATAATATCCGATGATCGCATACCGTAGATTGAATAAGTGCAGCTTCATTGAGTGTTGGAGGAGGGGAAAGAACTTGTGGAGAAAGAAGAGGAGATTGAGATAACCATGGAGATGATGGAACTTCATTTGAATTGATATCTACTTCTGAGATGGTAAGAGAAGATGGAGCCAGAGATAGAACTATCTGCAATTATCCATTATTGTCTTGATGATCTCTCTCTCTTCTCTTGTTATTCCTATCTCACTCACATTATCAGCCTTATCAATGAGAAAGGTGATTAGTTCGGGAACTCTCTTGCTGGAAGCTGCATCTGGAATAGAGAGATGGAGTTACCCCCCCCCCCCCTCTCCTCTCTCTCTCGACCTAATTATCACTTGAAAGAGACAAGGACATATCAGATGAAAGAGAGAAGTGAAAGCAATTGAAATGGCAAAGGGAAGACTGGAGAAGATACCTTCTCCTTCTAGGAATGAAGGGGCAAGACAGACTGCTAGAGATGATGAAGTCATTAATGATTCCGCTGTTGATGAGACCTCAAAAGAGGATGTGCTTATTAATTAGAAACACTCAAATATCTTCGGCTTTCTCTACAAAAATTTCTCACGAATACTACCTTGGACAGTAATTTGAGTAGATTAGAGAGAAGAGTCGAATGAGCAATGGGAAGAAGTTGAAGAAGAGCACAAGATGATTGTAACTGAAGAAAGAGAGAAGGGATATATTGATTAACCCTTCCTTGGTCTACCTTTTTCTCTTCATCTCTTTCTTCCACTACATCAGTCATCCATTTATCATAGTTTCCATTCAGGAGCAATTTGTTGGGAATGGATCGGAGATAGTCCTACAATGAATTTCGATTGAGAGAATAAGTAAAAAAAAGTTCTATTCTAATGTCACAATTTAGACAGATAGATACCTTGAGAGTAGCAGCGAGTACGTGTGCATTGTATTTATTGTAATCAGGAACGACTCCTCTCTCCAATTCCTGTCTCAATTCTCTCGCTGTCGACTGCTTAGGAGACTTCCTGAGATGATTCATCAATGGAAGGAACGGGACAACGAGGGAAGGAGGGAAGAGGGAAGGAAGGAACTCTACCCTTTGGCAGGCTACTCAATGGAAATGACTCATTTGGGCACTATGCTAACAAGAAAGAATGTTGTAAGAAGGAAAGTCCCACCTGAATAGTCCTTCGACATGGAATGAATGCATTCGTAGATGATCGATGATAGATAGAATTGGTTGAGGAGGAGTACGTCCATCTAGAGCACGACCGAACACTGATCTGATGAAGGAATGGATGGATGGAATGAGGGAAGGGAGGGAGAGGAGATCTTACTTTGACTCAGATCGAGATAATCTTCTCTTCAAGGAAGATAACATTTCTTGTGGAGAAGGACGAGAAGTTCGTTGTTGAGAGAGAAAGAGACGAACGGGAATAATTGACAGACAAGTATCCAATTCAGAACGATGAGAATCAGATAGACTGAAGGAATGGAGGGATTGGAAGGAAGGAGAGAGAGGGACTGTGGAGAGGGAGGGAAAGAATCAGTTTGAAAAGGAGAGAAAGAAGAGGATAAGAGAGGAAGGGAAGGGGTAAAAAGAGGGGGGAATGACTAACCGCATGCCCGTTCGATCTAATTCGTGCATAATCACACAGTAGACATTCTCTGGACCATTCAGAGACAATTTGGACCCTGCTTCTCCTAGAAAGAAGGGATTTAATGATGGAGAACATTTTGATCGAGGCATCGAAATGCTGAGAACTTTCGCCAGATGTCTCATGTTCTAATGTTTGCAGAAATGAATGGCAAATGGAACACGAGGAATTTCTGACATTTGAATCTACGAAATAAATCTTACCAATTTGCACTTTCAATTCGTAATTTCCATTTGATGGAAGACTAAGTTCCTTCTGAGTCTCCATAATTATCTCTCCTGAGAATTCATTGAATGATTATCGATTGATTACTGATCTACCGTACCTGCTTTCTTCCCATTATCGATTCTCTTTCGAATCTTCTGTTCTCTTCCTCTTACCAGAATAGACATGATAATCTACAATAAATCAAATAATCTGATAATCTACAATTATTATTATTATTAGACAGGGGAATACAGTCTCTCTCTCTCTCTTACCGTAGTTGAGGCCTGTTTCAGCTTGGCTCCAATGGTAGTCGTTAGGAGACCGAACCATTCGTCTTTCTCGTGTGGGATACTGTAATCGACTGATCACTTATCGATCGATAGATGACTACAGTACTTGAAATGAACTAGATAATTAGTAAGAGGCCATCCGATGATAAATGAGAATTCAGGAGAAGATCCATTGGAGATCCACACATTTTCAATCTTCACCTTCTCTTTCGTTTTGAATGTTCCTCCTCTGGAAGAAATAAATGAATCATAAAGACGAGGGAAAGGAAAGAGAGGGAAAAGAGACTCTTTTACGAGAATCTAACTCACTTTTGTTTGGATATCACGAGAGTGGATGGATAAAGAGAGAGGACTCTATGAGTGGATATTAGATCTGTTAGAGATGTCAATTGTACCGATGACTCCTTGAGAAGAATCTTCTCCTGAATGGAATATTACTGTATCGAAGAGGAATACGGTAGTCTCACGTCATGAGAGTGATTGAGACTCACACTCCGAGAAGACATCAAGAAGAGAATATCGATTTATGAGAGGAGGAATTATGGATTGATTGATTCCGAGAGAGGAGTGACAAGGAAGGAACCAGAGGGAATAAGAGGTAGATATGAACGGAAGAAGGAATCGCTCTCTTGGATCCCCAAGGACAAATGGAGATTTGTGGGAAGAGAGAGGGAGGAGGGAGGAGGGAGGAGGGAGAGGGGGGGGAGGTGAGACAGGTCGAGTCTTTCCCTCTCTCTCTCTCTCGATCCTGAGATGAGCGAATCATAATATCGAGAGAGAGATAGGGAGGGATTGAAACGAGCCATTGATACTATTATTATCGAGTTGTCTGGTAGATGAATGGCCTCTTTAGAACTCTTCACTCTTCTCCTCTTCCTCCTTCCTTCTATAGATTCCTTCATGGTCTTCTCTCTATCAGTCTCTTTGATCTACCTAGATGTGTCAATGGATAGATGTGGTTGTAAGTCCATTCCAGTCTTGTATTAGCACCCGTCGGATTGAGAGAGAGTGCAGTGAAGTGTTCAATCAAAGGACGAATCGAACATTTATTGGAGAGTGAGTTCTACTCACTCCCTAGGACGAACACTCTCTCCATTCCACACACTATCTCGTCTATCTGATGGATGAGAGAGTATGGGGAATAGAGAGAGACAAATATAAATATGAAATGGAAAAGAGGAAGAAATGACACAGTCGATCACTGGGAAATCTCGTAATGGAGACATCATCTAATGGGAAATGAAGAGATGAATTCATTCGAGATTAATCACATAAGAAGTATGATACAGAAAGAGAGAAGAACACTAGATTACGGTAGTAATCAGAGATAATTTCTTCATTCTGAATGAATTGTCTTCTCTGCCCATTTCATATCATCCGATCGAGGGACATTACCTGAAGAGATCAACATTCACTGTCGAATACTGATAAAAAATTGTTGAAAATAGAGTCTCTTTCTATACTCCAAAAATATAATAAAAAGGGAAGGAAATAGATAAATGATGATGACATACCAGTGATCTTAGTGATAGCGAATTCGAGTCCCGTCCAGAATTGAATCAATTCGAGGGGATAATTCATGAATCCAATTGTAATGCAGTAGTTACACGCATGAGGAGAGATGTGATGCTTCTGGAAGATTTGAGCATTGAAGAATGATGATAAATGATTATGATAATGAGTGAACTAACCTTGTGATGCCATCTGGGGAGAATGATGTGAGTTCTCTGAAGGAATTCAACCCATTTGGGAAGAGTTGTCCATGTATGAGACCATTTGTGGATCTGATGAAGAGAATCGATCAAAAGAGTTAATGTTTCTAGATCTATCTCGAATCCGTTGGGTGGTTACATATTTCTTCTATTAATGTATAAAATAATTCACCTGATTGGTCATAGCAACGTATATTCCGAGTGAGAAAAGGAACCATAGATGAGGTCTCCATTCTCTAATGGTCTCTTCATTCCCAGTGAATTGGAGATAAAGAGCAGTGACCATGAAGGGAACCGTAACTAGGAAATTGTCTCCATTGCACTGAACAATGACATCATTCAGTGATGAACAATTAATTAAACAATGATGATCTTTAACGGACGAAGTGGAATTTAGATCGTGGAATTCACTTTTTTGTGAACATTGAAACTTTCTTAACAAACGAGATTTTGACGAATGAACAGTTTCTACACCTTCCAAGATATATTCGTGATAAACAACTTTCTTGGGCCAATGATAGTTATGGGTCTATTTTCAGATAGCGTGGGAAGAAATCAATAGATCGTTTCAGATATAAGTAAGATATAAATTAATTTCTTACCTCAATGAAATCGTGTCTCGTAATGGCGACTGGATCAACATGATGTTCACGGAAAGAACGAATGAATCCCTGTAATGAATGAAGATTTTGTTTACTGTCCACTCGGAAGGAACAGCTGACAAAGAATGACAGAATAACACTCCACCCTCACTCCATCCCCTTCCCCCTCGTTTCTACCTTTCCGATAACTCCTTCGACAGATCCCCATGTATCTGCTGCCCAATGGACGAGACCCGAGATGAAATCAGCGACGAGAGCTCCGAAGAAGAGAGACACGAAGATATGCCACCATACATCGTTGTGGATACCACTGAAGGAGAAAGAGATTCAAGAGATGGGGGAAAGGAGATGGAAAGCTGGCACGACTAAGTAATTCCGAGTACGAATCAGTGATGACTCAGGAATAATGAATGCCTTGTGTGTGTAATGGTTGATATTCGTGCTTGATTTGCATTTACGAGATAAGGGGAAGAATTAGAACTAACGTGATGAGAATTGTTCCTTGAAGAATGAAAGTGAGAATGGCTGCACTGATTCCGAATACTTCCGATCTTCTCTTCCATTTCACTACAATTCATACTTTGTCCCCTTCTCTTTTCCCTTTCAAATACGAAAAGCGTGAGAACACTCAGTTTGTTATGGGTGTGTCACTTAGATACTCTAACCTACGAGATAAAGGGAGATCACTTACTTTCTCCATACATCTTCTGTAATTCCTGTGCTCCAGCATGTGATTTCCCCCATCGATTGGGACCAGGGGATGCATTCGTATTCCCATTCGGATCATCTTCTGGCATTGTTGCATTTGCATCGTATTCATCTATCGAAGTCATCTGATGATAGTACGGTAAGAGTACAGTAGGAGAGAATAAAGAGTGAAAGGGAAATCGGAAGATGGCATGAGAATGAGAGTGGAATGATTGGGAGGAGGACCCTCTCCCCTCTTGTAAGAGATAAGCTTCAGTCGAAAGTTCAGTGACGAAACGTGGTAAGACAATTGAAGAATAGATGTAAATCGATAAAGAGGACATAGTATATACTCATTTCCATCTCTGATTCGTTGTTGTGTGCTGATCGAGAAATATGAAGAACAATACATTTTATTATCTCGTTTAACGGACGAATTTCAATGAGAGACGAAGATTAGAGACAGATTATGTACATTGTGAAACAAACAAGTGAATAAATTATAGGAGTGTTCTGAATGGCTTCAGAAAGAGAAATAACCCGAGTGATAAGTGAGAGAGGAGGGATGGAGATGGAGGGAGAGAGAGGGGAAGTGGAGTGATATTGGAGAGGAGAGAGTACTAGAGTGTACTCCTTTCAATCGTCCCGCCCATTAGACAGAAGTCTGCTTGAGACATTTAGTATCTAAGATCTTCTTCCCACACATGGCACAGATTCCCTTCTGATACGCACAATTCTGACAGTAGTGACAACCTGAAAAGAAAGAAATTAGACTTCCCATTCAATAGTGGAATGACTGAATAACAAGAGTGAACTTTCTCATTCCCAGATCGAGAATCACCTTCTTTATCGAAAAATATTTTGACAGAAAACTAACCTGGTTGATGGCAGTTACACTTGCAGATGCGGCATTTCTTCGTCACGAGTTCAGTCCTTCAAATATTTGTCATAAAATAAACTGATATCATGCATATTCGTTTTGCCTGTCCTAATATGAACCCATACTAGCCTTACCTTAAAAAATCTCGTTTTGATGAACTTTCAATTGGCGTTTCAAGCCTATGTGGCATCATATTATCTAAGCATGTGACAGTTTAGAGCTAACTGACAGTTTGATAAGAGACGTGGGAAAAAGGAAGAAAATTGGGAAAGACTCCGTCCTCATGAACTAGTGATAACGAGGTAAGATGATAAATGAAATAAGGAGTCAAGTCAATCAGAAAACGATCACACCACAAACTAACTTCTTATTCTGGCCAATCAGTTTGTTCTGAGCAGGGATCGGCTTCTTCGAAACTCCTTGCAATTTGTTATGAGTCTTGTTCCGATAGGGATCAACTCCCACGATCTTCACTAGCTTCTTTTGACCTATATCAACGAGAGATATTATATTTTGACCTATATCAATGACAAAAGAAAACTCACAGCATCCGTCAAAAATCATTTTTGATGTGCAATAGCAACTTCTGTTCCGAACCTTATCAAAATTACAAGAACAAACATGTAGATATGTCGTCGATGACTCTAATTTTCACTTTTTTTGTAATTGAATATTGATATTATGGTTAAGTTTTCGTTGTAATAGATACGGCAAATATATTCAGTGGAACAAACGTAAACTACTCACAAGCATCGCAGACCATCACGTTCAACGGCCTTGCTCGCCCTGAAACATTGGCATATTGATTCCATAACTTCCACGCACATATGAGAAACGACATTAAGAAGAAAATCAGATGAAAAATGAGAATGAATCAAGCGCATTCGAGGTGATTCGAAATTTTTCCCAAGTCAAAAAACGTGTACACAGATTTTAACTATCTGTGTGAGGTAGCCTTTGCCAAAAACTAAAACGTAATAGAGGCGGTCCAGGTTTGGGAACAAAGAAGGCAGAAATTCACGTTCAACGATGTTCACGTTCGAAAAATCTCGGCAACCAGTAATATACACGCTTCACTATGGTGCGCGCGCGGTGTACCAGTGCACATCACCATTTGCCAAGGAATTTCAGCTCCGCCCACCGAGTGGTTCTCCCACGTCTCGTGTCTTCATTTTCATTCGTTAACGATCTTATTTACATGAATCCAATTTTCCGTGATCGGTTTCTGCAGTGTCAATCTATCTTCTCCATTGCAGGCAGCCTAGCGGCCATGCGAGAAGCCCTCTTCTCGCTGCTGTACTTGTTTTGTACAGTTAATTTATTTGTCTCTTCGATTTCCGTAGCTCGGAAACCGCAGACCATCAAGAAATGGACAATCCAAATGGTTGGATACTCTCCAATGAAGGTATGATCTCAGGAGTGAATTGTAGTTGTTATTTATCTTTATTCCAGAATGATGACTACGTCGCAGTGTCAATGGAAGCTCCAACCGGTTATATTGGTCAGTTCTTTCGTCTTTTCATCGTATTAGCCTGCACGCTTGTGTATCAATTGCACGGAATGCACTATACGATTGTCGAAAACTATCACTAAAGTAGCTAAAGCCCTGTGAGAACGGATGAGGTAGTAGGCTAAATATGGCATCTCGCATCACTTCCTCTCCTAGTGTGTAAATATGAATTCTACACGTAATAATGGATTTGAAGCACACATCTCTTTCATGTAATAACGACCATAGAGTCTCGTACAGCGAGGGATGAGTAACCCAATTAGGCGAACTGAAATAGTGTAATGGATAATTGATTTCAGTGGGCTACGAGCCACTTGCGAATGCCGACAGAGTTCATCACATGCTTTTGTATGGATGCACTCGACCTTATGCGTGAGTTTTCAATGTTTATCTGTACCCGCTGTTTGCCCAATTCCCATTACATCTAATGGACCGTGCACATTTGGAGATCTTTTCATCTATATTTTGTTCCACTGATTATCATTCTCGTATATGTCTAGTGTCGATATTGTTGTGCCCCTCTCTTATCATAATCCACCCAAAAAATGGGCGTAGGCGTATCATTGCGGAACGAGAGGAAATGTGACGGAAAAAGGAATTCGAGAAATGTGGCTAACGTAAGCGATTGGGCGTCAACTACATAAAAAGTGACAAACAAATGTTTCTCACACGTTGATACATTTGCGCCCTCTTGAATGTTGTTATTTGCAGAGAGAGTGGATTCTGGAGAGGAGAATCGACGTGTGGAGGAGGAGGTGCACACATTCTCTATGCTTGGGCTAGAAATGGTAAGAAGAGTTTGGATAAAACGAGAAAGAGGAAGATATTTCAGCCCCCAATCTCGAATTACCGAAAGGCGTCGGATTCGCTATTGGAGACTCGTCGGGAGAGAGTGGAATCAAGTATTTAGTACTACAGGTATTAATAATTGTCCATTGTATAGCTAACCGCTCCTCTCCTCTTCGTTCCTGTTGATGTGTATTCATTGACAGGTGCACTATGCTGCCCCCTTCGCTGGAAATGTCCGTGACTATTCGGGAATAACCCTCAAGGTTGCAGCTGAGGAACCACCCAATTTGGTCAGTAAATAGATCCATCTTTAATCAACCAAACTGAAATTCATTGACGCGCGTGCTAAAAAGGACGTGAGATTGACGTAGGTGTAATTTGAGGCAGCAGTATATCTTCTCGTCTCCGGACTGCCCATTCCACCCGGACAACCTGCTTTCCAGAATAATATGAGCTGCACCTATCCGTGAGTTTCTCTCTCTCTTTTTCCGAAGTGATTCATGAGAAGCATAGATTCCACTGGGACAATTAGTTGTATTTCAGTAGCAAGACGGTTCTCCATCCCTTTGCATTCCGAACTCACACTCATAAAATGGGAAGACTCGTGTCTGCATTCTACAAGAGAAATGGACAATGGACACTAGTTGGAAAGAGAAATCCCCAATGGCCACAAGTGAGTGGGATACTGTAATTGATGGAGAGATTACTGTATAAGGAATCAAGGAATGGTTTAATTTCAGTTATTCGAAGACATTTCCCGTCCTTTGGAGATTCATCAGAATGATTTCATTGCTGGTTCGTGTCGATTCGATAGCAGTGACCAGAAGGAAGTTGTTCCCATGGGGTAAGGACTACTCTGTCAACACAATTAGTCATTTCCAATCGATGAACTACGAAATTGAAAGTATTGCAAACACATGTTATTTACCATTTGTTCACTCAAAGTGACTTTGTAGTTCGATGGGATCGAATGAGATGTGCAATTTCTACATGATGGTGTACTACAAGGCGACAGATGACAATCCATTCCCTTATGGTGAGTAGAGAAGGGAGGGAGGGGGGGGAGTATTGATTGTCATGCTCCTCTTCAGGTGCATACTGCAGTAATGGAAATCCTCCTCATGCTTTTGATGATTATCCGAAAGAAGGGACGGAACTTCTTCCTGCGAGACCTGAATTGGAACATCATGCTCATCAATCGGCCCTTCCATTCGGAGTTATCGAGGAAGCTAAAGTGAGATATTTCATGCTGATTGAAAAAAAAATGTTTTTCTCTATGAACGTTCTCTATATTGAAAGAGGAGGGAGTGACATGTGGGTGTAGGAGAAAAGAATTAGCGTTACTATGGTTTCGTCAATGCACTCGAGACACTTTTGAAATAGTGTGATTTATGTTTATTTCAGTTCTCATCTATCGGGAATGTCCATCTCGGTCAAGTGTCTGGTCTCTCATTCGATCCATCTCATAATCTCGTTATCTTCCATCGTGGAAAGAGAGTCTGGAATCAAAAGTATACATTTTTCTCCATTTTTCTTGTGTTTTCCTCCAATTTTTAAACATTTATTATCAAAATGTCTGTATTGCGAAAAAAATGGAGTAAATTAATTCGTTTTGAGTACATTCAATGGAGCGAATGAATTGAATGACAAGAGTCCCATCAAGGAAGATGTTATTCTCATATCGAAGATGGAGGGAAAGAATGCAAGTTTAGTCGCCAAGACTGGAAAAGGGCTGTAAGTTGTTATTTATGCACCTAAAGAAATGACTCGCGAACAATGGGGTCATTCAGTAGTAGATACAAATGACGAATTCATATCCAATATCTCGATCCCTTCAGATTCTACCTTCCCCATGGAATATTCGTTGATACGGACAATTCGATGTACACTACGGATGTGGGATCACATACTGTGGCTAAATGGACTATGAACTCTGATAGTGAGTGGATCAGAGATTCATTTGTATTTCTGATATGTGAGACAATTGTAAATCGTGTTAAGGCTCTCTAACCAAAGTATGGGAGGCGGGTACTCCTCTTATTCCCGGTAGTGGATCAACTCATTTCTGTAAACCAACGGGAATTGTTGTGAAGGGAGGATCAATCTTCGTCTCAGATGGGTATGTATCTACTCTATTTTACGAGATAACACTCTTCTCCATGCGAATCCAACGGTCAATTTCGTTGCAGATACTGTAACGATCGAGTGGTCGAATTGACTCTGGATGGTAAATATCGATCAGAGTTCAAGGGAACCGGCGGATTCAGGTATACGGTATCCTGAGGATATTATCGAATACTGACCATTCCAGAATTCCTCACGATATCGTTGCTAATGAGGATACACACAATTTGTTCGTAGCTGATAGAGAGAATGGAAGAGTTCATGAATTGAGGTACGGTAATGAGATGAGTACGATAGAAATGAATGAATTGATTGAAGAAGTGATGGAAGTGCTGTGTCCATCTTCACTTCTGGTCTATTCAATAATATCTATTCCGTGGATACAAACAAGGACAGTGTATTCATGATTCCTGGAGAAGTGAGTGACTCTTCCCCCTTCCCTCCCCCCCCCCTTCCCCTTCTATTCTCTTCCTATCTCAGTTCCGTGCCACATCATTCGGTGGGGATGAACTTCCAATCGCCGTCTTCGTTGGAAGAGCAGGAACTGGTCTCACTGAATTCGCATTCGCACCCACTTCAGGTTAGACTATCGACAGATACTGTAGGTACAATAGGAGAGGTTAGACTATCGACAGATACTGTAGGTACAATAGGAGAGGTTAGACTATCGACAGATACTGTAGGTACAATAGGAGAGGTTAGACTATCGACAGATACTGTAGGTACAATAGGAGAGGTTAGACTATCGACAGATACTGTAGGTACAATAGGAGAGGTTAGACTATCGACAGATACTGTAGGTACAATAGGAGAGGTTAGACTATCGACAGATACTGTAGGTACAATAGGAGAGGTTAGACTATCGACAGATACTGTAGGTACAATAGGAGAGGTTAGACTATCGACAGATACTGTAGGTACAATAGGAGAGGTTAGACTATCGACAGATACTGTAGGTACAATAGGAGAGGTTAGACTATCGACAGATACTGTAGGTACAATAGGAGAGGTTAGACTATCGACAGATACTGTAGGTACAATAGGAGAGGTTAGACTATCGACAGATACTGTAGGTACAATAGGAGAGGTTAGACTATCGACAGATACTGTAGGTACAATAGGAGAGGTTAGACTATCGACAGATACTGTAGGTACAATAGGAGAGGTTAGACTATCGACAGATACTGTAGGTACAATAGGAGAGGTTAGACTATCGACAGATACTGTAGGTACAATAGGAGAGGTTAGACTATCGACAGATACTGTAGGTACAATAGGAGAGGTTAGACTATCGACAGATACTGTAGGGACAATAGGAGAGGATAGAGTACGGTAATAATCACTTGGACTGCATTGTAAGTGTCCACAATGGTTCAACATATTTCGCTGCCAGTTTATCAGAGACTCTAATCGTCTTTATTGGTCAGCGGGTCTCGGGTGGATTCGAGCGTTAGAGGGCTGGATTACGGTAGAATTATTTATTTCTCCCTTATTCTTTCTTCTCCTGAAAATAACGATTGACTGGTAGATGGGACAGGGATATGGTACCTCTCCCTCCTTGGGAGGATCATCTGCCTTACTCTTCTCCTTCTCTTCACCTTCTTTCTTATCTCCCTCACCCTCTCTGAATGGAATAAGTTACTGTATCCATCTATTACAGTATTCTCTTACTTCTTCTCTCCTTCTTCCTTCTTTTCTTCTTTCTTTTCCTCTCCTTCCTTTTTTTCTTCCTTCTTATCCTCTTCCTTTTTTTCTTCTTTCTTTTCATCATCCTTCTTTTCTTCCTTCTTCTCCTTCTTCGATCCTTCCTTCTTTTCTTCCTTTTTGTCTTTCTTCGATCCTGAATTGAGTGGAGTTACAGTATACCGGAGGCTATTCTTCCTTTACCTTCTTCCTTCTTCTCCTTCTTGGATCCTTCCTTCCTTTCTTCCTTCTTTGATCCATCCTTCTGTAATTACAGTATCACCACTCATCAATTTTCCAATTTCTAACCTTTTCTTCCTTCTTCGATCCGTCCTTCTTACTCTTTTCCTTCTTCTCCTCCTTTTTCTTCTCGGCTTCCTTCTATAATCGATTAATCATTCCCCCCTACAGTACCTCATCTACCGTATACCTTTTCTTTCTCGGTGGGATTTTCATCAGTGACAGGAGTGACAAGCATATTCTCCACTAATCCTCCATCCTTGTCTTTCTCTCCTTCCTTCGCTTCCTTCTTAGACTTCTTCGATTTCTTTGATCCTTCCTGTGATACAGTACCTCACACAGGATTACGGTATCTACAGTACCTTCTTATCATCCTTTTTGTCTCCATCTTTCTTACTCTTTTCTTTCTTCTCATCATCTTTCTTTTCATCTTTCTTCTCTTCGTCCTTCTTTTCTTCATCCTTTTCTCTTCATCTTTCTTTTCTTCATCTTTCTTCTCCTCATCCTTCTTTTCGTCCTTCTTCTCCTTAAATTTAATGTTGAATTACGGTACATCTACAGTAGACTACAGTACTTCATCTTTCTTTTCTTCGTCCTTCTTTTCCTCTTCCTTCTTCTCATCCTTCTTCTCTTCTTCCTTCTTTTCTTCCTCTTTCTTTTCTTCCTTCTTCTCCTACAAATGTTTTATTACTGATGATCTTTCCCTCTCTTCACTAACCTCTTCCTTCTTTTCTTCTTTCTTCTCTTCTGGTTTTGCTGCAGCAGCTGCAGGTGGAGGAGGGACGGGGGCAGCAGCAGGGGCTGCAGGTGCTGCAGCTGGTTTCGCAGCTGAGGGAACCGGTGGTTTCACACTTGGTTTTGATGAGGGAGGAGTCTTCTGAAAGTTGGAGGGGTTACGGTAGACCGTCAAATCATCGGTACCTTTTTTCCACATGCCAAAAGGAGCGCCACCAATGGGACGAGTGCGATTAGAAGACTCATGAACATGTGATCGACTTTCCGAAATACAGTAACAATTGGGTACGGTAGGGAAGTGTGTCTGACTACGGATTCATTCAAGAATACGGTAAAGAATCTTCTTCCGAGTACTCCTTTACCGTAAGTAGAGGGAGGGGGTGGAAAATACCTTGGAGAAAAAACTCGAGGCCGGCCTATCGTGGTCGGCGTATGTGAATAAATGAAGTGGAGGAGAAGGAGAAGGAGGGAAGGGGGGGGGGGAGTTGCAGAGTGAAGAGAATAAGATGATGAAGAGTGACAATGGATATATGAGAGAGTGCAGAGATCAGATTAGGAAGATAAAGATTGAAGAAGTTGTGAAGACTGTTGATGATGCCATTCTCTCTTCAGCTCCCTTCTCTCGTCCTCATATCGTGCGAGTTTGTCCCCATGGAGATCATGTCTATGTAGGAGATATATCTGAACAATCTCCACTCATTTGGAAATTCAAGGTATGATACTTCTCCTTATATCAATAGATAATGTGCAATTGATCGACCGTTCAGATACAACATGAAAAAGTAGTCCACCAAATGAAGTTAAAAAGGAAAAGAAGAAGATTCCCCCTTATTTGATAAACAATTCTTAAACATTGAAAATGTTCTAATGTTCTAGGGAAGTAAATGAATGGTTCAGATCCAACACGAAGGATCAAATCATGAGACTGATGGAGGAACTCTTTCCTTCCTTTCTAAACTCTCATTACCGTATACTCCTCATGTATCATCAGGTACGGTAGTTCCTACTCTACAGTAATCATGATCTCTTCTCAGGATATTCATTCCTTGTCTTCATTCTCTTTATCTTATTCCTAATTGGATCAGCAGTATGGGCAAAGAATAAGTTCTCATCTCCCACTCCACAAGGAAGCTTCTCACGAGCGGTATTCATTTATACTCATATTTCAAGCTTTGATGTATCCAATTCTGAATAGGTATTTTAGTTGACAGAACTGAAGTCACATTCTTTTCTCCTCCCCCCGCCCTCTTGCTCGCCTCTCCCCGCGCAAAAAACACAAGCGGGGGAAGCATGCTAAAAATCCATTTTTTTTCTCTAAAAATCCTAAAATATTCAGTTTAGTCAGAAAATCGATATCCCAAGAGAAAATTCAAACTCGAACCCATAGAAACAGCCAATTCCCTACTTTTAAGTCCAATTTTGATCTAATTAGTGATGATATTCAATCTTCGGATAGTGCTCGATCGATTGGGAATGGTAAGAGCTATCCATCGCGCTATCAAACGTCCGATTTGGTTTAGAATGAGCTTTGTGTTTTTGTTTTCTCGCTTTTTGGCTAAATCATGTCAGAGCAAAGTGGGCGGGGCTTGTGGTCCCTATCTATAAATGTTCGAAAAATTTCAAATTAAATAAAAGCATTGTAAATATTTGCATTTGCAGGGTTTCAAGCCGCTTCGAATGGATGAGACAATTGGAGTGAGCAGTGATGAAAGTGACATGGACTGATATTCTTCTTCTCCCCCTTGCCTATTCACAAATAGTTTTCTGTATTTTTGCACATTTGTATTTTTGTTTGTTACATTTTAATTAATTCGCATTAATTTTCCACTTACTTTGAAATAGATTGAGATCTACTAACATATTGCCTATCGATCTTCTTCTTTCGGTTAGATAGAGCTAATTGACATAATATGGCTGGTCTGACCATGGATTGCATTATCACTAACCATTAACAAAGTATCAAGAAGAAACTGTTGTGTATCATAAGAATCTGTCATTAGATCAATTGTTTACTACCAAGAGACTACCATAGTTTGACTAACGATGGTATCGATTGATTGTCATAGATGAAAAGAGTCTAGCATAATAGAAGAGTGTATTCAACAGAGTAATCTATTCATTTTCCCTTTCCTTTCCTCTCTCTCTCTCATGCAATGGTTGTGTTCCTTTTCACTCTGTCCATCTCACTGTATTTAGTTGGTTGTGACCCCTTTTAACCCCATACATTCCCTTTCCTACCGTATCCTTCACTTCTCATCTACCGTACTCTTCTCTTCACTTTACACTCCAACACTCCAATTGTGGTTGTCGTGCGCCTTTCCGGTGATGTGAAGAAATTATGCAATTGCGCGAAACTGAATTTGAATAAACATGTTAATTATATATTTTGTATTTCTTTTTTCTATTACACTACCAACAAAATATTAAAGAGAAATAAATCCTCGATACTATCTTTTTTCTAAATTTTTACTGAAGAAACCCCATTGTCTGCGTTAGCAAATATAGTAAGAGTGTCGAATGGATAACTACTAGTCGGAAATGTACTGTGATCGATCTCCTTCCGTTCCTCTTTCTCTCCTCCCCCTTTCTTACCTTGATTGGGAAGGTTAAGGTGCTCCTATGATCTCGTTCTTCCCTTCCTTCTCTCTCTCAATGCCCCCTCATATTTTGGTCCTTGAGAGTGGAGGGAAGGAAGAAGGGGAGAGAGAGAGGGAGAGGCTTCCCCCATGAGTAGCCGTTCCCCCTCTCTCTCCTCTCTGTCAATCGATCCCCCGCTCCCCTCCCCTCTCCTTCCCTCTCCCTTTCTATCGGATGCTTCCGTGGTCATAGAAAGAGTGAATGGTGGAAAGGGAAGGAGAAGAGAGAGTGCGAGAGTAGTCTAATCTTATCCCACCATCTACCCCCTAACCACCCCCCCCCCTCCTCTCTCTCTATTGTTGTGAAGGGAAGGAGAACCCCCTCTGTGACCTACCCTGCACCTATAGTAAGAGATAAAGATAGTCTAGCAAGGCCCAGTAAGAGACTAAATATAAGATAGAGAGACAAATTGATATTGAGTGATTGAAGTGAGGGAATAGAATGGTTGCACTCCAGAGGGTGAAGACTCTCTCTCTCTCTCTTTCTCTCTTCACTTCTTCCCCTCTTCATTCTTTCATCTTCTCATCTCACCCTCTCTATAATTCGCTGTTCTCTAATCGATCGCCCTCTCCCCCCCCCCCACCCCTATCCTTCCTCCTCCTCTCTCTCTTCTCTTAGCTAAGGGTCATCTCATGGTAAGGGTTGAATGAAGAGAAAGAGTAGGGAGAATGAAGAGAGTGGTCAGTATGTGTGTCCCTCCCCCCCTCTCTCCCTCCTCTCTCTCTCTAACTCGTCCCCTCCTTCTCTAGCCAACGTCGTCTTATTTACAACTCTTGCGTGTTTTTAAAATCAATTTTGCATTGGTTGGTCTCTCGAGGGTCGATATTGACCTCGGTAGTACAGTTGGAATGAATGGAATAGAATAGAAGATAGCGTTATCACCCTTCCCCTCTTCTCTTTTCCTCACTCATCATTCCATTTCCCTCATTTTCCTCTCTTTCTCTCTATCTCTTCATCTTCTCTTGTCTCTCCTCCCTCCTCCTTGTCTCTCTCTCCTCTGAATACCGCATCGGTCACTCTTCACTCCTTTCTCTTCATTCTCTTCATCTCCAGTCAATGAGATAGTATACTAAATGAAGAGATCCCTTCCTTCTCTACTTTCCATTATACCGTCTATCGACTTGTACCCTCCTTTTCCATCCTTCCATCCTTCTATTTCTCTATGAGTGTTCTCTTCTCTTCTTCCACCTTCTCCTCCCTTCTCTCCTCCATTTCTTCCACGATTGCCTATGCTCTCTTTCGTTCTTTCTCTACTCACTCGTTCCATCTTTAACTCTATCCCCCCTCCCCTCTCCTCTCTCCTCTCCCTTCTCTCCCTTTTACTCTCTCCGTTCGTTGCTTCGTTTTGTCCATCCATTCATTGACTTTTCTCCCATCTCTTCATTTCATACACATACTCATTCTCTACCCTATTCCTCCTTACCTCCTTCTCTTTCTTATTCCCTCATCCGTTCTTCACTAGTCCATCCAGTGTCTGTCACCTTCTCCTCCTTCTCTCTCACTCTTTCTCTCCCTCTCTCCCCTCCTCCCCCCTCTCTCTCCTCTCCTCCACTCGACGCCATTCAAAATTCAACTAGACGCGCTCTCACTTTGCTCGTTTCTGACCATGTTTTCCTCTCGTTTTTCCACTCTTTTCTCCCTTCCTCCTCTCTATTCCATACCCTCCCCTCCCTCCTCCCTCCCTTTTCTTTCTATACCCTCCTATCCCTCAGTATCTTCCCTCTTTCTCTCGTTCGTCTCGCTCACTTTACTCATTTTAATCGATTCTCTCATTTTCAGATGCAAATAGTGTGGTAGATCATTGGATATAACCACAGAATACACAATTCTCGATTGATTTTTATCATCGATTCTAATTATGTCAGTTCTTAATTTATATTCTTCAAATTCTTCATTCTTTCGATTTAAAAAAAAGACGCGAGGATTCCCTCGCATTATAAATTAAATTTTAATATGATTCTCTTATTTTTCTTACTTTTCAAAGAATAATATTTTTAAATAAATATAATTTTATTTATTCTACGAACACAGTATTGAAATAATAATTGTCAGATAATAAATGGATACGGGAGACGACTACGTTCCTAATATGCAGTCAATTGGAGGAGATGGAAGTGGAGTAGCACAAGGAGGAGGAGGAGGAGGAGGGACTATGGGCAATCCCTATCCTCCTTATCCTCCTATGCATCCACAACAATATATGCACGGTTTGTATCTTTATTCAATCGTCCATTCGGCGAAATTGACAAACCAAACCTAATTCTATCCTGTATATTTTACGCTTATTCTTCAATTTAAGCGAATTTTCATTTAAATGCTTATTTAATAAATGAGATAATATGCAGGTGCGCCAGGGGGTGTTCCTCCGAGTGGAATGATGGGAGGAGGAGGAACACAGGGAAATCAACCTCCTCAATCACATATGATGTCTCCTCATATGCAACATATGCACATGCAGAACCCATACATGAACATTCCACCACAGGTTAGAGAGAAGGGAGGGAGGGAGGGGAGGGAGGGAGGCTACTACTGTGGTAGGAAAAGGAAAGGGACACAACAATGAATACAACTAGTGAGATTCATGCAGAATGTAAGCCACTCTTATTGTGGTCGAATAGTATCTCCAAGAAGGGATGACTGTCGTAGATATAGATTGATGATTGATCTCTGCAGCAAGTAGCTCCACCCCCTCAACCACAAGCAGCTCCTGCTCCACCTCCCAAACAGAAGAGAACGAGGAAACCAAAGGCAGAGACTGCAGCAGCTGCAGCAGCTGCAGCAGCTGCAGGAGGAGGAGGAGGAGGAGTGGGAGGAGTGGGAGGGGCTGCAGGGATGGATCCTATGCAGAGAATGCAAGCTATGAGCCATAATCCAATGGCATACCAACAACAGGTGAGAAGATGTGAAGAATTACAAGTTCTAGTTACTAAGGGATGGAACACAGTGGTAGGAGGGGGAATAAGGATGAAGAATAAATGTAACGAATTTACTGAACAAATATATATTTGAGGCTGGGATGCGAGGAGGATATCCACCTGGATTCCCTCAAGGATACCCTCCTCATGGATATACTCATCCACACATGTATCCTGCACAACAACCTGGTCAACCACCTCGACCCATGCAACCAGGCCAAGCTCCGCCTCCTGCGTATCCAGGAGCTGCTGGATACCCTCAGGGATATCCATACCCTGGATACCCTCCACAGATGAACCCGCAGATGAGGTGAGTGAAGGGTACTACCCCGAGTTGTAAATTTTTTTTCGTAAATACATTTTTGAAAAAAAAATTCTCAAAAATATTATTTTGGAAATCTAAAATCGGAAGTTTAAAAACGTAAAACTCATTTCAGAAAATACCGTTCCGTAAATAACTATTGACAAATATTTTTTGGGAAGTCTTTTTTCGTAAATATTTTTACGGAAGTAAACCGCGACGCGACCGCAACGCAGCACGAGCGCGCACATCGGTTTGGAAGTAATTTTCTCATGTTTACACTAATTTTTTGTATCATTTTTATATTAAAGTAATTATAATAAAATACGGGGAACCCGATTATAGCAAAAACAAATCGGAAAATAGATTCTAAAGGTGCGCGCATACTCACAACTTATTTACGCTAAAATATTTACGAAAAGAGATTTCCCAAAAATGACTTCCCATTGCGCATTTCCCAAGCAATTTTTACCATAAAAGTTTTCCCAAATATAGTTTTCCACAAATATTTTTCCCAAATTATTTTTATGAAAAAGTGATTTCCGAAACCGAATTTCCGAAATAAAATTTACAACTCGGGGTAGTACCGAGTGAAGGGATGGGAGGAGAGGTATGCTAAACATGGATTACTCGTGGTGTTTAGATTAGTTAACTATCATTCTCATGGCGGAGTGTCTCTACTGATGTTCTTCATTCATTCAGATATCCTGGAATACCTCAAGGAGCTCCTCATCCGTATTACATGGAGAATCCATATTACGGACAGCAACAACCTGGAGCTCCTCCTCATGGAATGAGAGGACCAGGAGGAGAATGGAATGGAGGAACATCTAATCCATATGGAGCACATCCAATGACAGGAGGAAATCAACCTGGAGCAAGCAATGATGCCAATAATACTGCAGCTGCTGAAGGAATGAGACAACAGGCACAGGTGAGGAGGAAGTTATATTTCATTCTTTATTCGATCACTGCAAAAGTAAGAATAAGTGAAGAAAAAATTTGTACATCTAGGGGAAGACTATCTAAAAACGTTTGTTACAGATGGAATTGATGGGTATCCAACGGCATCTTCAACAATTGTATGCACAACCGAGGACACCCATGATAGAACAAGATGTGAGCACAATGGGAAAGGAAAAATGATTATTGTTTACTATCATCATCTAATGAATATTTCTCGGATCAATCATATCTGTTTTCAGATTCCTCGATTCGAGGCTCGAATGCAACAATTGCAACAAATGATTACGAGTGGTGGAAGTGGACATCCAGGAGGACAACAGGGAGGAGAACAGAATCAATCACAACTACATTCAGTGAGTAGAGAAGAGAGATGGGGAGAATGAAGCTAATCATTCCCTTTCAGCAATCTCAACAGCCCCTTCAACAATTCGCTCCTCCTCCCGGTCAGAATCCATCGGGTGGACCTCCTTCGACTGAGAATGCAGGATATCCAGGAACATTCCCTGGTACAGCATCTCATGGAGGTGGAGGAGGAGGGCAGAGAGAGGGAGGACCACCAAATCATATGGTATCTCCTCCTGTTAGTGTCACTGGAGGAACAAATCAGATACAGGTACTTACATTATTCCTTTTGAGTCAGGCATTTGTGCATGTATTATTTAACGTAAAATTCATAAAAATGAATATTTTAGGTGAATATCAAACCAGAGCAAGCCGGTCACACTCTCATCTCCGTCTATCAAATGCCTCCTGAAGGATCAGGTGAGAAATCGATAGATGATGATTACCGTAATCTTCTTCTTCTTCTCAGGATATCCCCCTCCTCACACGCAACCTCCAGTGGCTGCAGTTCCTTCAGCAGACGAACATCCGAAATCATCTGATTCCGTCCCTCCCGAACCCATTCCAAGCTATCAAAATGCAGTGAGTTGTAGAGGATTGAATGGATATTGGAAAATTTGGTGCAACGTTTCGATTAATAGTGAGTGAATTCCAGCATCCTCGAATGGTTGGAATGCCTCATGATCCATATGGAATGACTAGAGGAGGACCATCTCATCAACCTAATGAATCACTCAATACAACAACTACAACTATCATTCCAAAGATGGAAGCTCCTGAGGTGCGTACAATTGATCTTTGATCTCTCTTAATTATCTTCTTTCAGAATACTCCGTCAACTTCTCATGCAGATACACTCTCTGAGGTGGTTCCTAAGGTGAGAAAGAAAGAGTGGAGGAATTGTCTAGTGATGACGTCATCCACACATTTCACAATTCCCTTCTCGCCATTAGTATGAAGTGTGGATACGCAATGTTGAGAGAGAGAGGGAGATATCCTAATCCCTCTTCCTTCCTCTCTCTTCATTCAATACAATCTCTAAATCGGTTCCACTAGAAGTCCTCTTCATTCGTCTATCTCATAGCAACGATCTCCGTTTATATTCACGTATAGAGTCACCACAAAGTAGAGTCATCTATCTAAAGTATTACTAGTAGTAGTCATGTGTACTCGATTTATCTCGTTTCAAAGGTGGCAATCCCATTTCCGATAACTGTTTATTCTCCAATGTTTCACTCACAATCTCTTCTCTATTTCAGTCGACTTCTCCTTCACTCTCTGAACCGATGGTCGCCATTCCCAATTCTCATCCACCAACTGATGATGAAGCGACTAGAGAAATGATACAAATGAAGACGGTTAGTTGATTATGATTGATATGAGAACGGAATAAGAAGGGATTAGGAATGGAACGGGAATGTGAATTTATCTTTTTAGGAACCATCGACATCAGCTGAAGATGAAGAGGAAGAAAGAAGGAGGAAAGAGGAAGAATTAATGGATGCTCCCCCTCGTGCACCTATAAGGATTGAAGAGAATGTTGAAGAAGAAGAGGAAGAAGAAGAAAGATTAGAAGATGAAAGAAGAAAAGAAGAAGAAAGAGAAAGAGAAGAGAAAGAGAGAAGAGAAAGGGAAGAAGAAGAGAGAAGGAAAGAGGAAGAAAGGAAGCGGATTGAAGAAGAGACGAGGAAGAGGATAGAGGAAGAAGAAAGGATAAAGAAGGAAATGGAAGTGAAGATCGAGCCAACGACTGCTACCAATGGAGTCTGGTACGCCTATATTGTTAATTATAAATTGAAGATATTTGAAGAGCGATTTGAATGAATCAATTGGTTTCAGTCATACTCCATCTTCTGCTCCTCTTTCCTCAACGACGATGACTCCTTCTGTGAAGGAAGAAGTGAAGATGGAAGTATCTCCAGTGAAAGAGAAGAAGACAAAGAAGAAGAAAGAGAAAGAGATGATTCCTCCAATGGAAGTTCCTCTTCCTCCCACTCCAATGATGGCTGCTGCTGCATTGATTAAGATGGAAGATGATCCTGCTACCAGAGAGGTACGGTAGACAGAGAGAGGAGGGGAGTACTGTAATGGATCCATCTCAGGCATCGATCGAGAGTAGTTCCCTCTCTGTTCCTGTTAGTGAAGAGAACAGTCGTGATACTCCTGCTACAAAGGGAAAGAAGAAAGGAGCGGCCACTCCGAAAGCTAAGGGTGAGGAAGAAGGGAGAGGGCTGAAGAGGGAGAAGGAGTAGGATAAGGTTATGAATTTGATTGATTAAGGTGGTCCCGCAAAGAAGCGAAAGGTGTCGATGGAGGATTCAGAGGACGAAGATTTTGTCTTTGAGAGTAAGAAAAGTAAGAAGAAGAAGGTCATTCCTCCTTCCCCAAAGGAAGAATTCTTCCCTCTCGATCTCATTGAGGTGAGCAGATTTCATTTCAGAAGAGAATGAAGATTGATCAGGAATTAGACGGAAATCATTGCAGAAACGTCGTTCTGGTCGAGCAAAGGCGAATATTCAGAGATATGCAGATGAAGAGAAGGATGAGGGACATGCTGCTGAGGTATGAGAGAGAGAGAACTGTAGTCAGATATTGTAGAAATAAGAGAAAATGGATCAGTCATCCTCGAAATGATTCCTATTTAAAATAAAGGTTCTCCAGATGTATCGTGAATTGGATCTGATTCAAGAGCATGAAGATTCATTGATTGTCGAGGAAGGAATCGGACCATTGGTAGTCATGGAGAATACTGTTGTTGAGAAGGTATCGAATATTTTTTTCGGTTGCTGAACTGATTGTGACCAGTGTGAAATAGTGAAGAGTAGATTTCGATGCTCTTCATTGAATGAGTTGTCTCTCTTACAGATTCTGAAGATGCGTGAGGTGGATGGAAAGGAGGAATTCCTCGCTAAGTACAAGGGACGAGCATACATTCATTGTGAATGGAAGACTCTCGAGGGACTTGAAGAAACTGTCAGTTTTCATTATAATTTGTTTCAAATTTCAAAATTTAAAATGCGAAAAATTATGTTAATATTTTGTATTCAGGACAAGCGCGTGAGTGCGAAAGTGAAGAGATTCAAGGCGAAGAAACCTTCACAGTGGATGGAAATGGTCAGTTTCAAGAACTATTCGTTCAATTTTGTATTGGAATTAAATGCATTAGATGCATTAGATAGAACAGGAGAAATCATTAATGATATTGGGCCATTTTTTACGTTGAGCAATTTCAGGACGATGAGGATTTCAATCAAGACTTTACCATCGTCGAAAGAGTTCTTCACGTGGAGAAAGATGGAGATGATGATGTAAGTGGATTACTGATTGAAAAAGGGGAATCTAAGTAATGGTCTTTATTTTAGATCGTTCTGGTTAAATGGAAAGCCCTTCCATACGATGAATGTACTTGGGAGAAGATTGATATCGTTCCTCAAGATAAGATTGAGAAATGGAGAGAAAGACAAGTACTCGATCCTTACAAGGCGGTCAGTTAGATTATGTAATAATTTCGATTATGAACACGGACACCTTAAATATTGAAATTCGCAAAATACAAAAAAGTGAGTTGTTTCAAAAGTGTATCATATGAGGCCGTTTGCGAGAGAATCAGACAAGAGTTGGCACAGGTCAAAAATGTCAACTCTCTAAAAATTTGCGGGTTTGGGTTCTCGATGGTGCTGATGACGATAAGCATACTCATTTTGCCCCTGGAAGCCTCGTTGGCTCCAGACGACGTCACGTTGAAATCCATTTTTGGCCCCTATTTCGGTCACTTTCAACGCCAAATTTTCGAGCGTTTGGCCCAAGGGGTAGAATTTGATGGCGAACACAACAGTTCATTTTATTTTTCATTATTAAATTTAATTATGTTTTAAAATGGAACTTTTCGCCAACTACAGTGCTATAGTGGAGAGTGGGATAGATCGGACCGGAATCTCACGATTATTCCAAATCTCTTTTGAACTTCAAAATCAAGCGTCTGGAATTCGAAATATTCAACTTATAGTGTACCTGACTTGTAAGTAAATCGGACCATCTTTCGCTTGTTTACTTCCCAGCTCTTATCGATCGGAGCCTCCTCCCCGAGAGAGGCGAGAGAGCAGGGGAAATCGAGAGAGTGCTGAGGGGCAGACAGGGAAGGGTAGAGGCCAGGGTGGAGAGACTCGGGTAGATCAAAAGATCGGAAGCCAGCAAGGGAGAGATGGTCCGATTTACTTACAAGCCAGGTACACTATAAGTTGAATATTTCGAATTCCAGACGCTTGATTTTGAAGTTCAAAAGAGATTTGGAATCCTCGTGAGATTCCGGTCCGATCTATCCCACTCTCCACTATAGCACTGTTGTTTGCGAAAAGTTCCATTTTACAACATAATTAAATTAAATAATGAAAAATAAAGTGAACTGTCGTGTTCGCCATCAAATTCTACCCCTTGTGCCAAACGCTCGAAAATTTGGCGTTGAAAGTGACCGAAATAGGGGCCAAAAATGGATTTCGACGTGACGTCGTCTGGAGCCAACGAGGCTTCCATGGGCAAAATGAGTATGCCTATCGTCATCAGCACCATCGAGAACCACAGTCCGCAAATTTTCAGAGAGTTGACATTTTTAACCTGTGCCAAACTCATTCGGATTTGTCTGATTCTTTCGCAAACGGCCTCATATTGTTTTCAGAAAGACAAGGCTCGTCCCGAGATGCACGAATGGAAGAAGATCAATCAAGATAGTGTATGGAAGGATGGAAATACTCTGAGAGAATACCAATTCGAAGGAGTGTCGTGGTTATTGTACTGCTACCACAACAAGTATGCATTTTCATCTTTTCATCCTTTTTAATTGAGACCAAGGAAATAACGGAACGATAACAATTGGTAATTTATTCCAGGCAGAACTGCATTCTCGCAGATGAGATGGGACTGGGAAAGACAGTGCAGACTATCACTTTCCTATCCAAAGTCTGGGAGTGAGTTATCCTATCGTGCAATTATCAAATGAATGTCATATTTTCTTCAAATAATAATTCTTCAGATACGGTATTCATGGTCCGTTCCTCATCGTTGTTCCTCTCTCAACGGTGCAAAATTGGTGCAGAGAATTCGAGACATGGACGGATATGAATGTGGTAAGTACTGAAGAGAGTCTTTATTCATTCTTCACGATCTTTTATTGATATTAAAATGATTAATTATATTCTTCATCAGGTTGTCTACCACGGAAGTGCAGCTTCTCGTCAGACTCTTCAATTCTACGAGTTCTTCTATCACGAACCAGCTGAGGATGACCCTGCGGCTAAGGTATGTTATCTTCATTTTCTTTACATAGGAACTGATTGCTGAAGCATATTGTTAAGAACAATTCTAGAGTGATAACGTGCGAACTCTACGAGATGTGAATCTTTTCAGTTGTGGCGACCGAATCTTCTGAAATTGGATGCGATCATCACAACTTTCGAGATGGTAGTCACTGACAATGAAGTACTCAAGAAGATTCCCTATCGGTCAGTCCCCTCCCCCTCCTCCTCCTCTCTTTATCCCTTCTTTTTCAGTCTGTGTGTGATCGATGAAGCTCATCGTCTAAAGAATCGTAATTGTAAACTTCTCACTGGTGGTCTCTCTTCATTCCGAATGGAACATTCCGTCCTTCTCACTGGAACTCCTCTACAGAATAATATGGAGGAACTATTCTCTCTTCTTCATTTCCTTCATCCAGCTCAATTTGCTTCATCTCAAGCATTCCTCGATCAATTCGGACAGTGTCAGACGGATGAACAGGTACGGTATAAGAAGGAGGAAGAGGGGGACGGGATTCATTTCAGGTCCAAAAGCTGCAAGATATTCTGAAACCAATGATGCTTCGTCGACTGAAGGAAGATGTGGAGAAGACTCTTCAACCTAAACAGGAGACCATCATTGAAGTACAATTGAGTGACACTCAGAAGAAGTACTACAGAGCAATCCTCGAGAGGAACTTCTCCCATCTATGCAAAGTGAGTTGAGGAACAGCGAGTTATGGGAGAATAAGATTCGAACCTCTACATTCTCAGGGATCGAATGCACCTGCACTCATGAATGCGATGATGGAACTGAGGAAGTGTTGCAACCATCCATTCCTTATTCAGGTATTTTATTAGCACTACATCTTTACTGTAATCTAAATTCTTCCGTGCAAATCTTATCCATCTCAGGGCGCTGAGGAACAGATCGTCTCAGAGTTCAAGCTGCTCAATCCACAGTGGGACGATGAGAAACTACAGGTACTGGATTTATATCCTTGTTTATCTCTATTCTACATTCACTGATTGCATTTCTTTCCGTTGCAGCAACGTTCTCTCGTTCTCGCTTCGGGCAAGATGGTGCTCATGGAGAAATTGTTGCCCAAACTGAAGCAGGATGGACATAAGGTACGGTAGGATACTGTAGATTGGAGGATGAGAATTGATCGATACCTTACCCTAATAATCATCTTCCTCTCTCTTCAGGTTCTCATCTTCTCTCAAATGGTTAAGGTTCTTGATCTAATCGAGGAATTTCTCGTCTCTCAACAGTACACTTTCGAGAGAATTGATGGAAATGTAAGAGGAGATGTGAGACAAGCAGCCATCGATCGATACTCTAAGCCTGGTACCATACCCATCTTACCGTTTCCCTTCAATACCGTACATTTCTCAGGATCGGATCGATTCGTCTTCCTTCTCTGTACGAGAGCCGGAGGTCTGGGAATCAATTTGACGGCTGCCGATACAGTAATCATCTTCGATTCTGACTGGAATCCCCAGAACGATCTGCAGGTATCGATTGAGAGGGAAGGAATACGGTAGACTAATCAATAATCACTCAGGCTCAAGCTCGTTGTCACAGAATCGGACAGACGAAGATGGTGAAGATCTATCGATTAGTGACGACGAATACTTATGAGAGAGAAATGTTCGAGAAGGTGAGCAAAGAGGAAGTGAACGGAGAGAGAGAGATGAAATGATTGCAGGCCTCGCTCAAATTGGGATTGGACAAGGCCGTCCTACAGTCGACTCATGCACTCAGAGATCAGAACAGTCAATTGAGCAAGAAGGATGTAAGTGATATAGATTAGAATGATTCGCTCGTTATCGTCGAAGAAGGGGGGAATCGTTGATGTTATTCCTCTGTTATCAGGTGGAAGAACTCTTGAAGAAGGGTGCATATGGATCTATTCTCGATGATGATGCTGAAGGAAGTAAATTCAATGAAGAAGATATCGAGACTATCCTACAGAGGAGAACTACCACCATCACTCTTGAGGCTGGAGTCAAGGTATCGTATAAGAGTGAACAGAATAGAAGGAAATGATATTGATTGCAGGGATCGACATTCTCGAAGGCGACCTTCAATGCATCTCACAACGAAGATATCGACATCAATGATCCCAATTTCTGGAGTAAATGGGCTGAGAAAGCGAATATTGATGCTGAGAAGGTAAGGGAACTAAAAATTGAAAGGGAACGATTAGAAATAAACTTCTTCTCTTTCCAGGCTTTGGCAGGAGAAGAGCGGGAATTGATCGTATCTGAACCTCGTCAAAGGAAGAAGAGATTCGAACCAACTGAAGGAGAAGGAGCAGAAGAAAGTGATGATAGTAGTGATTCGGCCATTGGAAGAAGAAGAGGAGGAAAGAAGAATGATAAGAAGAGAAGAAAGGGAGGAAATGATGATGATGAAGATTATGTCACTTATCGTCCTGATGAATTGGCATTCACTAAGACCGAATACTTCAAGGTATGCTCTCCAATACTCTTTTTGTGGTTTGACAATGGTTCGTAAGGATGAATTGATTGACATGTGTATTTGTTCAGGTGGAGAAATTGCTCGGTTCATGGACATGGGGAAGATGGTTGAAGATGAAGGAGAATGGAGACTTCGAAGTGACTGAAATGGATATGGAACATATGGCCAGAACTCTTCTCCTTCATTGTCTCAGAGAGTACAGGTATTACAACATAGTCATCAATCTGAAATGTACTCTTCAATTTGCAGAGGAGACGATCGAACGAAGGAATTCGTATGGAAACTAATCCATCCTTCGGGTCACAAACTGGTCAAATTGCACGGCAGAAACGGTCAATTGACAGAGGGATGGGCTGCCCTTCCCGAGTACAATCCACCCAATTTCGCCCTCGATACTTCCTTCCAGGTTGGTCCTTGTCGAATGATCTTTGGTCTTTGATCTTTGATCTCCTTGTATTTTTTCTAATCAATTTTCTCATCTCAGCGCCACGTTCATCGACACGCGAATAAATTACTCGTGAAGATGGAACAATTGGTTCATTTGGAGAAAGATATGATTGGAAAGGCAAAGGAAGATATTAATGGAGGAAAGGATCATACTGAGGTATTGTCCCTTGCAGTACAGTATCAATCCCTTCTTCATTCAGATCTCAATTTCTGTTCCCACTCTGGGTGAGCCAATCTGTGGTGGATGGGATGAAGACTGTGATAAGTCCCTGCTTATCGCCGTCTATCGACATGGATTGGAGAACTGTGAAGTATTCCCAACGGATGAGAAACTCGTCTTTGCTGCCAAGCAAGAGGTACGGTAGATGCTCAATTGGAGCATTAGTACGGTATTTTTCAAGGTGATCGACAATTGGCCCTCTTCGACTGAACTGCAGATCAGAGCGAGACGATTGATATCATTGAGTCAGAAGAATGTGAATGATCCAGTCTATGATAGACCAAGGTACTGAAACTACTTCCTCCTTTTAATCGATATCTACTCGATACAGTAATCAATGAGTTTCAATTCAGATGGCCTCGACGTGAAGAGACGGAGTTCATGCGAATTCTTCGATCGTATGGAATGATGGATAAACCAGGAGATGGATCGAGTATTGATTGGGAAGGATATAGAAGACTTAGTCCTGTACTTGAGAAGAAGACTGACGAGGAACTACAGGTAGGGAGGGGGGGAGGGGAACAGCGGTCTAATGGGACACGAGTATGATTTAATTCTTGTGATTCAGGAGCAATTGTACTGTATCCTTGCAATGTGTACTCGCGTACAAGGAGGAGATCTATCCCCTCTCGATATGAAGAGATCTCTCTCTGTTGAGACTCTCACTCAGAAGAAGGCCACCAAGCTGATGACCAGACTCCATCTCACCAGAAAGGTCAGATAGATAAACGGGAGACTGTAGTCAATATAATCTCCTTCAGATTCATGCACTTGCCAAGGACAGTGTCGACGTTCTTCTTCCTCTTCTCAAACTTTGTTTGACCGATGCGATGCCTTCTGGATGGAATGCCCAACACGATAAGGTACTGTAAATTCATCGATTAGATACCGTATCCCTTCTTCCTCTTACTCAACACAATTTCCCTTCAGGATCTTCTCGTGGCAGTGCATGAGAATGGAATCGATAATATCTCGACGACGATTCTTAATCGACCTCTATTCCAGAAGGTATGATGATCACTATAGATCAAAGGATGATTATCGATTAATTATTCAGATTATTCGTCCAACGGAGAGAACTCTATTGAGAAGAGTAATGGAGATCTGTCTCACATGTGAAACAGGCAAATGGAATGGAAATGCATCACTTGAATCGATAGAGGTGAGTACCGTATCCCTCTCTCTCTCTCTCCATATACCGTATTTCTTCCCTTTAGGATTCGGACGATGAACGTCTTGCTCCATCTCGTAAAGTGGAATCCTCTCCTCGTCTCTCCACTCCTTCTCGATCAAGAGCAACAACTTCGAAGGGAGGAAATTCATCGAATGATAAGGATAAGATGAGAGCTCTTCTTCAACAACAAATGGCGAAGCAAATGGAAGAGCTTCCATTAACTCTCATAATGAATAGTATGATCCAAGCATCGATGCAAGGACAGGGAGGACAGGGAGCAGCACAGGCACTCGCTGCACAACAGGTACAAATTTGTTCTTCATTTTATTGTTTTGTTCCTGGATTCGTCCTTGTGTATAAATTGCTCAATTGCAGGCGCAGGCGGCTCTCCTCCAGACGATTCTTTCCCTTCCCTCCTCTTCGAATGCAAATCTATCTGCATTGAGTGGATTGGCTGGATTGTCTGGCTTGGACGATGCAATGAATCTATCGATAAAGAAGGAAGCAGAAAGACAACAGGCTGCACAAGAGAGACAAGCGACCAATGCATTGGCTATTCAGATGCTACAGATGGCTAGTGTTAGTGGAGGTGAGCAGAGGGAGGGGATGGGGAGAGAGGGAGGAGGGAATGGAAGGAATCTCATCCATTGCAGACACTCGCATTCCCGTGATGAATACCAAGACGAAAGAGAGACAAAATGGAGAAGGAGCACCGCTTATGAAGAATATCGAGGTAGGATATCTCCAATTGATCCATTTTCAATACTCTCTTCTCTTCAGACATGGCTGGCCACTCATCCCGACTACACAATCGATCTATCGGGTGCATCAGCCACTCCCGCTAAAGAGACGAAACCATCAGTCTCACGATCAACTCCCTCAGCCACTCCCGGTCCATCCTCTGGCACTTCCACTCCCAAACCAGCGCAATCTGTTACTGCGAATGTCGTAGCCAAGAATTCGACTCCTGCCGCTCCCAAGTGAGTTCATCTTCACATCCTCCTTCTCCCCTGTCGTTGATGGATGTCGAAATGATCCCCTCTCCCCCCTACTCATCCTTGTAGGAAACAGTTGATTAATGATTATATGTTTAGATTGGAACCGGGTGAGATTCCAAAGGCGTCAACATCAACGGCGTCAACTTCCTCTTCCTCGTCCACTGATCCGCCCATCCCAGTTTGCACGAGGTACTGTATACACTCACTTTGCGATATCTGAGGGATACTGTATCATCATTATCTCCTTTCTTCAGATCGACGAATGTTCTCCTTCCCTCCTCCGATTGGCCTTCTCTATCTAAATTGATATCTTGGTTGGATGGCCATCCTGATGCAAATGTCCATGCATCTGGAGTCGCCGTCGCATTGGTAAGTTGATCTTTGAGTCCCCTCTTGCCCATTCCATCTCTAATCTCTTCATATTTTTAGCCCGTAATGGATGCAGGCCATTTGGATCGATTAGGAGGAATGGAGACTCCCGTGGCAGCAGCCCCTTCCACATCCACTGCTTCATCTTCATCTGCAGCAGCTGCAGCAGCTGCAGCCAAGACGACTCTTGAGCAGCAGCAGCAACTGCAGATGCTTCTTCTGCAGCAATCGTTACTCTCCAATCCAGCCCTATTGATGAGTGCGATGGCAAGTGGACAAATGCCCTCTACATCTAAACAAGTGAGTAATTCCTTCCCCTTCTTCAATACCGTAATCTATTCTTCCCTTCAGGAGGAAGCAGCGATGGCTCAGGCACTTCAGGAGCAATTACTTCTATCCATGTTAACATCATCAGCATCATCTCAAATGGGAGGATTGAATGATCCATCGATGCTTCTTGCTCTTGCTCAATTACAAGGAGCAGCAGCTGCAGCTTCAGTTCGACCATCTTCTTCCTCTAGACAATCAACTCCCAAAGTGACGAATAATCCTTCTTCCACTTCACAATCAAAGACAAAACAACCATCAAAATTGGCGGGAATTGTCGAGAAATTGGCATCGAATCAATCGTAGATTTATTCCATTTATTCATTCGTTATTCTTCGGTTTTCTTTCCTTAGTGTTCGCTTCCCAATGGTATTACGAGTATCTCCCATTCACTCCTCGCATCTCATCTCTAATCAAGTATACTCTCCATTACCTGGTGATATCCATCTCTTCCCTTCCTCTCTCTCTTCCCAATGGATTCCCTCTCTCTCCCTCTCTCTCTCTTTGATCCCACGTGGTCATTGTTTCTCTTCCCCCATAGACACCATTCTATCATTCACTAATCAATACAATTATTCATTCTATACTCGATATCGTCCCTTCCTCCATTCATTTCACTGTTATTCATTCACCTCATTCATTTGTATGTATGTTACTGTACCAATTGCACTAACTATTTGTACCGATTGTTGCGATAATAAGAAAGTTTATAAAAAATTTTAAAAATAATTTTATCGCTCGTATTAGTACACAACTGGCTTGGCTTCTATCTCAAGATTATGTGATGGTGAAAAAGAAAAAGTACCGGTTGAATACTAAAGAATAACTAGAAATAGAACCGGTATCTCTTAGATAACTTCCGTTAATAATTTCTTCTTAGCTTCTTTAACTGCTTGTACTCCTTTCTCTTCCATCGCTCTTTTCATTACGAGTAAATTATCTCTTGTTCTCTTCTCTTCATCTGCACATTTTGTCGATGATGATGCCTTCTTTTGTACTCGTACATATACCTGAAGAGATAGACATATATTCGAGGAAAGAGGAATAGATCTCTCTGGACTCTACACTTTCACTTTTGAGACCTTGATTGAATAGTCTCTAGTTGAATAGGAAAGGACACTTTGAATGGGAAGTCATTCCGATCAGTAGTCTCATAAAGGGAGGAAAAGCGGAAGATGAGAGAGATGGATACTGTTACACTTGATCCCTCATCAATTCGTGCCAAATGAGGCATACACGTGGGAAAAAGAGGACAAGAGATAGAAAGAGAGACTGGTCTATCGTCTCACGTCCTTAGTACCCATCTTTTTGTATCCCATTTATCCTTTTGCTGAGATGAAACGTATCCCATTGGAATAAGCGATAGACTGGATCTCACCTCATTCACTTTCTTCTTGTAATCATTCAGAAGAGTTCCCGATGCTTCTTCAGCCATCTTCTCGCGTCTTTCACTGCAAATCAAACAATGATACCGTATTCGTCTATCGTAATTCACCGTGTCATAAGTGGTGTGGCCACATACAGTACGACTCCTTCCTGTTGCACATTCACAGACGAAGTGAGAGCTGAGTTCTGAAATAGTACCAATTAATAACCAACTAATTCCATTTACAGTATACCTGTAGTGCAGCTTTGATTGATTTAATGGTTGAGGGTCGTTCAGACACGTTAATAACTACAGTACGAGCTCCTTTGAGTGATACACGGGCCAGTTTGCATAATCGCTCTTCCTGAAAACCTCGACAGTAACATCAAAGAATAGTATCGTACCGTCCTATCCTCTAACTTGACGATCAGATTTTCGTAGGGCCGAAGATCAACCTGAAATTGAAATGAAGTTGATCACTAATTCATATACTTCAATACTTTACTCATTGTTCAAAACAATTTACTCTTTAAGACTAACCTATCTCTACAATTCATTTACCTGAAGACTAGTCTGAGTGGCCAGATGAGATATGAGTGCAGTCTCGATTTCCTGAAGAGATCAAAGATCAATTCGATCAGTCAACTAGATCTCGGATCCATTTTAATCTCATCGATGTAGGAACAACTACAAAATGAATAGCATCAATGGCGTTCGATCCCTTTCTGTCCTATGTCGTACCTTCATATCTCTCAATGCTTCTTGCATGAATTCATTGTTTGATTCCTCGGCAGCACGTACATTCGAAGTTGCCTCAACGAGTTACTATTTCACTATTCTTTAATCGCACAATAAACAGGGGGGATAAGGGGAGGGGATCAATTCGATTGCGTAGTGGTCCAGTCTCAGTTGGATCACTTTTATGATTTCCTGGATTGGGAATCATCTACATTCAATTATTTATGAAAAAATAGCATTCTCCAGTTACGTACAATTGGAAGACTTCCACAATCGAAACCGGGCATCCTATTCCTGCTCTACACATTGCCATTGATGGATTGTACTTGACCAGGGCGATCCCCCGCCGAGATCTAAGTCACGCTCAAGGTTTCGTTCCATAAAAGAGGGTTGAATGCAATTTATGTCGTCCAGGCCAACAGGAACTGGGGCGCAGCAAAATATTACTGCCAAACAAGGGCTGGAAATAAAATGTAGAAAAGATGACCATCCAGATCATCTAGTCATTTAAGATTCACCTTTTTCAGTTTATCTTTCCCTTTGGCAACTTTGTAGACAGGAGAAGACAAATGAACAGCTCGTGTAGATATAGACGATGACGGTACGTTAGAAGATATGAGAGATGCAGAAGAGCTGAGCCTCACAGCGAACCGCCAACTCAGTCGAGATAGCATACTACGGTATTAGAAAATATCAATTAATACTACTGTGAGCAATACTACTACTGAGCAATACTACTAAATGCTCAAGATATTTGGAACGTGTTCACATGTGGTGTTTGCAACGAATCAATGGAGCACGAGATATTATGTACATTATTTACTGAATGAGAGGAACAATTCATAAATACGGTTACTAGTGAACGACTGATACGGAGTTCATTTTCCAACATAGGCGTTGGGCGCACGAGCGTAGGCTCCACCAGAAGGTGCAGGAGCAACTGCGTATCCGCCGCTAGAGGGATAAGATCCAATGAAGCCTTGGCTGAAGATTGGAGCTTAGAACCGTTGACTCATTTGAAACTCACGGAGCAGAGGGACAGGGAGGCGCACCACCACAAGAGGGAGCAGGAGCCGAACAACATCCAGAGGATCCTCCACCGATGCAAGCAAGAGAGACCGAGAGTAGAGTGCAGAAGATGAGAGCACGAGTGAACATGGCTAGATACCATCCCTTCGGCAAGATGCCCCTTATATACTAATGCCATTGGGCAATCTCCTCCCACACCTACCCGGAATAGTGGCCTTTGACAAAAGAAACTATTTACCCGGGCAGCTAGATTTAGCTGCCACTCCCACATTTCATTCAAATCATGAGAATCCAGCAGGCAGCATTGGCCTTGGACGATTCGATCTTCGTGTTTAAAATGTTTTTCAAACTTGCAAGATTTCAATAGATGTTCATTGTTCAAAACAATAACAACATTTTAACAATGAAGATTTACTGAGGGGCGGCTCCTCTTCCAAATCCTCCACGGAAAACGGGGGCGGCTCCGGGTCCGGCCTCGGTGACCTTCTCGGAGGTTCTGTACGAATCACGCTCCTCGGTCTTTCCGTAAGCTGAAATTGCAGATGTAAAATAATGCTTTGAATGTGAGGCCAAGAAGTAGTATTGATTCTGAACACTAGAAAACCAACTTCTACTACTGAACAAATTACTGTCGGGAAGAGTCATGCATCATGATATACAAAACATCCGATGCTTGGTAATCTGCCCTAAAGAGAAAAAAAGAAGTTTTCGTATTTTCGTTTTGACTAATAACTAGTTTTCGTATTTTAAAAAATATAAAGATATTGAAATAAAAAAGATGCTCACCGGGTGCGCGGCGCTCCATTCCGGGGACGCGAACCTCTCTGGGCTTGGTCTTGACGGTGGCGGGGACGATTCCCTCGGGGAGGTTCAGGTACTCACGGAGGTAAGTCTGGCCCTCGTTGGTGAGGTACCAGTAGTAGTGGCGCCAGGCGAACTGCTCCTTGACGTATCCGCGAGAAGTCAGACTCTAAAATGAATGAATTTAAGAATACTGTTAGGACAAGAAGTAGTATCAAATCTCAGAAAAAAATTAACGTCTACAACTGTACTAAATTATGTCGGGCAAGAGTCATGCATCGTGATATACAAAACGTCCGATGCTTGGTAATCTGCCCAAATACAAATAAATGTTTAGACGCCAACATACCTTCAGGGCCTTGATGACCTCAAGGTTGGAAACATTCTGGATGTTGGGGTGGGACTTGAGGTTGAAGTCCTTCTTGGCGACAGCGACTCCCTCGCTGAAGAGGTACTCGTAGATGGAGTTTCTGTTCTTCTTGGGAATCAGCATGTTTCCAAGTTTGTTACCGCTGCAATAATGAAATATTGATATTAACGAACTATCAAAGTAAACTAGTAGCCACGATAGATTCAAAATTGACACAAAGAGACAAAACATGATTGTAGGACGTGAAATACGAGGGGAAGGGGGTGAAGGACAGTGGAATTGGAGTATATAACTTTTACTGCAATAATAGTGGGCAATATATACTGAAGACTTTTAAAAAATCATAATATCGACCAACAAGGTTGGAAAAAAGGAGGGAATAATGGAAAAGAAAAAGAGCGAAAAGGGAGTTACCGTAATCACTGTATAGCTGCCCAAAAATTTCCGTTTTTGGTGATTATTGAAGGGAATTTGTAATATTTTTGCATTCTTCTGTAGCTCAATACGACCTGGCCATAGTAGCGACCTGTCATGAATAGATACAAAAACGTCAAATCTCTGGGTATATCGAAATAAACACGTGAAACAAAAGATGATCTTACTGTAGAATATTTAAGAGTATACTTTTAGCAATCTATTAAATGGAATTTTTATGATTTTTTGACATCAAAACAAGACAAGAACCAATTATAATTAACAAAATATTTGAAAAATTAGAGTAAAAAAATTGGGGATGGAGTACTCTCAGCACGAAAAGCCTGACTCAGCTCCGAGTGCATAGCTGCCCGTATGGGACCTGTGTTGAAGGATGCAAAAGGAAAAGTCCGTTTTTTCGATTCTTCTTTTTCTTTTTGGATAGTATTTCTGCATCTATGTAATCATGTATCTATTCTCCCGTTGTCGCCTAATGCTCACGGTAATATGACTAACGCGTTTGTTGTAGTAACTCGGGTGTGCCAACATGAAGTTGGAAACTTGCATCTTCTCTGGCTACAAGATCCACCCCGGACACGGAAAGAGAGCTGTCCGTGCCGATGGCAAGGTAACCTATTTGCTATTCAAACACGTCATCAAAATAATTGTTTATATTGCTAAAAGTGTGAGTACTGTTCTTGAAATCAAAACGGTACTGTACTTGAAATCAGTGCCGCTTTCGCGGCACTGATTTCAAGTACAGTACCGTTCTCAACTGAAATGACGCGAAATATCTATACGTTTCGAGCTAACCGTACGCGGAAAGAGATTTATGATCTGCTTAAAGTAGTGACCATGAAAAAAAGACAACTGATCGGCCAATGGCATATTGGTGAACTGCTCACTAGGCCTACGCTAAACACAGTGTCTACCGCACTCCAGTTTTCCCTATAAATTATTTTCATCATTTTCCTCCAGTTACTGTGGCATTGCCAGCAAATTTAAATAAATTTAAAAGTTCAAATTCAATTCACATAAAGCGCTTTTTTTCGAGTTAGGTCAAATTGTCCGCCCTGTTCAACGCAGCTTCCAACAAAGTGGCAATAATGGTCTTTGAAAAAACATGGATTATTCATTGCAGGTCAACATCTTCCTGTCCGCCAAGTGCGTGCGATCACACAAGCTGAAGAGAAACCCCCGTGACATCCCCTGGACCGTCCTTTACAGACGCAAGCACAAGAAGGTACGTCATTGTGAAAATTATATTCATCTAGTTAGTGTAAATTTGCCATTTTTACATGAATATTTTGAAGGGAATCCACGGTGAGGAGAACACGCAGAAGAGACGCACTCACAAGAAGGTTACCGGAGCTACCCGCGCCGTTGGAAACACCACTCTTGAGTCCATCCTCGCCAAGAGAAACCAGAAGCCCGAGTTCCGCAAGGCTCAGCGCGATGCCGCCGTTAAGGCCGCAAAGGACGCCACTAAGGCTGTCAAGGAGGCCAAGAAGGTCGCCAACAAGGCCGCTGCTAAGGTATTGTATTTTTCTCTTATTCAAGATTGTGCGCGTGTAATTAGAGCTCGTATGTGCCGCTCCTTGCATATACGAGTGTCGAATATACGCAAAATTAATTGGTAGTTTATGTGTTCAAGCTAGCGGAGTTCATTTTTATCGGAGTTTTTCTGGTTACTTTGAACTTATCGGTATCTTATCAATGACTATCAAACAATGCCTGATTTTATCTGCAATCAACATTATGTTATACATTATTGTAATATTTCAATTCCAGGAGAAGAAGCCTGCTGCTCCCAAGACCAAGGCCCCCAAGGCTGTTAAGACCGCCGCTCCCCGCGTCGGAGGCAAGCGTTAAATCGTAACGAGAATTTATTGTTTTGTTATAATGATAAATACACTTGTTATCCGAGTTAATCAATGTCGTTTCAAGCAGTTTCGGTTACACATTCCGTAGTACTGGCCGAGCCAACACATGATTCGTAGATAACATTTATCCAAGGTATATATGGGAGCTTGGATACATCACTTTTCCTATCAGTTTGGTTGGTACGTTCCTGTTCTCACAGCCATTTGTCACGAAGGGTTTTGGGTAATTGTGTTTTCGTCGTTTCCAAGTGGATGTGAATATTCAGATCGCACTACTTTGTGTCTATGTTGCGGAATGTATTCTCAGGAAAGTTCTACCTACTTGTGATGCTTCTTGTGGAGGAACTAATCTCAAGTGCTTTTTCATTCTCGAAAAGCTGCTAATATTATTTTTGATATCTCCTGCATCCGACATGTAGTGCAATTTTTATACATAGACGGACAAATGGGGATTATAGATCTGTCAGTGGTAGCTTCGAAGATATTTTGAAGGCTGCGATGAAGCCGACGCAGAGTAGTGTGTTAGCCCTGTGGCTAACACTGAACTATTCTATAGTATTCACTCTACTCTTGCTAGATAAAAGCATTACGGTTAGCATTGAATTCGGTTGAAAGTTGAAAAAAAATGATTTTTTAGGAATCTGTTGACAGTTATTCAAACAGTTTCCGTCATTCGGCTTTAGCTACATTATGCTTTGTATTCACACTCGCATTGTTTATACTCGTCAGACAGGTATTTGGGTACCTTTTCCCTGGGGTTATATAGTATTTTATAGTTTTACAATTTGATGCCTTTAGAAATGTTTTCAATCGTCGCAGTGCAGGTTTGCCAGTAGTACTCCACGACGGCACTAGGTCGGATGAGAAGATTCGGATGATAGCCCACTGGATGAGAACCAAATTTTTTTGCTTCCGATTGTGGAATTTATAATCTACTGACTGAATATTACAACGCTCACATTTTTTTTAGTTCTCATTCAGCAGGTTATCCGAATGTTCTCATCTGACCTAGTGCCTCCATGACTATCGAATCCCGATTCTGTTTTCAGTTCGTTCACATGCTTGCAAAATCTCTTCGAATAATGCTTTCTGCTGAAAGGTCTAAAGAGTGGAGTGCGAGTTTTATATCTCGCTTTCTATTTTCAATTGGAACATTTTTCTACACCCTTGAAGCAGGTAAGTCAAAGGATCAATTAGACGAATGTCACAATATATTTCAGTTCTAGTTGTGTATTTCGGTTTCTTCATTCGTGGCCGAATATTTGCAGGTGTTTTCATTAGTCAAATTCATATGCGATCTCGCCAAATAGTCTCAATCGTCAACGGTTAAACAATTTCCTAGTCATTTCTACGGTACGTGTTGTGAATAGCTTTAAGAATCAGGGCAAACGAGTTTATCGTTTTTTATTGTGTTAGCTTTAAAACAATGTGTGCAATAAAAGTTTTCTCTATGTTTATATATCCAAATCACATGAAGTACTGCAATGGGATTAATGGATCTTGAATGCGTTAGCCTAATATAGAAACAATAAATATTTGAAATAAACACAGAGTATTTCGTGTATACCCTTGATACATTTTGAGAGTATCTTTTTGTTATTAACAAATTCAGTAGGAGACCTAGGTCTAAGATATATGCAACAACCACTGTAAATTCACTCCATTTCCATGTCGTCGGAGTTGTTATCAATCTTGGTTTGATGACGATCCTTCGAATCCTTCAAAAACGTATTTGTTATCTGACAAAGTATGATGATGACTTACATTCATTCTGGGTCGATCATTATCATCATTCATTGTGGTGGAAGATACTGTAGCATCATCAGTATTCCATCGAGTATTCCGTCTAGGTTCTCCAAATGATCCTCCTCCTCCAATCATTCTATCCAAAGAAGGAGGTCCTCCTCCATTCCACCCTCCTCTTCCTCCTCCTCCTCCTCTTGACATGAATCCTCCTCTTCCACTTCCTCCTCTCCAATCTCCTCTTCCTCTTCCTCCCATTGGAGAGTGCATGAATCCACCGGGTCCACCTGGTCCTCCTCGACCTCCATGCATTCCTCCTAAATGAACAATATTAATGAATGTCCCAATTACACCAACTCCGTAAACTTCATTTCTCGAAGATCAACCGTGTCGCCGTAAAAAAATTTCAACTCACTTTCCCTGTACAATAGAAAAAACACAAAATGCAAAAAAAGTTTTGGCGACTTTTGTCCCCGTCTGTAATTAATTTAAAAAAAAAAACGTACACTACACTGTGAAGGAACGTGTAAAATATAATAAGAATTGTTTGGCTGATTAAAGTATGTCCGTTACCTCTCATGGGCGAGGGAACGAAGGGTGGAAGTCCGTTCGGAAGTCCAAGATTCATAAATTGACCACCCATAGGAGGCATCATGAGAGCAGGTCCGCCCAAATTCATATCTGAATACGATAAAGATATGTCAAACTAAGATTATTGGGAAAGTGTTCAAAATGACGAATTGAAACTAACTGGGATTGAAGTGAGACATGGGATTGGGAATAGATGAGAGATCGGGAGTGGGAGGAAGTTGAACCTGTACAATACAAATAAATAATCGATATGGAGATGGTAGTCTACAGTACCTGTCCGAGATCGAGGAAAGAATTACTGTGATGGGAAGAGAGGGTATCGTCAAGTAAACTCGTAGATGATTCCGTTTGATCGATCACTTTCCCATCTTCGTCGATGATTCCTTCAAGAGAGAAACTATTGCATCATTATCATCTCTAATTAAAGAATAAATAGACACATCTGAGATGTTATACCTCTGAGATGAATGGGTAGAGTGGACACATCTAACCATCCTCCATCGCACAAATCATTCATTGCATCGAGAGGTAATTCATTATGAGGGATGGCTGATATTCCTCTGTCTTCATCCCAATATGATCTCCATTTATCACCCTTCGTTCCATTACCGGCAGCCCACGAAGCCTGATTGCATTATCATCACCAGTTATCACAATTGTATTCATGCAGGGCATTGAACAATCATAAAAAAACTACCTTTATATCTTTGCCTCTCACTCGCATTCCCTTCGCTTTATCGAGTAATTTAACAGCTGATCGTCGATCTTTCATTGTGACGTATGCACACGCACGAGTATGCATCAACTGAATTACACCATTCACTTTTACATTCTTCCATTCAAACCACATCACATATTTTCAATGTCACATTGTGCGTCTACCGTACCTGTACTTGGTTAGCAGGGGATAGTTCAGGAATGGAAGCACGGAGTTCCTCTTCGTTCATCTGAGGAAGACGACCCAACCACACAGTGCATGATGCAACTGGAACAAAGAGCATTCAATATGTAATGGTACAAGAATAAGAGCAGTTAGTGAGAAAAATAATGACAAACTAACTGGTGGTAGTTCCATCCTTGGGATGACTAGGCAATCCCATCTTCCTTCTTTCTTTATCATCTTCTCTATCTCTGCTTCGATCACGACGCTCACGAGATCTGACATTATTCTGATGAATGCATTTAAGTGTCTGGCTACCTTTGAGATAACGTTTTTAACGCGGGGGAACATTTTCTTCAAAACGGGGCATTTTATGTGATCACTGTCACCAAAAAATAGTGGCAAGACCCACTAATATACGAAAAAATGTACGGGTGCACTAAAAGCCTGACTCAGCTCCGAGTGCATAGCTGCCCGTATGGGACCTGTGTTGAAGGATGCAAAAGGAAAAGTCCGTTTTTTCGATTCTTCTTTTTCTTTTTGGATAGTATTTCTGCATCTATGTAATCATGTATCTATTCTCCCGTTGTCGCCTAATGCTCACGGTAATATGACTAACGCGTTTGTTGTAGTGACTCGGGTGTGCCAACATGAAGTTGGAAAGTTGGAAATGAGGGAGCGGGCAAAAGCAATGGAAGCTGGAGGAATCGAACCAGCGACCTTACGATCGCACGGCGGATGTTCTACCACTGCGCTAAATCAATTTACTCGTCATCCCTCTTGGCTCGATCTATGATCCTACAAGGGCGCGGCTTCTAACAGAGATCTCACAACTTGCACCTTCTCTGGCTACAAGATCCACCCCGGACACGGAAAGAGAGCTGTCCGTGCCGATGGCAAGGTAACCTATTTGCTATTCAAACACGTCATCAAAATAATTGTTTATGTTAGTCTAGACGCCTTTGGGGCACTGATTTCAAGTACAGTACCCACTTAATCACCATTCTCAACAGAAAATGACTCGAAATATCTATACGTTAACGAGATAACTGTACGCGGAAAGAGATTTATGATCTGTTTAAAGTAGTGATCACGAAAAAAAGACAACTGATCGGTCAGTGACATAATGGTGAACAGTTCACTAGGCTTTCACTAAACACAGTGTCGACTGCATTCCAGTTTTCCCTATAAATTATTTTCATCATTTTCCTCCAGTTACTGTGGCATTGCCAGCTAATTTAAATAAATTTAAGAGTTCAAATTCAATTCACATAAAGCGCTTTTTTTCGAGTTAGGTCAAATTGTCCGTCCTGTTAAACGCAGCTTCCAACAAAGTGACAATGATGGTCTTTGAAAAGCATGGATGAGGTATCTCTTACGTTGAAACCATTTGTATCTCTCACCTGCTTCGTTTCCTCTTCTTTTCTTTGTGATCTTTACTTCTATGCTCACTTCGATCCCTGTCTCTATCCTATAACAAATCGATTGAATATTACGTCGTCTATCTACCGTAACCTTCCATTCATAATGAAATAACTCACTCGATCCCTTCTGTCTCCTCGATCTCTCTCCTTCTCTCCTCTATCTCTATCTCGGTCTCTATCTCTATCCCTTTCTCCATCTCTCTTCTTTCGTCTATCTCTATCATCATCTCTGCTTTCTCTGCTCTCTCTTCTCTCCATTTGACTATGTTGTTCATCCATTTCATCCGAAGGAGGAGCCTGTGCCATCATCTGCAATCATTCATTCATCCACCTTTTTCATTTCGTCTAATGTAACCTGTGCGAGTACATCTTGATCAAGATCCATTAGACTGGGAGGTTTCTGTATTTGTGGCATTCCCTGAGGAGGTATTCCTTGTGATTGCATTGATTGAGGATGCATTCCCATTCCTCCCATTCCAGGAGGTGGCCCATTCATTGAAGTGCCAATTGATCCTCCCAATCCCATTCCCATTCCATTTCCCACTCCTGCCAAATGCTGCAACTGCTGCTGACTCAAACCTGCAATATTAATCACATATATTAGAGTAGATTGAAACGTCGGTACCAGAATTCATTCCAGGAGGTGGTATTCCCATTGGGGGAAGAGAGGGAGGAGGCTGACTGAGAAGTGCTTGCAGGGCTGCTTGATCACCTCCACCTCAAGAATACCGTAGTCTACATGAGATAATCTATCGATAATCTCACCTGCGAGGGCAGCGAATTGAGGATTCATTCGAAATAGAGGATTATGTTGGAGATTGAGTTGAGGAGGAGGTCCCTGTCCAAGGATACCGAGGGGATTCGAGAGAATACTGTTCAGTGCTTTCATCTAAAGAGATCATTGATAGAAGGGTCAAATGAATGGGAACTTACTTGATTATCGAGACTATTCTGTTGAATGAGACCAGAGAGACCACCAGGACCAGCCATTGATACCTGCAATTCAAACATAGAGGGAAAAAATACATAATATTCCAAAAAGGAAGCAACTTCTTGATTCCGCAGATACTTCATTGAATAAGTAGATTGAATAGTAGATACCTGAGGCAAACCGGGGAATCCAGGAGGGAGTTGCATTCCAGGAGGAAGACCGAAGGGGGGACCAGGAGGAGGTTGACCAAGAATCGATGACTGAAGACATATCGAATCAATTGAGATCAATGTCAACCACAAGATGAAATGTTGAGGTATTATTGAGAAACAGTATCAAACCTGAACTTGAGCCTGAGAAGAAGCGACACTAGCAGCAGCTGCGGCAGCTGCAGCCGCTGCAGCCGCTGCTTGTTGTTGTGCAGCCATCTTCTGGGCTTGAGCTACTGTAAGAATACGGTAGTCTATAGAAGAATAGAGAGAGTACGGTACCTGCAGCATCCTTCTCCTGTTGTGCTTGTGCTGCATCTTGAGCTGCTCTTTGTTGCTCGGCTCGTTTCGCTTCCAGAGCTGCCTGCAAGGTTACTATTGTATTACGGTATCTGATGCATCTAGATCTAATTACATTTTGAATGTTTAGTTCAAAACAGCATTTCACGTGTCTGTTTCGATATACCCATGGGTTTATTGTTCCAGAATTTATTCATGACAGGTCGCTACTATGGCCAGGTCGTATTGAGCTACAGAAGAATGCAAAAATATTACAAATTCCCTTCCATAATCACCAAAAAACGGAACATGTGGGGCAGCTATACAGCGATTACGGTAACTCCCTTTTCGCTCTTTTTCTTTTCCATCATTCCCTCCTTTTCCAACCTAGTTGCTCGATATTTTGAAAGTCAAATTTTCTAAATCTGCAGAAACGATAAAACACCAACAAGCCGTAAACCTAGTCCCTCAATAACGAGTATAATAAATAGCTTTAAATAAAACGTACATTCTGTAGTTTGACGATTCTATCTCCGTGCATCCTTCGAATATCCGCTGCCTTCTCCATCACAAGAGATTCCGCCATTCGATCCAATTCCTCAAAATAACTCGTTATTTCCTTCTTATATTATATTCTCAATCATTTGAAACGGTGAAGATACACTATTCCATTTTCCAGTGGCAGTAATTCCCTCCCTACCCCCCATTGAATCTCTTACATCTTGTGTTGGTGGTGGAGGTGCCTTCGGTTCTTCTTTTTCTTCCTCGTTGTCTTCTTCATCCGAATAATCGAATCCAGAAGAAAGAAGTTTCTGCAATGTTTACTTTTTTAAATCTCGTTTTTCATTTATGCGTGAAAGCTGCCCTTTTCTACCATTTGCGACAATTCAAAGATTAATCACAGTTGAAAAAAAACATGACAGAAACCATAGAGATGTTCCTCGTGACATTACTTTCTTGATATTACTACTTTGATAATTTTAAAAAATAAAGTGATACCTTTACAGATACTTGTTTATTGGCATTTCTCTCCTTCTCCACTTTATCCTTCATACTCTGGACGATCATAGAATGAACTTGTCGAAGAAGTGTTAGATCTCTTCCCACTGTTTGTCCGATATCGAACATCTGATTCTACAAATACACACATCAAAATATTCTTATTTCATGGCAAACTTCCCGAATGAACGAGAGATAAATAAGGATATACAGACCTGGATTAGATTGAGTAGGGCTGCCTCACTCACTCCACCAGTCGGAATTTCTTCTGATGGCATTTCCACTGCTGGTTCCGCCTGCACAATTCATACATACCAAAACGACAAATATTTTTTTAACCATTCTCAAAGAGATTATCATGAATACTACTACTAATTAACTCACAGGTGTATGCCCCTCATGCTCTTCTCTGTGTCTGTGGTGGTGGTGATGATGTCTCTCCTTCTTTTCCTTCTCTCCTGATCTCTCGTATATCGAAAGATCTGCCTTTTCTCCCTTCACAGCTTTTTCCACTGCATCACGATCCATTTCTAGAAAATAAAATCGTCAACCAATATCCAAAAGAAAATATCCAATGATGTTAATAGTACTCACCCAATCCATTGGCTACACAAATGGCTCTATACTCATTGATCTTTTCAGAGGAGAAGACCCCATTCGCCTCCCAGAGATTGATTGTTCGAGCGATTTTCAACTGAATTCGAGAATAAGAATAAAAAGAGCGAAAAATTGACGTACCCTATCGGTAGGAGAACATTGAAGGAGAACTACTAGAGTAGTTTCAAAGTTCTTAGCGAATCTCGCACAGAAGACATCTTTGTCTTTGAATTGACGCTTCGATTGACGAAGAATAGAATCCATTACGTAGAGACACGGAATCTTATACTCTGCTTTGCACTAAAAGACGCTTATTAAAGGAAAATTAAAAAAAACAAACAAATACCTTTCCGAGAAACTTCTCCACACTGAACACCACATGCTTATAAAATTTTATGGCTTTGAGCGCTGTTTTTGTTATCTCGACAATCTTGTTCTTACTGATTGGTGGACGAGAATCATAGATTGAAGCTAACTGAAAAAATATTAATCATTGAAACCTAAATCATTATCCTCATCTAAGTTTACCCATTCGATAACGGAAATAATAATATCTATCAACTCGATTAATTCTACGATTCCAAAGTAAGTAGTTCTCATAGTTGTTCAAAGATGATTAATTTAGATAAGTGCCCACCTCTGCATTAAATGCAGTAATGACGTCTCGTTCCATGAAGAATGGATCGGGACGTCCTTTTTAACAAGCCTGAATTCATATAAAATATTAAACAAAGAATCAAGAAATAAAAGATTCCTTATTTAAATTGAACTAAGCTAAAGGATACACAAAACGCGCTAATTACAAGCTGTTAACGCGAGTCAGATGACCATTACAACATTTCGAAAGAAAGCACGCTGGCTCTGAACATTTAAGAGAGACAATAGCGTTTCAAACGCGGACTATATGAAAAATAAGACAGACAAAATTTGAAGTAGAGCCTCGCGAATGTACTCAGTCAGATACAGTATGCAAAACACGGAGTGCGCCCAGACGCCAACTTTTTCGGCTGTGTCAGATTTCCGATTCGACCTCGAGTGTTTCGATTTTTATTCCTTCCGTGTTTTTTTACTTTAAAGATGTTATATTTATTAAATTTCCTTTTCAGTATGGCGCCGTTACGTAAGAGGAAGCATGACGACAATAAACTAGATCAACTCTTGCGTCAAGGAGCAGCAAATAGTTAGTTTAAATTGCGTCATTACTCGAAACCGTTTTCATTTTCAGAAAAGGTTGATATTGACAAAGCCATTGTCAATTCTAACGAGCGACTTCTGAAGGAAAGGATCGTCTATACGAAGTCACTTATTCCGTTTGACAGTGTTGACGATTTTAAGGATTCCAAGTTAGTTTGTTAACTGATGCTTTCGATTTTTCTCATCATTCTATGTAAATTAGGAACTATAAAGGTCTAATATGGTTAACTACACATATTTAAATCTCGGATAGAATTCTCTTATGCAAACTAGTCACGTTTACAATCCCTCTACATTCTGCTAAAATAGATAATACGTATAGATAGTACTTGATCAAGCATTATTGATGTGTTCAAGGTTTCAGTAGCAGTGTTGCAAGAAATCTAGGATGAATGTTTTGATCCGTAGCTTGGGAATTTGATCATAGTATAGAAATGTTTTTCTTACAACTTATACGACCTCTTCTTATCTTTCGAATACCATAATTCATTTCAGGATTATCGTTCTTGATCCATCTAATGAGGAAGCAGCTCGAAAGAGAGTCGCTGCCAAATTGGCTGCCAAATTTTCCTCTCAATTAGAGAATCGAAGTAAGGACTCTCGAGTGAGCCGTAAATAATCAAGTAGACGACTTGTATCTATTCTTGTTATTTCTGTGTCTGTTTTATTCCGCGGGTAGAGTTTTTCGACTCAATTGTTGATTTTTCTCCTACGACAATTTAGATATAAATACTTTTTACTCACAATATTGAAATCATTGCATAATAATGATGAAAACGACGTATTATGAGATGAAAGTGAATAGTGAGTAAGTAATAGCTTGAACTGAAGTGAAAGCAAGGGGAAGCAAGATCAAGGAATGAGTTAAATTGGCAATAAGTGAATTCAATAAGTATTATTACTATGCTGGCAATGCACTCGGTTTAAACATTTGCAAGACAAGATACTGTAATGCTACAGTATGACAAAATTACTAATAATCAATATTTGAAAGCTACAGTATTCTATGGTGAATGAATGCTCTTCTTGGCGAGAATACGATCGATATTGTAGCGAGAGATATTCTGTAGCGAATATTGATTACCGTACTCTTCATTTCACCGTACCTCAACACACAAAACGGCCAATTTGGAGTCGCATCTCATATTGCGGAGATCAGAGATCATTCGACCTCCTTCTGAATGGATTAATCAATCGATATTCCTTATGATACAGTACCTCCGAAGCTTGCAGCTTGTCCCTTATCGTATCCTGATTCACTTCTCCAATCCTTGCACATTCCAGTTGCATCTCTCATTCCACGTGAATCTGATCCAATCCATGCCCATTTGTCTGGCCTACAATGAGTAGATTGAATAAAGGAAAGAAGAGGGAAGAGACTTACCAGTTATGATCAGTATTGATGTTAGTATGATCGAATGTGTAGATGGGAACATTATCCATAGGAGATCCATTAATGAATGTGTTCCATGATTCGAATAGTCTCTCTCCCTTTGCATTCACTACTATTGAAGTATGGTCTTCACGATGAACAATGCGGACGAGATCCTGAGTGGAAAAAGGATTACGATAAATCGAAAGGAGACTACAGTATACCTGAGCATGACTAGCAAGAAGTGCTCTGAATGTAGTGACGAATCCAGCTTGTCTTGCCTGTCGATAACAGAGTAGATCAGCCCCTCTCAATCCACGCATATTTCCATTGTTGGGATTATTCAGTGCGATGAGATGAATCTGATGAATAAATCAGTACACTTAACTCTCTATTTCTTCTCACCACACGATCTTTCTCATTGGGTCCGAATTTGAATGAAGTAGTGAGATGGGCGGGGCCAGGAGGAGGAATTGATCTTTGATCTCCAAAGAGAGGACGAGGAGGCAACATCACAGAGTGAGATGATGCAGCTTCAGTTGTTTGGGCCTCCTGTAACGATCAATCGGTTACGGTAGATATATTGATCGATAGATGACGTCACAGACACGAAACGACATTGTCAGACGGAGGGGTTACTGTAGGGGGAAGGGGAAGAGTACGGTACTTGAATGAGGTATGAGAGGCAGTCTACAGACTATTCTATTCATCTAATCACTCCGAGGTTACCGATGGGAATGATCTTCTTGCGCATGGATGATGTGTACTCACCACTTCTTCGTTTCCCAACTAGAGAATACAGATTGATCTTTGATCTTTTTGACACATCACAACATGATCACTTACCCAGTATTTATAGTGAGTATCTGGACTCAAATCGACGTTTGATGAGATTGGCTGAAGGGAAAAGAATGCGATAGAGGGAATTCAATTCAAGATACAAGTGAGAGAAGCTATGAGAGGGTAGATTCAAGCTATTCCATTATCAATCTCTCAAAACTTACCACTGAAGGTTGCTGTTGAACAATCGGATGATATTGACCAAGCTGAAGATTATCGATTGATTACAGTGGGGGGGGAGGGTCTTACCATGACTTCCTTCCATCCATTGGATACTCTAAGGAAGAGTTGTTGAGAAGAAAGAGCGAAAGCGAGAGTTCCTTCGTGAGTAGATGGTCCCGACGCGAATACTTCTACCGTAGTAGGAAGGACACGAACTAAAAATCTATATGAGTGGACGACGACTAGATACTGTAGTCATACCGAGAGAATTGGTGTGTGCAGGGGCAGATACTGTAATGGTCTCTCCTCTCTCTCCCTTTTCTCCTCTTTCTCCTCGTTCTCCTTTCTCTCCAGCCACAGAATAGGAATTGTAGTTATCCGTTCGCTTCTCGCACACTCCCGGTTCACCCTGTAGTGGATATTAGATGGAAAATCAGAGTCATGAATCTCCAACCTTTTCACCCTTAACTCCAGGATAATTGGCGATTCTCTCGATATCCTCATCAGTCAATCGATCGAAACTTCTTCCATGTGGCCCTTGTGGTCCTTCCGGTCCCTCGGGTCCTCTCTCACCTTTAATTTAAACATTGACTTTGAGGGAACCCATACCAAGTGCATACCAGGAGGTCCCATCGGTCCAGCGGGTCCCATCATTCCGAATCCATTTCCTTCTTCCATCTGATACGCTCCCGATCCCGCAGGGCCAGGAGAGCCGGGAGGACCAGGAGGTCCCATGGATCCTGAATGGATACTCATTGGTACCATCCCTCAATCACTTGAATACCTTCAGGTCCTCTTGGTCCTTCATCTCCATCTCTTCCAGGAGGACCAACGGGACCTTGTGGTCCAGTCTCTCCCTTTTGACCAGGTTGAGAATGAGATTGAGATGCAGAAGAGACATCTGAAAGGAGAGAATGGAATACTGTAGGGAGGAAGGAGGGATCTACTTCAACTCATTTCAACCCAGGGATACTTCACAATGAGGCTGATAGTACATGCATGAATCACTCTTATTCCTCTCTCTTTTCTCTTCTCTTCTCTTATCTCTATGTAATCAGCGCAAGCTTTTATACTCTGAATCGATTCAATCGATATTCTACCGTATCGTGTGATTGAATGGACGGTTTTAAAAGGGAGAATTAACGAGTCTTCGAAAGAAGAAAATCTCTCCTTCTTCCTTTCATCTCCTGAAACATTGGAATGAAGTCAAAGGGAAAGAATAAACAATTTCGAGGTGTTCTTTCCCCTTCTCCAAACTCTAAATTGCCCCTAGTCTTCTCTTCTCAAATTGGATACAATTCAACATTCAATCCTTTGTCCTTTTCTATTTTTGAATTCTGCACGAAAGATCACTGATCTATACATAATGGATGAAGAAGAGACTACAGTATACCTTGAGTGTTCATCTTTCTCGAATCCATTGGGATTACGGTACGTGGGCCATCGATTGATTCATCCTTCACTGCGTCCGGAAGGGATCCTGATCCCTCGTCATCCTGAATCGGAGGCTGGAATACAGTAGAAATGATATCGATTGGGAGGAAACGACGGAAGGGCGAACTGCACTCCAAGCACCGCATCGACACACCACGGCCTATCCATTACTAGTGAGCTGCTAGATAGAGGAGGTACTATACAATCACAACACTGGACTACCGTATCCACTTCTATCTCACCCCTCTCGATGGAATCTTCCCCGTTTTGCGTCGTCTCCACTAAAATAGAACACTCCATGCAGTTGAATGTCATGCCAAGACTGTTAGAGAATGTCACTCATAAATACCGTAATCCGAATGAATGAATCGATGACTGAGTGGAAGAGAGGTCAAAGGGGGGACGGGACTAACCCATAGTTCATCACACTGTTTTTCTGCATCATGAGGGTTATCGTGAATCTTCAGTTCTTGAATAGCACCCTGAATAGAATGGAATATCTCACCTCTTCTCCTAATATCTCAATCTTCTCTGCTGTTCCTATCTCATTGGGATCCTCAAAGTAGACTGGCTCTTGCCACTCTGTCGAATCTCCTCTCTTTGATCGAGTAAGAAGACTATCGATTGAATGGGAAGAATACGGTAGAAGGAGAAGAAGGAAGAGGATATTCATCCTAGAGGATGGAATAGAAGTGAGAAGAGAGAAGGGGTGGAGATTGGAGGATCGAAGAGAAGAGAGAAGAAGAGAGAAAGAAGAGGAAAGGAGGAGGGACGATCATTTGCTTATTTCTCACAAGAAAAGAGCGAGAAAAGTGTTGAAAGTACGTGAAAAAAGGAGACAGATGGAAGGGTCGAAGCATGGAATCCAGATGAGGAGAATGAAGAAAGGGAGGAAGGGAAAAGACGATGTGGATAAGGAAATGAGGATGAGGGATCCCAATGAGATACGATATTCATAGAGGGTGATCAAGAGGAAGGAATAGATCAAACCTCGAATCCTTGTTGAATAATTGGACCTGCACTAGCTACATACAACTTGTGAGTATCGTCCATTATCAATTGATTTGGAAGATTCGATACCTTAATTCAGTTACTCTTCATTTGCCCAATTATTTTTATCGTGATCTCATATTAGATTGTTCCTGAATCTCTTGATTTCCCCCACTCTCTCTCCCTCTTATCTTTCTCTATTCTCTCCTCTTTTCCTATTATCGCTCTCCCTACGTGCAGTGTGATAGGAATTTTCATTATCTTTGTGTAACGTGAACTTTTTTCCAGAGATTGAGAATATTTCGAGTCAATTCAATGAATGATCGCTCACTGTCTTTGATGCGAATCGAATACAACGGAAGAAAAGAACAACTTCCGTTTGGGTCACCTGTTAATTATAATTATTAACTCTTGATCAAAAGCTTTTGATGAATAATCTAATAAAATAGCTTCGAGAGTAATCTCACTTTGATCGCGAATTGAGTCCATTGTTGCACGAAATCAGGAACAATGAACGAAGCGACGACTTTGGATGATGAATCGACTCTCGAATTTGTGTAGACAAGAGAAATATTCGTATGACCTTCTCCTGAACAAAGATCAAAGATCAATTGAGAACTCTCGAATGTATTACCAGATGGTTCAAGAAGTACTCCCACATCAACGACAGTATCGTATGCATTGATAATAGCGAATAGATATCCTCCCGTTCTATCGATTGGTTTAACTGAGGCGAGAATGGAGAATTGAGAGTAGAATCGACGAGGAAGATAAAGTCGATACGGTACGGCTATCTGCACTCCACGCTGCAAATAAAAGGAATGAAATATTGTACCATCTAGATCTCAAAATAATCGCGGTTTCCTTTTCATTTCACACACTATCTCTCAATTCTGACCGGTGTGTAAACATGTAAGAAAGAGACTCGTATTTTGAACTCTAGATTGAACTAATTCCCAAGATACTGTGATAATGTTGATTGCTTCTTTCTCTAGTGAAAACCTTCTCCTCACCTGTATTCCAATAGAAGGCAATCCATCGATTCCTCTAGCTCTAAATACTCTTGGATCAGAATTGAGAGTTTGTTCAACGGGAACGAGAAGATCAACTGTCGTCTCTGTATCTGAATGAGACTCAATCACATCAATTACCCATTTGTTTTATCTTCCCCGATTCCCCATTGCATTTCACTCGTATTCGTCTTCTTCTTTTTATTCTTCGACAAGGTCGACAGATTCCATCCCTTTCACTGACAATTAATGCATTCACCCAACAGTTAAGAGGCTCGTGAACAACCGTCTCTCCTTCTTACACACTCTCTCGTCTACTCTGACTGACAAGATAATGAAGAAAAAGAGAGAAAGAGAGAAGGAGGAGTCAATCTGTCACCACTCAAATGGTTGATCAGAAGCTCAAGAGTGTTGAAACACCAAGGGGAGAATAAGGGGATAAAGAGTCCAGTCTGTCACCAACTAAGTACTCTCTCCTATTGACCACTACAGTCTCCCCTTCTTTTTGCTCCAGCACTAAAAAGTAAGGATATCTCTTTTCTCGGTCATCTTTTTCAGTAAACACGTGGTGATCTCAAAGAGGTGATTCCTCTCTCTTCACAGATGTTCGTTCCCTCTTCCCTTTCCGATTCGAACTTGTCATTCTATCGTCTTCTCAACAGTCATCTATCTCTCTCTCTCTTCTTCTCTCTTATTGAATGGGTAGATCAAAGTGTCTGAACGGGGTCTCTTCACTGAGGGATTACTCCCTTTCCCTCCCCTCCCCTCACTCCCTCTCTGGAAGGAGGAAGAATGATGGACTATTGCCCTTCCAAAGAAGAAGAAGTGAAGATACTTCTCATCATAATCTCTTTCCTTTGACCCCGTTGAATAACAGTGAGTCTTCTTCTCTTCTTCATCCTCAACATTCCTTCGGGATAAAAGAACGAGATTATGGAGTGAAGAGAAGAGAAAGGAAAAAGAGAAGTGATGAATGGAGAAAAGATCTCCATTATGGAGGATAGAACAACCAACACCGATAAGGACTCCCGAGAGAGACGAAGAGATGAAGTCAAGATGAAGAGAGAAATGAAGAGAGAGTGAAGAGAGAGAGAAGGGGAATGAAGAGAGTGAGAGATGAAGAATGGGAATAGGTGAGACATCTTCCTTGGAAACCAACACCTTCTCTTCAATAGAAGGGAAGAGTGAGGGAGTAGATCAGAGAGAAGGAAAAAGAGTAGACGAAACTCCTTTGTTTTCTGAAGAGGCGCCTCGAAATAGGAAGAAGTTTGGAAGAAATGGAAAGAGGGGAGGAAAGATAAGGGAAAAAGAAGGGATTGAGGGAGAATGAGGAAAAAAGTGAGCATGAAAGGGAATGAAATGATTGGACTCGATCTATAACATGATCCTAGAGTATACACTTTACTATTGACCTCGATTACGGTAAATTAATCAATATATTCTTACCTCCTGGAAGTCCCATCGGGAATTCATCGATGGAATTGGCATATTGTAGGGATGAAGGAATAAAGAGGGAAAGAATAAATAAGTAGATGAAAGGAGAAGAAGGGAGAGACCTCCTACTATTGATCCATTGATGGTAGATCATAATAGAGACTGAGATTCATTTCATGACTAGACGGGAGGAGGAGAGCGATAGGGTATGGAAGGAGGGAGGAAGGAGGAAGGGGGAGGAGAAGGGGAAGGAGGAAGGGGAGGAGAGATGGGAAGGAGGAGTCTTTCCTTCTCTTTCGTACGATGAATGAATGAGTCTCTTGAGACACAGGTGTCTGCTTATTCAAGTACGAAAGAGAATGGCATTCATCTGCATTCCATTTGCCGTTCCCTTCTCCTGATTCCTCCCTCTTCCTCCCCCTTCTTCTCCCCTCTGGCTGGCGCCACTCCCTTCTCTCTCTCTCTCTCTCTCTCTCTCTGAATGGGAAGGTGTTCATCTACAGGGTATAATCTACCATCGATGCAATGATTGATGGGATGGAAGAAGAGAGAGACACTCCCTTTCGGATACTACTACTCATTGAATCACTTTACAATCTATCTACAGTATCTCAGAGTAGATCGAGATATAGCCCATCATAGATATAGCCCATCATGGGTATCATATGGGTGGTCTATTGAGTGTATCATTCCCTCTCTCGTAGATTTCATTCGTGTTCTCTTTCCACTCATCTCTTTAATCACTCATCTCCTTATACTGTCTCTCTTGAAAGGACGAAATGAGAAGTGAATGACTTGTCATCTCAAGGGGAGAAAAGGGGAAAAGACGAGACAGATCGACATGCCATTGACCCTCTTCCTTCCATAACACCCATCTACCCATCTCATACCCCTCCATAAAGCATACCCCTTCCATCGTTAATCACCCTTCTGGTTATATCATTCCCCTATACAAACAATCCCATTTCTCATTAATCTATTCTCTTCCCATAAGTGTCAGTGAGAAGAGAGAGAGAGAGATAAAGGTCATCGGAAGGGGGCGAATCAGTGTGATCCTTCCCTCCTTCCATTCCCTATGGCAGACCATTTCCATCTTAGTCGATCATCTCTTCATTCTCAGTAGTGCAACACTTGAGGGGGGAATGGATAGAGGTCACTCCCTGGAGACGAAGCATGGATTCATCCCCTTTGCAAGAGAAGTAGAAGAAGAAGGAGGAGAAACAACAGGAGAAGGGAATTATTGAGTAGAGAAGAGTACTATGAGAGGGAGTGTTAAGTGGAAGAAGTTTCTCTCTCTTAAGGAAAGATGAGATCAGTCTAATGGATATAGTCAATCAATGAGATTGAGAGAGACTGGATCTGACATGAAGGAAGACGTGAAGGGAGATCACGCTATGGGAACAGTCTTCACTTTCTATCTATGAATTGACCGATGAAACGGATGGATGAATAAACTGACTTAGATGAGGAATCCTGAGTGTAGTGTTATCCTGAATGCATCCTCCACTGCTCAATTCAAGATTATCAACAGCCAGCCAAACTCCATCGTGAGGCCATGAGAATTCAACCACCACCTGAGATCAGCATTTACTCTACAGTGAATTAGCTTGATCTGTATTCAATATTCAATAAACTTCAGTGATTTGAAATGATTTGAAGGAAAAATGTGTCACTCTGAATGGATGTTCCTGTCTCTGTATGGGCAATCTCAATCTTCCCCATTTTCCACTCTTCAATTTATGCACTTCGATTCTCGCAATTTGATGGAGATTCGAAGTCTTCTCATCCATTACTGACATCACAATTGTGCCTGGAAAAAAAATGTTAATTAAGATGATGAGAAAGCTCTCTTCATTTTGGAGGAGATACTCATTATTGATGGGATTCTTCACCTACCTTTAGCTCGATCACTGGTAATAATATTGATGGAAAAACAAAGATGAACACTCTTGGCCATATTGAATATAGGAGTGAGAAGACGAGCGAGACGCGTTCCCTTCGAGTGAAGAGAATCAGCTATGACAGACCATTTACCTATACAGAATCATATTGATGAAGGGAATACAGTAATCATCTCATACCATGCAAAGGAGTAACTCTTCCCTTTCTTTCTCTTCTCCATTCAATTCCATCTTCAGTCGATTGAATATCACACAGATCTTTCTCGAAATCACACGTCCAATCGTATTGAGAGATGTTCTTCTCTGCTCCTAAAGATGATTGAATGTCTTCTAATTATCATAATCTTTCATTATCATATTTACCTCTGGGTGTAAGTACGATATCTCTTATACTCCAAACACTTTCTCTTCCTTCTTCATCAACTGCCTACAATTTATCGATTGACGTTCTATTCCCTTCCAAATCTCATACTTTAACAGCAATCTCATATTCTCTATCAGGCAGAACATTCGTGATTCGAACGGATCGAGAATTCGATCGAATTGTAGACATCTTCTCTGATTGGTAGATACCGTATCTCAATGATCAATCGATAAATGGAATATTGGAAGGGATGAACATACGAAATGAGATAGTGAATATGATGATTGACTCTATTCTCATTAGGATCTTCCCATTCCACATCAATTCCATGAGAAGTCGCCTTCGAATGAACAGCTACCGGAGCCCAAAGTGCTTCCCTTTCTTCTCCTGATCATTATCCATTATATTACTATTTCCCAAATCATCTCTCTCCTCTTTCTCTCACTACTTCCTCTCTCTCTTTCTCTTCAATCATATTCCCTCCATCTAAGAATGCAAATGTGTTTATTCGTATGTAAACATACAGGAAGTGCACTCTTCCTTCTCTTATCTTTACTGGACTACACGCCCAATTTGTCCCCTGCTTCACAGTTTTGTCTCTCATCACAAATGGGCAATTTTTTTTTTGTGTTGACGATGGTATTCTTGCGATGGCAATGTTTGAAATAGAAGTAACCTCTAAGTGAGTGAGTATTGGAAGAGATGACGACTCGTTCTCCATCTTCTCCATCTGCTTCATTGTATGCATTCACTGCGAAGACGTATGATGTATTCGGTTCTGAAAGAGAAGGAATCATCTTTGTCCGATTCGGACTTCAAGTTGCGAAGGGAGAAAGATCCTATCATATGTAATTCAATTGGCAAAGTTGGGAAACAGAGGAAGAGAAATTGGATTTGTGGGGAAGAATTGAAGAGAAAATATGTGCAGTAGATAGAGAAGGAAAGATATTCGACCAGAGGAGATTTGCACTAACTCAATCCATTGATAGTGAATGTTGTTGCATGTTCTCCCTCAATAATCAATTTATACGATGGAGATCCAATTCCATATGAGATAGCGTATCCTCGAACGAGTACGAGAGGATCTGAGGGAGGATCCCACCTGGAAAGATTACGGTATGTTCATACGGTATTATTCAGTTATTGATCTCTTTATCATCAATTCTACTCTTCAAGTTAATTCAATATTAATTCAAACCATAGAGTGGCCGAATTGCTGGTTGTAGTCACATGAACTCTCTCAGGAGGGCCAGGAACGATAGATTCTGCAATGAAATCAGTATTTTTATTCTTTCGATATTACTTTATTTTAGTATCTTGGAAGTAGCCAACAATCTTTTCTCTCTTCTTCCTCAGCTTCGAATGAAATATTCAAATGGGAAAAGGATATCCTTCCTGTCTATTTCGAATAGAGAAAAATGGTCACTCTGGATGAAATATACTCTATACGTCCGAGTTTGAAAGCCTCTCTTTCTATCCAATGCTCTCTTCTTCTCTCTAACCAAAGATAGAAGGAGAGATTCTCTCTTCACAAGCTCTTCTCTGATTGGATTGGAATTGAAGACCCCTTGTCTCTATATCCTACTGTATCTCTCAAGTGCAAATCCCTTCCCCCATCTACCGTATCCTTCAGAAAAAGAAAAAGGTCTGTGAACAAGGGTTCGTATTGTTTTACTCCATAATTAATGTTATCCCTTTCCTCTTCTTCTCCTCCCAATTGTTCCTTCCATTCACCAGGTGGTAGCCCCTCTCTTTCCTTCTCTCTCTTCATTCACTACAAATTGACAGCTTCCATAATGACATCTAATTGAGAGAGCGGTCAACCAAAGCAGATTTACTCCACTCCTTTAGACCGCTTCTCCCTCTACCGTATCCAATCATCTCTTTCGTGACTATAATATCCCCTCTGGTCACCCTCTGAGTGTCATCTTGTCACTCTTCAACCATTGGTCATCTATCTCATTCCCTTCTTCCATTCAGATTCCATTCTTTCGTGACTTCATCTCCATCTTAGTTGACTGCTCATCCGAAAGAAAGGAAGAACCCCTGGTACCAATATCTAATTACTATCGGAAGAAACCTCCCAAGACGTTGCGAACAATCTCGAGCCAATCTTGTAATATGGGATATTCTACGAATATGAAGTTCAGCTAATGATACAAGTACGATAATGAAGAATGAAGATGAAACAATCAAATGAAGAGAAGAGATAATGGAGATAACTGACCATGCTGATTGATTGTATTGGCAATCTCCAGATAGGAGATAAATAGTAGTAGAGAGTAGATGATCATGTCTGTTCCATACTACTGGTAGATTGCCCTCAGGTGGAGGCGGAGTCAATGAGGGAAGGGAGGGGAAGGAGGGAGGGGAATGTATGGAGACCAGGAGGAAGGCCTTCCGTCGACTCTACAATCAAATCATAGAGCGAAGAAGGGAAGAGAAGAGTCGAGATTCGTTATCCTGTCGAGAGAAGAGAGAAAGGAAGAGTAGAGAGAAGAAGGAAGAGAGGACAAGAAGAATGACTCGCACTCACTTTATGGGATAGGGAGACGGAAAGGTGCAAACACTGTGACACCATTGTTAAGACTGATCACTTCAGTGTAGAGACAATATTCATCGTATCAATCGATAATTGAAATGAACCGAGACAAAAAGGAAGGGATTAACACCGTACACTTAATAGAATACGAATAAATAATGGACATAATCATAGAGAGATGGAGGGTATCTCTTCATTACTTTCTCTCCTTCTTAGCAGCCTCTTCTGCCTCTGCAGCCAATCGTTCCTCCTCCACCTACAATTATATTATATTAATTAACGAAATTAAGATTGATATCTCCATTTTGGAAATATCTGTATAAACAATCTTAATTTCAGAAAGAATAATACATGTTGAACCGTCAATCGATCAATATGAATAATCTAAAAGTACCTTCTTGAGTAGTTGTTCCACCTCTTCGAGGGAGAGAACTCTGTGCTTGAATTCGCCCGCCTGCAAGTATACAAACATTTCCTTTCAATTCATAGCCACAGCTAATACCATAGTCCATTATTAGTAAACAAGTTAACAATATAAATATTGTACTAACAGTATCTCCTTTGGTCATCACTGCGATCTCGATGTTCTGAGCTCCCGATTGAACTACCTGTAAACAAATACGCTCATCTATTCATATTCATTCCGTTTTGCGAATGCCATTGTTTCATGAAAAAAGAAGAAGAAAAGTTTGTAATGTTTCGACTTATTTTGTACCTGGGAAAGTGCCTTGATGACGAGAAGAAGAGAGGAAGCCTCATCCTTCACTGCATCCTCACTGTATTGCTCCTCCAGATACTCACGAACTGTCTTCTCTCCACGACCAGTCGAATTTGCCTAATACTCAAAGAATGAAGAGAAACTGATAGGATTGAATTATATTCAATACATGACTGATGATAAAAACAGACCAAGTACTCGTAGTAAGCTCCAGATGGTTCAGTCTTGAATAGTCTGGGAGTTCCATCGTGATCGAATCCTCCAATGAGCATCGAAATTCCGAAGGGACGACGACCAGGAGATTGAGTGAATCTCTTTAACCAATATTTATTCCTACCGCACATCTAATAACGAACGCCATCATCAACAATTGCAACAATATCAAACTGCTAACCTGCTTGGTATTGGCGATGAATCGTGCGATGTATGCGATAGTGACGGGATCTTCGAGAGTCAATTTGTACGACTGACACTCAAGACGGGCCTTGTCCACCAGAATACGAGCATCAGCAGACAGACCTTCAACACTTTTTTCACTGTAGGCAAAAAGCATAAGCGGCATCATCATAATTGAGACATCAAAGTCTGCCAGAACTCTTACTAGTTATTCCAAGCCCGCGTTCTATAGATATGCCCATGACTGCTGTTGTTATTGTTTATTGTCATCATTATATCTCCAAAGATAAAAATGAACTAACCAGCGAAGGCGAGCATAACGTGGTCGTCGATCATATGGATCTTTCTGATTGTTCTCTCGTCTTGGAGGGCGGGAATCGCCTTCTTCTCCACTCCGATCACAATACAGTTCTTACCGCGCACTCCCACCTCAAAATCGAAACCATAAAAATGACAAAAGAAGAAAACTGTGAGAAGCCTATATAATACTCACGGCGGTCGAACCCTTCTTGACGGCTTCCTGGGCATATTCCACCTGGAAGAGGTGACCGTCAGGGGAGAAGATGGTAATGGCGCGATCGTATCTCTCCATTTCTGAAATATCTGAGTTAGACTGCAAACAGAATAGATAGAGACGCTACCGAATGATCTAATCGAAATAAAGGTATGAGAAAGAAATTTTAAACCAATATAAATACATAGGAAGAGAGCCAGAACGGAGGCGATGACAAAAATTCCGACTTTGAAATTTATGCAGCATTGCTCGCTTGTACAGCACTTTTCGCTAAATGCAGAATTGATTTTTTTCGAATTCGAATTTTACTTGAATTTTGAATTTAAACGGCTTCCTTACTAATATTGTTCTATTTGTTAATGTAGAACTTAATGTAACTGTGTAATATAAATATGTGCGCGCTCCTTTTCCGTTTTAATTTCGTATTTTTCGAAATTGGAGCATTCGAAATTGTCCAGTTTTCTCGATGTCGTTTTATTCTGCAAAATTCAATAACCACGCTTATTTTTGTTCAGATGCCCTACGCCAACCAGCCGACGGTGCATATTCTCGAACTGACTGATGAAATAGTAAAGTTCTCGCTGGAAGACACTGATCTCAGTGTCGCGAACTCGCTCAGACGAGTTTTCATCGCAGAGGTTTGTAAATTATTTGCTGTAATGTATTCAATACTTTTTGTAACCAAAATAATTCTATTAGTTACGTAATATATTCAGGTTCCTGTGATGGCGATCGATTGGATCCAGATTGAATCAAATACGAGTGTGCTCCACGATGAATTTGTCGCCCATCGAATGGGTCTCATTCCACTCACATCTGAAAATATCATCGAAGAAATGGTCTACACTAGAGTCAGTTTTGTTTTATAAGCAATTTGAAATCATTTAAAAAATATTATTTTAAAGATTAAAAAGTCTTCTTTTAGGACTGTTCGTGTTCTGATTTCTGTGCTAGTTGTGCAGTAGAGATGCGACTGAACGTTAGATGCAAAGACGAACAGACGAAGGCAGTCACCACTGCTGATATTTGCTCGGGAAATCCCGTGAGTTTACTACTTGCTTATATGAAAGACATTAATTGCGTTTTCTATACAATATTGTAGCTTATTAAGTGAATACTTTCCAATATTCAGGATTGTGTGCCTGCAGCAGGTAAACATCTTCGTGAGAGGACGTATATGGAAGATCCTACGAACGATGACATTCTGATTGTGAAGCTGAGAAAGGGGCAGGAGATCAATATGAGATGCTTTGCGAAGAAAGGATTCGGAAAGGAGCATGCGAAGTGGAATCCCACATGTGGAGTTGGATTCGAGTATGATCCTGACAATGCACTCAGACATACTGTCTATGCGAAGCCTGAGGAGTGGCCAAGGAGTGAGCACTCCAGTGTAAGCAATTCACTTTGTAGAGATATCTAATTAAAAGAAATGCAATGTTTTCGTTTCAGCTGGCAGATGGAGATCCTCCGCAGGCTCCCTTTGATCCCTCCGGAAAGCCACACAAGTTCTGGTAAATTTTTTTAGTTTCGTGAAATTATGACAATGTTAAATTTTGTAAATTGATTTGTGTTGTAGGTTGACGGTTGAATCAGCTGGTCAATTGAAAGCAGAGACGATTGTGTTGAAAGGAGTTGCAGAACTGAAGAACAAATTGAAGAATCTACAGGTACGAATGAATATCTAGGAATTTCAAACACATTTCCTTTATTTCAGAATTTCCTTAACCTCTCTCTCAGAAGCGAGGAACTAGCCATAAATTAAGTTAAATGATGCCACAATTTTGTTGCTGTTTAATCCACTATTTATGATTTGTCTAGTACTCATTCCCATTTAATTTGTAACTCTGAACGATAAAGTGATCTCTTAATTGTTGAGTCTGCTCGCGTCTATTGTGTTTGCACCACTGTGAATATCTGATCCGGAGTTTACTAGAATGTAATGTAATTACATGGATTCTTAAGATGGGAGAGGAGAATGGAATGGCAGATGCGGCTAAGGCCATTCTCACTGCAGATACAATGGAGATGGATATGCCTGCACATTCTGAACACAACAAGTAAGTAATCTCTAGTTGCCTTGGTGGACAAGATATGTAGGTTGTATGATGTGTATCTCAATGGTAATATCTTCAGACAAATGTTGGCTGAATTCGAACGTCGTCGTAGAGCGAGAACACTCACTCTTCCTACTGATGATGTACAGGTAAGAGAATCGATCATAATGGACGATAGAAAGATCTGATCAAGAGTTTGGTCGTATACCTTTGTCCTTTTAGGTAAAACTGAAGCTGCGAATGCTCAATCAGCCGATTTGTCTCTTCGGTGAGGAGATTCTCGATCGAAGAGAAAGATTGAGAGCACTCCTTTCTAATATGAGTGAGGAAGAAGTGGCTGCTATTCTACACTCGGATAGAATGACTCAGGTAGAGCAAGAAGAATAATGACGGTTGAACCGAATCTCAGTGAAATGATATAAATATACTTGAAATAATGGTATAATTGTTCAGGAACAACAAGAGCAGGATACTGAGACATGGTACTACAGAGGGCCGGCTGGATTGAAAGAAGCGCGAGTATTCCTAGCTGATTATTCATTGAAAAGAGCTAAGCTAAGGTATGTTAATTATATTCAATGAATTTTGTAGTGTATATTAACTTGACGTCTCTCAGACTGGAGAAGGCTCGTCGAGAAGCATTGGAGACTAATCAGCAGGAGAGAGCATTAGCAAGACAAGAGGCACATAAATTAGTACAACAGTTCCAACTACATGGATCACAGGTCAGAGATCATTTGCGATTCAGACAAGTTTTGATGTTGGCTCTTGATAATGAAAAGCAGTGATATAATGTGGAATTGTCTGTTTAGGTGGCTGATACTCGTCCGTGTCCATTTGCTGAATTCTCTCCCGATGGAAAGCATGTGGTGACTGCTGGATGGAGTGGACAACCTACTGTATGGCACAGAGATAGTGGAGAGAAATTGATACGGTATGTTGACTGATAGACGTCTATGTAAGTAATGTGTTATTCTCTTTAGATACGCAGGTCACACAGCTCAATGTGGTTCAGCTCGATTCCATCCGGATGCATTCATGAACCAATCTCGAACTGCTGTGAATGTAGCCTCATGCTCCCATGATGGAGGAGTACTTTTATGGTCACTCGAGAAAGAGACTCCACTACTTGAATTGGAGAACCATGGAGATCGAGTGAGCAGAGTTGCATTCCATCCAAGTGGAAAGTATCTTGCTAGTGCATGGTCAGTTATATCCACTCATCCGATCGAAGACAGGACAACTAGTCATTAGTGTAATTTCCAGCTTTGATGCTTCATGGCGACTATTCGATATTGAAGTGGGAGAGGAACTACTGTATCAGACTGGTCACTCAAAGGTTCCTTATTCCTTCCTCTATCTACACTCATTCTAATGAGATGTCATTCAGTCAGTTACGGATGTTTCATTCCAAGGAGATGGATCTCTCGCTCTCTCAACGGGTCTCGATTGTTATGGTAGAATATGGGATTTGAGAACAGGAAGATGCATTATGTTCCTCGATGGACATACCAGAGAGGTACAACTTTATTCACATTTATTTAAAATTCTAAAAATAAATACAATATCATCAATATGGATCTTTTTTTCAGGTGTTGAGTGGTGAATTTCTTCCCAATGGATATCTGTGCATCACTGCATCGGCTGATAACACTTGCAGAGTGAGTTCCCACGCCCTTCCCCTTTCTCCCCTCCCCCAAGGTACTTTGTAAAAAACGAGAGCGAATTGATGGTGTTCCTTTATTCATACATAGAATAGGAGTACTCTAGAGAGGTCGATAGAGGTCACCAATTATATTCCTTCTATGCAGACACCGTGAATGGAATTGTGTATTTCTGTTGTTGTTCAACAGGCACAGATTTGAAGAGTGGAGCTGGGTCCTGAAACGATGTCTTGATTGCGGTAAATGGACGAGGGTCAATTACCGTATCCGAGGCAGCACATTTGGCTACCATGCACACTGCTTTGTCCTCCTTCACAGTCTCATTCAATCTCTCCACCTGTAATACCGTACCTTAGTGGCTACCGTACTAATCCCTTATCTACCTTGATATCGATCGATTTGCCAGCCTCGAGGAAAGTGAATACAGGAGTGATACGATAGAGAGCATTATCAGAACATTTCATTTTGATAGCTTGACGATCAGCGCTATTGTTAGTCAGCTGAAATGAGAAATCAATGGAATCAATGATATGATGAATGATAGCACCTTGATATTCTTTTCTCCTTTTCCCTTATCCCATTTCACATCCAATGGTTCGATAGCGAATATCTTCTTGTCTATAATCGAGTCTTTTAATTATTACGATAACTACAGTATTCCACCTCCTTCAGGCTTCTTAGCTTCCACTGTGTTGATTTCAGTAGGTTTGGCTTCAGTTTTTTCTCCATCCTGAATTGGATTTTGATTCTTTTTTTTATTGGATACGTTACCTTTTTCTCCTCTTTCTTCTCTCCATCTTCCTTCTTTTCTCCTTCACCTTCTTTCTTCTCTTCTTTCTTCTCTTCACCCTCCTGAGTTAACACTCTTTTCCAATCACTCTTCATTTCACAATTACCTTCTTTTCTTCTTTCTTGTCTCCATCCTTCTTTTCTTCTTCCTTCTTCTCCCCATCCTATAATGCTGTTAATGTACTTTATCATTCACTCTTTACAATACCTTTTTCTCATCCTCTTTCTTCTCTTTCTTCGATCCTTCCTCTTTCTTTTCTTTCTTTGATCCCTCTTTCTTATCATCCTCCTTCTTCTCTTCTTTCTTTTCTTCATCTTTCTTCTCCTTCTTTGATCCTTCGCCTTCCTTCTTTTCATCCTATAATATTATTGTTATAACTTCCTGATACACTCTTTACCTTCTTATCTTCTTTCTTGCTCTTTTCTTCTTCTTTCTTCTCTTCTTTCTTACTCTTTTCTTCCTTCTTCGACTTAAAGGATACATCTCAGATAGAGACTTCACTATCTCTACCGTACCTTTCCTTCCTTCTTTGATCCTTCCTTCTTACTCTTTTCTCCTTCTTTCTTTTCTTCCTTCTTCGACTTAATTATTACATTCATCATTAATCTTCCTTGCGAGTTTCTATTACCTTTCCTTCCTTCTTGCTCTTCTTCTCTTCATCTTTCTTTTCTTCTCCTTCTTTCTTTTCATCTTTCTTTTCACCTTCTCCTTCCTTCACTTTTCCAACTGCTGATGCTCCCTGAATGAACAAGTAAATCAATAATTACGGTATTCTCTTCTCACTTCCTCCTTCTTTGATTTCTCCTTATCTTCCTTCTTACTTTTCTTACTCTGAAATGTATTCATTTACACCGAGATTGTTTCTATCTCACACCTTTTCCTTGTCTCCTTCTTTCTTTTCTTCATCTTTCTTCTCATCTTTCTTCTCATCGTCTTTCTTTTCTTCATCCTTCTTCTCTTCTTTCTTCTCTTCATCCTTTAATTATACACAGTTCTCATTAGACCTACTCTATTATCGTACCTTCTTCTCATCTTTCTTTTCTTCCTCCTTCTTTTCTTCCTCCTTCTTCTCTTCCTCCTTTTTCTCTTCCTTCTTCTCTTCTTCCTTCAATGATCTCTCTACAGTACCCCTCTCAATATTCCTACCGTACCTTCTTAGGTTCATCAGCCTTCTTCTCTTCCTCTTTCTTGGGTGGAAGTGCTTGTACTACGGTAGGTGCAGCAACAGCACCCCCGGGTGGCGCGGGTGCTCCAGGTTTAGGAGGTACGGTAGATCCAGGTACGGGGGGAGCAGGAGGTGGGACGGGATTGGCTCCTTTAGGAGGAGGACCTCCTTTTGGTCCCTTCTTCCCTCCTTTACATCCGATGAGAAGAACAATTGGAATTGATAGCAAGATGATTATCCATGACAAAAGGGGAACGAATATGAATGTCATTCTGAGCTGGAAAGAGTACGGTATCCATTGGATATCGATTGATCCTTCAAATATACCTTCGAGTATCAGAATGAATGGAGTCTTGGTCGTTGCGTAGTGTCTCAAACTTGCAATAAGAAGAGAGAACCACTCGAGTCGAGCGACGAAAGAGATAGTAAATGGATGGAGAAGAAGAGAGGGGAAGAGAAGAATGTGATTGGTTCATTTGAATATACATTTAGAATACAATGGAATTTAAAGAGAAGGGGGAAATGAGAGACTAATCCTATTCGTCTTTAATTTTTATTCAGATTATTCGGACTCTTGAATTTCCCGGATAGGTTAGCTCCCCTACCGTATATTTCCACTTCCTCACATCCTACAGTACTCTTCTCTCTCTCAGGTATGGGATGTTCGTATGCGTCGATGTGCATATACAATGGCTGCTCACACGAATGCTGTCTCTCGAGTCAGAGTCGATCCTGGAGGTATCTTCATACATCATTCCCATCAACTTGTTATCTCGTTCAGGTCAATACGTGGTGACATCATCATTCGATTGTTCTCTCAAGATTTGGTCGACTGAATCATGGCAACCCCTTCGACATCTGCAAGGTCACGAGACTAAAGTGATGGGAGTGGATATCTCTCCTGATAGTAAATGGATTGTGTCTGCTGCATTCGATAGAACATTCAAATTGTGGACTGTATCTGACTACTAATTGTTAACGTTTGTAACTTATACTGTTAAATGGATCTCGCCTGGTAAATTTTAAAATGTATTTTCAATGAAACAGAAATAAATTGATAATGTTAAGCATAACGTCCAGGGGATTCGAGGGACAGACATAGCTCAATGTAGATTCAAATGGAATCAGATACATTCATATTCACGTATATCATCTATGAGGCTTTGATAATCCGAATGTTAGAGAACATTGCAAGACGGACATGTAAATTTAATATACTTTTATCATAAGACCAAAATCAACATGAATAAAATAAGAATAATCAATATTTAACTACTTCTTTTCTGAGATCTTTCCATAAATAGAAAGTGCTTGTGCCAGCATTGAGGCTGGTTCCGATACTCCAGCAGGAACAATCATTGTATTATTCGTCTTCGCCATATGGGAGAATGCATCGATGTATCGTTCAGCTAGTACCAAACTGGCTGCCTTATCTCAAAACACATGAATAGATCATAATATTCCATCATTGATATCATACCTCCATTTCCCTTCGAGATAGCTTCATTAATCATATGGATAGCCTTTGCTCTAGCCTCAGCATCCAGTTCCACAGCTCTTGCAGCTCCTCTTGCCATATTCACCTGTCAATGTCCTACTCTCCCTCTCAATTCCTCTTCTCTCTCTTACCTGCTCTGCTTCATTCGCTTCTGAATCTAGAATCCTACTCATTTTGTCTCCTTGTGCCTTATTAATAACAGCGTCTCTCAATCCTTCCGATTCGAGTACAGTCGCTCTCTTTCTTCTTTCTGCTTCCACTTGCATCTGCATTGCCTCTTGGATCTTGGCAGGCATAGTCATGTCCCCTCAACCAATCATCTTCCTCCCTTTCCCTTCCTTCTTTCTACTCACTGATCTCATATCGAAGACAAGAGATTCCCCATGGACGAGCGGCATTATTGATGGAATGGACGATAGATACATTCAATTGTTCCCTCTCTTTAAATACTTCATCCAGAGACATCTTTCCCACCTACAATCCGAGTGATGGAAGAGAGGGAGAGAGAGAGACAACTAACCTCCGATCTCATCGTTGTCTGTGCCAATTGAGTAATGGCGAATTCAGGATCGGCAACTCCATATGAAGCCTGTAATTCAATTGATCAATGAGAAATCTCAATTCAATGTGTACCTTGTAGGGATCAAATACTTTCAAATACAATACACCATCAAGATGTAATTGGACGTTATCGAGAGTAACGGCTCCTTGCTGGGGAATTTGAATTGCCATTTCCTTCAAACTCTGCACGTATTTGATCTTATCGAACACGGGAATCAAAACATTTATTCCCTGCAAGTAACGAATAGAATCGGAAATAGTCCTTCGTTCACTTACGGGTTCAAGAACTTTATGGAACTTTCCCATTCTCTCGACGACCCATGCTTCCTGATGAGGAACGAAATTGATTATCGTATTCGTTGCATGGATATACTTATGATCAATGACTGTGACATGTCTGCAAGAGGGAATAGAGGGAGGAGGGAGGGGGAGGGGGGATGAATACCGAGTGCGTGCAATGGAGTATCCCTCCAATAGACGAGCCGATCGAAGAGATCGGGCAAGCATATGAAGATTCTGAAGATGAAATGAATTATTAATGAGCTTATTAATGATCAACAATGATATGAGGTAGAGGTAGTCCAATGCCCTCTAGATAACACCCCCGCTTTATACTAGGCAATGAGTATACTCTGGTATTGCTCAACTAATAGGCCACCTAATATCCCACCTCATAGGTGACAAGTTAGGTGGCATTATAGGTGAGTTATTAGGTGGCCTATTAGGTGAGCTGCGCTATTAGGTGGCCTATTAGGTGAGAGGCAGGGGGAGCGGGGCCTCCGATGTTAGGTGGCCTATTAGGTGAGAGAAGAGATGCCAGGGGAGTGCTTATTAGGTGGCCTATTAGGCGTGGGTTACTATAAGGAAAATCGTCTCTCACTAAAACAGGGAGATACGACATTATTGATTGATATCGCATGAGTAAGCCTCATACCGTAACTGAGTCACACATGGATAGTCCATATGCGGTAGTCACATCCAAAAGGCGATCCCTCGTGGGATCGTAGTATAGTGAAGTCATGCTCGAGAGCAGACTAACATGGGCTGTTCGAAGGGATCTTGTAGACAAGGCGTGTGATAGTCGCGACGGGTACGAATCACTCACCCCAACGCGCTATTAGGTGGCCTATTAGGTGAGATGGGCGACGATATTAGGTGGCCTATTAGGGAGTGAGAGCCTCCCTCGCCCGATTATAGGTGGCTATTAGGTGAACCCTCTGCTATTAGGTAGCCTATTAGGAATGCTTATTAGGTGGCCTATTAGGTGAGCAATACCAGAGTATTTCATAATCGTAGGGGGAGTAGGGAGACCTAGGAGAAGGGGCCGATTTCGTAACCATACTATGGAGATACTTCACAGATCACGATCCTGCACTAGTGCACTAATAATAAGAAAAAAAAAGAATCAATTACTATGCCATTTCCCTTCTCGCCAGTCTCTTCACTTCTCTACCACTCCTTCATTTGGAGTGGTCGACTCACTCAATGATATATATTCTATTTATTCCACTCGTTCTACTCGTCACATGTTTCCAAAAGAAGAGACCTACAGATGATAAGGTATGGATCGATTAATGCATGGTATACAGTACTTATCTAGCGACCAAAGGATCCTCAATGGATGGAAGTATCGAATGAGAGTCAAAGTGGAAGAGGAACAGTCTCTGCCACAACAAGGAGTTCCAATGTCGAAGTGGTCTGTCTACAATATCCCCTTCCCTCCCCTCTAATCATCATTCAGTGTAATCAACCAATGGTAGTCAATGGTCTACAACCTCCTTCTATTCCTTCATCCATTCCTCAATCGAGTACAAGTGATGAGAAGAAGGAAGATAAGGGAAATGTAACGAGTATTCCCAAGAAAGATAGTGAACGTGAGTTAATAAGTGAATGGAAAGGTGATAAAGAGGGATAAATTGTAGTGGCTAAGAAGAGTGTTCCATCCCTGAAGAGTACTCAACAGACTCATACTTCGTGGGTTATCTCTCATTGGATATCCCCTTATTCTCAATCATTTGAGATCATCGGCTGATCTACTCATAGAGACAATGACTAAAGGACAGGATTCTCTCTTCGATAAGTTTGTGTCTATTCTTGATCGTCCAAATGAGTCTTCTTTCAAGGACAATAAGCTATGATCGAGAGGGCCACGTTAAACGATCTCAGAAGTACACGAGAAGTTATTTCAAGAAGAAGAAAAAGAACAAGACAGCAAAGACGTCTACATGCGGCAATACCATGACTGTTCTGGAGAAAACGGTTCATACACAATGGGAAATTTTAGATTTCAAACTATATTATGTTCAGCAGCCAAACTCAGACCAGTTGACGCCTGAAACTACGCAAGAAGAGGCATTAACTACCACAACGCAGAAAACTACAGACGTGTGATGAGTGCGACACTCACCACACATCAATTGACTAATCTTTACGTGTGGAAATGTCAAACCCTCCTACTGCGAATATAACACTCCCAAAACAAGAAAGATCAATAAAGCTATGCGAGTTGAAAACATTGTTTCTTAGAAGTACAAATTGGGATTCCAGTAGGAAACCATTCAAATCGTGCACACACTTTCTCTTCCGAAGTCACTGGAGCTTTTATCGAAGACCGTACCACAAATCATATGAACAATCAATGGGAATAATTTAAATAGTTTTAGAAGGTGACTGGAATGGTCATTCCTTAGAGAGTGACATCGAATGAGCGACGGCCGTTTTTATCTATGATTACCACGTTGTATGCAGAAAGATTGGCCATGAATCTGAAATCATAGAGATGATACAATAAATAATATTGAATGTAGTACCTCTTCTTGTTCTCAGTGATGCACTTCCTCACCAGTTCAGTCACTTCCGCCTCTTGCATGTCCTTTCTGCAATACCACTACCATGTATCATACCGATCTTCAGTCACATAAATAGTAACAACGACCGAGAGTGTATATCATGAATAGACGTTCAGATTGTCCACTCACTTGTATGCCTTGTCCATCATTGCATAGCAGAATCGTCCTCCGAATCCACGGAAGAGATAGGGCTGATCAGTGATTCCGTTTCCGAGATAGTCAACAGTGCCCAGGAACGCTCCCTCATGCTGAAATAATGGTCGTGCACATAGGATGGCATTATTCCACTTTTTTTCGAAATAAGAGCATTTGACACCTAAACGCCACTACTATCACATGAAATAACATTGTAAATCTGAACGAACGTTATCGTATCCTCCAACGAGAGTGTCTACAGTGTATCTGTCTCTGCTTCTCAGTCCATCAGCGATAGCACGACGAATCCAATGATGAGCACTGCGGGGAGACAACTCGTAACCTTAACACAATATTCCACTTCTACAAAATCGCGAACATTTTTTCAAGTCATTCATTGTAATGCCTAAGGTCAATAAATTAGCAAACTTAGATTTACCCCGGAGAATTCTAAGCTAATTTTAAGCGCATACATTTAGGATATCATTCTACACGCTGATTCAATGCCCAAGTAAAGGAAACAGTTTATGATGACATAGTGTCGAACCGAATAAAAGTTAAGTTGCAACGAACCATTTCTGATAGAGTAGAGTCTGAGATTTCTCTTGGTCCAATCTCCGAATTGGGCGACATCTCCATCTTCTCCCACACACAACATCGACAACTTCTTACCAAGGATGAATTCCTTGTCGTCATCTGAACAACAAAATCATCATTTTGTCATCATCAGAAATACGCTAACTTTGATAGCCAATTTTGAAAATAATCGATGTTTGTTAATACAAGAACAGTTACGTTTCATTACCAGGCATATAATATGAAGCAATAAATAAAAAGAACTAACTCTCGGAGACGAGAATGGCTCCATACATGAAGGCAGCCTTGTCTGAAGCAAGGACGACAAAGTCCTTCGTGGCAACGCCCACAAGGAAGTGGATATTGGACATGCTGAGATAATGATATTAAAACAACTCTGTAAAAAAAGCAAAATAATAAAACAACAAGAAAAGCAGTATGATGACTTAGAATTCAAACAATTTCTCTGTACGGGAGTAACGCGAACACGCACTACGCGATAAAGACAGAATCGGAGTAATTTTTTCCGAGTGTTCTTTTGTAGACATTTAAGGCAAAGTAAAGATATTGGAAGAGTCTTAAAACTCATGATAGGAACTCGACACAACTCCAATAATACAAGAACATTGTTTATACACATGAGATGCACACGATTCGGAATTGTTAGCAATATATGAAATAACTTATGAAGCTTAGTACTAACTAATTAGGAATAATTTCATCAACCTTCTTCTCCTTCTTATTAAGCAAGAGAACGAGATCGAAGAGATACGATTTCGTTTTCTCACTTGCTTCGAACCCATCCGGCTTATTCTCCATTAGACTCACGATATCTTCCATTGAACCGAGTTTCTCACTAAAAATATGTCCTTCTATAATCAATCATGTCCAATCATTGACCTGCATTGACTGAGAAGGGAGTGCATATTACATCTCAGAGATGCTTCAATCTTCTCCAGCGTCGAGAACTTATCCGTTGAAAGAAGAAATTGTTCACATCTGAAAATTCAGATAGAATCAATGTAGGTTTTCTCCACTCATGTCAGTGCACCTCTCTAGAGTTTCCCAGAATTGAAATTCTTTAGCAATAACTGCAATTGTGCATGCGTTCGATTCTGAAATTGTCTTCGTTTGGAAATTAGATTCAATTCGTAGTGCTCGCCATCGATTAGTCCTTTCTGTGGGTAGACAGTCTGCAGAGTTGCCACAATATCATCCACTCTCCCATTCAGTCGATAAGGTCCGTTACTCGCTGTGAAGAAATCAGCGAAGAACTTCGAGTGTTGCGATAGCAGCTACGAATAACTAGATATCATCCACTGTAAACCGGGCTAGCTCACGTTCTTATTGACATAGAGGACTTGGTCTTCTACGAGCAATTCATCAATTCCCGTTTCGTAGGGATCACAGAAGTCAGGGAATGAGACATATCTAATCCAGAGTGTAATTAAATTATAAAAATAAGCACAAACTTGTTACAAACACGAGAAATAAGAAGGTATGCGGTGATTCGACCACCACGAAGGAAATTCTTGCGCCAGTCAAGCATAATTCCACGACAACTCGATGATGAGGTCATCGTACACTTAACATTGCAACGTCTTCTGTTAATTCAATATTACTCACATCGAATAACTTCTTAAACGAATTTTGATCAGCTGTGACCTCCAGTTCGATCTTGCATTTTGCACACCAGGCCGCTGAAGGAATAACACACTTGAGAGTCACTTCCACCTGTAGACAATACAATTACTTAATGCATTTAACATGCAGACCATTAATTGTTTTTCGGTACGGCTATCATCCAAAGAATCATTCTCGATTTCGCTTACTCTTCTATGAACTGCTAAGTACCTGAAGAACAATAAGATAACGGGGTAATTGCTACGAGAAATACCATTCAGAGCCTTCGATCACAACTCCATCACTCCTGATCTGATCTTTGGTGAGGAAATCATCACATGAGACGTCAATTTCGAAGCGGCGCCATTTTGAGCGATCTTGCCCGATTGACAACTTGCGTTTCTTCGAAACATCACTCGATGTTTTCGCGCTCGAGCACACTCGAAGACGTTTCTGTAAATAATCGAGATTGGATAAAAGTAATTGCTCTACTTGAACTTTATCTATGAAAGTGGAAACGTACTTACTTTACTTGTAACCGGTGTTACTTTACTTGTTACAGGCGTTACTCCGTTTATTCGAAATGCGGAGCCCAATCCAGAGTCATTTGCCGTAGCCATGCTAAAAAAACAACCACAAACAGAGATCATAAATCAACGAAAACACACGAAAAAAAAATCAAAAAATCGATACAATCAGGGACAATCTGCTTGTGAGTTGCGCAGTCATTTTCTTATTTGAATAATTACCGTAATCAACTTTCGGATGTTAGATATATGTTTAGACCACTCATTTATATGAATTCATTTTATTTTTATTTTGTAGTTTGGAATAGTCGAACATGAACGTTCCCGAATGCTTCATAAGGAAGTTTTTTTTTCCATTCATAAGTGCAGAGGAGAGATCTGGATTGACCCCAATCTCAAGATGATTTGCCCCTCTCTCTCATTCGTATGAGAAAAGTGGCCAGGTCCTGTTTCACACTGAGGAAAATCACAGTCTCCTATCGACTTTCTCCCACTCTCTCTTTCATTTGAGAAAGTCAGATGATTGATCGAGAGAGTATTCAATTATCACTGATTACCGTATCACTCTCCATCTCATTCTTCTCACTATTTCTTCTAATTTCTTCATTGATTGGATCTCATTTGTATATCTCTTCTCTTCGAATAGACTTCTCTGTCGATATATCAGAGTGCAAGGTCAGAATTCCTCTATTCACTAAATCTCCGTTCTCCAATTTCAGACAGATGTAATTGATTTTCATTTTCTAATTGGAATTCCTTTTAACAGATCTCAAAGAAAGACTCGAACTGAATATTTCACAGGATCTCAAAAGGTATAAAAACATAAATATGATAGTTCATGATCTGATCTATTTTGCCTTCAGTCTCAATGTACACCTACTTGTTTTCCTGGTCAACAGGGAACCGCCGGTCGTAATGGACGAAATGGTTAAAAAATATTATATTATTATAAAAATATTATATTTTTTATTATAGTTATTTATTAAAAAAAAATTTTATTATATTATTTTTCTTGAAATGGTCCGATTGGTCCGAGTTGTCCCTCAAACCATTTTTCTTCATTTCTTCATTAACTCTTTATCATTCGAATATCAGGAAAACCAGGGAAGGCGGGGACTAATGGATTACCAGGATTACCTTCTCCCATCGGAAGAATGCCTTGTGAATACGGTATCTTTCTCAATCTCTTCACTCCCTCTACCGTACTCATAGAACCTCCAACTCCTCTTCCATGCCAAGTTTGTCCCATGGGAGAAAAGGGATCTCCAGGAGATCAAGGACTCCCTGGAGATCAAGGACTCCAGGGTAAAATTTTAATTTTAAAATTTTTTAAATTTTTTTCTTCTTCAACTATCTAAAAGACTTGAACCAACAGCAATTACAAGAAAATAACTTTGCATATACATATTACAGATAAGTGTCGATGCGTTTAGTAGAAAGAATTACAAAATCAACTATCAATTTAGCAAAAAAATCAATAAACAAAATAGTTGATTTCCGAACAAAAAATTGAGAAAATTGAAATTTTTTCCTTACAGTACTTCGGGAATGTTAGAGTAGGAGCGCGCTTTGGATCACTTAATTTTTATTTTTATTTATTTTTTTACAATTTCCTATTTATTATTTACAATTTATTTATTGTGCTAAATAGTGTATTGCAGGGCTTCCTGGTCCCTCTGGAATAGATGGATTCGATGGAGCTCCTGGATCAAGAGGTATCTTTCTACATGAATCAGATCATCACATCATTCTATTGTAGGTCCGAATGGTCCTCCTGGTCGACCCGGTTCCATGGGAGAGAAAGGATTCCCTGGTTCCACTCCATTCTCGTATGAACCAATGACCCTGGTCCACCAGGACCAGCAGGATCCCCTGGATACATTGGACCACCAGGACCCGCAGGATCTCTTGAATACATTCAATGGATGAATGGACCAAAGGGAGAGAAAGGAGCTAGAGGAGAGACCGGACTACCTGGAGAAATTGGTGAGAGGTTATTCTTAACGAAATTTTGCTGGATGCCCCATGCCCTATTTCGCAGAATGATCCTTCAGGGGGTTTCTTCTTCAAGTAATGCTCAAAATTCTCATATTGTGTCTGGTACTAAATGGTGTATTGCAGGGACGGAAGGAATAGAAGGTCGACAAGGATTAAGAGGAGAGAAAGGATTGTGTCCAACGTATTGTGCTGTTGATGGAGGAGTATTTCATCAATAAGGAATTCCATCAATATCCATTCCATTACTAATTAATTTCCGTCGTATGTCTTAGACGATAAACAATAACTAAAAGAGATCATTCGTTTATTGAGCGAACCTTCTAGTTGCTTTAGTCTTATTACAATAAACTGAGAGGGGAAAGGTGGAACGAGAGTACGGTATTCCGATGGAATGATCGATTACGAGGATTACCGTACTCAACAACACGGTCTTCTCTCAAGATGTAATACGAGAGGCAAGGAACAGATGGTATACAGTGGGGAAGGGAACCGGATTACGGTAGGTACGATGCCCGAAACGGCTATCGATTTGTATGCCAGATCAATAGATGGAACAGATATCGATCGATGACTACAGTATCCCCAGGGTACTCTGAAGAGACTGGTATTGTCTCTGTTTCTCTTTAACAAGAGAGGGTGCGGAGGAAGGAAAGGATTTCAGATACCCCCATCACACCCATCCTATCCATCCCTCATACATCAGTGCATTGTTCATTCGAGAGCCGGCCGATCGAATCAACTGAGTTGCCTGCAATGAATCAGCCTCTTTCCTCTCCCTTCCCCTTCCATATCCTTACATGTTCCTGTGGTGAAATAGCTGGAGTATCAGTTCCTCCGACTTCTCCCTTCGCTCTCTTTATCACTCTTCCCACAATAGCCGATGCCACTCCATTCGTTTCTTCCTTATATACCGTATCTGCAATTGAATCTATCGATTAACTCTCCTTCCATTCTACAGTATACCTTCCAATCCAGGTGGGAGTCCAACAGGTTTCATTCCATTATTTCTCGATTTGCATTCTTCATTCATAGCATTCAGTTTCTCTTCAATCTTGGGAATCAAACGAATCAGCTGAAATAGATCATTCCTCTCCTCTTCCCTCCTTCCCCCTTCTCTCTCTCTTTCACATACCGTTTGAACAGGAGTAACTCCTCCATTCTCACTCGCAGCTCCATTCCATGCCATTGTCTCCTTTGCCTTACTTATTTCTCTTCTTTCTTCGAGTAGGAATTCTCCTTCTCCCTCTTCCTTCTACAATCAATTCCTTCTCTTCTTCATTCCTCTATAACTCTAACTCACTCTAATAATCCATAATAGATCATCAATCATTTCAATCCATTTACTCAATGGATCATTCACCATCGTAGTCATTTCTCCTTCTCCTCCACAATACAATCTATCGAGATATTCCATCGCCTTTCGACTGAAATCACTCTTCTTCCTCTCTTCCCTTCCTTCTTTCTCTTCACTTACCTCATTTTCTCTAGTATTCCTTCATTCTCTTTCATCTTAATAGCATAAAGAGTGGATGCAGCTACTCCCTTCGGTTCCATTCGACCATCGTTTCCTACAGTAATCATATTCATTTCATCTTACAGTATCCCCAGACATACCGTATACGATATGAGTGATTGACTTGGAGACAGAATTTCCGAGTGAATCTCTGATTGACCAATCGAAGAGAGGATCGAATACAAATGGATGGAGAAGTAGAGAGAAAAGAGAATGATGAGTACGGATAGAAGAGAGAACTGAAGCACATGAGGAAGAGAATAGACCCTGAACGGAAAGAGGGTTACTGTAATCGAGAATGGATCGATAACTGACCTCAGTGCCTGCCACTCCGAATGCATTTCGAATATTCTGAGTGAGTCGGAAGGGAACCGTCTCGGGCACTCGCAACTTACGACCCTTCAATTGATCTCATTTCCAATCAGTTGTTAGGTCCATTCACTTCATTAATAATAAGAAAGGGAAAGATAACAAACCCGATCGAAGCAGACATTGTAATCGATATGAATGATGTGGAAATCACTCATTTCAATGAGAAGATTATCGGGATGACGATCACCCAGACCGAGAATCGCCCTGAGAATGGAATTCTCTCCCCCTCCCCCCTCCTCCTCCTCCATTTACTCACCCCAACATACTCATAACAGCCGTCGATCGAGTAAATGTCTTCACTAATTTCGACCAATGAGCAGCTGTATTCGATCGTAACCACATCTCTCTGAATGAATAATCAGTCCTCGATTCATCCCTTTTCTACCGTACCTCGAGATGAGATCTTTACTCGTTTCACTACACAATTCATCATGAAGTGTCTTGAGTAGTTCAGGATGCCATGACTTACGATCAGAATACAACTTGGGATCGAGTTTCTGAATGGGGAAAGAGATTACATCATCCATTCCATTCCACTCACATTAACAGCCAGAAGATTCTTCATTTTCTTCTCGAATAATTCGAGTGGTTTCAGTGAGATTCCATCAGATGCTTTCTTTCCTTGGGGAACAGAAGCATTCTACAATCATCAAATACTTTAATCCCTCACCCACCCTCCCCCTTCCCTCCCTTCTCTTTCCACCTCCTTACCTCTCTCATCTGCCACTTTCGATAGAAAGTATACAATGGAATTGCTCCATTCACCCATTGAATCAATCCAAGAAGAGGTCCAAGAGGAGTCACTGCATATGTCTTAGCAGTATATTGAGATGAATCTCTGAAAGGGAAGATAATGAAATCACTGATCATTTCTTTCTTTCTTACCTCTTTCCCATTTTCTTCATCATAAGATTACTCACTCTCAACATTTGCATAACTCGTTCATCTAATCGAAGATCTTCGTGAGTCTTCAGAAGGAAAGCACGACTGAAAAGAGAATGTCAATCAATCAAGTTCCCTAATGAATGAATAATAAATATAATAATCTTACTCTATTCCATCACTTCCTCTCATAATCATCTTTTTCGGTCTCGTCTTTGTACTGAGTACTTGACAAGTTGTATCCACTTTAGTCAGATATATAATCTGAAAGAGGACTCCTTTCCATCTCTACTCCATAGGTCAAATACTGCTCCCGAAAAGACCTAAGCATGCCACATTTTTAGGATATTTGAACAAAAATCAGATAAATGCAAACCTCCGATCGACAAAATCGGAAATTTTTTCACGAAACCTTGCCACAGCAAGTGCAACAGCCATTAACATTTGTAATAGTATACCACATTTTGGGTTTCATGACCTGAGCATTTGACCCCTGCTCTCCTCCCTCCTTATCTAACCTCTTTGAATGGAATATCCTCCTGTCCAGGTAGAGGAACTCTCCATTGTCTTCCACTCTGCAATCATATCTCTTCCCTCTTCCATCCCCTTCCCTTTCTCTCTCTCTTTCTCACCTCAACCAATCTTCCGATACAATGAGTAATATCAATTAATTGTCCTCCCTTCTTCGATGCTTTTCTTCCCAATGTAACATTCAACTGTAATCAATCAATACTCCTCATTCTACCGTACTCTTCTTTATCTTACCCTTCCAAATGCTTCCCATCTTCCATGTTCATCTCCATTTCTTCTTGCATCTTCACTCTCTTCGATAGCTCTCAGTACATGTTCTCTATTCGTCAATACGAATCTCACAGCATCTTCCATTCCTTTTTCTGCTTTTGATTGAGTTGCACGCCACAAATCAGCCACAATACGGTATACCTGATACACAATCGATTAGTGATCAGTTCAATTAATTGAGCTAATAAGAATATAGGCATATTTCGTTAAGATAGATAATGAAATGGTCTAGTTAGTTCTCATCCGAAATCATGGGTGAATAAATGAAAAGAAGTAACTAACGGATCCAATGATGAGATCTGTCTTGGCAGTGATAATCAATCGTTTATCCTCATCAGTCAATCGCTCGATTGCCTTGGTCTTCTCGCTTTCCTTCTTTATATGAGACAATCTCTTCATCATATCCAAATCCAATTGATGGAGAACGAAACACCATCTAAACAGAGAAAAATCATCATCAGGCTATAGCACCAGAGAATATCAATTCATATTTATGAAAAATACATTCTTTCAGAAAGAAATAAAAACTAACTTTTCCTCCACGAGATTGAGATGATGTAATTCATCGACGAATACTCTCGTGTCTTCTACCAATTGAGGATAGTAAGTAGCCATATCATCGAGAAGAGTGGAAGTACATCGATAGTGAATGAGGTCACTCTGAGAAAATAAATGTAATGAGCAGGGAGAAATCATATGTGGAAATACCTGTGAAGGGGCGAAAGTTCTTGTAGTGACTGGTTCATCAATAAATCGATCTTCTTCGATAATCTCTTTCATTCTAGTTGCCACTACCAATTGGAAGACTGTCGCATGAGGGAATATACGACCTAAAAGATGCATTACACTACCTACATTTGAGCATCATCCCAATATCACTGAATCAAAAGTATGATATCTAACCGAGTTTGAGTAGTGCATTGACAATAGCCTGTCTGACTCCTTCGATGGGATGGGTGAGACGAGCGAGTAATTGAGGAAGAACTCCTATAATAGACTCTCCTTCCATACCATCTCTTCTCTTTCTATCGTACCTGCCCATACTCGTTCATCAGTCATTCTGAATCCTTCTCCAATCTGTTGTACTAGTTCAGGAAGTACATTCGAATGTTTTGTGAGTATCGATAGAAGAGAAAGGGCAGCAGTCGTCACTCGAACCGATGAAATCTGAAAATATCATTTTTTTCATCATTTCACAACGAATCTCACTGTTCAAACAATTCTAATTTTATTATTCACTACTTATTTCTGTGCCAAAACAATGCCAAAACCAAACGCCAAATGCCAAAACGAATCCAACATTTTTACTATGATATATCAATAGATCTCACCTCATTTCCTCTCTGAGCAAGGAAAGCGAATAATTCAAGTGCAGAATTAGTGAGTATGGCACTCTTCCTCGAATGATATCTCTGCCAGAGAGAAGATATGAGACCAGGGGAACAAATTGCTCGTTCCTGAGAAGAGAAAAGGATAAAACTAATAATGATCTCTTCCTTCACTTACAATCACCGTCATCTCCACTTTGACTGATTCCTTTATCTTCTTTGTCAATTCCTGAATTGATCCTGAGCTGACCATTGTCTCCAATAGGATAAGACACTGTGATGTATCTAACTGAGCTTGCTGGAAAGGGAACGGAATCAATAATGAATGATGAATAACTCTTCCATACCTCGAGAATATTCATAATCGTATCAGGATAGACATCATTCTCAATCATATAGAAAGAATGCATTCCCAATTCATATCTAGCCTTGGCAATAGATGGATTGAGAGTAGTCGATAGATGGAATAATGATCCCTTCTCATCCAATCCTGTCTCTTCACGACGTGATTCAAGTACAAACTAAGAGAAAGAGATACATATCACTCTTCCCCTTCTCTTTCTCAACTCACATGTAATTTACTCATTCCATCAGTTGGTAATATCTCTCCATCCTCCATCATTCTTGCCATTTTCAATGTCGTTCTTGCAATCGATTCAGCCCAAATCGATGAATCATTTGTCCCACTGCTACTCATCGTCTCATTCTGAATAGGAATCATTCCAACTATTGTCAGATCGATTTCCCCTCCCCCCCATCAATCAATACTACCGTACCATGCTCATATCAGAGTATATATGATAAGCCTGCATTAGAAGGGGCGACATTTCAGTAGCGATGAAATTCTGTCGATGACCCAAATGGTCCATCTCTCCCTGCACTTTCAACTGAAAAAAATGAATAATTGAATGAATTGGAAATGTAATATATCTAACCTGTCTGCACTTAAGTTCAGCATATTCCAATTGAATGAGTAGATCATTATTAGCTCCCAATCCCTTCTTCAAATCTTCAACCACTTTCGAATTATCCAGTTTGCAAGCCATTCTGAATGATTAATTGATGGCTTATTCGACAAGGATCTCTAATCTTCATACTTAGTAAGTGAGTAGATTCCCTTGAGTCTTTGTTCTCTTCCCATTCCCAATCGTGATGCCCATCCTTCTCTTTGTCTACACATTGAGAATCCTTCTACTGATGGAATTGATCGAGATGAGATAGAACGAATGAACAGATATGGCTGTAATTGATTATCAATGATAGGGAGAACGTTGGTAGTTTCTTCTTACATTGTCCATTCCTTGCATGTTCTTATCCATCTTCATGGCTACATCACGAGCAATAGAACAGAGAGCAGAATATCTACAACCACAATTCAATATTAACATGAATGATTAATTTCTCGTACCTTCCCGTGAGTAGACCATCATCATCCATCACTAATACAGTCGTTGCTTCCACTCCCAAACGATCTCGCATTTCCGTCAATTCACTTCTACAATAAGAAAATTTTGAATAAGTCAAATACAATAAAAAAAATTCCAGTCAAATACAATAAATGCTCACTTCTTAATGGTTGATTTCAGCCATATTTCAGATTTCTGTAGTCCCTTATTGAGATCCCAAATGGAATCTCCATAATCCTTCACTTCTTCCACTCGTGCGAATGATGTCAATTGACGACATCTAACAAGGGAAAGAATATCTTACATTTATCACTCTCAAGAAAGTCTCACCTCTCCAAATCATCTCCATTCACCAATTTAGTATCCAAGTCGTGATCTATTCTACGGAGTTTGAGTGAGCACACTAGAATCTGTAATCATCCAATTAATTAAGAGACATCTTACAATTAGAGAGTTGACAGACCATTTCTTGAAGTAAAGTCTTCACATCTTCCTGTACTTCATCTCTCTCCATTTCCATTACACATCCATCGATCGACAACTCGAATCTGAAATATCTCGTTTCATATCTACCGTAATCACTGCGACATTTCGATAGCCAAATAGCTGACCTTCCCTTAGCAGCCAAGATGGCACAATCCATCCAATCCCAATTGATCAATTGATTTGAGAATGAAGAACGAGCCCATTCCTACAATGAATATTTACATTCTTAGAGTGCTATTAAGGGCGAATTCGCTATGTCCAATGCTCACCTTAAGTCCCTTGATATTATGTTCATCTCCCTTCTCGATCATAGCTCTCACCATCCAACAGAGAACAACAATGACTATTCGAGGAGCTGCAATCAGAGATTTACGATTGTTCTTTATCCATTGAATGAATACAATAACTTACGATCTTCCACTTTGCCAGCATGTTTCTTATCCAATTCAGTGAGAGCAGAATGGCCGAATCGAATAACCTCCAATGGATACATATTATCATGTATCATCTCTCTTTGTATAATACCTGTGAGTATGCCGATGCATGATAGGCCACTCCCATTGCAGATGGATAAAGACGATTGAACCATTCAGTGCATACACTCTCATTCGTTTTGAACCAATGACGAGCAGTCTGATAATAGAGAGATCAACCATCTATTACAGTATCCGAATGGAGAGAAACGGAGGATAGGACAGAACAATGACTTACTTGAGATGGATTGAAGTGGGAAAGAGATTGCATTGATCCAGTATGAGTACGGTAGATCAATCGATCGAGAATCTCGATGAAATCAAGAAGAAGTCGAACTCGAAACCATTCTTCGTGAGGGGAAAGAGACGAATCATCACTGAAGAGATTCTTGATTACCATCAATTATTAACTCGAGTTAGACAAGTATTTTGTAGAAAAGAATTTTCCGAGAATAACAACAACTTACTCTTCCTCGGGTTTTCTCATTATTGACTGTTTGAATATTCGAGTCATTTCAGTGTGAAATGCCTGAATTAGATGAGATTCATTTCTCCTAATCATATCCCATTCCCCTTCTGCCCAACTGACATTAAGTGTATCTTTCGGTTTTCCAAGATGAGTAGTCATTCTAGATTCGATAGCATATGCAGCTGCACCCATTAGACGAAGACGCCAATAGTTCGGAATATCTAGAGAAGATGAAGAAGGGGGAATCAACCATTTCTCCCTTAAAAATAATGTAATGGTTAACAGTTATATAATATGCTTCTGAATCATTCTTTAAACTACTGACGATGAGACTACTGAATAGAATCACAAAGAATAACTCACTTCTCGTCTTCCTTCTCTGGATTTGCTGATTCAATAGGAGGAATTCTCTTGAGAAGGAAATTCATTAATCTCTCGAATTGATGTGAAGTTGTCTCATCCAATGATGGCGCACATTCATGAAATAATGTTGCTGTGAAGTAACTGAAAATATGAAAAATGAAGTAGATTCAATATTTGATGATAATGAACCTTCCCGACTCGATTCAATTTCTCACCTTTGCTGTTCCCCATAACCGTCCCCCATTCAGAGGGACCAATCAATAAAATTCATCGATTGATCTATTTATCTATCTATCCAACTGTAGTGGAAGGAAGAGAAGTGGGTGAGAGACAAGAGTGGGAAGTCTCTCTCTCTCTTTCTTTTTTCTCGATGTTCTCTCTACCTCTTTTCTCTTGTGGTCTAATCGTAGTAGTATGCAAAGTGGACGAATGGGAAGGGCAGATACACACCTTCTCCCCCCCCCCCCTCCTCCTCCTCCCTCATCCCCTCTCTCCTCTTCTCTACCACTCGACCGGTTCCGTTCTCGTATTCAAATGTAATTCTGTTTATTGTCACCATCTTCTTTATGACAACCCCCCCCCCCTCAGACTCGTATCTCTTTCTCTGTTGTAATATCCATCTCATTACATAAAATGGTTATTAAATCTCGTCTAGATATATCGTCAGTCTATTAAATGCCCTTCAATTGTACGCTCCATCGCATTTCCGACACAGATCTTATTATGGGAAGGGACGAGTGTAAGCCTACGCGACTTTTCACTACGAATCAGTCTCAGAATGAATAATATCTCACCTCTCAACGAGATCATCAGTCGATAGATGATTCCATAGTGCAATTGATCTCTCTTCACTGTGACTTCCTTCGATCGTATATCGAACGATTGCTGCATTCAATGAACCCTTCAAATAAACTCGTGAGATATGAGATAGTTACACAAATTTTACCTTCTTCTCATTCAATTGGACATCGAGTGCACAAATGAATTCTTTGAGTCGAGAAGTGGTCTACAATTAAATCCTCTCTCTCTCTATCTCATCTCCTCCCTTCTCTCACCTCAGGAGACAGTCTAACTGCCTGTTGGATTGCATAGAGTAGATGTGTAATATGAATAGTGGCGAGTGGAGATCGAACAGCGATGAGAATAGATGGAGATACATCAATCAGCCAATCCGTAACAATTACTCTGCAATATTTCGATCTCAATATGCTTACTACAATAATCGAAACAATCAATATGCTAAAAATGGAAATATAACTAATAAAAAGTACCTCGATTCTTTTAGTACGAGATTATCGGATGTTAATAGAGTAGTAATAGCTCGTACAATTCTTTCGAGATTATGACTAGAGAGAGATTCTCCCAAAACTGCTGATGTACTACCACTCAACCATTCTGATGTACGATAGTAATTATCGTGTCTGAAATAATACATTCATGTCTACAGTAATCATTCCCACTCTATTCCATTTCACTTACGCTTTGCAGTGTTCATATGCTGCGTGAAGTAGAATATAATGAAGAGAAGGATGCATGGTTTGAAGTCTCCCATCGAGTAATCGAGAATCGAGAAGAACTAAATCGAGAAGAGAGGGGGACAAACCCAGCATCTAAATTTATACTTTTAACACTTTTATAAGATATGAAAAAGGTGGATAAACGTACAACTATAAGTGAATTCTTGAGTATTAGTATGGGCTTGAGAGCGTAGATAATAGTTGTTATTCTGATCTCATCATTAGTTCGTTCCTTCTCCGATTGATCATTTGATAATAATCGATTCACAGCATCTCAAATTAATCAATCAATAAGTCTTCTCGTTTACCGTACTCCACTTACCTTTGAGTGTTGCAACGACAGCAGCGTAAGCATACTGTAGAACAGAGAGAATCGATGGATTGAGAAGAGTTTTGAGAAGGGAACAGAAAGAGGATAATTCAGCAGATGAAAGACGAGAGAAATCAAGTGAAGAGATGATGGAAGATGTTCCAAAGAGAATGGAACACATTGGAATGGAGAGAGATTCACGTTTCTCTGATGCCAACTGAAATACACATCCATTAATCACAGCGATGAACGCATGATTTCGACGAACCTTGGTGAGATAAACGAACAATCCCATTAAGATATGAGAAGATGTCGTATTGGACTTAGCCAGATTAATGAACCTATTAAGCATCTCCATTTTTGTCTCATCACTCTCAAATTAAACAAGATTATCATAGACTGATGTAATAGTGGTGTCAAACCTGGAATTGAGTGCAGTAAGTGAGTATCTCTATGTAGATTCCGTAGATAGAAGATATTCTGTCTGATGAGAGATACACAATCATCGATTTATCATCCACCAAAGTACACATCTACAAATATACTCATTCTCATCATTTCAATTTGATATTCCATGAGAATATCAATGGAATAATGATGGTTACCTCTCCAGATACATCCTTCACAACAAGAGCAGCAGCAGGACTGCCGATCTCTGCACAAATCTGAATGAATGATCCTATTACAGCATCCTACAGTATCAATCATCACACCTTAATCAATAAAAGAAGTGTTCCTGCAATCGCCTTGATCTTGATGATCGAATCAACTTCGCATTCCTTCTTTACCTCTTCCATCAAAGGTTGCATGTCCTCAAAATAAGTCAATCGAGTGAATGAAAGGAATTTTGTTCTGTTTTTTTTTAGGAATTTTGATTTTTTGAATTGAGAGGTCTGCGTTCGGATGTCATGCAGTCAAATCCAAAAATATAAGGAAATGCTAGAGAAATCGATACATTTTCATTCTATTCACTCACTTCCATAAACTGTTTTGCCAGATTGAGGAGTAAATCCATTCTCTCACTCCATAAAGGACGAAATGCAAGTAGAATCTCCTTTGTTCTCTCCAATTTGGCACTCGTCAGTCCATCTAGTCCTTCCTCCACTAACCATCCAATCGCCACATCTACAGTATCCTGCAATCGACATACGGTAATATCAATTGATCCATGATTTTCAAGTATCTTTGTCCTTTTGGTTAAAATAATAGACTAACTTGGAAGTATTTCTTAACGAATAGATGATGAGGGACTATGGTGGATACGAGTAGAGCTAATTCCATCGCTGGTGTTAGTACCAACACTGAGCTATTCGAATCAAGAATGTTCATTGTTGCTTCGCACAGTTTCTCCATTGTCTGAATATTTCAATCGAAAATAAGTATGGTGTGATAATAGATAGCACACCAATTGAGCGAGTGCAATAACTAACCGATTGAGGGAAGAAACATTGCTTCTCATATACACAATTGAGTGTGTGAATCAGTGCTTGAATGATAAGGATGCGTCTTTCGTCTTTCTTAGATGGAACATCATTCCAGCAATCAGTCATGAAATCCAGATATCTAAAAAGAAGCAAATCCATCAAATATGACCATATTTAATACCTATCAAAGTATCCCAGTGACAGTATCCCGAGTGCGGAAAGAGCTCCAGATGCAGCTTTACGAGTTTCCGCAGACAGTGTGAATTGAGTGATGGTAGAACGAAGTGGATTTGCAATCTCGGACCAATCTACTTCCAATTCCTAGACAATTGTTGTGATCTACCCAACAAATATAATAAACAACCTCGAAAGAACTGCAATTGGTAAGCAATCTGCGCAATTCGTTGATCGTCTGAGCTGAATCTTTTTTCCCTTCTCGATCGTCATTCTGAGCAGATGTACAAGTATTTCAGAGTGAAAATTCGTAAAACTAACTTGTTTAATCTGTCTGAGGAGTGCTCGAACCTCTCCAGAGTTAGAAATATTCATATTTTGATGGTCTTTCAGTGGTCTCAAGGCTGATCTTTCAGTCATTGAGAAGAATGAACGTTAGGAGTCCATTCTGGAAAAAAACAACGCTATACAACGAACTGGAAATGAATAAACCGATCAAGAACAACAACACGTGCGAAAAAACTTTTCCGGCTCTGGTTAACCGGGATTTGTTAACTTTTAAAAAACCTATTCACCGGTCGTCAATTTGTTATCCGGATCCATAATTGACGGAACGTACAGTAATCTTGCAAAAAATTAATTAATTAATTAGCGTTATAGCCCAAGGATATCCATCATGTCTACACAACAAAATAACTTAGCAAGTAGATCTTTATTAGGATTTCATATCGACATGTAACAACATACACACTCATTCTGGAAAGACAACACATTTGCAGAATAATTTAGTACAATTTATATAAATATGTCATCGCTACAGTACACGTAAGTAATACGCAATTTTGATTCTATAGACAGGATCTACGACCAGTGACTTAATATCGGGACATACTTTCATAGAGGGCGTCTCTATTCCATCATAGAAATACCAGTGAGTATCGTCGTAGAGAATAGCCGTGTAGTGTGCTCCTCCGAATAATGTAACACCTCTCAATCGATAGGTACCATTTCCTACCTCAAACACAGACATTAAAGGATCCAATATATGACAAGTAACCTCGACGGCACGAGGAAGCGATCTAATCTTATCAGGAGTGAATTTCCTTTGTGAGAGATCAAACGGAATCATCCAAGTAGTGTCAAATGTCCTCAGCACTTTCTTCTTATTCTCTTCATTTTTGCACAATTCCGTATTCTGACATCGATGGCTTCGATTTAATTTGGTAAGTATGTCGTGTAGCAGATCATCCATTCCACGATCTTTTACCCTGAAAGATAATATTTGAAAACTATCTTCCTATTTTTTTTCTCACCCAGTATAGTGGTAATCATTGGAGGTTGTTGCTTGATGACCACACAAATCACATGTACTTGATATTTCTATTCTGCTAGCCTCGCCTGCCTTATCCAATATCATTCTCGCCTCGTCTCCTTCAAGATCAAATTCACCATAGTTCTGAAATAATCATCTATCATAATCTCCCCTCTATTGGCACGAGGTCACGTTATACGTATACGAGTAGTATGATGCGTTTCAATAAGATTTCTAGATACACTTTCTCTTTAGACTTTTATCGAGATATCAAGCAAAGGAACATCAGGAGGAAAAAATGATCTGTCCTTTGAATGACCTATCTCTATTGCTACGATATAATTAGTACTTACATTTGGTTTGAATAGTTTCCTAATGAATTCATCTTTTCTGTCTTCGATGTCGCCACTCCCCTCAATAAATGTTCGGCATGCTAGAGTGAAATCGCTTTGACCATTGAGACGACTGCAAATAATTAATCAACTATAATAAATTGAAAGAATTTTGCCAGGGCTTACTTTGAGAAAGACGGATCTTTCGATTTCGCACAGCACATCACAGCAAGGAAGCTATCGATTATACATGTATTTACCGAATTTTTGCCGGCCCATTCGGGTACTTCGAATAAAACTTTCCTGACCTTAGACCGATCTCGTAAAGAATATCGAGAACGTTTTGAATCAGGACTACTCGACATTCTATAAGATTCGGCATTTCTTACGATAAATAAAACAATAATTGAAGAATCACAATTAAACAATGGTCCATATAAATATTAAATAAAACGCGAAATACGAGTGTGACTCGAACTTCGACACGGAGAACCTCGAAGCCGTGAAATGCGATCGGATTGATAACTGACTAATTTTTTTTCGCTTGCCAATTGGTTTTTGGAGATTCCTAATTTCTTATTTTTTACGTTTTGGTATTCTCATAAATAGTAAATAACTTGAATATGTTATACCTGCAAGCTCATAATTTAATTCATTCCACGTTGAAGACACATTTCTAAACCTTGTTTATGGGAAGATGCAACTACCGGCAACTTAACTTTTTGTATGTATTGAATAATGGAAACAAGTTTAATGGACTTCAGCAGAATTGTTCTTGACCATGTTGTGAGTTTCAATATAATCAATCGGTAACACCTACACTTGAATATGAAACTGGATTAGTAAACAAAAAAGGAAAGGAGACTGAATTTATCTTAGGATCGAGCATCGACTCGATTATGTTTCAATGAGAGAAGTGAAGATGATGGAGTGGCTCTTCAATTTCTTTGCATTCGATTCCAAGACATTCTATTCAGTATGCAGGATGAATCAGAGCAGGTCATCACAATAAGTTGTCCTCATTTTCAATTCGAGTTGCAGAAAGCGGCATTGTTTAAAATAATCGAGGATTGTATGTGCGATGAATCTTCAAAGAGACAGATATTAGAGAAGACTATTGACAAAATTGTCGAAGAAGCTCACAAAGCTAGGGTTATATCTCCCCTGTAAGATATTTCTAACTATAAATGAGATATGATATTCATTTCAGTCTCATGATGGTCTGTCAATTGGGAACGTGTGATTTCACTCTTAAACATCCATTCGATTCAGGAAAATTATGCAAGATGAAGTCGGAGTGAGTTGTTCCCTCCCATTCTCAGTAATATCTAATCGCTTTCAGCCTCGATCTACTCAATTACAAAGGAGTTCGCTCATTCTTCAAGGTAAGAAAATATCATATCTAGATAACTCCAGAAAAATAGTACCATGGGAATGATAACGGTGCAAAATAGATAAGTGACTCTTCATTCCTATTATCTCATCTTCTTCTGAGATGAGAGCTAAAATCGGAACGTATTTGGAATCTTTTTTACCATGTTTTACATGTTTAATTTGACAGCAACTCTACGAGAAAATGACGGCAGTTCCACAAGAAATCACTCCTGAGCAGAGAGCTCTTCTCACTCCAGTTCAAGAAGTATCTAATCAATAATATTAACCTTCCTTCTAAATATTCTCTTCAGTTGCTCTTACACATAATGAAGAGAGATTCGAATGTCATTCCTGCTCTATTCGTAGCAACGGAGATCAATAATATGACTAGACAAAGAGCACTTATGTTCTCAGTTAGATAATTTATTCTTTCTTCCTTCTTCATTTTCTCTTCATAGCGTGTAATGGAGACTGCAACTCACATGGAGAACACTTTCCGTCCTCTGGCCGAACTCTCTTATGTCACTGGTTCGATTTAAACTATTTTAATAATTGAAATATCTGATCTCAGCTCGTTCATATCTCTTCCCCATTCCCGCTCATCCTTCATTCATGACCACATCTACACTCTGGAAACTTGATCCTTCATGCATTATCATGGCTCATCGATTGCATCTTCCATTCAGGTAACCGTATTTGAAATTTGGTGTAATTTCACTGATGATCTTGTATTTATCTTTTAGGATTGAATTGTACACTCCTCAGACATACGCTCTTCAAATGGTAATCAAACAACAGAAGAACAGAGATGCATTCTTGGTCAGTCTCAATGAGTCATTATCTTCTCATTATCCTATTCATTATTATAATATGGCTACTGTAGTTTCAGCACATGATCAGAGGAGCGCCGAGACCAGATTCAGGGAAGATGGCATTGGACAATATTGTATTGTGTAAGTAATGAAGAGAAATACTCTTCGCTCTTCATTGATTACTCATTGCAGATTTGATCGGAAATGCAATGTTGTACATGGAAAGATTTCCCTCCCAGACAGAGAATATTGCGAGTACTTGGAATCATATCACTTACGTACTCTATACACTCATCCATTGTGGATGGTGGTCAGTACATATCTTCAATTGGAGAAAAAAGGAAATTGCTTCATTTTCAGTGACATGAATCGATTCCTCTCCGTTCTGGCTAAGACGATTCAGAAGGTTGAATATAAGAGAGCAAGAGATTACGTGATGTGGACTCTTCTCCAGAATATAAAGAGTCTCGTTCCAAGAAGTGGAGACACTTTCAAAGAATCTCTTCAATCAATTACTTCTATCTACTCAGTAAACACACACAGACTTATCTCTGTAATCTTCTCTTGTTTGCAGTATCTATACGATAAGGGCGAAGGAGGGGAAGTGATGTCATCTGATTGTCCTCTCAAGATGGTTCGATCTCTATCAGCTGCATGTTTATGGATAGATCTATCGGGTGGAACTGATTCCATCCTTCCTCCTTCGGATTTCCTTGCCAGAAGAATTGAATTTATCACCAAGAGAAATCCCAACGAGGTTCCCGAAAATGCGATGCTAGCAGTCATTGTTAATGCATGTGAGTAGAAAGGAGAATGGGGAAAGATCAAAGATCAAAAGAGATAACATTATTGCAGATATAAACGATGTGAGTCGTAATGATTGTAAGAGAGCAATTGAGACTCTTTTGTCTCGTCTCTCATCAGAGCAAGTTTTCCTTCTAAATGAGCATCGAACTGTATCCAATTTCCATCCTTTCGAGTACGAACTTATCCATGCGCTTGGAGTCAGTTATTCTTCCTTCAAATTTTAGCATATCGATATTTTTGTTATTGATTTCGCTTTTAGTTACGAGGTCAACTTCAAGTGTTAACTCAACTGCTTACTGATATGAGACAACAATTCCATGATCCCCATATCGTACTGCCAAGTCCTGCTATTGTTGGTGAGTGACGAAGGATACATAGCATTGATTGGAGAGAGTCCATTCGAATCACCTTCATGATTTCTTCATTCTCAGAAACGGCAGCCCGTCTTGCATGTATGAGTGAGAACGAGAAGAACGTTGGTTCGATCTTCGCTCGAGTGGTCGAAGACGCAGCTAAGGAAGGAGGATTCAGATCTACTAACTTCCTTTTCATAATCATTGAATTGATGACATTCCGTTGTTTCAATCAACTCTCGTCGAGGTCGAATGTCATCATTGCTGCCTTCCAATTATTGTACCATGCAAGGCCAGATAATGTATCCGATCCACAGACAAAGGTAAGAAGATAGAGAGAGGAAAGAATCAGTGTAAACGGAGTTGATTACAGCATGGAATAGCGATAATCTCATCATTCGTTCGTAATAACTACGATCTATACTCTTCTCTTGAACTGCTCGTTCTTCGAATGTGCACTTGGTTGCCTCCTGCTGATTCAATCATTTTCATCAATGTCAGTTAACTATTGTGAAAAGAGAATGATTAATGATTACAGAAGAACATGATGAATACTCTTCCACTGACAAAGAGTCATGTCTTAGTGGATGGAACTCCTCCTGCTCCTTATTCCATTCTCAACTTCCCTCATGATCTCGCCAAAGCTCTATTCGTTTCTTATCTGAGGTCATGTAAGCTACTCGGTAAGTATAAAAATCTATCATAAACTTTGTAATAATCAATAAAAAATCTAAGGAATGGAAGTTCCGCCCGAACTTCTCAAGAGAATCAATCAATGTTACTATTGGTCTCAATCTCAAACGAGATATTACAATGACAAATTGGAACCGAACCCTCGTAATTTTGAAGAGCAGGAATCTAAAGCGTTTGCAGAATATATGGCTTATGTTCACAGGTTCGGTCACGATTTTCTTATGGTCAAACAAAAAAAGCATCACATTTTCCAGCTGTCGTGAAATGTTATTGACACTAGACATCAATGTTATTCCCCGGAATAACGATGACATAAATATTTTGATTGTAGTGATTCGACGCAAATGAAGGGACTTCCTACTCATACTTGGGAAAATTACTTCAAAGAGAGTCCTCCAGAGAAACCAGTCACTATACTCAGTGCCCATTTTCGAAATATATACGATGGGCGGCAAACGACCGCAGAAGACAGGCATGCCATTCTCAGGTAATCGATAACTTGGATTATAACTGGATCAGACCCTCAATTTTAGTTATCTCAAGTCAATGCCCGTTCCTTATCAAATAACGGCGATTAATTCATTCGTTGACTATTTGGCACAAGAAGCGAAGGTTGATAACATGGAAACATTCTCTGCAGCCTCTTGCAATGCACTCGCTTCGGTACGGTTGTTGTAGATTACGGCAGATATTATTGATTGATTCCAGATGGTGATAATAGATGAAATAATTCCCATTGATCGATTCTTCTTCACTGCTGCATTCACAGCAAGATCAGATGAATCCACTTTGGTCAGTGGAATCAACCATAGATAGTGCACGGTTACAGTAGTCAACCGTATTCTACTTACAGGCCGTGCTTGCTCTCGTTCGATCGATAATTCGTCATCCAGCATACATTGATATGACTAATCAGTTATCGATTCTTCCTAAGATGGGATCATCTGATTTCATCAAGAAAATGAATGAATTGAAGACAGTGAGTGTGGAGAAGGAGGAAGGGGAGGAGGGAGAGGGGAGGGAGAGGGGAGGGGGCAGCGGGAATGATAAGAAGGAATGGGATTCTCTTGCAGCGTCGACGCACATCATTTCCCCATTCACGTGTCTACGATCTTCAACCTTCTTATTATGGTCATCCTCTTCTCAAGATTCTTTCTTCTGTTGATTCTCTACTCGAGAAAGCACTTCAATTGAATATTCCCGATGAGCATTTCAAGGTGCACTTCTATCTCATTCTTTCTCTACAATGGTCAATTGCAGGAATTAGTGGATTCCTTCTCAGCCCTCTATCGATTCCATCCCTATCCTCTTACTTATTGTCTCTCCGTAATGAATCTTCTCTATGGTCATACTGATCCGAGAGATTCTCACATGGAAATCGAGAAGAGAAGACAAATACTCAAAATGAGAGCAAAAGCCAAATTAGTGAGTATTCATAAAACATCATTTCCAAATTCTCTAAATCCCACTCTTCAATCCTAACGGTCCTATTTTCAGTTCGTCCTTTCGGTTGTTAAATTCGATCACGGTCAATGTCCGTTCTCACCTCATTTCATTAGTGATAAGCCATCATCAACGAGTGAGGGAGATGCAACGAATGTTGCCCTTACTCTCACTAATAATCTCGTCGCCACTTTCCATATTGGACATTGGTAAGTTTCTCTATCAGTGCACTTATTCGTCATAATCATTAGTAGAAACGTAATTCTTCCTTATTTCAGTCCTGACGATACTCTAGATGCTGATCCCCGTTGTGCGACAACTTTCTACACGGGAGATTGGCGGTCATCTGAATTATCTCCCCAGGGTCATTCCCTCTACTCAATTGCATGTGAAATGCTCGCTTCTCCATTCGATAATCGAGTACTTGGAAGAGCATTCATCAATATTCTATACCAGGAGTAAGTCTATTCTTGTCGTTTACTCATACATTTCTTGTCATTCAGAGAGTTGAATCGACCTCTCCTCTATCTCAATGCAGTTTCTCTCATTCTCACAACTCTTCCGTATTCTTACACTAACTTCCTCTTTGAAGAGATCACGAGTTTATTCGGAGAACCAATTGAACGTACGTAAAACAAAGATAATAATGAACATCCCGTTATTCAGATCTAACAATCGATCAGATCATAATGGAAACGTATGAGAAGGCAGCGAATCGACGGAGACCGACGAAAGTTCATACGATCATTGCACTTAGTCAAGCATTCTGGCATCATGCTACTGTGGTCAGTACTGAAGAGAACTGTAGAGTATACGGTAGATGATTGATTTCAGCCAATTCTGATCAGTTTTGTGTCTCGATTCGAGGAAGAACTGGAGAGAATCGTGGAAACAGAGAAAGATCTATTCCTTGCTCTTCACATTCTCATCCCTCTTCTACAGAGAATCGCAGATGCCAAGGAGAAAATTCATATTGATCGGGTGAGTTGAGAGAGAAAAGAAAATTCTTACTATCCCCTTTCAGTGTTTCCGAATGGTCCTTCTTATCTATCGATTACTCAAGAAGATTGGAGTGAATGAGATAACGAAGGAAGATGCAATCTGTGATCTGCTCTATCATTTCAAGTGAGTTAATCCTCCAATCTTCTTTTCTTCTAATATCCTTCCTTTCCAGATACGTCTTCGTCGGAGATTCCGTGAAGAAAGACATTAATGAAATCATCGATTCAATGAGTGATTCACTCAAAAGAAAGCTGAAGTTCATAGTTCAATCAACGGAAGGAAGAGGGGCTCATGAAGACCATGATACATCGGAAAGAAAAGATTCCACTATGTGATCTCATACTCTTAATATCATATCTTGATCTCTCATTTACATTCCATACACTGGTTACCTACCTCACAATGTTTTGTCCTTAATCACTTGTAAGTATTGTAAGACTATGACAGTAGGCAATAAAATATTTAGTTGTTGGTGATGAGTTTAAAAAATAAAAGTACTTGTAATACATTTATCAAATAATCGCAACTCAATAAATAGTGTGGAATACAGACAGATAGAGTGGACGGGGAGAATTACAAACCGGAAAAGAGAAGAATGAGATGGATGATACTTATTCATACTGGCAGTTAGTCTCTGCAATGCTCCAATCTCCAATGATTGGCTTCTGTGTTTGAACTGAAGCCTTTTCAGTCTTTCCCACGAATCCAATCTCGAATTCATTGTCAGCCAGACAATCGTGGTAGATCGCCAATTCAACTGCACGACGAAGAATCGATTCCGCCTTCACACGGTTAAGAGTCGTCTTCTGAACAGTGAGGGATATGGTACGATACTACAGTGACAATGATGGACAAACACAAGAATAAGGTAACATACATCTCTCGTTTCATCCTCGATCACCTGGGTGAGAAGATGAGAAGCGATTCCAGTTGCAGTGTGCTTCGCTTCGAATGCAACTCCCTGCAAAGAGTGGATCATAGATACCAAACCAATGCGAATACCGTACCTTCTGGGTGATATGACCGAGGAATGGTTTTCCTCCATCCTCATTGTCTTCCCATCCCGCAATGATCAGCGTGTTCCAGAACGGATTCATTTTGCAACGACTGCAATCAAATTCACATTTCCCTCATTCATTCCTTCTCGAATACAGATAGGGCGATAAGTATACAATACTCACGATTGGTACATGAGAGAGGTGAGGAATGCGTATAGAGCAGAAGGGTTCAGTTTCTGTCCGACCACAGCCCATTTCGACACCTGAAGATATCATTCATTTCCTTCCCCCTTCCTTTATCTGGATCATCTCACTTGTCTCTCAATGATATTCTGCAGAGTATGGAAATCCGCATGATCACCCGAGAAAGCGACGATCACTCGATCATTCACTTTGTATTGACGAGTCACATTCTGAAATCAATCCCTTCTCAATCGATAGAGTACAATGAGTACAGTACCTTGTATCTGGCAGATTTTCCGTACGAGACAACGGTATCACTCATCACGGCGACTCCCTCGTCGTATACCACTGCGATCACGGAGGTACCCGTGCACGTAGGGTTACTGTAAGACTATGTTAATAAAGGAAACAAATAATACGCTTTCATCTTCTATTATCCAGTGATCATCAAAAATAATAGATAGACTCACAGAGTGTTGGTGTGGTATCCACCGTACTTTCCGTCCATTGTTCACCTGTATAATTTGCAATTAATTTAAACGAATGTCTCACCTGGAGAATTTCTTCAAAGAGATAGATATTTCATATGGTCGCAAGCCAATGATATCGACGAAAATATCAAATTGCATAAAAAAGACTTTTATACAACATCATAACAACAACGAAACAAGAAATTGAGACACCCGTCAGTATCCAAAAAAGAATCATTAGTACTATAGAATCAATTTATATATTAGAGAGTCTCCTACTCCATTTTGTTCTCTCCTACTTCTTCGCCCTCTGTCTCCACTAGATGGGCGAAATTGTATTTGTGTTCTGAAATGGTCTATTAATCATTGTCTCCCCTTCCCTTCGACTTACGATTGCAATCCTTCTTCTCATTCCTACATGTCCATCTACAACACTTCTTGCACATGACTCCCTTACATCCTTGAGACGCTGGTTGACCACAACGGGCACACGGAGGAAATTTCTGCTGAAAACAAAACAAATTATATATGGGCTAATCTGAAACAATATCACTCTAGAATTTAGACTCTGCTTACCTTAATCTCTTTCTTGATAGTCTTCTCAGCTTGGAGTGCCCTCCTTTCTCTCTTCTTCATCTGTCTCACACTCACTCCACTTTCTGCTGCCTTCGCCCTCATTTCTTCCTTCTTTATCTCCTTCTCACTCATGTCTTCTCCTCCTTCTTTCTCCTTCGTCAAATCACTCAATCGAATATATGGCTTGCATAGCCAATGGGGAGTCAAAGCGACAACGGAAGATTCCAGAGGACGGACACCATCACTAAATACAGTGAAATATTGCGGGTGAAATGTGAATCATCGAAAATTCAAACTATTCAATGTACCGGCATAAATAATGTAAACATACGCGACTTCTTCATAGACCTTGAAAGCTTCATTTTCTCTCGTCTTCGATTCTTCTATTTCCCTCGTTTCTTCCACTCGTCGTCCCAATTCATCGATCGCCTTCATGGTAAGTTTCATATCAACAGATATTCAATTCCCAACATACCTCTCTGAACTTTTCTACAGTATGCACGAGTGAGATCCGTTGTCGTACATCTTCGTGTTCGAGTAGACTGCGAATAAATGAATTGATAAAGATAAGCAATACAAATAAATTAACCTATACTGGCAGATTCTGAAGAGATGAGCTCGGATGGCACTAACATCTGCATCATATTTACTAGCATACTCAAGATATTCAAGTGCAACCTGAAACAATGACTGTTTCATAATTGTCATCCTATTTGAGATTACCTTATAACTGACAGGATGAGTTCCTTCAAATAAATATGGATTATATAGTATTCCCTCTGCAGCCATTACTGCTTTTGCTCCCGTTTCGGCTATGCACCGATCAACGTCACCTCCCATCTCAAATTGTCATCATTATTAAAATGTTCGTTTGCGTAAATGATGAAAAAACTACTGATGCTGACAAATAATTAATCAATAAATCTCACTTGAATGTTTCCATTTGCAATAACAGGAACATCAACTACTTCGACGACATCTCTGATACGAGTCCAGTCAGCTAAACCCGTATTGACTCCCTGAATAAACGAGTGTGACAAGCTCAATCAGTATTCTCACCTTCATATCTCTAGTTCTTCCATGCACTGTCAACATTGTCGCTCCTGCATTCACCAATCTTCGTGCATATTCTTTCGTCTGTTCTCGATCTTCCCTGAACTGTAACCGTTGAATGATGAAAAACCGAAGAAATTCAACCTGATGCGAATTTTCGCCGAAATGGGAACTTTACAGTAGTCTCGCACAGCGGAAAGAATTGAACAAATCAGATCCACTTCGTCCTGGAATTAACTAATATGATGCATAAAATCAAAACAATTGAATATAGGAGATCGAACCTGAAGGTATGAACCGTAATGTCCTCTCTTTGCTACATTCTGGGGACAGCCAAGATTGAGATCCACTCCATCACACTTTCCCTCCACTAGTCGACAAGCATCTCTAATCGTATTCGGGTCATTGCCACAGAATTGAACGATAACTGGTCTATCGGAACTGTATGTCGAGAGAATATTCTTCCTGAAATTACGAAAATATAATTTAAATGCGAGTTAACGATCTACCTGTATGTGGTATCCGTCGTGAATAAATGAGCGTGAATCATTGGAGTATAAGTTAGATGAGCTCCATGTGCCCTCATCATCATTCGGAAAGCAAGTTCACTGCAAAGAGAGATGTTCTATTTCGATTCGCGAAATCCAATCATGTCGAAAAAAGAGCATACCTCTGATCAACCATAGGCGCCACTACGTTCTTGACTCTCCATCGGCTTAAACCTTCCGACCAAAAACGCTTCTTCGCCTCTATTTCTTCGGTTGAACATTTTTTCAAGTCGCCGAGAGTTTCGGTCTTCGGAATGCGGTATACTTGGTCGACTGAAGAAGCGTCATTAGGAGCACTATTTCCACCATCGACCATGGCAAAATCTGAAAATAAACGTGAGAAACAGTGAGGAACAAGTTCAAAAAATTACAGACAAAATGATGACAAAGCCGTTACCATCGAATTCCAGCAAATATAGTAAGCACACCAACAACTCAGGAACTGGCTTTATTTTATTTTTTAAAAATTAATCTGAATTTAATATTTTATGGTATATAATTGCTATTAGCAGATATCCTTTCACAAAAAAATAGGAAAAAAATGTATCATTGAAATGAAAATTATTAACGGGCTAAAACTTTTCGTTTCTGGGGATGGCACAGGTCGGATGCTATAGCATAGATGAGAGAGTGTGCCTATCAGAGAGGGCGAGTGGATGGAGAGTGGAAGAGAAAGGAGGGAGGGGGTCAAAGATTCCTTTATTGCCTATTATTCATTCGATGGATCCTCCTATCAGACATCTTCCTCTCCGGTACAATCGGATCTCAGCCATTCCCAAATTCGAGTAAGTATCTCAGCCCCCCCCCCTCCTCATCTCCATCAATTAAGAAAATCTAAACCAACTGATGTTCTTGATGTTTCTCCTACTACAATTTTCTTTCGCGGTCCACAGGTAATTCTCCTTCCATTCCGTCCATCGTTTCAATTGGACATTCTCTCCTTTCAGAAACCTTCTCGCACAATAATCACTGTCGGCATTGAATCTGAAACTTTCTCTCATCCCATCGATCTTCCAATTCCCGACAATTTCGAGATTGAGTCATTCAAGGTGGATCATTCTTCGAATCGATAATAAGTCAATACTTGATCAGGTGATTAATGCAATCACTGCTATCTCCGTTCTTCAATCTACAACTGACTTCGGAAGGCGACTGGCCGTTCTTCGAGCATCTCATTCAAAATGGAACAAGATCGATCTGCTCAGTATGGTTAGTCATTCATTCATACTTTTCTTTCTCTATTTAGGTTAGATCTGACACATTTCTATGCAATGTCATATTTAGATACTGTGTTCAATTGTAGATGGAAAAGGAGTGGATTCTCAAGCAACATCTTAATCTGCTCATTCAATTCAATCAAAATACTTTTTACATATTGGAGACTCATAAGGACTGTATTCCAATTCCAGACGACCCTGATTTTTCTAATCCACTCGTGAGTGTTCCTTGATCTTTCTTCATTTGATCTTTGATCTTCAGCATACTTTCTATCGAGCTAAATTGAACGATGAGCGAGTGGACATTCGATCAATGGGATCAGTTACTGATGATGTTAGATTTCTATTGATGAATCGTTCAATTACTCTATTTTTCTCAGATGGAATTCGGAGATCCGTATTCATCATTCCTTCAAGATACTAATAAGGTTCTCATGGTCAAGGCGCTGTTCAATCTCTATTCATCTGATGGCGACAGTCAAATCGGCACTACCGAAGTATGCACTACGGAATACTCAAAAGGATACATGTTAAAGGTCAGATACTCCCCCAATTTGTAATCTATTTCTACATTTGCAGTCGATCAGTCTCTATGTGTATACGGTAGATTTGACGATTGAATCGATCGATCAGAAGGAATTCACTTTGGAAATTCCTCCCAATCTACACGTGTGTACTGATACTGCAACAATGAATGTAAGTCATGATTTGAATTTCAAGAGTATCTCTCTTCTTTTCGCAGATGACAGGGAATGAATTGGTGTTCAGTCAACCCGGTGGATGCATCATGTACAATATTGAAGAGGAGACATTTACCAAGTATACGGTAGGCCACGCAATCAGTATTCTCAGTTACAGCCCTCTTTCAGATGGAAGATTCATCTCGAGAATACATAGTTAAATCAGTAATGGGAGGGAATGGATTATTGGGAATAACAAACGATGTAAATTTGTTCCGTGGATATCTGAAGACAGTTCCTTCTCTTCGTGAAATAACCCATTCTATTGTTCAAATTGGAATTCCATCGTATCCCTCAGAGGAACTCTCCATATCTAATCTTCATTCACTCATTCGATCACTCTTCATCTAATCATTCCTTCCCATATCATGTACATACTTGTAAATAATAAATCGAAATCATTTATCGTCTTTGGCCTTTTTTCTATGGCTTCCTTGCGTAATATTTCTACAGTAGTCGATGTGTTTGAATGGATAAATCCAATGGATAAGGTAGTTCGTAAGCTCGTTTCCAGAGGGGTTGCATAAATAGAAAGATGAGGGTAGATTCAAAATACTCCGTAATGCTTCGTACTCTGTGCTATTCGTTTTAGATCTGATGACATTTGGTCAACCTGAAATCATTCCATTGTTTCATTATCTATTCCTTCCTTCTGTTACCTCTCTTGGGTCAACTTTGTGTCCATGATCTGATCTCGTGACACTTCTAATCGATCGAGTTGATCGTGTCTGCAATCAATACTATTCATATACAGTATCTCTCCATCGATTATTGATCTACCGTAATCTGTCTTACCCTTGGTAATTGTGAATATTCGGATGCGGGTCTTGCTCTATTGTTTCTTCTGTCTTCTCTTCCCGTCAACCATTGATGATTGAGAGCCTCAGAGGCCGATAGTCTTTCCATTGAATTTGTATTGAGAAGACAATCAACGAATTGTTTTGCCAATTCAGATCCCGACCAGAACTGAAAGAGAGTAAGGAGTAGTATCTATCTAGTCACACAAAAGAATCATCGGTTCTTCCTTCTCATCTCTCTTTCGACTACAGAAGAAAAAAGAGAACTTCCGGTATATCTCAAGTATACAACACTTCACACGAGAGAACGGTTAGACAGAATGGAAAAGATTGTTCCTAGCTTGACAAATGAGTGAAGAACAAGATCATAGAGATTAACGATCATGCTTTTCTTACCTGAGGATAATAAACATAATTGGCAGTGATAATGTGAGTGTAGAGACGAGATCGACAATCGTCATCGAATGGCATTATTCCCGATAGAAGAATGTATGAGATTACTCCCACTGCCCACATATCAACCTGATATTCAATGGGATTAACTCCAGGTATTACAGTTTGAATAATTCTTCATTTGACTATAGAATTTGAAGAGAACATCAATTATGAATTATCTCACCTTATCCGTATAGGGAACTCGGAGTAATAATTCGGGGGCGATATATTCGGGTGTTCCGCAAGTCTCCGTCATCGTTTCCAATGGCATTGTGCACTGATGGGCCAGACCGAAATCAGTGATGAGAAGACTGAAAGAGATCAACGATCAGGAATTCACAAGATGAAGGATTCTATGTTTTATTCCACTACTGTGTTTTCACAATAGTAAAATAGAAAATATATGGACTACTGAATACTGACCGTGCATTGGGTGATGGATCTGCATACAAAAGATTCTCTGGTTTAAGATCTCGATGGGTGATTCGAATGGAATGGAGATATTGAAGACCCGAGAGAAGCATTCGAGTTGCATCCTTTGCCTCACTCTCACTGTATCGACCCTGAATTGATGATTGTATGCATGGGTGAAATGGAGAATCATAGTGATGGTAATTCGACAACACCTTCAAGATAAATAACTGAGTAAATCTGACCTTAGCAACAACTCTTTCATACATTTCTCCTCCCGATGCAATTTCCATAACAATGAATAATCGAGTGGATGACTTGAACACCTGAATTCATTCATAGATCTTGGTCCTATCAAGAAGACTACCGTACCTCTTCTAATCGGATCACAAACTGATGTCTGACTCGTGATAGAATCTGCAGTTCATTATTGATGCTTCCACAATCAGCAGCAACCAATTTGACAGCGAAGAATTTCTTGGTCATTCGATGTTGAACCCGTACAACCTGTGCAATCATTGATCATCTTCTCTTCCTTCTCAACTTCTTCACTATTTTCAAGTGCTTTTCTGTTGTTGATCAGCTGAATTGTCGCTCTCTTGGAAATGAGAAGAGATAGGAGAAGTGTAATTCTATGCTCGGTTCAACGTGTGAAATAGAGACAGAATTGAGACAAGTAAAGAGGAAGAAAACGATCTACAATCAACTCCCACTCAAATCATCACTATACAATCCATCGATTAAGAACTACCTAACTGAAGAATCCGTCTCTTCATTCCAATTAGATACTCTTTCTCTGTGACCAGTGAGAATGCATTATGAACGAAGAGATTCTTCATTCTGATCGCCCTCAACCCTATACAATGGAAGAATGAAGAGTAAGTACAAACCTGTGAGAATGATCCTTTTCCAATGACAGACAGTACTTCATATTTACATACAAGTCGTGAGTCCATTCTCATTGCAGCTCTATCCTTGAGAACAGTACAATCACCGAGAGGCATCTCTCCACCCACCTGCAAATTGATCTTTGATCTTTCTATTCCTTCTCAAGTCACTTCAAGAGTGGCAGTTCAATTTCCTCCTCTAACCTTCACTCAGTGGGTGTTTTTGCTCCCTTTCCCCATCTACTCTAACCACAAGAGGTCGTTTGGGTGTGGGGGAGGGGAAGAAAGGGGAAGGGAGGGGACATCTCATCTGTTTCAACCCCATCCCTCCATGCTTCTGAGGGAGGAATAGCCATTATTTATCAGAGTGAAGGGTGCCCTCAAAAGCCAATTAATCTTTCTCTGATTGTGGTGGAAGGGGAAGGGACACTAGGGAGAGTCAAGGGAGAGGAGTCGCATGTCTCTTTCTCCCCTTCCCTTAGACAGTTGCTCTTCCTACCCTTGCCACATTACACACAAGAGGCTTGAGATGTGTCTACACCCATCATAAGTGAATGAATCACAGGAGAAGAAAAGATACAACTCACGAGAAGAAGAAGGAATTGGTCACTCCAACAGAGAGAAGAGAGAAGAAGAATGACCAAAATGGAAGAGTCTATTCTAATCCCTCCCTTTCTCTACCAATTCATTCCTTCACTTCTCAAGATATGTTTTGAGCGAGAGAGAGAGGGAAAGGGGCGGTTCACTACTTTCTTTCGTGAGTATTACTTTACAATTAACCATTCATCTCCTCTCTCTCTCTCGAGGTTCGTCAACAAAAAAAAGAGTGGAATGGGGAAGAGAATGGATGGGTCGAATGTAGACATCTGGAAATGAATTGGGAGAAGTGAAGAGAGACGAGTAAATGACCACTTGGTGGTGAAGACTAAGGGATATCAATCCATTCAAGATCATCCCCCGTATCCTATTCGTATCTGACTGGTTCGCCTACTCTTCAGATCAAAACAAAAGGTCGTCTTCTTCGAGAGTGATCTAATCTCTCTTCGTTCCTCTATCACACCCCCCCCTTCATTCCTCCTCTGATGACGTCTGAATCCTTCCCCCTCACAACAAATTGAATAGAAATACTCGTTGATCGACTACCAATCACCAATTTCCCCTCAGTCTTTTTCCTCCCTCTAAGCTCCCTCTCAAACAAACCCTATCGTGTTTTGAAGGAGGGTGGATCAGAATGAAATAAGGTAATCGATATGAGTAGAGTAACTGACCGGGGGTGGACATGTCTGTACAAGTGCATTGTGATCCAATCTCGTCTTAGCAAAGAGTCGATCGAGTAGAGTAGCAGAATGAGTCTTTGTTGAAGGAGGAGAAGACGACGACAGACAATTACCCATCAAACGGGCAATTACCTTATTACAATACGGTACATTACGGTACGGTAGGATAGATATTCAATCGATAAATGGCGTAATACGATTTGTTCTGATGTAAGAGACACGAAACATGTGAGAAAAGTAAGCAGAGATGGTTGATTGAAGCAGTGATATGGAGGGAAAGTGCGAAGGGAAGAGATGAGGGATGAGATAGGGGATAAAGAGAGAAAGAGGGAAAGGTTATCGAGTAGAGATGTACAAGAGGAGATTCTGTGGCACACAACCAGATGAGTTTGTAGAGCAAATTGAGAAGGATGAGGAGGGAGGGAGGGGCGGAGGGAGGGCGGAGGGAGGGCGGAGGGAGGGAAACAGAAGGAGGGATGAGGGAAGAAAGAGAAGAGAACCAAGTGACACGACTTGCACAAAAGACAGATCAATGATAACCAGTTATAAGACGATGGATTAGCATCTAATAGACAAGTGTAACATTGTACTCCTTCATTCATTCATTGACCACACCCCACACATTCCCTCTAATCCCGCCCCCTTCCTCCTCAATCCATTTGCCCTTCTCTTGTCTCAGTTTGTCACACACGAATAGAATGAATGTTCACTTCTCTCAATCAAATGAGAAAGACGATCAAAAGGTACTTGAAGAATGGTTGAGTACCCATTGGAGTACTCCCCACTCCCTCCCTCACTCATTATGTTGTTTCTAGTCAATCTTCAATCACATATCACTCATCTCAATGAATGAACAGTAATACAAACATGAAATGAAGACTCCTCCTCTCAAGAGATCGATGTCCTCCTCAGATCTTTTGGTATCTCAATAGATTGTGGAGATCGAGATAGTTCCTTCCCTTTCAAGCTGAATATATTTTTTTACCGGGTTTGTGCTCAAGTATAACTTGCGATTCTACAATAGGCATCCAATAATGCTCAGAAAAATGTATGAAGAAACTCTTCGATTATGAGATTACTGTAGCTCAAAAGAGTGTAGTACGAATATGCACGCTGCGCACCAATTTCGGCACACCACGCACCACGATTGTGCATTTTCTATTTATTTTTATTTCATTGAGTTGGTTGTTTCACAGCCTTTTTAGAACTTGATTGATTATTTAAATCACCTCAATGGGAGGAGGGGGTTATTAGTTCATTCCGCGTTCTCATTCTCACGATACTAGTGAGAATTCATAGCCACTGTTTACGTTCACATTTGTTATGCTTACAGAATAAGTGCACGACTATGGATAATTCCTCCGGTGCAAGTTCACCAAACGACGCTCATGATGTTCCCGAATGGGCGAATTGGCCACTCAAACCAGAGTCCGTTTCACTCAATCATCTTTCCTATGTGCTACAGTAATCACCACGTTATCTGAAAGAAATATGACACAATTCAGTGGTAAACTAGACATGGAACGACTGATGCCTACGACTTTCCTCGTATGCAGCAAAGAGTATTCCAAGAGTAGACAAGATCTGGCCAAGAGTCTTCCCTCTCTCACTCCCAAGAGACACAGTTTCGAGACAAAGTAAGTGTCCCCCTTCCACTTCCATTCTCTTTTATATCACATGATTTACCAACTATTTGGAATTTCTTTTAGATCTGTTCCTACCATCTCCAATCTAACTCTTCTTGAACTATACGATTTAGCGGGTGAAGAGGTAACCGTGCCTAAATGCTTGGATTAATCGTTCCTATATAGATTCTTGAATTCCGTACGTTTATTCTGGAGACACTGGGAGAATCCGATCGAATTAATAATTTAGAGACACTCATGAATGATCACGGTATCAAGTCATTTGTTAAGGTAAATATATGCTTTGTTCAGATGCTATTAAAATGAGCATGAAGGAGTTGAGAAAAGTTGCTAATGAGATCCACAACAAGAAAACAAGAGAAGAGAGTACGGTATTCCTCAACAAACGTGCTAATCTCGCAATTCTTGGATACTTCACTCGGTATCTGACTATTCTCACACGTCTACAGTAATCCCTTTTGTTTTCCAGTCAAGATCCTCGTAATCAGACTACTCCTCTTCCTATTCGACCAGTGAGAAGACAATTCAAGGAATTCATTAGTGGAAACAGGGGAGCAGCGAGAGGTTTGAGATCAGTTAACAATCTGATAATGAACGTATTATTACAGTATCTGTTTATAATTGGAGACACAAGTTATGGGGAGCTTCTGTCAGTCGTAATCTCTCTATGAGCCCCCTTGATCGGGTTGCCCTATTGAAACGAAGTATGAATGCAAATAGAAGATTTGCATCGACGGATTCGCCTTCTACCGTAATGCATAAACAGGAGGTTGGTATTGTGCTCATGGTATTGTAACCCACACGGTATTATAGAATCATGATGAATCCTCTCATTCGGATGGTGTAGAAGGAGGAAAGGAGTGCGCATCAGGATCCCAATGGAATGATGATTCATCCGCAGTCTCTCCCTCTGAAGCAAAGAAGATTAAAATGGAACCCGGATTCAATCTCAAGAATGCTATTGGAAAAGGAAGGGAGGAGGTCAATTTCTATTGTGGTCAGTTGTCTCTTCCCTTTTCGATCTTTGATCTCTAATATTTAGCTGTCAAGGCTAATAAAGTTAGTCCAGGAGAATTCGGTCTTCCGAAGGGATTTGTCAAGTGTGGAAATAAGATTGTCCATCGTGAGTACTGTAGTCAATTATTCATTATTGATCCATTCCAGATACGAAAAAGGAGAGTGTTCAAATGAGTGTAAATAAGAGAAGAAGACCATTAATGAAGAAAGAAGTGTTGAAGGGGTACGGTAGATTAGCAAACCACATGTAACCGTGTACTTCTTTAGAAAGGATAATGTTGTCGGGAATACAGGTGAAGGTTCAGTTAGGAAGTCAATAAAGGAAGAGGAAGACGGAATTGAGAAGCAGATTGGTTGGTAATTAAATAATGCGGATTCGACATCGCATATCGATTTAGAATCGAATGAAATTGATAGAGTTATACTAGATGATATTGAAGACGATAATAATGAGATGGAGAGTGATGAAGAAGTGAGTGAAAGAAAAGAAGAGTTAGCGAGAGAGGAATCTGTTTCAGATCGATATATCGGTTGATAGATCAATCGTTGTCACTACGGAATCATTCACTCAGACTGAAGATACGGTCATGACAACTGAAAATGGAGATACTTTAGTCGATCCTGAAATTGCTAAGGTTGGAAGATGTGTTTAGAATAATGAAATGGATTGAATAATTGAAGCATCTGGAGAAGCTGGAATCAATCCATTCTGAAGATATGGGAATTATTCAGAAATTGAGAGTAGAAAATGGATTGGCAGTAAGGAATCTAAGCAAGTATCATAACAAGGTTGATCAGATATTCATTCCGTTCTAATTACAACAATCTCAGTATGTGTCATTGATGGTAGAACGAAATAACATCAAGTTCACATATAATATTGCTGATAAGGAGAGAAAAGCAGACAAGGTTCAATTGTCGTGTATTGGAAAGGAAATATAGGAAGTTCAGATAGCAAACAGTCAATTAACGAAGACAGTGAAGAATCTCACTCAACAGAATTCCCTTCTGCTTGATGAGGTTAGAATAAAGAGATGATGATAGGGCAATGAGTGTGAGATACAAGAGTATAAAGATAATATATTGAGCAATATTTGTTCTCAGGTGAATACTCTCAAGAGGGAACTTGCTATCAGAGACGTACGTTTCCTCCTCCTTTTTCATATACAAACAATGCCTTTTATAGCAAATGGAATTTGCCAACAGAGAAGTGGGTCGATACGAAGAATTCTCTGGCTAAATATTACCAAATATAGACTAGATAATTCACTTTTAATTTTTCGTGTATAGATCTCCCTGTTTACATGTTGAAAATGTTGTTAGGTCCAATTTCCGGTTAGAACTTACTCTTTATCACTTTGTTACTTTTTCTATAAAGCAATAAACACTACAATCTGTATGATACATTGATATGTCAACAACCGAATAATTTATAACTCACAACTACATATTTACAACGTATATTCAATGGGCATACTCTTCGAAGGTAGCCATGTCTTTCGCTGATATCTTATGATCGAGAGAACACGAATCCTTGTAAAATCTATACCATCGATCGGTTACAGATGGAATTTCAGTCTACAATTGAAGGATTAATGGTGTATTAATAATAGAGTGCTCACATGGCAGATATTATCAGCAGTGAATAGAGTACATTTATCAGTGATTCGACTCGTTTCTTTGAATTTCTCCAATAGATCTTTCGGTTTCAATTTGCTCCAGTCCTCAACATTTAATCATCAATAATCATTATCATATTCTGATCAACCTCTGGATTTGAATTGATGGAAGAAGCAGCTGCATAATTCTCATACAATTTGAGAGATGCTTGAGATGGACCCGATCTTTCGTTGAATCCATATGTCTCCAATGGTGATTTCATTCCCAATGACAGAGGAACTTCAATAAGACTTGCGTATCAATCAACCATTCATCACTCACCGTATTGGTATACTGTACTCTGTGGGAATACAGTCTCTTCCGGTTTTGGTTCGATCACTTTCTCATATGCATCTTCCATTTGAACTATCTGAATATCACTCATACATTTCTTCCCTTTCTTAATAAAAGACCAACCGTATCATCTCTTGTCTCTTCTCCATCCTCATCTTCATCATCAGACATATCCGTCTTTTTCTTCTTGCTCATTGTCTTTGGATCCTACAAAGATCAAAGATCATAACGTTACAATTCATTTTTGTCCGTACCGATTTGAATAATTTCATCAATTGTCCACTAGGAGGTTCATCATTCACTCCTGCCACATTCACTGTCTTGCACTCCATTAGAGCAAGTTGTTTCAGTCTGCAATCATGATGATGAACTACTTTTTACTTCTACAGTACCACCTCAAATCAAGTGACGTCATTTCGAATGTACGGTAATACTCTCGGAAGTCATCATCTGTATCAATACGAACGACACGATAATCATTCGTTACTGAGGGACCTAATAGATCGATAATAATGAAGAGAATCAATGACTGTCAGATAAACGCACGATTTCTTTCCTTCTGATCAACCAATACGAAATCCCCATCCATTAATTCTTGATCTTCTTCTTCACTCGTCCACCATAGACAATAATCTTTCTTCACCTATATTATTCCAATAGCAAGGAAAGATCGGAATTGATGCTCAAACCTTCTCAGTCGTTTTGAAGTGTAGATAGAAGTCAGAGGGAAGATCCCACAAGGGAATGTTCGAAGTGATTTGAGGTCTGGAACATCCAATTCAATGAATGATGACGAGGGCATTGGTACCTGTATACTCCCAGGAATAGATTGAGTGCAGCCTGTTTATCATAATCAGAGAAGGTATTACTGTAGTATCGAGAGAGATTCTGGATGATATCACGACTTCGTTCCTGCAAGAGGAATAGTATGAGAAGAGAAGAGAAGAGAAGAGAAGGAGAGGAGTTTATCTACCTGGAATGCACCCATTTTCTTGTAGTGTTTGACAGAGTGAACCAATTGACTTCCTGCATATTGCCATGCCATTGTATCACCATGCTCATCCAGTAGATCCTCGTATACTCGAGATATCTGAGATAGAAACGAGAAATCAGAGGGGGCTCCAAGAGATTCAAACATAGTTCATGGGAAAATTAAGCCAACCTCTGAACTCAGTTCAATCTTGGGATCGTCCAACACTCCGAAAGCACACAATTGGAACGCCAGAGCTACTTTCCCTCAAATATTAAGATTATCCTCTGATAGATGCGAATCACTAACCAATTCCGAACTGGGCAACATTTGTTCTGTCTAGACAATCGACACAATTAGTCCTACAAACTCCCTTCTGAATGAGGAATCGACCACAAGGAGAATAAGAAGGAGAGAATGAAGAGAATGAACCGTGAGACCATTTAGATCGAGAGTGAGGAAGAGGGAATGACTGAAATCGATAGTATCTAACGTATCCACCCATTCTACAGTACTCACCTGGAACCATGCACTCTTGCAGATAATCTTCTCTCCTAGTTCTTCCAATTTGGTAATGACATTGGAAGTAGTGGAAGAAGATTTATTGCATCGAGCAACATCGAAGGAAATGTAGCAAATCCGTTTAGAGAGAGGAAGGAATTGATTGAGATAACGAACAGACTAAAATGAAGGAGAGATCATAGATCAGATGGACGATCAAATGCTACCTTAATGAACTGTTCATGGAGTAGATTCTCATCTCCTCTTCTCTTCTCTCGTTTCTTCACTAGATTCATCACAACGATAGGATCTCCATACTTCCTTTTCAAATCTCTACAATGAACTCCTCTTCCTCTACAAACTCTCAATCAATTCCTCACGCGAAATGAGCTCCAGCAGTCTGCGCGTGTGGCTCATGAATACCAATGAGAATGAGTGGTTTCCCCACTACTCCTCTCGTTGAAGGGTCTTGAGACCAACGGAGGGGAACCTACAACCAAGAGGATAATCTCATTTCGATAGTCTGGGGAGATTAATACAACGATGACTTACAGATCCTCTTCTCTGCACGAAAGCAGAGAATCGCCCCTTTGCAATAGATGCTGCACTATTCATATCCCATACGATTTGTTCCGTCTCTACGTCGTTGGCAACATCGCCTGAGATCGGGATTAAAGAGTGAAAAATACACAGCATCACTAGTTCGCCACTACAGTATACCTTTGAGATTTGCTCCTCTCTTGAGAAACCTTGTTCCCGCATAGTCACTACTCCTCCTTCCAATGAGAACCAATGAGAACTTTGAGCAGGGAAGTTCGATCATTTGCTGTCCTGATCAATTCATGTTTATAATCAATAACTATGTATGAACTCACTAACAAATCCGTGGACACATTCGACAAACCATCGTTCAGATACGAGATTATTTCGAAGTGGTTCGAGAAGGAATTTGTTCCACACAAATCTACAAATCGTTTCACAATGTAGATGCACTGAATGATTTGGATCTCACTTGGAATCGGCCTTGATTGTTCTATCTCCTTCGTTATCCCAACTAGTGTTCAATGCATTCTCTTGTAGACTTCGAGAGAGATCATAAGTGTACGAAAAGTAGAAATCCGTTGAGAGATCCACTGACTGAGAGGAATGCATGGAAATAGAGAGAAGGAATAGATGAAACCTGGAACTGCTTGAGATATCTCTGCTCTTCTGCAGAAGGAACATGATCATCACTTGCAAGAGACATCATCGCAGCTTCAGCTATCTTGTAGATGGTATGATATCCGAATGATGCAACTACCGTGGCTTTAGTGATAACCTGGATAGGGTACGTATACATTGATCTGAAGGGAGTGATCTCCTCACAATGAGATAGTATCCTTCTGTGAATCTGACTACTCCTAATACTCCGAATGCATTGTACACTCTCTCGAGTAGTCCTCCATTAGGTCGTCCTTTCTTTCCTCCACCTCCAGACGCCTTACAAACGACTTAAACGGATAGTATAGATCTCCAATCTGCCATGATCTACCACTCACTCGAACTTCCTTCACTGACGGTCGACAAAATCTGCATGATATCGGCCTTTGAGTAGTCATTCTCGGGTTCGCCTGTCAGGAGTGCCTTAAATGGGAATCTATGGCACTGTTCAATTGTCTATGGCTTACTCTACTGTCCAATCGATCGATCTTGAGTAAATTGAATCTTGTTCCGGAGTTATCCGAGCCGACCAGGTAAAATCGTTGAGGGGTTTCATACACTGTTATCCGCCGGACCCTACCCGGCATATTGCAACTGAAATTGCTCAAAAGAATAACTTGATATGCAAAAAACGATCGATAAACAAATTTTCTGCAAAACCGTTACTGTACGGAATTGCACTGGAGCCGTAAACCTGCTTTTAGCACAACACCGGCTTTTAGCACACGAAATTACGGTAGCACCTCTCTTTTTTCTTGGTCTATTTTGAAATATCGACTTTTTATAAGTATTCTGTTTGTAGCGATTGTTCCCCGCGTTGCAAAATATTCTCCTTCATATCACGAGCTTTCAGAAATGTCGTTTATCACGAATCGATCAAAGCTACCAAACTACAATACTTCCCCTCAACAAAGAAGGCGGGATCTACTCTACGAGCCGCATGGAAGTTAGTTTGCTAGTTAAGTACATATTCAGAAGTCTATTCATCATTATTTTCAGTGGCCGGTGACCTTATCGGCCCGGGCTCGTCAAATGCTGCTGCGCCGTACCTCAATCCTTCCCCTCCTCTTATTCCCGCCAACAATGAGGATCCACTCGCAGGATTATTATTGGGAGTATCACAGTGAGTTGTACTGAATCTTTATTATCGAAAACAAATGGGCCAAGCTAATGAATCAAAATAATATATAATTTCACAGAATGGTGACGAAATTGGCGATCGTTCATCCGTGCGGTGTCATCAGGAGGCAGTGTCAGGTGAGTAGAAATCATCTATCACTGCCCTCGTTCACCACCGATCGGCTTCCTTATTTCTCACCTTCGATGTGATCAGGTCCATCAAAATGCGCGATCCCTCCACTTGACACCATTCACTCTCGTCCCTGTAACATACAACATGACCTCCCAACATGTAAGTCATGCACTTTCTTTAAGATAAAAAATGGCATGATGCATTAACTATGTAAATTCCAGGGTATATCGACGCTATGGCGTGGATCGATAGGAAATGGAGTTGTATGGGGTCTCTCGTCAGTCACTGAAGTTATCCTCTCTGATCTCTTCGGTCTTCCTCGAACTTTCGTTGAGAATGGAAGCGCTTCGAAATATTGGAAACACATTCTTCTCAAAGCGTACGTTTCATTTTTGTAACTACAAAGAAAAAAAAAGTTAATTTTTAGATCAACGTATTTCCTAATGACTCCGTTCTACATTTCATCTTTCATTGAGACGATTCGGGTTTGTATTTTAATGTTTTCACATTTAATCTGTAAATTCAGAGTGGGAAGGGTCTGGTTGCCGCAGATGACAATCGATTGATGGAGGTCGTAACAAAGGGTTTCGATCGAATGAAGTAACTTGATTATATTGTTACAATTAATAAAAGCGTAATTGTAGATATCTCTTCTTCGGTCCTCGTGATCATTCTCGTAAATTCTCACTTTTCCATCTCGCTCTTCCCACTGTTTTCTTCCATACTTCACACTATGTCATACATGCTGCTCTATACTCGAAACTTCATAGAATCGCTAGAGATTATATCGTCAGTCTAATTTTTGAATTACTTATATAATTTTGTTAAATTTAGAATCGTAAGGCACCGTCAGAGAAGACAAAAATGCATGAATTGATTCCTCATCTATTCGCAACGATGACTTCCACTGTTCTCACTGATCTCATTCTATTCCCAATTGAGACTGTGATGCACAGATTGTATGTACAAGGTAAGGGACGATAATTGGAGAGGTTGGTTCTCATATGGAGTATTATCTCCTTCAGGCACTCGCACACTGATCGATAATATGGATACGGGAATAATGACCATATCTATGAAGATCAAATACGATGGATTCTTCCACTGTCTCAAGAGCATCATCCAAACGGTTAGTTAGAAACATTATAATAACAGCACATTTTCCCAATTTTTGAAAGCAAAGTCATGTATTTCCTTGTAGGAGGGATGTTGGGCATTGTACGCCGGAGTGGGTGCAGTCATGTTGGAGTACGGTCTACAGGTTAGATTATTAAAAAATATTAATTTAAAGAAATATTGAATGCCTAAAAAAAGTGAGTGAGTGAGTGATTGCAGTCGCTTCTCCATCAAGTGATTCGTGCGTGTTTCGAGAGAGGAACTGAAGGAATGCGAAATGCGATTGGAGGAGCTGTTAGAGCTGGAGATGTCACTCCTCCTCTTATGAGAGAAGTGAATGAACGACCTCTTTCGCCTATTCAAGGAACCATTCCTGCTGCTGGTCCTTCTATTGTGAGTTGACTACTATATATCATAAGGACATGCGTTGATTTCGTATAATTCTCAGATGTCATCACCTCCTCGTAATGCCACTCAATATCCATCCTTCGGTGAACTTTCTGCTTCCGATCCACTCGCTCAATTCGCTGCTCAATCTTCCAAATCTCCATTGTACCTCCAGACTACGAGAGATTCGTTCAATCATCAGTTTATGGAATGATTTGTTCTTGTATTGCTTGCCATAGCCTCCTTCTCTCTAGTTCTCGTTAGAACGGTTGTACTTTCCTACGATTAGTCAAAAACAGAATAGCCTACGAGGTAGATGCAGATTGACTTGAGCTTTCTTTTCCATCAGTCAATTCGTCTTCCCATGCAGCTTAACACTCGTTAATAATTGATATTACTCTGATGTTTTTGAGTATAAATTCGTTTCTTCTAACAATTACTTGAAGTGCCCTTGTTCAACTCTACGGGTTGATATTACCCGCTGTTATATCTTAATCTTTCTCACTTTATCTCGTATTTAATCTGGAATTGCAGCGTTTCCGAATAGGATCGTTGGCGAGTCACAACAATGTCTGACTGGGGTATGTTTTTACATTATTCTCAGATTAGTTATAACGCCATTTTAAAATTCAGATGATGATGATTTCGAGCCTGAGGTTACCAACCTCGCCCCTCCTCCCGCTGCTGAAGATGTCGTACCTGAAGTTGAGGTGAGAGAGATCAAAGGGAAGGAGGGGAGGTTAAGGGAGATGAATTTTAGGTGCCGAAAGGGCCTGGCAAGCCGAAGCCGAAGTACATGCAGAAGGAAAAGGTGAGCGACGTCTGTGAATGAATGGGAACAATCGATAATCGCACGATTGAAGGCATTCAATATGGAAGATCTCGGTCGTGAATTGACTCCCAGAGAGAGGGAAGAGATTCAACGGAGAAATGATCTATCCTTCGCAAGGGAATTATTCGGTATGTAGAACTTTTTCAGTTATATGTTGTTGAAATAGTTTATTCTTCTTTTTTTCTTGACAACATTGTGAAATGGCAGGAATGTCAACATGTGAGTGATGAGTGAATTGTAGGTGGAGGAGATGACGAAGAGGATCATTTTGCATGGGATAAAGTGATGACTAAGGAGGAATTCGAGAACTGGGGAGAGAAGGTTTGAACTCTATCGTCATTCTATGAATCGAAAGACTTATCAAAGGCGGGTAAATTCTTCTCCACTCGTCACAAGGCAGGTCACTACGGAGACTTCCTCTCCAAGTTCCTTTCCACTATCACCGCTCCCTGTTAGTTATATTTATTTTTGGATAGAGAGACAATTGATAATAGTTTAATCAAATATATGTTTGAGTGGATGCAAACGAGATCCGTAAGATGAGCAATCTACTGAAAACGATCGCGGATGATAAGAAGACTGCAGCTGATAAGGAGAAGAAGACTACTGGTGCAACGAAGGGAGCTGCTAAGGGTACGGTAGTATGAGAATATTGATGGAAGGATGAAGGGCAATACCAGAGGGGACAAAGTATTTGGCGCCATTTTGATAATTCAAATTACAGGAAAAGCGAAACCAACGCTGAAGGGAGGAAAGCAAGGAGGAGGATCGATGTATGATGATTATGAAGGAGGAGGAGGAAAGCATGATGACTACGATGACTTCATGTAGATCCCCTTCCTTTGATTTACCTCTTAAGGACAATCGATTGGTATTCTGTTGATCCATTTTCCAATGTTTCTTTCCGTGTTTTGATAGATATAATTCAAATTGCCTTATTCCCGCATCCTATTCATTTTCATTTTATTGGGTTATATTGTTTCTTTTCTCCGTTTATGGATGAACCTTCCTTTGTTACTGCTTATTCCATTTCCTGATTCTTGCGTGCACTTATCATCACTTGAAATAGAATAAAGTATTTCCCCGGTTTATCCATTTCTCTTTTCCGTACACATTGGTTATTTACCAGATTTTACTCTATCTCCAAGCTTGATATCGATCTTTGATAATCATATACATGATAATGTAGATGGCTCCGTCCCGTAAGAAGAAACTGTCGAAGGAAGAGATTGCTGAACTGATCGAGAGAGGATATTCCGATGTATTCAAGTGGGAGGATGATGATCTGGGTTCGTTACCACATTATGGAAGTAATAGTATAGTATGTCTCATCATCTCATTGCAGCTCTAAAATCAGCAGCTAATCATTCTCGATTGGCTCACGATAAGATGTCTACTCAGGAGATGGCTGCATTCAGTGAAATTGCAGAGAATCACATCTCAACCACCATTTTCCTCCATGTCAGGAACAAGATTGTAAGTGCAATATCGTCATCTTGAAATCTTTGAATTTAGCTTAATGAATTCAACTGATGATGATGATTGCAGTTGCAAATGTGGCTGCTCGAGCCGAATGTAGAGTGCACACTCGAATCGGCGTATGATCAGATTATGATCCCATTCAATAGTGCGTTTATTTGTTTTTTTCTTTTGTTATTTATTTTATTCACCTTTGTGTAATTGGGAATAATATGTGTATCTCATAGGCGACCGTGGTCTAATCCGTCGAGTGCATGCTTACCTCGAGAGATACGGATACATCAACTTTGGGAGCTATCATCAATTCACCGGTAAGTTGATATCCACTTGTAGATGATACGATTGGTGCGTGTCGAGATGGGAATGAGATGGCAGTTATTGATTGATCATCAATATTCTCTCTCTTTCAGCTGCTCCTGCTCACACTCGTAAGAAGATCATTGTGATTGGATCAGGAGTGAGTGGAATGACTGCTGCCAAACAATTAAAACGATTCGGATTCGATGTAACCATCCTCGAAATGAGAGTGAGTCATCTACATTGTATCATCTATTTGAATGAATGATTACAGCCTCGATTGGGAGGAAGAGTTCATTCTCATGAAGGAGGAAAGAGTGGATTCAAGGCTGATCTCGGAGCTATGGTTATCACTGGAATATGTTAGTTGATTATTTGGGAGTATTATCTCGAAGTTTTTTTTGGATTTGATGATTACGAATGAATTACAGGTGGAAATCCATTGGTGACTCTGAGTAGACAATTTCCGTGCACTTTGGATCGATTGAATGGAAGTAATTGTACAGTATATGATATAAGAGGGAAATCAATTGATAAGAGGAAGGATCAATTGGTTGAAGACGCATTCAAGTGAGCAACACTTCATTACTTTTCTCTTTCAGAAAAAAAGAGGTTGTGAAAATGTTTGTATATTGTAGTCGTATGGGAGACATCGCATCGTATATAGTGCATGAGAGAGGATTCGATACTCTCGACGGAGAACCCATCGATCTTGCGACTGCTTATCATAATATTCTGTGGTGAGAATAGAATGGGATTGATGTATAGGTATGATGGAATCCATTTAGTCTGATGGAGTATCGAATACAGAAGAAGAGAATGAAGTTCTTCCAAACATATGAAGAAGTAGTGAATACGATGAAGACTATCGTAGAAGAAGTGAGTGATATTCCTCAATGTTGTATTAAATTGTTTTTTTAGTTGAATATCTATAAGAAGACAGTTGAAGAAATTGGAGAAAAGATGAAGGAACTCGAGGCAACTCCACTCTGTGAATTCAATTCAAAACACGAGGTAAGACATTCTACATTCTCTTCCATCGTCCCTCCTTTCCTCTCTTGTCTACTGATCGGACGATATTAATTATAGAAGGAAGTGCTCCGTCGTTGTTACAAGAGAGATCTGACGAATGCATTCAAGAAGTTCGATGCAATGGAATTGAGAAGAAGAAATGTTGAATCATTCATGAGCAATCTAAAAAGATTGGAACCAAAGTGAGTCTATCAATCTCCTCAATTGAGAAATGAGGAGATTAGTCTTTATTTCTCTCAATATCAATTAGGGTTGAAATGGAATGGATAGCTAACTGATTGTGTAGATTAAGTGAGGTCTACATGAACAATTACGATCGACGAGTACTCGACTTCCATCTTGCTAATCTTGAGGTACATCTTCTTATTTGAATTTATTAGCATGTGAATACTTGAGAAGTATGTCCTTGATTGAATGATATTATTCAGTATGCTAATGGTACGAGACTTCGTAATCTCTCCCTTCGTCATTGGGATCAAGATGATGAGAATGAAATAGCCGGAAGTCATATGACAGGTATCCACAAGACATCTATTTATTTATCCCTTATTGTGTTATTGTGTCGTTGTTTTCAATTGAAGTAATATTTCAGTGAGGGAAGGAATGTCTCATTTGGTTGGGAAGCTCGTTAATACATCGGATGTCCTTACTCTCAGACGTGTAACTAATATTGAGTATCGAGAAGAAGGTTCGTTTTTACAGGCTATAGTAGTTTATGGAATCTTGAAATATCGATGTTTAAGAGAGTAATTTCATTGTCAGGAGTGGTAGTACACGCTAATCACATAACGGAGAATGGAGTGATATTGGAAGAGGAGGAATACAAGGGAGATGCGGTATTATGCACTCTTCCATTGGGAATCCTCAAGAGAACTGCTAAGGGAGACAAGGTGAGAAGATAATCAAGAGATCTATCTCCCGTCAGAATGTTTACTCACTTCAAAGCTATGCAATATATGGTATTGGAATAACTTGATATATTTCTAGGGCGGTCCAGTGTTCGATCCTCCACTTCCCGAACGGAAATTGCAAGCGATCGATAAAGTTGGATTCGGTAATCTCAACAAGGTGGTCCTCATCTTCGATAAGATCTTCTGGGATGATTCAATGCATTTCTTCGGATCGACTTCTGCTGACGAGTAAGTGAAAGAGAGAGTGAGGGGGGGGGGAGTAGTTAGTGGATGTCCCTTCAGGTCTTCTTCTTTCAGAAGTTCTCGTGGTGAATTGTACATGTTCGTTGCACAATCAGGGAAGCCCGTTCTCATTGGATTACTTGCTGGTTCAGCTGCTAATATTGCCATGGATGTTGATATTAGAGATGAAGAGGTGAGGGAGAGAAGGACGAAGGGATGATCAATTGAGTATTGCAGAGGATAAAGAAAGAGAAGGAATTAATAGTCCATCGTGCGATGGAATTACTCTCTCGAGTATTCGGAAGTGTGTGTCCCACTGCACCTGCAGAAGCAGTTGTCACTATGTGGCATAAGGTACGGTAGAGGAAGGGGAGGACGGGAGGAATATCGAGTGATTACAGGATGAAGCTGTGCTGGGATGCTACAGTTATATGGCCAAGTATTCCGAAGGTCCGTTCACAAGTCTTTTTTCCCCTCCCCAATCGAATGAACTTTGAGACAGAGGAAAACTGGAATAACAATAGATAGTCTGCCGAGCCTTTTCCCGTCTGTCTATTTAAGCACGACGACTCTCATTAATTTGAAATATGGGAAGGCCTTTTATAGTGGGGTTTCTAGTAAAACAAGATGGTGAGAAATGAGCCTATTTATCTGTCGAAGTTGAATTCGGCCAAACGGGTCTGTTTTTTAGTTGAAAAAAAAAACTTCATGTGGAGTGATGATTGAATTGTTCTCTTTTGCAGCGAGTGACTACGATATTCTGGCCGAATCAGTTCGATGTATGGACGAGAAAGGAGAATACACTGGAAGCGAGAAGTTATTCTTCGCCGGAGAACACACTAACAAGAATTATCCTGCTACTGTACATGGTCAGTGAGAGAAAAGGGACGGATTTGGGGTTAAACATGTCAATATTCACTGTAGTCGTGTGAAAAATGATAGATAAAGACAATGCTTATGGTCTCTCCTTTGCAGGTGCGATGCTATCGGGAATGAGGGAAGCAGGTCGAATTGCCGATCTCTTCACTGGATGCCCTTATGCACTCCCACAGAATAACGTCATTCTGATTGATGATGATGATGATGATGAAGATATTCAAATATCAAATGAGAGTGGAAGAAGGGAGAAGGAAACGATGGTTGCTGAAGAATCGAGTGGATCGGGAAGGGGAGATGATATTGGTGGGGAGATTACACTTTTTATCGGGATATGATAGATTTAATTGCAGTGATGGATGGGGAGGATAATATGAGAAATGGTCGTCATTCTTCTGCTTTGTCATTGGATGACAATAATGATGCCAGAATGGACATGTGAATGCATATTTCTTTTTTCAATAATTATAATGTTAACAATATTCTGAAACACATAATAAGTTGGTTTGATCTCAACCGTTGTAAGCACATTCGAGTAATTTTTATTTTGAAAAAAACTGTTTCATTTCCTTTGAAGATGAATTGTACACTAATGTTTACCATTGTCTGTATTCTGCCCGATCTCGAAGATAAAGCGTATCATTATCATCCCCATAATCTTGTTTGTTTACATGGACAGACGGTATATTCAATCTTGGTCTTCATCTCTCATTCTGTACGAATACATTATTTATTCTACTACGTCGTCTCTATAAAAAATATGGCCAAAAAGTGAGGGAATGAGATCGGTGATAGAGTATTGGAATGAGAATGGAAAGAAGAAATGAGATCAAAGAGTAGCACTTCCTTGAGAGAAGAAAGAACGGGGAATTATTGGCCGAAGCCCAGATTCGGTGCATTGGCTCCACTTCTGAAATAAGATCATTCATAATGTTCCTTCTATTCATTCTTCAATACCTGAAACTGCATACAACATTTCTTGAATTAAGAGTCTGAATAGGTCGAAGAGGATTCATCGGTCTCTCGTGCTCTTCATCATATCCATTTCCCTTGACTGTACGCAATCTTTCCAACTGTGAAGAGTAGATAACGGTATCTTTAGATGACTACAATACTAACCTGTGCACTAGAGATAGGAAGGGCAGATCTGAATACAATCCAAGTGACTCCCTCTCTGAATGGTTCCACTGTCTCCGATCCTTCATAGACCCAGAACTCTTTCGTCTTCTCTACAATCGATTGAATATTGAGTAGTGAATGAAAGAGAGAACTGACCAGGAGAAGGAAAGAGAACATTTGCATCGTATTGATTCACTCTCACTTCATTCCCTTTGAATGTAACATTGGGAAGCAGATTAATGAATGGAGTCAGGGAGTCATTTACATCGTGTGACTCCTGAGAGGAACAATGGGGTACGGTAAATCAAAAAGATCAATAAATTTACGTTGAGGAAGAGAGATATGGCAACGACACCATTCGGCTGTTTCAGTGCTGTTTCCATGTTAGCGAATCGAGTGGATCGATGGTAGAGATGAACTTCAGCTGCATAGCCAACACCTGAAAAGAGCAAGGGTGAATAACGAAAGATCAAAGATCATCCAAGATGCTGACCTCCAATAGAATGTTCCGATCCATTCATTGGTTCCGTACCCCAATGCCAATTAATTGCATCCAAATGATATTGTTCCTCGGGAAGGAATGAGATCTGTAAGGGAGGGCAGTGAGAATGAGATTAGAGGAGAAGGGAGGAAGGGGGCGACCTACCGCTAATTCCGATTCATTTCCTTCTCTTCTCAACCATAGTCCATTCCCAGTATTCACTGCCTTGAACTCTCCACTCTTCTCGTATTCAACCCTACAATATCGATCTCATTCAACTACCGTAATTCATTGATCTATACCTGAATGTGTTATCGACAAGATGTTCTCCAAATGAAGTGATAAGGGGTACGATATCGATAGGTGATTGTTTCTGTCCTCCTCCTACCGTACTCATCATCTTATTGAGTGAATCGAGTCCAACCTGGAGAGAATTGAGGGAGGATATTGAATGGGAATCGTACCTTATTGAGAATTTCACTCTTTGCATTCCTTGCCGATTGAATGATTTTTGGTGCTCCATCTTTTATTGATTGAAGATGAGCTGTGATACCAGGTGCTCCTGAGAAAAATAAGGAAGTGAAGAGAAGGGAAGGGGTTATTCAAAAGCTAGTCAGAATAAATAGGTCTTCTCTCTACCCGTCTGTTTTGCAGTCTTTTCCTCACTCAACTGTGCAAGAAAGGGAGGGATAAATAAAGAGAGAAGAAAGAGGTCTCACCTTCTGCGAGAGTTGACGCCTGTTCTTTTAATCCTTGAAGTTTGCCCTGAATTGATGATAGGAAGGCCATCTGAAGGGAGAAGAAGACTGGTAGAATAGATTGAAGAGAGAGTGAAGAGAGAAGAGAAAGAAGAGAAGAGAGACAGCAAATCGAAAGATGAAAAGGGAAGACGAAGGAAGAAGAGGAAGAAGGGGGAAGGAATCTATAGAAATACGGGGAACGATTGGGGACGAATACTCAAACTGCGCAAGAATGAACTTGGAAGAGTAAGGAAGCAGAGGGAAAGAAGGGATGAAGAAGCGAGAGAGAAGGAGGGGAGCGAGGGAGGGGGAGGGAGGGATGGGGTTGGATTACTCCCAATGGAATAGTGGACGACCTCTTTGAAGCCATCTGACGCACTCGAGAGAGTCAAGAGAAACAATGTATTAGAAGAAGGTGAAGAGACGAGATAAACGGATGAAGTCTTAGATGGATTGTGATAGAAAGAGGAAAGGAGAAGGAAAAGGGGAGGAAGACGATTATAGTAATTGCATACTCTCCTTCTTGTCTCTCTTACTCAGTCTTTTTGACGAGAAGGAAAGAGTGAAAAAATAGACTCGTTTCGGTCTTGTAAGAAGTGAAGAAGTGAAAGGTGGAGAATCTCAATTGTCACATCACTCAAATTACGGACTATTTCAAACAAAAAAATTGCAGAAAGAAAAGTTCCGAACAAGAATGTGGATATTTGTGGAAGCAGAAAAAACAAGGTCAAAATAGGTTGGGAAGTCGATAGAGAGAAGAAATATGAATGGGCAATGAGGGAGATAGAGAATGGAGAGAGAAAAGAATCCGTTGTTGGTATCTAGTAGAGTAAATGTGTGTCTCTTGAATAATAGGTGTATTTGGCCGAGTGAGAGAGAGAAGACTCAAACATCATAAATTCACACTGTGAAGGGATCAATGACCTGATATTTCTGTTATTTTCCTATCACATCGTAGATATCTATCTGCTGAAGAGGGAGTTCTTAGATGTTTCTCGAGTATTCTCGTACTGAATAGTCCACTGATGAATTCCCTCAACGACTACCAATTTTAGTGGATATTCTCACTGGGAGAAGGGGTTGAAGAGCGTATGAATCAATGTTTCCTTCGGATATACTTCATCCTTCATCCTAAACTGCGCCGATGCGATGTGCTCAAATTATCACTCAACGTTCTTACTTTGTGCAAATTACCCTGTGAATTTTCTGACTGAAATGACGTCTCTAATCTGAGTGAGAGAGGGATGAAATCAGAGAGGGAAGGGGGGGGGGAGGGAGAAGGGGGAGATAAGAGAGTGATGATCTCAACCCATCATGCGTATTCCCGCTTACAGGTGATCGACAAAGACTTTTTCCATGAAATTGAGTTAATGCCTCCTAATAATTTCAGAAATGTTGTTCAATCAATCGTAACTTCTCATTGTGATAAGGAAAGGAGAGATCAATTACTTGCGCGTCTTAGAGAGGTAAAATAATAAAAATTAACTACAAATTAATATATACTCTTCTCCAGGTCCTTGGATTCGCAGAGCAAGAACACGATAGAATTGTTGAGGAAATAGAGAAAAATGTAAGTGATCGCAAATGGAATTATGGAGAAAGAACATGTATTTAGATAGTCTACATTCTCGAAATCTCTGGTGAATTATCAGAAGGAGAGCAAGTGGTCATCAAACTCGCTGAGTTAGTTTGAAAATGTTTAAAGAATGTGAGAATTCAACTTCAGTTCAAGAGAAATCGTATGGAAAAATGGAGAGGAGACGATTGAAATGTGAGTGAAAGAAGGGAGGAGGAGGCGGAGTTTAGAGAAGAGAAGAAAAAGAGGAAGACTGACTGACTTACTCAAACTTCTCAAACATCTTTGAGAATAAGAAATTGTGACGTAAAAGGAAGAAATCTCGAGATTTTAAAGGGAAGGAAGTTCAATCCTTTTCAGTTTAATCGGGCACGATCGAAATGGATTTGCTACCTTTACTCTTCAAGAAGTCAATGGAGACAAGAAAGGGCTACTGTCGAAATTCAACCATGTGAGATATCTTTCTAGGTTACCCGATGACTAGAAAAGAAAGAGTTAATAATGTTTCCCTCACATTGTCGATGTCACTTCCGAAACATTTATTTTCGCTTGAGTGGAACGGAAGTTGAAGGGATTCTCGAGAGAAAACATGATCATCTATCTCATCTTTTGGTTTCTTCGACGATGCAAAGAATTTAAATCAAAATTCAGAAACGTCGTCGTTCAAAACCGGAAGGAATTCGTGTTGAACTTCATCGTCTCATTCCTCATCTTCCCATTTCAATTCCTCTTTCACTTGAAAACGGAAGTCGATCCATCTCAGCTCATCTTCAGGTATGACGGTGGGACACGAATAGATCCTGTTTGTTCGAGTGACGAATAGATAGTACGAAATACTCACTTTCTACATCGATGAACAGTCCAAAAGAAGTGTCACATTGTGAATAACAGTTCCACCCCCTCTAACGAATCCTCTAAACGTAGAATCTCCTATAGGTTCACGAGGAAACAGAGGAAGAATGTCATATCAATCTAAACGATGCCCTTCATCTCGTAAGGAAAGTTATGGATTCACCCAAAGAAACTGAAGAGGAAAAAGATGTGAGATCGCTTCTTAAACCATGAATTGCGTGTCTATCCTTCATTGAGAAAGAGTAGATAATAGTTGGTTTGCAGACAGCTCATTTTCTTCTTCATTACCCGTTCGTTCATTATTCTCTTCCTCTTCTTCTTCTTCGTCTTCTTTCCATTGCAGTTTATCTCAAATGGACGGACTGCTCCAATCTCAGGTCAAATCTCAAGGAAGACGAGAAAAACTAATTGAAAAAAGAGAAGAGGCTTAGATGCAGAAACTGCAAATAAAGGAATGGAAAGTGCACTTTCAGGGAAGAACTCACGAATCTTTCGAAATATCAGCCATCGTCTATTCCACTTGAAGAAAATGCTCGTCATTTAGTGGTTTGATATCAGGAAATTGAATATATAATCTGATTCTAATTGTAGAAACGTTGTCTCCGACACATCAGAAGTTGCGTGGAGCATCGATTGAGGAATGAAGTCGATCCTATTCCATTTATCGATTTATTCCCTCCTCAGGGAATTGATAACATACGAAGTGTTAACGCACGATTACGGTATAGCTTTGCGAATTTAATTGCAATCAGTATTGATTGCAGTGACCTCATGTCATTATGTGTTATTCCACAGTGGGAAGAGTTCAACGAAACCGATCCTTCTGAAATTATGAGGCTGGTTTATACAGTCTAGATACTTTCAGTTAAATGATCGTTCTTTGCAGGAAGATTCTACTGGATAAATTAATCCGATCAGTTCATGAGTGGGCTGACCAGTTTATGGTTTGGGAATGCTCAATAAAAGAAGGAAAGGAGAAAGAAGTGTGCATAATCTTCAATCACCTCACTCAAACTCTAATTTCCCATTCCCATGTATGCAGTGTTTTCGTCCCTCTTCGAGTAATCAGATTCTTTTTTAGGCTTCGAACATTTTCTTTCAACAGTTTCACATCAACTACATAAAAGAAACAACTGAGGCAATCGATGAGAAGGTTCGTCCATCTACTCATTCATTTACAACTTCCATTTTCAGATCACTCAGTTTATCGCACTTCTTCTATCTTCGTATACAAATGAAATGAGAGAGAGAAAGAGTTCAGATGATATCACGAAGTTCTCCCAAGTGACGATGAGATTATTTGAAGTGATTCAATATCTCGATAAGTAATTGTTGAATCTCCAGTTGAGGCATTACATCGATTAGAAGAATTGGGAATAAGTAATGGGAAAAGAGACACTTGGAAGGAAAAGGAGATTCTATTCAAGGATTGTCCATTATATTGGTCGACTACTTGGTCTGTACTATCACGGTATATCAATCACTCAATCCTCACTCTAAATTCAATTACTTACAGTGAAATGTTGATCCGTTGTCGTTCTTTGGATGATTCCACTTCATCCGATGGTCCTCTTCCTTCTTCCCTCTACTCTTTCCTATGCATCCAAAAGGTCACTCACTCCTCTCTCTCTCTCTCTCTCTCTCTCTCTCTCTCTCCCTCCTTCATCATTCTCTTCATCAGGCCATCTCCGATGATCTCTCACGTCTTCAATTGACTGTTCTTCACAATCAGATGCTCGTTACACTTCGAGTAGTCAGTGTTAGTTATCTATCCTGCCGTCCCATCAATCAATAATCCTTCAGATCTATTGTGATAATCTCACCTCCTACAGTAATCATCTTCTACAGTTAGCCTCGAGGGAAGCGGAATGCTGCAAGGTACTGTAGACTACTGTAGTCAATCAATCGATAATCATGATAGAGTCGAGAATGTCGAACAGTTCGGGCTTTGAATGGAATGGAACAATCAATGGTATTTATGAGAGAGAATTGGAGAAGATTTAGTCTCATCGAAGGAATGGAAGAAAGTGAAGAAGGACGATCTATTGGAGAGACTGCTGAGAAAATGGTTGAAAATACAATGGAGAAGGTAATTGTATTCTTCCTTCTCTCTAGTCGTTCAATCTCAGGTAACTCATTCTCGCGATTCTCTTCTTTCTGTGCTACTCGATATCCGATGTACAGAGGGTGAGCATATAAGAAAAAAACAAAGACTAGAAAATAATGTATAGGATTGGATCGAATCAGTCAGAAGATGTTAATGGATAGGAAGGAGTTCAAGAGTACACTGGCTGCATATATGAGGGAATTAAGTGAAGAAGAGAGATTGGATGAAGTCTGTCCCTTCCTCTCTTAATTCATTCCCTTTCCTTCCTTCAGATAGCTCGAGAAGTTGATCGAATCTCATGTGATTGTGTAGAAGGATTGGAAACATCTCTCGTCTCTCCTCTTCTTCATCTTTCATTCGCTCATCTCTCATCAAGGATTTCTTCCCTCCTTCGATTCAATCACACTGAAGAATACTATCGATTCATCTACGTGAGTACAGTAATCGTCCTACCATATTCCTTCTTTCCTCTCAGGAAGCTCTTCAATTGAGTGGTGAAGTATTGGGAATAACTCAATGTGATTCATCTCTCTTTCGTCTTCTTCATTATCATTCTCAGCCAACGAAAGATCTAATCAGACAATTCTATGCTTATCTCGCTGATCAAACAACGTCCAATCAAGATGTTCGTCTTTCTTTATTTTAAGAATCAATCGATAATCTCAGATTTCATCTTTAAATTTCATCAAAATGCGAACTTCAGCCTCATTTGTCAGTGATGGTCTCATTTCTCTATCACTGCATGGTAAACTGTTCCCTCCCCCTTTATCAATCAATTCATCCATTCAGTAACATCAACCTCTGGTCTATTCCATCCCATGTCTCAAATATGTTCCAATTCGCTATTCCTTCGTGTTTCTCTTCTTCCTCTTTATCTCTTCGATCCACCTTATTCATCTGAACTACCAGTCAAATCACTCTTCCGAAAGAGCACTGATCTCAAGAGAAGACATTCATTCCGAATGTGAGTGATACATCGTAATCCTCGTCTACAGTACCCTCTTTCTCTCTCAGACTCATCTCTCCAGAAGCGTTTTACACTCACGGAAGTGTAGTAGCAATCTCACTAATCGAGAAGGATTATCTATCTATCGAAAGAGTTATCGGTATCTCATATTCATTCAAACCAGTGGTCAATTCTTTTCTTTAGGAAATCATTTCATTCTTCTCTCACAGATAACAATTTCTCATGGATTCTCACATGATTTATCTCAATTTCGAACTATTCCATTCACAGTTCCTCCTCCACTTAATTCCATTCCCATCTTCACAACTCTTAAAACGAGATCATCAAATGATCGAATAGCAAAGGAATTCGTTCGAAGTGAAACAAGGAAGACATTGAAGAAATCTCTTCGATCTAGTCATATCTTCATAACCCAATCCCTTTCGACTCTTTCGCTCCCATGACTAAATTAGATCAACATTTTATGTATTACTCTAAACGTTAAAAATCGACAATAAAAAAACAATCAAAGTAGAAACATGTGAGGGAAGAGGTGGATTGTGGAAGAGAAATAGTACCGAGACGATGAATGAATGCGAGTAATGAATCTAAGAAAGAGAGAGATAAATAATCCATTCCAGTCTATCTCATGATTACTGATTCGGGTAGGTTTCTCTGAGGCCCGTGATACTCATAACCGGACGACCGGAAGATTGATAAATGAGAGGATAGGCATAGGGATACGGTAGACGTGCATTGGTGTACTTGGTCGAGAATGGTGTGGATGAGGAATGGGAAAAGGAACTCGAAGTGGGGAAGTAGCTAGCAATTGAGGAGAAGAATCAAGGCATAGTATGAAGAGATAAGGTAGAATCTATGTATTGAGCTTGCGCATATCAAGGCATCTGAGGTGATCAAGAGAAGGAAGAGGGAGAGAGAGCAGGCAAAGGGGGAGAGGGATACTGATGGAGAGAGATGATCATCATTCTCACACTCTAACATCACCATGTGATCTAGATAAAATGTGAGAAGATATGACTTCCTCTTTTCATTAATATTCCTCAAACTAGGCGATAATTACATATACTACGAGGGAAAGGGAGAGACGAAGAGGGAAAGGGAGAGACGAAGAGGGGAGGGGAGATAATCATCCCGTGTGATTCAGTTTAATCGGAGTCTGCATAATTGATCGAGATGAGGAATGAGTTCGCTCGTGCTTCGTTAAATGATCAGAACGCATGAATCTGAAAGACCATTTTGGTTAGGAGGCTCAGCACTGGTCAACTAGACAACTATCAGAAACCGGTATAGAATTTTCATCTTGTCTATGTTGTCTATAACTTTTCGATAGTCAAATAAGTAACTAACTTCTTTCCACAACTAGTACATGCAAATCTCTTCTCTCCCGTGTGAGTCCTTCGATGTCTCTGTAATTCATCCGATCGAGTGAATCTCTTCTGACAATGATTCCAATCGCATGCGAATGGCTTGTTACCCGCGTGACCTGTAAAGCAATTGCTTTCATTTACATTTCCTTTTCTTGGGCCTTTCTATTTTTCGTCCATCTTATCGTTGGTGGCTACATTCAATCGTTTCGTATGCCCAGACAATCCTACTGTTAAACAAAAAAAAATTGTTGTGAAATCAAAAAAAAGTTTAGAGATAAGTTATATTGCAAAAAAAAGAATAGGTCGTTCACATCATCCAAACGAAAAATCAGATAAGCTAGAAGAGCTGTGCATTAGTCTTAAATAATAATGATGGTACCTCTCAAATGTGCCCGTAGATGACTCGTCTTTCCATAAGTCTTCGAACAGATATGACAGATGTGCAATCGACTCTTTCCCTCGGCACTGCAAGGGAAACACTCAATAATGCATTACTTACACGCTATTTAGTCACTAGGCAATCTAAAAAAATCGTTTTCGCCAACATTTCTCTTTGAATATGATTTTTTTTACGATTTTATAAAACATTTCGAAAAACATAATAACTCACGTTTTTCCAATGTTACTCTGGCAGTTGGGACACGTGCACGCACATCGCTTTGGCATCTGCAAGCAACCAGTTATTCATTGCTATTCATAAACATTTTGATATCATGTTGATCTTCACCACTTAGTGGAAGAAAGTCGCAAAGAAAAGAATTTCAAAGGAAACCATTTGGTTTTCCTGTTTCAAAAGGGTTTTATACGTGATGGGACTCACATCAGCTCCAACTTCAGCACTCCAACTCTTATTGTGTTTCGTTTCATATCTCCTATCTTCTCCACTATCGTAATCACTCTGCATTGTAGGAGTCATCCCTCCATCCGCCTCTTCGTGAACCATCTATAACGATTTATTACATTGTCAAAGTATGATCTAGCCTGATCACAGTGTTTCTCACAAGTAAAAGAAGTATTTTTTCCGGACGTTCTTAATTTGTAATGTGTGTTATCTTTCGATTAATTTCTTCCATTATAAAATAAAACAATAGTAATAATCTCACATCAACTCCATCAGCATTTCCAGCTGGATTATCATTAGTAATAATCCATTTCTGTGGATCATTCGGATCTTGTTGAAAGTGGAGATTTCCTGAATATCTTTCATTCTCAAACGTATTTCTTCCTTTCCATTCTTCTCCTCTTTTTGCTGCTTTCTCCCCCTTGATTGTATCTCATCCTAAGTGGGCCACATTGCACTACCACTCTCTTCATTCTCCATACTCTCTCACTCTTCTCAATCTAAACAGCTCTCCCTCTCTTTTCTTCCTCTCAACTCGACACGCCCACTGAGAGAGAGAGAGAAAGTGGGAGTGTCTCTCAACAATCAATAGCTCCTCCCCCTCTCTCGACTAGATTCCAGCCCCTTTCCCTATTTTCTTCCCCCTCTCCCATCAATTACCTTAATTGAGCCCCTGAGAGGGAACAGGTTGAAGCATACACATGAAACATCTCAACACCAATCAAGAGAGTCTAAGATAGTGACCAACCCCTTATTCCATTTAATCAATACTGATCAACATACCGAGAGTGATTCTCTGTTGACTAGCAGCAGCTGCAGCAGCTTTATCTTGATCAGAAGTAGAAGAGGAAGGTGTCATAGGTTGCAAATGAGTCATCTGTTTCTTATTCCCCCCTCCACCTCCTCCACTTGAAATGGGAGTGGAAGTAGATCCACCAGAGGAATCTCCTTGGATGAGGGGAATAAATGTGAGCTGCAATCAACAAATCATTACTTCACTCAATAGACTCAATTCACGTGATTTTCCCCCACACACACCATTTCAGGTTTTCCTCCTTTTAGTCGAGTAGACTCGATCACATGTGACCATCGATTAAATAAGTGGAAGCGATTACGAAATCAAGCGAAATTTCAAAACGTTTTCGATATAATCTCAGGTAAGAAAGTATTGATCAAATAAATAAGTCTGACCGGTTGGCTTGCTCCATGATTGGTAGTAGGTTGAAGCAAGTAAACTTGCTGTTGTGGGGCCGGATTCTGAATCAGAATCACTTTCTGCACTCCTGCTCCAGGTTTCGGTAAAATCGGAGTTTCAGCCATAGGAGAAGGGGGCGGCGAGTAGATGGGGGAGGAGCAACTGAGTCCCGCCTCTATCCGCCCGACGCGTCTGTCCCTTCGCGTCGCGTTTCACGCTACGCGTCTGCCACTCTCTCCTACATACACACTCTATAACCTCCTGTAGTGATCCTAGGCGTCTCTTCTTACTGTACACTATCTTCTCTTCCTCGGCCGGTATTTCTCTCGAGTTGCGTTTTTAACGCCCATTGTATGATACGTAAGACAATATTTTCCATTTATCCATTTGATATAGCACTCTATAAAACAGAAAACAGAAAAACAAGCAAAGCATCACATATTCCCAAGAGTGAACTATAAAAACGATCTTGCTCAAATAACAAGGTAACAATGAGTGAATGGCAAGTTTACTTCTTCTTTCCAGCTGTAAGACCAGCTCCGGCATTGAACTTGAATAGGATGACATCTCCATCTTCCACCACATACGTCTTTCCTTGTTGACGATACTTTCCACCTGCTTTCACCTGCAACTCATAATAATTGCTAATCATTTGAAAATCAATTTTTTTTTCTTAAAAATTCGAATGAGTGATGAGAAAAAGAATAAAATGGAAAACTTTCGTTACCTTAGTTTCGTCTCCCAATTCGATGAGGTCAGCTACTTTGAATACTTCAGCCATAATGAATCCTTTCTCGAAATCAGTATGGATTCTACCAGCTGCTTGAGGTGCCTTCGTTCCCTTCTACAATAATTAACACTATTATTTATTGCGTTTCCGCATTCTCGTATAGAAAATTTTTCTTGAGGAAGCGATATTGGCAAGCTTAATGATGAGTAATTTTCCAATAGCGTGTTAATATGGCGAAAATGAACACTAGAATACAACGCAGCTCAATGTTATACGAACGAAATAGTATCCTATTCCTTATGATTTACATACCTGGATGGTCCATGCCTTCACTTCATCAGCTCCAGCAGTGAAGAAGTATTCCAACTGGAGTGCCTTGTATCCAGTGTGCACGATCTTGTCCAGATTAGATGTCGTCTCGCTCTACAATACATTGATGAGAAAATCAAGCACAGATCATACAATTCCAATCAAATGTGGAATTGAGTATCAACAATGTACCTCCTTGAGGAACTTGGCTCTCTCATCCTCGGGCATATCAATCAGCTTGCTCTCGAATACTCCCGAGAAGGGAATGAGAACTGCTCCAGGATCGTTCTTGTCGATCCACTCCTACAAATGAACCGCATTTTCCCATCTCATTACACATGCATTGTCTTTTATAAGAATTGAGTTAACATGCCCCCATAAGAGTTAGTAGTGCATAATTCGTGAGACTAAGTTAGTGACATACCTTGATCTTGGGCAGCCATTTGTTCTTCTTTCTGATGTAGTCCTTCTCAGTCAGATTCACGAGATATACGATGGGCTTCGAAGTGAGCAGGAGGTGCTGTAATTGGTAAAATAAGGTAATCACTATCCCAGCGAAAAAAATGTCATTCACAAGGAGAGGAAGCCGTACTATACCTAGCTATTAAATGACGGCCATATGCAGGAGGATTTAAGCTAACTATCCATGAATCAGTTGCAATTTTCCAGAAATATATGGAAATGCTAAATAATACGATACCTTATTGAGTGCCTCGATTTCCTTCTCATTCCAGTGTTCCAATCTCAATGGTTTCTTTTCCTCAGTGAGCATCGTCTGCACCTTCTTCAGACAATCGTACTCAACCTACAATACACAATCACTTCTTTAATCTGTCTTCTCAGTCATACCTTCTTGGTCTTGTCATTAGCTCTAACAACGAGAGCTTCGAGCTTCTTCACAGCTCCCTCGAGATACTGCAGATCCTTCTGGACAAGCTCATTCGCAATGATATCCAGATCACGAGTTGGGTTCACCTGAATCAGATCAGGAAATTAACATTATTCTATAAACAACAAATATTGAAAAAAATTCTTCGACCTTTGATGCATCATTGTCTCTAGATACTACTAATGAATATTGTAATATCATAAATGTACATACATCTCCCTCGACGTGGATGACATCTTCATCGTCGAATGCTCTGCACAGATGGAAGAGTGCATCACAAGCAGAGACGTGAGAGAGGAAGGCGTTTCCCAGTCCCTGTCCCTCGGAAGCCCCCTTCACAAGACCAGCAATGTCCACAACATTGAGGAACGCCGGAACCTATAGTACAATTATTCGAATTCAAAAACTTCAACATCAATTCACAAAATATAGATACGGACATACCTTGCTGGCGGGTTTGTAGTGCTCAACGAGCCAATCGAAGCGAGTATCCGCCACCAGAACTCGAGCCTATGGTACATTACATTACAATTGCACACGAGTATGTTGCGATACCTCATTAGGATCGATGGTGCAGAAGGGGAAGTTCTCAGCAGGAATGGCCGACTTGGTGAGCACATTGAAGAATGTACTCTTACCAACGTTGGGCAGACCCAGAATACCCATCTAAATAGACACTATTGTGGGCATCAATACCGAAACAATACTTCCTAACATAAGAAGAGTCATACTAGACTGATAAGATGGAGAATTGCGCACCTTCAGGTTGGTTCCAAGACGACCAATCAGAGGAGGTCTCTCCTCCACAACGTTCTTCTTGGGAGGCATATTTCACTCTGTACAATCAGCCTAATTGAAGACAAGACACACCACAACCACTCTCTCAAAGATATCATATACCGCCTCAAGCGGAGAAATGAGCAAACTCGAGAAGACGATATGCACGGGAACAATTTTATTCGATCGTTCATGAGTATCAGTACATTGGTGCATCGAATTATTAGACTTAAATGGGGAAAGATCACCAACATGAAGTGGATAATTTGCAAACGGGTGAGAAAATACTACTTTGTAACGTAACAAGAGATATAAATAGTAGATTAACACAACAAGAAGAAAATTGCAAGGAATGAGAAGATAGAAGAGATTGAACATACAACTTAGAATGGTCGAGGAGGCATTCCACCCATGGGAGGTCCACCGGGTCCACCGAAACCGGGCATCATCATTCCCATTCCAGGTCCACCAACACCACGAACCTGCAAATAAATTGTTCATCGGAATTGCTTGATGAAATTAGAACTGAATAAAAGAAGGGTGAATGATTTACCTGTCCCTGGAGACCAGGAGGAGGTCCACCCTGTCCGGGCATGGGAGGCATGGGCATTCCTCGTCCAGCGGGCTTGGCCATACCGGGTCCACCGAGTCCTCCACCCTTGGGGAGACGACCCGAATCTTCGTCCTTAGGAGGAGGACCACACACGGTGAGAGAGACGATGTGCTCTCCACGCAACAGAACAAATCCGAGTGTTCGCTTCTCCTCTCCTTCAGTCTTTCTGCCTGCCTTCGGCTTGATCTGACGGAACTCCTCGCAATCCGAGAGAAGCACATTCATGTGCTTGTCGAAAGCTGTAAACATAGGAGTTAATTAAAATAAAATTATGATAATTATTAAAAGAACATAAAAAGTAAAAAAGGAATAACATAAAAAAAGGAGAGATCAGGATATTCCCTTGCCAATCTAACCTTTGAAGTATCCAACAAAGGTTCTTCCGTCCTGTAGAACAACCTTCATCTGGAAGTTCAGATGCTGCATCATCTTATTATTCTTCGAGATCGTCATTTTGACTGTGGATTGGTTCGAAGTACCTGGAAGGAGTATTTAGATGAAACGTCTGAAAGAGAAAACATAAATCAAAACACTACGAAATAGCTTCAATAACACAAGCTCCATCCGTACAGAATACATAATAATTTTGCCGAGTAATAGATTCAAACAACAAGCAATATCACTAGATAGTTTCTTAAAGGTACAATTGAATATAATTCACACTTTCGTCGTTGCTAGAGATTGAATATAACAAGGTATTCAAGGAGGGGATACGATGACCATAGGTATTATTTAGATTCCCTAGCACTACAAACATATAAAAACATTAAAACAACATCAATAATCAATTTTAAAGCGATTTTTAAGCGGGCTTTCGAAAACGACTCGTATTTGAAAATTGGTACGGTAAGTACCACGATCCGTCAGGCAATTCCTGCTAGGACTATTTTACTTACTTTGAAAATTTTACTGTATTAAATGTTACTTATTTATTTTAATTCTTAGTAAAAAAAAATGTTGTTAATGTCAACAGAGTAACGATAGGCACACATTACAATCGGGAATTCTCTATGGATGGAATATTCAGACCGTTTGGATGATATATGTTTCAAGTACCGTAATCCATGCTTGGAAGTTAATTGTATGATGAGATCTCACTATTTGGGACACTTTGATATGATAAATGTATATTTGTTGAATTCCTCCATCAAAGATTCTCTTGTGAGTGGGAGGAGTTGGGTGGGATTGAGTCTCGCAAGTAGAAGAGTGATGGCTTTTTGTCTTTTGTGATCTCATGGGATTTGGGGGAAGCATTCATAATCGACGTCCTTCCATTCTTCTCTATCTTCATCCAGTAGATCTTCTTCCCCATCTTCAAAGTGAGTCCAATTCTCTTCTCTCTCTCTCACCCATTTATTCGTCCCTCTTCACTCCTTTTTCAGTGTTATCTGATGATCACAATGTCCCTCAGTCTACCATGGAAGCTGCCTCTGTCCTATGGAACATATCTCGTGCTTTCCTTGCCAGACTTCTATTCGTAATCCATTCTGTCGCTACGGTAACTTTCATTTATCGAGTGATGACTACCGTACTCTCAGGTGTGGCAAACTTCTCTAGTAACAGAAGCAGAATGGCTATGGGGGTTCGCTCTTCTCATTTTATTGGTTGTCTTCGAAGGAAGTCACACAATCATAATGAGAGCAGGAGACGAGAGGAAATGGTTAGAATGAGAGATAGACCAGATATATCACTAATCACTTCTCTTAATAGGTTCTGTACTTCAGTACTCCTGTATGTTCTTGCAACAGCCCCTCCCATTTGGATGTTGGAAAGACATCTTTGTGATCTTAGAGTGGAATATTCCGCCGCTAAAGATGGAAAACCAGTCCCTATCCGTAACTGAGTATCTGTTTATCCGTTCGAAGTCTTCAATTGCAGCATTCATAACTCTAGATGATGATGATCAGACTAACGAAGTATTACGAGTACAGATAGTCGAACAGGTATACGGTATCTATTGGTCGATTGATCTACCGTATACTCTCAGGTTATGCTGGTAGTATTGATTCTTGGTCGATGGTTACTGCCTAAGGGAGAGATTTCATCTGAACAACTCTCTCAGATCTTATTGGCTTATCTCGTGAGTCTCCCATTGAAAAGACCATTCCATCTCAACCAAAACAACTTTTGCATTCCAAGAGAGTCATTTCATTCCTCACAAGAGACTAAAGATTTCTCTCTTTCTACTCCATCTTCCTGTTGGGGGCAAGAGGAAGTTTCTGAAGAAGAAAATATGAAAAATGAGATGTGGATCCATTTGTCTCTTCAATGTCTTCTTCAATAGTTCTTCACCCTTTTCTTCTCTTCAGGCGATAGCATCGGATATCGTTGAATTCTTCGATGTATTCAAAGAACCAATGGTATACAAGAGTAGAACCATTCAACATGTTGTACTATTCGCATGGACGGTACCGTAACCTCTCCCTCTTCAATCTACTGTAATCCTTCACAGCTTTCTCTTCTTCAATTTCCCTTCGTGATTACTACAAGTCGAGCTCGAAAGATGAGAGTAGCAATAACTAAAGTGGATGATTATGCAACGAGATCAGTAGAAAGAAAGAGAAGTGGAATATGGAAGGTATTCCCCATTCTCCTCAAACACTCTCTTCAATACTCTTCTCAGATGACATATGATGTAGATCTATGGGCAATCGTTCTTGCAAATGTTCTTCAAGATATTCCCTTCCTTCTAGTGAGTCCTTCCTCCCCTCCCTCCCTTCTCCCCCTTTTCCCTTCACAGGTCCGTCTCTATCTCATGCTCTTCTATCGTCTCTCTAACTATACTCTCATATTCTTCACATGCAAGAATGCTCTCATCATTCTTCTTCAGACATATCGGTCATTTATTCAATCGATATGTTATCATTACCGTACCCACACAGAGCGATAATTCTAATCAACGATCGATACGTGGAGAAGAAGCCTAAACCTCCTCCACCAGCAAAGGAACTTCCTCCTCCTCCAAGGAAGAGAAGAAGAACTAGAGGAAATGTAAAGTGAGTACCGTACTCTTTTCCTTTCTCTTCCCTTCGAGACCCAATATATTTGAGTCGAGGAGAAGACGATGAAGAAATGATGCTCACTGAACCACTCACTCCTAAGAATCCGAAGAAACATGATAAACATGGTCATCACACAACGAAGAGAGGAAAATCAATATCGATAGAGAGAGATCGTAGTCCCGCAACAAGAGTGAGAGATACTGTATCTTCTCCATCTATCGATTGAATTTCAGAGTGGATCAATGGATGCTCGAGATTTAATTGGAAGTGGAGCATCGAGTCAAGGAGATCATAATAGAAATGCAAGAGAGAAGAGAGTAAAGATGAAAGGGAAGAGAAGAGAAGAAAGAGATAGAGATAGAGAGAGGGAAAGAGATCGGGATAAGATTGATCGAGATAGAGAAAGAGAACATCGATATAGGGAAAGAGACTACAGAGAACGAGTCTGATTATCTATCTTTATTCTATCGTTTACCTCGTATAAATACATTGTGAATCAATAGAGGATCGATCAAATGAATATCTTCTTCTATGGTTGATATTTCTGTAGGAGAATAACAGCATTCGTCCCTCCGAATCCAGATGAATTCACTAGAGCACATCCATCTAAAGGGAGGATTGTCACTTATTGGTGATGAAGAATCACAATGATCAACATCATCCTCACCATTTCTCTCCATTTTCTCTCCCATCTGTACATGTCTTATCCTCACACAATCACTCTTCAATAGATTGAGTGTATGAGGTAGTTCTCCCCTCTCCAAACTGAGTACTGTAGCCAATGTCTCTATTGATCCCGCTCCTGCTAGAAGGTGACCAATGTGACCCTGCATTCATTACCTTTTACTCTCATTCTTCATCAATTCCAAGTGTTCAATCTCCCTCTTACCTTATTACTGCTCACTTTGACTCTCTCTCCCAATAGATTCTGAATAGCCTTCGCTTCAGCTTCATCTCCATTCCGAGTGGAAGTCGCATGGGCATTCACATATTCAATCTGAACTTTCATCTCTTCACCTCAAATACTCTTCTTTCCCCCTACGTGTTCTCTCTCGATTCCTCCATCTTTCATCGCTCTTTCCATTGCCATTCTTAATCCATTTCCATCAGGAGGAGGTGATGTGATATGAGAAATATCCGATGAAATTCCTAAAATAGTCTCCCTCTCCCTCTTCTCTCTCTCTTCTTCACTCACCAAATCCTTTCATTTCAGCATAAATCTTGACTCCTCTCTTTCTCGCATCTTCTTCTCTTTCCAGGAATACAAATGCACTTCCTTCACTCATCACAAATCCCGCCCTTCAATTCCATTATCGTAATCTCCTCACTTCTCTTCGGGACTCACCTTTTCTCATCGAATGGAGTGCTCAATGCATCTTTTCCTCTTGCGAGAGCTCTCATTCTTCAAAACAGCCTTCCTATCTGATCTCTGATATATGTGGAATACCTCGCGAAAGCATGAATTCCCAATGGAGTAACTGCAGCTTCCGTACTTCCACAGATGGCTCGTCGCACACTTCCTACAGTAATAAATCGATTGATTCTATCTACCGTACTCTTACCGTATCGTATCCGATGGAAGGCCGATCCAATTGAATGAACGCCCGTTGCACATGCAGTACTCATACACTCTGCACCACCACGGATACCGTATCTGGAATGGATACGGTAGATGAACCATCTATCGATCGATCACTCACTTCATGGCAACATATCCAGCAGGCATGTTATTGAGTATTCTTGGAGTGAAGAAAGGACTTGTCTTTCTTCCCTTTCCACTCCGAACCATCTCAAAATGGATGATCATTCTCACTCATAGTCTTCTCTTCTTTACCTCCGCTGTATCACCAATCAATTCTAAATCGACCACTCCGGTTCCCACATTAACCATTGTCTCCGTGTGATCCATTCCCTCCAATCCCGCATCCTTCATTGCCTTTAATCAATCCATCACTACCGTACTCCCATCTACCGTATACCTCAGCCGCAGCCATCTCACTCCACAGTACAACTCTTCCCTTCTCTCTTCTCTCAGGAGAAGGAATCTCTTCGATGACGTCATCTGATACCTGACCATCAATGGATTCTCTTCATTCCTTCACCCTCTCTTCTACCTGCCCCACAACATACTGCAGTTGTTCATTCCATTTGAGTATTCCTTGATTGGACATCAATCCCTTCCAGAGGGAAGAAACTCCCTTTCCATAGGGAGAAATACATCCCAATCCAGTTACCACCACTCGATGGCCTACCATCTATATAGATACTGTATCTTCCCTTTCTCTTTTCATCTCTCAAATATCTCCTACCGACTTCACGGACTGTCTTCTACACAAAATCATTCACATTTACAACTTTATCGGCATTAAAATGGTAACAATATGAGAATAGACGGAATATGTCAATCTGTCAATAAGTGATCACAAATGGAATGATGAAGTGAGTACGGTAATCGATTACTGTACCATCTCTTTCAGTTTCTCAGCAAGTTCGAGAAGATTCTTTGCGAGAGGCGAATCAGAGTTCTTCTCGAAGAAATCTTCACCATCGTCCATACACTGTAATGAGATACAATTGATCTTTGATCTCAATCATATCTCCATATAACACAAACATATTCTTACTTTAGCCAATCTTGGATCGAGAGGAAGTTTAGCGAGAAGAGGAATCTTGAATTCCTCACACATCTTCGCTGCTCCTCCAGTCGTAGATGGGAAGAGATCAGAGCACTCCTGATATAATCATTTTCATTATCTCGTTTTTATCTATCTCATCCCATCTCCTACTTACCTTGCAATGAGGGCATGAGAATCCACTCATATTCTCGACCACTCCAATCACGGGAAGATTCGTCTTGTGACAGAAGGAAATCTGAGAAAAGAGTGTGGAACGGTAAAGATCAAAGATCACTTGATCCCACCTCCTTTCTCACATCCAACAGTGCAATCTCTTGAGGGGAAGTGACGAGTACAGCTCCATCCACTGAACCAGCCTAGAATTGGGATACTGTACTCTCATCTACCGTATACTCTCCATCTCTACCGTAATAAACTCACTCCCATCAGCAACTGCACACTGGAGATGTGTTCATCGGAAGTGCCAGGAGGAGTATCGATTAGGAGATAATCTATCTGCAACGAAATCTTGCCTCTATGCACCACACACAGCTTTCGACACTTCTCTGGTTTAGGCGGATCTTTTTCTCACAAAGTATTATTTCCCTATCATTCTCATTCCTACTCCTTTCACACCCAGAGCGAACAGAGAAGTTCCCAGCTTTCTACCGTACTCTACCGTACTCCCATACCTCTCCCCAGTTGACATCAGTGAGGAATTGTTTGATAATGGCAGCCTTTCTCGGTCCTCTCCACACGACGGCATCGTTTTTATTGTCGAGAAGGAAAGCGATTGACATCACACAAAGATTGTCTTTCACCTAAATGAGCACTCATTTAGTGAATGCAGACTTGAGTTTCATCTAGGAATAAATAAATGTGATACCCCAATGGGTGCCCATCCATCTGCACTCTGATGCACTCCCTCTCCTTCCACTCCCAACATACGAGGAATTGACGGACCACACAGATCGATATCCAGAACTGCCACCTGGAATAACAATTTTTTTCGTATCGAAGATAAAAATGATCCGAATATCAATAAAATCATCATCGTAATAATTCTCTCACCTGTACTTTGGGATCACTAGCGAGTGCGAGTGCGAGAGAGGTCGTCACTGAACTCTTTCCCACTCCGCCCTTTCCAGACATCACCAGAATCTGAGATTCAAAATTGTTTATACCCAAATCGCATGACTCTGTTCTCGAAACAGACTGAACATGAGATAACAAGATATATCATCAACCGATTTCCATCCCTCATCGTACCCCCCACTAACCTTGTGCTTCACTTCACTCAATCGATCGATAACTCCGCTCACATCTGGCTTGGGAGGACCCTGGCCGGAAGCGCATGAAGCCTGAAAAAAAAGGAAGATATTTCATCAATAATTCGTCTCAATCACAAAAGAATCGATGAGCGTCGGTCCCCTTCAGCATTCCATATGATTGATGCTACCGTAATCGTCCATGTACCGTACCTGTCCGGGGCAACCAGCACATGCACTTGTCTTTCCTGCATTACCCGATTGAGTACCGGGACAACCTGCATTCGCATCTACCGGAACGTCGCTCATTACTGAGATATTATAATTAGGATAAATAAATCGCAAAATGGCTAATTAAGGTACTTGGCGTGAAAATGGACACGATGTGCTCGTAGAACGAGAATAGTGATGTAACCCGTTTATCGAAGCTTATCAATAGGGGTCGAATGTACAAGAAATGACCTGATAGAATGTATGGGGATGAAGAACAAGGATGAAAGAGTTCCTAATGAGAGACAATATCACGAAGTAAATGGAGTATTGAGATATGCGACAAGATTGGGTGCACGAATGGGGCCGATTCCTTGGCACAATCCAAGATCGGTCTCTTTCGCGTCTGCCAGTCTTTTCAAAGTCCCGAACGAGGCCAGAACCTGCGAATAGACATGCGTGATTATGATTAAACAGACGAGAGTACTACACAATGGAAACCTCGTGGAGGGGTGAAGAAACTCGCTTATCGCTTTCATTGATCTATGAAACGATTGAGAAAAAGAACGGCAGAAGAGCCATTCGAGAAAAGTTCTCACGAAAGTAGCCACTAGCTGTGTGCTCTCTCCCCCTCATTGCTCTCATCACACAAACTACACATTTCACCATCGAGTTGGACACACAAGTAAACCAACAATCGAACAAATTACACTCCATTCATTCTATTCATTACTTTGATAATTTAACCATAGAAAGGAAATAAAGAAAGTGTGTTACCCTCTTAGCATCACTCTTGGTGACTCCTCTTGCTCCCGATACGAGTCTCACTGCCTCTTCTCCCAATTGAGATCGTTCGTCATCACGCACATTCCTTCAATTACAATCATTGTAAGACCCCCCTCTATTTCCCTTACTTCTTCTTATTTCCTCCCGTGTGTTCCTTCGATTCCACGAGTTTAATCGATTCGATGTATTCTGCCGCCTCTTCGATACCCTCAAATCATTCTGTATCACTTTGACTCTTCATAACTCATTCCAAATCTGATCAACCATACCTTTGCTACAATGAGAGTCCATTCCATTCGGAAGCAGAGAAGGGATAACTCTCTAAGAATCATTCGCAGTACTCTCCCCTAGATACCGTACCCCCATCTCTACCTGAGTGAATGTCTGCTCTCAGTGACATTATCCACAACAAGAAGAATCTTTGTCGCATATTTATTCTCGGCCTTCCCCGTCAATCGAGTGTGAATGTACTGATTGTGTAGCTGAACGGATTTTCTATATTTTGAAGAATGTTTAATAACTCACTTTGTGATATGCGAGTGCGAGGAATACGATACCAATAGTGGAATCAATCTCGATATCACACGATACTTCTCCCCATTCATATCGAACCAACTGCAAGGATTCATTCAATCGATTCTTTTCCTCTTCACTTACTCTGATGTACTGTAGTAATGGATTTCCTTGTTGTCTCTTTCTATTGATGACAACTCCCGATGCAGAAACATTCCTAGTAACAGGAGGCATCGAAGTTGACGTTGACGCCATTATCTACCATGAGATTACCGTATCTGTCGTAGACTACCGTACACCAAATTCGATATTTACAAAGTTCGCTTGCGCAACTTCATCACGTATCAATTCGAGCAAAATTATAATACAGTATTTATTCCGTTTGTCAATAGGAATCCCAAGTGAATTGTACAATCCAGTAATTGCAGTGTTCGTTTAGCACATAGAGACGATAACTCGTTTACGATCATTTAAGGCTACGATGGTCGAATCAGAAAAAGAAAGGGAAAAGGAATACCGATCAGTATTTACAATCAATCAATAAATTAGTTATATCATATAATTCTAGTGATCCGTTCTACATACAAGTGGAATGCGAAGTAATATATATCCTACAAGTGAATGGTCATGGGGAAAGAGAGAAAGGGAAGGGAATAAGCTCGAGGTATGGAAGGGAGGAATACTATAGTGGACTGCCCTCATCTTATCTAAACTGCTCCAAATTCCTTCATCCATAGTGCATATTTCTCAACGTCTTTCTGAGAGACTGAAGATGACGTCCTCTTGATTGCAGTTAGAAGATCTTCCCGAGTTACTGGGAGATCAACCTGAAGGAGATATCGATTGGAAGAGGGATGGTGTTACCGTACCTTTTCATTAGCAAGTGCGGCAATCTGTGTTGCATCGAGTGATTCAGTGAGTCGTCTCAATCCCATCATCGATGCTTCTCTACACACATTCGTCATATCCGCACCTCAAGAGAGAATGAGAATGATCTTCGATTCATCAAATACTCCATTGACTCATTCACATCAACCACTCTCTCTCTCTACTTCTTCCTTCCTTCTCTCAAATGAATGAATAATACCTGAGAATCCTTCAAGAAGTGCAGCCATCTCAGCCAGATCCACTCCAGGAGCCAATTCAACCTGTAATCATCCATTCCTTCCTCTATCCATTGATTAGTCTCCAGTTGCTCTTTCACCTCTTCCACTTATCCTCTCTCTCCCTCTCTCATCTCTTGATCCCTAACCTCTTCTCCCCTCTAACTCATTCATTACTCATCCCTTTCTTCTTCCACTCTCGCCATTCCCCTCTCTCAATCACCTGTTTTCCTATCTCTTTTTACATGTTGTTCTATCTCTTGAATATCCGTCTGTAATCAATGTCTTCATCATCATCAGTCAATCACATCTTTCACATCTTCTCTCATTGTCTCAATATCCTCAGGGGATCAACACTCTCTTCCAACCATTCTCCCACATCTCTTCTCTCTTCACTCTTCTCAGTCTTCACAACAACTCTTCAGATCGATAGTCATTCATTCATTTGATATTCCCTCTCCTTCTATTGATCTCAACCGTACCTCATCAAGTGCAATCTTCAATAGTGATTCTCTCGCGGGGAGATCAGGAAGAGGGATGTAAATCCTCTTCTCCAATCTTCTTCTCAATGCTTCATCTGTAATTACCCACTTAATCATTTCATTCTCGGAATCGTTTCGTTTGATGGTTTGATCACTCTTTCCTCCTATCTCTTCCCTCCCTTCCTCTCATTTACGACTTCTATTCTCTTGCACCCGATTCACTTGTACATCACTCTTGATAAGTGAGTGATTCGTGTGCACAATTGTCACAATCACACAATAAGCCCATTAATCACGATCAAATTCAATCATCATCTCAATCAATTCCATGCCCTATACAACTTAGAATGAGATTGAGTATCATGGACGAATAACAATATAAATAGTTCCTTACCAAGTTCCCATGGGAAGTTAGTGGCAGCGAGTACGAGTACTGGTTTATCAGCATCAACTGAGCATCCATCCATTTCAACGAGCAATTGAGATTTAACACGACGAGATGCTTCGTGTTCACCCTCACTACCACGACTGAAAGAGAGAGAGAGAAAGATCAAAGATCAAAGATCAAGAGAGGGGAGATCACTTACCGTCCTCCCAATGAATCAATCTCATCGATGAAGATGGTCGACGGTGCGTAGAGACGAGCCTGTCAAAGGTTCATTCTCATTTGTATCTTCCTTTCTCTTATGGATAATGTATGCATCCGTAATGGAACACATACGTCCCATCCCATTCCCTCTCTTCCATCACTCACCATTTCAAATAGAAGTCTCACAAGTTTCTCACTATCTCCTCTATACTTGCTTGTGAGAGTACTACTCGATACAGAGAAGAATGTCGTCTTGCATTCAGTGGCCACGGCCTTAGCCAGAAGAGTCTTCCCTGTTCCAGGAGGGCCCACCATACACACACCCTTCCATGGACGACGAATACCCTGAATGAGAGAGAAGGATACTGTAGATTAGGGGTACGGTAGATGAACTCAATCGATCTGACGCAGTGATAACTCCCACGCATTGAATGCCCGTGACAGCAGTCCTCCTTCTAACAAACACCTCTCTCTCTCATCTGATTGACCAGTGTTGATGGATCCCCCCCCCTTCCCTCCCTCTATCCTCCTCCTCCTCTTCTCATCGATCACTCAATCATTCTCCTCCCCCCATGTTCCCTCTTCCTCCCTCACTCAGTCTTCACATAGTTCAACTGAGTCATCCCCTCCCCTCTCCTCCCTCGATAGACAAGTCTCTCTTCAATTTGGTTCCTTTCCTGGTCATTCATGCATATCCAACCACTCCTTCTATCGGAGGTGCCACGTCTACCTTTTCTCCACCACTTTCTATCACCTTCACTCTTACCACTACTCCATATTCGAACCTCTTATTTTTTTATTCCCATCAAAAAGCGCCAATTTCCCACTACTGAACAGTTTTCGATGGTTCTCTTCGATAAGATCTCTCAATTCGATAACTTCTCTCGTTCTCTTCACTCCTTTTCTTCCACCCTCGCACCCCCTAACAACTTCGTTTTACCACGCTAGATGGAATTCCATACTTTTCGCCTGGTATTATAAATATTTCCTCGTTGCATCATCCCTACTCAACCCCCTCTCTCGTACCTTGAAGAAGTGAGGGAGCACAGTCGGGAGAATAACTGCTTCCTTCAATAATTTCTTCGCATCTTCCAATCCAGCAATTGTTGGCCATCTGGAGAGGAAGAGATGAAGAGAGGGGAGAGGGAAGGGGAGGGGAGAGGGGAGAGGCAAGGGGAGGGGAGAGGAGGAAGGGGGAGAAGGAAGAGTAATAAGGTGGAAATAATAGGATCAAAGGAAGTTGATAACAGCTGATCGACATCATTGTGTGATCAGGAGTGAATAATGCAATTATTGAGAGTATTCCTCATGACCCGATCACTCATTGATCACACAATCAACTATCGTAGTTACACTCATTCACTATACTTGTTTATCAATTGTTTACTACATGATTGACATGAGTTATTCTACTTTCTCTCTCCCTTCTCTCCTCTTTTCTTCTGTACTCACCTAACATCGAGATTCTTCTGTAGTATATCTCTTTCAATTGTATCAACTAATTCCTTATCATATCGTGCCAATTGTTCCCTCCTTTGATCATCTTCTGAACTTCGTCCATCTTTTCCATCAGTCGATTCACCCTGCAATTCCATCCTCTCATCTCTTATCTCCTTCCTTCCCAATCTCTACATCATCCTTCTATCCTATTCATTCATCTCTTGTCTTCAATATTTCCTCTGATCTCATTCATATTCCCTCTTGTATTCTCTAGTGATTCATTCTTCTTCATCACATTCCATCCACGTTTTCATTCTTTCTCCTTTCCTAATCTATCCTCGATCCCTACCGTATCCCCCTCCCCTCCCCCTTCTCGACCGTCCCTTTCCCCTCTCACAATTGAGTGCGTCGATGGCGATGATTCGAGAGTAAAGGAAGAAGAAGAAGGAGGAGGAAAGAGAGGAAGGGAAGAGAAGAAAGAAAAGAAGAAGAAGGAGGAGGGGAGGGCCACCCCACTACTAGTAAACAAGCACACTCGAACGGGGAGAGAAGAGACACGGTTAGGACTCCCCCCCCCCCCCCCCCCCTCCTCCCTCCCTTTCTTTCCCCTTAGAGACCCTCCTCGAAACTATTCCAACTCCCTTAAGTATGATCCCATTAGACTAGACACACTGAATATTTATATCACCCGTCTAGATACAGTATCCATCTTCATTCTACCGTACCTTCTTCAATGTAGATTGATCCTTGTCCTTTCTATCAATACCATTCTGGCTATTACTCTTCCTTAACATTGATCTATCAGTTCTCCTATCTCCTTTCTTTTCTTCTTCTCTTGATCTACTCCCTCCTTTCGATGATCCTCCTCCTCTCTTACTTCCTACTGTTGATTTCCGTGGAGGAGGAAGTGGCCATACATCTGATATCACTTCCATTATATCCTTCCCCTATCCACCCCCCCCCCTCCTTATCATACCTGGATCACTGGGAGGAGTCTCAGTAGATACGTCATCTCCAATCTTCAGATCATTTATTTCCTTTTCTAATTTTTTCACCATTGTCATTTCAGTCGCCAGTTTAGATCGAGTCTGTAATTCAATTCATTAATATTATTATGTTTCTTCTATTTCTCAATCCCCTCTTTCCCTCATTCTTCTTATCATCTCTAATCTATTCATCGTTTCGCACATTCAACCCATTTGATGTCTTTGTTTGCAACTTCCCTCCATCCCCTCCTCGTCAGTCTACAGTACCCCCTCCCCTCCATATCCTACCGTATCCTCTTCCCTTCCCTTCAAGACCCTTCCCCTTCTCCCCGTCCTCCTCCTCCTCCTCCTAGTCTCATCCTATCATCTCCTCTTTTCGTCGTGAGACTTCTCCCTTCCTCTCATGGATAGCATCAAAGAGAGAAGAGAGTGCATCAAATTTCCCTCTTCTGTCTTCTCCTTCCCCCTCCCGTTTCTCACTACTCCATAAGAGGGAGTGAGATAGAGGGAGGGAAGGGAGGGGAGGGGGGGACTAGCCATATCTCCCCTCCCCTCCTCCTCCCTCTCTCTTCTCTTTCGTCCGTCTCGTATTCCAATGATGGGTCGCATGACGACTCCTTCTCTTCCTTCTTCTTCACACTTGCAACACTATCGCCCCTCCTTCCCCCTCTCAAGCCATTCTTCTCCTACCATCTCCCCCCTCCCTTCCTATCGATAACACCCTCCCTCTCTTTCATCCCTTCATTCCCTCATAATTTGACATCTCTCTCTTCAGAATAGCACCAATCTACTGTCTTTCTCACTCCATTTATTGGCTAATCAAACTTCTCCATAAATGGTCGACTCTCAGTCAGAGAGTGAATAGAGAGTGTATAGAATGAAGAGAGATAAGAGAATGAGAGTGACGTCTTCCTTATCATTTCCCTTGACTCGATTCATTCCTCTCTCTCTTCAATGGGTCATCTAATCACTATCAATTGTTTCACTTCCTTTGATCTACCGTCCTTCTCTCTCTCTCCTCTTCCCTTCCTTCTCTTCCCTCATCACATCCCCTCCTTCCTTCGTCCCTTCTCACCCCTCTAATCCCATTTCTACACACAAACATTCATAACTCATCCAAACGGCGTCTCTCCTTCCATTCTCAGATTCCTCCTCTCTCTCTCACAATAAACAATGGTCCAAACCCTTCTTTTCCCCATCTCCTACCGTATCCTCCCCCCTTCCCTTCCCTCTCTTCTTACCTGTATCCATTCGGTTCTTCCACTATCGATAGCTCCTTCAGTCATCATCTTATTCATCTGTCCAAGTATACTAGTGTACAATACGATAGAATGGGAATAAGCTCCATCTCTCGCTGCACGACGGGCTAATGAGATATCACGATAGAGTTGATCCATTCCTGTAATAAACTAGTCTTATTTCATCTGACGGATAAGAGAGGGAAGGGGTATGGTAGGAGGAAGGTACGGTAGGGATATGGTGCATACCGATAGACAAAGCTTAGATCATGTGGGAGGAAGGGAGGGAGGGAACGGATTAGATAGAGTGGAGGGGCAGAGAGAGAGAGAGAGGGGGGGGGGGAGGGAGGGAGAGAAAGAGGGTGGAAAACATGACGGACTATTTATCTCGTTCACACCAGAGAGAGAGAGAGAGAGACAAGACAACAACGGGAACTGTTTCAATTGAAGAGAAGAGAGAGGAAAGGGAATGAATAGAGGGGAAGAGAGAGAGAAAAGAGTTTGAGGCTGATCACCTTGTTCAAATAGCCACATGTAATCTCTCGCTCTCCATTCTAAATTGAGGTAGAAGAAGGGGGAGGAAGAGAGGGAGAGGGAGGGAGGGAGAGGAGGAGGGGGGAGGAAGGGGGAGGGAACTAGGGAAGAGGGTGTCAGAAAGAAGCGAGGGGAAGAGGGTGTAGAGTATTCATTCCCTCTCTCGTAATCAATCCCCCTTCCCATCCTTTTTCTATTGGAATCATAAGTTGAATAGACACTTTGGTGTCTTTTGTCTCACATCGATTCGTTTCTCTTCCCTTCTCTCTCTCAGTCCTGGATAGGAGAGAGAGAGAGAGAGAGAGGGAAGAAAGGGGGCGGAGTCTCTCTCTCTCTCACTTCTTTCTCTTCCTCTCCTCTCCCCTTCTAAATCGATTCCTTCACCACTACATGTTCTGCTCCTTCTTCTTCTCTTCTTATCACTTCATCCTCCATTCTCCCAATTGAACTCCCCCCTCCCTCCTCTCCTCCCTTCCCTTCCCTTCTCTCGTGTGTTCCTTGCCACCCCTCCCTCCCTCTCTCTCTCTTCCTTCCACCCGCTATCATTGTCCTCCCCTCTCTCTAATTACTTATCAATTCTCTCTCTCTCTTAATTGCAGACCCTCCCTCTCCTCTCCTCTTCTTCTATTCCACATTCTTTCCTTCTCCATCTACAACACTTATTATTATGGGTCTCAAAGGTTAGCTTAAACTTTTCATTTTCTTCGTCATTCTGATTTTTGCTAACATTCTTCGCATTTTTAGGCTCCAAACCAAAATTGAGCAAAGAAGACCTCGAATTTCTCAAGAAAAACACGAACTTCACTGAGGAGCAGATTAAGGTTAGAAATTGGAATAATATGTATAATAAATAAAGTGTTAAATTGTTTAGGAGTGGTACAAGGGATTCGTTCAAGACTGTCCCAAGGGACATTTGACCAAGGAACAATTCATCAAGGTGTATAAAGGTTAGAATCCGTTACTATTTTACCCCCATCAAAGACTGCATAGTTCACATAGTTTCTGCGTAACTTCGAACCACTAAAAAGCAGTAAACAAAAAGCTTAAAACTGAAATGGGCAATTAAGATTTCTTCCCTTCTGGAAGTGCCGAGGGTTTTTGCGAGCATGTATTCCGTACATTCGACACAGATAACTCAGGATTCATCGACTTCAAGGTACTAAATTCTATTCCTCTTCCTCCTCCCTCCTTACTCTCACTTCCACCTTCAACACTCATTCTCACACTTATCTACTACTTCCTTCCCACCCTTCTCTCTCTCTCTCTCTCTCTCTGACCTACCAATCAATAATGGTCTATTCCCTCAGGAATTCCTACTAGCCATAAACGTGACGTCATCGGGAACTCCCGAACAGAAATTGGAATGGGCCTTCCGAATGTACGATATCGATGGAAATGGAACGATCGATGAGAAGGAAATGATCAAGATTATCGAGGTGATTCATTTCCCCCCTTCTTCCATTTCATTCCAATTCCCCTATCTTTTCCCTTCTCTTGATGATTCCCATTCATTCTTCAAGTCTGTATCTCAGAATGGATGGGAAAGGGGAGGGAATAGGTGTCCACTAGTTCCTCTCCTTGATTCATCCCTTGGGTGGCCTTTTCTCTTCTCATTCCCTTCTTCTTCTTCTCTATCACTTCCCCTCTCCTTCCCTCTCTTCTCTTCATCCGATTACTCCACTATTTTGATACAATTGACCATTCTTATCAGTGTAATTCCTTCCCTCTCTTCATTTCTCCAGTCACCCTCTTCCTCCTCTTCTCTCTCTCTTCTTTTCTACTTTGCACACTATGTTTAGTCGTTATTCAGTGGACGTGAGGAGAGAAGAGAGGGAAGGGAGAGGAAGGGAGGGGAGGAATGACTCCAACCCACTCACTTAGTCTTCTTCTTCTTCTACCCGATGGGTCCTGTCTATCACTCGACACAATTCCCTCTTCTCTTTCCCTCATTCTGACGACTGAGAGAGAAGAAGTCACGCATACTCCCCAATTGAGACATAGTGAAGAGAGAGATTGGGAAGGACTCCCTCCTCCCTCTCCTTATTCTACAGAGAGAGACTTTGTCCCTACTTGAAATGATGTGAGGAAGATCAAGTATGTTCAGTGTGTTAATTCACCTTCTTCCTCCTCCTTCTTCTACCCCGTAATCGGCCCCGCTATTTTGATGTGTGTACCACAGTGAAGAGAGAGAGAGAGAGAGAGAGGGAGTGCCTAGAGACGAAGAAAGAGAGAGAGAGAGAGAGAGAGAGAGGGAGAAGGATGAGGAAGATTGAATGAGAAGGGAAGACGACCAAGGAAGGGAGAGACTTCTCCTCTTCTCTTTACTATTCGAATGAATGGATTGATGCATGAATGAGACTCACTTACGTCTCTCTCTTCTATCCAAAGAGACTAATAGAGTAGGTTGTGTTCCTTGTGAATGAGTGATAGAGAGAAGGGAAGGGAAGGACTGTCCCCATGACGGACTCTTCCCCTTTTGGCTCTTCTTCTATTCACTTCCACTTACTTTCAATTGAGATGGAGGAGGAGAGAGAGAACAGAGGGAAGGTAAGAGACCATTCCATTCCCATGAGAGAGAGAAAGGAGTTACGTAAGATGAGAAGAGATAGTTCATGAGAGATAGAGATGGACGTCATCTTTGACACTTCTCTATCTTCAATAACTACTAAGTGACCAGACTGGAAGATCTCCTTTTCCCTCTCTTCCTCCATCTACCGTCCTCCTTCTCTCTTCTTGTTTGTAACAATGAGCTCTCCTTCTTCTACAGTCGTAGATTGAATATGCAAGTATGGAGTGAACCACTCATAGGAAAGCTCTTCCTTCTCTCTACTGTATTCAATGGGGGGGGGAATGGGTCTTGGAGGGAAGAGAATCAATCAATGGATAATAAATTGCAGGCGATCTACGAGATGTTGGGACGGAAGTGACGAAATCAGCGGACGATTCACCCAGGAAGCGAGCTAAGATGATCTTCGAGAAGGTTTGTTCTATTCTACTTGTTGAGAGATGGAAGAAGGGGGGAGGAAAGGGAGTTAGGGAAGGGAAGGGAGGAAGGCTGTTACTTGACTGGTCGGTCGGTACTACTCTAGAGGGGGGGGGGGGAGTGAAAAGAGAGTGAGATTACGTGGTCATCCAGTCGTCGTCAGTACTGCTTCCAGAGGGAGAGGGATGGGGGAGGGGAGTCACATGGGAAAATGTGTCGCCCCCCCCCCCTCCCTCAACGGGGCGACTATTTGGAGTGACGATGCGTCAGCCTCTTTGATTCCTTCCCTTTTCTCCTCTTCCGACGACACAAAAAGAGGACCGAAGGGCCGAAAATTAGATAGGAGTCGAGACGAGAAGAGGGATGAGAGAGGGAGAGAGAGACTGTCGAATGATTATGATGGAAGGGGAGAGGGGAGGAGGGAGATGACGATTGTCTATCTTGATTCCTTTTCAGATGGACGTGAATAATGACAAGGAATTGACTCTGAAGGAATTCGTTGACGGATGTCTTGCAGATAAGGAACTATTCCAGATTCTTACTAACGAGGTGAAGAAGTGAAGAGTATATGACAACTAGATGAGTATCCTTTCCCCTCCCCTCTCATCAATTGTCTCCTTCTACCACTTCTCTTGTGATCATTCCCCATTCTTCCTCACCCATTCCTCACTTTTCATTCATCCCTTCCACTTCTCTTTCTCTCCTTTTCTCGCCCTCCCCTTTACTCCTCAGTATTATCCGAGTGATTAGAGTATTCCCATAATGGATATTCTATCTTCTCTCTCCAACCCCATGATCTACTCTTTCTTATCTCTTCGTGTTTCTCTTCTCTCCCTCAATTCCCCTCTACCGTATGCCATTCGTGAGATAAGCATTGATACAGTAATCAGAGAGTATGTCTATTGTGTATTATTATTGATATTTCTCAATTGATTAATTGTTCATTAATTGATTTGTATTGTGTGTGTAATTGCTCCTATCTTGATCCTTGACTCGTTGTCCATTCAATAAGTTACTCGAGTCCATTCCCCGCCCACAGACTTCTATTATGCTAACACTACGTCGCCCACAGTATAAACCATTAGTGTCTCACTTCTCAATCCATACTATCCTACAGTAACCTCAATCGATGTCTATTTCCTTCTTCAACTTCTTTCCCCATCTCTTCCCTCTTTTCTTTTTCTCATCCAAGAAAGAGTGTTGAAAAGCGAGAGAGATAGAAGAGTCGCGCACTACTACGGACTAAGTACGGACGGATCCTCAAATGAAATAAGAAGAGGAGGAGGATAGAAGAGAAGAAGAATAAGAGGTCTCCTTGTCTTCTTCTTCTCCTCTACTCATGCTCGCTTTCGACCCCTTCTCATACTACTAAGGTCATCTCCGAGTAATCTCATTCTAGCAAAAGAATAAAGAGAAGAAGAAAGGGAGAAAATAGAGCTATGATGGGGGACGGGGAAAGAGGGATGTAGAGGGAGACACGTCAGATGATAGACAATACAAGTACTTGAGGGGAGATGTCAATCCACTCCTTACACTTACAGTAACCATAGTGACGTTGTGAGGACGACGTTTATCACAACATAAACACGGGCGGACAGTGTAACAGCGTGAGATCTACAGTAATACACGGATCGATGCCGATAGATAGTGCATGAATCAGTAGAGAGAAAGAGGAGATGAGAATGTATTCAACCAACGATCAACAGATCGATAACAATCAAATCACATAAATAAACGATGAATATCTATCTATTTCTTCGCCTTTGGTCGCATATCCTCATCACACTTATGAAGATAGATCTTACTGCCTGGAGAGACATTCCCTTCGTGACCCTGCAATGGAATACGGTAGGGATACTGTAAGGGAGGGAGGGATATAGTACCTTACTCCAATCGTATCCGACTGCATATGCCATCATCATACCACTAGGATGGAATGATACTTTAGTGAGTGAGACGGGATGCTGATCAGATGTCTTCAATTTCGTACGTGCATCCTCAATATAATCAGTTATCAATCATCCATTCAGTCTACCGTATCCATCATACCTTATCCCACATGGAATATCGTCCATCACTTCCAATAGTGGCAAGTGTTCCGAAGTTGGGATGGAATCCAATGTCGTTGACCTGTAAGAGGGACGTTGATGAGTCAGTCTCTCTCCCTCTCATCCTCCCTACCCCTTCCTTCCCTATTCCATCTACACACGAGGATGATCACACACATGTGGTGGTGGTGGAAGAGTGTCGGCTGTGTCGCCCCTTCTTCTTCTCTTTCTCTTTCTATTCAACACCAGAGTTTCGTCTTCGGAGGAAGGAAAGGGGAGGGGAGGGGGGGGGTCGAGATATCCCCTCCCTCCTCCCCGAGAAAGAGAAGAGAAACGGGAGCCCGATTCCGACGGGTACCGAGGATGTGAGAAGAGAGAAGGAGATGGAGGGGGATAAAGATGATTCAAGATGGGACCACAATGATTCATCCCCCCCCCCTCTCCCTCTATCCTCCGATATCGATAGACAAGAGAAGAAGAAGAATAGAAGAAAGACTCTTGAGAGAGAGAGAGAGGAAACACTGGGAATTGAGAGGGAAGAAGCACTCCATTCACTCAAAAAGGGAGAAGAGATGAGAGATGACCATTGATAAGAGTTCCCTTAGACTGGAAGAGGAGGATCTAGAGGGGAGAGGGGGAAGAGGGATCATCATTCTCCGTCGTATTCGATGGTCTATCAATCACATATTTGTATAGGAAGAAGGAGCATATAAGGGGCAGTCATTCATCGTATGGACAAGAGGGATATTCCATTCCATTGACAGCCTTCCATCCCTCATGCAATGATAGGTCGAGAAGGGGAGGAGGGAGGGGAGGAGGGGGGAGGAGGGGAGGGGAGAGAGATCTCTTCCTTCCCTTTCTCCCCTTCTTCCTCTCCTCCAGATGGAGACAGTAGTGACAAGTATAGATGGATAGGCATCTATCGAAGAGGAGGAGAAGGAGGAGAAGGGAGGGAGGGAGGAGAGAGGAGGGATTCAACGATAGAAATGTGATCTCACTCTGGTTTGAACCACATTCTAATTAGAGATATGACACCCGTATCACGTCATAGTCCGAGTACAAATCTCCCCCTTCCCAAGGGAGAGAAAAGAGAGACAAATGAGCACATCTAGTCATTACACACACATGTTATTACTGTAGAAAGGACTAAAATAGGGGGAGGAAGGGGAAGGAGTGATGGGAGGGAGGGAAGGGAGAAGAGGGAGGAATGATCAACTCACACCGTAGATCTCCTGATATCCTCCTACTAATTCGGCCGATCGATGACATTTGAATGTGAAATTATCCTTCGGATTAGGAGCTTCGATTAATTGAATCGCTACTCGACCTGAAATGAATATGGATTCTTCCTTTTCGTCTCCAATCTAATCATCATCTACACCGTAACTAATCCCATTCTCGTGACTATGCACATACTTCCTCTACTTCCATTGGTTCTTCCTTATTCATCCAATCACTTCCAACTCATCACTCCCCCCCCCCTCCTCCGTTGAATGAGTTGACTCCTCTTCTCTCCACTCCTCATCTCCTGTCTCTTTCCTCTCCTCCTCCACACATTCCATTCAACGTAAAAGGGGGTAAGGGACATTCAAGAGGTTCGAGTGAGACATGAGTACGGAGAGTGGAGAAGAAAGCAGGGGAAGGAAGAGATCGCCCCCCTCCACCTCCCCTTCCCTCCTACACAATTACAATTGCCTATCTATGGCCATTCTCTCAATGGCCCGACAACACAAAACATCTCATTTCATCTCCTTCAACAAGATCAAAAAGAGAAAAAAAGAGAAAAAACAAGATCAAAAATCAAAAAGAGTAAAATGGTATTGTAGAACCAGTTGTGAAGAGAAATCTAACAGTAGTACACATGTATCACTTCCAAATTCTTCACAAAATAGATTCTTCATTTTTCACATCTCTCACCTTCAATTGATCCGAGTGCGAATCCACACGGCATCTGATTGTTCTTATCCTTGAATATCGCGATACAACGACTCTGAACATTTTACATACACTGTTGCTGCTAAAACGATAAAAACTATGGAATAATGGGCGGATATAAATGTATACGTCAATAATAGTTACCTGTGATTTGAGTGGACTCTCGATCTGTCTCACTTCTTGTGGTCCATTCTCAAGGTTGTACACCACAATACTCTGAGAAGCAATCATTTTAGTAAAGCTTAGTTTCATTTTCATATTCAACTCTAGATAAATGGAGTTATTAATAATAATAATGTGAATGGAAACCTTATTAGCCAGAGCGACACACGCCATTGGATAGACCACATCGGCTGAGTATACTCGTTCGGGCAACTGAATGTGATTAATCAACTCATTCCTCTTCATATCATTCTCCCTATGGAATTACTCCATTTATCTGAATGATTATCCATCACAGTTGAAAAGGGTAATTTTGGCCCCAAAAATCCTATGGTATGAGCTATTATTGAGTGAAAAAATCAAAAATTCCAATGGTATGAGCCATTTTGGGTCAAAAATCAAAATTTCCAATGGTATAGCCATTTTTGGGTCAATAATTATCATGGTATGCGCCATTTTGGGTCGAAAATTCCCACGGTATGAGTTCCATACCATAAAAAATTCCCACCCATTTCATCTGTGTCATCCATCCTTCTCTTCAATGGACGATATCTCTTCCTTCCCATTTTAGAGATGGGTCTTCTTCCACCTTCTCCCATCCTTTCCCTCTCTTATCTCTTCTTTCCTTTCCCCCATGGGAATCCCACTACCTTCTCCTATCCTTTACTCCCAATAACTCCATTTTGACAAGGACTCCTAAACTCCTAATCGTTTTCAGCTCTTTTTGGCCTAGATGAAATGAGTAGGACGGGAAGACGGGGACAGACAGAGAGAATGGATAAGGGAGGATGAAGGGAAGGGCCAAATCAGACAAGGCAATCAGTGTTCTAAGAGAACAACTGAGAATGAGAAGATTGCGAAAGAGAAGGGGTCCATCTCTAACAATAGGAGTGAGTAGGAGGCTGTCTTCCGTTCTATTTCCGAATCCCGAGACTTGCGAAACTGTTCACCATTTCGTAGAGAAAGAAGGGGGGGGGGCAATACCACGTCACTACGGTTAACCAAGCATACTGTGAAAGGGATGTATTAAAGAACAATGGTCGAATGTACCTGTAGGGAAGCCATTGCACTCTGTGTCGGAAGCTGTCGCATATCCCAGAATCGAAGAGTTTTATCGAAGGAACCAGTCATGAGACAATTGTAACTCGCTCCCTGCAACCACAATCAATTCATCACACCTTTTCAACCAATTAAGTAGGAATCAATAATCGATAGGTACAGTACCTTAATCCAGTTGCAGGTGCTAATGGGTGCATCGTGTGTACCACACACAGCTACTGTATTCGATGCGAGATCCCACACTCGAGCATGATTGTCTGCACAACCAAGGAAGATCTTCGACCCATCCTGATGAGGAATTCAATTATTACACAATTCTTAGTTTTCATGTTGGACAAGACCAAAAAATGTTTCATAAAGAAATCCAAATAATAATAATCTTACATCGAACCAATCCATTGCCATAATGGGTGCTTCTATCTTCTGTTGTGCTTTTCCCTCTGATTCTCCCTTTTCATTGATCGCCCATACTCGTACCACTCCGTCCCATGAACCTGCACCAACCATATTGATAACTCTCAATAATAAAATGAGTTCCCTCACAGACGTGAGAATACATCATAATAACTAAAAAGTGATATCAAACCAGCAGCGAGTAGAGGAGGATTACTGACGGGAGACCATCGGAGAGCAGAGATCGTGTCATCAGGGGGATTGCACACCTAGATATTACGTCATTTGTCCATCATATCCCCCTTCTCCTCCCTTCACTCACGGCTACATCCTCAGATGGACCAGTTGCTGCAGGTGTAGCAGTAACAGCTGCACCGAATAGGGGCTTACTCGCACCAAATGTCGTCGTCTGACTGCCGAACATCTACTGAATATCACTCATTATGTCTATCTTCTATAGTCTGATCACACTCATCACATACTTACGAGGAATAACAACCTCATCATCTACGATTTAATCACACAATTTCAATCGGATATTTATCAATCATGGATTATGAAACAAGGTGGAATCACAGTAGAATGGAATATGTGAATAGCTACTGAGAAGGGGACAACAGTATGGAAGGGAAGACCGAGGTAATGGAGAAGAAGGAATCGATTACATCGTCATATACTTCATATTTCTATTCTACTCCGAAATAGAGATGTAATGGGTGGATGAGATAGGAAGGAGAGGGAATTAAGGAGAGAAATCAGCGAGAATAATGATAATAAGCCATAGCAGCAAGAAGGAGAGCTGAAGAGACAGCAACGATGGGAAGTGAGAAGGGAAGAGTAGATAGATAAGATGATGATGATGATCCTTTTCCCTTCTCGCTCTTTCGTGATCTCGCTACCATTCCAGCAATCATTGCTCGTCTGAATCGAGTGACTGACCACTATGAACGATGCCTGAATCGATTCCCCCTATCTATTGATATATCTATGGATTCACAAGCTCATTCAATCGAGGGAACATTCCGTCTAGGTACTCCACATCATGTACAAAATAAGAAAAGTGTGAGTTTGGGGAAGGAACCGGTAATTGAAGAAGACATAAGCGGCTAATGGCAGTGCAGAGCACTATTATTCATTGATCTTTGGATGAGTGAGAGGAGATGGAAGGAAGAAGACTATGCGTGCTCAAGACTAAGCAACAATTCGTGCATGGAATGGACAAGTTGATCAGATACCTCCATTTCAAATACATCGAAAAAAAGAGGTATCAAATCTGAAGGAAAGAGTGGTTAGACTATGAATACTAGGACAAGAGTGTGTTAAGGGAGTTGATGAAACCATCAACAAAATTGTTCACTCTTCCCCTCCATGATTCGTCTCTTCTGACAAGAGTATTAGGAGGGGAAGTGCGAGATGAAGAAGGAAGAAAGGAGGAAGGCTCTTGCCTCTTCGCCAGCTTTTCCTCTCGTCCATCACTGCTATATTCTCTCTTTCGTCCTTCCAATTCACTTTCTTCTCCATTTATTCCCGATGAAGATGATGGTTCGTCTCCTTTACTTCCATCACGATCACATCTGATGTACACACTTATTCATATTCACATCAAATCGAATAAATTCAAATGATGAATACAATTTCAAGTCATTGTTCAATGTAAAAATCAAGTATAAACTAACTGGAAGTAATCAACGATAGTCTGCCATGAGAATCGTAATTGTTGTGGTGTTTGAATAAGTCCCATTCTCTTTTCTCTCAGTTTCACGATCAACTTCTCCATATCAACTTCAGTATCGGCCTCGATCTTCAAATATATATATTATTCAGTTCATCGATGCTTTTCTTCCAACAATAATCAAAAATTGTAAAGAAAAGACTACCATTTATATAGATCAACGATATAATCAGGGTAATAATGAGAGTTGCTTACCAGTCGGATTACGGTGTCAACGACGACAAATGTTCCTGATCTACCAACTCCTGCTGAACAATGAACCACTGCTGGCGAAGTATTCTCTCGACCGTGCAACTGACAATTATATACATATATTTTTGTAGCAACCGAGCTGGTTATCGGACCACTTTCTAAATTTTTCTCAATGTAAGCCTTTCAACTAGGGTGCCCAAGAATAATTTGTTTTCTTCTTTTAACTACTCATTTATATTTACATTTCCAGAAAAATACCTCCCAATATCTTCTCATCAAATGCAGAAGATTTGCGGTGCTTTTTGGGACGCCGAAATCTGGCCATTCAGTGTACTAAATAAATTTCATGAACAATTAACTTTTGTAATTTTCCAAACCTGAATATGGACTACGGACTTCACTTCTTCCACACCATCCAAGTGCAATGAGAGAATTCGGACTGTGAAATCACCTTCCTCCTCTTCAGATTCACACACAATCTACTCCAAAATAATGAGATTCAATATTACAAGAAAAATAGTACCTTGTATGGCTCGAATGTCATCTCCTGAACTGATTTGCCAGGAAAGTATGGTGAACACCTTAAAATTAATACCATAAAATAAAATGGAAGTTTTATCAAATTTACTTAAGCATTCCTCGTTCAATGAGCTTATTCAGCATCACAATCGTAGGAACCTGAAAAATAATAATGGAAATAGTAATTAACCAACAAAACAAACATTTTGTTCCCATATCATCTGCCAGAAGTCAGCGCAAGTTTCGTCAAGAGGCCCCTAAAAATAACAGTTACTTCACTTTACAGAATGTGCAATAACATACTTGGCACAAAATATAATTTTGGCCTGTTTCATCCACTGGAACTGGAGAAGCATTGATGTAATTCTCGTCCGACCCTACCGTTATGCGATTTTGATCATCTTAACAAAGAAATTAACTTTCGAATTAAAAAAAATATAACTTACATGGTGAAATATCTCTATAGCGATTCTTATCTACATTCTCAACAGAGTAGGCCGATTTACAAGTTAGTTTGAGTGTCTTCGTTCGCTTAGCTGTTTGTGAATTGATTGCCTACAACTTTTTGGATATGGAAGGATGAACTTGAATGAATTGACCTGGAAGATGTTCATCCATGACTTTGCTGCAACTTTCTCGTGCTCGTAGAACTGCTTTAGCAGATGATCCTTAGCTGTTTTCATTTCCACAACTGATTAGCGCCAGAATAACATCTGTAAAGGGAAAAATAGTGTCTCCAAGAAGAACATGAATGATAACATCAATCGTTTAGCGTAGGCGCATATTTTACTAATCATAAACAATAACGACTGAGGAAAATCAATAATTGATAAATTTCAAAAGCGGCCGCTGAAAGCGCGAAATGAGAACTGACGCTAGATACAGTATTCATGCACGACTGTATTGAGAAGTGATTCTTCAATAATTTTTTATTATTATTATTTTGCTTATTATAAACAAAAAATTCCTTCATCGATTGTAACGTGTGGAGATGTAGTTGTACATCGATGCATCCCACTTGATTCAGCAGATGGAAATTGACGCAGGAAACCGATGTGAGAGGTATAATTTGTTGAGAATGAAACGGACTCAGATTAGTCAAATCACTTCTTATTCTGAGCATATCTCATTTTCTAATTCTTCAATTTCCATACGAGTCTAGGTGAATAAAAGGGGTGGATTCGTTCGTTCCATTTATTCATCGTGGATACGTAGAAGAGAAGAGGTCGTCATGACCAAGGTATCTTTCATAGTGATCTCTCTCTTACTCTAGTATTCATTCAGATAAGAAAACGATCGACCGTTGAAGGTGATGGCAAGACGAAAACTGCAATTGGAGCTCGACCAGCCGCTGCTAAGAAAAAGACTAAAAGGGCAACTGTTGAGGTACGGTAGACGAGGGATACGGTAAAGGACTAATACATCGATATGTCAGGAAGATGAGAAGAAAAAAGACTCTAATTGGACTGCCGATGCAAAGAAGAATGCTGAAGATTTTATGAAGAAATATTCGGACTTGGGTGAGATACCGTATCCTTTGATCTACAATAATCAATTGCAGGAATTGAGGGCATTCATGCAGAATATAAGAAGGATATCGAACCATACAAGAGCCCGACTTTTGGAGAGAAGGCATTCAAAGCCAATGCAGGGAAGAATCGACACAAGGTATCTTGGATGAATATAGTATTGTATCGTAATACTTCCCTTGAGGAACCAACGACATGTCTGGACGATAGTCGTGTGTCAGTAGACGAAGGCAAATTATATATCAATGCATCTTGGATGTACGACCGGCAAAGAATTGAAAGACAATACATATTGACTCAGGTATACTGTACTCTTCCCTGATTAAGTATATTATTACTCTATCAGACACCATTGGATAACACGATTGAAGACTTCTGGAAGATGATCTTCGAACATAAAGTAATCTGCACTGTCGTCCTCTGTGATAAGACCTCTGATGGACAGGTAATCTATTCTACAGTATACGGTATTGATTGATACCATAATCAAGGATGTAATGGCTGACTTCTGGCCGACTAACGATGGAATCTTTAAAAACTACGGAAATATTGCAGTAAGCAATAAGAAAGTACGGTAGAATGACCATCAGAGAGTACTGTATCATATTGTTTATAGACGGAGATAGTACAGAAGGAGCAAGTAACCACTCTCGAGGTTCTTCCTGAAGGATGCTCCAACTCTCATGTAATGGATTACTCTACTTTCCTCAATCAATACCATATTTTCTAGATCACCTGTATCGTGCAAATGACGAAATGGGAATCAACGTATACGCAATCAACTGGTCGTAATCTCCTCAAGGCGATTAGAGTTATCTCCAGAGTACGATTATCGATTATTACCGTAATGTATTAGTATTCTTCAGTTGGAGAATCTATCAGCTGGACCAATTGCAGTGATGGATGAAATGAGTGGAATATCTCGTGCATCTGTTCTTGCTGTAGTCGATGTCATGTCTGCATTGATCTATAAAGGAGACAAGGTTACCACGGTAAGAATTAATCATTTATATCTGAGTAATGATTAATTATAGTTGCCTGATCTTGTGAAATGGGCTCGTAGATGCAGAAATGGAGCAATTAAGAATGAAGATGATTATGTTGCTGTTATCAAGACTATATTCGAGTATTTATACGTGAGTTATCCTAGTACTATGGAATACTTTAGTTGTACGATAATGTTTTCATTACAGAGAACTAATCAGGAGAAGTACAAGGATCAATTCGAAAAACTATGTGGAAAATGCCAAGAGCCTAATTGATAGTGAAGACTCGGAAATTGTAGGCCCATGACAATAATGATAAATGCAATCGAGGCTGATTAATGATGTACAATAAACATGAAATCGAAACACGAACGAACACTCATTATCGATCATTTCTACTATTTTATCATTTTCGGGAAAGTGAAAGATGTGTCCAATTTGGTGTTATCTAGATCAAAACTATGTATTTTGATTTATGTAATTGATGTTTTTCCATCCTTGTTCTCCGTTGTCGATGGACATAAAGACGTAGATGGTTACGGTGTGTGCACATGTGTTCATTGTGTTTGATGTGATTCTCAATACTTTATCATACTCTTACGAATCCCTCTTTAAAGCTATGTTGAGTCACAATTCAGTCTTGGGCTATACAAGTACGAAATTGTCGGCGAGGGCATGGAAAACGACAAGGATATCGAAGTATTTAGGATTGTGTGCGTTGATTGAACATGAAATCGTCGAAGGGATAGACTAGAAAAGACGTGATGCAGAGAGAAGAGAAGGGGAGGGGAATAGACTAGGGAAAAGGGGAAGGGAAAGGATGAATGTCGTGGACTATGAGAGATGAGGAAGGAAGAGGTATCCTGTCTTTGCTATAGCTCGAAAAGTGAATAAACGAGGACGAGAATAAGGGATGGACTAAGTAGTCTGTTGGCAAGAGGACACTAGTGTCTACAATGAGACAATCTAGTGATCATTTGTGACTAGAAGGATCAAAGGAGGAAGAAGATGAAGAAGGGGCACCGAAGATAAGGACGACAATGGGTAGAATATTCCATCTAATGGGGGAAAATGACTACACTTAAGGGGGCAAAGGGACACTGGATATTCCATAACCGGGATCCATTCTGTTATCATACATTAAGAATACGGTATGTCCAATGGAGAGCAAGTAGAGGGAAGAACATTATTGTCCCAAGAGGTTCTTTAGAACTCAGCGAATTCCTTTGAACACTTCTCAGTTCCAGAAATACGAAGTGGTTCCTCTTCATAATCATCGAAATTGGATGCATCTCCTGGACCTCGGCATTTGGGAAGGAATGGAGCTTCCACCTGAGGAAGAGAAGGAGATTTATTATGAATAGAGAGAGAGAGATGAGATATCTCAACTATGACTAGATACATCACATACACCAACTAAAGAATGAATCATGCTGATAGATAGTCCATCTAACTAGTCAACTACACCATCTAGACTATAAACATGCTTCGGTTAGCGGGGATAGTAGGAGGAGGATGCATACTAGAATTCGATGAATTTATCAGAATGATGATTTGTGAGTGGATCCGATCGAACTTCTTCTTCTTCTGTTACTTCCTCAACGAAATGACGAGTATCAGCAGGTCCTTCGACACGTGGATAAAGAGCTTCGAATAGACGACCAGGTTCCGTTTTAGAGAAGGAAGGAGGAAGAATCTGGATGAAAGAGAAAGAAAGAAACCAATACACAACACAGAAACACAAGCACTCAATTAAACTGAGGATATCATTCATGCACTAATGAAGCCATGCCATTCTCTTCCCTCTTCCCTACTCCATACCTTCCGTTGATAGATTGCTATCCAATCTGTCGATCCAAACCACTTATGGTTCTTGATATCGGCTACTCCGTTTTTCAAGTTACCATACCGCTTGGTCAAATCGACCTGAATATTCATTCTTATTCTTCATTCTTCTTCATTCTTCATTCTCACCTGGAGCAAATTCTTGAGAAGATCTTTCAGCTCATTCGAGAAATGGGACGGGAATTTGACCTGAAATGGATGAATTGAGTGACTCTTTTGGCATTTGCCGTATCTAATCCTCTAAAGACCGACAGGATTACGAAATAAACACGAAAGGATTATCGTTATAAATAGATAATCTATAATCTTGTGTGTGAATAGTTCGCACCTTTCCAGATACAATCTTCTCGTAAATTTGAATTGGTTGATCAGCGAAGAAAGGAGGATAACCAGCTGCCATTTCATATATGAGAACTCCCAATGCCCACCAATCAACTGCCTTGTTGTATCCCTGATAATACAATTAATCAATTCATTCCTAATCACTTTCCTTACCTTAGACAGAATAATTTCAGGTGCAAGATATTCGGGTGTTCCACAGAGAGTCCATGTTCGACCCTTCACTCTCTTCGCAAAACCGAAATCAGTGATCTTGAGATATCCAGTAGAATCAATAAGAAGATTTTCTGGTTTGAGATCTCGATAGATTAGATCGAGTGAATGGAGATATTCAAAGGCAAGGACAATTTGTGCAGCATAAAATCTTGAATGGGGTTCACTGAATCTTCCAATTCGTCGAAGATGTGAGAACATTTCTCCTCCACTGATAAACTCAAGAACCATATACAGATTCGAGTTATCCTGCAATTAATAACTTGTTTGAGGAAGAAATCGTCACTATTTTCTCAATAATTCACGTCTTTCGTATGCTTCCTCTTTCTATCTCCACTACATCCCAATCGAAAAGAGTTATCGACGTCGAAATAATTTCACTCTCCCACTCGTATTTCTCCCTCTTTGCATGTCGTTTCCCTAGCAATCCCCATTTAATTCCACATGCTGCGAGAGAAGAGAAGAGAAAAGAGGAAGGCTAAAAATAGCGACGCTGCCTATTTCTCTTCCCGTAGGCAGACTGACAGAGAAATGATAGAGAAAGAGAAAGGAGGAGAGGGAAGAGAAGAAGAGAGAAAGGGAGGAAATGAAAGAGAGGAGGAGATAGGGAGTGAAGGGAGAAAAACAGCAGTAGAGACTAGGCTCTTATTCATATCGAATAGAGGAATTCCAGCCAGAAATAGAGATGAGAGAAGGGAAGAGAAGAAGAAGAGTGATGGGTCAGTCTACATCAGACACAACAAATACGAGCAACTATCGATTTAAGAATGAAGATATTATCTTCTATCATCGACTAAACATCGCGCGGAATAAAGAAATGCATTGAGACTACCCAAATTGAAATGACGACGAATAAAAAGTTACCTTGAATGAGAATGCCATATTGACTAGGAAGGGGAAATCAATTGCTTGAAGGATCCTCTTCTCGTTCAAAGTGTGCTCAACTTGCTTCAGTTTTACTACCTGAAATCATTTCCATTCAAACCAATTTGTCTTCATCTAAGTTCTAACTGATAAGAAGCAATTTAAATTGTCCTTATTGTAATCAACAAACCATTATTGTAATTAAATTTGTAAAATTTGTAAATTTAATTTGTCATTATTGTAATCAACAAACCTTTTGCTTATCGAGTATCTTCATAGCATAATAATTGCCGGTGCTCTTGTGTTTCACAAGCATAACTCTTCCGAATGATCCCGTTCCAAGGGTTTTTATTCGATCGAAATCGTCCAATGCAGCCGTATTCTGAAATGGACGACGATTAGAAAGACGTCTCGATATATCATCATTATCCACTTTTTCACTCTCTTTTGACTCCATTTATGGTTATGAATGAGAAGATGAAGAATGGTGTATATAATTCCCTCATAGATGTATCTCCATCTATGGTCTTTCACCTTCTGTTCATATCCAAACCCGTCAACATTATCTCGATCTCTTACGTTCTTTTTCCTTCTTATTCCTATTTGCATGAGATCACTTGACGTATTTACTCCCTTCTCGTTACCATAAATAGTTTCCCCTCTTCTGCAAGAGTATCTGCCCCCCTCCTCTTCCTCACATTGATAGTCCTCGTGTCTCAATTACTCTTCCTAGTCAGTGCTCATCCTACGGCTTCAACACTTTCTCATTTCACTTCCAATAGAAACGATCGTAGAAAAAGAGAGAACAGGCAAAATAAGTAGGAATCCAAAAATAGACGAGAAGGGAAGAGAAGGATTTACTGAGTGAGAGAAGGCTCGAGAAAGGGGGCAAATTGTTATTTTGAATGTGAAGAGAAGAGAAGAGAATACTCGTGACTTATCAGAAGAAGGGAATGAATAGAATGAATACCTTCTCTCTATGATAAACTCCAAGTAGATGAGCTTTAGTCCAGAATATATCTGCAGAATGAGGAGAGGATGAAGTTGATTGAATTGATGAGAGATGAGGGAGTGATAATCGATGTATTGACCATCTCGGAAGTGACATTGAAGGAATAGTAGAAGAACGAAGACGAGAAGGAGGAGATCGTGTAGGAAGACGATGAAGGATACGACGTTTATCGGATAGATGAGAATGAGTTGATGATGAACGACGTTTATGAGTACGAGATGGGGGTAGAGGAGGAAGGGGAAGAGGGAGAGGGAGAGGAGAGGGAGGTGAAGGGGGAAGAGGATACGATAGGGGATGAACTGTAGAAGAGATAATGAGAGGAGGAGGAGAATAGAGTTGATATGGTGTTGCCAATAGAGAAGTCGAATCGATGTATGCACATGTTGATGTTGAAGCTGATCGTGGTTTAGTATGAGGAGGAAGAAGAGATGGAGATGGATGTACACTTCGAAGAAGGAGACTGCATGACATAATTGATAGAAGAGAAGGAATGAGGAGGAAAGGCGGAGTCGATTGAAGAAGAAGAAGAGGGAGAGGGAGGAAGAGGAGGGAGAGGGAGGAAGAGAGAGAGAGAGAGTGTTGACGTGAGAGGGGAGGGACTTTCTATTTGTGGCTACTCACTCAGAATAGCATGGAAAGAGATAGAGGGAACCTGTTGAGAGACCAGATGGAGAACGTCGACGGAAATTGAATTGAGACGAAGAAGGAAGAAGATGAGACACTCATAAACAATGATCAACTAACACGACTATCACAACTCCAATCAGTTGTTTCTCTTCCCACTCCATAATCTCCTATCTCTACCTGTCCTTCCCTTCATTCCTTCCCCTCTACAGATCATTCCTATTGTCGCATGACGTTCTCTCTTCTTTCACTGTACTTTCATTCATTCTTTGAAACTATAGGGACGAAAATAGGGATGAAAACGTGATCAATCGACTAGAGGGGACAAAAAAAATCCCTATTTGCCAACAATGAAAACCGTTTTCATTCCAGAACGGCGCTATTTCCAGAAATAGCGCCGTCAACTCGAATTTGCAGATATTTCAGGAATTGAGACTGAGTGAAGAGGGGAAAGCTAGATAATTTCCCGACTCTTTCGAATCCGCACTAATGCTGAGTGAACCAACTAATGAAATAAAAATAATAACTTAAAATAATAATGCGTATATTAAAAAGTACCTGTGCTGGATTTTCCCATCGTTGTTTGAATTCTTCTCTTGCCTTCTCGAGAAATTCCTTGACTGAAAAGAGTTAGAATTGATAAAAGTTCCTCTCATTACACCCCCTTTCCCACCACCTTTCTATTCTTCCATGAGTTCATTTCTCTCTCTTTCTCTCTCTCTCTTCTCTCTCTCAATGAATGTCCAACTCAATCTTGGGGATTCCTTCACACTTCTGTCCATCGATCGTTACTTAGAAGAGAAGGAAGAAGAGAGAAGGAAGAAGAAGGAGGAGGAGGAGAGGGAGGAATGCCTTCCTTATTTCCTCTCTCCAACAGAAGGACGAAGACACAACCAATTGAACTACTTTTATGATCGAAAGAATATTGAGGATGAGCTCCTTTTCCCTCGACAAAGAGAAGAGAAGGAGAGGGAAGGGAAGGGACGGATAGAGAGGGGAGGCAGTACGATATCTATGAGTCCTAATGAGAACGATACGAAAGAGTGGAGTGAAGTGTAATCAGAATGAGGTGAGATAGAGGAGGTCGAGTCATGGAACTCTCTCTCTCTCTATTGTTTACAAGAAGTTGTATTCTCTTCATCCATACTTCTTCCCCTCTTTCAACAATTCCCCCACTGGACGAACACTAACTAAACCAACCCTATTATTATATTACATTTTTGAATTATATTTCTCTAAACTTATAACCTGAAACCATTTGATAAATTAAACTAAAGGAAGCTGCAATGTGAGATCTTGCCAATTGGAGTAGTTTTAGAGTTCGATTGGGATGGGAATATCTCTATAAGAGTAATGCACACATTTTTATTGTGTAGTCCATTGTTTCTGTGAATGGCACTCTGTCTACGTAACAACATTCTATCAAACATTCTATCTCACGCTATAAAAAGAGAAGAAACAAAAAAGAGTGAGATAGATGACGGAGGAAGTTGAGATAGAATAGAGAAGGAGTAAGAAGGATTCAGATAGAAGAGGGGAGGGAGAAGGGTAGAATGAGAAGATAATACTCACAGAATTTGACTTGTATCTTCTTATTGGCAACAGCCATAATGATCAAGGAGTGAAGAGGGGCATGATATGGAATGAGAGAGAGGGGAAGACTCTATGGAGGGATGAAGAGAGAAGAAGAAGAGAGTCTCTCTCTCTCTATCGAGAAGAGAGAAGAAGATGAGAGACTGAAGTAGACGAAGAGATTCAGACGCGTTGCGGTTCATGCGTCGCGACTCATTCCACTCTTTCCACTTCAAGCTAGAATTAGACTGACAGAGATATGATATACTGATTAGATTGAAGTGGTACGAAGAAATAGGTCAGTCCTCCTATCAATATCATTGCAATTCGTCGTCTAATTGTACAATAGGTAGGAAGATACGATAGAAATCATTCTCTCTTTCGTCTTGAAGTGTATACTTGAGAGGCTGAAATTGGCATGGAAGGAAGAAGAAGAAAGAAGATTCATTCTCCCATTTCATCTCCCTTACCATTCATTCATATCAATCCTCTCACTAGAATCACGAGAAAGAATAGATGAAGCAGTTAGGATCTCCCCCCCCCTTACAACCCCCTCTCTCCCTTCCTCCCCTTCCCTCTCTCTCTCTTTGATTCAATCAACGTCCTTCAATTGAACAACAAGTATCAACTCTCCCCTCGAGAAAATGTTCAGTCAGTAGAGGGAATCCACACAAGAATACACAATTCTCCCATTTCGTTCCCTTCTTTCCAAATTTCGCACACTATCTACTTTTTATGGCGCAGAACGAGGAAAAGTTATGAGAAGACGAAGAATGGACGCATATTGATTGAATGAAAACTTATGATGATAGAAAAAAGAACGAAGAAAATATGTATATATAAAGCCTTAGACTGAATGAAATGGACTAGAGTTGAAGAAGAAATGGAATGATAGATTGAAAAGATATTAAAGTAGTGAAGAATTGATTAAAAATAATCTTGCCCATTCGAAGGAAATTTTGGAGTAGAATATCGAGGGTAGAGAACACGTGAGGAATTGACTCCATTCGAGAATGGATATGATCTATCTCCCCTTCCCCTCCCTATTCCCCTTCCACCTCCAACCCTTCGTCCTACCATCTGAATCCACAAAGAGAGAGATGGGATGAAGAGTAGAGTTGTCAGAATGAACAATCCCTCTCTCAATTCAGCATGATCTCTCGTTATCTCTAACCGACGAGAGATCATGTGAAAGAGAGAGAGACGGATTGATCCTTCTAGTGATCATGAATGGAGTTACTCACAAAAAGCATCGGAAGTAGGTGTGGATAGAAGATTGGATGGACTCGATTGGCCTGATCGAGGAGATAGAACTATTGAAGCTGAAACTTGTAGAGATTGATCATCATGATCGAATGAAGATGAAGGATGGAAGGTGCATTCAGTGGCCATAGTGATAGATCTTGTATTGAGAGAGTGAAGTGGATGAGAGTGTAGAGAGGAAGAGAGGGAAGAAGAGGAAGAGTGATAGGGGAGAAGGTAGGAAGAGATGGGGTCTCTCGTCCGTCCTTTAACCACATGACGAAGTGAAGTAACTATGAGTAGAAATGGACGAGAAGGGGAAGACATCCATCCAGATACTGATAGATACAATCACAATCACTCTGAAATAGAAGAGAACGAGTATTCCATCGAGGGACGAGGTTGTCATAGTGATCCCACCATCTTAGGAATATACATACCTAGAATCTATTGAATCTTCGAAAGTAGAGAATGAGGAAATCAAATACGCAGTGGGTTCTCTAATTTATAAGCGGCTCTCGTAGTAAGAAAAGAGTGAAAGGAAGGGTTTTATCTTTCACGTATTGATTGACTGAGAGAAAGAAAGAGGAAACTGAAGAGAATATGATAAGGAATGAAGAATAGAAAGGACTAGATATGAAATGATGAGTGGGAAAGACGGAGAGTGGGAGAGGGGAAGGTAAGAATGAACGAGAGTCTATGAAAGTGAGTGATGCAATGGAAGAATGTTCTAGCAAGAAGAAAAACTCTCTGCAATCGCTCTGCAAACACAGGAAAACTCACTATTTTATCGTTCGCACTTCCTATCAAAACAAAACTGTCTCGACTTCACAGTTTCAAAAACAAAGTGAGCAAACATTTAATTTCGAAATTTATAGTCCATTCCCTTTATATTTTGATTTGGATAAGGGTCTTTCATCGTAGATTTTACATCGTTGTCCTCGTTGATGTAGAAGTGATAGATAGATCTCTTCTATCTCTTCAGTTAGACAAACGATAGAGAGTGTAGAATGAAGTGAACACTTGTCCTCATTGAACTCACAGAATATTCCCATCACTGATCAACTATCTCTCTCACTCAGCTGTTCTCTTTCTTCTTCTTCTTTTTTATTGTGATGCATATTCAATTGAAAGGAAACATATGTATCTATTCTATCGAGTGTATTCCCTCCTTCTCTACTTTACATCTTTCTCACTTCTCTCGATCAAGTCTCTCTCTCATTCTAATCGATTAGAATAGTCCAATTCTATCGTCGAACACATCATTCTTCTCTCTCTTTGTCAATCCATTCCTCTCTGATGGGATTGTCGTAACTGAATCTGATGGCGGGAGAGGGAAGAAGGAAGGGGAGGAAGGAGAGGGAGGAAGGGGGAGGGGGGAAGGTGTGGTTGAGACCCGATGGGAGTACGAGTTATTCCAGTTGAGTTGTCTCGTCGAGACTGGAAGGAAGAAGGGAAGGAGAGAGACTGTCGTCCCTTCTCTTCATTCCAATAGAGTTTTCCCATTTCGAAAGTGGTCATGAGAAGGAAGAAGAGAAGGCCTTTATCTCCTTCGAACGTAATCAAAGAGGAGAGGAGTATTCTCCGATTGAAGGAGGGAGGGGAGGAAGGAGGAAGGAGGGGGGGGGGTAGGGGGGGGGAAGGGTCGAATGAAGGGAAGGATTCGTCCCTATCCTTTCTTGTCATACACATTCTCGTTCACAAGGAGGCTATATAACATTATTTCATATTGCGGGAAAAGGAGAGAGAGAGAAGGGAAAAAGGATGAGCAAGTTTGTTCTTCTTCCTCCTTCATTCTTATTCCTTCTCTCTCCTCTTCAGACCCCTCTTCATCACTGTATCCATTTTGTATGAAGAATAGAACGAAGAATGAAAATGGAATTGGAAAGTTTGCAATTTCAGTCAAATTGGAAGAAGACAAAAGAAGTAATTGAGACGAAGGAAGAAAGGGCAAAATGCTATAAATAGAAAGTGATTCATAGGATAAAATGATAGAATAGAAAGAAGAGAGAGAATGAGATTGACTCACCATTATCAATGTATTCCTGAGTGAAGAAATTACTCTTGAACGATCGAATTGTTTCTTTTACCTCCTTTGATGATTTAGTCGATTCTCTTTCTCGCTTCTCCCTTACATTCTTTCCAAAGAAGAATGAAGATGCAAGCATGGATGAGATACAGAATGAACTAGAGAACGATGACCATTTGAAGATCGAAGGAAGGAGAGAAGGAATTGGATGGAGAAGGAGAAGGGAGGGGCCAACAAGGAATGGATAGAGATACAGATGAAGAAGAAGAAGAAGAAGGAGGAGGAGAAGGAAGATGAAGGTCAATCTGGAGATGAAGAATGAAGAGAAAGAGGATGAACTCCCTTTGAATTCATTCAATGATGAGGACAGGTGTTAGTGATGGAGACTAGTGATAGAATCACTTTGAGGAGGAGGAAGAGAGGAGAGAGAGGGATGAGGAAGAAGAAGAAGAAGAAAGATACACTGAGGAGTGAAAACGATGCAATTAAATAGAATGATTGTAATGGAGTGCTCTGTATGAATAGAATAACTTACGATTAGCATTAGCCCGTGAATCCTTTGAACTTCCTTGTTCATCACCGCTTTTGTTCTTTAGGAATTTGAGCATTGTTGGAAGGATGAAGAAGGGAAATCAAGAAGGGAATGAACGAAAGACCATCCAAGGAAGAGAAGGAGAGTTGAAGATTACTTTCTCCCTGAGATCGATGATGAACGATGATTGAGTATTGATTGAATGAACGATGGAAGGGAAAAGAGGAGAAAAGGGGAGGGAAGGGGAGGAAGGCGAGAAGTATTCGGAGGAGTATCGAGATGCAAATGTGGATGGAGAAGGGAAGAGAGAAGAGATGGAATGACTACTCACTAGGAAGAGTGAGGATTACAGACCAAGTATACGGGGCAAGAAGGTGAAAAGAGAAGAATAGGAGGAGAGGGGGAGGGAGAAGGAACATAGACACTCGTAAAGAGGGAGGAGGATTGATCGATGATACAAGGGTAATAGAATATGAATGGATGATATGAATGGATGAAGCTGATAGGCATGACGTGTAACGGGTCAGTCAAAGGAATCTATTGATAGAAGGAGGAATGATAAGAGAGAGAGGAGGAAGGGAGGAGGAGGGGAGGAAGAGACGAGACAAGAGAGACAACTGACAAGGAGAAGAAGGAAGATGATTGAAACTGTGGAGGAAGAAATGATCGATTGATTGAATGAATGAATATCATTCACAAGGGAATATGAATGACGATGTCGATTCATGAGATGGATACGGGTATGTGAAACAGGTGAATGAAAAGGAGAAGTTGAGAACGAGAGAGAGAGAGAGAGGGAAGGGAGGAGGAGGGGGAGGAAATAAATGCAGCGATAAGAAGAAAGTTGGGAAAGAGAAAAAGCGAAGAAAATCGATGTATTTTGTGGAGACTTTGGAACAAAAGCTGGAGGGAGGAATAATTGGAGAGAGAGAGAGGATGAAAGTAGAAGAGAGGAATGAAATGAATTGGTAGAAGAAGGGAAGGGAAGGAAGAGAAGGAGAGGGAGGAGGAGTGTTTATTGATGAAAGTGATTGGTTTAGAGAAGAAAAGGGAAGGAAATCAATTGGGAAGGACCAAGAATACGAAGAGTAAAAACAGGAATTGTGATGAGGAAGAAGAAGAAAAGAGTGATGAGTATTGATTTAGAGATAGAAATGATTGAGAGAGAAAGATGAAGGCGAAAGAGAATGAAGAGAAATGAAGAGAGATTGAAGAGAGATGATGAGTAATGAAGAAAGTGATCAAGAATAATCACTTGTGCTTTGAAGAGAGAAAGAGAGTTGACAAGGAGAGTTGCATGGGTCGGAGGGAGGGAGGGGGAGGGGGAGGGGTCTCTCTCTACTCTCCGATGGGGTCACTAGCTAATGCATCCGAACAAGACTCTTGGCGAGAGGTCAAACGAGACATGGAATTGGAACAGATCAGTGGAACAGATAATTTGAGGATGAGTAAATAAATAGAGGAAGAGGAGAGGGAAGAATTGTGGTTGTTCAACCGTAGATTGAGTACTATTTACAGCATTCTCTCGGTACGTTTGAGGAAGAGTCGATTGGAATAAAGAGAGAGAGGGGGGGGAGGGAGGGAGGAGAAGGAGGAGGCAACAATGTCCTCCTCTTCTCTCTCTCTCATTCTCAATCACAACTTTCCATCGTAATTCATTTCTCAACTCCGTCATTCGTTCGTTCCTTCTATATATAGAATGGCAACCTGACTCTCCCATGGGTGAAGGATACTGGGGGAGAGAGAGGGAGAGAGGGAGGGAGAGAGAGGGAGAGAGAGGGAGAGAGAGGGAGAGAGAGGGAGAGAGAGGGAGAGAGAGGGAGAGATGAGGAGGGAGTCTACTAGTGCTCATCCCACTTGTTGTTCAATTCCATCCAGAAGGAAGAAGGAAGAAGAAGAAGAAGAAAAAGAGAGGAATGAGACAAACGGATTGAACGATCGAGAAAAGGGGAAGAGGATAAGATTGAGAATAGAGAGAGAGAGATGGGATGAGAAGAGAGAGAAAGAGAGAGAGAAGAGAAGACTGAAAGATGACGAGAAAAGAGAAATGAGTACGTATTGGACTGCGAAGTCAACCATAATGTATCTATCGAGAGAATGAGAGAGATGGAGAGTGAGAGGGAAGGAGAGAGGGAAGAGAGAGAGAGAAAGGAGGAATAAACGAGTTGAGAGGATGAAGAGAGGCAAAAGGTGGAAAGAGACAATGTCAATGTCTATTTCTATTTTTAGTGTGAATGGAGAGAGAGAGGGATAAATTGGATCAAGGGAAGTAAAGTATTGTAGAATGGAGGGGGCTTGGAGCTTGAAGGGGAGGAGGGAGAGAGGGAGAGAGGGAGGGAGGGAGGGGAGGAGAGTCCTCTCTTCCTCTCCCGCGGGGGCATCGATACACCCAGTCTTGCTGCCATTGTGAGTGTGTGTCTCTGTTTGGCTTCTTTTCTTTCTTCCTCCCCCCTCTCCCCCTTCCCTCCCTTCTGAGGTCTCTTCCCTCCCCTTCTAAGCATGGACCTCTCCCTTCAAAGAAGAGGATGGAAACTATGAGAGAACGAGAAGAGACTACTTCTATTCAATCGAATGGGAGAATGAATAGAAGAGATGAAGACTGACGAAGAAGAGAGAGAGGGAAAGGGAGAGGAGGGGAGAGAGATGGGACGGTCGAATATATGTGGAGATTGTAAATGAGAGGAAGGAATGAAGAAATGAGTTTATGAAGACACGAAAGAGTGAATTATGTGAGAGAAGAGAAGAAGAAGAGAAGAAGGAGAAGGAGGGAGGAAGGATAGTCCATAGAAGAGAGAGAAGAGGTGGAGAGAGAGAGAGACAGAATGATGAGATGGACGATTAGTCTTCCTTTCCCCTTCTAGTCATTTCTTTCTTTCTATAGACACCTAGATGGAATACTCGATATGAATTCATTCTTCTACTCCACAACATCATCACAATACTCACTACTCTTCTCTCTACAGTGCATAATAGAATGAACTAACCATGATTAAGATGACTTCCTTGATAAAGAGATAAATTGGCAGTTTGAGTAACAATTAGATGTTCTCCTCTTCTTCCTCCTTCCTTCCCTCCTGATGATGCTGCATTTCCCATTACGGGAATACGCACAAGTGATAAGAGACGATGATGACGGATCTTCTGAGGGGATTGATGTGACTGATAGGGAATAGATGAATTGAGAGAGAGAGGTGAGAATGAAGGATGGAAGGAAGGTGAAGAGAAGAAGAAGTAAGAGTTACACCACAAAGACAATCGATTGAGAAATAGAGACAGACGACAAAATCAGTATGTTGATATGAAGAGAAGAAGAAGAAGATGAAGAATGAGGAAGAGAGGGATTGAATCAGATCCGTCCCTTCCTCTTCTTCTTCTCTTTACCTTGCCCTCTCTTACTCCCTCACAACGGAAATGAATGAGAGAGAGAAGAGTCAAGGAGATGATTATGGAGAGAGAGAGAGATTGTTCGTATCCAGAGAGAATATCAGAATAGGTTGTGAGAAGTAAATGGAGAAGGAATGAGAGAAGGAGAGAAGAGAAGGAGAGAAGAGATAAGGAAAAGAAGGATATAGAACAGGTGAATATTGAATCATTCTCAATAGAGTACTGATTGAAGAGAAGGACTGGTTTGGGAAGGAGGAGGAGGGAGGGGAGGGGAGGGGAGGAGAGGGGGGAGACACCTTGGGAAGATCATCTATTATTAATGATGAGAGAGGACAAGCGAACGATATCTACTTCATCGTTAGTAATTAAGATGGATTCAGATAATGTATGTGTACCACTTGTGTATCTCTTCGAGAGAGAAGATATTAGTTCATCAGAGTACATTCACCATTTCTTACTAGTGAAAACTTCTTCCTGTTCATGTAGACAACCTCTAATTTCCTCACGTCTACGACAGAAAAAGAAATAAATCGAAGCAGAATGGAACAAATAAGAATACGATACTTCCACTAGTAGTTGCTTACTTGTAGGAATTTCCGTCGATTGTCCGAAAGACTTCTTTTTGTTCTCATTATTCGAATGAGTAGAAGGAGAAGGAGGTCGATATAGATGGAGAACTCCAAGGATGGTTACGAATGATTCGACTACTAGACGAATCATTGTCACTCTAAGAATAGAATGGGTGTGGCTACTTCCACTTTTATATGGGATATGAAGGAGGAGGAGAAGACAAGGAAGTGAGAGGTGTGACCATTGGAAATAAGATTGAGAAACGGTAGAGATCGATGGTGATTGGATAGAAGAAGGGCGGGTTCAAGAGAGAAGAGACCAATTAAAGATGAGGAATAGGAAAGGAAAGAAATGGATGAAATACAGTAAACGAATGATCATTCTATTCATGTACTCATTACATTCCTTGTATGAAGTTCAGTTACACAGTCAATCGAATGTCCTCTCTTTGCTCAGTTCACACTTCTATTTATAGTAACATGTCGACCCTCCCTTACACACAGTTTGTGATAGATTAGAGCTGTCTCTCGTCATTTTCCTCCCTCTCTTTATCTCAGTCTCACGGATACAATTGGACCATTGAGGAAGGAATGAAGACTCGCGTATGTTCTATTTTTAGTCTTTCCCATTATAAATAAGATTGCGTGACTCACAATAAGCCCCCGTGGACTGTTGTAGAGGAGTAGGGGATTGTGGAACAATGAAGATATTGAGATGAAGAGGAAGAGATTGAACACCGAATAGGGAAACGTATGATTCCCAGAAGAGTCTCCATTCTGTGGGTGAGAGAGAAGATGCCAACCAGGTTAACCATTCCTCCCAACTGAAAAGAATATGTTTTATTTAACTTGATGATCTTTCTTTATTTTTTCCTATTAAGATTATGTGAATTTTTTAAATGGTAGTCATCAAAGTCCTAACTGAACTTACGATGATCTTATTGAGAGAATCACACTTTTTGCACTACCCATTTCCTTTTCTTCAAAATTTATTGAACTGAAAAAGCGTTTATCCAAAGCAAAAAAAGGCGAACATTAGCGCAAAAAGACAAAATTTAACGATTCATATTAGATTTAAAACTGAGATGTGCCAGGGGGTTTATTTGCACAAAATCACATTGACAAAAGATCAAAAATCAAGCAATCAATATTGAATAAAAGTGAAAGTCTTGCACGTTCCATCGATGGATGAAATGTTTTCCACTAGCCATCTGATTCATATGAATCTATTTTAGATTGTCAATGATTCATTTCTGATGGATCCTCTTTTCTCCTTACGAAGCAGCATTTTGTTTTCGAACGTATTTTGTGTCTGTGTTGTTTTTTTCGAAACATTTCGCTTGATTTTTTGGGATCTACAACGTCCCTATTAGGGGGTTGAAATTTATGTTTGATACTTATTTTTAAAAAATCAATATTTTAATTCTATAAATACTCTTTCATCCGTCATAGAGTATCACCATCTCCATTGGGGTCGTCTTGTTTTTAATGTACCCGTGACTCGTCGTTATCTTTCATCGTTATCAATCGTTCTCCCTTTCATCCCACTAATTTTAAAGACATCAAAGAAAGCCAAGAATCTTAGAAAATAACGGATCAACAGATGTTAGAAAACAAGGTTGCAAAACGATGAATATAAATGAACTCAGATTGAAATTTGATCTATTCGAACGGTATACACAATAGATACGACATTATCTCATCTTCAACTCACTTAGCTGTATTTTGTTGAGCGAGTAAATGAAGATGAAGAGCGGAGAAATTTCGGACATCCTGAGATGGGAAAGTGATTTCTTCTATGAGGGAGTGACCAATGGAAATCAATCGATATAATTGAACTTACGAATGGAGGAATTGGAGGTAGAAGAAGGGATTCAATTGGTGTTTCAGTGGAAGAAGTAGAAGGACTCTGATCATCATCTGATCGATCTACTTCCATTTCCATTGAGTGAACCAACGGACGAAGGTATGAGAAGGGAAAGTCGAAGAGAGAGAGAGAGAGAAGGAGACTGTCTCTTCTCTCTTCTGTGTGCTCTCCCTCAACTACAAACATCGGCCCTCTACCGTTCCTCATTTGAGCCTTTCTATCTACTCCTTCCCCTTCTTCTTCCCTCTTCACTCGTCTTCCCCTCTAGTACTCTCTTCTCATGGAAAGGAGTTCTCATTGAATCAAAGAGTCCATAAATGGACACATTCTATCGATTGGAAGAGTATTTGCACACTGTGATCCACTGTCTATTTGAGTGGAGGATTGGAAAACATCGAAGGACGAAGGAAACGATTTAATCATCGACTTAGACTATCAAGTTGATATGGAGAATGGAAAGAGAGAGAGAGAGCAGCGAATGAACTCTGATATGGATAAGAGGGAATGATGGGAATGGCAGTTGAGGGGAGGGGATGACTCGTGAAGGAATGAGATATGAATGATGAAAGGAGGAAGATCAATGGGAAGATGAATGATTATTCCTTGTCGATAGAGCAGATAATGGAGTATTCATCACAATTCCTGGAGGAGGGCGAGATGATAACTCCGACAGATAAGTACTCCGTCTGGAAAGAAATCGATTTCCACCAGTGAAGGATTCAATTCTAATCGTCCTTCGGTTTACTGAACCCTAAGGGGTAATTGTAATATTGAATGGTGGTGATCTCTTTCCGTGTGTCCTATGATACGGTTCTATTGACATTCCGGAAGGGGAGGATGATCTCTTGCAAGAGATCCATCTAGTTTGCACATTCCATTTTGAACCATTTCAGAGACCATTCAAATGGTAACTGAACACTTGCAAAAAATAGTAGGAATAGATCGGTAGTGGTGTTGGTTTGAATCAACGTGGGAAGTTGAAAATATGCTGAGAGAAGGAAGTAACTCACTCTTTCTTATGACATCGACAGAATTTTGTTGTCCACAATACGAGAATTGTGATGATAATGAAGACAACGGAGATAATGAGAATAAGAGGGAAGTAGGAAAGATGGAATAACTTGATAATCCATGTCTTCTCTCAATTTGTTTTGTTTAAACTCTTTACTGAATATCCCTCGTCATAGTCTTTATGAATGAATTGAAATTCAAAAGAAAGACGATGAATGAAGTTCATAGTTTAATGACCAACCTCTTTCACAGAATTGTTCGTCTCTTTGATATGGGCAATTGATTCGAGAATTACAGACCAATTGATGAGGAATACAATTGTCATCTCCACAAGAATAGAGGGAGTACATTGAACAGTTCTTGTCTGTAATCAACTATTTTCGTTTCTAGACAACATCAACATATTTCTCATTTTGAAGATCTTTGAGGGAAGACGAGTAGTAGCCTCATTATGTTCTTCATAAACGATTATTATTATTGAGTTGTAGTTCAATAAAAACTTCGTTTGTACCAGGAGGGAATTCATATTGGAATGAGGGAATGAAATAATCTCACGTCTCGCATACGCTGAATAATTAGCAGATATGAATGTATTCCTTCGAATGGTTGAATTGAGAGTGAATAAACGAAGGAAAAGAGTGTGATGAGAAGTGAAGATTGAAGCTGCTGAGGCACCGCATAACCTCAAATTACACATGTTATGTTCAATAGTCAAATGGTCTTTGTTTTTAAATCTCTTTGTTTGTCAGCATGAAGGTCCCATTAAAACTTTGAAATATTATGCCTTTCTTCCTTTCATGTTGGTGGCTTTCAATGGCCGAAAGATGAATGAGAGGGGATCCCCAATAGAGGAAATTGCACTTTTCCTTCCAAATATGCACTTTTTCAGAAGAAGAGTCAATAACAATGAGGTGAAGACCATAAGATTAAACCTTTTCACTGGTTTATCGAAGGTGTTTCCAGTGTAGATTTCGAGGAAGTTCGATGCGCATTGATTAGGTTCTCCCAAGGAGAATCGATCCATCTCAAATTCAACACATTCCACTCAAATCACAAATCAAACTGTTCATTCCATTCATATTTCCCTTTCTCGTAAATTCAGAAAGACAGATTGTTCTTGGAAGATCACTCACATTCAGCCATACTCTGAGATTCGATGGAACTTGTACTCTCCATACGCATTCAGACTCCCTCAGAGATGGATCTTCCAACTGAAATGACACATTCTTTGAAAATTTTCACAGCATTCCCAGAACTTTTTTCGAATTGAATTAGCTACAAATTCGCAGAATCTCGGAGCTATTCGACGAACTTCCAATTAGGAGTTCGAGACTGCACTCTTTACACCTAATCGTTCACTAATTGTTAGATTCTCAGAGTATATTTAATTCGAAAATCCATTTGTTTTTTTTTGTTTTGCTGTCATTGCAGACTTATGTACTCGTATACGTATTTCCCTGTTCCCTCTTCTCACCAATGCTGAAATCGCAGTCGTTGTCTCGATTTCTCCATCCAATCCATTCGAAAGATCGAAGTGACAACCTATAAGGAAGAGAATTATTGAGGAACTAGAGCAGTAAGAGAAGTATAGTATACGTATTCTTGAGGATGTGACTGTGATTGTTTTCATGACCGTTACATCCTAGTTATAATTCTACACGTATCTCTTCCTTCACCTTCTCCATACCTCCCACATTCGGATGTTCATTGTGATATCCCATTCTAAATTCGTAAGTAGCAGTGAATCCTCCATATTCCAATGCATCATCAGAGTGAAATCTTATCCACATATACCCTGAAATGGACCACAATTTCCGTCTCTTTCTCTCTTCCATTCATGGATTCCTCCTCTCCTTCTTCATCTTTCTATCTCTCCGTCAGAATAAGATTATCCCTCTCTCTTCTCTCTCTTCTCTTCATCTTCATCCGCATTCACGTACAATCAACACAATTCTTCAACTCGGGACCACAATTCGAGACCAATTTGAAATTTATTTGGAATAACAACAACAAAGAACAAACCAGAAGTAGCTCGAATATCTTCTCGAGGGAGGGAATTCCCACAGTATCGACCGATCAATGGAGAGAATCCATATGGACCATCTCGCAATTCCTGAAATTATTACTGTCTGTCAAAAGCATTCGGGCTGTCTGCTAAGGTCGTTCTTCGGACTCTTTCTTGGAATAGACAGATGACTGACCAAATAATCATTAGGACAGTCAACATGGTTCTCATTGAATACTCCTCTTCTATCATAAGTTCTCTCTATCTGCAAAGTGTCTTCTCTTTCCTATGCAGAGACCCTTCTCTTCCCTTCTCTTGCGAGGGAGGATCAATGCTCACTTGGAAATAATTCCTGAAGATGACATGAATCTCGTATCCTTTTGTTGCCCGAATCACTCGAATGCAATCCTGAGAAAGAGAAGGAGGAATGAGAGATGAGGTCGTCTCTCTTGCAACACTCATAACTCAATCAGAGGAAAGGAAAGAAACTATCTGACCGAATGGACTACCGTACCTGCTTAGATAGATACTGTAAGGGATAATTGGGTGAAGAGAAAGTCATGGGATCGTATACTGGTTCTCCTCGTATATGGGATATACCGTGAATAGAAGAACAAGAATCGGAAGGATCTGAGAAGGGAATGAGATTGATGAGATACACGTGTCCATTCCTCACCAGGAGAAGACTCTGATGAATCTGCGAATGATGGAAGACGAGATGAGGAAATTAAGAGAGGGAACAAGAAAATGAAAGGAAGAAGAAAACGGACCAACATGGGAACATGCCGAATATTAGTGATCTACAAGAGATCAAAGATCAATTCTTCGTATTCACTCTATTGTACTGACCTGACTGCCCCTCCCGTTGAGTCCTCTCGTCTTCTCTTCTTGCAAAGTGGATAAAAGTGTAGAGAGGGAAAAGAGGATGGAAGAGGGAGGAAAATGGGAAGAGAAAAGGGAAGAAATGGACGAAGAGCTTAGCTAATTATTCTCTCCGATACACTCGAATGTGTGAAGAGAAGGAACATACTGGGAGAAGGGAGGAGGAAATGGAATGGGAAGAGGGGGGGGGGAGGAGGAGTCTTCTCTTCTTTCTCGATAGACATCCATAACCATGAAGATGTCTCCGAATTCTCAGTCCATTTCGATCTCAATCCAATCTTTCTCTCTTCTTCTTGTGTTGCAATGTAATCGAGGACAAATCCACTCTTCCAATCTCTCTTCCTTCACAACTTTTATTCAATCAACTCGGTCACATTTTTCAGGCAAAGTGGCGGAAAGTTGAGAACTGAGTAGTGATGAGTGTAAACTGGGCAATGAAAGGGGAGGAGAGGGGAAGGAAAGGAGGGAGGGGAGAGGTCAGAGTCGAATCTCTATCGGTATCAGAGAAGAAGTGACACTCACACTCTTCTAATCTACCCATATCTTCACTATGGGTTAGTGTCCTTTCCTTTGATTACCGGATTTTGTTAGATAGAAATTGTTCTTCATTTTCATAGACTCTCTAGAGCAGTCTCGTAGCCTATAGAAGAAACCATTCCTAGACCTTATCTCCTATTGTCAGATCACCTCTTCATTTCTCATTATTTCAGACGCCGTCGCTATCCTTGATCCCATTCTTGAACGTTTCAATAAATTGTTCAGTGATGTGGGTAATTTCCTTTCTTTTTGTCGCCTTTTCTCTCTTGAGTAACACCCCGAAGAGGAAATTGTGTCAATTGTGTGAGGAAGTTCCATCTGAACGACAGTTCTTTCTCTTCTTTAGAATAATCTGGATGAACTCATTACTCTCTATGGGACAGATGCAGTTATGATCACTAGAGGAGAAGGATGTGCTTATGGAAGAGATGGTTCATTCAATGAATTGTCCCTTCTATCAATTCATTTCAGCCATCAAGGCAGGTCTCGCTGAATTCACTGCCAAGGGAAAGATCGATTCCAAGGTTCCACATGTTTTCGAACAGAATAGATAATTAAATTGTAGATGGTGAACCGTCAAATCTCTGGGGTGGGAGATCATATAGTTCTCCGTGCTGAATTCGATGCTACAGTAATCTCTTCTGGGGAGCACATCAAGGGTATTCCATCCCCTCCCTCCTCCCCCTTCCATCTCCCAATTTGAACCCTATTCAGGCAAATTCGAGCAGATATTCCGCAAAGAAGGAGAGGAATGGTTTATCATCTTCGATGAATTCCAGGGTTGAATCAAACTGGATCGAGGCTTTATTACCATTGCATTTCTTTCAACAGAGATCAGATTGAGAGTTTAAAAACATACTGCAATTGTGAATAAAGCATTCAAAACTACAACTTGATTTGGGTGGATGAATCAAACTGAGACGAAGAGACATTTCAAGACGAGGTAAAACATAAAGGCCTATAACTGAATAGGACAAACAATGAAAAGGGAGACTAACTCAGATTTATCCTGCTATAACTATATATTACTTTGTGATAAACCGATTATTGTATATGATGAATATTAGACAGTCTCCACTAGTCGGGAGGGACGATATGATTGGAAAGAAACACGATGGGAATCATTCGGGGATGCAAAGTGTGAATGGAAAGAAAGAAGGGGGAGAATCAAGAAGAGGAATGAATACACGGAATAGGATAGATAGATAGATAGATAGAAGGGAAATTGTCTCGTGATGGATCGAGATAAAGCTCGTAGTGGGGACATTTGGATGACAACACTCATCGATAGAAAGAATTAGAGTATGATCATGTGAGATGGATGAGAGATAGAAAATGGGTAGGACAGGACATATCATCCCGTATTCAAATAGTGGGTATTCCACAAGTGTATGGTGTACGAGGGAACTGATCACAGAGGCACACGTGTAATACCATAGTGGTATGAGGGGGTACAATTAAAGGAAAATGCAAACTTGAGAATAAGAGGTATTGTAATGGATTGACGCATACTATAATTGAGTAGTAGAGGGTTGATTCTCATGTTCCTTCACTCTTCAATGAGCATGACCAGAATGATCATCATCATCGTGCATCCTGAAATTGTCTATCTTAACACCAACCCACTATTTCCCACTATTTGCATAATATCAATCGAACGAAATAACAGACAATGAGTGTGAATGGACGTGATCATCATTCAATCCGAGTGAGTGCATCGTTCCATTGACCATCGACCTACAATAGAGATGAGATATCACTCCCTTCATCCCCCCCCCTTCCCATTCACTTACATTCCATGATCATGATCATGATTATCAATCAATCGAAGCAATCCTATCAATGCGAATCCCACGAACATCACAACCAATTTGATCATATTATTGTGTTCGTTATCACGTTCGTGCAGAAGAATCTAAATAGGAGATTATGAGGATTGAGGATTGATTTATTCCTGTTGGATGACTCCGTTTATCATTTCAATCATTTACTATTTGATTATTTTACATTTAAGGATAAATAAGGATAATACCTCGAAGAAAGTGACATATAGGAAAGTGCCAACAGCCAATCCTTGGAAGATGACGATGATCAGATCCTTTGTGAACGAACTTTCGTCTCCTCCACTGATTACCATACCGAAGATTGCTCCCACGGGAGAAGTAAGAGCGATTACTACGATCTGAATAGAAACAACGTTATTATTAGTACATTCATATATTTTCATAATGTAGACACCTTTTCTCGATGGATATTTCCTTCTACCCATCACTTCTCTATCAGTAGACAGTCCAGACTTCACTCCTCTCTTCACTGATATCACCTGACTTCGAGAGAGGAGGAGGGTCACCAATCTTTTTCTCAGAGTACCCCCGATAAGAAAGTGGAATTTACTATACGACTGTTATCTCTCTCCCTCCTTTTTTTAGTCCCATTCAGCACAACTCTGAGGTGGACATAAAATGGGAATGAGTGAGATGAATACACGTGACCACACATGTTCGCCCCTCCTGCTGATACCCCCAATGGAATGGGAATGGTCTCTCTTCTTTTATCCTTACCGATATAACAACGAGATGTAATTGATGAGCATGAGTTCGAGCCAATTGAAGACCAGTGGAGAAAGCAACGATTAGTTTGTGAACGAGAAGAGAGAGGAAGAGAGCTGTCACCTTCGAGACGTCCTTCTGAAGATATACCAATTGGGAAGGACGTTATGTTCTCTCAAACAACATCCCCTTTCCATCAATGAACACCCTTCACCATTTATTCCAATATCTTCTCCTCTCACCTGTACTCCGAATGCGACACCTTCAATCAATTCATGGAAAGAAAGAGCCAATACGAGAGTAATCGATCGAACTCCATGAGAATGAGCATGGGGAGACGACTTCATCAGAATGGGAGGATCCTCATCTAAATATTTTTAATTGACCTGAACAAATTCCAGAAAAGCGAGAAAAAAAAGCCTCACCCTTATCGCAGTTGGTCTCACATCGCTCAGGTTCAGCCAGGATTACGGTAGTGATCAATCTGCAATTACAGTATCTTAGATTCATTCAATCGTCCAGTTCACATTCATTCAATCGACTGTACGACATTTCACACTCGACAATAGACTTCCTGTCAACTGGAGACAGATTGAATGGACAATTACATTATGATCGAAGAGAGGGAGGAAGTGAGATACATGCACAATGGGGATATCTACACAGGAGGGACGAGAAAGATAATGGGAATGCCCACTCCATCATGTTAAATGATTAGTATAGATTAATGATTATGGAGTGGGTGTCCCATCAGTTTTCATCCAATCACACGACGATTGATCACTCTTATCATTGTCTATCACCCCTTATCAGACTGACGACGAATATCGAGAATATCCATGCTTCCATATGAAGTATGACGAGGAAGAAGAGGAGTAGAAGGAGTAAGAGGAGTTGATGGATGGGAGCAACTGGGGGACACCAATCACAATACACCATTCATATTGTTATTGCCTTATTCTCGTTAAATATCCATTTTATAGCATGCACAGTATGTGTCCGTTAGTTTCGTTTACACTTTTAGTATGTGCTGCTAGTAAAAGGGACTAGTTTCCACTCGATTCCCCAATCGTTCATTCATACTCACTCAGCATTATCATTGGTACATTCTCCCTGTCCTCCTCCCGAATGTCTTCGATCGTGCACTGTGAGGGGACAATGCTTCTGACAATGTCCATCCACTTCATCAGAGGGAGGCACTTGCTTAGACAGCATTGACTCGTCCGCTCCATCTGAAAAGATAAGGAATATCAGTATGATCTCATTCAGAGTGAGAAGGATGGAAATAAGGGTATAATCTAACCTCCCGAAGCTGTGCGAATAACAGTTTTCTCCTCCATATTCTTGACTGGAGGCAGATTGGTCATACAACATTTCTCCCCATTCTCCATCTTCTTCTCCGTTGATCCATGATCACTGCATTATCAACTTTCATATTTATATTCATTGATAAAACAATGTATCAATTCAAGACTATCCTAAATTAGCACGGAGTGATTTAAGAGACTCTGGAATATTATGTCTCTTCTGACTTACTCTTCATCAATTCCTCCATGTGCGTGATGTCCATGCGAATGACCATGAGAATGACCGTGAGACAACGACGGAATCAGCATTATCACCAACTGAAAACATTATTAGTTTATTCTTAACAAATTCTTTTTGTTATTAAAAAAACCCAGAATCATAACTCTTCGGGCTTAGTGTTAGTTGAAAATTTTTAAACTTTGACTTCTTCCAAAATAGCCAGACACCTTTGACTCATTCCGTCGTGCTGCTCTTTTCAACGGGCCTCCACCCACTGCATTCATTCATTTTTTTTGCCCGCGAGTCCAACGAGACGTCGGCTTTCCCAGGCTATTTAGAGGTTACGTCAGAATGACCGACGCAAGTTCAAACAGACGTTTCTCCCAAAGTTAACGGCAGATACTGCAAATAAGGATGAATCACCTCCTCGAGTAAGAAAAGAAGGAAGAATCCCATGCATGAGAGCAGTTCAGCCAATGGATAATGCACTTCCCACTGTAATTAAAATGATTAGAGAAGTCATAGAAAGAATGATTCGACGATGAAATAAACTTACGTTATAATCGGTGATTAGCTTGGTGACACTGGAAGATAATTCAGGGAGAAGATGGAGAAAGCAAGTACCAAGGAAGACTCCTCCAGAGAAACAAGTGAGAAGACAAAGGATCAGAGAGATATTCTTGTGCTTTTGACTCGTTGAGGCACGAGCTGCATTCTGACGAAGCTTCTTCAGCACCTGGGACAAAATTAGTGGTCCAATTAGAAGGAAAACGAGTCTAGTAATCAAGATAAGAGAAATGGATAAGAAAGACGTCAACAAGACATCACAAGACTCTTGACACATGGATAACTTACTCGAACAGGGAGGAGACCGGCAATAATGACCCCTCCAATCATTACCAGCAGAAGAAGCAATTTGAGGGTCAACACGTCCATTAATGCCTGAAACAAAAGAGTAATATAATGAAAAAGGAAAAGAAACATAAAAAACGCCGAGAGAGAAACGTTGAATAAGAGTTCTGAGCAAGCTCCGCCTTTCACAATGTTTATATTGCGACCCGGACTATTAGCGTACACAATACGCATGATCTACACTGATATAAAACATGAAAATCAATCATCCACGAACAACAGAACAACGTTCAAAATGCGGGAAAGTGGAAATGTGATAAATATAAATTTTCGAATACCGTACTTTTTTGACCAACTAGAACTGCAAGAACTGACTTTAATTTATTTTTTGTTTGTTTTTAATTTAATTTTTTGTAATGGTATAGTATCTATAGAAAAAACGAAAAATGAAAAACATAAAAAAGGTAGGACGCGACTGTACATGAAAGAAAATCATGAAGACAGTGATAACTTTATCACATGGCAAGAGACGTACAATTCGAAGTATTACTGATAAAAAGTTGCACCCATAAAATGCGATGGGATGATATGGACTAGATTTTAATACTTATATGGCAGAACATTTGTGGTGTGATAATTTCTAACAAACAACATAAAAAATCTATGTTAGTGAGAATAATATATCTCTATCTATTCTACATCTTTGAGTTTGGGTTATAGCTTCTATCTACAAAAGTGAGAATTCTATCGATGCCGTCATTGTATTCTACAGGGTGGAAACGTAAGTGTTGAACATGGGGAGAATCAGTGAAACAATTGACATCCACATCCTTCTTTCTCTTTTCACTCAGATGCTCATGAAATGAACGGATCGCACTGAAACGAGTACAATTAATTCATTTCTTCATTATTTAACTTACGGATGCTTGCACACCAAATCATTAGTTGAATAGAAGATTGTGTGTCTATCCGGTAGTTGGGAATGGTCTCTCACGTAGTAATATGGATTCACTTCGGAGATATTTCCTCCAGTTGATACATGCATCCATTGCTGAGATTATTCTATTCATTGTCATTCCCTCCATTCATCTCTTCCGATAATTGATCATTTACAAGTAATTGAGACTAGAGTAGAGTGGGAGGAAGAATAGAATTGAGAGGGAAGAAATACGACGCGTTTGAATGACTCACTCTCATTGCTTCCATCACTGCTGAAGAAAGGAATACCATCTTTCCTCCCATGAATCCTATTCGATCAAAGATTGAACCAGATTCAAGTGTCTTCCTACATTGATCTATATATGAAACGAGATAAGACACGATGCAACTTACTTATGCACACTATTGATCACTTGATTGTATCCTATGAGATACGGAATGAGCTTCGAATCGACAGGACAACTTAACAAGTCTGTAGAATTATGAGAGTATAGAATAGGATACCTGTCCCAGATGACTCCATCTGTCTTTGTGAATAGATTACTGTATTTCTTGTGATGAAGAAGAGTCACGAGGGAATAGATTCCTGCAATCAACACCGATTGAACTATCGAACTCGAATCCAAACATACCATTCATACTGAAAATGTGCATGACTAAGCGTCGATTCTCAACTTGGTCCAACAATGGAAAGATCTCATCCATATTTCGCATGCCCTCAAAACAAAAATTCAAGCTGCACGCGTATGTACACACAGTATTTATGAGCCTCATATTTCAGTGGAATATCTTTTTTAAAAACTATGTTCTATAATCTGGAGTAGAAAAAAGTGAAATGCAGTGTACTCACAGATAATCCCTTGGGACTGAATGCCTTCATTTCAGATGTGAATCTAATCGTATCCAGACCCCTCTTCTCATACAAATCAGCATATTTCTTCACTGCGTTATCATCGGCACCTTAATTGATCCAAGTTAATAATCAAAAACCATAATTATTGGTATCCTAACCTGCCCATCCCAACATGAGAACACAATGTGTTTTATTTAGCCTCGAGTAAGCTCCTAACTGAGCCGATCGAGTTAGAACTGCTGCCATTCGAGGAAGCTACAAGAAATATTGGATATCGAGTGACAAATTGGAAAGGGATAAGACAAATAACCTGGAAAGCAAGTTGAAACATGGCAGACGGAGTAGATACATATGGAATGGAAAAGACCCATTTGTATTCAACTGAAAGAGACGATTGTGCCAGTCAGTCAAAAGTACTCTTTATCTCACTTCTGGACAATAAAAGGTTGATTATTACGATGAGATAAAAACAACATGAGAGGGGGGGGGGGAACAAAGACACTTCAGGAGCGGAGTGGAAGGAAGGGAAGAAATGGAGACTAATCAATACATTTTTTTTAGGATATTAACCTATATAAGTAGAAGGGAAGAGGGGAGTGGGGGATTAGGAATTTTTGGTAACTGAATAGGATTCGAAGAGGACTCGATGGGTATTCAGAAATAGGTACCCTTAATGGAACAAGTATAAAAGGAGAAGATACTAACAAGTTAAAGACTGAAGGAACGCAAATGGAAAGATTAGATGTACAGAGAATGTACAAAAGAATGAATTTGACAAAAGAGAACTAGCGTATGATACTACTTGAGTAAGGTCGGAATTAAAGGATGAAAGAATATTGGAATAGAACAAAACGAAGGAAGTAAATCGCAACCGGGAGAACAATAGCCATACAGCACAATTTTGCACATATTAAAGGAGATATAAATAGGGAATACTGGAGGAGGGAGGGTTATACTCTACGAGTGATTAGTCTAATTCGATAACTGAGACCCCATCTCCAATTTTTTCAACCTTAACAGCATTGCCTTCAGGTTGATCCTTCAACTTCTTACGGAATTCCAATCCACTGTGGGAAACCGAGTCGAACTCTGCAATCAACACAATCATATAAAAATTAAATTGTGTGATCGAAAACACAAATTGAAAAAAATCGTGTATTAACTAAGAAGGATCATTTTTCGTAATAACGACCAATAAATGGACGATCATTATCGACTAACCGAAATCATCTTGTAGGCATTCTATTCCATCATCAGCTTCTTCGTCCTCATTGTCCCTCTTCAATGTTTGCGCCTTCTACAATAAAGGTATTATTATACATTCAACTACCTTGTAAAAGCGTTTTCTCTATCTTCCACTCAATCTACCTCATTTTCCTCAGGGGAAGCAGGACTCAATTTGTCGACCCACTCTTGAATCTGCTTAAGCTTCAAGTGCCACGCTTCCGTAGCCTGCAATTAGTTACTTTTAAATGGAAGCAGCACATTAATAATAAGTAAATACAAATAGTAGTTCTCACATTCATTTTGGGGGGAACGGGCGGTCCAATGGGCGTGTCATCCGTTTTATTCTCTAGAGAAGACAGTCCAGTATCTCGTCGAGAAGGAATCACTTTCATCTCTTGTACTTCCATTCCATCTTCATCATCATCCAATACAATTGTCTGAGCGACGACGACGACTGCAATGTCTCATGTACTCATTCCTTTCTTCATCATCTATCAAAGGAGAGTGCATACCTTTCCGTTCAATCATTGGATTGGGTAGTTCAGCTCCATCTCTCTTATCTCCATTCTCTGCAATCTCTCGGGGAGAGTCCTCCTCCATCGGAATAACCTATATTTAGTATCGTCATTCAATAGAAATAGTCACAATTTCATTTTATTAAAAGTAATAAGCGTTGAATAAATGAACCTCTTGTTTAACATTGTTGTCTGTCTTCTCCATACTCTTCATTCTTTCATCTCTCTCTGTCGTGGGTGAATTAGTGGATGTTCCACCCTCTAGAGTATCCTTTCCTTCTCTTGAATCAGGTCGAACTTCCTTTTCTTCTTCTTCAGACTTTTCATCTTTCGAATCAGATCGATCATTCTCTTCCTTCCTCTTCACATCCATCGATTCTAAACAAACATATTAATTTTCTATTATCTAAAGAGCTCAAAAGAAACATAAAAACTGATTAAATAGTGATAAATTCTTGGGGAATCAACTATTTAAAAAAGGTACGTTTAGATACTACATCACAGAATAAAGTGTCTTACCATCTTCCTTCTTCGTCTTTTCTTCCTCCTTCGATTCCACTTCAGGTGGTTCCATTACTGTGTTAACAATGTCCATCTCCGGCTACAATTACAAGCATGAGTCCATGTTTTTTTTTGTTCAAAGGCTACGGCACATTAAACAATGCGTAATCCAAAATTAACCTATCAATATTTGCTTTAATAATTTCAAATTATCACATTATCAAAAATAAAAACTCACACAATCCTCCGCCATAATATAGTCGCCTTTCGATTCACTTTCTTCATTATTATCATCACCTTCAACTTCTTCCTGAATATTACATATCTCAAACTTATAATGGCTGTATATCTGTACAATTAGCTAAACTGTTAAAGTAGCCCATTCTAAAGTAATTTCAACTTTCAAAAATAAATCCGTACAATCCCATGTCGTCACAATTGAGAGTCAAGTAAATAATACTTATTCATATCACTGACCTCATCTTGAACCTCATCGTCATCTCCTTCCACTTCTTCACTTTTACTGTCATCATCATCCAAATTAATCACATCTATTTCTTTATCCGACGCCCCGTCCGGTACGACATTCTAAACAAACACATTTCATTACATTATGTTCATTATGACGCATTTTTTATTACATCATAATAAATTACTAATGGTGATTATTACGTTTTCTAGTAACAAATGCACATCGTAATAATGATTAATAACTGACATTGATCAGATTCTGAAGTGTTCCTCTTTCTTCTCCTTCATCTATCTCTGTCTTCACGAGGGGCAACGAATCCTACAATATATTTTTTTCATTATTTCGCATCTACATTTTTTCGACTTAGAAGCTCAAGGTTGATTAAATATCAAATGATACATGGAAACGAAAGGTGCATGCCAGGGATGATGCGAACACCGGTGTGATTCGATAGTTCACCGAGTGGACCATATAGGCTTTGACGTCATGTGCCACAATGAGCAAAATGCGAATTTATTTCCACTAAATTCACACTTCTAGCAACCGTGCAAGCAGAATCGCGGCCCCTAATGTCTGATGGGTCTACCATATGTGTTATCACAATAAGATATTTTACTTATCAAGGCATATAGAAAAAAAAAGTACTATTTCGACTCCAGGGTACTCTTCAAGATTCTTCTCAAGAGTCTTCCATCGACGTAATTGAGCGGCATCTCGAATTTTCCAGTTGATAGTAGAGAGAAGACGATCTGAATACAAATTAGTTAGTTTATTCACACTCCATTTCAGTCTTGCAACATAGACGATTCGGACATAACTTCTCACCTATTGCATCGGTCTGCTCTTTCGGAAATTTGACGGTTGGATTATTGGGTTTCACTTTTTTGATGATATCAGTTAATTGACGCATCGTCATACAGCTGGAATCAAAAACGATAGCGGAAAAATAAAAAGCCACTTTGCATGTTGACCATGACGCTCTCGGTTCAACAAGCAACATACGTAAAATGAAACTTACTGATCTGGGTTGTTGGTGGAGAATCTCTCAAAAGCAAAATCTTGCACGTGCGTATCCAGACAAGACCAATCAGGGATGCTAATGGCGACTGATTGCATCATCATCCTGATATACCATTTCAGATAAAAAAGAAAAAAATCGGATTACGTACTCATCATTTGCACTGAAGTCGATATTTCCATGTATTTTGATTGCGCTCTCGCATTTGATGAGAAAACCTCTTAATTTCTGTTCTCTCACGAGAAGTCTAGTCTCAGCTCGATCATTGTCTTCCATATCTCGTTCCTCTAGTTCTTGTAGTCTATCCAACAGCATCTGTAATAAGAAGCCATAAGATAGGTGAAATCTGAATCAAACTGACATCTCTACATTCCAACAATTTTTCCATCTTAGACTCCTTTTCTTCCTTCTCTTTCTCCTTCTTCTTTTCTTCCCTCATGGCCTTCTTAATACCTTGATTCCTTCCTTTCGTGCAACTTGCACGTTCCTCTGCCGTTTTCTGAATTAACAACTTTGAAAAAGGAGACATAATAAATAAAACACCTTTTTCTTTATGTTCGAAGCGACTGGCGCATTATCGGCATTGGCAGTTCGTTTGAGACTGCCTTCTTTCTTTGGTCCATTCGAGGTGCCAGGATTGTTTCCGGATGAATCCAAGTTGACCATTGCGTCTTCGGTGGGTGATCCACCGATTTCTGCCATACTTAAACAAAAAATAACGATCAAAACACGATCAAAACATTAGAAAGGCACGTGAGAAAAAATGAAATTGATTGGATGGAGAGAGGGGCAAACCGGAAAATCAAAAATTTTAGCCGGGGAAAGGGGAACATCGAACTTCCGGGAATTCAAAATCTGAAAGAATATTTGCCTATTCAATGACATTTAACAACATTTTTACTATCATAGAATTCAAAAAACTTGTCACACACCACGGAATATAACGTTCCGTTCCAATCTATGGTGTACTTTTTTCGCCACTTTCGCATCGTTTTTCACGCATAATATGTTATTTTTTTCTGTTTCTAAAGCAATAACCGATTATTATATCGCGATGAGAAGTGATTGCAAAAGAGCGCTTAATTAAATTCGCATTTTCACGCGTTGCCGCGCACAATATTTCTGAAGCTCCGCCCCCTTAGCGTAATAGACGTGTGTCCGGAACGTTTTATTTCTATGATATGACCTTTCCAAAATTTTGCATATCTTCCATTCACAAAACCTAAGTTACGCCGTCAGGGAAAGGAATAAGGGAAACATATTTGCGCCAACCACGGCATTTACCGGTTCCCGGCTGTCGTCTCTTTTCCCGTTCTCCGTTGTTTGTGATTTGATCGCGATAAAATCATCCGATCTATTACAACTAGGGGAATCTCGATATTTTTTGGAAGACATTTTTTGGCGGAATAAATTGGATTAGCGAGAGAGGAGAGTAATTCAATTAGTGAGAGTCGAATTCATTCTTCATTCTTCGCATTCGAGGCGATCGCGAGCGGCCGTAGGCCGCTCACTAGGCGAGCGTAGCGAGCCTCACTGCAGCCGAAGGCTGCATGCCACCCGCAGGGTCTAGCGCCCGAAGGGCGCTAGTTTCATTGTTTACCCTATTGAGAAAGTCGATGTAATTGAGTGTGTGCATTTCCAGAATGAAAGTCACATGAGCTGAAGTCAGCAGTATCCTTATCAGTTGTTACTGTTATGGTTTCCCTTAGATTAGAGTCAGAGTCTTGAATACGTTGTATCTAATCAATGACGCATAACTTAAGATGTAGGAAGGGATACCAGAGGGAATAAGGTATGAATACAAGGCCGTCCTTCTTACAGAGAGAGACAACGGAAGAAGGAGAGAGTGGGAAGAGAATCAGAGATGAGGGGGAGGGCCAGCAACCTACTACTATTCTCTACCCCTTTAGTCTACTCTCGAACGTTTGCATCTACCTCCACTCCTAAACGAATTAAGATGGTCAGTTTCCTCTCTTTCTTATTCCCCATACTATCTAGTCGTCTCTAACCTTCTCAAAAGAGTAGAAAGCAGTCGTTTCTCGTGGTTGAAATGTTTCTATTCAGGCTCTAACTGCAGAGGAAAGAGAGAAGGAATTGTCTGTTCTTCTCTCGAATGGATGGAAGATCACTGAGGGAAGAGATGCAATCCAGAAGATATACCAATTCAAGGACTTCAACCAGGTACGGTAGTCAGAGATACGGTAGACACTCTAAGAGCGATAAAGAACGATGACGTCATCAATGATTACTGTAATGATTGCAGGCCTTTGGCTTCATGTCTCGTATTGCACTGAAGGCAGAGAAGATGGATCACCATCCAGAATGGTTCAATGTCTACAATAAGGTGAGAAGAGAAGCTCGTGATAGATTCGTCGAATCTTGCTTATTCTGCAATGAATAGTGCTGAATAGACGAATAGATAAGAGTTTCCATTCCTTCCTTCCTCTCATTCCTTCATACTTCCAGGTGGATATAACCCTTTCTTCACATGATGTGAATGGTCTATCTCGTCGTGATCTCACTCTAGCTTCCTTCATTGATTCTATCTCTCATTAATTGTTCCCCTCCATTTGTATCTCCTTCCCACTCCATACAATATCGAGATAAAGCAGTATTCATCATCATATCGTGTGACTACTCTCTATTCATTCATTCTACCGTCTTCCTTCTTCTATCTACCGTATTCCATTCATTGACTACAACATCATCTCTTCATATAAGTACATCCGTTCTTTCCTCTCTTCCATCTAAGTCTTCCAATCCCTTCCCTCTTCCTTCTACTCATATTTCATTCATCTTCAACTACAATCGACTCATCTTCTCTTCTCTTAGCACAGTCTTCTCTATTTGAGTGGGAGTAATACTCAATTAACTCATCATAATCTACCATTTCTCTTCTCAATTTCCCTCCATTTCTCCTCCCCTTTTTCCTTATCGTCTTTTCTCTCAGAAGCATACACTTCATTCTCACTTTCACTTTCTCCGATACTCTCCCACACTATTTACGTGTATGCCATTCCATCTTTAGCCACTTGCACCCACGACCACACACCACTACAGTATCCCACGACCTACCGTATTCCTTCTCTACCATAGTCATTCATCCATTACAGTACTCCCATAATGATGAGACTCTTCCTTCTCACATCATTCATCATCATAGTCTCTTCAACGAATTGGGCTGATTATGACGTACTCTCTGCTCATGGAGAAGTATTCAAAGCGCTCCCATGGACTCCACAGGTCAATACCGTATCCATCACTTATCGTACCATTTCAAGATACATCAACTAACCGTCCCTTTACAGGAACTTCTGCACGTTTCCTCTCTTCATTCTCGTGCAGAGTATCACAAACTGATGCATTTCATCAAGGTAATCGATTGGCTCCTCCTTCCTACAGTATCCCTTGATCTACCGTAATCATTCCATTCGTTTCAGGATAAACTGATTGAATCAGGGGATGATCTTTCTCCTCGAGAACGTCAATCGATCGAAAGATTCCTCGTATCAAAGAGACCTCCTCGTGTAGTGGAACATCTATTCGATGAAGATGAGAAACAATCCGTAAGTTCCTCCTTTCCCTTCTTTCTCATCACTGTCTGTCCTCTCTTCATTCTCCCTACTCTCTCATTATCTCTAACCGACGAGAAAAGCGCGCTCCTTTCGTAGAATTCTGCCCTCTTTCGCTCGACTTGCGTCGAAAGCGCGTTGACTATTTCTTATCTCGTAGGTCAATCCCTTTCTCTCTCGATCTCACCATTTATTGCACGGTTTGACCATTTATGAGGCACGTGAGAGATGGAAAGAGAGGGCGAAGCTTAGACTCATCTTATCAATTCCTTTTCTCAGATCGACCATTATCACTCTCGTGGTGACGTCACTGATGTTCTCTCCATCTGGAGTCATGCCCTTCAACGACTCCCTGAGAAAGCACGAGAAGATACTGTAGCGTATCTGACGTCATCTGATTGAGTACTGTATCATACTGTATCTATCTATTCAATCCCATTCCTTCTTTCGTGTACAATCTTCATCTCATGATCTCTCTTTTCCTCCATCTCTTCTCTCCCTTCGAAGATCTCGACATTATTATCATTATTTTGCAATTTCCATCACTGTACAGTTACAATTGAGCATCTGTGTTGTTCGTTTCACAAAGAAGATGAAAGAATCGATTAGATTATGAAGAAAGGGAATGTAATACAGTAGCTAGACGGTTTCTCTGTACAAAACAAAGCCTAAATACTACAAATCTAACGAGGCTACAAATAATTATGAGATAATCTATAGATATGAGGGGAAGGTTTCTACCCGAATTTGTGTGATCAACATAATAGAGAATCTCTACGTAGTGGGGACAAACGAGATTATATTTAGAGGGCAAGAGAGACTGGAGGTAAAAGGGGGCAAGTTATGGACAAGAAATGGACGAAGAATGGTCAATTAATAATTAGTATCGGTAACAAGTTCCTGATCCGGCAAGAGTTCCCAATAGGGCAGGAGAGATGGTGATATCTCCTGCTACATACAGACCGTGCTCGATGATTACAATCTGGAAATAGAATCAGTTATCGATTGATGGGCGGAGTGTTGATCTACCTGAGGATTGTAAAGAGTGACGGGTAGTCCAGGAGCCTGTGAGATGTTGATTGGAATTCCCTTTGCGAGAGCATCATTTGCCAACTGAAAGGATGGAGATGCGTTCATTATCTTACGCAGACCAGAGAGCCTGATACGACGAGAAAGATGATGCTGGGGTACATGAAATCATACCTTCGTGAGAAGTTCCTTTCCGAGAGTTCCGAGGTTATCCAATGCATCTTGAGGGAGACCGAGTGATCCACTGTTATCCTTCAGCTTCAGACTCGTGATTTCTCCCTGTAATCAATAATCTGACCCATCGATCTTCTACCGTATCCCTCACCATTCCATACAATCGATTTCCTCTCATTTGGAGGGCGATATTGATCTGGGCGAGGATGGTGATGGTTCCCACCTGGATAAAAAGAGGATTACTGTATCTCCCATTTATCGATTGATTTACCTTCGTCGTCGTTCCATCGATGAAGATGTCAGCATCTGCTTGGAGATCGACGATTGCTGAACCTGAGAAAGATCAAAGATCAATCATCCGAATCTCTTCGTTTCTAGTGATGAATCACTTCGGAATCCTGTCATCTGACCTTATTGCTAAAGCGATAAGCTCGAATCGTCCTATTCAATATTTTAACAGGATTCTAACCTCCTCTGGCATGGGAAAGAATGATAGAGGGTGCTCGAATGGTATGAATCTGGATGGAGATCTTCTGATTGGGATACTTCTCCCTTACTGCAGGCAGAATATCACCGAAACAGATTCCAAGATCAGAGAGGGATCCCTCTTCAGCTCCCTGAAGGGAAAGAGTACGGTAGGGATACGGTAGAAGGGGAGCACGGTACCTGTCTTCTCACTCGATGGTCTGCAGATCTCTTGGATCGATGAGTAAGAAGATGACGGAGATGTCTTCTCTTTGCTCTTCAATGAGAATGATTCTTTGTCTCTCTCATTCCTCCCTTCTCTCTCGTCGATCAACAATCGTAATGGCATTGACATGTCATCTCAGATCGACGTCTGCACTCTCCTTCCTTCCCTTGTGCAGGTCAAATCCCTTGCATCAGTCTGTCACCTCTCTCTCTCAATCAGATCGTTCTCACTTCCAATCAGACAACAATTGCCTTCTCTCTTTCTCTGCACAATTCCCTCCACTTTAGAACTACAAATCTCAAAGGATCAAAGAGGAAACCTTCTCTTACCTTCTTCTCTTTCTTTCTTCTTCATCAATTTGTACTCCATGATCTTCCAATTCTTCATCTTCATCTTCACTACAAGTAGTCTTCAATAGTTCTCCAATCTTGGGTGTCTCAGGACCGATACGGAAGGAGAGGAATCCCTTTCTGAAGAGAGATAACGAGATTATACTAATATCCAATTCTATCTGTTACATATCAAACAACATCTCGAGATTTTCTGAGAATTATTTTTGGGAAAAATCGGAGACTCGAAAGAAGTTCTTTTATCCCTTCTCTCATCCTCTGGTTTCTCTCTGTGTTCCAGTTGTCATACAAAAAGAATGGACCTTCTTTGCCCTTCCGCTGTAATTTCCTTCTTTTTCTTTCCATTGGAGGGGGAATTGACTACTGCCGAAAGGGAGAGAATGGGAAGGGGGAAAGAGGGGATCGTTTCATGCTCAATCTCACTCTTCATTCCCATTCAAAGGGCAACTTTCGTATGGAGCATCAACTATGGATTCACCTTGACCACGAATAGAGGAAACACCTGATTCGGTCATGGTTTCACTCTGTTCTCGATGTCAGGAAGGAATCTGATCTACTAAGAATTGAGGAAGCCTTAGTCTACTGCGTAGATAGTTTTCCGGATGTTCTTGATCAAAAGAAATCTTGCCTGTGCATCCAATAGAAGAGTGAATTGAGAGTGTAGTCGGATACAATTGCTTCGATCATATGATTATCGTAAGGAGCAGGGAACATCGTAGGGAAGGGACCGAATGGAGTTCCACCCTGTCCTCCTCAAGTACATTTCATCCCTTCTTTTTCATACTCTTTGTCGGCTCTTATGAAAGAGGGTCGATTGACCTCTGCCATTCTATTGTCAACACATTTCCGGACATAGATAGTTTCAAAATAGAAGAGGGAGCTTATGGCTCGTGATTGTTCGTACCAGGGGAGAATTCTCCAGTCAGATCAATGGTGAAATCGTGATCAGTTGCGTAGGTGTTCAGCAGTTGCACCGATAGGAACATATCGTTCAACTTTTGCTGTAAACAATTAGCTGTTATTCCCATGATTGTAGTGAGAATGAGAAAGTGCTTTTCACAGATTCGAGTCAATAGATTAGTGAGTCAATAACATCATGAGCACATGTCGAATTGTCAAACATGCTTCCATTCTACAGGGGCGTAAACTGAATAGGAGAAAGGGAAGGATGAAGACTGACCAGATTGAGATTCTGAGCGAGATCTCTAATGAAACCAGCGGGATCATCGGCAGAGGCAGAACATTGATTACAAAGGGGAGAACGAGGAGGGGAAGCGACCACTCCCGCGGAGGGAGAGGAAATCTGAAGGGAGGAATTGACACGATTGCCCTCGAAAAGTAAGATTGACAAGGTCTTCCGTTATCTATGCGTCACTGTTGTACACAGTGTGAATGTTCTGTAGAGAACTATGACGTTCGTTGCGTCATAATACCTATTTTGAATTCTCATTCGGGAACTCACAGGGAATTGCTGTTGAGGGGGATGGACTCCTGCTCCTCTTGTTTGGAGAATTCTCTGAGGTGCGAGTCTTCTCTCTATTCTTCGTGTGGGAAGGACAGCGGGGGAACGGGGAAGAACGATCTCTGTCGCACGCTTTGATCGCTGAACATCGTTTATTAGTGTGAGATGATGAGATCAAAGATCAATTCCTCACTCTAAGAGGGGCAGCAACAAGGCTGGATCTTCTCACGGGCTGAGCACGCGCGTCGCTCTACAAGTCTCTGGTCTTCTCCGAATTTGAAAATTTCGAATATAACAAATTTTTAAAAAAAAATGTTAGAGGGCAAAGACACTGAACGAAAACGTTTAGTGAATTGAAACTATGGTGCAACTTCTGAACACACGACGAAAATGGTAATGAAAGTGAGAGTGAATTTACTCGTGGATGGTTGATTTGCCTTCGAATGATGTGGACTGCTGTACGGAATTGCTCATTCTGAGAAAAGAGGACACTCAACGAATAAAGATCAAAGATCATTCAGTTGGTTACGTAAGCTACTGTTGGTTATACGAGTACTACGACAGCTTTGGTTAGCTTCTAGGAGTTATAACAAACATGTTAGATAGATCTTCTGATAAGGAGGCTGTTCGTTCAGTTAGTTTCTGCAATCTTTTTCTATTACTCGTTTCTCATTGTTCAGTAGCTAATAAATAATGTAGTTCGAAGTACGGATTGTCAACTGCACAACGTTCCTCTTTCGAAAAGGCAAAAGAGTCGACGATCCGTATTTCTACACTTCAATCTCAAATAAGCGTGAGAAAGGGGCGTGTTCATACTGCATTCACTCCGATATAAGTAGCAGGCCTTCGTCTGTACACTCTAACCACTTCTCTACGTACGGGAATCGAACGAGCTGATACGAATCTGGTCGAATTGCCTGAATGAATACTGTAGATACGATAGATAAGAGTATCGATCGTACCGTAGGCACCAGAGGGAATTTGAGGAGCGACGAGAGCGGAAGATTGAGCAGTTGAAGTAGTAGAGAGGGCTGCCATCTTGATACCACATTGATGCTCACACTGAAAACGAATCGATTTTTGCGTATCTCACTCTGGTTTCCTTCCTCTTCTTCATTTCTTTCTAACCAATCATTGAATTTTCATTTTCGTTGAACGCATTCGTCCATCTTCATTTGTATGTTGTGCTCAGTTCATTCCTCGTCTTCATTCTTAATTACTTACGAAAGCGGGATCAGGCTTGGGAGGAGCAGCAGATAGTCCCGATCCAGCCAACATCGCCAATTGAGTGAGAGCGATGGCTTGAGGGATCGAACTCATCTTTGTGTTGATCTGAGAGATTGAACTGATCATCCTCTGATCGAATGAACTTATCACATGGGGATTGACCTCCACCTAAACCTGCCTAGACTTTGTCAGCTCAAGAGAAGAGAGACAATGGATTTCATCCCTACCAAGTTGATTTGATGGTCTATATCCTAGTCTTGCTAAAGTGGGAAACAGTTCAGAATGAGAATACTTTGTCATTCAAGTGGAATAAATAGATGATTATCGTAATTGGCTACTCGTAACTTTCTAATAGTCCCGATGTATCCCTCATTCCTCCTTCATTCTCCATCCTCTTATTCACCTGTTCATTCACAATCTTCGGCAGCATCTTACACAACTGATTGGGTAGCATATCCCTCACCATGTCGGAGATTTGTCTCTGCAAGGAAATTGATAACGAATTGTTGTTATCACTCGATGGCAACACAACAAATTTGCTCTCGAGATGGTTGATTGGAGCACCCAAAATAAGATACTCTTCGTCTAATGGAAAGGAAGAAGGGAATTGTCTTACTCTAAAGAATGAATTGGCAATTGATCCAACGAATCCTCCATTCTCAATACACACATCAACATAGTCAACATGAGCAGAGCATGAACAGATTGATATAATCGGACCATGAGGACCGTGTTCGATTGACACTTCAACGGTGATTGAGATCTGAAAAAGTGATTGATGAGGGCTGTTGAATGCAATGAATTTCTTCAATCCACTATGTTCACTGTACAGCAATACACAAACTCTCAGAGAAACATTCGAAGGGCTCTAACGATTTCACCTAATTTCTCGTTGATTGCCAAACAAGTAAACACTATTGCCCAATCTCAATATTCTTTCAAACAAACATACTCCGTGGACATTAATTTGTGCAATTCCAGTGAGAGGAATGGGAACGAGAACGTTGATTTGACCACCAAGATTGCCTGTTACTCTGCAATTATTTATTATTGTTTTAGTTTATTGCATCAATTAACTAATGCATTTCTTTAAAGTACTCTGTTTATGCACTTATAGTGTTCACTTATAGTGTTCGTACCCTCATTCCTCTCTAGTTTCGAGCCACTTTTTGATCCGTAAACTTCTCATGGGCAGCTACTTAAAATAGTTCAGCGAAAGTTCAGAGTGAACCTCTCAATGAATTCACTTTCATCCCTTTCCCTTTCACTACAGTTCTAGAGATATTTGACTGGAGTTCTCTTCTTTATCTTTCCTTTCTCTCCTTCCGCCCTAAAGGCCATCCTAACTCAATCTCACTCTATCTCAACGTAAGATAACAAGCCAATGGAAGGGGTAAAAAGGGTGGAATGACCTTCAAGGGAAAGAGCCATGGCAGCACAAAACCGTAAGGAGATCGAAAAGGAGAGAGAGAGAGAGAGAGAGAGAGAGAGAGAGAGTGGAAGAGGGGAGAGAATGAGGTGTGGAATGGGATGGAATGAGTACTGTCATAGGGTAGAAATGCGTGTACACTACAAGGACGAAGACTCCTTATGAGAAGTGAAGTTGATGGTATCGGAATGAATGAATTGGTTGAGAAAGAGAAATGAATTCTCACTCTGCGGGGTTTCCTCTGTTTACTAACTACTTCCGTTCCCTTTCTACGGTACTTGAAGATATCCTCCCCGCAATGGAATGTGACCTTCCTTCTACTGCAGTACGAGAGTGGGATAAGATGCAACACGTCTAGACCATCAAGAACAGAGTACAAAATACAGGCACTTCATTTCGCACACTTGGCAGAATTTGCGCAGAAAGATGAATGAGAGGTGAAGAATGATAGGAAATGAAGATGATAAGAAGACAGTAAAGAAGTTTGAGGACGTTATCGAAATAAAGAGATACTTACCCAACGTCAAGATTCTGAACTTGCAGCACAAGATGATTGGGAGCCTTGGGGAATACAACGACCCTCTGGGGACAACGGTAGCGAGAGACGTATGCATTGTATAGAACAATGCATCCTTCGATCTGAAATGAGATGTTGATTGATTCAGTCAATGGTGACGTACACATGATGATCATCATAACCCTTCGAAGCACTACATTCTAACACGTACACCAGTCGCATGACTCATTACTGGAAACGCTGACTCAGTTACTCGATCTTTCCGGCGTTTGCTCATTTGTTCGCTGTGTTCTCATTCTAAACAAAGGGGCAGCAAGGACGCTTATTGTCCCCTCCCTCCCTTTCCCTCCCCTCTCTCGTTCTCTGTCGTAGTAAACGGTGTTGAGTAATCAGAAATGGAAACAAAGATGGGCTCGATGTGTCTCGATGTGACTTTCATCCTTCTCTTTCTCTCTCTCTCTCTCCCTCTCTCTCACTTTCTAAGGGGAGACTTCGAAACCGGATCGAAGGCTCTACACTCTCTGCATAACCAACGGCATTTCTTGATAGATCAGTGGGTAGATCAGTCGAGAGTATCTATCATCGTACCATTGGTTGTGTTGATTGAGTGATATCGGGAAGTCTCGCTCGTTGGATCTCCTTATTGAGTAGTTCTCCAACGAGTTGTGATGCATATTGGAACATCCTTGCATTCATTCTTGCTCTTATTCCAGGATATCCTCTCGTTCCTCCAAGAAGGGCGGGATTGTAATCTGGACCACATCCTGGTCCTATGCATCTGAAGAGAAAGAGATGGAATAATCGAACCAATCGAGAGAGAGAGAGAGAGAAGACTCTTCAATATCTCGCTAGTCATAATCATTCACTTTCTCTCCGTTCTAAGTGGTTATAATGCTGCTTCACAACGCCCTTTTTCTTCCCCTTTGCCACACACTCATTCAACTATACACATTATACAATAAATGTAACGACTCGTGAAATGAGTCAATTAGCAATAGATGGTGTGAGTACCGTACCCTCCACCTAGGACGGGGCCTCCTCCAACTACTGGTCCTCCTCCTGTATACGGACCAACGGCATGTGGAGCTCCGCCCGAGGACACGAGAGACACACACGCTAATAAACTCTGTAACGAAGATTACGGTAGGAGAATGGTCTGATGAAGGCTTAGTGCAATCACAAACTGGTTGAACTATACAACTTTGAGTGATAGGACGAGAGGTATCAATTGCTGACTAATGGAAACCCTGTTTCCACCCTGAAGGAAGGTCGAGAGAGAAGGAGTAGCCACACTTACTATTGAGTAGAGGAGAACCATGAGGAGCGAATGGTTGGCCCCTGAAGAGAACGATGAGAGGAGAGAGGAGGAGAGGGGAGGAAGGGGGAGGAAGGGGGAGGAAGGGGGAGGAAGGGGGAGGAAGGGGGAGGTGGGAGTGGGGGAGGGGGGGGGAGATACGAAAGATATTGTGAAGAATGTAGCAAAGAAGAAGAGCATTCATGGCATGAGATTGAAGGAAGAAAGGGGGCGAAAATGGAAATGGAGATGAGTACAGTGAGAAAGAGACTGGTTAGAATGGCGAGACTCATTGAGATCAAGTAGTATTCTGATAGGGGAGAGAAGGATAGAGAGAGAGAGAAGGAGGAAGGAGGGGAGGAGAGGGGGATGGGACAACTTATTAATTGCGCAACTAAGCTTTTTATCATGAAATGGATACGTTGGCACAGGAAGAGAAAGAAAGAGAGGAACGAGATATGAAGAAAGGAAGGAGGATACCTATAGAATGGATTGAGACCTACGATATAAGAGATGAGAGGGTAAGAGATGGAGGAAGGAAGAAGGAAGAGAGGGGAGAGGGCATACAGGGTAAAATAAAGGGCAATTGTGATACAAGGGCAACATTACATGAGTCATTTAGTTTGGATTGAACCGGCTGGAAAGGCTAAAGGCCCTTAGGAGGAGAATGGAGAGAAGAGATAGATCGAGAGTATCGAGAGAGAAGGGAGGAGGGAGGAGGGAAGGAGGAGAAAGGAGGGAAATGATGTAAGACCAGTGATAACATTGATTAAGTGAAGTATAGAAGGGAACATCGAAGGGAGAAGAGAGAGAGAGAGTGCATTGCTTCTCACTTCGGTATTGTACGACCGGTCGAGTTTGAATAGGGCGGAGGAAGGGGAGAAGAGAGGAGGAGAGGCGGAGGAGAGAGAGGAGGGAGGGGGGAGGATACTGAAGAGTGACCTCTTTGAACAAGAAGCTTAACCATCTCGCAATACTCCAATCCGATCTCCCTTTCTAGTACTTTTTTGACCAGTTGCATGAAGACTGATGATGGAACCCATCTCCAACCCATCTCCAACCCACTCCCCTCTCCCTATCCCCCCCTGCCCTCCCTCTTCCTCTCTTGCCTTTCCTTGACTGAGGTATAGTGAAGGGCTAAGCGAGTTTCATTCACTCTGCATAACGGAAGAAGAGTCGAAATGGAGAAGAATGGGTACTATTATTGCATGAAAAAGAAGAAAGATTCCGTCGAATGAATGAATGTATCAAGTGTTCATTAGAGAGCTGAACGACGCTTGAACGGTTAACGCAGTGAACTACAAAATAGAACCTATGTAGTAACGGAAAGGAAGAGAAGAGCGCAGGAATGGCTTAGGGTGGAATGACTTGATTACCGTACGATCAGTGATACTTTACGACTCTTCTCTCTCTTTTCTCGAAAAGGAACAATGGAAGAGAGAGAGAGTAGGCGGAATGATCTCATCGAGAAAGAGAAGACGATGTAACATTGATCTACTCCTTAGATTATGGATGATCATCTTGTAAACAATGGCAAGAGTAAAGGAAAAATGGGCCAATATTGGCAGAGATTGACACTATTTTCGATTCGAATCAACTTGATCTTCTCCGTTTTGTATAAATGCGTGAAGAAGAGTGAAAGAAGTGAAGAAAGGGAAAGAGAAAGGAAGAAGAGAGCGAATGAGGGATATGATTGGAAGGATCACGGATTATTGTAGACAAAAGAATGGCAGAGGAGGGAGGGAAGGAGGGGAGGAGGGGGAAGGAGGAGGGGTCTATGGCAGTGAGAGTTTCAGTTTGGATGGAGTTGACATAAGAGGGATGATCTTGTGTGATCTCACAATTGGTCTGACTAGGAAGGAAGAAGAGATTCTCCTTTTCAATGGAAAGGACGACCGGACTCTCGAATGGGAAACTCATTTATTCAGATGATGATAATCTGAGTGTGAAAAGAAGGAATGAAACCAGTTGAGAAGAGAGAAGGAGAGAAGGAATGATTGGGAGACTTCAGATGGGAGTGATTGGATTGAAGATGAAGAAGTGAATGAAGAGAACAATTGGAATGAAAGGAGGAATTGAGAAGTGGAAAACAGATGAACAACAATCACGAACTAGATATCAACTACAGTACCCGAAGTATATTGATAATGGATAAGAAGAGTACGGTAATTGAAGACAATCGAATCGATAATGAGGATGATGATGGAAGGTCGAACCGATTCGCACGACAATCCTTCGCTGTAAAAGATACATCTCAAAAACGAGATTTTCATCGTGCCATTCTCTATTTTATCGTCGTTTTGTCTTTCTGCTTAAGATATCCATTCGATGTTTCTTTGATAAGAGAGAACAAAGAGGGGTGAAAGGTGGAAGGGAAGAAGGAATGCCCTTTAGATTGAAGACTGGTCTGTCTCTGTTCCGCTCTCTTTGGGGGGGAATGACGTAAGAACTAGTCATCCTTCATCTTTCGTACTGTCCCTTCACAGATCTATCCCCTGTCTCGTTGACCTCTTGAGAATGTCTTCCCTTCATTGATTAGTCTACATCCTTCTCCATGCACATCCACTCCTACGTAATATCCTCCTGTTACGATATTCTCATTCAATTCAAGAGATCGTTTATCGATTCGATTGTATCGAGGCCAGAATGATGATGGAGATCTGGAATGAAGAATCTCTTGAAGGAACGTGAGCATGACTTCATTCGCAGAAAAAAAGTGCTTCGAAAACTCACCCAGAATTGGCGAAATTGATCCACATTTGCATGATCTTTTTGGAGAAAGATTGTTCCACTTCTAATCGATCTTTCCTGTATGGAAACCATTCATTACACTTCACTTCTTTTTTGTTGTTTGCATGATCATCCGATCGGTTGTTACAGTGAGAGAAGAAGAGTGCCAGAGTGCACACCCAAAGGCAATCACTACTCCTAATAAGTAAAGTGCCTTCGTACGCAATCTTGGCTGGACAAATTAGATGTCCTTCCATGAATAATCACTTGGTTCATTGATCTCACCTGTACATTTGTGGTCGTCTCAATGGAACTCCAAATGCATATTCAATCTCATATCCATGCATAACTCCCATCCAACGAGGCCACGGATTGGCTGATGATCTGTAAGGACGACTTTCGATTCGACAGGGAAATGTACATAAAACGTTGAAGGTGGTTCCAACTATTGAGTTGTTTGCTATCTATCACACTGCTTACCTCATCGTGAAATAATACATGTAGAGAGGGCCATTGATTGATTCAGCAAGAATATCAGCGAATTGAGTGAGACCACACGTGAAGAAATAATCTCCAAGGAACCGAGCCACTCCGTCTCGCAGTTTTTCTCTGAAGAGTATGTTCGTTCTTCATCAGAGGAATGGGTAAGAAAGAGGAAGATAACTTACTCATCCTTCCTATTGAATGACTGTTTATCGGGTACATCTTGATACGCATTCATCAGAGCATGCTTCACTAGAGGAGAGTTACCGAAGTATGGAAGAAAGGCTTCAAGGGACTTTTTATATTGCTCACTGCAATTAATTCGTTCACCAAATGGTCTAAAACCTTAATAGTACCGATTAATTCGTGCACTATTGAATGGGTCTTCAGGAGAGATGGTATGATTGAATTTGAATCCGAATTGTCCGTCACTCATGTAGTAAGGAAGCCAATACGTTCCTTCGTCCTTCACAGTCCCGACAAGAGCAGACACATCCTTCTTGAAGTCACGACGACGAATCTTATCGAAGACATTACCCTGAACATACTTATTTGGTTATTCCTACATCATAATTGGCTTTCGACGAAGATTAGTGCTGAAACGAACCTTGAAGAAGTGATTATCCTCTTCAACAGGAACAAATGCGAATGACATCGGAAGATGAATTCCACCCGTGATTCCGTCTGCTTCTCGCTGTTCAATTCATTTTTCGCTCAAGGTTTCAAAATTAGCGTACTTGAACAATATGTGAAGGAATATCAGCTAGACACTTGAGTATCAATTCGTGATCGGAATTGGAACAATTGAGTCTTCGAACGAGATTGAGTGAAACATCCAACATCTCCTGTTTGGACCGAGTTGCCCACGAATTGATTATTGCACCACTCTGAACATGCTGATATTTAATTACGTCTGACTAGGAGTTTTTAATAAACAATGCTCTTCTTTGAGATCTTCGGAATCATTCGTACAAACCTTGGCAATAATCTTATGGAAGTAATGTGTACTTCCAGGTGCAATTAAATGAGCAGTAGTCGATGCTGAACCCGCACTCTCTCCGAACAGTGTCACCCTTCAATTATATTTGGTTAATACTTTTTCTCTTCCGGTCTTTTCCCTTGTTCGTCCGTTCTTCCACTGTTTACCAAACTCTTGTGCACTTTTGTGCATTCCTCTTCAAGGTCCTCTCGTTGTTATGAGGGACTGAGTCACCACCATCTTCTCACCTCTTTGGATCTCCTCCGAAAGCAGCGATATTGTGATGAATCCATTTAAGTGCCAATTGCTGATCGAGTAATCCCATATTCCCCGAGACGGGACTGTCTTCGCCGAGATAAAGAAAACCGAACGGACCCAATCTATAAATATTTCAGTTACTTCGTCGTTATCTCAAATGCCAGTAGATGATTCCCTAATATCGTCTGATTGATTGCTCTGGTTCTCTTTACCATAACCTTCAGTCCGGAAATGAATTGAGAGAGGGAAAGAGATTCCGAAACGGAAATCGGAAGGGGAGAAGTAACTCATGACTGACTGATGAAGGAAGTGGAATACCATTTCCGATAACATGCTAATCTCACTTTTTCATGTCTAGATATTTCGACAGATGAACTGACCGATAATTGATATTGACAACGATGGTATTGTGTAGTGCAGCAAGTACAGATCCATCGTATAGATCGAGAGAGGGTGAACCAGAGAAGAATCCTCCTCCATATATCCATACGAGAACTGATCCATCGTGTTCACGGGGAACCCAGATATTCATGTTAAGACAATCCTCGTCTTGCGACTGAAAATTAAAGATTCACTCGATTCTCTGTTTAGTGATTCACATTTCGAATTCGAATGCGGTTACCAAAGAAAAAAATCATAAATAACGAACATTCGGTGGATTCCACATTTCTGCTCCGGGAAAATCAGGAAAAGTGTGATCTTGAGTGAAGAAACACGATCGAGCGAGTTTATCAGCAACGAAATCAGTCGACGTCCTGAAATGAAAATTTCAAATTTCGTAGACAGTTTTTTCAAGAAGGCTGAACAATTCCGCAATGTTACGTTTCTTATTTCCCCCTCAAACTGTATTTCCGAAAAAAAATGGGAATACACGTACCGTTCAGCCATTTGTGGTCGTTGGAATCTCTTGTTTCCCGTTGGTGGTCGTCCATAGGGAACTCCCAGGTAAGCACCGATCACTTTGTCTTCGAATTTCTGAAAGTATCACAATATTATTTTTTTCTGCAAAAGTCCACGTTTTTTCACTCAAAAACAGTGAAGAAAGACTGTAAAACGAAGTCTTGACTGACGTAAGATGGTGTCTCATTTGAGTGAGTGCTCTATGACCAAATAGTGAGTATTGTCTCACCAACCCTTATGGTTGACGTGCGAAGGAGACTAAAGAATAACTCTTACCTGTTCAACTCCTCTAATTGTTCCGAGTGAAGTGTGCACTACAAATCCATCGTTGAGAATGGCCCGTGAGTAGATTGGAGAGAGAAGGGAATAAAGAATAAGGACGATTCCATTCCCGATCATTCTATCCATCCATCTCTACTCACAAAGAGAATACAGATGATACATTTGTGATCGCAGCCAATCTGAAAGGCGAAGGAGGGACTATGAAGGCATTGCACGTGCTACAGAAGGAAAGGGCAGGGGAATGACACTCAATGCAGATTCACTGATTTCAACTAAAGAATGACGAACAATCGCAACAAGAGATCAAAGTGACAGAATATGAGAAGTTCTTTCCGTTCAATCTTCACTACACTAATCCTTCCGTTTCGGAAGTGCAACAAGTGAGAAAGATTATTGGTCGTCTTTTGGTTGTTCTTCTCTGTTGGAATGAAGTGGTCGAAGAAAGACGATGAGTCCCATTGAGAATTGGTGAATGGAGGAAGAAGAGAAGGGAAAGACAATGTGAGAAGTGGTGAAAGTAGAGAGGGATTTGCATATTTGACTGCGGAATAGAAGAAATTATGATGGTGATGAATGAGAAAAGAGTCGAAGAGAGGAAATGTAGAGAAGAGACTGATAGAGGATGAAGACGATGAAAGAAAGCTCGTGATGAGGATGGGAGATAGGAAGTGGAAGAGGTATGGAATATCGTAGGATAGTCCGTGGAAAATGGGACATTCAGGTAATCGACGCATCAACATAAATGTAATTCACATTGAATGCGCAGTGCTGTGAAACTGGTAAATTGTTTACGAAGTGATGTTGGGATTGCGACGTCTCTACATGAAGAATGTGAGAAAGAGTGTGATCTCATACGATGAATAGAGAGTAAATGATAGAAAGGGTGTGATAACTCCCACTCATTTGATAATTCGATGATGATTAGCTATAATCGAGATGAAATAAGAAGGAGAGATCTCAAATGGACTAAGAAGGAGGAGGAGGAAATATGAGATGAAAGGTAGAAGGGAATGGAAGAAAAGAGGATGGAGAAGAGATGAGAAAGGAAGGAATGAAGAGAGGCAAGAGAAATGATGAAGAAGGAAATGGAATTGAGACGATAAAAGGACATTTGACCAAGTGACTAAGTGTGAACATGAATTATTGAGACTTCGTGTGAAAGCACGATTATTGTCTCTTTTCTCTCTCTCATCACTCTTCCTCCCCTCCTCTCCTCCTTCATCCTCCCTCATTCTCCTCCCTCTCTTCTCTAGCCCTCGAACGGGGCTGAAATGTGCAGGCATGAAACTTGAAACCCGACAGGTCTATCATCGATAGAGGGACGGAGGGAGGGGAGGGAGGGGAGGAGGAAGGGATACACTCTTCCTCTCTCTCTCTGATGGGAGAGATCATCCAAGTACCCGCCCACTTGTCACTCTTTCCCTCAATAAACACGACTGCTTATTGAAATAAGAAAGAAGGAAGAAACAAATGAAGAACTTACGATGGAAGGAATGAGAAAATGAAGAGGAAACCAGCGAAAAAGAAGAATAAATAGAAGATGAGAAAGTGACAGATCAGTAGAATATTCAAAGGGAACAAGTGGTTTGAACCCCTTCGGATGGGCTTATCTCGAGAGTGCCATTCTGTCAAGTGAGAGTGGGAAACTTCCTCCACTTAATAGATCTCAAACCAATAAATCTCAACGATGAAATTGAGAAGGAACGAAAAAATGAAGTGGACGAATGATAAGAAATTGGTTTATAGGGACAGAAATAGAGAAGAAGAGAGAGAATGATAAGGAAGGAGGAAGAGAGAAGGACTCTCTAGGTAGATACAACCACACTTCCACTTTACTCACTTAATTTTATTTCTTTGTTTTCACTTGGATTCTGTGAGTAGAGAAGGAAAAGAAGATGGAGAGGGAAGTAAATGCATACGTATTCGTTATTAGCATGAATAGAAGATGAGAGACCCTTCGTCTCTCTCTGAGGTGGTCCCTCCGTTCACTATGTTAACATTATGGGATATTAGAGGATAGACGAATGAAGTAGAAAGAGAAGAAGAGATAGAGAAGAGTACGGATTTAGATGAGAACTAAGAGTGAGATAATGATGGATCAGTGGAAGGAAATCAGTGATCTCTCACGAGGAAATAAATGAAGTACATCTGTGAAGGAGAGAAGGAAGGGAAGGAGAAGGAGGAAGGAGAGAAACTAAGGGAGAAGAAGGATGGATAACCTTCAGATTGGAGGGTTGAGAGTAGTGAAGTAATGGATTCGACTCTGGAGAAAAGAACTAGAAAGAGAAGAAGAAGAAGAGGGAAGATAAGGAAGGATGGAAGTGATACAGATTGTGCAAGAGTTTCGAGAGACCGATGAGGGGAAGAGGAGGGGGGAGGAGGGGAGGAGGGGGAGGGGGAGGGAGGGGAAGGGTACTCCCAGGGGAGGTGGTTGAGAACACTCGTTACATCGTTAGAGAGGAATAGACGCATGAAGGGACATGATTGAAGAGGGCGGAGCTACAGGTGGAGATTCCCCTCTTTTCCGATTTCGGTTTGTTGAAAAGCAAGAAATTTGAGGGAACTTCTAATAATAATTACGAATCACAGACAGGAAGTTTGTAATTTTGTGTGGCATTTGAGATGAGCAATTGAAGGAGAGAAGTGCGATTGAAATGAAGAGAAGAAAAGATGAAGATGAAGATTGAGAGATATTAAAAGTATCTCACACTTACTTCCTCGTAAATTCGACAGGATGTAAGGAGATTTTATTGAATGATCGATGTATTACACCTCAGGGATTTAGTGGAGATTCAGTACATTTCTTGATTTATCTCTTTGGATAAGGTTGGATGATTCGGTCCTTTAGTGTGACAAGAGAGAGTCTCTTTCTCATGATGGATAGTCTCCGTTCTTCCTTCTTTCCATTCCCATGAGACAGAATAAGATGAGAGACACTTACGATATACACCATCAACTATTCCCTCTGTTTCTCCATTCTCCATTTCTTATCATCAATTGATAATCTATCTCTTCTCTACAGAATGTATCGTAAGTGATCCCATGAGTAAACATTCATTTCCTAGTAATCCACCCTCTTTCTTCCTCTCATCATCCAGATGAGTAAACTAAGAACGAAAGGGAAGAATGAAAATAAACAGCTAACAAAGTATCGGAATACATTTATGCACACAACAATTCACAGATTAAATATGCTTATTAATATGAGAGCTTGGCGAAGCTCTGTGGTTGAGATCATAAGGTGAGAAAGATACGATAGCGGAAAGTATGTCTAAGGATGGAAACTAGGGAAGAGAAGTAGATACTAGATGGAACCGTGATTGAAACCAGTTGTGAATCAGAAGAAAGTAGTGAGAGTTGTAGTTGAAGTACAAGAAGGACTTCTCTTTCCTCTTCTCACTGAGGGAGGACGAGGACGATTCTTTGTGAGATGATTAAGAACTGAGAAGACTGGAGGTCCTTCCATATCTATTGCATACTCTTCCTCTTTACGATGAGCATTTGAATGTTCTGATGAAGAGGAAAGATCTTCTGATGAAGCGACAGGAGCGAGAGGAGGAAGATCGTGGATAAGGCGATCTCTGCAAGGGAATTATCATGATGAACCCCATTTTCCTGCTTGAATCCGAAGGTATACATCGATAATTACTCACTTGTGTCTATCGAGGAAGTCCAATTGCTCCACAAACAATTGTCTAGCTGCTTCGACCTTCTTCATTCCTCCACTCTTCTCATCAATAAGTCGAATGTTTTGTGTGACCTGAATAGTCAGTTCTCGATCCCTCCCTTCCCTCTACTACCGTACCTTCTCCGTTGCTCCTTCCAATTCGACGATATTGTTCAGTGTCTCTCTGTACTGACGAAGCTTCTCCTCCACCAGAGAGGCAACGCAGATCGCTTGTCTGGAGAGGAATTGAGATGGAGAGGAGGCATTATGAACCATGGGATTCCCCGATAGAAGGGGGAATCGCCTACCTATTGACATCCTGCAGTTGATCTTGTGCATGCACGGATTCCTTCCTTCTCATGAGACATGGGCCGAAGATAAGAGCGAGATTGTGGGCATTCATTCGATTCACACTGTCCTACAACGAAGGAGTCTTTGAATTTAGTGCACTATTCTTCAACAGAATTCCAGAATCTGCCTTACCTGATGAGCGATCCTGGCCATGTGGTAGATGAGTCTATCGAGTACACATTTGTTGTGTTTGGGAAGAAGATCGACCATAACAGTGAGACATCGAATACGCTCCGCCGCATCTTCCACTTCTAAAAGAATATGTCTTATGATTCTCTCGAAATAGAAATATCTGACTCACCGGAAACATTGAGAAAGTTCTCATAGAGGTCGTATGACATTATGGGATCGGACAGCTCACGAAGAAATGACTTGACGAGAGTTGTTAACACGTGGATTTGCATGTCGTCGATGTTCACTCCCACTCCATCCTGATTGTATATGGGTGTATTCTGGGATCAACGAATCAAATCATACCTGTGCTGCATCCATCTGTGCCCTCGCCTGTCTCACTTGAGCAATGCTGCCACTCTTACTGAAATCGAAAGATAAACAGAGATAAAGAGTATGCCTCACCGATATATTCCCTCCGTGAAGAGTCCTCTCACTTCAATGGCCACGAGTAGTTTACTGAGTAGAATGGGAACTCCCGAGTCATCCTCACTTAGAGAAGAGAGAGGAGCACCGAAGAAACGACCCGTTGCCTGCATGAATTCAGTCAGTTTGCGATTCAGTTGTACAATTATAATTACCTGAGCAGGATTGGTGGCTGGGCATTGATGGGCTATCTTCGTGTGACACTTCTTGTGAGCAGAAATACGACAGGAGGAACAGATGAAGATCTATGAAGGATGGATTTGAAGATACAACAGGATTATATAAAGTACCTTCTCTCCATGCCACATAAACTGATCGCATGACTCGCAGAAGGTGGGAACATGGACGACATCAGTACGGAATCGATGACCATTGTGAATCTGAATGATGAAGAATGAAGAGAGAAAGATGAAGAGATAAAGACACGACAGAGAGTAGTTAGACAACTGAGGAACACTCGAGAGAGAGATAGGACTACGACAGAATTGATACTCATTCACTCTTACTCACCACTGATACATCCGACTTCCGTCGCTTCTTACGAACACTCTTAAGAAATAATTGATACTTTTTATTATTTCAAACTAATAATTTTCCTCAAAAGATTATCTAGACGATTTCTACTAGTTCTAATCTACAACTTCCTAATCACAGTAGGTGAGGAAAACGAAATTGCCAACTAACCTTAATAAGAGTGGTCGCAGTACTTCTCGGTTTATTCGTCTTATTCTTCTTTTGTTGTTGCATGAATTCATTGAGGAATCCTCTGAATGCATTCACTCCAAGAGTTGTCGGAAAGATCACTTTATCCTCCTTGCACACCTGCAAAGATTACGTTGAAGAGATTCAACTCAAGCTTCATTCTCAATTTACCTTAGTCAGAAGTCCCTCGAACATATTGATGAGATCTTTGTACTTGAGAAGAGTTCCTCGATCCTCCTACAACCATCTCGTATCAGTCTATCCGCTACATTGTTCACTCACATCAAAGACAGCCTCGTATCCAATCAATTCCATATGCAATTCCTTCAATGCCTTCTTGAATAGAGCATCGACTACCGTATCCCTCTTTGTCTTCTCAGCTGCCAATTCTGATTGTTTCTTGAAGATGAAAAGACTGAGAGAACGAAGATCATCGGAGGAAGTGACGACGTCATCAGAGGGATCGATCTAAATGAGAGTTGAAGTATAACGTCGGGAAGAAATGAGGGGATAGAGAGAACCCCGGTTATGTTTCATCCCGGGATCAGTAATGAAGAATACTATCTACTAGGGGTAATGAAGAGATATTGGTGATACCTGTTGCTTAGTCTTGGTAAGGTTGAACTTAGCATGAAGTGATGTGAAAGGGGAAGTTGAAGCGAGAGGAGACGAAGTTCTTTTCTCATTCCTTCTCGCACTCAAATCCCATGGACGACGAGACGATTCTGATAGGATTCTAATTATTCTCGTTCCAATCCTCCATTCACTGACCACTTCTAACGGGTGATCTCAGAGGAGACGATGGCATACAGGGAATGGACGATGCAAAGGTGGAACAATCCTTGTGGAAGGACATCTTGCATTCTGGAAGGAAGAGATCAAAGATCAATCGAATGGAATTCTTCAATCACTGATGCATTTGTGTGCTTGGGCGAGTATTCCAGAGAGAGGATTAGCACAGATGGCACACGGTTCGGCTCGATGGAGTCGAGATGCCTTGAGGGAATGAGATTGAACCTCCGGAGCAGCCAATTCACGAGTACTGAAAATGAAAAAGGCGTCAAAGATAAAAATAAAAACAGATCAAACCTGCTTCTCATTTCCCTGATCGAATCCTTATCATCCACATAAATCTCTCCACTTTCGCTTCTCTTTCCACCAAAAAGAGCTCTCAGATTCTTCTTAGCCTTTATGAATCCAATCTTGGACGATGATTTCTTCTTCGAACCAGATGCCAACTGAGGAGGAATCAATTCTCTCGTCTCGTTCACACTCTTTTCTGCTTCCGACGTCTTCGAATTCAGACAAGAAACTTGTCGATTGAAGTTTCTCACGTTTTTATCTACCAAAAAAATATTGGAAAGCGGGGGCAACTTGTGAACTTTCTACGTCGTTAATTCATAGAAATGGTTGACTCACTTGAAGATGTGAAAGTGGATCGTCTCCTCCTCTTATAATCTGCTCTGATTCAGTACTCGCAGCACGACGAAGCATCTAAAACAGAAAGAACGATCTATCCATTCTCTGTCCCTTATGAGGGCGCCGTTTCCGATAGGTGAACGACTCTCCGTCGAATGGAATGGCAGTGAGGGGGAGTAAGGGAGGTGGAAGGGGAGGTGGAAGGCGAGATCACCTTCATCTTAGCAGTGCTTGCAATGGGTGCGAGTGATTGTCGTCTGTGCATGTCTGGACTATCCTCAATCAATTTCAGCTTCGTATCCTCCAGAATGAACGTGGCATCAGCGTCCATTCCAACGAATTCATCATCGATTCCTGTCCATTCTGATTCCTTCCTCTATTCTTTCCCTTTCCCCCTTCACTCACCCTCATAATCATCCAATGCATCTTGTGTACTCGATGAACCATCGTCAGAAGAGGAAGCATATTGCTCAAGGGAACTGAAGAGACCTCTTCTCTCTCTCTCTCAGGGGATACTGCACTTACCTTGGATCGTTGAGATTGAAAGTGGGCAATTGGAATGTCTGGATCTTGGATATCTTGAATACCGGCTTCGTTTTCGATAAACCCGTTAATTCGCCCATTCTGCAAGGAACTCATGAAGTAACTCCCCTAATCATAGCTTTCAACTCCTCTCTCCCTCCCAACTAACCGATTCCTGGCTTCATTTCCTCTATAAGCAGCTTGAATGGCCATCACTGCTTCTCTCATCGATCGATATTTCCTCTCTTCTCGATATTTCCTCCAATTAGTCTGGATCATCAGGGCCGATTCTACTTGTAATCGAAGTTTATTACGAGCGTTGATTCCACGAACCAGAGCCTGGATTCATTTGATCTTTCAGCTCATTCAACTGAATCCTACCTGCATCTTAACAATTCCCTGTTTCAATCGTAGGAATTTCCTTCTGGTTGAATGTGTTCGATACCATCGTTGAATAACAACAATATGCTTCATAATTGCTCGATGGAGCTCATCGTCGAGGATCAATTTCTCCGCGTCTCTCATGAAGATCTCAACGATGTCAATCTCATTAATCCCTTAAGGAATAATCGAACCTTTGAGTGTCCATACTGAATATTCTGTGTCTCAATGAGTGGATGGCCCTTGATGAATCTCATGATATCTTCCTTCCTCGAATCAATTCCCTTATCCAGAAGAATACGGTACTGCTTGGCAAAGGCCTTCAATTGAATGATTAGGATCGGATGCGAGGCTTCAAAAGAAATTTCTCACAGGGAATTCCATTCTGATTGAGTATCCTGCCCTTCGTATCCTCACAGTCTCCAGCATTCCCGTGTATCGAAGCTGACGAAGGATGATGTTATCGTCGAAGTAGTCAGGAGTCTGCAAATAACATTTTTTTACCTAATCAGATTCTTCGTTCAAACCTTCTCGTTGTTGGATTTGATGCATCGAATGAAGTAAGGAGCTGAGTCGGAAAGAGTCTTCATCAACTTAGTCAGGGAATGTTGGAATTGTTTTGAGACGGAAGAAGATTTCTTCGTTACTGGTTTGTTTCCACTGATCATCTCCTTCACTGACTGAAATCAAACTTAGTTATGCATAATTCGAAATAATTCCCAGTTCATGATCAACATCTGATGACTACTGACCTTCAGAGTTGCGATAGTGCTCATTTTCTCTTCATTCTTAGCTGCAGCTTGACTCATTTTCTTCGCTTGATTCACAATGGTATCGAACATGGAAGTATCGCAGAATTCGGGTATTTCACAGTTGACTTCTCCTCTTAGAAATCCTTGGAGATACGAATCGGATCCTCTTCTTGTATTCGATCCAGAACCAGAATCTTCTGCTGATAAATGACCAGAACTTTCCGCTGAAATGAATCAAATGATAATGTGCTGATTGGAGATGATGAAGACTAACCCGTCTTGACAGCGGCATTTTCAGCGGCTTGTTTGAAAGCAGAGACAGCTCTGAATGTAGCTCTCAGAGTATTCCATCGGAAGAGAGCGACGGGATCATTAGAGAGAAGTTGACGAACAAATGAACATTTAGCATTCTTCAGTGTGATCACAACTTCCGCTCTCATCGTATCCTTGTTCTTCTCACGGAAACCCTTGAGAATCAATGATTAATTAGGAAAGAGATGATACAGATGCTCACCTTGATCTGATACTTCACTTTTCCTGCATAATGAGCAACGATGAATGCCTGTTCTCTCTTCTGAGGAGCTTCGTAGAATTCGTTACCCTAATGAATAAAAATATTTGTTTAACGAAAAATACCTTTGGAAAAATGTGCACGCACCTTGAGGAACTGATTGAGTTTATCCAAAAGAGTTTGATCGGTTCCATTGTTGATGTGACTTTCCTCATCGATCAATCGAAGTATTCCATACGGTTTACTCTGAATCCAACGATTTCCTTATTTTATCGGGATAATAAAGATGCATACTTGGAACAGTTGTACGCATTCCGTGTTGTCAGTGTATTCGATATTCGTCCATTTGATGCCCTCTCGCTGGTACTCTTCCTGAGGAGAACATGCTCAAAAATGAGTAAAAACAAATCAAATGAAAACAACGCTATTTGATCATGGCATTTTCGATTCGTTTTTCTCACTTGTTCAAACTGGAAGATGTGTTGGTTGAAGTATGCCTGGAGATGTTCATTCGCGTAGTTGATACACAATTGTTCGAAAGAGTTGATGGCAGCTCCGATGTCTTCGAATCCAAAGATGTCCAGAATTCCTGAGAAATAAAATGGATGAGCATCGTACACCCTACTTTTACATATTTCTCACCGATGGAGTAGCTCCTTCTCTGTGTGGCATCAGTCTTCATCAGTGCTTGATTCACTTTCAATACAATCCAATGGAAGAGTGCATTGTAGAGACACTTTCCCATGGCATCTCGAGTATTCGTCGCCTTTGAGGAAGGAATCAGAAGGAATCACAGGGAAAAACTCACTTCTATCACAGAATATCTCGCAACAAGCGTCTCATTCTTCAGCACTGTTTTTCGCATTGTGAGAGCTTGTGAGAGCTGAAGAGGATTCATTCAGTTATTTCTTCGTTAATTAACTTTACGTTTTAAGAATAATGAAGTTGAATGTTCATAATATGGAAACCTTACCTGATCTCCCTTTACATGGAGTAGATTAGCAACCATGTCCACTACCTCTTCATTCTCAATGTAGGCTGCATCGTCACTGTGGTATCCTGGTCTCTGAAAGGATCAGCGAATTACTTATTTGAAGCTTTGGATAAAGTTGCCATAAAAAATCAGGGAGTGAAGAAAACCTTGATGAAGTTGAGGTTTCCGAGTAGGAGAACGGCAGAGATAACGGAGAAGACTCGTTGCTGGGTCTCGTCCAAGAAACCGACGGACTGCAATGGAATATAGATCTAATCTTCCCTTCCTTTTTCCCGTTTTTAATAGGAAAAACAGTAACTTACAAGCATCGAGTGATAAAGACGATCGAATTCAAACTTCTCGCCCTTCTTTTGGATTGGAATGTTTCCGTTCTGCAACAACTTTGTAATTTTAATGGTTATCTTCATTACTCACCTGATTCAGATACGCATAATCTTCAGGATTCATTAGATACAGATTATTTTTGTAGTAAGGTTCGGGCCCGTTGTTAAAAATTGGATGGGCTTCTGAAATGAATGTTCATAAAAATAAATTCTTGTGCTCATTCAACGAACTTCCTTGTAACAACCAGTAGAAGACATGATAATTTCTCTCTCCCTGAGCCTGTGAGATTATTCGAGACTTCTCCAAGAGATAGATTTCCACATTCGCACTACAATCCATTGGTACATAAATCATCAAGAATCAGTTGACCAACCCAGCCACAATCCCGTTGTCTCTGTAGTTCACTCGAATAAACTTTCCGAATCGACTGCTGTTGTTGTTTTGCACTGTGACCGAATTTCCAAATGCCTGCACATTTATCAGATTTTTCTCAAATCTGCTATTCCTCTCAAAATGAACTATCTAACCTCCAACACTGGTCCAGCAGAGAGAAGAGTTTGTTCTACCGATGACATTGCACTTTGTCCCTTCTGTGAGAGAGTAGTGAGATGATGAAGAAGGAAGTTGGTTGATTCAGTTTTTCCCGATCCACTTTCTCCCGAGATTACAATGCATTGGTCTTGTTTGATACGCATCATACTGTAAGAAGGAATGATAGAAGGAAGACTTCTCAGTTCTCACACTATGGTTCAGTAAGGCCTAGCGAAAAGTTCGTTCGCTAGTAATGTCTATAATTTCACAAATTGCAACCTTCGGACAAAGTGTAATTTCGTGTTTGAATGAGTCCAAATTGAAATTACACTCACTTATGATATGTGACATCAGCAATTGCAAAGATATGAGGAGGAAGTGAACCAAGTCGACGATTTTGGAAGTACATTCGAGCATATTTTGGATTGTAGATTGGGAAGAAAGTGAAGGGATTGACTGCTACGAGAATGGGACCGATGTATCTGAAATGAACAACATCATTCATGTGGACTCGTCCCTGTTTATGACCTCGATAAAGACTATGAGAAAGTGTGTTGTTCAAAAGCATCGAGATCAAAGCGAAAAAATAACAGTGCGATAGTCTGACTTTATTCACAGAACGTTCTGATTTTTTTAAAATATGAACTAACGTGTAGATGTGTCCCTTATTGAATCGTTCCTTCAGATTGTCAAGAAGAGTCTGCTCAGAAAGTTCAGGAAGAATGTAAGGGAAATGCATAGCCGACGCCCGAAGACCATAGCGCAAGTCCCGAGGACATGCACCCATCGGGGGTTTAGCTCAGTGGTGAGAGCAGCCGTCACGTGTTCGGAAGGTCGTTGGTTCGATTCCATCAACCTCCATTGACTTTTGCCCACTCCTCTGACGTTAAACATGGGGGCTGAGCCGGGGACAGGCGGCCGGAATTCGCGCACAGTGGTGCATTGGCGAGTACGGTGGGTTGCACACGCTCCCTTCACGCTGTTCCCACAACCCGTCATGAGTGTCGAAAGCAATGTGTACAGAGAGCGTAAGGCCCGCGGAGGCAGCCGGTACTCGATTGGGGGCCTCTGAGCCGTCGGTGGAACTTGGCTTATGAGAGGGGCGGCATGTAAGGGAAATGCATAGCCGACGCCCGAAGACCATAGCGCAAGTCCCGAGGACATGCACCCATCGGGGGTTTAGCTCAGTGGTGAGAGCAGCCGTCACGTGTTCGGAAGGTCGTTGGTTCGATTCCATCAACCTCCATTGACTTTTGCCCACTCCTCTGACGTTAAACAAGAAGACAGAGATCAGCATACTCACGATCCTGTGGGAAACTCTCGTTCCTTTCGATTAGATAGACTCTTTCCGAATTTTCATAGTTGATGGGTAAGAAAAGGAATGATTCGCACAACTGACCGGTGGTTGGACGAGAAACTTGGCCAGGAATGTCTCGATAGCAGACGTGTTCCCTTGTGATGCACCGAATCTGGAAGGGATAGTTCAATTAATAGATAGCCTCACTATAAATAAACTTCTAATTCATTCTCTTTCCTACCTAGTTCCTCCTTGATTCTTCACTCCCTGTCCCTTCCTCCTCAATACGAATCGATTCTTGGGAGTTCCTTCATCTTCCGATAGATTCTTCCATAGAGATTGAATAGACACGGGATATTCTCCCTTATCCAGAGCTCGTTCCTGCAATTTTTGAAAACTTTCTTCCGATTCAAAACGACTTCACGATTTCCCACTTCTACCTAACTTTCAGGTGGAATGCTCTGTCTGCTTTTTTCTGAAGAAACTGTTTCATCACAACGTCATCTCTTTGCAGATTCTATTTACATTGAGAGATTTCTCACTACATCGGTAGAGAATCATCACAGTTTCAGTGTTTTTCTCCAATCATTGATCTATTCATTCATTCGTTCATTCCCTCTTTATATTTCCCCTCTTTTGTTCATTGAATACCTTTGAAGTCTGTCCATCAGAAGTGGCCATTATCTCAACGAGCTCGAAAGAACTTGATTCATTTCCCGTGAGCTCTGCAAACATTAACTCTTCCGTCTGTAAGGGGTGGGATGGATATCTCCTTCCTCCCCCTCTCCCTCCTACTCAACTGAGAGATTCCCTCTCTCTCTTTCACTCAACGTGAGCATGATAGTCTCCTCTCTCAGTCATGAGAAGAGTCTCCCTTTACACTTCCATCGATTGAGAGAAAGAGAGAGAAAGAGAGAGAAACAATGACTGATCTTCTCTCTCCAATACATTGTTCATCAACTATTCTATTCAATCAACATCATTCTAATCAAGATGAGAAGGGGAAACGAACCATTTCGACTTGCGATCACTTTCTCAATCAATTCTTCAACAGTTGATCTCTTGTGAACAGTGAGAGTGATCTTATTGTTCTCTTCTTCAGATCGAAAACAATGAAGGAAAAGAGTAACGGAATGAACTGGAACATCGTCCAATCCAGAGATTGTTAGAGCTCTGCAGTAAAATTCATCAATTTGAAAGACATTATCAGATCTATTTTTTCGTTTGAATTAGTTCACAAAAGAACAGTATGTAATAATAAGAAATGAATTAACCTTCTTGGGAAAACTCCTCCACTGGTAGTGGGAATAGTGAGAGATTCGAAACTCATTTCGAACCATTCACATCTCAATTTTTCCCTCTTCTTTACTCTCGATCATTCCTGAGATCAATGTGATCAACAATTGAAATTTTATGGATAAATTGATGGGTAAATAATATGAATAGATCAATTAACAATTCAGATAGGAAGGGGGGAAATTAGTGAGGAACAGAGGAAATGGAGGGAAGAAATCAGCTGAAGAGAAGAGAGGTGATGAGATGAGAATGAGAGATGGAGAAGAGACGGAAGAGAAAGAGAAGGAAGAAGAAGAGAAGAAGATCTCATCCATTCAAATACGATTCTTAGTCATCGCGACAATTCACTTATTTCTACACTTATGATCGTAGATCGCTCCGACGTTTACCCTACATGGATAGATGTTCCTTCATCTCATCGTATTCATCTTTCTCTTTTTCCTCTTCATACCATTTCAGGAGAGAAATTCGTCCCTTCCCATCTCCTCTAATTACAAGTTCCGAAGACATTTCTATATTGTGAATCACTCATCTTCTTTGTTTTAGATGGGAAATGGTTCACAAATAGTGCGCTATTTCGACTGCAATACCACACATAATAATATTATTTAAACAATGAAATCATGCACAAATGTCTGATGTTTAATGAGATAACTTTTTCATGAGATAATTTTTTTTTCAATTTACCTTTGCAAACATGTACCCTATTTGAATGAAGAAATTTTCCGTTTCCAGAATCTTCTTTTGTGTGACTATCGGACGAAAGGTTGTGATGATAATGATTGACAATGAGAAACTGTCGATGATTCGTGTGAGCATAATATAAATTAAGGAAGGAATGATTTATCTAACAACGAACATTGTAAGAATGAACGAGAGTACTAAGAAAGAAATGTCGACAAAAAGAATAAGAATAACTACAAGTGAGGAACTTCAACAACAACAAAACGAAAGGATTATCACTTAGCACCCTGCCAGTTTCAATACCAAGTGCAGGGTAGATTCCTTCTCAATTTTATAATAGGAAAGAGTTCTGCCATTTTCCAGCTGTTTGCCTAAAAATATATCATTTCTTGTAGTAAGAATTAAACCGAGAATTGGAAGCTGAACACCTGAGTAACAAGAATAAAAACACACCTTTGAAGATTACTCTCTGCTGATCGGGAGGAATACCGTCCACATCACGGATAGACGTCTTCACGTATTCCAATGTATCTCTCGCATGGACTCTCACGGTAATAGTCTTACCTGAAAAGGAAAACACATAGATCTATTAAGCATGACCATTATGAAAGAAAACTGTTTTCGTCGAATAAATAAATAAAAATATTAGACGAACCAGTGAGTGTCTTGACAAAGATCAGAAATCCATTGGAATCTTCTCCGTTCAGTCCACTCTCTCCATGCAATCTGTAGTTTGTCAGTAATTCCTTATCGGAATGAGAAAGAGATGAACTGGAGAGAATATCAGCTACATTGTCTTTCGAGAGACAAAGGACGAAATTCTTCTGAATAGAACGGATAACAAACAAAGAAAACCAAGAAATCATACCAGGACTTTTTCCTTATCGATAGTTGGTTGATTAGAATAGTGCTCAAGAAGAGACAATGCATATGGGGCAGCTGATTCAAAAGAAATATTCACAAGCTGATTCTTGATCTCCGAAATATAGTATTCATAGAAGGGCTTAGCACCCAGAATTAGAAGATCGTCGAGGAATTTAGAAGTAGGCTCTATAATTTACAACTCTATGCCATGTATTTCAGTACTCAATTTATACATGAATTCAATCAAGAAATATTCATGAATGTCAAAGCTCACTCGAGGGTATATCTCCTGTGATCGCTTGTAGGAAAGTGATAAATGAATGAGGATCCACATCGATTTTGGCTCCCTTAATCAATTGACCCTTCTTGTACAATATCTCACTGAGCAATGAGGAATGGAGTGAGAGAGTCTGAAAACTTATCCTTTCAAATATATGCCTCCTAGGCAAACCAACCGATGCAGAAACGAGAATGGAAAACCCCTTGACGAGCACAGTAGTCGCATCTGGGAAACTCGTAGAAACGGGCAACGGATCGGCCGAATTACTGAAGGAATATTTAAAGACGAAGCATTATAGATCATTCGCTCCCGTGCGGTTGAAAAAGTGCTGAAGTATATTTTTTTAAAATCATCTGATAAGGGAAAACTTACTGCATATTTTCCCCACGCATTATTCTTCTTGATAGCATTAATCAAATCATCGAGCGGCTGGCCGCTGCTGTCACACTTGAATGGGAATATTATCTGACGGTAATCAGGCATTAACTTACATTGTCCTTGATTAATCGCTCGACAACGAATCTAAACTCCAGTTCAAATGCGAGATTCAATCGATCGACGACAGAACTCGAGCAATTGACACAACCTTATATGATAACTATTTTAAAAAAAGATCGATGACAGAAAAAAAACTCGAACACCCGGCACAACATACCATAACAATTATTCAAATTAAGCATGAATAAAATATACTTAGCGATACATCTTTACCCAAATACATACGATAAATATTCAAACTCACAATTACTTCATTTGTAGCAAGGGTAGATGAGATCGAGGATATCACCAAAAGTGTGAGGATTGTAATCCAATTCGAATCTTCCACCTAAGCCAATCGATTTCGGACCATAGAACAGACGATAGAAGCGGGGGGATTGGAGAGCCAAGTACTGGAATAATCATCTATTGGCCATGTTTCAGTAAGTGATACCACGAGAAAATCCCTTACCGAGGCACTGATCACAATATTCTGCCCGCGAGCTTTCAGAATGGTAGTATCGGGAAAGAAAGAATGGTCGAATAGTCGATGACCTCCTCTCTTCGATCGAGGATCTTCCTCTGATGAAGTCATCTGGAAAAATTACAATAATGGGCTGCTAGTAATCAAGTAATGCGAAGAAAGAAGGAGCAAAAATTCTTGTCGAGAATCAATAGAGATACATGCGTTTTGTAGTTTTTACTGGTGAGCAGAAAGACTGGAGGAAAGATCGCACTAGAATAGAATAACTAAATTACAAAGACAAGACAAGCAGAAACAACAATATTTAGAAACAAAATATAAAAAAATTCGTAAAAGCAACGTTGCAACTTGTAACCAAACTCGAAACAAATAATCGATACTTTGTAAAAAAAAATATACTGTAATCACGCGATTCGCCTTAAGACCTTTTCTGTTTGTATAATATCGAATATTACGATATTTGTTAATACAGTATTATTGTGCTTTCGTTTTCGTATATAAACTTTGCGCTCATTTTGAAAAGCTCTGTCGCCATTCGGAAGTTCCGAGAGAACAACGTGAAATGAAAAGATAAGAGTATTCCACATCTACTAATATTTTCACATCTGAAAATTTCAATATAGCAATTTCTAATTTTTGCTAATTGAATATACATGACGTTATTCATTCATTGTCAAATAATAAAATGAATTCTCCATATTGTGTCTTGTTTGTTCGTCTCTCTCACTCTTCTTCTTCCTTCATTCTCATTTTTTTCCTCTCTCTCGACTCACGATGATCTCCGAATACGAAGCAGTGTGCAAGACTGCCAATCAGATGGATGACCACGATTTGGGTACGGTGTTCAGATTACGGTATCTAATCAATCGATTATAGCAGAGATCGACAACCTCAACACTGAGGACTTTGAAAGAGTTGTGGGGGAACTTGGTTTGGATCCAATTCCAGTACACAAAATGGACAATCTACAGTCGTATGTCATGCCCCTTTCCATCCAATCGATAGTCTCTCCTCTACAGATTCCTCGAGGCATCCAATCACAATGCTCCTTCTGAGATTCGGTGAGAGCTCTTCCGATATCAATCAATAGATTCTATTCTACCGTAATCCAGTTCTATCGATCGCCCCTCCGCACCTCGTCGTCAACTGCACAGTATGTATGTAATGGATCAGAATGAAGAGGTACGGAGTACTGTATTCCTGCCAATATGGACTACGGTATTTGGCACTGAGGGGACAATCGACATCTGAATAACCAATTGATTTCTGAATTAAGCGCAAGAGTGAGTACGAACTGAATAAATTCGATCCCATCGTCTTCGAGAAAACGGGAGAAATCAAGAGTGAATACATCGGATGGAATGAACCGAAGAATACGATTCGTTACTGTAGGGACGAAGGAAATGACAGAAATAATAACCTCCAGGAACAACTTGTGACTGCTGGCAATGAGATTTCTATCGATGAATTGAAGGAGGTTTAAAAGATCAAAGATCAACAACTAAATGTGGATATTCTTAAGGAGTCTTCCACTGTGACTGCTCCTATTCTTCCCTCTCAACACAGTATTGACAACATCTCTGATTTCAAGCCAGCCGAGGGAGTTCTCGACCCTTACATGCAGGTTTGATCTTTGATCTTTGCCATCTCTTATCTTTGATCATCTTCGAGGTGAATCGAGAACGTCTCTTCAATCTTCTTGTGGCGTATCAGAATCAGAGTGGAAATGTGTGGAATGAGACAGTGACTGGATTAGGAATATAAGAGAATCAATCCCTCACTGTGATAAAGACAACGTTTATGTCAAGTATTGTGCAGAATATTTGAAAACTGATTTCAATAAGAATGTATACATTGTGATTTTACATGTGATTGCGTTTGAAAAACCATAAAAAGATGATGAAACAGTTAGAAGAAGTAAAAAAATAAGAAACCAAAGGAATCACTCAGAATCTAGGAATGGGAAAAATAGAAAAGAGAGAATCGTAAAGACGTAATATTGATGAAGGATGGTTACTGTAAACAAGCACGCTCATTTCATAAATGTCTATAATTTCTTCATTCAATCTTTTCAAGTATCTACAATCTTTGTACATACAGCAACCCGAAGCTAAAACTTGACATGTAATGTGAACAATTAATGTCCGAAATGATTAAATTATTAGTGATTAGTTCCATAGCAGGGATTGTCGATTCCATCTCTTGACTCCTTCTCCAATAGATTGAATCCAAGCTCGATTTTATTGCAAATGAAGAGGACGACGATTCTCCATGCACAAACTGTCTCGTACTGAATTATTTACTTACGTAATTGATTCACTTTGTTTTTATCTCATTTTCAAACTAGGAAAGCAATTATCTCTAATTGTTTAGCGTTTCCAACCTTGTTCGCTTTGGACGGAAAGTTTCTTGCTAATTGGCACATTCCTTCTGATACCCTTGACCAATATACTCGATCGAATCCATCTAAAAACTTGTTTGTGAAGGGAAGGAAAGGAACAGTTAACCAACCTTTCTCTTCGAATACTCCCTGTGGACCAGTGTAACTGATGAGTAGAGGACCCAAACTATCATCTGAGAAAAGAAAAGAATGAGACGTGAAGGCTAGAAGATAATTGCTACTTCTGAAATAACTAACCAAGTGATTCAAGTGATTCCACAGCCATATCGAGTAAATGAGTGATTGTTTCTTCATGAATTCTCGTCGTCTCTTCATTTCCTTCCATTATCTCTTTCAATCGATCATCTTTTGATGAGACGAAAGAGTGAACCCATCGACCGGATGAAATACACGATTTCTTCCTCCAACTATCGTACCCATTCTGAAATTGATTCGTCTGCAACTGATGGTCTTTCGCCTTATTTTTAGTTTCGCTATAAAATAAGCAAGTTTCTATTGTTCCTCATTAATATTTACTGATCACTGAACAATGCGTCAAAAACACTTCAATCCCCTACCAAACAATCTGCGCTTATTAATAAAGCTAGCATGAAAACACTTGAGAGCAGACCACTTCATTATCTATTACAACTAGGGGAATCTCTGACTTTCCGGAGGACAGAATCGAGCGCAATAAATTGGATCAGTGAGAGAGGAGAGTAATTCAATTAGTGAGAGTCGAATTCATTCTTCGCCTCGCGCGCCTAGCGGAGCGGTCGGCGAGCGCCCGAAGGGCGCGAGACGACCGCGGAGCGACTGGGGCGAGCGTAGCGAGCCCCCCAGCCCCCGGCAGGGACCTCCGGAGGACTAGCCCCCGGAGGGGGCTAGTCCTTTTTAAATATTTTCAAGAGCGATTTCTTTTCACAGCTCCCCCCTTCATTTTAGGAGAAAACAGTCAAATTGTCCGTCCCTTCTTGATTGATTACCCAATTTCCTGTGCATTCTTCCATCTTCTTCTCTCTTTTCTCATTATTCTCCCAATAAGAAACAATGACGAAGATCTCGCTTTTTGGTATTCGAACCCTCGAAGGAAGTCAAACACCATTTCGAATATATTAGTTTGGTTTTATGGCTAGTTCTTGGGAACGAACCATAATAGATACATCGACCAATTGTTATTCTTCAAAGTGTACCTTAATAAGTTTCCTCTGTTGATGATTGAGAGTAACTCCATCGAATTGAACAGTGAGATGAGCAATGTCAGAGAAGTCGGAAAGCCTGAATAGAAAGGTGAATGAGGAAGAGGAAAAGGAAGGAAGAGATGACTTGTAAGGGGATTTGCAAGCATCATTGAACATTTAAAGAGGAAATGAACGACTAAAGACGAGGAAGATTTTCTATTCCTTCTACAGGATCTATCCAGAGAACAGTGTCATTGTTGTGTTTGATCCTACTGTCTATTCACACATATCCATGTTTTCCCATCTGATTAATCTCCCTCGTCTAGTCTCTCCCCTCCCCTCCCCTCTCTTCTCTCTCAACGTCGACGTCAGTCTCACACGTGGAGACGTCCTTCAACTTCAATCTAATTCCCGCTCATTTGACCCGAAGGAAACGACATGACTAAATGAGGAGAAGGGGAGGAATACCTGATACAAATTACCCCTCTTAGAGTTGCTATTTCTATCTCTGTCTTGAGACTCTCGACTATGTAGAAATAGTTGTAATAATACCTTCTGGAAGACCTTCGTGGAACGACTTGAAGTGCTGTGGAAACTGCCATTAACATCGTATCAGCAAGAGCCGATCGAGCATCCATTGACTGAGAAAGAGAAGGTGGAGGAAGGAAGAGAGACAAGCGAACGAATAGAAGGAAGGAGGGAAATTATTGTCGAGTTAGTTACTGAGCTATGATCTTCAGAGAAATTGTATGCATTGCAGAAAAGGTGCAAGAATGAATGAGATGGATGAGGGAGGGGAAGGGGAAGGGGGATGGGAGGGGGAGAGGAGGGAAGGGATGAGTTACTCAGCTGCATGGTTATTACTGTAGAAAGTTATGAGATGGAAAAAGAGAAGCTAAAGAAAGAAAATGAGAAGGGGAAGAATTAGTTGAGAAGTAGGAGAGAAGGAGAAGAGGAGAAGATTAATGTTGATTATGATGGATAAGAGAGAAGGAAAGAAGGTTGGAAGGGAGGAGGAGAGAGAGAGGACGAAGGATAGACTATGAGTAATAGAGAGATTCAATGGCAAATGAATTGAATTAGACGAAGGGGACTAGAGGGGGAGTCTAGATCTCTCATTCTCACTATTCATTGTCATCCATCTATTTTCCATTCTCCTCCCATTTCTCAGTTTCATAACAATAACAACATAATCACTATTATGAACCAAAGTGTAATCACTAACTACCTGATTTCCCTACGCTCTCATTTGAATTCCCTTATCTCTTTATTTTCTCGATATAACATTTTATCAGCATCTGATTCCGAAACAGAACAATTGTACTATCGGTACAACCTCCCACAGAACAAATAGATACGGTAGTATTTTTGATGCACTCGGAAGTAAAGGATCAACAGTATGACAAACCTCTTTAATCTTCTGGATGATTTTCCTCGTGGACTTTCGTTGTTTTCTCCTGAATGAGAGAGTGAATTCGAGGGCACTCGAGTCAAAAACACATGAGAATGATGTAGACACGAGTTGATTCGTATTGCAGGAATGAGGAAGTAGAAGAGATTGATTACCATTGACGATGAAGAGACGAAGAGGATGACGATGGATCGAGTAGACATGTTGTGTCCGATATGAATGGAGTCATCTAAGAGATTGATTGAATGGAGATCGAACAATGAAACACGAACGAATGAGATCAATATGTGTCCAATTCAATAATGAATAGCCAGTTCGATCACAAGGTAAAGATAGAGGAGCAAAAGGAACGAAGGCACCATTCTCCTTCTTCTTCTTCCGTTCAAAAGTCTTGTCGACGTTTCATCTCGTCAGAAGTCGTCTTGAAACGGAAGAGAAAGAGAGAGAGAGAGAGATCATGACATCCAAGGGAGTACTTAGACTAGTGGTGAATGGACCATGAAACAGAGAGAAGAAGGAGGAGGAGGAGGGGGAGGGAACATCTTAGTTCATTGCACCACTTACATTTAGAGAGAAGTATCGTCACTTTCTTACGGTTCACTTACTACTTCAATAGTATCTAATACGAAACGTCACAAACTTTTAACCTATTGTGGATTGATCTGCAAATGCTTCATCTATAGATAAGGATAAAAAGGGTCTCGAACAAGCAGTGATTAGTGAGTGAGTGGGAGGAGTTGAAAGAGGGAGTCATTCTTCCACCACCACGACATCACTTGAAACACTAGACTGAACTGGTGAATTTAAGTGGGAAGTTGACGTGAAGGAAGAAGAGAAATGGGAAATGGAAGGGGAAAAGGAGGAGAATCTTGACGAAATGAGGAATTGGCTTCGTATCTCAGACATTACAGGAACGATATTGAAGAAGACGAAGAAGAAAGGAGAAGAAAGGAAAAGAAGAGAAGAGACGAAAGTCTCGGAATTGAAATGGAGAAGACGGAAATGAAGAAGGAAGGAAGTACTTGATCTACAATGTACATTGAATAGTGAAAGACTAATCTACGGATGAAGAGAAGACTGACACCTATGGGAGAGAAGGGAACGATGGAACGGAACGGATCGAAGGAAGGGAGAGACAATTGGGGAATTGGTCTATTGTATACTCTTCGTTTGTAGAGTGGTTATAAGAGAGGCGAGAAAAAAGAAGAAAGTAGAGAGAAGATAGTGGAAATACGATAATTGGTATGCAAAAGACATGTAGGATTGGACAAGGGGAAACAGCGGGAGAGAAGAGAGAATATTGAAGAGATTGAAGAGATTGAACTAGTCAAATACATGATCATCAATATATGAATTGCACCTCCATACGTGATGATATTGCATTGAAGCTTATGGGGAAAAGGGAATTGGATAGGGACTGTTGATGAATGATTAATGATGAACTAGAAGGGGGAGGGTTGTCCTTAATGAATTACTTAATGAATTGTATAAAGAATGAAGAAGTGTTGAGTTCAGATGGACCAATGGAGTGAATGTGTCATCTATTGATCACGGGAAGAAAATGACAATTCGTACCCTCGAAATATCAGTGATTATTCAGTAAATCACCTTTGTTTTCACTCTTCGGTATGCAAATGGATACTCTTTCATGATAGTGTCCGACACCCATCCCCCTCCTCTCCCCTCCTCTTCTCTACTCCAGATGGAAATAGTCTGTCCATAGATATCAACGACACTTTGTGCACGTTCCTTTTAATCCGATCCCCTTCTCATATAAAAGCCAGTCTCCTCCCCTCCATTCAACTATTCTTCTCCTCAAAAATAGACAAATCTCTTCTCCGTATTCTCCGAGTAGCTTCATCTGTTAGAATTCTCAATGTATAATTCGCTCATTTAGTGATTCAGATGCTACCGTACCTCATTCTTCTCTCTTCCATCTCCTCCCTTTCTTCTGCCTCTTGTGGACCACATCCTCCATCTGATGGAAACTACGGTAGTGCATCTCTATCAATCCCATCTCATTGTTCATTGCAGAAATCCTCGCTGTGGGACCCAATCGTGGTCCTCTGACTACAGTACTCAATGAGGCGAGAGATGAGGGATTGGTTGGAATGGCAATTGATTCCCCGAAGGAAGATTGTGATTCTTCGTGTCTCTTTACACTGGAACACTACGATGCACCACATCATTGTGAGTGCATCCAATTATTCTTTATCTATCTTCGGCTCTAGATTTTCACCTCAATATATCAGGTTGTTTCAAAAGTTTCTTTCTTTTTTTGGACACTAAGATTTTTGCTCATAAATTCCTTCGTATTTGTTCAAATAAGTCCTGCCTTTCCGTAATCGATGAGTGCTTGGATACTCTATTCAGCGCCCGTTATCACAATTCAGTCAGCTCATTGGGGCCGATACAACACGCAAAGTGATGTCGAAGTTTTTGCTTGTACTTCAACCCAGCAGAACTCCCCGGATGATGGAATAATGACGAAATCTAAACAAGCGTTGAAGACAAGCATACTAATGTACCAACTTTATGTAGTTGCAAAGGGAAGACATGCTTTCGCTAATTTAGCTCAGACCCAAATAGGAAATTGAGAAGATCGGAAAAAATATCTAAATTGATTTAGGCAACACAGTAATACTTTAGACTGTGCTAGGGATATTCGAAGTGCATAAAATTGAAGTACCTTATATGCCAAGCATTGACTTTTATTCAGGTTAGGATTCAACTTTTCTTTCACGAGCTGGATTTTTTGAAAAAGCGACATCGAAATAAAGTTGCCAAAATTCGCCTTTTCTCGACTTCCCTGACCCCCCTCACAGATTGAGACCCGGATATTTTGTGAATAAAAGAACAATTAACCCTTCCCCTATCACTACTTGAAAAGGAAAATTCCAAAGTTGATCGGCATGGATAGGGTAGGTGATGAACTTGAACCGTCGAGAATGTGGAATTTTCGGAAAAAATCACTCATTGATCTTTCGAAATTTTTCTCTCCCCGTCAATGCAAACGCGATCCATTTGCAATGTGCGACTGTAACCCCAAGCCCTACCCCCTCAAAATACTATTGAAGAATTCGGCGCAAATGAAGCAGGGTCGAAGATATTATCGTTCAGACAAAGGAAAGAAACTTTTGAAACAACCTAATAGATAAAATGAAATGATCTAACATCATTGGTCACCCGATACTGCGATGGTATATCTACTTGGGGAGGGAGATGAGGGAACACTGTTGATCCGTTAGGCCATGCTTGTTCGATAACGAGAGAACGTGGAGAGAGAAGGGGAATGAGAAGGGGATTAACTTCTCTCTTTCGGTCAACGGATAAACTCCATCTCACGCTAATCCACTTTTCATCTTCACAAACAAAAAATTGTGGTCAAAGGCCAAATGTTACGAACCAGGCAGATCTGTCAGAATGAAGAATTCGTTTTCTACCTACTTCAGCACGATTTTTCACAAATCTAGAAGGAATTCGATTGCAGATTCATCATTGGTCGTGAGGAAAGAACTATCAGAATTCGTTCCATTTGGATACACTCGGATAACTAATCGATCTACCGTATACTGTGCTCGATCTGAAGGAGGATGTGGAGCTACCGTACCCGTATGGAGACACTTCTTCTTCAATGGAACTGGCATCTGTAAGGATATCGATTGATTGACGATATTGACAATGGATAATTCAGATCACACATATACTCTTGACGATTCGATGGTCAATGGATACACAAGAGAGGGAATTCCACTCTGCTTCGTATGGAGTCAAGATGTAATCGATCAAGAAGGATCGGGAACCCATATAGTTCTAAATGATGAAGAGGTACGGTAAATAGGTGAACTGCTTGATCGATAACTGAGTGATCTCAGCGCGACAAGCGGAATACTGTAATGACGAAGGAACCACGGTCGTGTGATGTATTCTTCCCGAACAGAACAAATATGGAAATTCTGACGGAGTATAAAAATAATCGAACTGGTGAGAATTCTGCACTATTTCTGTGAAGCTGTTGCTCATAAATTCCCTATGCTTACACTGAATACAATGCACTTTTTCTAGTGTCTTCAGATATTGAGTCGATCAATGGTGAGTTTGAATGTAAACTGTCCGTGTACTGTCCCGTCCCGCTGCCCGTAGTTACTCATAACTAACCTACGTGTTCACATCATTTTCTTGCAATTTCAATATTTATATTTTGTAGGCACTGAACTGGATCACTTCTATACTCTGAAGACATCGAAGCAACTGAGTGGATACAATAGAACTGTAGGAATCGAGTGTTGAAGAGTCACTGAAGAATCCCTTTCAGAAAGATCTCGGTCTCATTCTGACGAAGAACGATTCTTCCTGCTCTTGTCTAGTTACTCTCGTTCAGACATTGGACAATCAGTCTGGAATATTCCGTTAGTTGTTTCTCATTGTTACTCATAAGAATTTTAATATTCAGATCGAATCGATCATAAATTGATGCGATCGGATGCAGAATTGAATCGAATCTTCGAAAGATACAATCAAACGGGGAGACATTCTACTGTGCAGCAAAGAAGGGACAGTGTGGATCATCTCTTCCTCTATATAAACACTTCGATTTCATTCATATTGGTGAGGCAAGCTATTGATCCTCTGAATTATCGATCGATTGAGATTCGATAATCACAACATCGGATAAGGAATTTCCATCGACCTCCTACAGATATCCCTCTGATCCACTTTGTTGGATTTGGAGTGCTTCCTATGATGGTTTGTACTAAATGAATTGTAGTTAGAGGGAAAAGGAATTTGTAGCTGACTGGGGAACCGCTTCATTTCAGACGAAGAGGAAGGATCGGGAGAAACGACAGTGGATAGAGTGAAGAGAACTACTGAATGGGAAGAAGAAGAAACTGATTGGACGACCGATGGATGGAATACTACTGTTAGAATTCCTTCTACGAATGTCACTACAAAGATTACTCCCACTCCTACTAAAATCAATTCAACACTGAAAGGGAACTCTACTCTTACTCCTTCAACAGTTCGATCGACCATTCGAATGTCTAATTCCACTCTATCCACCCTCTCTCCCTCCTCTCCTCCTCCTACAGCTCTTGATGAGATCATCGTAAGAATGGTTAGATCTGCACTGGGAAATGATTCCAACTGGAGAGATGCTGTAAGGAGAAAGCTCAGAGAAATATCAGAGAGAATATAGTCATTCAACCAAAATAGATACTATTGATCTCTGGTGAGATTACTCGCCATATCCGATACGGTTTGACATCATAATCCCCCTTTACTCCCTTGATATAAGGGGGTGCCCTGGCCCGTTTGTTAAATCTGAAACCGTTTCAATTTTAAGACGGCCGCATCGCTCGGCCGCATCGCCGGCTTGGCGAAGGGGAGGGGGCGATGCGGCCGAGCGATGCGGCCGTCTTAAAATTGAAACGGTTTCAGATTTAACAAACGGGCCAGGGCACCCCCTTATATCCTTTACTCCCCTCGTGGCCTTGCCTTTGTTTCACTCTCATCTGCCTTTAACATCTCTCTTAATCTGTATATGCATCATAAAGCGAGTGTACAATAATAACAGCATCTTTACACGGTCTTTCGTAGTTGGAGAAGAGAGATCATCGGGGGGAGAAGGAGGATGAGATCAAAGGGGAAAGGGGGAGATCGGGGACAGGGTCACATTCGGGTCTCACTGGGGTCTTAGGGGGTTATCGATGGGGGATATCAGGGGATACGGTAGATTACTCGAGTACATGCCATTGGGCGATTTGTCTGTCTGATCTTGAGATGACGTCAGCGACATGGGAATCCGCCCCATTGAGGACAACACGACCAATCGTCTCCGAGTGTCCATTCACGTGTTGCATCATCTGAAGGAAACAAATATACAATCGGTCTTCGAATATCGAAATAGATCACAACTTTTCAACATTGAGTAGTCTATGATTTGTGCAGAACAGTAATAAGCGAATAGTAAGCTGACCTGAATATCAATGACAGCATGCATCAACTGTGATTGAGGGAGTTCGAAGATGAAACTCTCATTGAAGACTGGATTCTTAGCCGCTCTCTTCACATGAGTTCTCTTCTTTGCCAATCTCTTTCCATTTGCGTCACGAAGAGACAATTTAGCGTACGGGTCGGGAGTACCGATGAGACCACGAGCCTGCAATTGGGGTAGTTTTTTTCTATCCTCCATGTTCTAAAATGTTGAGCTCAATACGAGCCTGATGAGACAAGATAATCAAAGAGTAATTGTTCACCTTGACGATGACGACAGTGAGATTGTTGAGTGATGGCTGATAGGTGAGAGAGAGGAGAACTTCACCCTGAAAGATCAAAGATCAATCTGAGAAGATGAGGGGTTCTACATACCTTAGATGCGATAAGACTCTCGGGTCCAAGAGCGAGAGATACAGCAATAGATGAATTGAGTGATAATTGTCCATCAGTAAGACGATACACTGTCTCTCCCACTATCGCATCACGAGAATAACGATCGAAGGCACACACCTGAGAAGAGAAGATTCGAGATATAGAAGGTATCCTCCCTCATTCCTATGCAATCTCAGTATGGAAGAAGAAATGGATAATAATCTCTGAGAACCCCTCATGGCATTTCCATCTTCTCTTCTCTTTTCTCATTCTCGTGAATCTTATTGAATATCTCATTTCGGAGTATTCTGGGAATGTCGAGGTTTCAAGTGAGATTCGAACTTCTTTAGCGGAGATTATTGCGAAAAGAGAGGGAGAAGGATATTTGGTTTTCTAGTCGTTTCAATTTCTGCAGAAGATAATAAGGTCTTGAACTAATAACTATACTTAGCGCACGACTAACGATTGAAGGTCAGATACTTCTCTGAGTAGCATCATTTTTGTTTGGGCTCTTGTCAAGAACACTGAGAAAGCCATACATCTGTCACCAGTTGTAAATAACGTCATTGTAAGTGAATAAATAACTAACCTGAATGTGTAGAGTAGAAGCAGCCAATTGTTCAGCACTCACTCCATACATAGTGAAGTGCTCGTCGAATTGAGGACAATTTGTAGCACGAACAATACGAGACTTCACTCTGCAAAGGGATCAATTACTATGTCTACTCTTCATTCTTCAATGGTCGACCATTCCCTTCTCATCATTCACTCAATAACTTCACTCCTTCATTGACCATCCGAAGCCCCGAGGACAAATTGCCTCTATTTCTATCCCTTATTCTCAGAAAGAGACCAGCTGAATTCCTCAATCCGTGAAATGAGCTTAGTTTCTATGGTCGAATCTCCCCCTTCTTACCCCTTTTCAAGACTGAAAATGACACGTGAGACTGATACACACGTAGCCAATTAGAGGTATAATTGAGACGAAAACAAGAGTGATAAGGAGTGATCAATGAACCATTCTGCCCACTACACTCTATCCAATTATCTTAATTGCAAAAGACTTAGGCTCAATGTCAGTGTAAATCCTTGCATGCAATCGTTCAAGAACGTTTTCGAAGAATAATCAGGGTTTAGAAGCCAAAGGAAATGGCCTAATTGATAGGTTCCCCTCCTCTCCTTACTTGTGATCTCTATCCGGTAGAAGTTGCAGTTTGACGTAAGGATCGAGTAGACATTGACCAGAGGGAGAAAGGGAGAGTTGACACAGATCCTCACAGGAGAGAACTCCAACCTGAAGAAGGCGAAAGGATAGAAGATGAGGAATGAATCGAGAAGGGAAGGGAACGTACCACGAGAGAGCAAGCGAGAGGATCGTAAGAGAGCATTAGATTGATCTTTCCTCTTTCCATTGGTAGTTCAGATGGAGACAAACGACTGAAATTACATTCGATTCGAATGATTTCCCTATTGAGATGACGTCATCGACGAAGAAGTCACATGGAATGATGATGGGATGTCTCGTGTCAAAAGGTGTGAGAGGGGGGGGGGGGTAACAACATGTACTTTTGCCCTGTCTGCTGATATTCATGCGTGATCTATCCCTAGAGGTATCATCAACATGAAGTCTAGAAGAAGGGATTGAAGAGTACGAATTCCCCTCCCCTCCTATTCTTCCCCATTCCCTTTACAAGTTTACAAGTTCTCCATCTTCTTGATTTTCTCACCGAGTTCGTTCGTCCATAATGGATGCGAATGTGTTGAGAGGAGAAGGAGTGGATTGATTAGATGAAAGAGGAGATTGAAGGGGTGAAATTGTCTGACGAAGACCTCCTGGACCCTGAAGATAACAGAGACTATGAACACCCTCAATTACTCCGTTGTCTTTCCCATTCACAGACATGCTCCTCTCAGATTTCGTATACATTGAAGAGGAAGAAAAACAGGGGGTTTGAGGGATGAAATGGGTCTTTTCGGAGGGAAAAGAATGAGTGGCCCTTGGACGACACTGATAAATTCGTGTCTTCTATGGAATGAAAGATGGAATTCGTTCGTTGTGACGATTGAAGATTTATCGTTTTTCGTCTCTTTTTAGTCTCTCTCTCTCCTCTTTTCTCCTCTTTTTGATCGTTGCTCACACAAACAATGGAATTTGAGACGAATCAGAGACGAAATACGGATTTCTCCCCCGCCAGAGAAGACCATTCCCCCCCTCCCTCTTACTCTACAATGTTAAATGGACTAGGTCCTTTTCGTAGTATTCTTTCCATTAGTGAGAAACAGAGATAATGTATTCAGAGGAGCTCTCAATCTCATTCACTCTTCTCTTTCTCTAATGAACGAGAGTATCCATCCGAGTACCGTAGTCATGAAGAGAGAGAAAGAGAGAGGGGAGGAAACTAATCCTCTAGGGGAACCTTTTTCGAGTTAGTTCCCATAGAAACGACGAGTTTTCGAGAAGTAGAGAGAGTTGAAAACATCTGTGATTCACTCTCTCTCTCTCTCTCTTGAGACTACAGGGAGACCACAACTTCCGCTCTTTCACACGCAATTTTCTCAGTCTCGACAGGCCAAACTGTTTGGGCCAAACAATCGAATTGTACAGACGGAACAGAGCCTTTCTCTTTTCATTTTCTAGTCTTCACCTTCCTACAACTGATTCAAAATGAGAACTATAGAGTGGAAACTAACCATGGAGAGTGCATTCTTGACTGCAATTGAATGATTCGTCTGAAGTAGATGAGGATATTGATGAGATGCCTTCCTTCTCTTATTAACGATGAGAAGAGCAAGGGCTGATATAAGAACGATGCCCCCACTCACGCCGATTAGAGCACCAACCGCCCAGTCTGAAGGGATGAAGGATTAGTAGGGTTTACGAAACTGAAGCGGGAAATCCGAACTTTTGATTCAATTATCATCTCATTCAGGAACGGATTTAAAACTAACAAAGAACATTCCGGAACGAACGAATGAAACTCTAATGATCACAGATCATAGGGGGAGGGAAAGATGTGCACTCTTGAAGACCAAATCGATAAGAGAACGGTCAGAATGATTAAACGAATTCTTCAATCATCGTAAGTAGTTCATCTCGATTATCCTACGGTATCCCCTCCTCATCTCAAGTTTCATCTCTTTCTGCGTATCCTTAGAAGGAGTCGATCTCATTTCCGAGAAAGAGTCCAAGAATGTAGGGAAGAGTCCAAGTCTTTCTTCGACTCCTTCTAAACCTTTCCATGCTTTGTGATAAACAGGGGCAAGTTCTCTTTCAAGAGGGAAGAAATACTCAGTTCTCAAACCCTACATTCTCTTTCTCTTCCATGTCAATCCCCTCCTGTCAGACGAAGGAAATCCCCATGAGTAGAAGGAAGAAACGAGTAATTGACTATTCTATCTCTCAATCCATTCACATATCTCATTCTACCGTATCCACTTCCGCTCTCAAAAGGCATCTAATATCAGTGTCATGGGCTAAAATTATCGGTTATTTTCTACGTGAGAGTCCTTTCCAGTTCCCTTCCCTTCTCTCTCTCGTCTATTCGTCGTATTCTCTCTCTTTATGGTCAACAACAATTACATCATCACGTGGAATGAGATTATCCATAGAAAGATGAAGACGAATGAAGTAGAATGAGCAAGAACGAAGGAATTCCTACTTGCGTATCCATGTCCTTACGCCAAAGTATAGCCATCTATGCATGAAAGTGCAAGTCTAGTTCATTGCCCTTCACAGACAATTCATTTCGACCGTAGACTACCGTACCCCTATGAGTATGGAATAATCGATAGTATACATACCGTAAGACTGGACACGATGGGCCACAGGCATGATGTAGGGAAGAGAGGAGAGTTGTGTCCACTAAGGGAGAACGAGCTGAGTCTTCTCTTCTTCTTCCTTCTCAATCGATGCTACGAAGGAGAATACGCGACGCGAACGGCAACGCGTGAGAAGCCTTGAGGGGAGATTTCCCCTTGATGGAAAAGAGTATGAAGACTGAAGTGGGCGGAGTTTAGAGTGAAGCAAGGGGAGGAGAGACATTCTCGATGCACTTTTACACTGTCGTACTGTACTCTAATATTTGCCGTGCCATTATTTTTCTGCTTCCGTATCCATAATTCATGGGTAGAAGCTGTGTGAATGAAATAGCGAGAATTCACTCCAAGAACATGTCAATTTTATAATAATTTATGAGCGAATTTTGCCCTTATATGGGCTACAATGGAATGGAATGAAATCGTCAAGCTATAAATGGTTTTCCTAACACATCCAGTCCACTAATGATGGTATGTCAAAGCGGAATGGAGTGATTTCGTACACTGTACACAGAATGGTCCAATCGGGGGAAAGGGGAAGAGACTACCCTATCTACAATATATCTAAGTATCGATAGACAGATAACGGTACGTCTAGATTAGGGATGGCCAAAACTGTCCAATGGGCTGTCTCAGACAGCCGACTGTCTCAAAATTTGGGACAGTCAACTGTCTCAGACAGTCGACTGTCCCAACTTCAAAATGACGATCTATGTATTTCTAGTGAAACATATTTTTCATTTTGATCATTTTGACTTTTTACCATTCAATATCGATCGTACAGGACCTTCAAGGATGTTAGAGACATGATATGAATGGCTCATGAGATGAATTTCGTCAAAATTTACGTGCTTCTAAACGCTCTAAGTACTTTGGGACAGTCGACTGTCCGAAATGCGAGAGATCATTCTCTCTCTCGGACTCATTCCTGTCTCTCAACTCGCGAGCAGAGCGGTTCGCTCAGACAGTTTTGGCCATCCCTAGTCTAGATGATGTCTACCAAACCAGGTTAAGATCTACAGAGAATTACTTATTATTGTGCATCCACAGTAGAAAGTGAGGAATAAATATTGGAAAGCGAATTCTCATCAAATCAGTGTATAATCTACTGTATTAGGAATGGGGCATGAGTAGTAAGAGAATGGGAGCAGAGAAGAGAGAGGGAGATAGAGCATTCATTCATGGAAAGCAAATGACTCGTTCAGAAATTATTAAGTAATTAAGTTGATTAATTGATTACTACGGGGGTTGAAACCGGGAAGGTAGAGAATCATTGAATCAATCAACAATTGTGATTGTATGAAGGGGGGCAAGGAAGATCAGAGATGGGTCTGGAAAAAAGAATCGATAATGGAAGATGGATTACGGTATAAAGATGAAAGAGGGAAGAGGACAACTGAAGAGGGAGTGCAGATGAGTGAGTGAATAGGCAATCGATTAACTGAGAAAGGGAAGAGGGAGGAGCGAGGGATGAGAAGGCTCATGAGCCATCAAGTGAATGGACAAACTTAATGAAAGAATGAGAGAGAAAAGGGAGCGGAGTGAGGGATATGATCACTCACAGCAGACTTCACTATCAGTGATTATATCTCTCTGATGGATGGTTAGTAGGATGGAGGGGAGGGGGGGGGTGGAGGCAGGATAACGAGTGAGCATGGCAAGGTAAGGGAAGTGGAAGCATCAACTGAGAATATGCAGATGGGAGAGAGAAGGGAGGAAGGAGGTATCAGCAGGAGAGAGAGAGACAGAAGGAGATTCACACTCCACTTACTACTAACTCCTCTGGTTCTTCAATATTCGATGAAGGGGCGAATAATCTTTCCCTTCTCTTATTCTCTTTTCGTACACCAGATTCTGTATCTGCACGTTGATATGAACGACGACCAGTTGATCGAATCTGATGAGGAATCGATACGGTACGAAGGCTTATTCGTATTTCCATCTCGAAGACTTTTTAAAAAATTATCTGTACTTGTTTCCAATGTATTTTCATTGAAAAAAATTGTAAAAAAAAGAGATGGAAACGTACAATAGGTTGTACATCTCTTGCAGATACTCCTCCATCCTTCTCTCCTTCCTCTCCAATACTCTTCCGATTCCTTCTTCTCGAAGGTGACGTCTTCAGTGCTACAATCAATCTCCCTTATTCACTTCCTTCCATCACATTGACGAGACTATTCCATCTAGAAGAGAGGAAGATCCATTCATTCCTTCATTATGACAAGGAAGGAATGGATCTCACTCGTCCTCATCTACTCACATGAAGCTCATCTATCATTATGATAGAATATACTAATACAGTCACTAAGAGATTCCAATTGAAGGGAGTTATTTCATTCCAAGCAAAAGACAGAGGGTAAGACATAAACAGTGGTGAGCGCTCTCCTCTAACTTGCGGGGGTACACGCGAAATCGTGTACCCCCGCACGCGCCTCTCCCTACGCTTTCTAACCCGGTGGCTCTAGCGCACACCCTCTCGGTATAAAGGTTGTACCCCCGCTGCGGGGGTACACACTAAAGTTTGCGGTGTCGCTCACCACTGGACATAAAGAGAGGAGGGAAAAGTGAGAGAGCATTTTTGAAGGATTGGTTACGGTAAATAACTTGCGGATTACTGTATGATAAGAATCGATCAATCGTGTGCAGAGGAAAGACGATATGTGAGAAGAGAGATAAAATTAAGAAGGGAATGATTAGTGAAATCGGACGAAGGACAGGGAAAGACAGAGGATAGAATAGAAGAGATTGAGAAAGATCATCAATCAGTTAACAGAAAGAAGGACAGAGGGAAGAGAAATAAGGAGGATTCAACGGGAGGGTTATTGAACTCAGAATTATATTGAATTCGATGGTTATTAGGAAAGAGATAGAGGAAGAGGACAGAGAGATATAGAGAGAGGGGATAGAAGGAGAGGGAGAGGGATGAGTAAAGGGAGAGTAGTGCCATACCCATATATGAATGGACGAGAGAACGGAACTTGTGATGACCTCCTTGTTGATGAGAACGACAACCAGGTGGAGCTGGAACGGGATGAACGGAGAAAGGAGAGAGAGAAGGAGGGGAGGGGAGGGGGAGAGGGGGGGGGGGGGAGGAGGACACTCGAGGGAAAGGAGACATGCATCACTCTATTATTGGAGATTACTACTGCAGACTGATAGAATGATATCGATCCATTTGATCATCAGTGGGAATACGGTAGAACGGACGACGACAGAGTGGTTAGAAGGGGGAGAAAGGGATTGCATGCAACCACAAACGAGCAAATCGATTAGGAGCCATTACGGTAATCTGAATCTAGAAGAAGAAAGACGGAAAAAATAGAGAGAGAATAGAAGAAATAAATGAAAGGAAAAGACTTACGAATAACTTTCTTGAACAATCTATCTTGCATGAAAAGGAGGAATCGATTAGCGTAGAAGTTTGGATTGTGGACTGAGATCGTATCCTGCGATTATTCATTAGTATTTGCCAAATTTAATGTAATGGCTAAAGTGAAGTTCCTTTGCTACGAGAAGAAATGAAGCATGTCATCAATTAATTTGTGGTCACCACTCTAATAAGTGTCAGATACGAATCAGAGAATATACTTACTCCATCATGCAATACACTCTTCCATGTATGCTCCAGCTTCTTGAATAATCGATAATTTTGGAGAATATCGATAATACCGAGGAATATAATCAATCGATCTCCATTCGCATTCCGTGCGTAGATTCGACCTGCAAAATCAATGTAACTCAAGCGATGGAAATCACTGACAAATGATATTTACGCTTTAAAAAAAGGGTCTATGTGCTATGGAGGAATAATTCAATCTATTGTATATCCATCCATCCTACCAAAAGCAAACGATAAAAATAAAATAAAAATGTGACCAGGTATATCTTCATCCATAGCTCCATCATCTCTCCTCGATGTTCCCGGTTCACCATCGTTATCCATCTCATCCTCACTTCGATCTATAACAACTTACAAATAACAAATAACACGTATACAATATAGAAGAATTGAAGGATTTGTAAACGCAACTTACTTGATAAAAATACCCTAGTTGTAAGAAATTTAACCAAGGAAAGAACGAATAAGCAAACGATAACTAACCTCCCTCACTGAATCTCGGTCCTCCATTGGAATTACCCGAATCCATATTGTGTACTCCGACTAGCAAAGAGTAATCCATGATCTTGAAGCTTTGCAGCACCTGCAAAGATCACCCATATATTCCCATCTGGTTGCTATTCTAAAATGCATTAATAACTACCAATGTCAAAGGAGAAAACAATGAAGAAGAGGTTGGATAGCAGGTGATTACGTATAGTGAGAGACTTCTAATATTAACATTTATCAATAACATTATATTTCAGTGATAATAAATAAATGACAGACCAGACAATCCCTGCTGAGAGTCTCCATGAGGATTCCATATGCATGTTTATCCACATGGAATCCCTCCGTGTGAAATTCAATGAAATCGAGATCCTGATTAGAGTATACATCATTTACAAGCAAGTACATTATTTCTTTCCTATGAATATCTCCACAGTTGATTGGGATTCATTCAACCGGAAACAACTGACGTATCGAGATAACCTACCAATTTTCCAAATCAATAAGCGCAGCTGACTGCGAACCCCATAATTTGAGAATATACCTCATTCACCACCAATTTCACTCGATCAATAATAACAGATATATGTTCAGTCAAATATTGGTTTCTCACCTTGAGTGTCGGATGAGTCTTCGCCTTTTCCTTGGAAGACGCGATTCTCTTATATGTCGAACCCTGTAATTCTCCCATTTCTTCCTTCTCTTCGTAATTAGCAACTCATTTGGGGAAATCTGGACCTCCTTCTCTTTCTTTAAATGGAATATTCCCACCTTGAGATCGTATTTCTCATGCATTTCCACTGATTGAGGCAGCAGATTGTTCATTACTAATAATCGAATATTCTTTCCTAAGCTCTGAAAAGTGGAATCTTTACTTGGAATCACGTTTAAAAATAAGATCTTACTTGATAACAGAAAAGACCAAAGAACTTTGGTAGAAGAGTTCGAGGATTTTGGTTGAGATTCTGAAAGATGAAGTGAGAGATTCATAGGGATAAATGTAATGTGATCAAGGGTAAGGAAATATAAATAGATAAGGACTCACCATGTAATACCCTGGTAACAACTTCTGAAGGAAATCAGCCTCCTTGTGTTGAACTGTCTTGATAATAAAGTTATCGTCATGAGAAACATAGAAAATAGAGCCACTCGCTCCCGCATTTGATAATTCCTTCAGAGGCTCAGCCGATATTGATTTCTAAACGGGAGAAATATGGAGAATGAAATGATAACTCATGATGACTCACCAAGAAATCAGCCGGTTTGATGTGGAATAGATCTCGAAAGTATCGAAATGCAATGGGGGCGTATGATCGAAAACGGAAGTCTCCATATGAATGGGAGGGAGTGGTTGATGTGCCCGCACTGTTAAAGAATAGATAAGATATGATGTCTATTGAAGAGTATGAAAAGGAAAAACAATCTATGTGTCTCAAGTGATTGGGAAAATACCATAGAAAGGTCAAGAGTGATTAGATATGAACTTACGCTGGGAAATTGACGGTTTCAATAACTTCAAAGTCTTGTAGAAGAAGATCTCTTTTGACAGTTGACGCGAGACTTCCAATCGAATTGGCGATTCCCAATTGTATCGCTGCCATAAGAGCATTCGTAGGAACTTTCTTGTACGAGACCTGTAAACAAATTAGGTGATCTAACTTCCATTTGACCCTTCGAAAGAGAGTAAAGAACTTCAATTAAGAATGAAACAAACAAGACAAGATGTTTAACTGACCTCTCCTTGCACATCGATTCGTCTGTGTCCCAATTTCTCCTTCTTCTGATTCCCTTCCTCATTGCCATCCATCGTTCGTGCGGACACACCCGCCATTCTACTACCGACGACGACGATTCTATCGTTGATGCGACAATTCTATCAATGGATTATACTCATAAAAAGGAAAGAAGAGAGATGAACAAGATGCGGAAATATGAGGGAGGCGAGTAGGGAGTAAGGAAAGGAAGACAAAAGAGAGCTGTGAGTGAGTAGAGAATGCTCTTTTCCCCGCTTCTTCCAACTCATATTGAAGGGAGGCAAGAGTATGCACTGGTCGATAACGTGGAGCGAAGAGAAAGACGCACAATTCGAGTGATGTCTAACTCACTCTCGTAGACGGATACGCACAACAAAGAGACTTCCCGACCAATATCAAGAGAATAGGACTAGTCTAAAAGAAGTTTCAACCATAATCTGAGTAGAAGCATCGATCAAACACTAATCGCATACCTTACGTAGGGATGACAGTACACAGTGGCGCATAACAGGCGGATCGTGACAAGACCATTGGAACGGTGTGTCAAACCCATGCTCAGCTTATAATAATTATTAATTAAGTAAGATAATAATGAGTAAATTTGCAAATTTTACTAAAAAGAATAAAGAAGGATAAAATAAGCTAGCTGGAAAATAAAGCCTTTAACCGCCTAAATGCAACGAACCTATAACCACCAAACAACGAAATCTAAATGTCTAACTGCTCTGCTGTGTAATAATAAAAACAATTATAAAACACGACAACAAATCAATAAGCAACTTGTGTTGCAGCAAAGACATCAAAAAATCGAAATTTCGTAAAAACGTTCGATATTCCGATTTGCCCTGATTACGGTACTTGACCATTCACCTCAAGAGCCATTTCAATCACTGCTAATATTTGAATTTTTGGCGGTCGTTTTTGCTGTGATCTACTTTTCTCAACTGTTTTTGCAGGTTTGTTCTCTATCCGTAGGCGGCAGGAACACGCCGCACGCCCCTCACGTTCGTCACTTCTGTTCAGAGGACGTTGATTCTTCTGAAATGTCCGACAACTTGGCAAACCAAGACAAATCTGTGAAGAAGCCGAAGAAAATGGAGACGGGCAAGGCATCATCTGCAAAATCCACTTCTTCTCAGGAGACGATCAAAACTGTTGAGAGATCTGCCGGTGAGTGATCGAATTCCGACTACAAATTGAGCTTTTCCAGATATTGTCGATGGCGATAAGAGGAAAGAGCGAGAACGTCACAATTCGGGCGCCTCAACTCACTCGCAGCCCGCACATCGAGCAACTTGGTCGAACAGCCAGCGCTACACTAAATATCGAGGTTACGATTATCATTTTTCGCCTCGACAAATATGTTTCTCTATGCAGGATCTTCGGAGAGCCGTCGTGGGGCAAATCATAATTACTCGAATCGCGACTCGTACGTGTCATCGTCCACGTTCGATTCGGGAAATCTGTGAGTCGATCTAAGTCGAGTTTATCGATTGATTCATTCAGTTGTCGTCATACGAGTACACAATCACTCAATTCCAATGCGAGCAAAAAGATCGAAGAGGAACCAGTGGAAGTGGCCTCTTCCACAACTAGCAGCGATGCTGCTAATGATAGTGAGTCGTCACTGGGTCCGAATTAAATACCTCAAGGATTAGAGAATGCCAAATTGGCCAAAAATACCATATGGTTATATTGCCGATTGCGTGAAAGCTCAAGGTAGAAAGTGAAGGTCGGTGTTGACGTTGGTCTCTCGACGCCTTAACCTTTGAATAACAACTGGAGGCCAGCCCCCAGCTGTCATTCTCCTTCTTACTTTCGCAGAAAAAAAGTTGGAAATATGTAGGATTGATTTTATGCGCGCCTATTCTCTGCAGTAACGTAAATGCAAAGTATTTATGAGTATATTTTTGCTACTCGGGCTGAATAAACTAGTAAGATCTATTTCTTTTATCTATTGCTTTATTGATTTGCATTCATCCAGTCCGTCGAATCGCAGTGAATGCACCTGATTCAGAGGAGGGAAATGTGACTTATATCGCTGCAGGGACTGCTCCAGCTGCTCGAATTGGAACGTGAGTCACTATCGTATTCTTCATTCTTTCCAGTCGAGACTCCCTACTCTCAGTTTGCGTCAGAATGCGAATACAGCAGCGTTCTCTGCCTATGCTGGACCTGCTCCTGCCCCTTCATGGGAGGATAGATCAAGAGGAGGATTCCCTCCTTTGCCAACTCAATTCAAATCGCCTCGAAACGTTGACGAAACTCCTCGATACTATGAGAAGTGACACTGATTTATTATTGACTTTGAAAATACCATGTTATTCAATCTCTAATTACGTCAATCATATATGCCGTAATATATTTATTTCAAATAAATGTTGAATTATAGACGAGAAGAAGGAACACTTCGTCGTGAGGGTCGAACTCCATCTGAATCATCTCGTTTTCGACGTGGAGGAATGATGAAGAGAACTCCCGAAAGGACTTCGATTGGAGATATGGATATTGATAGAGACACTAGTACACTATTCTTCCAACAACAAAATGATGAGAAGTTGGTAATCTATAAGGAGAAGATGAAGGATTGATTTAGTTGTCGGAAGTCGCTTGCTTCTATTAATGCACTCTCACAGATGCAGCAACAATTGGCTGAGAATCAGGGAATGAGTGAGTGAAGAAGGGAAGATCCCTTATGTCCATGAGTTGAATCATATCTGTATTGCAGAGGGGCAAACACTGCCTCGATATTATGGAGACTGGCGGCGGAGGGGAGATGAGAGGGAAGGTGGAGGAAGAGGAGGAGGAGGAGGGAATGGAGGAAGATCAGTCGATGCAGAGAATACACAGCAAGTAGCCACTCCTCCTCCTGCAGCTGCTGCAGCTGAGAGCAAAGAGAAAGTGTGAGTGAAAATTCAATTGAAAGTTTTGAAAATTAGTGGTGAAGGGGAAGTATTGAATGGGTTGTCGACGAGGTTTAACTGGAACGACGAAAGAAGGAACTAGTTGATGGTGGAGTTGCATCATAATTAGTAGAGTGAGTCATCAACGATTATGAAGTGAAGGAAGAATATGAAGGGCGATATCTCATTGTCCTCTCTCTTTGTTGAACAATGTTGTGCAATTCGAAACACTGGATTAGTTTTTACTCTGAAAGGTTTTTACTCTGAAAGAATGGAAGTTGATTGGACTGTTTGATCTGAAGTAACTCAATCAAATGATGTGTCTAGTATGAACCCCTTCCCTGCTTCCATTTGATTTGCCTTCTAGTAGCATAATATCCGGTGGTAAGTTGTTGAAGAGTGGGAAAGAAGAAGAGGGAGAGAGAAGAGAGAAGAAGAGTTAGCAAATAATGAAGGTGTGATGGGAGGCCGATGGCATAATGGAAGAGAAGAGAAGACCCCTCGAGGATATTAGATGATGAGATATTTGAACCGGAAGACAATTGATCCATTGATGAGAAGAGTACGGTAGCACCTATGGTACTGTAGACTACACATTCCTTGGTAGAGGAAATGATTGTAAACCAGTAGTGAGAGGTACTATGTGATACAATGTCTAGGGGGTATTCATTGATAAGAGTAGAGAAGGGAAGGGGGGGGATGGATATGGGAATGGTTCATCCCTCCCACCTTCCATTCCTTGTGCTTCTCTTCATTGGCATGCACTTGCCATTTGAGAAGAAGAAAGTGGACAGGAGGGGAATGGGAACCCGTTTACCTTCCTCCTCCTCCCTCTCTCTCTCCTTCCATGGATTTGACTGCTTCTTACCCTTTGTAATCCATCCCATCTCTTCATTTGCCACTTTCACTTTAACCATAATAGTGATATGTGATAGAGGAGATTGTCGCTTTGACCATAGGAAGAAAGGCAAGAGAAGAAGAGGGAGACAGAAAGAGAGATTGATCTCTCACCTCCCGTTCCTCCTCTTTCCTTTTCATCTCTTCCCATCTCTTCCCACCTATCATCCATTCCCCATTCTGGTCTCGAAAGGGTTTCGTTGATTTCTCATTGGATGGGAAGATGAAGAGAGGGGGTCTTATTTGCTCGATGTTGCCATGCTGATCAACGTAAGACGAGTCTCTCCCCTCCTCTCTATCACTGTCTCCCTTTCCTCGTCTCCTTCTCTTCATCTCTCTCTCACTCGTCTAATTCTTCAGTGATGGCATGATTCCGAGAAAGAATGCAACGACGAGCTACAATCTTTACTATCCCTTTCCTCTTTCCTCTGCAATGATGCCTAGAGGATGACCTCAAATGGTCTCCCCCTCCTTCTCTTCCAAACCACCACTTTAACTCTTTTGCTCCTTCTCTTTTCTCATGCCTTCCCTTCTTTACTCCTTGTTGGGCTGATACGCTCATTTGGTCAACTTGTTTACACTCAATCGTTTCATACTTTAATTGATAGGATCAAGTTTAGTTCACAATATCGTCTATCGATGGGTGAACGAATGGTGGTTCTCTTGTGATAGTGATAAGCATGGAAGGTAATGTGTACGTGCATCGTCTTCCTATCAGTGTTCCTCCCTCTTCGAACTGCCCTTGATATCAATAGTCTCTTCACTGAGAGATGCTCTTCCCCTCATCACTATTTACAGCTATCTCTTTATTTATCTCGAACCTTCTCACTTTCTTCTCTCTCTTCACTAGTAACTTGTATCACTCTTCTTCTCCTTCTCCTCTCTTGTGTTGTTTTTTTGCAATAGAGAAAGGACGTCTAATTCTTGTTGATGTTCAAACGAAGTGGAGGAGGGGAATGAATGCAGAAGGAGAAGGAGAAAAGGAGACTGTCGAGTTTATGGGCGAAGATGAGAAAGTACGCGAAATTGTGGAAAGACAACCTTCATTTTCAATGACTCACTGACATCTCTCTCCTTCTCCCTCTCTCTTCTCGTTGTGTTCCTTCCGAAGAAGGAAGTAGAAGGAGGAGATATCTTTGATATCCCTTTCTCTCTCTCCCCTTATCTTCATGCCATGGTGTATCCATTGGAGATGGAACGAGACTCGTGCTCTCCCTCTACTCCATTTGTACTCTCTCTCTCTCATATCTATCCCTCTATCTCCTTACCAATTATCGTTCATCGCTCCCATTACCGAACAAACGGCCTTTTCTACCTTTTCGGCCTTTTTTTCTTTTTCGCGAATTCGCGCTTAATATTCTTGTTTTATGTTTCATATTTTTTGTCCACCCCGATAACTGGACGAATACAAAAATTGGCCGGTGAAATATTATTTTAAATGGGTGAAAAAATTACAGCCGCCGTACAGAAAAAGAACAGAAAATTTGTGATGACGTGGAGATTACGGTAGAGCCGTATTTTCATTGAAAAAGGAGGCAACGGCTCTCATTTTTCACCTATTTAAAATAATATTTCACCGGCCAATTTTTGTATTCGTCCAGTTATCGGGGTGAACAAAAAATATGAAACATAAAACAAGAATATTAAGCGCGAATTCGCGAAAAGGAAAAAAGGCCGAAAAGGTAGAAAAGGCCGTTTGTTCGGTAATGGGAGCGATGTACGATAGTGCTTATTCCTCTATCTCAATGGATTTGGATCGATAGATGAAGTACATCTCTTCCCTCAAGGCAGTTGTTTGTTGCCATCCCTCCCTCCTCCTCTCTCCCCTCTGTCTCAATATTCCCTCTTGTGATCTGATGATATTCTTATCGATAAGTCCGTCATTGATGTGCTACGATTGTGCAGTCTCTCGGGATCAATCGTTGATCCCACAAGGGAAATTTATTTTACAACTCTTATTTCAGTTGATGCGCATTAGTTTTGAGGATATGTGAAGATCTAAAATAGCTCTTTCATTAGTTCCTCCGTTAGAGTTCAATCGAACTCGTGCTACTCAGCTATTTTCTGCTTGTTGTACAATAATAAACTGTGTAGTGTGAGAGTGGAGGAATAGAGGTAATGGGGGTGACCCCCTCTAGGCATGAACCTCCCCCCTCTCCTCCTTCTCTTCCCTCTCTTTCTCTATCTCTCCTCCGTTCACTCACTCTCTCACTCTCACTCTCGACGCTGCCGCAGCTTCATTCCGTCTCTTTACACCACCTTTTCCTGAGACATGAGCGAGAGGAGGGAGAGGTAGAGGGAGGAGAGGGGGAGGGAGTGGGAGAGTCTCAAACAACGCCGTAATCATCTCTCTTCTTTTGTGCTTATCGTCTCTCTTTTTGTCTCCATCCCCTCTGCAACAGTTCGACAGAGTGTTCATGATAATCATCATATCAAAATTCTCCGTCTATTAATATCTTGATCCAATGATTCCTGATTGGAATATTGGCTTGGACATGATTCGTCTGATTAACTCCGTGCAATTTGATGGAATTGCTGTATGTTCTCTGATTGAGTGTCTTCGATAGGGGATCTCCTTCCTCCCCTCTCCTCTCTCCTTCTTGCTCTTACGTAGTTAACATCTTCCGTGTATCTTCCAACCAACCCACTTCTCTCGTCTTCTGTACCCACTGATTTCACCCTCCCCCCTTTCCATCTCACCTCCCCTCTCCTCCCTCTCCTCCCCCTCTCCCTCTGTTCTTCCTGCGTCACTCCCCCCCCCCTCTCTCCTCTCACCTCCCGATCTCTCTCTCTCTCTGAATGCTTCAGCTAGTTTCTTTTCTCTCCTTGGCTTTCTCGTTATTCTGCACACGTTTAGAGAGGGCAGATAACGAGAGAAAGAGAGAGAGAGAGAGAGAGAGAGAGAGAGAGAGAGAGGGTGAGCTTAGGCATAGCCCCTCCTCACCTATGCTTCATCACTGCACTAATCGATATGTGGATGCATGGTGCATCCTGGAGGGAAGTGGGAGGGTACAGTATCCTGGGTGGTCGATGAATGGATCACCTCTCTCTCCTCCTTCTCCTCCTTCTCTTCTCTTCTCTTGTCTCTCATTCCCTCGTGCTTCTCTGGTCGTATCACGTAGCCATTTGTTATCTGTATCCTCGGTCACGTTTACTCGTTATGATCCGAAGATGGTTCTATCCCTCCCATCCCCCCTTCCCCCTCTCTCCCCCTTCCCCCCCCCCCCTCTCTCTCTCTCTCTTGATCTGTTCATCCATTGCCCAATTCACACACCCCCAATTCCTCTCTGCTTTTTGTTGTTATGTCCTTGATGAGTGTAAAAGAAACAATAGGGAGTAAGGGAGTTGACTGGATGGAAATATGAAGAGTCGAGAACCTATTGGCAGGGTTTGAGTATTGAGAGGGAGGGAAGGGGAGGGGGAATGAGGTAGGTGTAGAGTTGTAGACTGTTTCCCTCGCCTCCTCCACCCCTCCTTCCTCCTATTCCTCTGCAGACTCAATCCTTTATGAGTAGTAGTACTAACTAGTGCTATCAATGTCTTCCTTCCTCTTTCCACTTTGGTTTCGTTGTATTGATCAAATGTTGACTAGAGAGAGAAGAAAGATGAGAGAGAGAGGAAGCAAGTCAATCGTTTCACTTCATTCATTACCCCTTGTTCTTTTGTCTCTCCCTCTTGCTTCTCTCTCCCTATCTCCCCCCCCCCCTCGTCTCCTCCTCCTCCTTCATCTATTCGTTCACGTACAATTCACCTGTATAATACTCATTCTTCATTCCATTTCCCTCCTTGGATCTTCCGTGATTGATCGTTGATTATGTCATTGCAGCCGCAGAGGAAGCATCGATAGAGATCATCTTCCCCTTCCCTTCCCTCGATTCCACTTGATCTTTGATCTCTTCCTTCGTTGCATCTTCCGATCTCGACTGATATCCCACTGCCACTAGTCGTCTGGATACTCCCTTTCCCTCATCCATCTACCATCATCGATTTCCCTGTGTGGATGTCATCATCAGCCTCATCAGATTCAGGATATTGGCCTGAATGTGGAGGGCGAGGAGGAGGAAGAGCATCGACTTCACTCCATTCATCCATTCATCATTCACTCTCTTATCATCAACAACCTCAATGGAGACATTCAACCACTTCATTGAAGATGAGAACATCTAAGAGATCGAAAAGGAAGAAGATGACATCTCTTTCCTCCCTTCCTCCTCCATCATCAACCAGTCTCTCTCCATCTCTTTCCCCTTCTCCTTCCTCATCTCCTCCTCCTCCTCCTCCTTCTAATCGTCCTCATCCTCCTTCTCTTCTTACAGCTCCTCCCTTTGGAGTCGTCCCTTCTCCATCTCCTCCAGTTCACACTGGTCCTCCCTCAGAAGAGCATATAATATGTGTGTATCTGGGTATTCGTCATGTAGTATCAATGCTGAGGAAGGAGAAGAATCGATGGGAGAAGGCATTATCAATGAGTAGACATGAAGATGGACGATGGGGTGGAATAAGAAGAGAAAGAGTTGATCCAAGAGGAGCACTCGTTCCTCCTATCTATCCTGGTCTATCCAATACATCTGTTGCTGCTTGTTGGGCTACTCCTCATCCTGCAATCGCATTGGGACTTCTATGCTGTGATATGAATGAATATCTTGCTATTCTTAGAAGGTTCGTTGAGATGAAGAAGAGAGGGATTCATAATGAAAGGGTGTGGGAAGTGTGATCGGACAGAGTGAAAGATCAAAGGAATACGAATTGCACACAAGTGAACTAAATTGGAATGCTTGTTGAGAAGAGAGAGGGAGTTTACGTGAGTGGAACAGAAAAGATTGATATAGATCACAACGAAATTGGTGATTGAGAGGTGGGAAGAAAAAGGAAAAGAAGGAGAAGACGAAGAGTTTGAATGAAGAGTATTAAAGCGTCAAGCTGAATAGGTAGATTAGTCGATGATAGTAGGGATGGGTATACTGTACTCGATCGATTGATTTGTTCCCATTACAGACTGTATCCTGTGGCGACGGCTAAAGTGAGTGGAGAAGGAAGAGAACGAAGGAGTGAGGAGAGAGTCGTGCAAAATGAACAACCAAGTACGTTGATTGATTTTCTATTCTTTTTATTCCATTAATATGTTAAAAAAGTAGAGGTTCATCTGCAAAACAATGCATTTTTTTTAGAAAAAAATCATGATAATTGATAGTATAATTGGTCTTTCTTGTAGGGGAAGAAGTGTCTCAACCATCAACACCCAATGAAGCTGATCTTATCTTTCCCGGTGAGTACTTCTCTCTCTCTATTGATCCGTCCATTGACCTACCCATTTTCCAACCTTATCCTCATAGTCATGACTACGTCACACTGATGAAAGGTTATCTCTGTCTCTTCTCATTCTCTTTCCTATCACTTATCTCGATCACTCTTCCAATAGAGAACATGTCCCGAGGGGAAGTCATTGATAATATCAATGTTGCCCATCACACATCGGGAGATATCAATGATGAAATAGTATCACAAGTCCAGCTAAAACATAGCGTATCGAGATGTCATCTAGAATTAGAATACATTGCGCTTTTTTTTCATTGAATACTGCAATATTTTATTGCACTTGCGATAGCGTGTCTGGGTTTTTTTTTGTATTCTATTGCTCATTTAATCAGACTGGAATGATCGCTGCCAAAAATTGAATTTATGATGGACATTCATAATGAATGATAGCTCTATCGATGACCCCTTCACCCATTAACCCTCTCCATTCTTTCCTTCTTCTTCTCAATTCGCTTCTGCCCTGATCTCTCATAAATCAAGGGCACGTTTTTTGCTCATCGTCTTCCGTTGACTCTTCTCTCTCCTCACTCCGCACCTATTCATAGTTTCCCAGTAGTCTTCTCCCCCTCCTTCCCCTCTCCCCTCTCCCTCCCCTCTCCCCTCTCCCTCCCCTCTCCCCTCCCTCTTCCTTCTCTCCTCCCCTCAAGAGTGTAATGACGGGGTTCATGATACTGATGAGCAGAGGACAACATAATATATTAAATATACAAATAATTAATGTATGTGCATGATCGGATAGAATACTATCCCTCATGCGTATTAGTTCCTGTTGAAAAAATAGTTGAAAAGATGGACGTAGTGGAAGAATATGATAATTAGTAGTAGAGAGTGGTGATTCTCACGATGGAGAAGGAGAGGATGATCATTATCCATTCTCCTTCTCTCCTAATAATGGTTACGATGTTTATCCCTCTTTGTACTGGTCAGTAACAGAGAAGGAAGAGAAGGAGATCTAGTTAAGTGACCATGTACAGTTCCCTCCAGGTGACACGAAGGAAGAGAAGAAGAGAGATAACCTCCACTAATTGGAGTCCCCCCCCCTCTCTCTCTTTCTCTCTTCCCCTTAGGGTCTCACCTCATCTACCTTCTGGTTGGAGAAGTAAAGATGGTGAGAATGATCTAGTTCCCTCTCTGGTATCCCTCTCTCCACTCCTTCTCTTCGGATCTCTACCCTCTCCCCCCTCTTCTCCTACCGTATCTCTCGTCCCCCTCCCCCCTACCGTAATCTCACTACAATGGTCGTCCTTTTTGTGCAGGGGCCTGCTATAGAGGGTTCGTATGCATTCTATAATTCAAAATAATTATATTAAATAAACTAGTATGAAAATGAGAATCTTGCCATTGCAGATTCGATGCCGATGGATAGAGTTGAATCGATAGAAGGAGTGAATGAAATGGATGGATCAATGGCCATATCAGTGAAGGCATTCCATAATGGAATACCCGTACCGCCTATTCACACTGAGGTGAGATATTATGTAAAAAAAGGAGATGGGTGAGGGTTCATTAGGCTTAATTTGCATGACGCCAAGTCTACTCTTCTATGGGCGGTTTGTCTCCTTCTCTTTTGAATGAAGTACACTCTTTTTTTGCCCCGACCATAGTCTGTTATGATATTTCTTCTGATTAGTGTAAATGTTACCTTGTGATGAATGACGTCTAAAGAATAAGAAGAGAAAGGGGAATGAATAGAGTAGTGATATCTCCTCCTCTGATTCCATCTCTTTCCATTTCAGATGAGAGATATGCAGTGTCTATCATCATCTACTTCATCTTCTTCCATCTCCAATCTACATCGCCCTTCTATTGATACTCCTCCACTTATTCCATCTCTTGGAGGTCCTCTCACTTCAATTCCTCCTCCATCTCTCACAACTACCGTATCCACATCCACACATCCTCCTTCCGTATCCTCGGCTCTTCCTTCCACTATGGTCGCCCATCCTCAGAGATCGCAAGAGGCACTATACAGGTATACGGTAGGGATGGATCGATAACTGAGTGGAATAGGTCAATGAAGAGAGAGAGAGAGAGAATGACAAGTTGTATGTACGCTGAAAGAGAGAGAGAGACATAGTTATGTGATTCGTAACCGGTATGAGAAGAGGTCGAAGTGAGGTGGAAGAGAAGGAAAAAGGGACGGAAGACTGTCTCGTTTAGTCATAATGATGAGATGTTAATTGGAAGGAAGGAAACTCTGATTGTGAAGTGATATCAGAAACGGAAGAGAAGAAGTGTGCTTCCAATGAGAGAGAGAGAGAGAGACAATGCTCATTGTTGTCATTTATCAATGTGATTATATTAATTGATTATCTGTGAATATGTATATTGAGGGCATCATCATCGTCATCCCGTCATCAATACCATCATCCTTCCCATCCTTCTCTTTCTCATCCTCATTCTAATCATCTGAATACGACTACCACTTCTATACTTCATCCTCAACAGAGAACATTCATTCAACATGCGCACAATGGTGGTGAGTCCACTATTGAGTAGAGGAGACTATGAGATAGATCATGCAAGGACAGAGGAGGAGGATACGGTAGTAGATGATGTCATTATCGATCGGCTTCTCGATTGAAGTCTATCACTAGTTGTGGTCGTCCTATTGAAGTTTGGAGTGAAGTGAGAGAGTGATAGATGGGAGAGAGACGGAAGGGGGGGGAGGGGAAGAGGCGATAAAGAGTCTGATCTCTTATCTATCAATCTCCCGCTTAAATGTCGTTGAAAAAGTGTTGAAAATTACTTGTCCAGGTGAAATATGGGAAGGGATGAAAAAGTAGGGGGAGAAGGGGTTGTAGAGTAAACTGTGAGGAATGGCTGTGAAGAGGAAAAGGAGACGAAATATGGATGGAATCGATCGATACTCGAATATTATGAGAGGACTACTGTAGAAGGAAGGATATTGTACTTGTAGATTATCGATTGATTGATGTTTTATCCTATTCAGATGAAGTGTGTGCATGTTTTGCATGATGTAGATTGATGAGATAGGGGTAGCCATTGATGCACCCTCGACATATTTATGATGTCTTCCCTCCCACTCTTTCCTTATCTTGATCGTGATGTTACTCTCATCATTCGAAGCCCTTTCCTCTCCTCTCACGTATTTCTGCATCCTTTCCAGACCCTTTCGTATGTGTTCAGTTGTATCTCAATCATCACACCGTTCATATTCTTTGTTGCCCTCATCGATGAGATTATTGCTCCCATTCGATTGCGTCAAATTAGATTAGAAGATTACGCTGCATGGGAAATAGATTTAGCTGCTTACAATTAGCTCCTTTTAGCATAGTAATGTGATGATTAGTCTAGGATGAAATGGTGGGGGTTCATTCCCTCCATCTCATCCATCCATTAACTATTCATATCCCATCCCTTCCCCTCCTCTCTCTCTCTCTCTCTTCAATCTCATTCTATTTCCATCTACTCTTCTGCACATAAACTCACGAGACGTCTCTACTTCTAGAATCAGACATCTCACCCCCCCCCTCCCTCCCTCTTCTCTCCCTCCCGATATCCTTTACTCATCCTTTTTCATCCCCACCGTCCTTCACTCGCCGCCAGTCTCTTTTTTGTATGTTTTATTCCTGCCACTTTCTGCCCCCTCCCCCCCCCCCCTTCCTCCTCTCTTCCCTCTCTCTTCCATCTGACATCAGCCACGTTCCATCCCTCCCTCACTCCTTCTATCACGATGATCCATATGTTGAATAGTGAATGAGAGTATCCTCTCCTCCCTCTTCCCCGTCCTCTCATCCCAGTAGATGGGAACTTGGGAAGAGATTCATCTTCCCTTCTTCCTTTCTCTCTCTCTATCTCTTTCCCCTCTCATCCCCTTACTTCTCTCCTATCGGTTGACCTTCCCCTACCTTCTCCTTCTTCTCCCTTCCCTCTACTCATCTTTTCCCATCATGTATCCAATTGGTTCGATCATTTGACAGTTACACCAATCTCCTCCTCTCTCAGTCTCTTCTTTTGTCCATCCATATTGATTTCCTCTTCGTACTTTGTCTCGATATAATGAATGAGAATGACGTCACTCGTCCTTCGAAGTCTCTTCTTCTTTCCCTTTGAGTGAGAGTGAATATTCCATTCCTTCTCTAACTCAGATGTTCCATCTCTCTTTTTCATTGCAATGGACGAAGAGGGGGATGGGAGAGACGAAAAGGACCTCACATGAGTCCCCCCCCCTTCCCTCCCCCCTTCCTCCCACTTCCTACCCTCTTGAATGAACCTTATCCATTCCTATTCCATATTCGTCCCTTTGATGGAATCATAAGATACTTCTCTCCATTGATGTCTAATTCACGTGCCCTCAGGCTCCTTCTCCCTTTCTCTCTCTCTCTCTCTCTCTCTCTGTTTATACATAGTCAATGTTGTCATACTCTCCTATTCTCACATATTCAATCCCATGCTTTTCCATTCGATAACTTCTCCTTTCTTCTTTCCTCTACAAGAGTACTCTCCAATCCATTTTCGCCTCACTTGTTTGTTCCTCTTTTACTTCTTTTCTATATTGTGTGCTGCAGTAGCCGCAGGCTCGCGAGAGAATAGACAACAGTATGACGTCTCTCCTCCCCTCCCCTCCCCTTTGCTCCCTTCCTCCTCCCCTCCCTCCCCTCTTTCTCAATTAGGACTTCGACTATGTATTTTGTCTGTCTTGTGTGGTCAATTTAAGTGACATGTTCAGTCTCTCAGTTCCACTCCAAGTTATCCCCTTTCCCCTCCTATCTATTCCACTATTCGTTTGAATGTTGCGACTGGTGTTTCTCCACCTCCCCTCCGCTCTCCTCCCTTGTACCTTCTCTCTCCTTCCCTTCCATCTTCTTTCACTCTTTGATCTCTCTCGATCTCCTTTACTCTCTCTTCATCTCTCTCTCACTTCTAACTGTCCTTTGGTTCTTCTTCACTCGTTATCTGAGAGAGTGGAAAGAGAGAGTTGGAAGAGACGGGAAATGGATGCCTATTTTGTTCAGTCAATGGACGATGATCATGATCTAGAGAAGAGATAGGAATATTAAATTGTTTCTTTATCACTCTATCACCCCCCCCCCCTCCTCCTTCCCCTCCCTTGGTCTTCTTGTTCACTCATACTCTTCTCTGTTTAACCTCCTGACAGTACCGACTTATTCTCACTGGAACGGGTGAAAACCGTGGGCAATAAGCTCCTGTTATTATTGTTCTGTAGAATCCTTTCAACGTGTACGGTAGATCACATGTGGTATGACCCCGATTGGAATCCCCCTCCCCCCTCTTCCCTTCCTTCCTCCTTTATTCCCCCCCCCCTCCCTTCCAACCTCTCCCTCTGATCTGAGTCACTCGTTGTTTCACGCTTTCACGCCAATCCAAATCATTGTGATGATTGAATGTGAGAGAGAGGGATAGAATGATATGGAGTTATCTGATTGTGAGTGAGTGATCTTGTGATGAGATTGTGTAGTGAGATGTTTCCTTTCCCTACTTGAAGTGGGAAGAGAGAGGAGGAGGGAGTGATAGTAGAAGAGAGAGAGAGAGAGAGAGAGAGAGAGAGGAACTGTCGATTGATTGATGTCAGCTTCATTCCACGTTTCCATCTCCCTCCTCTTCCCTTTTCCTTCTTTCTCTCCTCCCTCCATCCTTCTCTCTCTCCTTCTCTCTACCCCAAGTGCAGTCTGTATGCATCGGTTTTCCCCTGTACGATTACACCCATTTCCCGTCTCTTTTCATCCTCCATGTTCCTCTTCCTCCTCCTCTTTCTACTCCAATCTCATTCTCCTTCGTATCCACTCTATCGTTGCTTCCATTGGTCTCTTCGTCCGTTCATATACTCATCCCCTCTTCCTTCCTCATTCTCAATATATTCCTTCCTCTACTGACCATATTTATAGTCTCTTTCCTGTATTAGGTGGAAGGGGAGAGGGAATAATGAGATTGGTTAACTCTTCTTCTCATTTCCTCTCCCCCTCTTCTTTCTCTCTCACATGTCTACATACAAACTGAAACATCCACGTTAAGAGTAGAGGGGGATTTCCCCTATTCTTTCTCTCACTTATTATTTCTTCTCATCATCATGAAAATCTTCCATTTTCTTCTCACTTTCCTCCTCTATCTCATCTCTTCCATTCTATCAACAGTTCTCATTGCCTCTCTCCTCCCCCCCCCCTCTCTCATCTCTCTTCCGTTCGAGTTCTTTCTCCCTTTCTCTTCCACTCCATTCGATCCATCGTTCCATCGTTAGATTGCAACTTCTCAAGAATATTTCTCTTCTCTTTCCTCTCTCTTCATGCATTTACGTCTTCTCTAATCCAATTCTGTTAATCTCATCTTTTGTTATCCTTTCCAATTTGCATATTCGTGTGAACTCTTATCGTGCCTTCGTCCTTCGTCCTTCGTCCTTCCCTTCTCAAGTCGTCTTCCATCTTCAGGGCAATCAATCGATATCCGGGTACATCTCTCTTCTCTCTCTCTCTCTCTCTCATCATCAGAATGACCACAGTGGTTCCTCCTTCGGGAGTGAATGGAATGGGAATGGGATCAAGTCGATTGGATTCAATGGATTCATATCATTCATGTCCCTCTCCTTCTCCCTCTCCTTCTACTTCAATGAGATCATCTTGTTTCTCATCGTCATCTGAGATGGAAACAGAAGATTCCCTTCCTTCTTCCTCTTCATCTTCTTCACTACGAGTTCCATTGGGAGAAGGTGAACCACCTCCATCAATTGGATATTATGGAGGAAGAGAAAGAAGAGGACGATGTGTTGTTGTCGAAATGACTGATGAAGAATTGGAATATGTGGAACGAGCTCATGAGAATAGTCGACTTATCGAGATATATGGAGATATTGCTGAGAGATTTGTAGCCCCGCCCCCTTATATATTCTGGCCTGCGGAAGTGAGACTACCATGGACATTACCTACGAGAATGAAGAGAAGTCTACTTATGAAGGATAGGAAGATGAAGAGATGGTGTAAGTTGAAAGGGTACGGTGGGGCGATCAAAATGGAGATAATTGAATTGGAATGATAGATTGGTTCAATATTGTTCAATTACCCTAATCATTGTTGGTTGTTGGATATAGATTGAGGGGTTGATCCATTCGTTCTCTTGTCTCTTCCCTCTTCTCTTCCTTCTCTCTCTCTCTCGATGCACATGCAGACTCTTTCTCTCATTGGTCAGAATAGGAATTGATCCAATCAAGGGGAAGGGAATCATCACTTAAAAGGGTCTTCTCTTGTCTTCTCTTTCCTCATTCGTAGTATCAGTTGAATGGAGGGGTCGACGCTTGTTCATACTCGTACTCACCCACCCTTCCATCACTCACCCCTCCACTCCCATCCTCATCCCCTCCCTCATACCCATTCATACTCTTCTCATCATCATCATCATCGTCATCGTCATACTCCTCCATTCTCATCATCACCTCTTGATTCCTCTCTTCCATCTCCCTCTCCCTCTTCTCCTTCTCCTCTCTCAACGGGTCCATATCGATACAGAGAGAATACACCTAGAAGAGCCAAGAGAAAGAAGCGAAGATTAGGAGGAAAAGGCCCTCCTCTACCCTACCATGGTCAATATCTCTCTCCATAGGGGTTACTGTATCGTGTATCATCTATTGATCTTTGATCTTTTCAGTGATGGAGCAGTCGGATGATGGAGCAAGAATGGGACTCAACGGAGGAAACATCGGTGGTGAGTTGTGTAAATGGCAAATTGGATGAATTGATAGAGAGAGGTGGTGATGAGTGTAGTTACTTATTTGCTCTAATTTCACTCGTCTTCGAGTATTTTTTTTGTTATTTTGAAGTTGTGGGTTACAGTAACAGACAATAGCGGGAAAATGATGAGATATCCATCTCGTGTTCAGACTGTTCTTGTTGCATAGTGATATTCTCACTTTCTCTTTCCTTGCTTTGAATTGTGCGATAGACCGATCATCAGTTGGCGGAACCTTCAAAAGTGAGAGATCGAAAATCAGTATGCAAATGGGGGCGAAGCTTTGTTTCGTGGGCGATAGTGCGCGTGGTGGAAGGGAAGGGGGTGACGAAGGTGAAGGAACGACGGGAGATGATCCCCCCTCTCCCTCCTCCTCCTTCTTCTCGTCGTTCTCGTTGTATAGACCGGAGAAGGACGATCGGAATGGTTTCAATGATATTCCCTCCGTGCACCCCCCCCCCTCTCCTCTCTCCATCTCTCCATCTCTCCATCTCTCTCTCTCTTTCTGCCTGTGCAATCATGCTCACGACCATTGTCCATTTTTGGATGAAATGGGTGAAACAATATCGACCCCCTCCGTCCTTCCATCTTTGTCTACCCTTGATTCCTTCTGACAGACGTCTCCCTAGCCTGTCTATTTCTTCTTTCCAAAAGTTTAATTGTCGTGAGAATTATTTCTCCCTTCTCTTACCGTAGGGGAAGTTAAAAGAAATGAAGGATTATAGTGAATCAAGTAGAGAAGAGTGGTGTGAATAGGAATGATTGATAGGGTAGGGAAGGTATTCCTCTCCCTTCCTTCTCTTCCTCATTTGGATATCTCGATGCCATTCACCCCCTCCTTCCACTCTTCGTTTTCTCATGTGCTGTAATGCCGTCTCTCACTTCACTTTTCTCGTTCATTTCTTTCATCTCTCTCGAATCTCCCTCCCTCTCCCTCCCTCCTCTTCTCTCTTTCCCATCTCATCTCTCTACTCATCCCACCTCCTCTTCTCAACAAGTTGAATGACAGCGTACCCCATAGCAGTCCCCTCTCCTCTCATTGTCTTTCCATTGTTTCTCCATCTGAGTACTATGTTGATCGTGTTCAATACTATTCGATAAGCAGTGTCCCCTTGCAGTTTGATCACTTTGGACATTTGGCCGCACGCAGTTTTTGCTCGTGCAGAGATGGTTGTTGTAGTGAGGGAGAGGGAGAGAGAGGAAGGAGGATGAGGGGGGGGGGAGGGGGTCTCCCCCCTCTGCAGATTGCAAGACGACGTTGACGTGTTGATTGTCTCCACCATATCAGTAGTTAGCAACTGTATTTGTGTTATTGCCTCCTCCTTCCCTTTCCCTCCTCTCTATTACATATCTCTTGTATCTCCCCTCCCCTCTTCTCTACTCGTTTCCTCCTTCTCTTCACTTGCATTCGCAACACTCTCCAAAGGGAAGGAATTTCCTCTGATTGATATTCACACTTTGCTCGCTTCCACAAGAGAGAGAGTTGCCACTCGTTTCTCCCCTCTTTGTTCCTTTTTTTGTTGGTCCATTCCTCTCGATTCTCTCGACTGCTTTGATCGAGTCCCTTTTATTCGATAGAACGCCAATATGAGATATTAAACCTTTTTTTGCGTCGTGTCTATCACCATTTGAAAAGTGGGAATGGAGAGTAGACTAGTAGATAAGACTCATCTATCTGACGGATTACTGTATGGCATGCCCCCCTTGTTGTACGTGCATTGGGATGGTGTAAGGAAGGAAAGGAGAGAGAGAGGGAGTGTGTCGACCTTCTGTCGTCCCTCATATTATATTCATGCAACAATGGTTGGAGATGCTCCTCTGATATCCCTTCCCAGCCCCTTCTCCCCATCCCTCCCTCCTCCTTCCTTGCAATCGAGAGTGCATCACAGGAAAGGGAGAGAGAGAGAGGCAGAGTCTAACGGTAGATGAATAATGTAGATGGAAGAGGGGAGGGAGGAGGAGGGAGAGGAGTCAGACTGCCTCTCTCCTCTCTCGATCACCCTTCCTCTTCTCTCTGGTCACTACTCTTCTCTCATCATCTAGAATGATGGTAGTATTCGTAAGCTGGCCATCTCCTCATCTCTTCAATCCTTTTCTTCCATCGACAAGTCAATGGAATGGACCCTTTCCTTGTATCATTGGTATGATCCATCAATTGGTCCTCTTCTACAGGGGAGAATGAGAGTAGTCTGTGCAATGCGCCGATATCGTCATTTGCAGTGACGCAGTTTACCCTTTTTTTTGTTGCGTAGGATAGAATAGTTTGGTGGTGTAATCTAGTGAATACAGAGATGGGAAGGGGTAGATAGGGTAGATCATCGCTCTAGTATGCACATTGATAGTGATATCATGGATTGAAGATAGAAGTGAGTCTCTTCCTTGCTCAAAGGGTAGATCACATCTCTCTCTCATCTCTATCTATCGATTGACTCTCTTCCCTTCTTTCTCTATCTCGTCCTTGTCAGGTCCTCGTAAGGAAGAGAATCTCTCCTCCTCTCGCTCTTCCTTCCTCTCTGCAGCTCATCCCACCGCCTGGAATACTGCTGCACCTGTCGCAACTGGAGGAGTCGGAGGTAACATCGACATTGATCTTTGATCTTTTATTGATTGATTGATCTTTGATTTTTTATTGAATGAATTGTGTTAAGAGAGTGTGGGATCGGTTCCACCCCGTGCCCCTCCTTCTGGATTCGTTGACGAAGGAGGACGATTCACTATCAGCGAGATGGATTATGTCAGTTTACGATTCAACTATTAACTCGCCTTGATTACGGTAGTATGTTTAGGCGTATTGTAGACAATGATATGTATCGATTGATGAGTATTTGTATTCAGTTGAGTGAGGAGATCTGGCACTATCACAACACGATGACTCAGACGGAATCGACGTTGAGTAGAAAATTGCATCTGAGAGATATGCTCTACTACGCTATATGTCCCGTCTTCCCAAGTGAGTACGGTAGAGGGAGGGAGGGGATACGGTAGGGAGGTATCGACAAGTGATTTGATATCGAAGATGACGCCTCTGATTTCAGTGTGTGGTCTGTACGTGGTTGGTTCATCTCTGAATGGATTCGGCAACAATTCGTCAGACATGGACCTCTGTCTCATGATCACCAACAAGGACGTGAGTTGTTGTTTTTTTTACTTGTTTTTGTTTTGGTTACCAAATATTTGTTTCTTATATAATGAGTGTATTGCAGTTGGATCAGAAGTCTGACGCTGTGATGGTTCTGAATATGATTCTTGATCAGCTTGTGAACGTGGAATGGGTGGCACACCAACAGTTGATTCTCGCCAAGGTGAGGAAGAGGGAGGGAGTGGAGACTTGATGATGATAACCACGTAAACGAAGGGTTGATACGTCTACTACTATCAATATATTTTGTACATTAATATGAAGTTTGCACATTGGTCATTGATGTCTGATGGTTATGATGATGATAATGGTAATGATTGTCTCTCTGACAGGTTCCAATCCTCCGAATCCAATTCACTGCTCCCTTCGGCGATATCACTGTCGATCTGAATGCTAATAACTCTGTCGCTATCAAGAACACTCATCTCCTCTGCTACTACTCATCATGTAAGTCGACGAATGTGGATAATATTACTCTATGTAACGAAGTAGTTATTTTCTCTGCAAGATATTGATTGATTATCGACATTTTTTTCTGATGAATGAATGTATCTATTGTATTTCAGTCGATTGGCGCGTTCGTCCCCTGGTGACGATAGTGAAGGAATGGGCAAAGAAGAAGGGAATCAATGATGCCAATCGATCATCATTCACTTCATATTCTCTTGTACTCATGGTCATTCATTATCTACAGTGTGAGTTGTAACTTTTTGCTTTAGTGATGTAGTTTATGATTATTGATTATTGATGTGATGTGTTTAGGTGGTGTGGATCAGCCAGTTCTTCCATCTCTTCAATCGATGTATACTCGTCGATTCTCTCGTACAGCAGACGTTCGTTCTCTGAATGTTTCCATTCCTCTTGCTCATCCTCCCGATGAATGGTCATTCAACGATACGAGTTCACTCGGAGAATTACTTATCGGATTCCTCGAATACTTCGCTACCAAGTTTGAGTGAGTTATCCAGTCCTTTGATTACGATTAGAGCTGGAGATAAGTAGTGAATAATTGTATAATTTGAGCTACAATGCGAATGCGATTAGTGTTCGAATGGGAAAGAAGTTGGACAGAACAGCGGTTGTGAGAAGTAGAGCACAGTATGGAAATCAGATGAACAATTGGAGAAGTCAATGGAGATGTGTATGCATTGAGGTGAGTACTGTAGGCGACAATCGATATTCCAATTAGGAGATACAGTCACCGTCTGTTGTCGTTGCAGGAGCCGTTCACGTACTCTAACACTGCACACAGTGTATACGATGAGATGGTGTTCATGAAGATCAAGGAGGCATTCAAGGATGCATACAAGTCAGTTGTCGATTCATCCGGGATACCGTATTCCTATCGATTGGATTTCCCCTAATCTACCCTATTTCAGTCTGCTCGAGTCGACACGAGATCTATCGAAATTGATGGATTGTTCCCCCATTGCAGTGCCCATTCTTCCACATGGAAAGTGAGTGAGAGGGGGTACTGTAGCCTTGTTTATCACCAATTGACTTATCTACCGTAATCTCTATTGATCAATTGTTGTTTCAGTGGTGCCGTAGTGTACATGGGTGGTTCAACTCATGCGGATACATCAGCAGTTGCTTCATCTTCCTCTTCATCCCTCTCGAATCCTCATTCTGGACATGCATCATCTGCATCGAGTAGTTGTGGAGATGATGAAGTGAAGGAAGGAGTTCCTCCTATTCCTCCTATCGCTCCTTCAACCATTCCTCCATCTACTTCTTCTACTCCTATCAAGAAGGATATCCCTCCCTCCTCTTCCAATCTCAATCCAAATCGAAGTAGTCAACGATCAGAGACCATTCCTTCTCCCGTAGTCTCTACCAATCAATGATTGACAAGAGTACTGTAGCATCCCTCCCTCCCCCTATTCCCCCTTCCCCCTCTCAGGTCCCTATCCCCAGTCATTCAATGGATATTTAATCGTTTCAATCCCGACTCGATCACATTACAAGACACTCCTATTGACTCAATCTGAACAATCTCTATATGTATAATTGATGATCTTTATTATTACAAGTTTGTTCTTGAACTGATTGTTTCCTATCTTCGTTTGTTCCTTTTTAATGTTTATCGATTGTCTCCTATAATCATTTAAATACGTAGTCGAAAAGGGTAGTGATTGTGCTTATTCTCTTCTGTCGTGATGCTCTATTCTCTATTCTATTACAGTAATCCCCTCTCTCTCTCTCTTATACCCATTGTCTCCCTGTCTTGTCCATTCAATCAATCGATAATTATCCGGGTACTGTCAATGACTCTCGTTCCTCGTGACCTACCGTACTAGATTATTGTACCGTATATCTTGGTTCTTTGTTCCTCTTGGTCCTCTTTCTTCCTCTCATTCGAAACAGCGACACGCACCATAGAATCTAGCTAGTCCTCCCACCAAAAAAATATAAAAATAATTTATAATGCAGAAAAAATTGAGTAGTTGCGCTTGAATTCGTAGATTCGTTTTCGTTGTTTTCTCTTTATGAGTTGTGTCTTGGATTCTTTTCCATTTGATGATACCTCCTAATATGTTATTGATAGTCAGCCCGTATGCCCTCATATATTACCGTATTGGATCAATAGATCCATTTATTGATCGAGAGAGAATTGAGCATGCAACTACCATTGTCCCCTTATTATAGTAATGGATAATTGTTGTGGTATAGTATTGATCTTCTTTATTCCCTCTCTTTCTCTTCTATTATTATCTCATCCCCGTCAGAACTCTTCCTTGTATTCCAATCGGATCACACATTGAAATATGATGGTATTGCTCGTTTTACTTTGATTCTCCCCTAATTTGGTATGTATCCTTTCCTCTTCTTTTGATTCCCTCTGACAGTGATAGTTATTAGACGGATAATATTAGTGGTTCCTCTTTGGAAGGAGATTGAGTATAGGGTAGATGAATACCATACTCAGTTAGACTCTTCTCTCTCCTTCAATCCATTCTCATTTACGGTATGTGCATCCCTTTCCCTTCCATTTCGAGGTTTATTTCCTTTTTCTTTCCTTCTCATTAGTTGATTGTAGCGGGCATCATTCATCCCATCCACACATACACTTATTATCTCGGTTACTGTATTCCCCCAATCCGGCTAGACTATCCCTCCCTACTCTACAGTACTTCCCACAATGGGACGAATGTGCCTACAATGATCTACCATTCAAGACAATCGATGGATAGATCATTCCATTATCTCTCTCTTGCATTGTACACAATACTTTCTCGCCTTTCTCCATTCTTTCGATGCATCAATAAAGAAACTGTAAATAATGGGTTGATTGAAGTACAAAGGAAAGAACAAATAAGGAAAGGAAGTAACAGTCTTTGTGAAGAAAGGGAGGCAACCCTCTCAATAATGAGAGTAGTAATTCGTCTATGGTATTATTTACGAAGGAGGGGCTAACATTCCAGTAAAGAGAAGAGGGAAGAGAAAGACAGTTCTAATCTCTCGACTGATGAGTTCTCCATTGAAATAGACAATGGTTGAATGACCTTGCATCTCCCTTCTTCTCTCCTCTCTTCTCTTTCGAATCACACTCATTTCTTGAATCAAATCGATCCGACCCCCTAAGGGTTCCCCTCCCATCTCTGTCAGTACACTAATTCAAACGGCAAATATCGATAGAGAGTAGTTCCCTCTCTCTCTCTTCTCTGATCTACTCTCTGCCATTGAAAGTGAGATCTCTTCCTTTTCCTCTCACTCTCTAACACGAACCGGATCAGACTAATCAATTTGTGAATTCACTTCTCCCCTTCTCTTCCCTTATCATCTTCCCCTTCCATCATTAACTATCACTTCAAAGGACATGGAAATATCCAAGTATCGAGATCGACTCCTCACTGACACTGTATTTCTACCTGGTTCGTATTCATTATCTATTTGAAGAAAATGAAGAGTCATGAAGAGATTACGTTTTCTTCAATAGAATGTCCGATAGAAGACATATTCATGTTTATCATTCCTCATCTTTATTCTCTGTAGGATCTCGTGATGTATGGGGAGGTCCTCTTCTCATCATCGTCCCTCCTCAAACCATCGCTTCCGTCACTCCTTCTGTAGAGGAAGGAACGGATCTACCACTAGGATACAGCCAATTGGTATCCATTATTGGGTTAGTTCTCATTTATTCTATGTTTCTTCGTCTTTATTCATTAAGATATTCAATTTTCATGCAGAAATGTAGTGCGCCTCATTCTTACTGAATCTCTCTCTCCTCTTCAGTTATCTCTCAACAATTCCTTCTGAATCGTCAATCAATAAGGGATTCACCGTGATCGTTGATGGACGTCGTGTCTCTCCCAAGATAGTGATCACTGTCCTCAAGGCAGTTCAGGTGTGTCAAAGATGAAGTCTCCCCTCCCTCTCCCTCATTGTCCTTCGTTCAGCAAGGTCTCTACAAGAAGGTCCGACAAGCTGTCATCATTCAGCCTGAGAAGTTTCTTGACCAGCAGAAATTGAATCTCGATTTGTTACTGGAATCGTTCCAGTTCAAGGTAATCTCTTGCCCTCAACTTAATGCCTTCAATGTTATCCCATTTCTTCTGTAGATTCCATGCGTTTCCATCCACAAACTCACGAAATTCGTGCAAATTGGTTCTCTTCCCGAAGTGTTTGGAGGAGTGTACGGATATGAAGCAAAGGAATGGATTAAGACGAGAGAGGTCAGAGAAAGAGACAGTGGTCAGAAAAGGCTTCAATGGTGATATTCCAGAGAGTGGAGAAGATGAATCGTGATCTCGAATCAGTTCTGAGCCGTCTCAACATCGAAAAAGCAACACAATTGAACGAAACACACGAGATGATTCTCAAATCTGGTGAGCAAACTTTTCGACACTCCAATTGTTTATTTGCCTTTGATGTATCTCCTCTTTTGTTTGTGTGTTCTCACTTTTTTGAAGTATTCTTCCGATTGAAATACCTCTTATTGCAGGAGAGGAATTAGCAAATGAATTGGCCACATCTTCCTCTAATGAAGATGAGCATCATTCTGCCATCGTTATCAGACGACTTGTAGCACAGTGCAATGTCAGTTTGAAATGATTTATCTTGTCTCCATCTCCTCATATTCACGTACTTGTTAACCAGTTCGGATCATATTTTTCTCGCTTTCAAAACTCTTAAAGGTGGTGTCCCACGAATATCTGGCTAACTGAGTTCTCGATGTGAGATGGTTTGTCGTGGCAACACCATAACACTCTCAAAACTCCCATGTTTTCAATTTTCGTTTAAACTGAGATAAGATCAATTGGCTGCGTTCCAAGTGACCCTGAAAAACAGGCAACGAGCGAGAGAGTATGCAAAATGAGGAGAGAGGCCCTCTCAGTCCTCACTTTGCATAATCGCTCGCGCGGTTCGTGGAACGCCTTCTTTAATCTTTTTTTGTCTACAGGACGTGTTGAGTGAACCGGAGAGAAGAGCGAAAGTAAAGGAGGAAATCAATGCTGTTAGTTTTTATTTGACTTGTCTTGTAATCAAATGAAGAAAACTTCTCTTTAATTCTGAAATTACTACTCTTCAATGGCATCTTCATTGCAGACTCGTCTAGCCGACTGTCAGACAGCTCAGATGAATGGATTACTCGATTGGTTGGAAGGAGTTGGAGAGACTTGGCTATTGAGTATCAGAGAAATAGGTGAGATAGGAACATTTTCAACATTGACATCAATTACCCACGTCCTTTTAAAAAAAGATATTGCTAATAAGACTCGATTGAAGAGTGAATTGCAGGCGAGAGTCGAGACGAGGCTCGTCAACTAGTGAAGCAACACGATCAATTGAGGACGAAAGTGCAGGTGAGGAGGTCAAATGGATTGAGAGTAAGGAAGTGAATGGAGGAGGAATGAGATTCATTGACAGGAATTGGAGACTCAGACGGAACAATTGGATAATATGGGAACGAAATTGATTGAAGTTCTTCCCAATCATGCTGCTGTTCTTGATAAGGTATCCTTTGATCTCATGAAATTTCATTTTTGTGTGAAAATTCGTAAACCATCCATCCCTTGATTGCAGTCTCGTAATCATCTGAAACACGTGGTATCTCAATTCTCCTCTCGTGTTCAACGAGGAATGGAAATGGCTGAGAAAAGCGAGAACTTCCACGATAAAATGAATCTCGTAAGAATTATCTTTTCTCTTTTATTATTCTGAAATAAGCTATATCGGAGATAGCATTTGTCTTAAAATTATTGATTGTTTTAGTTCACTCGTCGTGCTGATTGTCTCCTTGATTCTCTCTGTTCCGAATCATCAGCCAATGAATCATCCACTGCCGTTGCACAAAGGACAAAGATGGAGGAAGAAGTCGAACAATTGAGTTAGTTATTGTATCTTTTATTTCTGAATTGGGATTCTTGACGAATGATTTCCCCCAGTGGTTTTTTCTAACTGAATGAACACTCTCCATTACAGAATCAGCGTACGACGATCTAAAAGCGACGGGAGGAGAATTCATTGACGATCTCGCGAGTAATGAGGTGCGTTCGCATTGTCGAGAACAATGAGATAACATTACTCTCTGGCTTATAGATCTCACCCTTCGGTAAGAAGGCCTGTCGTGACTACGGCCCCGGAATATATCACATTCGAGAACAATTGGACAGTGCCAATGAGAGGAGAAGGAGGTTAGATCTATCTACACTTTCCCACTAGCTCAATCACTAAATTACTGACCGACTTGATCGCTCTTATCATTCAAATCCTCCTTTATCATATCCCTTTCCTCCAGATGTATCGATCTCGTAGACGTTCGTCTTCTTCGTCTTCAACATCTCATTCAATTGTTCACTTGTGAGAGAGATGCTGAACAGAGTATCGAATGGTTGAGTGAAATGAAGAATACACTCGATAATCAGTATCTACACGTTTGTTTCATCTATGCCCCTTACTTTGATACGAAAAAATCCCATGTTTCTTCTAGATCGAATATTCTCAAGACGAAGTGGATCATCTACGAGAAGACTACACCAAATTGGAAGCTGCTGCAAGAGTGAGATAGATACTGGCACTCTTCAATCGATAATCTCTTCCCTTACAGAGCACGTATGACTATGGCAAGGATCTGTGTCAAGTTGCTCTCGTCTTGAGGAGATCCCTGAGGATGGAACAGAAGGTGAGAAGGAGTACGGTAGATGATGATTATCAATTGATTGATTACAGCAAGGAGTGAGCACTGAGGATAAATTGGAGCAGATCTGTACCCAATTATGTCGTTCTCTGTCGGAGAAGGAAGCGAGATTAGCAATGACTGAAGCTTATCTTGGAACGATGAATACGGTAGAGGAAAGATGGAAGGAGGGGAAGATGATCTTTGATCTTTGTAGGTGGAAGAACAATTGGAGATGGTGGAACAGAAAGCAAAGGCCATGGATAAAGATAGACCCGCTAAGCATGGTCAGTGGAGAATTGAGAAATAATTTGTAGAAGGAACCTATCTTTATCTATTTCTTCCAGCCTACCTTGGTGCCGATCGAAGGCGTATCTCCAGTCAATTAGCAGATCTCAAACACTTGGGAGAGGCCATTTGTGGTCACATCAATAATCAGACCAGGTACAGTACTCCTCATTTCCCCTCCATCTACAGTATCCTTCCTTTCAGTCTTCCAGCCGAAATTCGATCAGGAAAAATGCGAACTATCAGTGAAAAAGTGGATAATTTGAATAGAAAACAACAGGAAGTGGAGAAATTGTTCGTGGAGAATGAATGAAATGAGGAGAGTTTCCCACTTTCTAGATTCGATTCTTCTCATTCGATTGCATCTCTCAATCTTGATCTTCATCCTATTCAAGAATGATCTATTAGAATGTAGTTAGTGTAGTTAGTCCATATCTATTAATTGACCAGGATTAGGCACTCTTATCCATATTCTCTCCGTTGAGAGAAGATTGTACATAGTAATACGAATGATATATCGATGAACTATCCGAATGAACTACTCTAACTAGATCTTATGTATATCACTATTCAATTACTACTGTTGAACGAAACATAATAAAGACTACAGTACTCAAGGGACGAAGTTCTGTGTGGGAGTAAGAACAGCGAGGGCGAGAGTGATGGATACGGTAGTGTTGAAGACATTATCGATTGAAACGGAAAGAGCGAATTGAGTCTAAAAATGATGTTTCATTAGGATTGAAGACATAGACGGGGAATAATTACCTGTGGATGAGCAGAAAGATGAACTCGTGAAGTAATGATCTGTTCAATTGTCTCAGAGATAGAAGTGAATGGAGTTGAGAGGACAAGAATTGAAGTGAGGAATGAAGATTGAGATCGAGAGAGAAGATCGGAAAGATAAGAAACGGGAGATGAAGAATTGATCGATTCACGAAGAGTTCTGAAGAGAGAGAGATGAAATGAATGAATAAAGGAAGGAAGTGTACCTTGACGTAAGGAGATTCCACTGTGGAAGACCGAAGGAACGAGACTCGTCCACTTTCAATTTGAGCGCTCTTTCAAGTGAAGAACTGAAACAAAAGATATTCACTAATTAATACTCATGATCATACCGTAGTTCAACAATCGAGTCTTCCTCCATCAAAGAATAGTTTAATGATTGAGGTTGAACTGAGGGAAGAGAGATCTCCTTATCGAAGAGAGGCCTCCATGCATCCTTACGCTGAATGAAGTTGGCGATTACCGAAGAAAAATCGATATTCTTACCGTAATATCGAAGTGAATGACAGCAGTGTGAGCTTGTGACTGGAGATTGGCATAAATATTGGTAGGAGTGATTAGAGTATGGACAGAGAAGGATGAAACCTCGTCGTCACACAAAAGCATTGAACCTGTAATTCCACACGATATTTTTACTTCATCTGGTTCCAAGAACTTTGATTTTTTTTCTGTGCTTTATACAGTGAAAAGTGTTTGACTGACCATCTTCCGGATTGAGAAGAACCTTCCCCGAAGGCAATTCGACCATTACAATGGATGAATTCTCAGCTGTTGATCTACCGAGGAGAAGAGAGACAGGAAGAGAGAGGGAGATACACCAACAAGCAAGTAGAACTCCGTGCTCCTCACGACTACCGTATTCCAGTGAGAGGAACTGAGAGAGAGGGATGGTAGGGAAAGGATGGGAAGGGAAGGGTCTACCTGATCAGTCGAGCACCATAGATGGGGAAGAGAAGAGAGGGTTGAGTCGTAAGGAAGGAATGGAATGAGAGAGACGGCTCGAGTTGCCAATCGACAGAATTCAGTGGGATTTGATCGATGAGAATCAATGGAAGGAGGAGCATTAAGAGGACGAAGGAATCTAAGAGAGAATGAGATGAAGAGAAGGAGAGAAGGGAAGGGACCTTGTTGCGAGAAGTGATTTCCCCTCTACATTGTAGATTGTTGAGATGAAATCACGATCTGAGAAGAGAGATGAACACGCGCGAGTCCAGTCGACACATTGAGAGATTATCTGAAGAACTCGTTGGGATCTTAGTTTTCTTTCGGTCAAAGAATCTTACCTCCTTGGACTCTCCTAGATACTGGGATGGGAAAGTGTATGAAGGAAGGACGGTTGCTGGTTCGAGAGCGATTAACACTTTCAGATAAGAAGGAATTGTTTCGTTAACACTGAAAAAGATCACTCCATAACGAAATAATTGATTGAACGAACTTGTAACTGGATGAGAAAATGGGAGATTTGAGCTTGATGAATGCATCAACTTTCGATCTTGCAATGAAGGTTGAAGAACAAATCTTGGTTGAAGAACAAATCAGGATGATCTTTGATCTCTCGTACCTCTGCTGATCCGAGAATATTGTGAAGACTCTCTTCATGTCGAGTATTCACCAATCGATTATCCTGGGGCAACTTTTGCACTACCTGAGACAGATTCTTCAGTTATCGATTGACAATGAGAAAACAGTACCTCATCGAATACTTGGATGGATACGGCAGAGATATCCGATCGAGACCCTTCACCTTCAATTATTACCGTATGCTGCCAGTTCGCATTTGCACCATTCGCCGTAGGAGTACGGTACATTTTCTGAATCGATTGAATACATTCTAAATCTTCCGAAGATTCTTACTCCATTGACAGTGATTGCAACGAAAGGACGTAGGTTCGATCCATCTTTCCTTGGGGGAAGTTTACGAGATGATTGAATATTGATGACTAATCGATACGATGACGTCATCACAGTCTGAGATAATGGATGACTACCGTAGTCAAATCTACTGTACCTGAGTCCGTGTGGGATCCTTTCTCATTGGTTTCAATTTCCTCGATACATCAGCAGGTCCGAATAGACTTCCAATGGCAATGGATAGAGATGGAATCTGCTCTTCCCTTACGATATCTTCTACTGTCGGACGACGATTTTCCATTCGATCAAGAAGATTCTTACGGATATTCAGAGCCGTCGTCTAGATGATTACGGTAGAGAATGGATTGCAGTTATCGATTACCTTGTTTATATTTCTCTCTCGCTCTAATCGTAATCTCATTCCAATGGGAGAGATGGGTTCATCTCTCAAATGATCATCGTCTAATTTGAACCCAATTGTTTCATCATAGAAGTACTCGTCAAGTTCACATTCGGGAATGAAGAGAGAGAAGGGACGATCTTTGATCTCTTCCTGATAATGAAGATTGATCTTTGATCTCCTTGTCCCCAACCTCCATCTCTTCATTTCTTCCTCCCTCTCCCATCCACGTTACTCCAACCTCGACGAATCCACGTAGGATCTCATTATTTGTCACTGAAAGATCGATATTCTACCGTGATCTCCTCACTTATATGATTTACCAGGATATCCCTGCGGGACTTGATGGTTTGCGAATGACATGGGAAGGAATTTCTGAGGAAGAGCCAGACCGATCACAGCAAGAACTCTATCTCTTCTATTGTATCTCTCCACTATTGAGATTGTGAATGAGACGGGAGGACTATGCACCTGAGAATGAGATGGAGACGCTCTACAGATTTTATAAATAATGAAATTAGAGGTAGAAATACTCACCTTGATGAAGTATTTCTGCTTGAAACTAGCCATGAACTCAACAAGATTCTTTGCTTGGGTTCGAAGGACGAAAATGTCTACAATGTCCATTTGATATCTCCAAATCTGTACTGGCTAACCATTGTAATGGACGACAATTAGAATTCTAATCTTCTGAACCATGGCCAGTCTTTTCTTCTCTTCATTCGTTACTCCATCCATCTTTATCGGAGCAGACTCAAGCTTTCCGAGGGAAGAAATTGAGAGAGGCGAACTGAGAAATCCGGAATGATTCTTGTGGCACAGCTAATAACAAACCGATCAATTTCTCCTTGTTTAAATTGAAGGGGATTCGTCGAATATCCCTGTTGATCTCTTATCTCTTTCAGAAGTGTCGCCACATCCTCCACTTTCTTTCCCAGTTTCAAAAACTTTTCGTGGATTACGAAAGCATCCGCGAGTCTGAAATAATATTCAGAAATATTTAGGAGGGGCAATGGCATGCCTATTTTCAATATCCTTTTCTCCCTTCTTCATCTCTTCAATAAGACTCAGTGCCATCTCTGCTTGTTGTTCGTATGATTCTCGAAGAAGAGCAACAATTTCATCCTGAGAGATCAAAGATCAAACGAGAGATTGGTAGAGAATGAAGAACCTCTCTAGAGAATGCCCAATGACTAGTGAGAACGATCCTTCCAATATCCAATTGAATCTCATCGAGTACCCCACTCTTATTGATTGCACTCCATTGGGGAGATTGATAGACAACGAGATAATCATGGTCAGAGGAGGGTTCCTGAGATAGATCAAAGATCATTTGAAGATGTCTTTCCAAAGATCAAAGATCAACTCACGACTAAATGGTCATCATTAGTTGCCCATGTTCCTGTAGGGATAATTCCTCCCAATCGATTTGCTAATCGACTCAAATTAAGAGAATGAGCTCCATTGAAGAATGAAGGAGAATCCTCTACGTCTACAAGGAAATGTTCAATCATCCATCATGAATTGATTCCGACTGAACCTTCTCCTCCTAATTCAGAATATATCTTGAGTATGGTATCATCTATTGGTGGAGACGCAACGGCACCACGGAAGATCGTTAGAGGCTGTGATTTTTAGATGATGTTCGTAGTCCCAGAATAGATAATGAATACCCTTTCTTCCTTCTCTTTTTCCTCTTCAATCTTCTCTTTCTCAATAACGAACATTGTCTGCATTTCTTCACTCAATTCATTTCTCGTTCCTTCTTCCTCAGAGATTATCGTAGCTCCTCTCTGAGATGGAGACACTCTTTTGCAGTTGATCTTTGATCTTAGATCGATCCAGCAGATTTTGACAATCCTTACTTACCGTGATAGCCTTCTGAATAACCGTATCAGCATCATCAATATCCGAAGGTGAAGTGATGGTAGTAGTGAGTGTCATCTTCCTTTCGAGTCTACGAGAAAGAGCTGCTGATTCACGAGTACGATCCACCAGAGATTGAGCCTGGTTAAGAAAAGATTCAATCAACTAATTTTTTAATACTTCTCAATTCGTCTCTCTATGATTGTTCACGTTCAAAAAGAGAAATCAAAGTTGTATCTATTGTATTGCAGACGTAATATAGATGGAACCTTCTCTCTAATCTTACTCCTCAGATTACTTCTCATATCGTTCGAACTCGTAGTCTTCTTTGATGAATTGGAAGGAGTTGGACTAGGATGAGAAGGGGAAAGATACATTGGGATGAGTTATCTAACCTGACTCTTCCTTCTTCTTCCTCTTCACTCAGAATAGAGGAAGGAGGAGGATTTGGTGAGGGAGAGAGAGGTTCCGGCTGTTCCATACTTATTGCTCTACTCTGTCAATTAGATTGATTGGGCCTAAAAGGGAGGATGGGAGAAACCTTTCCTGTGAGTCTTCCAATGAGTTGATCCTTGAGAGATTCTCTTCTCTTACGAGGTGGAAGTGGAGGAAGGAGAGAAGTGGCAGATAGAGGAGGGGAAAGAGGTGAGAGCGGAGATGGAAGAGAAGGAGGAGGAGAGTTATCAGATGATGAAAGGGGAAGAACAATGCTTCCACGACGGGACATTTTTGATGAGAAAGAGAGGTGGAATGGGGTAGGTCGAGAGGGGAAAGGAGAGGGGGGGGGGGAATGGACACTCGGTTGCCAATGGAAACACGAGTGACCACATCTCATTCGAACCCCCTGCAGTGTCCCCTTTCAAGTAGATTTATTTAGCTTATTTATCGGGATTTTCACGCATAAAGCAGATATGTGAGAGAGATCAAGTGAATTTACAGAGAGTGTTAGAGGTTTGAGTGAGAGATCTAGATAGGAACACTTACAATCGAATCGATGTAACTAATTTGAAAGAGTAAAATGATGAGATGGGGGCTAACTACATTTTCTCATAAGTGAGAGTATAATCACAAGTGAGACATTTCTTCTCCCATTCATCGTCTTTCACATTCTTCTCCTCTCCAAATTCATGGACGTGCACTTCGATTGCTTTCGCTTTTGCTGCCGCTGCACCACGCATCTGAGAGGATACGGTAGTTATCGAGGACTGAGGGGATACGGTAGGATATCCGATATGAATAACGTACATGTTGTCTCATCTCCTTCACTTTGGCATCAAATGCAGTCTCAGCTCTTCTCTCTTTTGCTTCCTTCTTCGATTCCTTCTTAATTTCGAGAGCCTCGAGTGAACCATGAACAACAAGAACACGATCGATTATCTGTAGTGAGCATGTTATTAAGAGAGAAATGGAATGAATATCTCAATAATGAGAATATCAATAATGAATAATTGGATAATGAATAATTGGAATAATGAGAAATATGTGAACATGTTCCCACCTGCTTCTTCACATACAACTTCATGTCTCCATATCGAGGATTGTGAGGATTCTTCTTAGCGAGATATCTGCAATGATAAGACAATATAGAAGAAATGAATCTGATATGGGTAATTAATAAGAAACAAATGAATACCTGAGACGAGGTTTTCTCAGATCAAGATCCTCATCCTTCAGTAGATATTCATCCTTCACTTGAGTACGAGAGATCAATTTATGATCACCCTCCGGTTCCCTCAACACAAAACTCACTCACTTGATCTACCATACTTGCTACCGTACACTCTCTCCCTGTTAATTTCTATTACCGTACCTGCACTCATCACATACTGCAAGAGCGAAAGTGGTCCATAGCCATGAATCAAGTAACATCTTCCCACATTTATCACAGTCATCCACATCGGGACGCTCGATTTCACCCAATTCTGAGAAATAGCAAGCTATTAACGAGACACTTTTTCTATTCATAAGCGGATTTCTAAAGAATAGAGGATGATTACAATGAAAAGGAACCTTTCTTTCTCCTTTCGACAATTCTCTTCTTCTTCTCAACTTCTTCATTCGTCTCTGCAGTGAATCCTCCAGCACAAGCGAACGAAGGCTGATGTTCACTTAAGGAATCCTTTATGAAATCACAGTAAAACAAGTTGTTTCCTTACCGGTAGAGTCGTTCTACATCGGGAATAGAATCTTCCTCAGTCGGATTGAAACGTCTCTTTCTTCTGCCCTTTGTCTCCATCACTGTATCGTCGCAGCAACTTTAGATCTGCAAGAAATAACGTGTTAGATCATGAAATTATAACTGAACGACCCAATATTGGCCAATCAATGAGCACGCTGAGCCTAACATGAAGAAACGATTCTATCTAGTCTACACCATCATCGTCATGAAAAATAGCAATAATTTAATGTCTAAAAATCGGAATAACATTAAATAATAACAAAATAGAGGAATTAGAATGCCGCTCGCCAGAAGTGACACAGCTCAAATTTGTAGATACTGTAAAGAACCGTTGTCAAACTGTGATGGTGACGTTGAAAATTTTCATCACAATTAAATTCAAGATAAAACGTTTATCTTTCAGTATTGTTGCATAATTCAAGTGTTTAATCAACGTTAGACATAAGACGGGTCTAATCCCCTTTGTTTTGTGCATAGCGCGTTTCGATTTGCCTTCTCAGTGTCGTTTTTTTGTTCCTGCTTTTTCCAAAAAATCTTTCGTCCTTTTCATTTCACAATCGTTGTAGTGAGGATGCCGGTCAAGCATATTAACACCGACCTCGAATTCGCGGAGGCGATGGGCGCGGCAGGAGGAAAACCCGTCGTGGTTGACTTCTTCGCTGAGTGGTTAGTTACTCAAATCATCATTTCATTTGTGTCTTTGATAATGGGATATAAAATGGTTAATTGTAGGTGTGGTCCGTGCAAGCAGATCGCTCCCTTCTATGAGCAACTTTCCAACAAGTATCCGACCGTTGCATTCTTCAAGGTCGACGTCGATAAGTGCGAAGGTGAGTACTATTCTCTTTTTTCATTTGAAAGAGGAACAAGATTTCATTTGGAGGTGCGGTGCAATTGTTTGAGTTTCCAATATCTTTGTTGTATTCAGTGACGTCTGCTTCGAACGGCATTTCCGCCATGCCCACCTTCGCTATGTTCGTCAATAAGTGAGACTGTTCTATCTATATTCATCTTTGTCTTTCGCTACTATTAATTTTTTGGATAACGGCAAAAATTGCAGGTCGAAGGTTGATTCAGTGAGAGGAGCGAATCAAGATGCATTGGAGACGATGGTCAAGAAATTCGCTGTGAGTGATGGGACGAATGAAGTGAAGAATGACCAGATGAGGGACGAGCAAATTGATGAGAAAACTGAGAGAAGATGCGCACTCATGTGAAGATGGTCCTTTCCCTCTGAATGAATTTGATTTTTGTCATACCAACCAATGGAAATTGTCGAACAAATTATGAACATGCAAACAAGTGTCAATGTACTGGAAGGGGAATGAACACAACGCTTAGTAAACGCGTAATGTGTTTAAGGACACTCAACCTTCCGGTCCCGTGCCTGGCCAAGTCGATCTGACTACTCTTATCGATAAGAAGCAGATGGAAGTGCTCAATGAGGACGATGACACTCCTCTCGCCAATTTCATTGCTGGTATGATCGATTGATTCTGAATGGATACAGAAATGGTAAATCTTCCGTTCAGGACCGGGTAATCTCCGTTCGGATTGTGATGAGCAGTTGATCATTTCACTGCCATTCATTCAGCCAGTCAAGATCCATTCAATCGTCATCAAGGTAAGCCTCTTTTTTCAGTACCGAGATATTGCCTCGTCTACCTCGATATATTTGATTGCAGGGAGTTGGCGATCGTGCCCCGAAGACAGTCCGCATCTTCACCAATCTCCCCAAGACACTCGACTTCGATAATGTAACTTATTTGATTCATGATTACGGTATTGATGGATTGCTTTGTAGGCGGCAGGAGCTGAGGCAGTGCAAGTGCTCGAGTTTGGAGATAAGGCGAAGGAAGGTATGGGGATACAGTAGATTATTGATTGAATTGATGAGTATTTTCAGAGGAGGGTGAATTGCAACAGTTGCGATACGTGAAGTTCCAGAATGTGAACAACATTCAGTTCTTCATTGAGGGAAATCAGGTAATCAATTATGATTAGAGAAGTACTTTATTCATTTTCATTTCAGGGTGGAGGAGAAGTGACTGAAATTGAAGATCTCAAGGTGTACGGTACTCCTCTCTCGGCTGTCAACATGAATGAATTCACTAGAGTAACTTATTCTTCCTTATTTTATCTTCGGACGGCAATTGCGATCACTCATAATGTCATACCTTTGAGGTGGCAGGAAAGAAGGGCGAGGTTGGTCACTAGACTACAGAAGGAATCGATTGTGTAATGAAGATGAAGATTTGCCCCTTTCCTTTCTTCCGTTTATAATTTATTAACTGTACTCTCGATGATTTTCGGTTTCTCTCTTCCCATCTCACTCTCGAAATTTGCGAGTTATTCATCAGCTTCCATAATTTATTATCCTGCCAAAAGAAGGGCCTGATAAATGTATTGCTTGTAAAAAGTTGTTGGATGATGAATGAACTCGTACGAATCGAGGTAATGGTATCTGGTGGATGGGAGGGTGATGGGAATACAATGGATAATACAGATGAATGTCGACATATTGATGAGGGATAAGACAGTGGAGGAGTTGGATGCACTCCAAACTGCACTACAGTTAGTTTATCCCTGATTGTCGTTAACTCAAAGAATGAGAAGAGTGTTAAGAATGTATATTGAGGAAAGAGATGGAGGAGGAGCGAGAAGAGTTAAGAGAGATGGTGGGAAGAAGATATAGAGACGTATTGGATGCTAGTGCTGAGGTTTGTCAATCCATCTTCTTAGTGAAGAAAATTATTTAAAATTGAGATATAACTACAATAAATCGTTGGATTGTATAGGTACGAACAGTTCACAAGATGGCTGAGGAAGTAGTAACATCTCTGACAGCATCTCGATCGACTCATGTTCCTCCTGAAGTGAGAGAAGAAGAATAAGGGAAGAGAGATTGATTCATTCGCTCCAGACTCTTGCTCCTTCTCGAGTCAATGCTGCAATGGACACACATAAATTGATTGCCCTTCATTATCTCCTTCCATTGATTGGAAATGTAAGTGAACTGAATCCTCTCTCCAATCTCTCTCTCTTCTCTTCAGTCTCCCGATCTCGATTCTCTCAATAATGGATATGCTCTTGTACTAGCAGAGCAATTGCATCGATCACTTCTCCACTCGGGATTGAGTGGAGAGAATTCTCTCTCTTCTCTTCTTCCTTCAATGGGAAGGAGAATTGCACTCACGAGGAAGCAACTTGTGCAGCAAATGGCTGAAGGCGAGGACTGTTGATTTATCCTGAATTGCAGACATGACAGTGACCAATATTAGGTTAGAGAAGTGAGGATTAATTGTAAATAATTGTAGATCTTTCATCGTGTTCTCGTTCGGATTGGACATCGAATGAATTAGCATCAATTTGTCTTGTGGAGGGAAGAGGAATAGAAGAATTACTCGATGAATATCTCAAAGCAAGAAAGGTAACAATAAATATTGATCTTTAAATGGATAAATGGATGCTTTAGTGTTATCTCCGTGATGAATTGGAGACGGGCTCACTCCTCACTGTTGTTAAGGAAGTCAAGGAAACACTCACTGTAAGACATTATTATGCCTGATACATGGTGTCTATTGTTAAGAGTGAGAGATGAAAGAGTGATCGATCTATCTCAGGTAGTGGAATGTCTCTTCTCTCAAGGAGAACTTCTTGCTGTTCTACAGTCAATCTCAGCCCCTCACTTTAGACCACGTGAGTTTGATGAGGAACATTCGGATGAAATAATTTATTTCAGAAGTGTGTATGGATCTCGAGGCAGATTCGGCCTTCTTTTCTTTTTCATCAATGATTACACAAGAGATGGAAAAGGTAAGAAGAGAACTAGAAGGAATTCAATTGAGAGGACTAAGGAGATGGATGAGATAATGATATCATTGTTAAGGTGAATCGACAGACACGAGAGCGCAAGTTAGGATCGATAACAACACAGAAGATTAATGATAAGTGTGAGAAGTGGATTGATGAGTGAGTTGTGCAATTGTTATTCAATTAGACCTTTATCATTTTGATATTTCGATATTGAACTCGTTATATGATTAGTGAATGGGAAGAGTGAAGATCACTTTGGTTTCTTCCCACTTGGAGGGGCCATCTTCGATACTCCACCATCTATAATGGAATAGAGAATAGATATTCTTCTATCTTCCTCTTCCTTACCCTTATCTCCCTTCCTCGATTCCTTCTGTCGATGTTGCAATGGAGTAGCCGATAACTTGGTCGTTCCTCCTTCTATAATCAATAGATTACGGTAGACGAGATGAGTATTGATAATCCTACTTGATGGTTTGGAAGGAGTTGTCGGCAGTTGAGTTCTCTTGAGACTTGCCTTGACTGAATAATCATCCATTTATATCTCCCTCTTCTCCTTTTAACTCACATTCGCTCAACTTTTCAGCATGAGCTGAATTGTTCTTGTCCGATTCAGACTTCTTAGATACTTTCTTCTTCTCTTTATCTTTATCCTTCTTCCTTCTAACTCCTCGATCTCTCCCATCATCTCTATCCTTCGCTTCCGTTTCTTTTGACTTCTTCTCATCACTTATTCCAGTTGCAGTTGCACCAGTCATAGCTCAATGGAGATAGATCATTCTCTTTCCTTCCCTCTCTCATCTCCTCACTTTCATTGACAGAATGTCCTCCCTTCTCTACTTTGGACGACGAGTCAGTCACTGTCGGTTCTTGATGTCTTCTCTTCTCATCCGTCTCCGATCCATATCTATCTCTCACTTTGATATATCCGTCCCGACTCCAATCGGGTGGCTGACAAGGGATGAATACGGTAGGAAATGGAGTGGATACCGTATACCTGATATATCCGTTGGGGCGACCAATCCAATGGTTCGTTCACGCGATAATCGTTTCGCTGCACAATCAATTGATAAGGTCAATCGATGTTAACTTGGAACCTCAATAATCTTGAGAATGATCCTGTTGATGCCGTTGTAATCAGGAATCGAGTAGAAGTCCATATTGTCCACGTAACTGAGAGAGAAGTACGGTAGAGGGAGATACTGTAAGGGGAGGAGAGGAGAGGGGGGCTTACTCGAGTATGCGCCGAAGATCAGACTTTGCTGGACAATCATTGAGATATTCGTCGAATTTTTCCGGATTTCGGAATTCCCTCTTCGAATTGAGCATATCTTTTCGATTCTGAGGATATGTCAATTGAGAGATATGGAAAAGTATGGTGGAATCACTTTTCCGATGTTATTCCATGGAACATTTCCTGATGTAAACTCTAGTACCATGTAGAACCATCCCTCAATGTCGTCCTTCCTGAACAATCACTTGTCAATCATTGATACCGTATCCCCCCCCCTTATCTCACCTACTCTGCTCCTTTCCATCCAGGGAACCAATTGATGCGTATCGAGCCGTTCCTCTGAAGAGAACGGAAGATTCTCGACGACCACGCAATTTGCCATGTGCAGTACTGAAGAGGGTACGGTAAGAGTAGTACGGTACCCCCCCCCCCCTCCCCATCAACCGTATCCCCTTCTCCCTCACTCACCGAAACTTTCGACACATGCCAAAGTCAAGCATGTAGATGATTGAATCTCGATCGTGTTCCTTCCTGCCAACAGCGAAATTTTGTGGTTTGATGTCTCGATGAAGTCGCCCAATCTGAGATGAAGATTCAGTTATCGATCGAATAGGGTAGATACCGTACCTCGTGTATATCCCTCACTCCCGCAAGTGTCTGCGATGCAACTCTGCACGATGTATAGAGAGAGAATCCATTCCCCTTCGTTCCAACCAACAAATCCCATAGATTATGATGGACCTGTAAAGGGCAAAGATTACGGTAGAAAGGGATTACGATAGTGTCTTACTAATTGCATTGTGAAGAAGTAGTATCGTTGTGGTTTTTGTCCTCTCTCTCCATATTCAGTGAAGTATGGAGATCCTGAACACCGACCAGCTCTCATAACAGAGAATTCAGTCTGGAGCATCTGTGAGATGGGAGGATTACGGTATGAGTACTGTAGGAGGAGGGAGGATTACGGTATGAGTACTGTAGGAGGAGGGAGGATTACGGTATGAGTACTGTAGGAGGAGGGAGGATTACGGTATGAGTACTGTAGGAGGAGGGAGGATTACGGTATGAGTACTGTAGGAGGAGGGAGGATTACGGTATGAGTACTGTAGGAGGAGGGAGGATTACGGTATGAGTACTGTAGGAGGAGGGAGGATTACGGTATGAGTACTGTAGGAGGAGGGAGGATTACGGTATGAGTACTGTAGGAGGAGGGAGGATTACAGTATGAGTACTGTAGGAGGAGGGAGGATTACGGTATGAGTACTGTAGGAGGAGGGAGGATTACGGTATGAGTACTGTAGGAGGAGGGAGGATTACGGTATGAGTACTGTAGGAGGAGGGAGGATTACGGTATGAGTACTGTAGGAGGAGGGAGGATTACGGTATGAGTACTGTAGGAGGAGGGAGGATTACGGTATGAGTACTGTAGGAGGAGGGAGGATTACGGTATGAGTACTGTAGGAGGAGGGAGGATTACAGTATGAGTACTGTAGGAGGAGGGAGGATTACGGTATGAGTACTGTAGGAGGAGGGAGGATCTCACTCTCTTTCTGCAGTCATACGGCTCGCATTTGATTGCCATCACTATGCTATCCTCCTGGCACAACCCCTGACAAAGAAAAATACGGTATATAAGAAGGATGGGGTTACGGTGTACCTTGTATACTGCACCAAAAGCACCGTGCCCTATTTGTTCTGTGATCAAGTAGGTCACTTGCTTTTCATCTTTGGTCTGAAACGAGAGGATTACGGTAGGAAGGGAGGGGGTACTGCACTTCATCATCGAATCTCCTCGTGGCTTGTATAATATCTCCAACCTTGGGTAGTTTGGATAACTGAATGGATGAGTAAAAGAGAGGGTAGGGATGGGGGGGGTACTCACATCGAGTGGTGCCATCAAATGGGCGAGTAAAGGGGGAGGGAATAATGTGAGCGACTGATTGGGATGAGGGGAAGGGAATAGAATGAGGGGAGAAGTGTGAAGGACGAAGAGTGGAGAGAGAATGAGGGAGAATGGAGATAATAGATTTAGTCAGAAATTGTGCAAAATAATGAGATATTCAATTTTGATTGAATTCAAATGACTGGTTTTTGTTCAGAATGTGTAAATCAGCTCGTTCTTCCGTCTCAACGATAATGGAATATTATGAGAATCTTGATGACATCATTCAATTTGTTGATGCACTCGAAGATATTGTAGGAACGGTAAGGGAAAAGGAAGAAGAATGAGTAATCAATATCAATATTCATACAGAAATGGCCTCGAATCGGATCAACTAACTCATCATTCTTCACGGAGAAATTATTGGGAACTGTCGTTGTTGAGAGATTCAAGGTTAATTTTAAGCGATCCTAACATCTAAACATGCCTATTTTGTTCAGTCGGTAGTCTCATCTCTAATCTCTTCTCATTATTCTTCCTTCTCTTCCTCTCTTCATTCCCTTTCTTCTTCTCTCGAACCTCCTCCTCTATTCGAGAAGAGAAGAACGAAATTCGATCCATTGATGGCACGTGGAATCTCCCATTCACTCAATCAGTCAGTTACCTATTTTTATTCGTTGAAATGGAGTCAACTTCTCTGTCTTTCTCAGATCAGTCCTCGATCTTCTCTCTTCCATTTCTTCCATTCGTGAGACAGTAGCTCGATTCGAAAAGGCTGTCGGAGTGGGCGGAACGAGTCAATCGATACTCGCAGCTGAATCCACCTCAACTACCGTAACCAGAGATTCCGTGCGAGACGCACTCGCTGATGAAGTAGTGCAGATGGTGCAGAGGTGAGTCCTCTAGATGGATTCTCAATGAGTATGTGATTGTGCAGAGTGTGTTCATCGTTTTCCCTTCCCTCTTCCGTATCTCCCTCACACTCGATGGACAATCATCTATTCAAAGCCAGAGTTTCTCTTGCTCTCCTTCAATCTGATCCCGCAACGATGTGTAAGGTACGGTAGTCAAAAGGAGTACGGTAGAGAGAGAGAGACAATGGATTGATTGAAGGTATTGAATAGAGATGGAACTCGTATCTCGGCCTGTTCAACTCTACATCATACGGCTATTGATGAGTCACTCAGGTGAGGAATGCAGAGAGAGAGATTTTGATAACTTATCAATGATAAGTGATCTACTATTGATCTAATTGTGAGAAAATCGAAGGATAGGATTGTTTCAGTCTTGTAGATGAAACTAGGAAAGTGTCACATCTTAATCCATGTCATTCAGTTCGTTCGTGAATGAAGTTTGTTGTGAATTCGTCTCATGTGATCGTGGTCTTCTCTCTGAATTCATTCTCTCCTTTGACTCGCCCCTTCACTCGATGGATATTGCTATGGTGAGAGATTCCCTTGATTAGTATATGGAATCTAACTAATCATCCCTTAAGGAATGGGATAAGATTGATCTACCGGAGGTTGGCCAAGTTCACGTTCCTCTATTCATATCGGCTAAAGTGCACAATTCTCTTGTCCAGGTAAGTCCCCCCCCCCCCAGTCTGCCGTATCCCTACCATAATCTCTCTTCCAGTTGTGTCGTCGTCTCTCTTCTCTCTCCCTTTCTCATCTTCTCTCACGTTCGATCAGAGTCCAATTAACCTCCACCATAGCTCGCCATCTAATCCAATTGTATACAGGAATCGTCACCAAACGTAAGTATTTCCTCCAAAAGGAAAAAGAGAGATCAAATATCACTTATAGATTCTCCATCCCAGTCTTTCCCTCAACGGACACTTCTCCAATTGTTATTCGACACGAGAGTTCTCTCTGCACTCTTTCCCATTCAGGATTCGAGTGAGTTGAGATGAGAATTAATAAGAATAAAGAGATCTCCATTGAGAATCAGGATGGAAGTCTCTTTCCTCTTCGATCGAATCTCTCGTTGATCCATTCGATCTTTCTCTTCTCTCTCCTCTTCTCACTACGAATACCAAGATTGCCATTCAGAGAATTCAGGTAATAAAAATCGTGCAAAAATATGGTGCCATTCGATTGCACGGTACAGTTTTCAGGTTATCCCTTTAGTCGGGTTCCGATTTGATAGTTATTCATTCAATATATTTCAATATTCATTTAATATTCATTTCAATTCCTCTTTCGAGTCTCTTTCATTCTTTTGCAACATTCCTCCCAGACGGGGGTTTCGAGGAGACTAGCTCCCGGCCGGGGTGGGAGTCGAGCCTACGAGCGCTCGTTTGCATTTCAAGCGACTTACCGCCTGCGCCACCCCGACGAATTCTGAGCACTCCAGATTAGGATAATGACTCATGCGTTATGTATGGGACAATCGGGCTTACGATTTTCGACTGGCTTTGAATAATTGAAAGAGTCGTTGTATGTTCAGTTGACAATCGCTCCTCTCCTATTGGACATCATTCCATCAAAGGATTCAACCTCTTATTCCTCACTTCATCTAATCGATATTCTTCCTCGATCTACTGATGATTATCTACCCAGAATTCCACCTATTCCCAGATTGGATCGAGCTGTGAGTACCGCTTCATCCCTCATGAATACGAGTGATAGATTGTAATGAAGAGGCAACGATCCATACATAGTATTTCTTAGACCTTTACTCAATCTTATGTGTTTTCCCTATTCAGAATCTTAACTTCTCTATTTCAGTCATCAACAGAATCATCGAAGACGCGAGTGAATGGATCAGCGAGTAGAACAAAAGTAAAGAATTCCCTACTGACGGGAGATTCAAGTGGAATGCCATCCAATCCTTCCATTTCATCATTCGTCAATAAGATTTCTAGCACTTGGTTCGGAAGTTAATAATCGATATGGATGATGTGTAAATACTAAGTTATTGTATGAGTATCGTAATAGAGTAGAATACTGCAGATTTGTATTGTAGAATTATTCGGTGTACTGCCAAGAGTTATTGTAAATGTGATATGCAACCACTAACATTCGGGCAACGGTCATAAAGTTTTTTTTCTTTTCTTTTCTTCTTGTTTTATAGAAAATGAATGCAAGAGGTTGTTATTCCTCATTATTATCTGATAATTGCAAGGGAGTATTTGAATGGTCCCATTCACAGATTCTCTTATCACAGACGAATCGATAAGTGAGCATCAATCGATAATCTACCGTAATGTCTGGGACATTTCGATCGTTCGTCTGGGATCCATTCCTGCTGTGCAGTCAAATGGCTTGTATGCAGGTACAGTAATCCTCTTCGATGATATCTACCGTATCATTTCATTGCAGGGAGTATTCTATACAGTATCCTCATCAGTGATTCTGTCCTCTTCACTCTTCGGATTCACTCCATCTCTAGCCATGCTCTTCTCTGCTACTCCATCCAGGTATCGAATCTTTATCTCACTACAAGGTATAAATGGCTAATCATTTCCAGGATAGCAGTCTTCTCTCAACTTCTTTCCTCTCTCGCGTGTGCTTTCGCCCTTTGTCACGTCGTTCAAAGGTATTACTCAGTCCTCGATCCATCTACCGTATCCTTCCCTTCACAGGGCAAAACAATGTCTCGATTTCACATGCACCATTCATCTCTTTCATCTAATCGCCATCTGTCTCTACTCCCATGCATTCCCAACTACGGTAAGTACTCAGACTACCGTACCCCCAACTCTACCGTATTGATTCAGTTGACATGGTGGCTACTGCAAATCTCATCCGTCACTTTATGTACAGTTCTGGGAGAGTATTTATGTATGCAGATAGAATCAAGAGAGATCAAATTAGTTGGAGTGCCTAGTAAATACGATTTGTGACCCTTCCCCTTCTATGGATTGGTTGACTGATACGGGTAGGAATTCATCTCTGGGTAGCTAACACATTCTCCCCTCCTCTTATTCTGTATATCTATCGTAGCACGGAAGCATAGTTACCATCCAATGCATGTCATAATAATTTGTAAATATTAATCAGATAAATTAATTTATTCGTTCATCGTTCAATATTCCAGAGTATTTAGTAAAAATACAAGACCAAGTAAGGGAAAGAGAAGCAGAAGATGAAAGGATGGGGACGATAGAAGTGAATCAATCGGAAACTATGATAGAGATATGAAAACAAGGAATACAAAATCAAGCTAATATGCACATATGAATAGATATCTTAGTCATATAAATAAAGGTTGAGATGAACTTTCGATGTATGATAAGTGAGACAAAAGAGTGAGAACGACTCACGGATTACTGCATACAACAATTAACAACAATCAAATACAATCTACCTGGAAACAATCTATTTCTGAGATAAAACTAACAGAAATTAAATTACAGATTGTGTATTCCAAAACATTATGAAACGTTAAAGATTGAGGAATTAAATGATGGAAATCTACAGTATCTACAACGGACAGAGACCTACTGCTGTTGCTGTTGTTGTTGCTGCTGTTGTTGAGGTTGCTGCTGCTGCTGTTGTTGTTGTTGTTGCTGCTGTTGTTGTTGTTGCTGCTGCTGCTGCTGCTGCTGCAGTCGTCTTGCTTGCTGCTGTCGCTGCTGAATCGCAGCGGCAGCTCTGAAGTTAGCTGCCGCGTACGGCAGGCCGAGTACAACTGCGTGAGCTGCGGCTAGCAGCAGCGGACGGGGCTGTCCTCCCCCTCCAGCTGCCGCAGCCGCTGCTCCAGCTGCCGCAGCCGCTGCTCCAGCTGCCGCAGCCGCTGCTCCAGCTGCCGGAAGAACTGCTCCTGCTGGGGCACCATTTCCCACCAATAGACCTCTCCATGGGGGGCTAGGCGGCAAAAGCTGAAGATACACTCTTAGATAATAATCAATATAACGTCTATATATTAAAACACGTTCTAAAATACTTACCAATACTGAGAGAAGGAAGAGAGAGAACGAAGTGATTGATAATGATGACTGAAAGAGAAGGATCAAGTGGATGAGGAGAGGGGGGAGGGGAGGATACCTGAGTAGACGATCTTTTCTCAATTTCTTTAGTTTCTCCTCCATTCTCAGCTTCAATTTCATTCTCAGTATTTTCCTCCTTCTCAACAGATTCAGGCGATTCGACATCTTCATTAGCCGTCTCTTCAGTTGTCTCTCCCTACAATTAAATTAATCGATTGATCATTTGACACATCAACCCACCTCTTCCTCAATCTCCTTCTCAATCTCTTCATCGCTCACTTCTTCCACATTCTCCTTCTCTTCATTCTCTTCACCAGACTCACTCTGTAATCAATATAAATTTCGTGTGCTTTAAATTTCTTTATTTACCTCTGCTCTTTCCTCAATATTCTTTCCATCAGAAGTATCTTCCTCTGTCGATTCATTCACAGACTCCTCTTCATCCTCTTCGTCATCATCATCCTCATCTTCTTCATTCTTTCTCTCTTCAATCTTGTCATCAACTTCTTCGAATGGACCTTTCATAGTTGTCGTCTCTTCATTCTCTTCAGTCTTCTCAATTTCATCAACTTCTCCATCCTCAGTCTCTTCCGTAGAGTCTTCAGTTTCCTCCTTCACATCTTTAACTTCTTCGTCCTCCTCTTTATTCTCTTCCGTCTTCTCCGTTTCATCAACATCTTCTTCATCCTCATTAGATGAGTCTGTTTCCTCCTTTACATCTTTACCTTCTTCATCTTCATCCTCCTCATTCTTCTCTTCCTTATCAGTCTGCAAATAAATAAATCTTCCATAATTCCGATCAACTCCTACAGTAATTCCTCCTCACCTCATTTTTTTCATTCTCATCTTCATTAACTTCCAATTCCTTTCCTTCCGATTCTTCGTCTGTCTCCCCTTCGACAGTTGATTCTTCTATCGATTCCTTCAAATATCTCATCATCACTCTCTTCCTCACTCTCAATCACAAACCGTATCCTCATTCTCCTCAATTGGTTCCTCTTCCTCTTCCATTTCCATTCCTCTCTCTTCTTCATTCTCATCATTATCATCAATCAATGATCTCGCAGTAGGTCTCTCCTGTAATTAATCCATCCTCATCCATCCTCCTTCCTTCTTCTCTCTTACCAATTCTTTCTCTTCTTCACAATCTTCATCCTTCCAATCGTCTCTTCTACGTTGTTTGTCACGACGGCAACTGAGAGATTCCATCAATCCTTCTCCTTCCCTTCCCTTTCCCATTCACTCACCTCTTTCTTCCTTTCCTTCTATATCCATCACCTCTCTTCACAGCGAATGGATTCACATCTCTGAGTGGAGGGGCGAAATGGGAGACACGGCCCTTCAATCATCACTCATTTCCTTCCATTCACAATTCCTTCTTCTTACCTTGAAGTTATCTTCAACATTTCTTACTCTATGTCCTTTTACATGAGTGAGACTCGATCTAACAGGTCCGTCATAACTTCTTCTTCCTTCCCATTCATCATTCAATACTATGTCTCTACCAGCTCCGAATGGATTTCCAGATACGATTACGTAATCTCCAGAGTGATGGTGATGATGTCTTTGTCTGTCAATGAATACTCTCTCATACCGTACTCTCCTCTTGTCTCAACTCACTTATGGTGTCTCTTTCCTCCTTTTCTTCTTTGTGCTCCCTCACTCCATGCTGATCCAACCCATCTCAATCCATCTTCAGTGTAGAATGATCCAGTATTTCCGATGGCAACAAATGGATTCGATCCCATCATTCCTGATTGATATCCACCCTTGAAGGGATCTCGTACGTGATTCTGTAATGGATGATATTCAATAGATGATTCGAAGGAGAAGGAACAACTCACCTCTTCATATTCCCTTCCAGAGAGAGGTACTCCATTCTCGAATGAAGTGGCTGGATTAGGATATACAGCAGGAACTTCCATTTTAACGGGAGGAGGAATGTACGATGACATTGGTTCGTCACACTCACGAATCTACAATAACGATGGTTGATTCCCCGTTGCATAACTGTCATCTTTCTTACCTCAAAGATGGGTCTGCATCGATTAACAGTTGAATCGAATCGATGACTCTTTCCACATATTCTTCTAATCCATTGACGTGCAGTGGGAGAACAAGTATCGAATGAAGGAGAACAAGCAGATACACGACGGAATGATCCAATATCACATTCAGGATATGAATGAGATTGAGAGGAAAAAGATGAATCATCGAAGGATGAATACACTGGAACACTCTCGAATCCGTATCCAGTCTGGTATTGAGTACTCTGAGGAGTAGACTGATAACCAGAAGTGGGGTAAGCAGGCACTGATTGGTATCCATTCTGGTACTGAGAGGGTGCAGCTTGAGCTTGGTACCCATTTTGGTACTGAGAAGGTTCAGCTTGGGTAGGGTATCCATTCTGGTACTGGTCTTGAGGAGAGTTCTGAGAGTACTGCCGTTGGTAGACAGACTGAGTGGAAGTTTGTTGAGTGTAAGAGGCAGCAGACTGCACTGGTTGTCTATTGTATCCAGTGGAAGAGATATCCTGTTGAGGGGTTACTGTAGCTGCCACCGTCGGTTCCTAAAAAGAAATGATCATGGATCTACCGTATACTGTAGGTCACTCACTTCTTCATCTCCATCGACGGTATCGACATCCATTTCACATCCATCCATATCGTACACACAAAGTCCAATCTTCTCGTCGAAGAGAGATTGACCAGAGCATCTCAAAGGGGATTCATTACATTCCATCTCGTCCCAATCCTCTCTATCACTCAGTCTTACCTCCTTGCAACCATCTTTCCTCCAATACATTGTACGAATCCACTACTGCACTTTCCCATGGCTCTTCTTCCTGTTCCCGTGCACACACTTCCATCCTGAATATACCATTCCTCCTTACTCCTTCTCTTCCTCTCCTCTCTTACCTTGCTCACTTGAGGTAGAGGTGCATCAGCCACCATTTCATCCTTCTTTTCCTTCATATCATATACAGTAGAAGGGACGTCAGATGGACGAATGGGAAGGGATACGATAGGCAAAGAGGGTGAATCCATAGAGGAACACGATTCCGGCCACACCCATTGATCCACTCTCTGAAATAGGGAGAGAGTCGACTACCGTATCCATCTATCTATAGTACCTTATCGAATACGAGACCAGCAGGGCATTCAAGAGAGACTGCCGCTCCATTTGCACACTGAACGAAGGCATGAGTACATCCACAAGTGTATCGACCATTAGCCAGAGTAGAACAATCTAGAACATGAGAATGAATGATGGAATGAAGGAAGTCAATCAATTACCGATGATTACTCCCGATGGTTCATCTCTCTTGGGAGGAGGAGCAGGAGTCTCATTTACAACTGATGGTTTATAAGGAGAAGATGAAGGAGGAGATGGAGCATAAGGAACTGTCGATGAAGGAGATGACGAGACAATCGAGCATGACGATGTATAGTCACACACTCCAGATGACTCAAAGGAATCAACATTGTCTCAATAAATAATTGAATACCATACCTGTATGAAAACGAGTCCCTCTTGACAGAGTTGATTGAATGTCATTCCATTGGCACATTGGACATAAGTGCGAGAGCATCCAGAGGAGTAGAGGCCACCCGGCCGATTGAAGCAATCTGAAGAGAGAGAGAGAGAGATAGTCGTCTACCGTAATCCATTCCCTACACAACTCACCAATGTTAATGGGAGTGAGACTTTCTTGTACTGATTGAACACTCGAAGATTCCATCACAGGCACTTCTACTGCATCCGATATCTTCCCGCATCTGCAATAGTCTCTTCTCTCCTCACTCATTCATCTTCTCCTTCCTCACCTCTCAGGATAATTACAACTACCATTCTTCTCATCGAATACCAATCCTTGAGGGCATTGTTGAGTGTATGCCATTCCAGCTACATATTGAATGAACGAGGAACTGCATGATCCATATAATCTATCCCTTACAGACGAACAATCTGCAATACAATCCAGTTATCCACTCCTCTCTCTCTTCTCTTTCTCACCGAACGAAATGGGTGCTTTCTGGAGATTCTTCTTATTGTAATCAGAGGATGGTACAGTCGGAGACAGATTGTATACAGAAGAGTCTTCATCGAGAGGACGAGGTTGGCCACATCTAAACCATAGATTCATTCCATTAAGAGACTAGAGATAAATTTTACTTGTTGGGATAATCGCATTTTTGAGATACTCCATCGAAGAGAAGACCATAGGGACAGAGATAGGAAGAGACGACACCCGATGAACATTGGAAGAAGTGAGAGACACATCCTTCACTGTACAATCCAGATGACTGAGGATTGAACCACAGGACGGCCTAAATTTGATTTTTTTGTGAAAAATACAGATTACTTCGAAGATTACCTTGGTTGTTTTTCCTCCAGAACATTCCAAGAAGTACGTGGAACAGTGACCAGTAGGGAAGATTTCAATCAATTGAGCCGCTGTAGAGGCGACAATGAAGGCAAGGACGGCGATGCCTGTCCTCGATTCCCTATTCCGACCCATTGAGGGATGGACGAAATAGAGGATGGACGAGGTCCTGTAACCGAGATGAGTCTGATACAAATCTAATGGATGGATAATGATAAAAGATAAAGGAAATGAACTGAAGAGGGAGATGGGAAGGGGCAGACTCCATTCGTCTCTCGCTCCTGTGTAATTCGCGCTTGGGTAGATCAAGTAACCTAGAGACTGGAGAGGCAACAGAAATGCCCTGTTCATCAGGTCAACGTTGTTATAGTGAAATATCGGGAAGGGGTCTCTACATGGTTTAACCCAATAATTAATAATACATATTTCACGAAACGGAAAAGTTGAACTTATCTCTCATTCTCCCATACTTTCGGTTAGGGTTGGCTAAACGATTACGACATAGCAACGTTGCAATGGAAGGAAGAGGGTTGCAACGTTGCAACTCGTAGCAACGTTGCTACCTCTCTAGGGAAAGGCAGAGATAGGCGAGAGAGCGTGCGAAAAAGAGTTTTCCGTTCTCTCGTTCCAACGTTGCTACCCTCCCCCTACCCTGGCCTCTCCGTTGCAACGTTGCTACCTAGGGAAGCGCTATTGCAACGTTGCAAACTAGGGACCACCATCAAAAGAGCCGGAGAAAAAAGGCCGGAAAAAAGTGTGAGTAGCGGAATCCGGGAAAACATCCGGGAGCGGCGTTCAGATTAACGGAGTTCAAAGTGGTCACACTCGTGATTTCGATTTTTATTCACATTATTTTTACTTTTATGAGCGAAAAATATACTTTAACCTGAAAGGCCGCGACTTTTGTTGTTATGTGCGCTAAATAGGCCCCATGGACAACCCCTGCGCCAAAAATGCCTCAATTTTCCCGTCGCCCGCGGCCGTTATCGTCGAAATTCGGTTTTGACCGCTCCGACCTTGCCATTTATCTTTCAAAAACTTGCTTGCACTGTCCCACATTGGTTATAGCTGCGGATAATTGTTGTTAATACTTTATCAGTGACCCATTCTCAGTTCCCTGCGCGAATTTGAAGGCGATCCGCCAGTTCCCAACGATGGTGCATGCTATAATATGATGGGATTTTCCTTTTGTTCTTTATTTTTTCTACTTTCGTCGCTTGCACTGTCCTTATTTGACGAGGGCCGCGCATTATCGCTGTTGATAGTTGATTACCAACCCCTGGGCCACAACCTCCTCCATTTTGACGCGAATCGGTAGGTGCCCGCGGATGGTGCATGCGAAAACGTCCCAGATGCGTTGTTTTTTATAGCTTTTTAATCGAGGGGGAAATCATAAAGAATCGAGGGAGAACATGACACTGAATCGAGGGAAAGCATGGCATGTGGAATTCAACAGATAAACTTTTTTTTCAAAAAAACAATTTAAAAAATTTGAACCGGAACCGGGAAATAGACAGTCTCAGCCGGGACCGTCACCATAGCCGGAGCTGGGACAAACGTCGCCTTGGCGTGGTGTGACTCTCGTTTTGAAGCTAGAGACTTTGTTTATTTTGCAGATATCTTTTTTCTTTTTTTATTATTTTTAATTTTTCTTTTTGGAAATTCATTCCACACCTATGGACTAATGATCACGATAACCCTTGACCTCCCAAATAAAAATTCGAGATTTTGATGGTGGTCCCTATATCGAATCTGAGATACAATCTCACAAAGTGTGGAAGGCTTTCACAGGATGAAATTTTCAATATTCTGATGATGAGCAATGATGCGAAGTTTGTTATGCGCGTTCGATAGGTCATAAGGGACCGATTACAGATTGGATCTCACAAAGTGTTCATCCAACTGGAGGTTATTCGTCTTCGTATCGGGATGGTGTGCGGGCCTATGGTAACTATGCACTAAGAATAATGGCAAAGCAACATATTTCCAGATTGAGGAGATGATCGAAATCTCGAAATATTGCAAATCCCCGTTCCCTGTGTTCGTCGACACAACATTCCAAATGTCTTCTGTTTACGTTACATCGTTCACTTTCCGCCACCCCCTCATCAAAGGTTAGCAGAGCTAACTATTCTGGCGCTATAAAACTATTTAGGTGAACCGATCCTCCCGTTCGCTTACGTCCTCATGGAAACACGGTTCCAAAGAGACTATGACGCTTTTGTAAAAGAAATATTGGATTTGTATCCCGGTCTCGAGAATGCAAGGATATATTTTGTTTCTGACAAGGAATTCAAAATGGGAAACAGAGTATGGGGAGGTGAGCTCATAGTTCATACAGAGTAAAAATAATCTTCATTTTTCTCCTCAGAGGGAGCGACAATCCATTGCTGGTTGCACGTGTTGAAAGACATCAAGAGGGAGACTAGAACGATGATCGCCGATCCAAAACAGAGAGATGCTCTTAAAGAGTGGTTCAAGAAGGCTAGAAGCTCTCGCACCGAGCAAATTCTTGATCAGGTACCACATTCACATGCTTCAAACCTTCAGTGCGCATGTTCAGAAGTGGAAAGAGTTCCTTGATGCTTGATACTCAAGACTTGTCCCTGAATTGCGATTGTAAAGTTAACCATTGTGTCCACCAGCTAGCAGTAATGGTCTACTTCAACTTTACCGTCCCATCGAACAAGCCTCGATCAATTAGTCAACTGCACAAGCAGATACGCATTGCGAGGAAGGAAAATAAGTCCGGAAAAAAGCAGCCGCGGAGAGTTGATCAGCCTCCTCCTGTGAAGAAAACCAAGAAGAAGGAAGTGAAGAGCATTTGGAACGGCGATATGAATGAAGGGGATAGCGATGATGATGATGACGATGAAGGAGGACCGAGAGCAGGCAGCGCCAGGGGTGGTGAAATGGAGAGTACTGCTAACGGAATGGACGATAGAGATACTTCAATGGGGAATGACCATTCTGATGGCTATCAAGAGATGAGTCTGAGTGCCGACGTTGGACTCCAGCAATGTGAGTTATCGGCCCCTCCATCTCCATCCAATTAGAGTTGTGCAGATAACGAGGCGCAAGGGGCGGACACCATAACCGATCCCAACGCTAATGCAGTTCTTCAATTCGATGAAGAATTCGCTGTCCCGCTAGGCTTCACCTTAGAAAAGGAAGAAGAAAGCTCGATCGTGCAGGATATGGAACCAGTGCCCGTACCAACCCCGAAAAATCAGATTTTCACCCTCGAATGTGAGACGATCGATATTTGAAACAATGGTTTATTGCCCCTGTCTGCTGGGGGAGTGTACATGGGAAGCGGGTGAGAGAGTGTGTAAACCGGAGAGAGCATGCGAGGAGGAGGAAGAGAGCGGGAGGGGAGAGGGGAAGGGAAGGGAAGGGACCCCGGGGCGGGAGTTTGCCGCTAATGCGACTCGTTCCCGTTGAAGTGAAGAGAGGTCGTCATCAAAAGCCTGTGAAAAGGAGAAGAGGGGGAAGGATGGGTGCTAGAACAACCGTGACAAGGAGACGCAAGATAATAACAACGATAGCAACTTGCCACAACCGTGACTTGTTGCTGCAACAATAAGCAAAGAAAATACAACGGATTGAAATGAACTAGATAAAGTGAATTAAATTGATTGAGGAGATATGGAGGAGAGGAAATGAGATATAATTATCCATTAGATGTCGTCGTAGGCGCTGTCGTATCCTCGAAGAGTATAACAAATTTTGGTACAATAATATCTACCAAACGGAACCGATACGAGGTAGTCGGAACCGATTTTGATACAATTAACGATCCTATCCAGTCAATATTAGGGTTCCCTTGACGGAAAGTCTTTTCCGCAATAAGCTAATAATGAAATTGTACAACTCCCAATACGAGAGTGTGAAGAATGAGGAGTTAACGGAAAGTACTTACTAATAAGGGAACCTTAATCAATACAAAAATACCGTAATCTAGAGGCGACATTGGATGAATAGAAGGGGGGGGGGATTATCGGTGTGCTATAATTCTTCATCTTGTCCAAGCACTTTAAATCTTCATTCCTTATCGATCGTCGCTGGCGGCGCGTCAGTTGACGATGAAGCAGTCGGGCTCACTGGAAAGTAGTGCGGTTATACAACGAAATAATCAATCGATCAATTAATATTCTATGAATCAATCATCTCAGTCTCACTATAGAAGGAACTATTAACAATATAGAGTGCGACGATTACTTACCTCTCACATCCCTTCCATCTCTCGCGCCATCTCTCCTCGAAGAGACTCGGCCAACTGGAAAAGAGTGATTGAGTATCAATTGAAAAAAGGAGACGAAAATGTTCCTCACGCAACTCATTTCTGCTTCCTAATTAATATTGTTATGGACCGCACAACACCGGGAGAAATGGGAGAATCGAGGAAGGTGGAGGCAATTGTACCCATACCTTTCCACGTTATCTTATAACTATCGCTCCTCCGCACATTATCAACTCAATTATACTAGGCTCACACGAAAAAAACACACAAAAATACGCTGCGAATGCTACATAACACATATTTTATAAAATTACCTTATTGGCTCCATCATTGGTGTAATTGTGTTCCACCGCACCGACGATATCCGGTTCTAAATTTACATTTTGTTATTTAAATCAAATTTATTATTGCGGAAGACGTTCGAATCATGTAGGCATTACTCACATGTCTCCTCATGGGGGACATCCACTCTTGGAACTCTTGATTGCTAAACTCTGTTAGATACAAATTCCAGTCGATAAACTCGCTCCTCCGTTCCCATTCGAAGCTTCAGTCCCTGCAACAAACACAATACTATGATTCAAAACCAAAAAATAACAAAAATAATGAAAAACAACTCACTTTATTAGTTTTCGTTGACTCCACGTTACAAACTTTAGCTGTCTCGACCACATCTATCACTTGCAGTATCTGAACGAATCATAAGTCTGCTTTTTCCTTCCTCATCTACACTTACTCTATAGTTATCCTTATTTGGAATGAAGCGTCCATCCACTCCATCCACTCCAACAATTGCATCCTAAATCAATTAATATGAGCAGCCGTATGACTTAAACTAGTACACAACGCATGTCTTGTTCTAAAATAATTGAATTTTATCGATTTTAGGGCAGAATTGAGTTGTGAAAGAGATGAACAAAAAAACAAACCTTTCCCTTCTTCTTTCTATCGTCGTCGGAGAAGTCTGAATCGCTCGACATGGTGCCCAGTCGTGGAGACGTGCTTATTAAAGGAGAGCATTGAAAGCGATAATCCCATATGGGAGTGGTTATAACCAGGTTTAACAATATAAAACATCATTTATATGGTGATCAACCCCATCCCCCTTGGCAATAGTCGCTCTCAATAACGCCTCTATCCAAAGTCTTGAGGTCGGGTCGAAAGGTGGCACGGGTCTCTTCGCAGAAAGATCCTCTTTGTTCGGGATGGCTGGTCAAGAACGAGATCGAGAAGTTGATCTGATAAAGGAATATTACTAAAACAAACTCAAGAAACTCTAACCTGCTAGAAGGAGAACTCAATCTACTTGAATTGCTAGAAGAACTATCGGATGATGAATCCTCCTTTCCAAATACAGCATCCACGGCCTTCTTTGCTAAAATACCACAAATTATCAACTGTCGAAAATGGAACTAAGAGAGCTAAGAGAGTGACTAACCTTCCTTCTCTCTTCTCCTAATCTGAAGTTCTTCCATTGCATTCTTCTGTTTCTTGTTTCTATTTTCTTCGGATGGCATGACTCTTAATTCTTCCTCCGATGCATCCGAATCCATCCTGACTCTTCGATTCTGAAACCAATCTTTTTTTTTAAAAACTTTAACAACACTGTTTCCCCGAAATCCATTATTATCATGAAGAAATGTATTTCTTATAATAACTCACTTTTGATCGGGCACTTTCCTTCTCTTTCGCTAGATAGAGATCGATCACTATCATCGACTCCTTTTCGTTTATTCTTCTTTACTCTTCCTCTCCTATCCCCATCAGGCGAATCAGGCTACTTTTGTCCTTGTTGCTCCAATCCTGTAGCGTTTGTCTCCCTGCAAATAATCAATTAGTCAGTTCAGATGAAGCATCATGGAAATTATGGACAATACTGAGTAAAAAAACCCCTCAATTTTCTTTAATACCAACATAACTTAAAAAAAACTCCCTCCCTGGAAAAAAAAGAATTGCAAAAATTATGTTAATATAAAAATGATGAAATATAATTGATACGAGGTAATAAACCCCAAACTAAAAAACCAGTTATTAAAATCACCTGTATCATCTTCTCATCTTCTTCCGTGAGATCCAATCCATCCACTCCAGCAATTCCATTCTAAATTAATTACTATGAGCAGCCGTATGACTTAAACTAGTACACAACGCATGTCACATGGCTATACCATACGTGACAAAAGATAACCAAATGATTTCTCAATAAGAATGTATATTATACTTCGGACGGGTCAGTTAATGAAGTTTAAAAGAATTACGAACATCATCGCTTCTTCCTCCTTCCTTCAACGTTTCTTGGAGCTTCCTTTGTTGGTTTGAGCCTAAAAATTAATCAAAATACTGCATAGTTCTCATTGTAGTTGCATTGCATTGTAGTAAGTGAAAAGCCAACACAAACCTGAGTCGATAAACTGCGAAGATTTGCCGTTTCCACGGCGCTTGGGCTTGTGATCGGAACCCGAGTCGTCCGAGTCCATACTCTTGTTCTACAATAATTGAACATTATCGATTTTGGGATAAAATTGAGTTGTGAAAGAGGCGAACAAAGAACAAACCTTTCCCTTCTCCTTTCTATCGTCGTCGGAGGTCTTAATCACTCGACACGATGCCCAGTCGTGGAGAGGTGTTTACTTAGTTAGAGAGCATTAATAGCGATAATCCCATATGGGAGTGGATTAAACCAACACATACAACAACTCGAAAACTTTATACAGTGACCCCTCTTTTCCCCCTTTCACTAGAAAGAGATCGATCATTATCATCGGATACGACACCTAGTCGTCCCTTCTTCTTCTCCTTTCTGCACTAGGCAAATCAGACTTCTTCTATCCTTGTTGCTCCAATCTTTCAGCGATAGTCTCCCTGCAATTTATCAATAAGACAGTTCAGATGATGCATTTCGCCATTAAAATTATGGGCAACACTGATTTAAAAACCCCTCGATTTAATTTTATAACAACATAACTAAGATACTAACTAACATAACTAAGATAAGATGGTTCACTGTCGACGACGTCGAAGAAAAGAGTGAACGCATTGTCACCGTGCATGAGATAAATCTTATATTATTATTCATTACACTTCTCTTTCCCACTGACCTTCTCATGTTGTTTAATGAAGTTGACATAAGCAGCTTGTCCGTGAGTGGGAATGAGTACGGATGATCCCTCTCGACCATTCCGACCCGCACGACCACAACGATGAACGAACCAACTGAGAAGAGAATGAATGAATGACACTGGAAGGAAAGGATCTCACTTGGAATATCAAAGTGAACGACCCAATCGAGATCATCAGATCAGCCGCCTCGTCACGAAGAAGCTATTTGGGGCAAAAAGAGCATTATAATCAAATATCCCTTGATGGGCGGATTAAAACCATCTCATGACAAAGAAACACAAATTTTTATACACAGAAGGGAGGAGTGAGGAGGGAGGGGATCCTTGCAATGACATTCCACTGGACATATCTTCATCACTACTTGATTCATCAGAGTCCTTTCTACTCTTATCATCTTCTTCTTCGCTGTCGTCACTGTACTCATCACTACTCTCTTCCTGTTCCAGTGCCTCAAATTACATGATCAATTTGATATAGAACAGCATGAATTTTCGAAATTCGTTCTAATCAATTTTCGAAACAAGAGTACTATTTGCAAATCTATTTGCCTAATTAAAGTGAGAAATGGCACTGCTCTACATCCCCGAATCATATCAAAATGAAATGATGTTTACGACAAGCACTCTAAGACCTAAGCCTAATCACTCATCCCTAGCCACATTAAATTAGGATTAAGAGGGGGAGGGGGGAAGCGATCATCATCTCATTTTAAGCTGGTCCGGGGACATAAAGCAGTGCCGTAAGAAATAAAATAAAATAGTGAAAAACACATACCATTCGATAACCTTCAAAATCCTCCTAGTAGCCGGGAGTAATGATTTGATGCTCTTTGATTCCTCGCAGTTGATTAATATGCCGTCTTTGATAGACGCTTGCGCTCTTCGGCCATTACACCTGCAACATCAAACATTATGAGCAAATAGATTCAAATCATAGCATACAAAAAAGGGTGTGAAAGTACTCAACGGCATCCGCAAATTCAAATACGCAAATTCGAAAATAAACAAGGAGCTCAAGCAAGCCTAACAAACAGTTTCGCGGCAGAATAACCGGTGCAAAGTGGGACGCGATGACCAAAGTGCGCAACACAACATAAAAAACAATAACATAATTAATGAAAACAACTAAAATCAATAATTAACGAGAGCGGGAATGACAATCGAAATTAGCGCAGGGAGCCGCATGCTACTTACAGTGCATACGGTAGCTCATTGCAAACTGACTTTAAAAGATTTGAGGGGGCTCAAAATTTGAGGAAACCGTTCCTTTTGGGGTGAAAACGAGAGAGGGAAGCTATGTCAGAGAAGCAGAGAAAGAGAGACCCTCAAAATTTTGGAGTGGTCTTGAGACCACTCCAAAATTTTGAGGGTCTTCCTATCTCTGACTCTCTCGCTCTCCCTATGGTGAGAGACGATCTCTCGCTCAAATTTGAGGGAAGGGGCAAAAATAGAGGTTTGAGAGGCGAAATTTTGAGGTAGATCAAGCGCTCTCTCTGCTCTTTTGAGGGGGGAATTTGGGGGAATAGGGTCAAATTTTGACCAGCTTGGTACGGGCACAGGTACGTAGAAAATAAGTAAAAATAAGTAAGTAAATGTGCACATCAAAGTGGAGACACTGTATGGGGAAATATAAACGCTACATTCAGAAGTAATTTTCGATTCGAGAGTGGAGGGTGCTGATCGGAGCGTTATGGCAGGAACGAGGAGACGAGGGAGGATGCCAGCAAAAATGGCCGGTTAGTGAAATTTATTTTTGAAGAAGTCCTAAACCACGACTTCGATATTCAGACTATGTCATGTCTTCTAAAGTGAAGAAAGCTCCTATGAAGCGTACGAAGCGTGTAACTCCTGCAAAGACTGCGAGATTATCGAAATCACAACCTGTGCTCATGTCGCCTCAATCAGAGGAAGGTTAGTGTTAGATCTTTTTGTAAGAAAACCAATGGTTCATCAACATAGCTTCAGAGCCGGAGAACAGCAATGAAGAGTCTCAGGAGCGACCATCATCTGAACAATGCCCACCGAGAGAAGGTACAGTTCGAAATTTTATTTTTTTAAACTTCCTTTTTTGAACTTCCGATTTCAGCCCGCAAGCGGGAAGATCATCCTCTGTGGCTGACACAGGCTCAGACCGACCGTGAATTGCAATTTCTAAATAGCGCGCACATCCACTTCCCTACTTTCGCTGCCCCTCTGGCCCCCGTTCCTTACGCCTTTTTTGCTGATCACAGGGGCAACTACGGTGTAATTGTTCAAATCGATCAACTCGAGACCGGCAAACATCAAATCACAATGCTCACAACATCACCCGTGACCAAGTATCTCGAATACCTAGCAGCGTTTGCTTGCGAAGGTAGGCGTGGCCAGACAGTCTCTGTCAGAGTCATTCCTTCCCAATCCACTGACTCCTCTGACCATGCGCTACCGTTACTGATTGTGTTGCTACTAGCACTCAGAAGAGGTATCAGCCCAGCCACTTCCGAATTTCCCCTTCCTCCTCTCGAGCCGACCATGAAGGATCTGCAAGAATGTATTTCGAAAACCACTGCTGCCACGAAGAAGTGGTCCACCATCCGTCAGCGCACCTACAAGCTCATGTGCCTTTGTGCACGTCCATTTGAAGAAAACTTGTCTGCTGAGTCAACAGAAGCACTCTCTGTATCGTCCATGATCGAATGCAAGCAGTGTGGGTGGAAATTCAGAGCGTGCGAATCCGGTACTCCCCCAGAGGGGTTGAAAAAGTGGAATTGCACGTACTGCACTCAATTCTGGAGAGTCCACACTTGGGGCGGAGAGAAGACGGTAGACAGAACAAGATACACGATGGTTAATACGTGTTCCTTGGATAGCATTCTGGAAGTTATTCATGCATATCATCGGAAAGATCCTTCCATATATCAGTAAGTTTCGCGCTCCGGAATTCATATGTAATGTGCATTCGATTTAGGAAGATCGGTACGCTCGAGCAGTTCGAAAAAAGTATTCGATCTTTTCTCACAGCTACTGATCTTAACGATGCTAAGGCTAAGCTAATCATTGACAATTATAACGAGAAACTGAAGAAGGTAAAACGGCTCTGGGCTCCGGAAATTGTTAATGTCCATTTGCAGACTCAGTACGATCTGGAGTCGTCGGATGAGGAAAACATTGCCAAATTTAATCAAACTGCGGCTCTAATCCATTACGTAACGAGATGCGAGAAATGTGATTTTAGCGCGTTGGCTAGCAGATACCAGTTTCACGCAGTGTCAGTTTAAAACTTCATATTCCAATAACAATTTTCTTCAGTAACATGGGTGGCCTTTCCTGGGAGGGTCTGTTCCAGCAGCTTGTGGTTGGATTTGTGCCATGCACCCAAACTATTGCAAGGAAGAAGGAGAAGTGAGACCTGAAAATGCTTTGCCCCAATACGTCAAATTCATTTCAGATGCAATGGAACGCGGGAAATAACGAGTTTGCAAATCAAGGGTTGGCTAATTCCCATTGACATCTCGGTTATGGAAGTATACGCTACACGTGCGCCCGAGTTTCCACAGGAGATCAAGGTTGGTGCAATCCATGCAATTCGAATCAAATGAGATAAATATATCAGGTTGGAGACACGACTTTCAAACTGGGTGGATTCACCTTGTACAAATACACTGGTCACCACTTTTGGTCTCTTCTGCCTTCACGAGATTCTTGGATATTATATGATGGAATAGAGAAGCAGAAACCCCTCCGATTCGTTCGTCTGGACGAAATTCCGAAGCACACCATAAGTACCGTATTCTATTTCAAGTCCAAATAATGCACAACATAATCGTCGTACAATTCTTGTTTCACTCATTTCCTGTCGTGTAAATGAATTGCTCAATTAATGTAAATCAATCACACATTCTTCACTCACTTTATGTAAATGAATTGCTCTATTCCTCTATAAATCAATCGTTCTTCACTCAATTAATACAATACAAATCAAGTAAATAAATTGCTCAATTCATGCAAATCGTTTGTCACACTCCTCAGAGATGTCACGTGTTTCATCAGCATTTGATCAAAACGTTGCTGGAAACTGAGAATACCCCCTGGCGGAACTCGCTCGTTCCCTCGATGTCACTTCCCCGAATACTATAGAGGCCGTATTTGGGGCAGAAAACATCACATTTATCAAATGAAACAATAACAGACATCATGAAGATTAGAAAATAGCATTTTTATGGCGAACACCAAAGTACTCGCACTCACACTCTGACTCGCACTCGCAACGTTGACTCGCATGACTCGCATGCGCGTTTTTGTAATATTGTCGGATCGCATAATTATTTTTTAATTTCATTGAAGTTTCTGGAAGCTTCCTTATTTCCTAATAAGTTTTGTGATACGTTATAGTGATTTCCCTCGATTAGCGCTGTTAGCTCGCTATTTTCGCGGTTCTGTTAAGCGAGTACAATGATAATCTATGCGTCGTGTGTTTATTTAAGTTGTTTTTTCTTCTTCTTTTTCTCCTATTGACTCTGTCAAACTTTCAAATTGATGTCATGTGATTTTCATTGTTCTCTCAATTAATTCAACTCTTTCCAAGGTATTCGCCACTCTGTGGTCGTCGTCTACCCTCTCTAGCGCCAGGACCGCACCCTCTACGGATACGGTGGATAAGTCCTCTGATCCCGACGTGTGCTCGCGCGGATGCAAACGCCCAGAACCCAACGGCCCTCTTTAGGGCCACACACCTATTCCAAACCAAGTTGATCCCCAACGGCCCTCATTAGGGCCAAACTCAAATTCCAAACCAAGTTGATCGGGTATCAAGGGAGCGAAGAAGTTACCAGCGTCGCCATTTTGCGAAGCAAATAAGAGCTCTCTAGAGACTTCTCTTGATATGGGTGGGTATTTGTTGTAAACAGCATGGCACATTTATAATACTTGTTATGTATTCACTTGCATGCATCTTTACATTAAACCAACCAAGTTGTCTAAACTTTTCGTCGTTTTAAAAATAATTACTGGCTTATTTTCATACATTCCCATAAGTTGCATTTGAGCTTGATGGCAAAGTGTGGGAAATGTTTGATTCCAACTTGTGATGCTTCTTTGAGACTGATGCGGACTACGGTAGCTTCCCCATTATTGATTAGTAGCAGCATGAGTTGAGTCATACAGTAACCAAAGGTTCTGCAAGGTTAGACCACGAGCGGGCGGTCAAATCCAGGAGCCTCCTTCATTAGGTGACCTATTATGTGAGAGAGAAAATGGCAAGGGGAGTGCTTATTACGTGAGTGGGTTACTGTAAGGAAAATCGTCTCTCGCCAAGTTGTGAGATACGGTATTACTGATCGAATTCCCAAAGATTAGACCATGAGAGACCGGACACATCCATAATATGGTACTACTGGGAACCGTACTCGTGCTCTATCGCAGTGTGAAGGGTTGGTTCTTCGATCGCGTCTGTCATTCGGGATCACGGTACTGCTCATGTGAAGTGTGGTTTCTTCTTGATCTATATGCGCAATGAGGGGATTCGTGTTGGATATGCGTCACGCTGTCGAGATCAAGACGATCAGCGACAACGTTTAGCCAATACCGTCGTTGTCGTGTCATTCGTTACACTTTCGGCACCGTCAACATCGTCTTTACCAATGGAAAAATCGATCTTTGGTGTGATAGTCTTTCAGTTCTGCTGGATCTCCATCAACCACCACGTGGAATTTGTTTGATAATCCATTCGCCATCTTATCTGAAATTGGACATGCCTTCTTTCTTATCGTGCACTTCATAGAGCAGAAATAAGCTAGACCAAAAAGAATGAAGAAATATTTAAGTAAACGACGAAACTTGGTAAGAACAAGACGCGAATTGGTGATGTCTCAAAGTTAGTCGAATGGATGATCTATACCTGGGATATGCACTCGGGAATCAAATGATTCCGATAATGTTGGGAATTCGGGTTAACCAAACGAGGTTAACGGGCTCGCTATTACGCTTTCTACCTCGCCCATGGAGGTCTTTCGAGGGGTGAGGCGTCGTACGGAACCCAAGCCAAACCAGTATACGTGACGAAAGTGATGATGATGATGATCCTATTACCGACTTGCTATTAATATATTGGGAGCAAGTATAGAGAAGTGAAAATCTTGCCACATCAGTAGATAGGTTGATTGTGAGTGTTGGCGATTGCCTGCTTGAGACTAGCCACTCTCTTCAGTTCGTTTAGTGTCTCATCTTACAATTAGAGCTTTCTAACACATCTCTCCACCGCATACTGTCTAGCTCTCATACATTCTGGATCGGGTCAACAAACTATCTCTCGTCTCTCAAACTGTGGACTCTCCTCACTGTGGACGCCCAAATCCAAATCCATGTGTAATTTGGTTACTGTTAGGTTACGGTAGGTAAATGGTGGTCAGGGTTACGGTAGGTATACGGTAGTCATGGTTACGGTACTTGAGGTAGGGGGGGGGGCGGGGGCGATTTGTTTACACTTGTTCTCTCTGTCCCCAGAGAGTTTCTCTGGCACTCTCGCCTAGACGAACAAACACATCCACAGACAAAGGGAGACATATTTCCTGTATTAAAGAGTAACGATAATGATAACAAGATGAACTGTTTTCACTGTGAACACGGAATCATTGATTCCGACATTTCCTTTCCAAAGAATTATTTAATTCCTTGCAAATGAGAGAGAGTTGCGATTGAGAATCATTCAATTCCTCTCCTTGCTAACACTAAGGGGATCGGGTACTTCTTCGGTTTTTGGCCCAGCCTTTTCTCGCAGAGTATTCCTTCCCTACCATTCTCATTCCCCACCCCTCCACATTCGGAGCGGTTGTTGACTGGGCCAAAAACCGAAGAAGTTCCGGGGAGCGGGCTAATCGGAATCAAAACGACAACCCTACGATATCTCGGTAGTTTTCCCACAGGTTGGAATCAACCAGAAAAGTTGTAATGAAGTACAGCACACACTGAGCCCACAATCAAGTGTAGCATCCCGACTCGATTTTCCAACTGGGAGACAAGCAGGCGTTCAAAGTCGTCGCGTCCAGCACGAGCTCTGCCCATAAGGTCTCTTCCGTACGTCGCTTCAGATTGCGATAGAGCACGAGTGCTATTGAATGTCTATGATCCCCAGTACGACCGTATTTTGGATGTAGCCGTCCTCTCTTGGGGTCTAGTATTTCGGGGCATTTGGTTACTGTATGAGTCAACTCGTGCTACTACCATTCAATAATGGGAAAGCTACCGTAATCCGCATTAATCCGAGAGTTTAGAGAACTCGGTTGGAGTTTAGAGAACACTTATGGGAATGTATGAAAATAAGCCAGTAATTATTTTTAAAACGACGAAAAGTTTAGACAACTTGGTTGGTTTAAGGTAAAGATGCATGCAAGTGAATACATAACAAGTATTATAAATGTGCCATGCTGTTTACAACAAATACCCACCCATATCAAGAGAAGTCTCTAGAGAGCTCTTATTTGCTTCGCAAAATGGCGACGCTGGTAACTTCTTCGCTCCCTTGATACCCGATCAACTTGGTTTGGAATTTGAGTTTGGCCCTAATGAGGGCCGTTGGGGATCAACTTGGTTTGGAATAGGTGTGTGGCCCTAAAGAGGGCCGTTGGGTTCTGGGCGTTTGCATCCGCGCGAGCACTCGTCGGGATCAGAGGACTTATCCACCGTATCCGTAGAGGCTGCGGTCCTGGCGCTAGAGAGGGTAGACGACGACCACAGAGTGGCGAATACCTTGGAAAGAGTTGAATTAATTGAGAGAACAATGAAAATCACATGACATCAATTTGAAAGTTTGACAGAGTCAATAGGAGAAAAAGAAGAAGAAAAAACAACTTAAATAAACACACGACGCATAGATTATCATTGTACTCGCTTAACAGAACCGCGAAAATAGCGAGCTAACAGCGCTAATCGAGGGAAATCACTATAACGTATCACAAAACTCATTAGGAAATAAGGAAGCTTCCAGAAACTTCAATGAAATTAAAAAAATAATTATGCGATCCGACAATATTACAAAAACGCGCATGCGAGTCATGCGAGTCAACGTTGCGAGTGCGAGTCAGAGTGCGAGTGCGAGTACTTTGGTGTTCGCCCATTTTTATTCACAGCCCGTTGCTGGGTTCGGGGAGCCGGAACCGCGCGGACGCGTCTCTCACGCGTCGCGGCTCAAACTACGAAAGCACCTTTATCTGACTTATTACTCTTTTTTTGGCTTTGTAAACTTCTCAGGAGATGCGCAAGCGGTCAACTTACATGATGAGACTTAGCAAATTAATAAATATTTAATGGCTGATTTTATATTATTTTTCAAAGGCAGGAGCCGGCGAAAAGTTACCATGTTGGCACAAAAAACATGAAAGATATCAGTGATTACTGAACTATTTACTTGCTTTCATGATTCATGTGGTCAAGTGGAATGTCCTCTACAACTTTTGGTTGCCAAATTCTTAATTAATTGTACTTTAACTCTATAAGTACCAAAAGAACGTATTTTACGTTGTAAACTGCAACTGAAAGATCTCTCCGAATACTGAACCAAATTCTTCGTTCTTGGTCTCAAACGATTTCTGATGTCCGGCGCTACAACTTTTGGTTGCCAAAATTAAAATATTAGGGCAAATTAACGAAATCGCGTAAAAATGCGTGAAACGTCGCCACCATTCGCGCACTCGCGACGCGTCAAAAAGTGGTCGCGTCGCGGCAACAGGACCGAACTGTTGACTGAAGGGCAACGGGCTGTGTTATTGAGTGGAAATAATTTTAAAAATGGACCGCCTTTTTCGGACCGCGGACCGCCTTTTAGTCCATTCTGGGACCGCGGACCGCGGACCGCCTTTTAGTCTATCCCTGTGCCCCGTCAAACTGACACTCTCGAAAAATCTATATTTCGCACGCGTCGCGGTCGCGCGTTGCGTGTGCGATGACCCAAAGTGGGCGGAGCCTCGACGATAATTCGTGTTGAGTCAAAAATCGCATTCTCAAGAATTCAGAATGCCGGAATATTCATAAAAATAGAAATTTTGGCGAGTTCGACTAATTAATGAGCAAATTCGACTAAGCTCCGCCCACTTTGGGTCATCGCACACGCAACGCGTGCGAAATATCGATTTTTCGAGAGTGTCAGTTTGACGGGGCACACGAACTGAGTTACCATGCAAAATTTCAGCCTGATCTGTTCAGTCTCCGCTGAGCAATCATGATTTTATGACATCTTATGATAAGTTATCATAAGTTATCATAAACGGTTCACATTATGTCATTTTGACTGTATTCCACATTATTTATTGAGTTGCGATTATTTGATAAATGTATTACAAGTACTTTTACAAGTACTCATCACAAACAACATTTAAATCTTTTTATTGCCTACTGTCATAATTTAAGAAGTCAATATTTACAAGTGATTAAGGACAAAACATTGTAAGGTAGGTAACCTGTGTATAGAATGTAAGTTAAAGATCAAGATATGATATTAAGAGTACGAGATCACATAGTGGAATCTTTTCTTTCGGAGGTATCATGGTCTTCATGTGCTCCTCTTCCTTCCGTTGATTGAACTATGAACTTCAATTTTCGTTTGAGTGAATCACTCATTGAATCGATGATTTCATTTATGTCTTTCTTCACGGAATCTCCAACGATGACGTATCTAGAAAAAGAGCGATAATAGAGTAAGAAAAGTGGAGGATTCATACTTGAAATGGTAGAGTAGATCACAGATAGCATCTTCCTTCGTGCGATTCACTGCGATCTTCTTGAGCAATCGATAGATGAGAATGACCACTCGGAAACACTGCAAAGGGAATAAGAATTCATGAGTCGTTCTCATTCAACTCAATCTATCAATATGAATTTTCTCCTTAGAATCAGCAATTCTCTGTAGAAGAGGGATGAGAATGTGAAGAGCAAGGAATAAATCCTTCTCGGTTTCCACGATCCTCTCCAATTCTTCCTCGAATCGAGACACAAAACTGATCAGAATTGGCTGCAATCAATATTTTCCTCTACCGTAATTTTGACAACACTTCTAAAGTTGTCTTCAGTACTGACCACAGTAGCATGATGCCAGAATGCTTGACTAAGTGCAATGATAGTGTGCACTTTCGTCGGTCTTCGTCCATTCGCTGCACGTTAGTTCAAACTCTGAAACGCAAAGAGGACTATTCTGGGGAGAATGCGGAAGGGTTTCCGGCAACCATCTGGAAAGGCAGCCGAAAACCCGCCGACAAACTCGTCCAAACCGATGCGCGCGTGATTGCTTGCACGTTGGTGCACACTTATCTTCAAGCCACGCCCCCTTTTTTCTCTCAACGGAAATTTGTTTTATTTTTGCTTTTCGTCATATTTCATTTGATTTCTTAAGAAAACTTCTTTATCTACACAAAACAATCATCATTTCATCACACGATGGGAGCATAAAGCACGAACATTAGCACAGTGGGAATAATTCAACATTTGATAAGAAAATCACAGAACAATTATTTCCAACAGGCAGTATAATAAAGACAGATAACAATCAATGACATAGGTTCTGTATTTAAAAAAATTCTACGACACATCAATTTCATGTCTAATTTATTCTACTGTAAAGGGGAAATCAAGGAGATCTCAATCTCTTCTTTCTTCATTCACATATACGATGTGTTCTTCCTCTTGTACGTACTCGTCTCGATCATTGAAGACGCAGTTCGATAACCACCCAAGATTTCTTATCTTTCCTTGACGAAAAGTTTCCCTGAAAAGAAGGGCTTAGTCAGTTCTAGTATTAGTCAGATAATACTTGTAGAGCAAATCGTCTATGTGAAAATTAAATATTGAGGAATGAGCTGTTTGAACCGCCGTAATTCATTGAAAACGACTCATCGCAAAGAGTGAGGCTTTAAAAGCGCGTTTCACTAGGGAGTAAACAAGTGCGGTTATTCATAAGTCATTTTCGCCAAACTAGTAGAAACAATCTCAAACTTCACTCACATCGCTTCTCCGAGTAATTCCTTAAAGGTTGCAACATGAGACATCCGTTAAAACTTCATGTGAAAGAGGGAAAGAGAGCCCTGAGATAAGAATTGAATGAGCCGTTAGAAGAAAGACTCACGAGAACATGTTGAGAAGGAGCCATGAATTCCATATTGCCAGTTATTGCTTGGATGCTCTACTAATTGCACGAAATTCACTGTCATAGCAGTAATCGTCGTCTGGAAGATAGGGATTATACTTGCCCCCCCCCTCTTATTTGCCCTTACCTGATCATTAAAATTACAAGATGAACAGATGGTAACCACTCAAGATTCGTGGCACATTCGTTACAACGATAGTTATGTGCAGCTAGTACTTTCTCTCGATAGATATTCATATTCGAAGAAAGAACAAGACTAGTAGCGAGGAAAGGAGCACACATTCGACCAACGGAAGATGTACACTTATCGTGAGTACTAAGGCCACAACTTAAAATAAGATCAACAATCATTTATTGTTATAAATGACTCTTATGCAGTCGTATTCCGTACTGCAAAAGTATAAAGTACGCTTTAACTCACATTTTCATCTCCTCCATATATGTTTATATTTCGAAATAGTCATTAACACATTGGATTCACTTCCTCGAATAGATTGAATGACGAATCAATGACCACTTGCACGAACAATCTAAATAGGAATATTGAATCAATCGATTGAAAAAGCATTTCAACTTATTCTTTCTCTCCATCTTCATCGAAAATTGTCAGTCCCTCCAATCCCCATTGAACTAATTGATCCAGATATCCCTTTCGAATAGTGCTTTCTTCCTTCAATGATCATACACAGTAATCAATACTTGATTGTAAATCCATACCTTTTCATCCGAATCACTCAGTAGACAGAGTTTCTCTTTGCATAAGTTAATTGCGATGCCAATTTCTTCTTTTCTATAACGAAAAAGGCACAATTCCACTTGATTGTTTATAGGCTGTCTAAAATGTGCTAAAACTCTGGGAATTATGTCAACTAGATATCTAGCAATTACATTTACTAACCTTTCAACCGTCACTACCCACGTTCGGTTCTCTTGGGTCACTTCAGGGGGTCAGCGATTAGTTACCCTGAGATATGCTTAACGATTTAGCACAAATATTAAAAAGATAACTACTAGTAATATAAATAACAAGAAGTAAAACAGTGAAGCCGAGCAATGCAGCAAGCCAGCACGCGACGCGTGGGTTACGCGTCGCGGCTCATACTCTTCCGCAAACTCGTCCGACAAGTTTTCGGAAGGGTTTCTGGAATACTTTCCGGAAACCTTTCCAAATACTTTTCGGAATACTTCTCTGTTGGTTTCGGAGAAGGCAGCATTTGGTGTGGCGCCAGATCCGTCAAAAAGTTTTTGCGTACTACACAACACTACGCCGACTTGTCCTAATCCTGCCGCCTTTTCCCAAGTCCCAGAGGGGCAGATTTCCCTGGGGATGGGAAGAGCTATAGTGGGGTTATGAAACAAGCCCGCGTGGTGTAGTGGTAAGTTTTTTCTGTTGTGGATCCGAAGGCCGGGGGTTCGACCCCCGGCCAGGGCAAGTGTCTATTGCTGCCTGCCACACCTATTGCAAAATTTGCCTGTGACTGAATCGATGTGGCTGCCTTCTCATACGTTTCCATTATGATCTGATCGATTGTTAGATCTGAATAAAGAGAGAATCATTGTCTTCGTTCTCCATTCAGTGTACGTACGTTCAATTGGTTCTCCGAATAAACTCGTGATCTCCTCTAAGAGGAAGTTAGTGTAGGCATACGGAAGAGTTGTGAGAATGAGAGAAACTGCGTTCAGATAGAGGAGAGGGCGGTTCAATTCTCTGAAGAATTTATAATCTACCGGTATAGGGACCACCATCAAAAGAGCCGGAGAAAAAAGGCCGGAAAAAAGTGTGAGTAGCGGAATCCGGGAAAACATCCGGGAGCGGCGTTCAGATTAACGGAGTTCAAAGTGGTCACACTCGTGATTTCGATTTTTATTCACATTATTTTTACTTTTATGAGCGAAAAATATACTTTAACCTGAAAGGCCGCGACTTTTGTTGTTATGTGCGCTAAATAGGCCCCATGGACAACCCCTGCGCCAAAAATGCCGCAATTTTCCCGTCGCCCGCGGCCGTTATCGTCGAAATTCGGTTTTGACCGCTCCGACCTTGCCATTTATCTTTCAAAAACTTGCTTGCACTGTCCCACATTGGTTATAGCTGCGGATAATTGTTGTTAATACTTTATCAGTGACCCATTCTCAGTTCCCTGCGCGAATTTGAAGGCGATCCGCCAGTTCCCAACGATGGTGCATGCTATAATATGATGGGATTTTCCTTTTGTTCTTTATTTTTTCTACTTTCGTCGCTTGCACTGTCCTTATTTGACGAGGGCCGCGCATTATCGCTGTTGATAGTTGATTACCAACCCCTGGGCCACAACCTCCTCCATTTTGACGCGAATCGGTAGGTGCCCGCGGATGGTGCATGCGAAAACGTCCCAGATGCGTTGTTTTTTATAGCTTTTTAATCGAGGGGGAAATCATAAAGAATCGAGGGAGAACATGACACTGAATCGAGGGAAAGCATGGCATGTGGAATTCAACAGATAAACTTTTTTTTCAAAAAAACAATTTAAAAAATTTGAACCGGAACCGGGAAATAGACAGTCTCAGCCGGGACCGTCACCATAGCCGGAGCTGGGACAAACGTCGCCTTGGCGTGGTGTGACTCTCGTTTTGAAGCTAGAGACTTTGTTTATTTTGCAGATATCTTTTTTCTTTTTTTATTATTTTTAATTTTTCTTTTTGGAAATTCATTCCACACCTATGGACTAATGATCACGATAACCCTTGACCTCCCAAATAAAAATTCGAGATTTTGATGGTGGTCCCTACTACCGGTATGAAAACAACAAGAATACACTTATTCCTGATATAAAATATTGATGAATGCTCTTCCAAGTACTCGATTGTCGAATGAAGAAGCGAGCATTTCACATGCTATTGAGTAGAGGGAATGACCCTGGGGAGATAATTCAGATGACCGCCAATCTCCCGTGTAGAAGGTTGTCGCACAACGGGGATCAGCATCTAGAGTATCGCCAGTAGGGATGACCAGACAATTCCAATTCTCAAGTACTTGAATCTCGCGAAAGAGAGACGCTGCTCTCTCGTCAAGAATTGACAGACAGTGAGAGTGAAAATGCAAATGACCCAAGTACTTGGGTGAGAGTCAATTCCAACCAATTCCGATTTGCATGTCATTCTCTTCTCTCCTCCCTCTCTCACTCAGTCAAGTAATTGACTCTCCCCCCCCCCCCCCAAGTACTTGGGGGTCATTCTCCCCTCTCTCAAGTACTTGGGTCGATTTGCATCACCGATCAGCTCTCTGACTCGGAATTTAATGAGAGCAGGAGGAAAGGGCAGAAAGAGGAAAAAAATTGAGAATTGTTTGACATCACTAATCGCCAGGACTAAAATGGAGATGGATAATAATGAGATCGACGTTCCTACTAAAGATTATGACGAATATTGGCAGTAAGAAATCAACTGACCAGTGTCCAATATGGAAATTTCAAAAAATTTCATTCATTGCATCTCCTTCACTCGTCGATAATGGTTTATCACTTATGAAATGGGGAGAGAATGGACATTGGCCATGATTGAATTTAACCACCGATAGAACAAACTGAAATTACTCGGTGCTAGTCCATCCGATGATTCACTGATCATAACATCGCTCCTGCTTGAGATTATCCCCAGATGAATCCCTTAGCTTCTATTCTAGGACTTATTGTGGGAGGCTAATAATGGGATGAAGACTACAGTCAATATGACACAATATGAACCGTTTGCCGCAACTTGCCGGAAGTTGCTGCAAGATCATGCAAAACTGTGATTACGGAGCGGAGACTACTTCAATCACCCTGAAATTTTGGGTGGAAGCATATTTCGTGACCCCCGTTAAAATGACATTCTCGAAAAATCGATATCTCGCGCGCGTCGCGGTCACGCGTTGCGGTCGCGCACGCGTCGAGTGGGCGGGGCTTAGTACTAAAATTGGGAATTGTGCATCGCGAGAGCTCAGAATATTTAAATATCGATAAAAAATATTTTTTTGCTAATAATACGCGAAAATAAACAAATTGACGTAAGCTCCGCCAACGCGACGCGCGCGCGACCGCAACGCGTGACCGCGACGCGTGCGAGATATCGATTTTTCGAAAATGTCATTTTAACGGGGGTCACGAAATATGCTACCACCCAAAATTTCAGAGTGATTGAAGTAGTCTCCGCTCCGTAATCACAGTTTTGCATGATCTTGCAGCAACTTCCGGCAAGTTGCGGCAAACGGTTCATATTGTGTCATATTGACTGTACACCTTAAGACGGGAATTCGACCCTTGGCACTTGCCAGGCGACTCCAGTACAATAGATGCAATCCCTAGCGGTTGGTTCTAGTGAGAGTTATACTAAAGAGTGAAAGTGGGATGAGAGATGAATAAGGAGATAAGCTCCTTATGAAACATATCGGGAAACATATAAAGATTACTGAGATAACACTTTATGATCTGACAACAACATTACAATGACAGTCTCACCAGAGCTAGCATGTTGGCCTCCTAGCTACTGGTGAGCGAATCCTTATATTGGGAATATCCAAACTGGTTCCCAACAATGGCGGCTCGATCTTCCCATTGTCCCTTTATCTCGCTCTTAGCGCAGCAGATCCTAGTTGCGCTAGTGACGTAAGGGACTCTCCCATAACAAAATAAGGGCCATTACGATTGAAGGGTGGGATCGAATAACGTTTTTTTGTTGTAGATGAATACTCACTAATTTGGCTTTCGCTCTCATTTTGAGTATTTGTCTTCTCTTGTCGATCTCCAAATGAGAATCTCTCGGATCTGTATGACCATAGAGAAGATTCATTACGGAGAGACAATAAGTGAGAGGATAGGGATGGAATCGATAGAGGGCTGAGAAGGCATCCACTAATTCCTGTAATTATCCATTGTAGAGAAAGAATGACGAGATTTATTCGAGTGGGGGTCAATTATTTAGGAGCGAAGTACGCGGACGTTGCTCCACCAGCAGCTCACAGCATTCCAAACCCTCGAAGAACAAGCCAGAACCCCTAGGAGCTAAAGTTCAGTCCCCCGCACCCACCTCATGCCGCAACGGTTTGCGAGGGCATGTGGCTGCACCAACGAGGCCTCTTTGCTCACATTTTTAGGTAAAAAGACAGGAGAGAGTCGGGATTGTTTCACCCACTACTCTGCCTGTCGATCGAGTGCCATATCAAATATACTTTATCACTCAACACTAAGAAAATAGCAACTAACAAATCGGTAAAATCACATGCTGGGAGACCCAACAACTCCTTTTTCAAGCAGTTGAGGGCCGCCCCCTGTGCAATATTTATAATGTATTTATTGTACAAAACATTATAAAAAATAATTATAGAAAATTGAAAAGTTCTTGCACGGGGTGAGGGATTTCGAATGACGATTACTTTTCAAATTCTTGATGTTCTTGAGTGCGCAGTCGAGGGTGTTCTTGTAGAGGACGTCCTTGCGATCAGACTGCATCATCATGCGTCTTCCGACGGTATCCCACGGGTATGAAAGGATTCCGGATCCGACAGTCACGAACTGAGAAAGAGGACAATAATAAATTCACTACTTTTGTCAACATACCTGAGCGATTCCCCAAGCGGCAAAGAAGTTAAGCTTCTTCTCCGAGGCGAAGACCATCTTGGCGGTATCGAACATTCCGAAGTAGGCGGCGCGGTAAATAATGATACCCTGGACGGATACGAAGAATCCTTTGTAGAGACCAATGGGTCCGTCAGACTTGACAATCTTGATCAAGCAGTCGGCGAGACCCTGTAAATAAAATAAATAAATACTTGTCACTTGGCAATAAGAGGTTAGCGGGCCCGCAATGGAAGGGGGTCACATTGCGGCCCGCATCGAAAAGGAGAAAAGGCGACTTCACTATACGGCGACAATAAGAAATCAGCGTGCGAAATAACCGACCTTGAACTCTCTGCTGCCTCCCTTTCCGATGTCAGCGCCGAGGCGGATTCTCGCGAAGCCGAAGCGTCTTGCACCTACAAAGAATTTACTTCAATGGTGCAATAAGCATCACCTCGCTTGATACAAAGAATATAGAGAGAAAAGAAGAAACCTGGAGGAGCTTGACACGCTCGATAGGGGCGACGGCGGCGGCCGTTCCTCTAGTAGCCAGATCAAGGAAGAACTTTCCGGTATCGAAACCCTTAGATTCCTTGGCCATGATCGACTCTTCGCTGTACCGAGTCTGGAAACGATGCGATAACTGCATTGTAGGTATGATAAAAACAGATTTACGTGTCAAGAGCGATAATTCAATGGCAAGTATGACTATTTCGATAAAATAGAATGGAAGCGCTATCATCGAGGGTCAAATGAAGTTTGCTGATTTCATTTTTCACCTCACATTGAATAAAACAACGGATATGACGGCGCTTCCGACAGTTAATAGTAACGCATATATAAAACAAACAAAACTACATAAATAAATATAGAAAAATAACGAAATATTGATGGTAAAATCAGCTCGTCTTTGCACACGATGACAAATATTTGACGCTTTTTCTTACCGTAATTTCGCAAAATTTTAAGGATTTTCCGCGCGAGACAAATATTCTCCAGTCATCGTTGTGGCTTGTTCTTCGAGATTTTTTCCCTTGTGTGGAATGCTGTGAGCTCCTCCAGATACACCGAAGTATGCAGATTGACCAGGGATTGCTGATCCTCCAGCGGGTTTGGGAGCAGCAGCTCCTACTCCTCCACCGATCTTGAGAAGAGGATGACCATAATAAGAAGGTTGAAGATCGTAGACACGTGAATGGGGAAATGTTGTACGTCGACGCTGCAAGAGAATCCTCTTCATTCCCTCCGCCCCCCCCCCCCCCATCTCCCCTTCCTCCTTCTCTTCACTAGACTTTGAAAAGTAACACAACTAGTTATTTCATTCCGCGTCGACGCACCTTTATAGTAACTAGTTACGAATGAAAGTAACTAGTTTCGAGAGTCTTTCGTAACTAGTTACGAAAGAACTAGCGCCCTTCGGGTCAAGTGAATACTTGATTACGGAAAATAATTTATTGGATCACGAATTGAAAGTAAGCTTTATGCGTAAAAAAACAAAACAACCGTTTTTATCACATCCTGGATTTCAAAGTCCATCTGGTGTCCCCCCACAAGTTGGAATCAAGCTTGATTCCAACTTGTGGGACAAATCTCTCAGTTTTCAAACTCTCTCGCTTTGTCTCTTTCTCTAATGCTGAATTCATAGTCACTCATTCCTCATTTTGATGAATCAATTCGCTGTATCAAAAACACACTTCATAGTCGAAAAACTGATAGACCATTTTGCCCCATCAACCTCTCTCCTCCCCTCTCACTCGTCTCATTTTCACTATCGAGTAGACTTTGAAAAGTAACACAACTAGTTATTTCATTCCGCGTCGACGCACCTTAATAGACCGGTCCGTAACTAGTTACGAATGAAAGTAACTAGTTTCGAGAGTCTTTCGTAACTAGTTACGAAAGAATGCCATGTGACAATGCGAATTTTCCAAATGGAAATCTTATTCTACCTCCTCTCGTTAGTATCAACAGATCCCTCGCTAGTATCACCCCTGAATGAATTAGCTATCGAGGAAGATTGTGATACTAGTGAGTGAGATCGTGATGTTAGTGATAAAGATGGTGATACTAGCCAGGGGTTGGTCCACTACCTTGGTGGAATTTGATTTTTACTTGGATAATTCACATTACCACGTGACATTCTTTCGTAACTAGTTACGAAATCTTTCATAACTAGTTACGAAACCGCTCTCGTAAAGTCGAAGAGTGAGGAATGAGAGATCAATAATGTCTTTCGTAACTAGTTACATTGTTAATAAACTGTTACTTTTCAAAGTCTAAGGGGGAGGAGGGGAGAGAGGGGAGGCAGATAGGCATATGTAAATCAAAAGCGCACGCTTAATCAAATCCTCTGTTCAAATTCCCCGCCTTTGCCTGGACTCAGGGGAATTCTGGAACTATGCCAGATCGCTATAACTCGGTTCATTGATGTCGTAAAGACATGGGAGTTTCAGATGTCTGATATGGTTATGGATTGCTATCATCTGACGTTGACAGATTGGTCACCAAAATATTCTTGTTACTCCTCCTTTAATCGGAGATATCCGAAACAGTAAATCTTCGAGGAGCGATATCTCTTATACTCAATCACGAGCTGTTCCCTTCCAAGTATCATTGGGTAAGTGTATAAAAACAGAAAAGATTTGTAATACCTATTCATTGTAGAAATGCAATCCCCCTCAATGGTGGCCAGAAGTTGTCGAATTCAAGACATTTTGTAAGAAGAGATCGAGTCCTCAAGGTACTTTTCAATGCGAGCGTCGATAATCAGCTATATGCAGGTCCTCCCATTGATCAAATGAGATTAATATTGTCATCCTACAAAGAATTCAACTCTGCTAAAACGGAGGCTATTCACCGACAAGGCCTTTATTAGTTCACACAAACTACCGCGATTATTATTAGCAGTTGTGATGTAACGTAACCAAGGCTGGGTTACTCGTCGTGGGCTAGTGGGGGCATGTGGTGTAGTGGTGTGTGGTGTGGTGTGGTGGTGCGACGGGTGCGTAGTGTGGCGTGTGTAGAATGGCGCACCGATGGCACACGGCCGCCGCCCGCTCACTGAGCCTTGCTCGAGGCACTGTGCTGGGTCTTGGCGGTCTTGGGATCGGCCTCAGCCTGCACGGCATGGAGATGAGGAGGAAGGTACTGGTTGAGCATGCCCAGCTTGTAGGCGACGCCGGCGCCGACAGCGACGAAGAGAACGAAGAGGACGAGGAATCCCATGATGAAAAGTGACTCATATTCATATTCATAATGAAGATAGAGACAAATTGATCGAGGTAAGTAATTTTCATCAAACTTTACTCTGGTGTGCGAATCCAACTTGGATCCAAGCAAAAAACCAAGTTGCGACCAGGCTTGGGGGCAACTTGGATTGTTGCTTGGATCCAACTTGGAAATTTGCTTGGATCCAACTTGGAAAGGGGTTACGGTAGCCTTCTTTTTTTATTGATTGATGATATGAGTTACAGTAATCTCATACAGTAACCAAAGGCTCCGCACGGTTAGACCATGTCGGGCCGGTCACATCCAAAATACGGTCCTACTGGGAACCGTAGACAGTCAATCACACTCGTGCCCGAAGGCAGTCAAAACAGAGCTGCGAAAAAGGACCTTATAGGCTTGGTGTGTGTTAGACGCAACGGGGCAAGAACTGCCTGCTTGGATCCAAGTTGGATTCCTGCTTGGATCCAAGTTGGGTTCCCGAGGCCGGGATACTGTACTTGGATCCAAGTTGGAAACCCCTTTTTACTTGGATCCAAGTTGGGTTCCCGAGGCCGGGATACTGTACTTGGATCCAAGTTGGAAACCCCTTTTTACTTGGATCCAAGTTGGATTCGCACACCAGAGATTACACTTCAAATTCTTTAGTTCATTGCGATAAGGGGCATTGTTCTTCGAGGTGACGAGAGAATTGGGAGAAAAAATGAGAAATCGTGCAGTCCCTCGCTTGTGTCCCTTTCTCCATTGCTGGTATCTTCATTCCCCTCGTTAGTATTCCCATCTATCTCGTTAATATCCCCATCATTCTTCCGGTACTATCCCCATCACCGCCCCCAGAGATTTCCCGAAACTTGAAGATACTACATTGACTGTTTATTATACCTTCCACTTGACTGAGATAGTGATCGTGTACATTTTCTGATATCCATTGCTCGTCGATTGATTGCATCCGATTCATCTCGATCCAGTCTTTTCTAAACAATCTTGACGCACTCGTTTCTCTTGATTGAGTCGTTTTGAGACCTAGTTGATCTGAGATGTATGAAATCTTAATCAATCGATGTATGAAATCTTATTCAATCGTGCCCAGTGGGCAGGATCTTTATATATCGTAGGGACAATTGCAACGAATTCGAATAACAATTAGACTAGTGTTCTACGAAAGCTAGTTTCTGCGGTTGACAGTGCCACGCGTCAATAAGAAATCGTGCAGTCCCTCGCTTGTGTCCCTTTCTCCATTGCTGGTATCTTCATTCCCCTCGTTAGTACTCCCATCTATCTCGTTAATATCCCCATTATTCTTCCGGTACTATCCCCATCACCGCCCCCAGAGATTTCCCGAAACTTGAAGATACTACATTGACTGTTTATTATACCTTCCACTTGACTGAGATAGTGATCGTGTACATTTTCTGATATCCATTGCTCGTCGATTGATTGCATCCGATTCATCTCGATCCAGTCTTTTCTAAACAATCTTGACGCACTCGTTTCTCTTGATTGAGTCGTTTTGAGACCTAGTTGATCTGAGATGTATGAAATCTTAATCAATCGATGTATGAAATCTTATTCAATCGTGCCCAGTGGGCAGGATCTTTATATATCGTAGGGACAATTGCAACGAATTCGAATAACAATTAGACTAGTGTTCTACGAAAGCTAGTTTCTGCGGTTGACAGTGCCACGCGTCAATAAGAAATCGTGCAGTCCCTCGCTTGTGTCCCTTTCTCCATTGCTGGTATCTTCATTCCCCTCGTTAGTACTCCCATCTATCTCGTTAATATCCCCATCATTCTTCCGGTACTATCCCCATCACCGCTCCCAGACACAATTAGTTTGTACAATTAGACTAGTGTTCTACACGGAAAGATCCGGTGAGAATAGGAGAGATTAAAACGCAGTCTCTGTAAGAACGCAGGTGGGAGTGCACAACTCCGTCAGAATGATCGCCCCGCACTCAAACTTCACCAACATGACCCTTAGGGACGATATTTACGATTTTTGATCTTTGATCCCAAAAATGTTGATCTTTGATCTTTGAAAAAAATTTCAAGTAGCCCTATCATGTTATAGCTCATTCGAAAGAGCATGAAAAGTTATGTTATTTCCTGAAATTTCGTCCATTTTTGATAATCCATATTCGAGAAACACGAAGAAACGACGAATTTTAAGGGTTTTTTGTTAAACTTTGTGGTAGCAGCCCTACTCAAAGTCATTTGCTGCCTCTGGATTCGACATATATTTTGTATGTCTGTATGTGTAACAACTTTTTGTGGTCGACAGGAGGATCATTCAGTGCCGAAGAATCGAAAAGATGGTTTGCATGTGGCACACTTGCTCAATTTTAGTGATTCTGCCTGTCATGATTCTTGTCGGAAACGATAATAGGCAGTCGTTTAAACCTCAAATAATGTTTTTTCGTTATTTTCAACCATTTGCAGATTTTTGCTCAACATTTTGACCATATCTGCGAACTTGACTTACCTTGACTTTTTTCACATAAGGGTCCCCCCTTATGTGAAAAAATGGTTTTGGGCACATGTCAGAATCGATGACAATACCATGTAGGATAGCACTTAAACTAACATAAAACAATTTTTTGACCACCCGAAAGTACTTTTTATCGTGTTCGAGGTCTCATTTTGACATGTGCCCAAAACCATTTTTTCACATAAGGGGGGACCCTTATGTGAAAAAAGTCAAGGTAAGTCAAGTTCGCAGATATGGTCAAAATGTTGACAAAAACTCTGCAAATGGTTGAAAATAACGAAAAAACATTATTTGAGGTTTAAACGACTGCCTATTATCGTTTCCGACAAGAATCATGACAGGCAGAATCACTAAAATTGAGCAAGTGTGCCACATGCAAACCATCTTTTCGATTCTTCGGCACTGAATGATCCTCCTGTCGACCACAAAAAGTTGTTACACATACAGACATACAAAATATATGTCGAATCCAGAGGCAGCAAATGACTTTGAGTAGGGCTGCTACCACAAAGTTTAACAAAAAACCCTTAAAATTCGTCGTTTCTTCGTGTTTCTCGAATATGGATTATCAAAAATGGACGAAATTTCAGGAAATAACATAACTTTTCATGCTCTTTCGAATGAGCTATAACATGATAGGGCTACTTGAAATTTTTTCAAAGATCAAAGATCAACATTTTTGGGATCAAAGATCAAAAATCGTAAATATCGTCCCTAAGGGTCATGTTGGTGAAGTATGGGCGCGGGGCGATTGTTTTGACGGAGTTGTACCACTATCAGCCCCTTTCCCTGCGTTCTTACAGAGACTGCGTTTTAAGAGAGAGCAGAGAAAAAAAATAATCAGAAAACGCTCTCTCTCGAGCTCTCTCAGAATGTAACGCTATTTCGCTGTATAGATGCCCCGCTAAATACAGATACGATCGAAAAATAAAGTCGAACTATAGTATTCGAATACGCTTAAGAGACCGGATCTGAGAAAAGTGAGCACCCCCCGGACATCGCTCCAGGATTTTCGATTCCGGTCTCCATGTTCATAGGGCAAGAGGGGTCTTTGACCTTGTTTACAAAAATGATGACGTCACCGGCCGTATTGCGAAATGCGGCGCGCCATATGCGGGCATGTGGACAAGTGATGAAAATTCATAATTTCTCAACCGAATAAGATAGAACCAAAATTCCTTTTGCAGTATATTAGGCATGCCCTGAGCGTACTAAAACACCATTGGGATCAACATTTGATCGATTCTGATATTGACTTTTCGGCTTCAAATTTCACATTTTCCGAGTTCTTTATATCGCGATGCCTTTTCTGCCCACACAAAATAGGTATGTGGGAATATCACATTTTGACGCAAAGTTGTTTCTTGTTCCGCGCGTAACGAAATGGCTATTAAACTACAGTCGCGTTTAAAATTAAGCTTTAATTATATAATTGGGGCTTAATGAACGCGAAACCATACCAGAAATTGAGTTTTATCATTAAAAACTAAGAAAAAATAGTGAAAATACGCGGAAAACGAAGTGAAAGTGGGCGGAGCTAACGCGTTTGCCGCACGCAATAGTTTAATAGGTGTGCAATTACAATCGTATCATTTTAAAAATGTGATACCCCACATCATGTTTTTTGAAAAGTTGAATTGAATGTAGGGACCACCATCAAAATCTCGAATTTTTATTTGGGAGGTCAAGGGTTATCGTGATCATTAGTCCATAGGTGTGGAATGAATTTCCAAAAAGAAAAATTAAAAATAATAAAAAAAGAAAAAAGATATCTGCAAAATAAACAAAGTCTCTAGCTTCAAAACGAGAGTCACACCACGCCAAGGCGACGTTTGTCCCAGCTCCGGCTATGGTGACGGTCCCGGCTGAGACTGTCTATTTCCCGGTTCCGGTTCAAATTTTTTAAATTGTTTTTTTGAAAAAAAAGTTTATCTGTTGAATTCCACATGCCATGCTTTCCCTCGATTCAGTGTCATGTTCTCCCTCGATTCTTTATGATTTCCCCCTCGATTAAAAAGCTATAAAAAACAACGCATCTGGGACGTTTTCGCATGCACCATCCGCGGGCACCTACCGATTCGCGTCAAAATGGAGGAGGTTGTGGCCCAGGGGTTGGTAATCAACTATCAACAGCGATAATGCGCGGCCCTCGTCAAATAAGGACAGTGCAAGCGACGAAAGTAGAAAAAATAAAGAACAAAAGGAAAATCCCATCATATTATAGCATGCACCATCGTTGGGAACTGGCGGATCGCCTTCAAATTCGCGCAGGGAACTGAGAATGGGTCACTGATAAAGTATTAACAACAATTATCCGCAGCTATAACCAATGTGGGACAGTGCAAGCAAGTTTTTGAAAGATAAATGGCAAGGTCGGAGCGGTCAAAACCGAATTTCGACGATAACGGCCGCGGGCGACGGGAAAATTGCGGCATTTTTGGCGCAGGGGTTGTCCATGGGGCCTATTTAGCGCACATAACAACAAAAGTCGCGGCCTTTCAGGTTAAAGTATATTTTTCGCTCATAAAAGTAAAAATAATGTGAATAAAAATCGAAATCACGAGTGTGACCACTTTGAACTCCGTTAATCTGAACGCCGGTCCCGGATGTTTTCCCGGATTCCGCTACTCACACTTTTTTCCGGCCTTTTTTCTCCGGCTCTTTTGATGGTGGTCCCTAAATTGAATGGTCCCAAGTCTGCCCGAGGTCGGCAATTTCATGCATTTTTTCACTCTTTTCTTTGTAAATCGAGTCCTTTTCGGCAGTATATTACTCCACAAGTATAATTATACACTGTATGATACACTCAAAGCATAATTGTTTCGTTTGGAATTCCGCCCATTGCCATTTTTTTCGAAAACTTTTTCATTTCTTCAGTGTTTCGCGAAGCGAAATATCGCTCAAACTTAAAGTTAAATTCGTTTATGAACATTATCATAGTGATTGGCAAGCGATGCAAGCGTAAAAAACGCTTGTTGTTCACTGACCACAGAGTGAGAGAGAAAGAGAATCTGCCTCTCTAGCCAACCCACAGTTGAAACGCCATGCGCTTCGCTATCCCGTTGCTCCTTCTTCTCTCCTCATTCTTCTTCATCTCCAATGGTCATCCTTGGGGTGATCTCTCCCATCGTCATCGAAGATCAGACGACGATGGAGGAGGGACAGGCAAAGATGCTGGGAAGGAATGCTATTTCTCCAAGGAAAGGAAAACTGCTCATGAGAAACTTCCACGCACTGCTCACTCAAAAGTATCCACGAAATGTGGTGGATCAGGTATAATATATAGTCATACAGTGTGCCAGAATTTCAGGCTGTCGGAACTGATGGATGAAGAGCTGATGACTGATGGTCGGAACTGAATGTAAATATTCTATATCAAGCGCCTAATTACCCGCTCTAATTATGGAAAGAGGAGAAGGACAGTTCGATATTGATTGGACAGATAAAACAAGGTAATTTGTATTGATTTCTGATTTTCATTTGCGACCTAGATAGCTTGAGGAAATTGGAAAGATCGTGATTTGTTCGTTTCATGAAGCAGAACTGGGCCGTAACTGGCACAATAAATAAAAAAATTCTAGAAATTCGTCATTTTATTCAGCCAGGAAATCCGATCCTGCTTGCTCAATGCCTCCTCCATTCTTCCAGCACACAACTAAAGAAGTTCTTTATAATGATCGCCACTACATCGAAGCAGATGAAGCTGAAGCAATCTTGAAGATTATGGGCGTGTTGATCCATCCCGGCCTCTGTAAGGATTATTCTTTTTTTCGGGTTTCGGCTCAGCTCAGGATGTTCCTATATTTTAGTTCAAAAATCAGAACATTTTTTTCAAATCTTTAGAAAAAGGAATTCGATAAAATTCAATAACGAATTCAAGTTCATCTTAGAGAGTTCACTTCAGCTGTTTGTGCTGCACACAATTCTGCTGCTCAAGATATCCTAGCTCAATTCATCGTGTAATCGAAAGGACACAGTATTCATCCTCCCCCTATTGATGGAGATTTCTCGATTACTCCTCATGTCACTCATTAAGAGCGATCCGAGATAAGAGCGTACTCGAGATAAGAGCGATCCGAGCTACTTTCCTCATCTTCGAGAGAACCCTGCTCCAATTAACACTGCATTTATTCCTCCTCCCAAGTTTTCTCAGAAAGTGAAGACAGCTTATGCCAGTTTCATGGAGGGACCGGGTTTTGGACTTGACAGCTCTATAGCTACGAAGAACTGGCACGAACTGGATGATAGAACTCAACGGAGGAAAGCTGAGGGAATCTCGATCGCAACCGATGCAATGGCCCATATGATGGCCCCTCAAGACTCTCTCTCAGGCTCTCAGGACGAAGGCATTCAAGGCTCCTTCTTCTTATGAGCGTCCCCGTCCGAAGGCATTCGTCGAGATGATGATGATGCATGTGAAGAAGGCATTTGATAATGCGCCGATTCGTGCCGAAAGGCTAGCGGCTCTCTCGATGGTGTCTCATCTGCACCTCCCCGAAATTCAGAAATATATAGCCCTATTATCGAGGTATTTCCACGAGGAGGTCCGCAACTATGCTCAGAAAGGTTATCATTTGGTAACCTTTCCTATTCGGAGAGTCAGATTCAACAGACGGAAGATCAACCGGGCACTGGAATTCGTCACCAGGTAAACTCATCAGGGCTGGGGGAGTGGGGCACTATAACGTGAACATTTCAGCTACAAGGTGACCATCAATTCTCCATATGGCACTCGCGAAGTTAAGGATTCGTATGGTCGTTTGATTGAAATCCCCAACACATTGCGATCCATGCGTGTAGGAGAAATATACTCATTGCTTTCCTGGTTTAGTTATTGAATCAGCGTTTTTTACGCTTGCATCGCTTGCCAATCACTATGATAATGTTCATAAACGAATTTAACATTAAGTTTGAGCGATATTTCGCTTCGCGAAACACTGAAGAAATGAAAAAGTTTTCGAAAAAAATGGCAATGGGCGGAATTCCAAACGAAACAATTATGCTTTGAGTGTATCATACAGTGTATAATTATACTTGTGGAGTGGATAATTATACTTTGCCGAAAAGGACTCGATTTACAAAGAAAAGAGTGAAAAAATGCATGAAATTGCCGACCTCGGGCAGACTTGGGACCATTCAATTCAACTTTTCAAAAAACATGATGCTCCAATCCAGTCCATTTGTAGTGGGATTGGTGCAGGAGGAGGTGGGTATTCCCACATACCTATGAGGCCGTTCGCCTAAGAATTGGACAAATCTGAAGGGGTTTGGCACAGCTCAAAAATATTGATTCTCTGAAACTCTCGGATTTAAGGTTCTCGAGGGTGCTGAAGATGATAGGCATATTCTTTTGCAAGTTGACCTCCCGTTGGCTCCAGATGACGTCACGTCGAAATCAGTTTTTTCCTCTTTTTCTCACGTCCCAGGAAAGCCAATATTAAGTGAACATGCCCCCTGGGGTCAAATTACATGCTGATCACACCTGTCAACTTTATTTTTTATCAATTTTAAAAATAATTTTGTTAAATGGAAGTTCTCACCGAGTGGAAAGTGCTCTGTGCGACTATCATAGATCGGACCGGAATGATGCAAGGATTCCAAATATCTATTTCGCGTTTTTTTCCTGCATTCCTGTAAGGTTTTACACAAAAGATAGTTTACCTTCTTGTAAGTAAATTTGACCATCTTTCCTCTTGTTTTGTTCCTTTGATCTCATTCCTTGCTTGATCATCGGACGAGAGGTGAGAGAGCATGGCACGTTAGTTCAAAAGCAGCATTTGGTGTGGCGCCAGATCCGTCAAAATGTTTTTGCTCACTACACAACACTACGCCGACTTGTCCTAATCCTGCCGCCTTTTCCCAAGTCCCAGAGGGGCAGATTTCCCTGGGGATGAGAAGAGCTATAGTTGGGTTGTGAAACAAGCCCGCGTGGTGTAGTGGTAAGTTTTTTCTATTGTGGATCCGAAGGTCGGGGGTTCGACCCCCGGCCAGGGCAAGTGTCTATTGCCGCCTGCTACACCTATTGCAAAATTTGCCTGTGACTGAACTGATGTGATGGGGAATCGAGAGAGAGCAGACAGACAAGAGGAGGAGGAGGCACGTAGGATAGGGATGGGAAGTGCCGGATCAGTCGGATGAGACTCGAGGTAGATCAAAGGGTCCAAACAAGAGGAAAGATGGCCAGATTTACTTACAAGAAGGTAAACTATCTTTTGTGTAAAACCTTACAGGAATGCAGGAAAAAAACGCGAAATAGATATTTGGAATCCTTGCATCGTTCCGGTCCGATCTATGATAGTCGCGCAGAGCACTTTCCACTCGGTGAGAACTTCCATTTAACAAAATTATTTTTAAAATTGATAAAAAATAAAGTTGACAGGTGTGAAGCATGTAATTTGACCCCAGGGCATGTTCACTTAAAGAAGGAGAGGCACGAATGCTGACTCAATTATCATATGCGAGCGGCGCGTGCCGATTTGCATGCGCCGTCTCTTCATTGTCTTTCTCTCACGTTAGTTCAAAGGCAGCATTTGGTGTGGCGCCAGATCCGTCAAAAAGTTTTTGCTTACTACACAACACTACGCCGACTTGTCCTAATCCTGCCGCCTTTTCCCAAGTCCCAGAGGGGCAGATTTCCCTGGGAATGGGAAGAGCTATAGCGGGGTTGTGAAACAAGCCCGCGTGGTGTAGTGGTAAGTTTTTTCTGTTGTGGATCCGAAGGCCGGGGGTTCGACCCCCGGCCAGGGCAAGTGTCTATTGCCGCCTACCAGACCTATTGCAAAATTTGCCTGTGACTGAATTGATGTGCTCTCTCTCGCTCGTTGCCTGCACCGCAGGTTCATTTTGGCAAGCAGCCAATCGGCCATATCTCAGTTCAAACGAAAATTGAGCACGTGGGAGTTTCGAAAGTGAGATAGGGTGTTCGTGCCACATCCTCTGGCATCGAGAACTCAGTTAGCCAAATATTCGTGCCACTCCCCCTTTAATATTGGCTTTCCTGGGACGTGAGAAAAAGAGGAAAAACTGATTTCGACGTGACGTCGTCTGGAGCCAACGGGAGGTCAACTTGCAAAAGAATATGCCTATCATCTTCAGCACCCTCGAGAACCTTAAATCCGAGAGTTTCAGAGAATCAATATTTTTGAGCTGTGCCAAACCCCTTCAGATTTGTCCAATTCTTAGGCGAACGGCCTCATAGGTATGTGGGAATACCCACCTCCTCCTGCACCAATCCCACTACAAATGGACTGGATTGGAGCATCATGTTTTTTGAAAAGTTGAATTGAATGGTCCCAAGTCTGCCCGAGGTCGGCAATTTCATGCATTTTTTCACTCTTTTCTTTGTAAATCGAGTCCTTTTCGGCAAAGTATAATTATCCACTCCACAAGTATAATTATACACTGTATGAAATGGGGTTACGGTAGGAGAAGGAGATGTGGGCACTGTAGGTGATGGAGATGGGGTTACTGCAGAACAAGATGGGGTTACTGTAGAAGGGAATGGGGTTACGGTAGGAGAAGGAGATGTGGGTACTGTAGGTGATGGAGATGGGGTTACTGCAGAACAAGATGGGGTTACGGTAGAAACTGTAGGGGGTACTGTAGGGGGTGGAGATGGGGTTACGGTAGGGGAGGGAGATGGATGGTGATGGGATTACTATAGAAGAAGATGAGCAAGGGCAGGTGCGTTGGGAACTGTTCTAAGGAGACGATTCACTAGAGAGAAGGAGATGTGGATATTTGCAGTGGGATAAACAACACCCAAACTGTCCTAGCGAGCTGTAGAAGGGAATGGGGTTACGGTAGGAGAAGGAGATGTGGGAACTGTAGGTGATGGAGATAGGGTTACTGCAGAACAAGATGGGGTTACTGTAGAAGGGAATGGGGTTACGGTAGGAGAAGGAGATGCGGGTACTGTAGGTGATGGAGATGTGGGTACTGTAGGTGATGGAGAAGGTGCCCCAGGAGGAACTAGCCTCCGGAGCTGGCTAGTATGGAAATGCAAGGGAGAGATACAGAATTTAACTCTTGATCTACCCTCTTCCCTAGAGTAGGGCCACGCGAGCAAAGTCGTTTCATGTCGGTCCTTGTCGGGTTTCGGGCCGCCGAAACCCGAGAACAGTCCCGACTTTTTCACTCTCGATGTACCTAGGGTCGCCCGCCTGACTTCTTGCGATTGTCGGACCATCAGACAATTTATGCCCAAGTCGGGAATAAGATTCGGGAACCCGACTGACTTACCCGATTTCACACACCGTACTAGTGACCTGCATGCTCTCCTCTCCCCCACCCCTTCCCTTTCTATCTCCCAGAGAATCAATGCCTCGCTAACCATTTTTTTTTTGCTTTTTTTGCTTGAGTTTGCTGAGCATTTGAAACACACGATACGATTTTTTGTTCGACTCAATTGATTGATATATTTGACATTGAAGAAAATGGCTGCAAATGGTGATGATGATAATAGATCTCCACGAAATCTTCGATCGATGCTATTTAATACCATTGCACTTGGAGCTCAAATCCAGGACTTGTTCGACGGAGAGGGCGTGAGTAGTGCAATATTTGGAATAATGCATGCCTTTTCAAATTAAAACTTGTACATAATTTAATTTAAGGTACCGGCATTTTTCATTCTGATTGCAACACTTTATAACCATCGGTCAAGTGAATACTTGATTACGGAAAATAATTTATTGGATCACGAATTGAAAGTAAGCTTTATGCGTAAAAAAACAAAACAACCGTTTTTATCACATCCTGGATTTCAAAGTCCATCTGGTGTCCCCCCACAAGTTGGAATCAAGCTTGATTCCAACTTGTGGGACAAATCTCTCAGTTTTCAAACTCTCTCGCTTTGTCTCTTTCTCTAATGCTGAATTCATAGTCACTCATTCCTCATTTTGATGAATCAATTCGCTGTATCAAAAACACACTTCATAGTCGAAAAACTGATAGACCATTTTGCCCCATCAACCTCTCTCCTCCCCTCTCACTCGTCTCATTTTCACTATCGAGTAGACTTTGAAAAGTAACACAACTAGTTATTTCATTCCGCGTCGACGCACCTTAATAGACCGGTCCGTAACTAGTTACGAATGAAAGTAACTAGTTTCGAGAGTCTTTCGTAACTAGTTACGAAAGAATGCCACGTGACAATGCGAATTTTCCAAATGGAAATCTTATTCTACCAAAGTCCTCTCGTTAGTATCAACAGATCCCTCGCTAGTATCACCCCTGAATGAATTAGCTATCGAGGAAGATTGTGATACTAGTGAGTGAGATCGTGATGTTAGTGATAAAGATGGTGATACTAGCCAGGGGTTGGTCCACTACCTTGGTGGAATTAGATTTTTACTTGGATAATTCACATTACCACGTGACATTCTTTCGTAACTAGTTACGAAATCTTTCATAACTAGTTACGAAACAGCTCTCGTAAAGTCGAAGAGTGAGGAATGAGAGATCAATAATGTCTTTCGTAACTAGTTACATTGTTAATAAACTGTTACTTTTCAAAGTCTACTATCGAGGAGTGGCCGCCACTCAATTTTGGCTTGGGAGGGTAGAAAAAGGGGAGGAGAGAAGTTGATGGGGGGGCAAAATGGTCTTTCAGCTTTTCGACTATGAAGGGTGCACAGCGTTTCAGAATGCCCTTCCCGCGGACATTGGGATTTGAATTTTTTATATGTGCAAGGCGGCAGGAATTTTGAAAATCAGTGGATTTAGCAAAAGACATTAGGCGTGGCGGGGGTCGAACCCAGAGAGCATTGGACAGCCCTCTTACCGAGTGAGCTAAGTTCGAGATATCGAGGGCTGGCCATATTTCCTCCCAGATACTCATTGCTCTGCGCGCTATAGCATTCAAATGTCCCCTCTTGAAACGCCGTGGGGTGTTTTGACACCGCAAATTGATCCATCAAAATGAGGAATGCGTGACATGAATACAGCATAATAACTCTCTCGCCTACAGTGAATAGAGAGTTTTTGGGTTCCCACAAGTTGGAATCAAGCTTGGAAACAACTTGTGGTCTCCCAAAACGTGCTTGATTCCAACTTGTGTCCGGATAGCAGAGTAGTCTAATTGCATCATCCTAATTACATCATCCTCTCACTTTCTCGGTCATTGCCATAAAGACTGCACACCAAACCCTGGTTTAGGAAAATCGGAAAATGAAGAATGGATTCTCCCACCCCTCTCATGATTAGGGCTGATCGTTCGTACATAGGGTTCTCTTGATGGAATTGATTCCGGAATTCCAATAAGAAGAACAAAGCGTTTTGACTGCTCTGGTTGCGAGAGAGTATGAGGAATGATGAGGTAATGGGATTCCACTGGAATTCTTAATCCAATTTAATTCCAAAAACAGAACCCTACTCGGAACAGAATGACGGAATTCCAAACTTTTGATCCAATTATCCTTTTACTTCGGATTAGCCTAGACTCGAACAATGGGACGAGGTAGGTAATGCAAATTGCTTTTTTTTCTTTTTCCGAACCTGTTCCGAAGCGCAAATGGAAACAATTCCGGGACGAGGCAATTTTGATCACTCCCATTCGCCCGTTCCGAATACCGAACGATCAACCCTAATCATGATGAATGTATCTCTCATTCTTATGAAGAACCCATTATTTTTCTTTATGCAGAGATTAGGGTTCCGCAAGTGACACACTTGGGGAAACCGCAAACAAAGGAGAGAGTGATGTTTCAAATTTTAATTGGAAACGAGAAACGTTTCCCTCATTTTACTTTGTTCGTTCCCTTGTTTCCTTTCTTCACTTCTCACCTCGCAGTTCACCTTGAGCTGTGAAGAAGACAGTGAAATCAGAGAGAAATAAGGGGGAACAAAGGAAAAAGAAACACTACGAGAAACGTTTCCCTCTCATTTCGACCGAGAAACGTTTCCCGAGAAACACGAATAAAGGAAACGACTGTTTCATTTTGAGTTTCTGTTTCGAAATGTTTCACTTGCGGGAACCTAGCGGAGATTGACGATGAGGACGTTTTTCACAAAGTATACTATTTTCTTCATAGAGAATGAGAGAAACCGAGAAACCATAAATTAAAAATGAAGGAGCATTCATTAGAGTTCCCTTATTGGAAAGTTTTTGTTATTGGAAATGATCATTCTCTCCCTCCCATTTCCAATAGCGCGCGATAATGAGGGTTGTTGCTTATTGGAAATGACTTGTTATTGGAATTCCAATAAGCTATCGGAAATATTGAACCGCTCTCGCATTGTTCCCTCTCTCAGAATGATTGGGTATTTCTTATTGGAATTCCAATAAGCTATTGGAAATCGCCCCTCCGGGCAAGGTCTCTTATTGGAAAGAAATGAGAGAGAGTGAATCCTTTGTTCTCACTATTGGAATTCCGGAATCGTTTCCAATAAGGGAACCCTAGCATTCATTCTTCTCCATTTAGCTGATTTTCTTTACACTGAAATTGTGATTAACTTCTATGACATATGACAGTTATCACACACAACTAAAATTACTACCAATATTTGAATTGCCAATGATTTTTGCCAGTGAAATAATCATTTTTCATCTCAAATTGTCGCGCGAGTGGTTGGCAATTCAATCTCACCCCGATTGCCTAATTTGCATCCTCTGATTATCCTCTTTTTTTCGAAACTGGCAATCGGGCGAATTTCCCCGATTGCCAGTCCCCCTCGAGATTAAACAATTGATGGAGGTTCTTCATCTGTGTTTTGATTTTTCTTTGAAACATATGAGAAAATCATGAATGAATTGGGTAGTTTTTATTATGTTTCAGAGACTCAACAAATGACAAACAGTACAATTGAATCAATTTTCTCCTCTCAAGAGGGACTGGCGATCGGGAAAATTCGCCCGATTGCCAGTTTCGAGCAAAGGGATAATCAGAGGATGCAAATTAAGCAATCGGGGTGAGATTGAATTGCCTACCACTCGTGCGACAATTTGAGATGAAAAATTATTATTTCACTGGCAAAAATCATTGGCAATTCAAATATTGGTAGTAATTTTAGTTGAACGTGTGTTAGATATATGTATTGCATAATCAGAAGAAGCTTCAGATCTTGAGAGAAGAGGGCGCAATGTTTTTTAATGCACTTGTACGCAACTTCAAGCCATATACCGCATTTATATACGAGGGATTTCCCGATAAGAAAGTTTAATTTTCATAATTTTTCGAAAAACTAAAATTAGTAAATATATTTTGTGATCGATTAAAACGCAGTCTCTGTAAGAACGCAGGTGGGAGTGCACAACTCCGTCAGAATGATCGCCCCGCACTCAAACTTCACCAACATGACCCTTAGGGACGATATTTACGATTTTTGATCTTTGATCCCAAAAATGTTGATCTTTGATCTTTGAAAAAAATTTCAAGTAGCCCTATCATGTTATAGCTCATTCGAAAGAGCATGAAAAGTTATGTTATTTCCTGAAATTTCGTCCATTTTTGATAATCCATATTCGAGAAACACGAAGAAACGACGAATTTTAAGGGTTTTTTGTTAAACTTTGTGGTAGCAGCCCTACTCAAAGTCATTTGCTGCCTCTGGATTCGACATATATTTTGTATGTCTGTATGTGTAACAACTTTTTGTGGTCGACAGGAGGATCATTCAGTGCCGAAGAATCGAAAAGATGGTTTGCATGTGGCACACTTGCTCAATTTTAGTGATTCTGCCTGTCATGATTCTTGTCGGAAACGATAATAGGCAGTCGTTTAAACCTCAAATAATGTTTTTTCGTTATTTTCAACCATTTGCAGATTTTTGCTCAACATTTTGACCATATCTGCGAACTTGACTTACCTTGACTTTTTTCACATAAGGGTCCCCCCTTATGTGAAAAAATGGTTTTGGGCACATGTCAGAATCGATGACAATACCATGTAGGATAGCACTTAAACTAACATAAAACAATTTTTTGACCACCCGAAAGTACTTTTTATCGTGTTCGAGGTCTCATTTTGACATGTGCCCAAAACCATTTTTTCACATAAGGGGGGACCCTTATGTGAAAAAAGTCAAGGTAAGTCAAGTTCGCAGATATGGTCAAAATGTTGACAAAAACTCTGCAAATGGTTGAAAATAACGAAAAAACATTATTTGAGGTTTAAACGACTGCCTATTATCGTTTCCGACAAGAATCATGACAGGCAGAATCACTAAAATTGAGCAAGTGTGCCACATGCAAACCATCTTTTCGATTCTTCGGCACTGAATGATCCTCCTGTCGACCACAAAAAGTTGTTACACATACAGACATACAAAATATATGTCGAATCCAGAGGCAGCAAATGACTTTGAGTAGGGCTGCTACCACAAAGTTTAACAAAAAACCCTTAAAATTCGTCGTTTCTTCGTGTTTCTCGAATATGGATTATCAAAAATGGACGAAATTTCAGGAAATAACATAACTTTTCATGCTCTTTCGAATGAGCTATAACATGATAGGGCTACTTGAAATTTTTTCAAAGATCAAAGATCAACATTTTTGGGATCAAAGATCAAAAATCGTAAATATCGTCCCTAAGGGTCATGTTGGTGAAGTATGGGCGCGGGGCGATTGTTTTGACGGAGTTGTACCACTATCAGCCCCTTTCCCTGCGTTCTTACAGAGACTGCGTTTTAATTATTGATGTTTAGTATTGTCATTGTTGGAATGCGGTACTATCGGCTTAAATTACTCCCTGTCATCATGAAGGTTGTAGATGAAGATGATCAGGTAAGAGGAATAATCTAGACAATTTTTAATTTTTTTTTTGGATTTTATTCAGAAACGGATCGAGTACACAGTACCATATCATGCGAGAATAGAAGCGTACATGCATACACTCTTTCGAAAAAAATCAAAGAATGAGGTGGGCTATGTTTGTTCGCATTCTGTTATGGCTCTACATTAGTTTTTAATTAAAATCATTAAGCGTGATGCCACGCGCACGTTCGACTATAGCAAGATTGATCTCGAAAAGGAATACAGTCTTGAAGATTAATCTATCGATTTTTTTCATTTCTCATCATTTTTTATTATTTGTCAATTGTTTATTACAACAATATATTAAAAGGGGAGGGGCACGAAGCAAAATTGGTGGGTCCCACCACGTCATGCCTGCACTAGGGTTGGCTTGTCGAGAAATGACTCTCTTCATTCTACGCGCTCTCTCACTTCTCGGATCGGCGAGAGAGTATGCGAAATGAAGAGACCATTCTCGGTAATTTCTCGATAAGCCAACCCTAGCCTGCACCCCAGCTGTAACATACGGTAATCAGCACTCGGGTTGACTCGATCCTCTCCCTAACATAGCCAACTAGGCATAGCTCACATCATGGCTCGTAGCCAAGTGGTTTACACTTTTGCCTGCCTATACAGCACACGCTGGTTCGACTTCCGCCCAGTGCATCTTCACTATTGCTGCTATTTGCGACAGAAAATCCAATGAAATCAATTCAAAAGTACAGTACCCTAAATGGTGCCTGCACGATCAATGAAACTTCAAAAATCCGTAGCGAGGTTCAGAGGCATTTCTAGCACTTGGAATAAAATGATCTGTGATCGGGTACAGGATCCCTATCACTCCACAGGCTCAGTTTATGTGCGAAAATATTCGTGCCCCTCCCCCTTTAATCAAACTAGTTGATTACTCAAACTATCTATTACTACAACGTTCGCTACTCTATAAATGTGATCCATATCTCCTTTTTCAAATTTATAACAATTGAATAGTATAACTGTTGTATAGTATATGCGTGATCGAGGAGGACGTGACAAGCAGTCGCAGCAGCAGCCAGCCACCTAGGACGTCGGCAGCAAGGGTATACCCTCCTTCATGTCCATTCCCACTTCATCACTTTCGTTTCCCATGACCAATCCATCTATTACCGTAATTCCTTCTAGTACCGTAAACCCGCTTAGATAGTACACGTGCACTATCGATTCCCTCCTCCTCTGTCTCTTCTTACTATGCTAATTGCCGCTCCGTCAGATGCAAAGTCCCTCAGATTTCTTACCTCCTCTCCTCTTTTGCATACAAATTGATCTCTCTCACCGAAACATGGTTACTTGAGACTGATAGTGACGCTCTTCTCATAGGTGGATTCCCTGATTACCATTCATTCCGTTGTGATCGTGCTCTTTCTATTGATTCTGGTCGTGGTGGCGGTGTCGCCTTTATCGTTCATAACTCCCTTAACCCCGTCCTTGTTTCCACTTTCTCTGCTTCCCTGTTAGAATCGTGCATCGTTGACCTTCACCTCACTTACTGTACCTCACTACCATTTCGTAAAGTTAGAGTCATCATTGTATATAGATCACCCTCCTCCCCATCTCTAGCATTTACATCTTTCCTAGAATTCATTTCCCCTTTGATTTCTCAAGACTTCCCGTGTATTCTTCTGGGCGACTTTAACTACCCTAGTATTGACTGGAGTTCAATGACATCTCCCAATAACGAGGACATTATCGATTTTGCGTGTGACCATCATTTCACCCAGCTTGTATCCTTTCCTACCCGTCTCCTCAGTTGTTTAGACCTCATTTTCTGTAACTCCGACATTGTATGCAATCTAGCCCCTTCCGTGCCCCTTAGTGACCACTTGTCCTTGATCTTTGATCTTCGAATCCCTTCCCCTCCCTCTCGCACTTTTGCACCATCTAGAATGTACAAGCATGCAAATTGGGATGCAATTAATGACCACATTTTTTGCCATGATTGGACTATTGCCCTTTCTTCTCTTGACGCGAATAGTGCATACGAGTATTTTGTACAATTCATTAACAGTCTGCTAGATCAGTTCGTTCCGTTGTCTAAGACCACTCCCCACTCTAGATACCCACGATCCTTGAAAATTCTTTATGGTAAGTGTAAATCTTTGACTAGAGTTGCCCCAAATAGTATTTCTTGTATGATGATGTCTAAGCGTTTCCAGAAAGTTCTGTACAAATTCCATTGCTCATTAGAAAATCGTATTGTCTCTTCCGCCAATCCAAAATCATTCTATACCCTTTGTAACGATAGACTCAAAGTTCCTAAGTCCACTCCCTCTGGCTTAATTGACTCTTCTGGTAACATTCTTCTCACTGATAACGAGAAATGTCTTGCGTTTTCCTCATTTTTCTCTTCTGCTTTTTCTGTGCCCCAGAAATCCCCACTCCCCCTCCCATCACCTAACTTGATCTTTGATCTTCCCGTTATCTCACAAACAGATATTTTGTGTGCTCTTCGTACCCTCTCACCGAAGATCAATGTTTCCCCTGCCCAAATCCCCAGCCTTGTTCTCTCTAAATGTAAATTCACCATTGTTTCTCCTCTCGTTATTATTTTCAACAAGTCACTCCTCACCGCCCAAGTCCCATCACTCTGGAGACAGGCCCTTGTCAAACCCATCCCTAAGAAATCTAGCAACTCAGTATCAGATTTCCGTCCTATTTCCCTCACTTCCCCGACTTGTAAAGTATTAGAGAAGATTCTGATCAGAGAGATTACATCATTTTTGGACAGCAACAATCTTTTTGACCCGCAGCAGTTTGGTTTCAGAAACTCTAGATTAGGGCAGTCAGAGTGAAGAATCCGTCTCTTCATTCCTCGCACTCTCTCGTCACTCTGACCGGTAAGAGAGTGCGCGGAATGAAGAGACGGATTCTTCACTCTGACAGCCCTACTCTAGATCCACCTCTTCCAACCTAGCCGAAACATACTCGCATTATCTACCGGCGCATCGCGCATAGAAAGTCTGCTTTCGACACAGTTTACATTGATTTTAAAGGGACCAGGTCATGTTGGACAATGAACTTCCTAATGGTGTAAAATCACCACAGAAATCGATCAGAAAAAATAAAAATAATTAAAACTTCAATTTAAATTAAATATTAATTTTTAAAAGTACGGTATTTAATAAATTCTTCCACGAGTACTGTACCCAGAACAACTCCTGCTAAACGGAGAAAGGGTGGGTACCAGGAGGGGGAGGCGAATGTGGGCGGGGCTTAAGGGCTTCTGCTGTGTTTTTTTCGCTGTTTTATCAATTTTCACCGTTGTTTGTTACATTTTGCGTGTTTTTTTCATGTTTTGCCGCAGCCCCTTATCATAACTATCCCGTCATATTCCTTTTTCGTGACCAATTCGATCAATTTGGGATGTTTTGCGAGTTGGTTTACAGTTAGCCGTTGACTTCACGTTTCGAAACGCGTTTCCCTTCCGCCAAGTCAATCTTTTGAGTCTGTTTAATGTATTACTGACGATATATATAGGTATTTGGCAACGCGCGACCTGCATGTCTCCTCGCGTACCCTAGTGTTCGAAATATTGACCTTTGACGAAATAGCATTGCACTTTACCACCTATTTTCGAATTTATATTATATTATATTATATTCATATAATTATTCAAGTAGTATATTTATATTTAAATACTAGTTGTGTTATGAAACGCTTCATTGCTCTAGTATTAATTGTCTTGAAAAGTATTCGTGCCATGCAACTGAGTGATATTTAGAACAAGACGTCGACCATCGAGGTGCAGGATTGCGTCTACGCCGCACTCGTCCTTCAGGACTACGATGTAAGCTTGTTTATTAGCATATTTAATTATTTTCAACTGATTAACTGATATTAAACAATTTTACTCAGGTCGCCTTTACTGGACTCGGTTGAGCCGTTCGGGCTCAGCCATTCCTCCTCTTCCCTCAAGGGAGGCGAATGGTGAGTGATTGGTTAAATAAATACTTTAAATTACCCCCTTTTCTTGTTTTGAATAGGTAATTGCCACTTTTCGAACTTTGGGTAACTTCCGATGACTTTGGTGTTTTAACCGGCAGGTTCTGGGTCTCGTTTTCGCGGATACATGGTGGCTCACTTAACGCTTCTTGTTTAAACATATATCTGTTTAATTCCGGTTCAGGTATGAGGAGCTACCATCTCCGCAAGAGCCGTGAGCACTGCGCCCCGATCAACATCGACAAGATCAGGTGAGAATCATTTTCATTTGCCTATTTAGCTCTAAAGTCGCCCTAGTCAGTCTTATTTCATAGTGCGTTGTTGTGTTAGATGGTAGCGTTAGATTGGAACCAGAGAGCAATATGAGCCTCTTTGAGCAAAAATAAGGCTCAACGTTGGTTACAGAAGGTAAATCTGATTGTTACGCTTTGTTTTTTTTTTAAATTGGCAGTACTTATAGTTTGAACGTTGTCTTTTTCACAAAAGCGCACTACTTTAGAAGACCTGAATGGGCCTATATCGCTTAGCCTAAAATAGCTCAGGCATAACCGAATGAAGCTAAGGATCACTTTTGTCATGCTTACATGTTAGGCCCGTTAAGTCTTTGTGCTTAGTTTAGTAGAAACCACTCACTGAATAGGTTTCATATTCATAGCATATTCATAGAATACACCGCTCTTCTGTTGGAAGTTTGGATATGTGCCATTCCTTTTGTGGCGCATTCGATTCAAGCATCTGCGAGTAGGATGTCAAAAGATAGATACTATTTGGCTCGTGAAAAACACTAAGTTCGATGAATAGTTATTTGAATATTTTAAGATCCTCGACTGCTCGCTATTGTGAAGGCCAAGTTCTTCTCCCACTCCGCCGAACTGAAGATCAAGGCTGCCGGAGGAGCATGCATCTTGGTTGCCAAAGGCACCATTACTTGTGTTGTAAATATTTTTTTGCTTTCGCAATTATTGTTTTAGCTATTTCTAATATAAATTTTGTTGAACAAAGAGTTCTGGTTGATTGTAACGTATTTATTTGAAGAAGTGAAATGTATTGGAAAGGAGCTGATCGACTGATCAAACAATATTGTTGCTTATTGATTTTACACAATATGTCATGAAAATAGACGATTACGGTAGGAAAAATCGATTTGCTAAGCATCGACTTGCGTACTCAAAATTATCATCAAAAATACTCTTTTTGTTGCCTAGTTCCATCATGCCATGTTTTCCCTCGATGTTGTGTCATCTCTCCCTCGATTTAACAACGGTAAAAATCTAAGACGTTTACACATACACAATGACCGATCGGTCTCAAAATAGGGCAGGGAGTCAAGAATAGGCCAACCATCAATTTTAATGAATTTGTTCGCTGCTATGTCGAATGCAGGACAGTGCACGTAAGTTATCGTTCGAAAATGTCGAGATCAGCACGTGTAAAAGATAATTTCGACGATAACGGACGTGGACGCCCCCAGAATTGCGGCATTTTTGGCGTGTGGGTAGTCCATAGGGCCTATTGAGCACATATAACAACAAAACTAGCGGCCCTTGAGGTTAAAGTATAATTATCGATTGATAAATGCCGAATACAGCTTGTGCAAAATGTAATTTCGACGATAACGGAAGTGGGCACCAACAGAATTGCGGCATTTTTTGCGTGGGGTTTGCACATTGGGTGTATTTAACAGACGTACCGACAAAACGCGCGGCCTTCGAGGATAAAATATAATTATCGAGCAAAACAATCCAAGGTGGGTGTAAGCAAAATCGAATTTCGACGATAACGAGCGCGGGGCACTATTGAATTACGGCATTTTTGGCGTAGGGGTTGTCCATCGGGTCCCTGCACCAAAAATATTTGAAAATAAAAATAAAATAAGGAAAAATAGTTAAAATCGAAGGAAAAATCGTTAGCACAAAAAAAGGAACTCATGGTGGGCCGGGAAGTCCACGACCGGAGAGTGCGCGATTCGAATGTAGCCTAAAGGACGGCTCCGGATTTAATTCCGGATTTAACGGGAGCCGTCTGTACCCAGCCTAAAAGACGGCTCCGGATTTTTTACTTTGAAAGCTCGTAACTCTTTAAGAATTTATTTTTATTTATTTTTATTTTTTCTATTTTTATCGGAAAAGGGAGTTCTTTCATCTGAACATCAATGTCCAAAGTGTGCCGGGTGGAGAATGGAGATAATAGATTTAGTCAGAAATTGTGCAAAATAATGAGATATTCAATTTTGATTGAATTCAAATGACTGGTTTTTGTTCAGAATGTGTAAATCAGCTCGTTCTTCCGTCTCAACGATAATGGAATATTATGAGAATCTTGATGACATCATTCAATTTGTTGATGCACTCGAAGATATTGTAGGAACGGTAAGGGAAAAGGAAGAAGAATGAGTAATCAATATCAATATTCATACAGAAATGGCCTCGAATCGGATCAACTAACTCATCATTCTTCACGGAGAAATTATTGGGAACTGTCGTTGTTGAGAGATTCAAGGTTAATTTTAAGCGATCCTAACATCTAAACATGCCTATTTTGTTCAGTCGGTAGTCTCATCTCTAATCTCTTCTCATTATTCTTCCTTCTCTTCCTCTCTTCATTCCCTTTCTTCTTCTCTTGAACCTCCTCCTCTATTCGAGAAGAGAAGAACGAAATTCGATCCATTGATGGCACGTGGAATCTCCCATTCACTCAATCAGTCAGTTACCTATTTTTATTCGTTGAAATGGAGTCAACTTCTCTGTCTTTCTCAGATCAGTCCTCGATCTTCTCTCTTCCATTTCTTCCATTCGTGAGACAGTAACTCGATTCGAAAAGGCTGTCGGAGTGGGCGGAACGAGTCAATCGATACTCGCAGCTGAATCCACCTCAACTACCGTAACCAGAGATTCCGTGCGAGACGCACTCGCTGATGAAGTAGTGCAGATGGTGCAGAGGTGAGTCCTCTAGATGGATTCTCAATGAGTATGTGATTGTGCAGAGTGTGTTCATCGTTTTCCCTTCCCTCTTCCGTATCTCCCTCACACTCGATGGACAATCATCTATTCAAAGCCAGAGTTTCTCTTGCTCTCCTTCAATCTGATCCCGCAACGATGTGTAAGGTACGGTAGTCAAAAGGAGTACGGTCAGAGGTCAAATACCGCTCCCGAAAGGCCCTATGCATACCACATTATTAGGCCATTTTGAACAAAAATAAAGAATTGCATGTCACCAGTCCACGAAATCAGTGTAGATTACTCGAAACCATCCTCCTCACGCCCAAAAAAATTGAAAAATTCGGAAAAGCACACCACATTTTGAGTATTATGACCTGCGTATTTGACCCCTGAGTACGGTAGAGAGAGAGAGACAATAGATTGATTGAAGGTATTGAATAGAGATGGAACTCGTATCTCGGCCTGTTCAACTCTACTTCATACGGCTATTGATGAGTCACTCAGGTGAGGAATGCAGAGAGAGAGAGAGATTTTGATAACTTATCAATGATAAGTGATCTACTATTGATCTAATTGTGAGAAAATCGAAGGATAGGATTGTTTCAGTCTTGTAGATGAAACTAGGAAAGTGTCACATCTTAATCCATGTCATTCAGTTCGTTCGTGAATGAAATTTGTTGTGAATTCGTCTCATCTGATCGTGGCCTTCTCTCTGAATTCATTCTCTCCTTTGATTCGCCCCTTCACTCGATGGATATTGCTATGGTGAGAGATTCCCTTGATTAGTATATGGAATCTAACTAATCATCCCTTAAGGAATGGGATAAGATTGATCTACCGGAGGTTGGCCAAGTTCACGTTCCTCTATTCATATCGGCTAAAGTGCACAATTCTCTTGTCCAGGTAAGTCCCCCCCCCTCCAGTCTGCCGTATCCCTACCATAATCTCTCTTCCAGTTGTGTCGTCGTCTCTCTTCTCTCTCCCTTTCTCATCTTCTCTCTCGTTCGATCAGAGTCCAATTAACCTCCACCATAGCTCGCCATCTAATCCAATTGTATACACGAATCGTCACCAAACGTAAGTATTTCCTCCAAAAGGAAAAAGAGAGATCAAATATCACTTATAGATTCTCCATCCCAGTCTTTCCCTCAACGGACACTTCTCCAATTGTTATTCGACACGAGAGTTCTCTCTGCACTCTTTCCCATTCAGGATTCGAGTGAGTTGAGATGAGAATTAATAAGAATAAAGAGATCTCCATTGAGAATCAGGATGGAAGTCTCTTTCCTCTTCGATCGAATCTCTCGTTGATCCATTCGATCTTTCTCTTCTCTCTCCTCTTCTCACTACGAATACCAAGATTGCCATTCAGAGAATTCAGGTAATAAAAATCGTGCAAAAATATGGTGCCATTCGATTGCACGGTACAGTTTTCAGGTTATCCCTTTAGTCGGGTTCCGATTTGATAGTTATTCATTCAATATATTTCAATATTCATTTAATATTCATTTCAATTCCTCTTTCGAGTCTCTTTCATTCTTTTGCAACATTCCTCCCAGACGGGGGTTTCGAGGAGACTAGCTCCCGGCCGGGGTGGGAGTCGAGCCTACGAGCGCTCGTTTGCATTTCAAGCGACTTACCGCCTGCGCCACCCCGACGAATTCTGAGCACTCCAGATTAGGATAATGACTCATGCGTTATGTATGGGACAATCGGGCTTACGATTTTCGACTGGCTTTGAATAATTGAAAGAGTCGTTGTATGTTCAGTTGACAATCGCTCCTCTCCTATTGGACATCATTCCATCAAAGGATTCAACCTCTTATTCCTCACTTCATCTAATCGATATTCTTCCTCGATCTACTGATGATTATCTACCCAGAATTCCACCTATTCCCAGATTGGATCGAGCTGTGAGTACCGCTTCATCCCTCATGAATACGAGTGATAGATTGTAATGAAGAGGCAACGATCCGCTTCATCCCTCATGAATACGAGTGATAGATTGTAATGAAGAGGCAACGATCCATACATAGTATTTCTTAGACCTTTACTCAATCTTATGTGTTTTCCCTATTCAGAATCTTAACTTCTCTATTTCAGTCATCAACAGAATCATCGAAGACGCGAGTGAATGGATCAGCGAGTAGAACAAAAGTAAAGAATTCCCTACTGACGGGAGATTCAAGTGGAATGCCATCCAATCCTTCCATTTCATCATTCGTCAATAAGATTTCTAGCACTTGGTTCGGAAGTTAATAATCGATATGGATGATGTGTAAATACTAAGTTATTGTATGAGTATCGTAATAGAGTAGAATACTGCAGATTTGTATTGTAGAATTATTCGGTGTACTGCCAAGAGTTATTGTAAATGTGATATGCAACCACTAACATTCGGGCAACGGTCATAAAGTTTTTTTTCTTTTCTTTTCTTCTTGTTTTATAGAAAATGAATGCAAGAGGTTGTTATTCCTCATTATTATCTGATAATTGCAAGGGAGTATTTGAATGGTCCCATTCACAGATTCTCTTATCACAGACGAATCGATAAGTGAGCATCAATCGATAATCTACCGTAATGTCTGGGACATTTCGATCGTTCGTCTGGGATCCATTCCTGCTGTGCAGTCAAATGGCTTGTATGCAGGTACAGTAATCCTCTTCGATGATATCTACCGTATCATTTCATTGCAGGGAGTATTCTATACAGTATCCTCATCAGTGATTCTGTCCTCTTCACTCTTCGGATTCACTCCATCTCTAGCCATGCTCTTCTCTGCTACTCCATCCAGGTATCGAATCTTTATCTCACTACAAGGTATAAATGGCTAATCATTTCCAGGATAGCAGTCTTCTCTCAACTTCTTTCCTCTCTCGCGTGTGCTTTCGCCCTTTGTCACGTCGTTCAAAGGTATTACTCAGTCCTCGATCCATCTACCGTATCCTTCCCTTCACAGGGCAAAACAATGTCTCGATTTCACATGCACCATTCATCTCTTTCATCTAATCGCCATCTGTCTCTACTCCCAAGCATTCCCAACTACGGTAAGTACTCAGACTACCGTACCCCCAACTCTACCGTATTGATTCAGTTGACATGGTGGCTACTGCAAATCTCATCCGTCACTTTATGTACAGTTCTGGGAGAGTATTTATGTATGCAGATAGAATCAAGAGAGATCAAATTAGTTGGAGTGCCTAGTAAATACGATTTGTGACCCTTCCCCTTCTATGGATTGGTTGACTGATACGGGTAGGAATTCATCTCTGGGTAGCTAACATTCTCCCCTCTTCTCATTCTGTATATCTATCGTAGCACGGAAGCATAGTTACCATCCAATGCATGTCATAATAATTTGTAAATATTAATCAGATAAATTAATTTATTCATTCATCGTTCAATATTCCAGAGTATTCACCGACTAGTAAAAAGACAAGACCAAGTAAGGGAAAGAGAAGCAGAAGATGAAAGGATGGGGACGATAGAAGTGAATCAATCGGAAACTATGTATGATAGAGATATGAAAACAAGGAATACAAAATCAAGCTAATATGCACATATGAATAGATATCTTAATTATATAAATAAATAAATCTCAATATAATCAATAATACTTTCGTTTCCTCTCTACATATTCTTCATAGCAGCCATAAGTGCAGCCACGTCGGCCTTCGATGTAACTGCCGGCTCTTCTTCGGCCTGAAGAACAGAATGTCATTCACTTTCAGTCAGGTAAAAACTAATTGGACATCAAAAACATCAGCCCCGTCACCACATAGAATTCATAGAAACAAGATAACTGACAAATTTGGGTTGACTCGGAGCGGGGGTCGTTTCGACAAGATCATCTTCTGCTCCTATCTCAATTCCCCATTCATTCGTCTCATGAACAACCTGAAGATGATGAATGAATGAGACTGAATGCGAGAGAGGAATGTTGCAATTCCATTACCTCCTTTTCCTCTTCCTTCACTTCAATCACTTTCGGCCCTTCTGCTGTCACTCGTGCCTGCAATCAACACTCTTCATCACATCATTTCCCTTCATTCCTATGCTTCCATTCATATGAATCTTCCCACCACATGTTCCTTCTGTCTTTCGATGCATTTCCTCTCACTGCACTCCGGATTCGGCTTCAGTCCCTCCGTCTACAATACGTATTATTATCCTAATACAATCATCACATCATCATTGTCCTTCATCATTGTTATCTATCTTAACCTGGAAGAAATCAGCGAGGGCATTGTATCCAAGGTACTCCGAGACCTTACCGAACTTGAGGAGATACCTGCAAGTGACAGTTTGAACCGCAATCTATCCAATCACTTCCTAATACTTCAATTGTAAACTACCGTACTTGAGTGTGTTCTGGACGAGGAATCCGGCGACGATTCCCATTGTGGTGGGAAGTGAGGCAGCACACACTCCATCTCTCTTCAGTGTCTTCTCATCACCCTCCACTGCTACGATACCAGGAGGAATGCACTACAAAGAGTACGGAAATAGTCATCAAATTCCAAACAACAAACCATGAAGCAGGCGGTTCTTCCAGGATCCATCAATTGAATCTGACCAGCAACTGCATTCTCCTTCACTCCACTGTTCATCCATACCAGATTGACGTCGTTGCACGCCTAAACAAAATGTTAATCTACTCCTTTTTCGAGTAACGAACAAGGATCAATGTTTGAGAACCGTAATCGCTAACCAATGAACAACCAAATATAAATTATCCAGTCATACCTTGTTAACGACGACTCGGGCCTCGTAATTGTCGACACACGACAGAGCAAGATCGATCCTATCGTTATTGAGACCACCGTGTCTGAAGAACAAACCAATAGGCCATTGGGGGAATCAACACTTGAGAGACGGACCAGAACTATAGATACTCACTCCAATCGATCGAGGAATTTATCGTAGTTGTCCACAGTGATGATATTGTAGTTATGAGCTTCGATTTCAACGTCGGGATTGATGTGACTAAAGAAGATGGATGGTTAATCACTCGTTCATCTCTCCCTACTACAGTACTCACACGAGTGTCTGTCTAGCTGCTTCGACCTTTGAGAGACCTGCCTGATGAGGCTGATAGAACAATCGATTCATGTTCGCTAGTTCCACCTACAATCAAAAAATGATTCCTGCCACTCCCTGGGAATAATTCAAACCTTATCATAATCGAAAAGAATGAGCTTTCCAACACCGCATCGAGTGAGCATCTCAGCCACTACACTTCCCACCCCTTAAATGGATCATTGGAAGAACACAATCTCTTCTTCCTTACCACCAACTCCAACCACAACAACAGTCTTCTTCCTGATAGCCTCGTAGTCTTCGACTACTCCCATCTTCTGCAGTGCCATCAATCGACTGTACGGATTGGAGTCAACCACCTGAACGATACAAATCTCACTTATTCAGTCAGTAGTCAGTTACCTGGGCGCTCATTTTGGCTATTTTCTCCCTGGTTGCGGGTGGTTTGGAAGTGGAAGAAGAAGAAGAACTATCCATGATTCTGTCGGCTTCCTGACGAATCCTTATCAGATCGTTGTTCAATCCTTCCAATTGGGAGGACATGGTGCGAGGCTGAAGGAATTTATGAGCAAGGGGATGTGCAAGTGAACGCGAAATAGTGCGAAACATTAATATTTATAAAAAAAGTGCCTTGTCGTCTAGTTGAAGTTCCTCTTTCAATTCTTCCGATTCGGAGGACATGGTGCAAAGCTGAAGGGATTTATGAACAGAGGGATGTGCGAGTGAGCGCGAAATCGTGCGAAAATAAGAGGGAAAAACGAAACTGCCTCGCAGTCTAGTTGGAACAAGAGCCACACAGTAGAACCGGGAATTACAAAAAGTCGGCCGATGGAAAAGTCGACATATCGCACGCTGAGATCTCAAATTCATTTTGGGTCTCCAAAATTTAGGTGATCAAAAATTTGCAAATAAGAAATTCAATTTATCTACTTTATTTCGTATCTTATACATATATTCAGCAATCACAACAAACGTGAAAGAATACAGGGCGAAAGAAAAAAATGTACATTCATTCAGAGATCTCAGTACGCAATTCTGACTGTGAGATAAACAATTCCTGTTCTTTCAATATCATAAAAAATACACGTGAAATGTTCAGTTGAACTCGTAATATTACGAAAGATCAATGAGATCGGGACTCTCTTCGTGGTAGAGAATAGAGATCATATCTTTGATTACGATAGATGCTTCATCATAGAATGATTCTTCCTTGACTGATGTGTATTGATCGAGCCATCTTAATGAATCAATCGATAATCGAGACTAAGCTAATCCACTCACTCCCTGTACGAATTTCTTCTTCTACTGCATTTGACTGAAGAAAGTGATCTCCTATTGACAAGACACACAATCTTCTTACTAGGGGGATATTCAGACTGTAAAGAATGGATAAAATATAGGATGATCAAGTGAGAAAACTAACAACCAGTTCATTGAACAATTCGAGAATCTCCTTCTGAGCTACCGTATCCTTCTTGAACAGGCATCGAGTATTCTACAAGACATTTTTCAATGGGGAACTTTAATTTATCCTTACCATTACGAAAAGATAAAGGATGATTCTATCGATTCTTTTCCTCTTCTCTCCACTCCACATGCGTTCATTGGACAGATAGGCGAATGCGTGAAGAAGATATTCAGCATTCTCCTAAACTACCGTATTCAATCGATCTCAATTATCTACCGTACCTCTGCTTTCTTTTTCTTAAGGAAATCTTGAACGACGAAAGGAATTATCTGAGCACTTGGCCATTTCTCCTTGGGAATCCCTTTCAGTATCTCTTTCACTTCATCCCTTCTTCCTCTCTTCAGAGCACTCATTAATTTCTTTATTCTCTCCTTCTCTTCCATTCTCAAAACTTTCTGATTATCTCCATTTTCGTATCTTCTACAATATTCTCCTTCGATAATAACGACTGCAATGCATCAACATTCTTTAGTTATCATTCTTTATCGAATTAATACAGTTGTCTCTCGAGGAAGTTAATGAGGACATTGACAGGGATGGGTTCTCCCTCAGGAGAGAGATGCATTAACAGAGTGTCAGTCTGAACAAATTCCATTCAATGAGAAGATGGAAGAGTATTAATCTACCTCCTGTTGTGTCAATTTCTCTCCCGTCGTCTCAAGAATTCTCGCAAGATCGATTACCTCGATCAAATGAGTTCCATTCGAAGCAGTTACTAGTGCACTTTTAACCTTAGATCCAAAGATGTTTCCAATATCTCCAGTACATATCAAACCTCATCTAATGGATCTGACGAATCATTATTCTCTTTCCATACCATCTCAAGAAGTCTTTCCATATCGATGGGTGATTCTAGACTAGATTAGATAGATCAAAAGTGGATAGAAGAGTCTAACCAGCCCCCTCGAAGTATTTGACTGAATCGTCATGTGTAATGGGAATTCCGAGTGATCGGAGAATACAACGAAGTTGAGATGAACTTTCGATGTATTGAGAAGTGAGACAAAAGAGTGAGAACGACTCACGGATTACTGCATACAATAATTAACAATCACGAAACAATCAAATACAAAATACCTTGAATCTCAGCTACCGTAAACCGATCTACCTGGAAACAATCGATTGCTGAGATAAAACTAACAGAAATTAAATTACAGATAATGTAGTACAATAACATACCATTATGAAACGTTAAAGATCGAGGAATGAGATAAGGGATGAATAGATGAAGGGAGGATGGAGGTAAAGATCGAAGAAAGGAAAGGAATTGAATAGAGAGTGAGAGTGTTCACTCTAATCAGGGGAGATACCATAAGGAGCAAAGAGAGGGGGGGGAATGGGGGATATCACTTGATTGGGGCTCTGAGGAGGGGATTGGCCCTTGATCGATCGGTGGTCATTCATTCATCTTCTTCCTTGATATCCTCCTCTTCTTCTCTTCTTATCCGGTTCCTCTTTCGGTTCGGGTTCGGGAAGACCTGCATATTATCACATTGAATCAATTAATCAACACCTATTCATATCAAACAACACTCACCCCCCTAACTTTTCTCAGTCCCTCTCATCTTCCCCTATAACTGCTTTCTCTCCCCCTCCTCACCAGCAGCTTTCCTCATCGCTTTCTCCAGCAATTCCTTCTTCTTCTGTTCAGTCGCCACGATATTCGCCATTCGAGCACTGACAAAGATCAAAGATTAACTATCACTAAGTCATCTGCACTTACTTGATTCCGAGATTGATCTCGGGGATTCCAGCCAACATTTGATTGGATAGAAGTTCCTTCTCTTCATTGCTTCTCACTCCGGTCATCTTAGCAGCTGCTCTCATCAGAATCTCTGTCTCTTGAGGACGATGAGTGGGACCGGAGGATGATGATTCGAACTGAATATTACTAATTATTAAAGATTTTATAATTCAGAGATTCGGACAATTAAAATATGGAAATTGTCAAAAGAAACTAAATACTTTCAAAATCACGAAAATTTTTATTTTTTTCTTTTCGAGTCAACTTTTCAACATTTCGAGGTTTTCTTCAGTAATATCACCAGAGAAAAACCGGCAAAAACTTGAAGCCCGATGCGGGGCTCGAACCCGCGACAGCCAGATTAAGAGTCTGGTGCTCTACCGACTGAGCTAACCGGGCCGGTGACACCCCTCTCTCACTAATTGGTTACCTTCTTATCTCCATCGATGCCTGCCTCGATGTACTTTCTCAACTCTTCATCTTCATCTCTCAACATCGTCTCCTTCTCGAATTGTTCTCTCATTCCAGCTTCAATTCCAGCTGCTTCTAATTTGGCCCTTTGTTGTCCAGTGAGAACGAGTGAACCACCCGATCCCATTGAGAATCCTTCTCCTGACGAGATCTGTGCTGCACGTTCCTGCAATATCAATCATCACAACAGTCACTAGATGTACAGATAAGATAAGAGTAATCAATCATCAATGAACAAACCTTTCCGACAGCACTTTCCAGACTGTTCAATCCATTCTTCCTCTCTCTACTCTTCTGCAATTCCTTCACATCTTCCAGTTTCTTCGCACCTACAATCGATATTCCTTCTTCCATTCCTGGGCTACAAAAAATTTCGAACTCTCATTCCGCCATGCTATCTCGCCGATTAGAGAAACCGAGATAGCATTGCGAAACGAGAGATCGAAAAACTTTTTGCACAGCCCAATTCCATTCCCATTCTACAGTATCTCTGCTACAGTAATCTTCACATACCATCGAAATCTTCATCCTCTTCCACAATTTTCTTCCTCACTTCAATCTTCTTCTTCGGTTTTCTAAACATAACTGGCTCCGAGGCCGATTCGACTGTATCCATCTACAACATCTTCAGTAAAATACCACTTTACGCATAGATTCAACGTATCGACCATGGTACTCCGACCAATAATTTCCATTATAAACAACAATTTGATAAGCAGAATTTTATCAGTATGATCAGCATGTATTAGCAGTGTTAAAGTGAATGTTACAAGGGCGAATTTAGCAGCATTGATACACGATTCAGAAGGAAATCACTCGATTAAAACTCGATCATGATATAATTTTTCATACATCGAAATGATGAACGCTCGTTAGCAATTTAGACATCGAAGTAATTTTTCGAAGAAAATTCGAAGAGTTAGATTCACTTGCTTCGATGCCTTACAATACGTAATCAATAAGATCTACAGTATCTACAATGGATGGGAAGCTAATCTAATGGGAGTGATCTCTGTTATCGATCTACCAATCGATTGATTCAATTCAATTTCTCCTCTCAACATAGCACATTCTTCTCGAAGTGATACGATACAATTGAGTAGAGTATCTCTTGCATCTTCTTCTAGCTTCAATCTCTCCTTCCATTCTTCCTCTTCTCTCTTCTCTTTCGTCTCTCCTTCTTCCCTTCCGTCTTCCTCCTCTTTCCTTCCATCTTTCATATCCCTCATTCTCCACAGTAATCTCGCAACTCTGACCGTCTCTTCTTCAACATCTTCTCTCAGCATACAGTGCACTGCCAGCAGTTGTTTCTCCTTCACCTACAATCGATATCATCAGCTACCGTACTCCTATCGTATCCATTCAACAGATAACGTACTCCTATCGTATCCATTCAACAGATAACGTACTCCTATCGTATCCATTCAACAGATAACGTACTCCTATCGTATCCATTACCGTACTCCTAATTTCTTAGATCCGAAATGTGGAAGTGTACAATAGCATGAGAACGACATACTAGTTCTTCTCACCATTTCGATTCTTTCTTCACATCTTTCCTCTGTTTCTTTCTTTCCTCCACTCTCAATCATCTTCGTCTTACTCCTTCTTCTCTTCAACATTGTCTGTGCTGTCTGAGCTCTCCATAATTTCTCTTCAACTCCAGATGAAATAGGTCGTCCAGTCTCACGAGAAGAACCAATCTGAAGAGAGAGAGAGAAGGAGTTAACACCACTCAATTAGGGACTGTACTAACTCACTTATATCAGTACAGTGCTACTTCCTAATGCAGTCTATACACCGACTACAGTACTCACTTGGTTGTGTAGATGGGCGACGAGTCTCTCTTGTACTCTCATTTCTTCTTCTATCAATTGGAAATCGTCGCACTCCCACACTTCGATCTCCTCCACTGAACGAGGAACACGAAGTCTGTAATTACGATCACTCTAATTATCATGTCCAAGATAGAAATAGTAATAAAACTCTTGAGTAAAGTGAGCTATCCCTCTGCTCCAGCCCCTTCCTTCCCCCCTCCCTATTAATCTCATTGGATCTTATCACTCTTCAATCTCTCATCTCATAATGAGTCTGTCTCTCATCCATAGCTCCCCTTGGGGGAACGAGTGAAGGAAAGAGTGAAGAGAGAGAGGAGACAGTGACATCTTCATTTCCCTCCATTCTACTATACCAATCGTCCTCCATCTTCACAGACTCCCGTGCCATCCCTTCTTCCTTCCCTCTCTTCCTCTCTTTCCAACCCGTTCCTCCCAAATTATAGTGTTCCCTTCCAATGCATGATTCATGGCAGAATAACTCAATCACTCTGCCACCTTCCTCTCATAATGACTGCCCCATCCTCCCCCTCTTCTCTCTATTATTCCTCCTTCACTCTGATTATCATCTTGATCAGTCTCCTACAGATTACACTCCTTTCAGTCCCTTCGTTTCTCTTCCCTCTGACCTCTCTTAGCCAATTGAGAAGGAAGGTAGAAGAGACTAGCCAATTAGGCGATAGATCAGGGCAGAGATACAATCTACGCGTGTCTTCCCTTTACTGGATTCCCCTATCGGAGGTAGGAGAAGAGGAGGCAGAGGTGGAAGGAGCAAAGGGATTGAAGGGAGGAGAGGGGAAGGGGGAGGGGGAGGAGGCGTGTCTCAGAGTGTAGATAGAGAGGAAGAGAAGGAGTGAGATACAGGCAAGGATCCTCTCCCTCTCCCTCCCTTCCATTCTCCGTTCTCCATCTCCATTCCTCCATCAGAATGTCTCGACCACCTCCACTACCGTACCCTCTACTCTGCCTTCTCCTTCTCTCTTCTACCGTATCCAGGTTGGTGTTGTCGTAATACGATTTTCCATCAATAGCCAATGTCCAGTCTGTACTCCCATTCATGCCCTATTCATCGTCTCTTTTTGTATCCCATTATCCTAACTTGTAGCTTCCCTCCTTCTCCTCTATTCATCCCTCTCCTCGATATTCCCCGTTCGCCTCTCGCTACTCTCAAATGGGGACACAGAGAGGGCGCGCGTGAAACGAGTTGCGACCACAGGAATGGAGAAGGAGAATGGGGGAGGGGAGAGATAGGAGGAGATGGAGAGGGATCAGAGATATCTACAGGGTCAACACTGAAGCGCAGCATATGAACGAGTGATTGAGTGAGTGAGAGAGAGATTCACCCCCCCCCCTCACTCCCGACCTTCCAATTGATAGAAACGAGAAGGAATAAGAATAGGAAGAATGGATGAGAAAGGAAAGTGAACTACAAGTACAGACCTACTTTCCTCCCCTCTTCCATTCCTTATCTCTGAGCTCATCTCTGAGAATAAATGAATGAACAGCGTTCGAAGAATCATCGCACAGCTTTGATTCATAAACATAGAATAATGTTTGTTGTTCAGTTTGAGTGCAGTGCCCGACTGCCCTGATCTCTCATCACTCGAGAATGAATCCATTGCGTCGTCACTGGACAATCTCCTACTATGCTTCTGCCAGGTATAACGGCTTTGGGTTACTTCACACTGAGAGATCCCAACCAAATTGACATGGGCATATGAAATCGTACTTTGCCATTCATTAATCTCCTTCTCAGGTCGCTCAACCGAAGGAAGTCTCCGTCATTTGTCTGTATGGATCAACTCCGGATCATCTTCGACGGGCATCCGAAGCAGTGACCAAGGCAGGAATGACCGTCACTCAGGTAGTTATTCATTCACGCTCTTAGCCATCGAAAATCTATCTTTATGCATATATTCAGATTCATTCATGTTCTTGTTCTTTCAGCTATCAATCCAGCATATGGAGTTCGATAACTCATCCATATCCTCATCTCTCTTCCGTACTCTCACTCCTTCCATCACTCAACTGGATATTAGGGAGTGCTCCGGCAATTCTCCTCTCACCATTGCAGATGATGCATTCGAAGGCATGCAGGTAGACCATTCCTCATTTCTAATCGATTAATTAGTACTGATATCATGGCTATCCTCTTCCATGTGATCCATTTCCATAAATGACTCACTCTCAAAAGGGAGACTGGGTGTGTCACTCTCACTGTAATGGGACGCCATTGCAACGGGACATTCGTCTGTGTTCTCCAAATCTCCCTTTCGGTCGAAACGTTTCAACTTATTTAAAGCCAGAGCATATCTGCACAAGACACTACCAACAGAGTAGATTGAATCAGTGATCCAACTCTTAATTCCTTGCAGGATACTCTCGTCAACGTGACCATCCATGACTGCAAATTGTCTGCCGTTCCTTCTGCCCTCGCTTCACTTCCTTCTCTCTCTTCACTCGTCCTCTCCTCCAATAATATCCTCGCTCTCGAAGGAAAACCATTCGATGGAAAGACCAAGGTGGGTATTCATCAGTAACTGTGCGCTGGGAGCGGCTAATAGTTCACTCAAAACCATCTTGCAACGTTTTCTTTCATCTTCTTTCTTTCCTTTCTCACTTTCACTACATTCCGAGCAATGGAAGAACGATGAACTTGGGTCAACTGCTCAATAGATGTTTGCATTCCTCATTCGATCACATCATCCTGTTGATCCTTTCCGTCTCATGCTGGTCACATTCTCTCTAATTAGGAACCATCTCATGGGTGGTGGCAGAATATGATCTTTCCACTTTCCCTTTCCATTCCTCCCCTAGGCATGCCACTGTGGGATATCTCACAGTCAGTCCTATATGTCCATTCACAGGAGGGGGGCAGAGAGGGAGAACATCAACTGGTTTGTTCTCTCCTTTCACTCTTCGATTGAGTACTACTCTCTCCCATCTGAGGAGATACATTGACTCATATATGGTCATGCTTAGAGAGAGAATGAGGGAGGGAGATGACTAGACTGGGCCGGAACCCCTCATGGTGAACCACCACTGAACAACCAACGAACAGGAGCAAAGAAGTGTACGAATGGCGATCACAATGAGCAAATGATTCATCCAATATGTCTAAATTAATTTCTTCCTTCCTTTCAGCTGAAATATTTGGATCTCTCTGGGAATCAGATCACTGACGTAGAAGAAGGAACATTCGAATCGATAACCAATCTCGAATCTCTGCTCATCGGAGATCACAATTATCTCAATGAGACGCTACTCAATGAAATCGCCAGACTTGGATCTTTACAGGTGATAAGCCATCCATTCAGTCAAATGATATCATCAGAAGTCATGAATCCATCATCATTTTATCCTTCTCAGGTTCTCGATCTGTCTCGTGCTGATGGTATCTTCACTCCTCCTTCCAAGCTCTTTACTCATCTTCCCGCTCTCACCACGCTCAAGATGGGCAAGTCATATTCGTTCAATTCACGAATCCATGTTTTTTATTCGTATCCACAAGTGCATAAAGCGTCATTTCGTAACTTTCTATCTTTTTCCAGGTGGATGCTCCCTTTCATCCGTCGAAATGGGTGCATTCTCTCCTCTTGCACAACTCGAAGCTCTCGATCTTCGAGTCAATCTCATTGAGAATATCTCTGCCCTTGCCTTCGATGGATTGGGATCGCTCAAGAGACTCTCCCTGGCTGGAAATTATATCAGAAAGGTGAGAATCTCCAACCATTCTTTTACTTTTTTTTCCGTCGCATCCAGATAAATCCATCCTTGTCCAGATCGAGACAAATAACTGGGCTGGTCTTGGCTCCCTTGAGGATCTCGATATTGGATGGAATGAACTTCATTCTATCGATTCCGATGCATTCGAAAGTATTGAGACAACTTTGACTCGTCTCGATATGAGACACAATCCAATCAATGAGGTACTTAACCATCTCCAATGTCATTTTTTACTTCATCCCTTTCAGCTTCCTCCTCTGTCCCTTCCCAATCTTGATTCTCTCACCATCAGTGAGACCAATGTTTCTTCCATCGAAGCGAATACTCTGCAAGGAATGCCCAAACTCACCGTAAGATCTCTCCCTATCGTATCCATGATAACATGCTCCATTGCAGACCCTTGAAGCGATCCGTACCAATCTCTCATCTCTCTCTCCATCCTCCTTCTCCTCTCTTCCGTCTCTTCGTCGTCTTCTTCTCTCATCCAATCTTCTTCGTTCATTCCCTCTTTCTCTCTCAACTCTTCCGTCGCTCGAACTTCTCTCCCTCTCGGAGAATCCTTTCCTTTGTGATTCCAATCTCAAACCTCGTGAGTCTTTCTCTCCATTCTCTTCCTAATCCGATTTGTCGCTGATCATAACTCCGTGTCAGGAGGGGTCAAAAAGTGTCTCGCGGGGATCCTCGCACGATTTCACTATCTACCGTAACCGCATTCCTTCTCAGTGATCGACGACATCAATTCTGCTTTCCGTCGTGCTGCCCAAGAGGGAAGGGACTTCTCCATTCCCAATACGAATGAGACTCTCTGTGCTCGACCATGGACACTTAAGGGAAAGGTAATCTACTTTTTCCATTGCAATCTCGATTAATCGATATTCTTCCGTGATCGTGTCTTTCGTTCAGGGAATTCTCAGTGTTGATCTCTCCGAATTGACGGAATACAACGAGTCTCTTGATACGACCACTGCTCCGTCCACTACCACCACTCAAGAGACTGTTACTGAGGCCATCACTCTGCCTCCCTTCTCATTGGTTAGTGCCCTCAGCCTACGGCAGACAGTAACTCTTCCCCTTTCAGCCGGATCTCTTCGCTGGCAAGGATTCGAATGAGAGCATCTTCAAGGATGACAGAGAGAGATTGCAGTATGATCTCACCAAGACTGATACAACCCATCAGAAGGAGGAGGGAAATAAGGTACCGATAATTAAAAAAAACAATAAAATAATGCCAATTAATTTCAGACGACAGCTTTCCTTGTCACTCTTGCCATTCTTCTTCTCGTTACTCTCATCTCAATTTTCGCCATCGTCATATTCATCAAGGTAAGCACAACGTTCTTTATTTCCCATCAGCATCAACACATTTTTTAAGCTAAAAATTATAAACCCTTTCAAATAATTATAGTCTTTTTTTTGGCGTAATCATATTATCCAATTTTCATTTCTCTTGCAGAAGCGGAAACAAAGTGTTTCTCCCCACGAGAAGAAGACAAAAGTAGAGGATGGAATGGTTGAGATTGAATTGGAAAGTGGAAAAGGATCGAGGAAAGGATCATCAGAGTGATCTACTCTCTCTCTCTCTCTTTCTTCTTGCATCGATTGATAGGCTCCTTACCCCCCTCTGATCTCCCTCTAATCCTCATTCATAACCACATTCCCCCCTCTATTCCAAGTGTAATATCTTCTCCATTCTTCACGGGCTCTCTTACATCATCCATAGGCAATCGTTATCATTGCAGATAGACTGATAACCTCCCTCTCCCTCTCAATATCAACTCTTCCATTTCACATCGAGTATCGATTCCCCTCCCTTGCCTTCCGTTTCTTCCCTTCACCCGAGCCTCTAACACTTAACAGACATCCCATTTTTCCGAAATCTCACTAGATTTGCTCAAAGATTGCCATAAACTCTCAGTTTCTCTCCGATTGAGATGATGAATAAATTGTTATGAATAATGAATCAACTCACTTTCTGAAGGGAACGTCGTCGAAGATGAAACACGCCTGTAAATGAGAAGTCATTTTTTTAAAACATTTTTGGCGATGCAAAAAAATGGGCTCAAAATGAAAAGTAGAATAACTGTAATGTACTCACATCCTTCCTTGTCACTCCCATTCTCTCAGTTGCATTCATAAGAAACAATAGAACAGTTCCTCCATCCATATCGAGAATCGTCTGTAGAAGAAGACCGAGAGCGGCCACACCCATCTTATTACTCTTTTCCTGCAAATTCATTTAATAATATGGCCAACTAGCAATAGATGAGCAAAAAATGCTGATATTTTCAGTAGAATACTTGCTTAATCTCACCATTCTGACAACATTTTGTGAGTGGATGAACACGTAGGCGAAGAGGAATCGAAGAGATCGACGAACCACACGAAATGCCTCACTGAATTATATTTTAGATAATATTGGAACAGAATAACTCCCATACCTCACTCTCCTACTAGTTCCACATACACATCCTCCTCTCCATTCACATTGACATTCTCCTGCGAGTGAAGAGATAGAAGGAGGAAGAAGAGGACGAGGAAGACGACGGAGATAACGCTACAACAAACAATTGACAATCATTCGAAACATTCACATTCATTGAATCTTTAGATAATGTACATTTTGATGTAATTTACCTTAACCAAACCCGCAGCTTCGTGTGGGTCAGTGAAATGAAGAGGAAGAGATAAATCCATTGATATCTCGAGTGAATCGAGACGAGAGACCGGAGAAGATACGCGATAGATTCCCTCACTTGTTAGACCTGCAATGGCGAATCAAATCATTCTCACTCTTCATTCACCATTTTTCATTCTTCACTCATTCCTTCCCTCGTCCCTTCTCACACACTGTTGGTCGTTGCACGATGGAATCGATTCAATCAATCGACGACACTACCGTATCCCCTTCATCTCTTTGAACTACCGTAATCCCTTCTTCTTCACAGCGTAATCGTCTCGACTTGCTCAATCCCCAACTTGCCGATCTATCAAATCAATTGCGACAAGAGTTACCCGAAGCAGTACTTCCCTCGAGTATACAGGTTCCCTCCCCACACGTATCCCCCTCCTTCTACCGTACTCCAGGCCGATATCCACAATCTCCTCTATGCTTCGTACGGACCCAAGATCGACAATGCTATTGTTGCTGTTGAGAAGGCGACTGAGATGAAGAGGGAGAAGGTGAAGAGGGAGAGAGAGAGAGAGGATACTGTAGTCGGAGAGGGTAATCGATATATACGGTAATCTCTCAGATCTCTACTATTCTCATTTGTGTTCTTGCCTTGTGTCTCGTAATGGGAGGAACGGGAGCGAGATTCGTGTGCAATATCATGGGCATTGCATATCCCGCATATGCATCACTCAAGGTATCTTCCTCTTCTCCCTCTATGTCTCTTTGTCACTCAAGGTATCTTCCTCTTCTCCCTCTATGTCTCTTTGTCCAATCAGTCTAATATGGATCCTTCATCCCATTGCAGGCAGTTCGTTCTCTGAATGCTCTTGAGGAGAAGGAATGGCTGGTGTAAGCCCACCCCCCCCCTCTCCCTCCTTCCATCCTCTCTCTTCTCTTCAGTTATTGGTCCGTCTTCGGTCTCGTTACTCTCGTCGATTTCTGGATTGAATTCATCCTTCAATTCTTCCCCTTCTACTACGTTGTTAAGAGTCTCTTCTATCTCTATCTCTATCTTCCCTATGTCAGTTATCGTTTCATCGTTCTTTCTTCTACCGTAATCCTTGTCAGACTCGTGGTGCGGATACCATCTTCCTTCACTATCTCGAGCCACTCATTTGTTCAGTCGAGAATAAGGTCCTTCCTCCTCCCCTCCTTCCCTCCTCTCAATTCTTCTCTTCTCAGGTCACAGTATCTCTTCGTGAATCAGTAATGGCTCGATCCAATTCTGTCCTCCATTCTTCTCTTTATTCTACTCGTCCCTCTTCTATTGCTTCTCTTCAAGACGCCATCTCAACCACTGTATCCAATTCACTCGCTAATGGTTAGATGAGAAGGAAGGGAAAGATCAAAGATCAACTCTATTCTAGTCGTTCCATCGTCTACTCCTGAAGTGAAGAGTGAGGAGACGACAACTCTCAAGGCGGAGGCTACTCCTCAAGCAGCTCCACCCCCTATGAAGGAAGAGAAATCGAAGATATCTCCCACCACTAAGAAGAGTGGATCATTATTCCGAATGTGGCCCTTCGGATAAGCATTATCGCCAATAATATATGGCTAATAAACGAATGCAACTAGAGATACAGCAGTACTTACCCACGCAGTTTACCGAATACTTGACATTAGACCTAATGAACTAACCGTGTTCCTCTACATAATCGATAGCTGTTCTCAATCCCGCAGGAAGAGGAATATCATCGAATGAGGGATCCAACTGGAATTGCAACCATTGACATATGACAATGAATACATTGTGATAATGTGATATCATCTGTCTGATGCTATGCGTGTCATACGTTTTCAGTGATTCATTCAAAATATTCAAGAACCAAGATGCATACCAGAATAGCTTCTTCGATCGGTTCTCCCATTACTCCTCTTTTCCTTTCGACTATTTCAACACTTTTCTCTTTTTCTCCTCCCAATCGATGCCATTTCCCTAATCCTTTCCCTGAAGAGGAAGCACGGGGCATTCTGAAAAGGGCACATTTACCAAGAATTTACAGTTTATCAAAAAAGTGCGAAGAAAGGTAAACAAACTGACAGACTGAGTGATCTTCTCTTTGGTTTGGCCCCTTCATCTCTCTTCTCTTTCTCCTTCTTCTTTCCCCTCTCTTCTTCTTTTGCCATCCTTTAACCGTTCCATCACCTTTCTCCCCTCTTCAATGCTTTAGATACTCTCTCGGACTCATACCAATCACTGTTCCCTCTTCATCTCTCATTCTATACATCATTTATTCATTCAACTGCAAAATGCGAGTATTTAGTTTAGTTACATGCAACAGTTAGCACAAGTAATAACATACAGTAGTGGTATCTCTTGGAATTTGTGTGTGAATGGGGACCAGTCTAATATCGATTGGGGAGAGAATAGAGGGGGAGGGGTGGACTACAGTATCTCTCATCTTCCCTGTAGGATGGCCATAGCTTTGTTCAATTGTTCGATCACCGTGGGAATATCTTCATAGTCAATAGCAGACATTGCATACTTACAGTATTTCTTTGCCTCTGCTAACTTCTCCATCGAAATCGAACCTTAATACAGGAATATTAGAGATAAATATTTTAAAATGGTAAACCGATAAATAAAAGTATACCTGGAGTATAAGTGGATCCTGTAGGTACTGGTTCGGGTGTGGGATGGTGAGGAGTTGAGAGAGAAGAAGACGAATGATTGGAAGGGATGGAAGGAACAGAAGGGAATGCATTGAAAGAAGGACGAGGAGGAGCTGATGGATATTGAGGTTGTTGATGATAAGGAGAAGGAGCAGATGGATAAGAGGAAGTATTGGATGGAGGATAGGAAGGAGGGGCAGGGGGATAAGAATGCTCTGGAGGAGCTTGAGGAGGCATCGATGAATCTCGAGATGGAACTCCTGGTAGATCAAAGAAGCTATCATGAGTAGATCCTCCTCCTACTCCCGTTCCTTGCTCTCCAAGGAATTCATCCGTATGCTACAATCGATTGATTAATCTACCGTATCCCTTCCCCTCTACCATAGGTGTCCACGACACTCTCCTTGCGATAGGCCTATCGCCGCCATGTATAGGGGGTCACGGTCCAAAATGGGTTGGTAGGTCATGGTGGGCCAAGACCAAGTACCATCCCAATCGGTTCTACAGTACCCCTAGTTACCGTATATGGCAACGACACCATAATAACCTGAAAACTCATTTTTACCATGACCCCCCATATGTACATGGGTAGGCGATAGGCCTATCGCAGCGACACTCTCCGTGGACACATATGCCCTCCACCGTACCTGTTGCACCGATGGAACATACGGTGTTCCACTCTTAATCGATTGGAAGATCTGAGTTGCCTTCCACTTTGCATATTTCTTCGTTGCTGCCATATCTCCATCTAATTCACCGAACAATTGGAGAACATCGAGGAGACAACCTGAGAAAGGGAGGACGATCGATACTCTATCTATTACCGTATCTCTCAATCAATCGTAAACTGATTACCGTACCCACGAGATGGAACATCTGGGCGATCTTCGCATCAACTTCTCCTTTCTGCTCCTTCGAATTTGCGAATGCGAAGATCTTGTTACCGTACTCTTCCAAATGCGCCTGTATATTTATCGATTGACATAATTTTCTTCCAATAGATTGATAACCTGTGCGACGATTTCATTAGTGATAGCCTCATTGGACATCAATTGCTTCTTCACTCCTTCCAATGTCTCCAATAGATTACCGAGGAATTTGAATGAATCCGGAGATCGATCGATTTTCATTCCTCAAATGAGTGAAATTGAAGATTAGGATAAAGATGGATGATACCAGTCTGTACTGCATAGTAGAGGAACCAGTAGTAAACAACGGGATCCCGTTGAATGTGTTCATTTGCCAGTTTGATGTACGGAGAAATGATCTTGAGAGGACCAGGAACTGATGACATCTCTACTGAATAATAGAATGGGATTGCATGGAGAAAAACGATCTAACGGGTAGGCTGAAGAAGACACGAGAAAAAATTCCAAGTATTGTCCATGGTAGCCAACCATTGTGAATGCAATGGGAAAGTGAAATGAAATACAGTGAAAACTCTTTATCGAAAACTCCCATAATGTTATGACGGATAGATGATATCTGTTAATAATCTTTTTAATCATAGTCTATCGATTAGCTAATTCATTCAATACCCATAGTATAATTCACACACAACTGTCATAATCGATGGATATCCTATCGACGAACCATTGTCACACGAGCTATTTACAATTGACATCTATGACAAGATTATACGAGTATATCACAGAAAGAACGAAGAATACAAAATACAAGGAATAGATATGAATTGACTATGAAATCTCTCTATGCATCTCCCTCCCACTTACAGTATCATTCAGAAGGGAATCAATCGATTATCCGTGATCATGAGTGGGATTAGAGGGAGAATCACCTCCATGAGACTCAGGTGTGTATGTGATGATAATGAAAAACAGAAGGAGATGAATGGTGAGGAGATAACCAGCGAAGTATGAACGGGCAGTTGATGAACCACGGAGAGTAGATAGACCCTACAGAGTGACTCCCTCATTACTCCCAATTTCGTAATCGATAATTTTCCAGAACTTTCGCTGAGTCACGCACGATTCACGTAGTAGAAAGACACAACGTATTCGTACCTTCATCATAATGCTTTGGAGGAAGTTATGTGACTGTGATCCTCCTCCATTCATTGTCATTCCTAAACTCGATTGACCAATCTCTCCCATCTGAACTACAGTCTCTTTCGACTGCTTCTCCAATCTCTCCAATCGAACACGAAGAATCTACAATTATACCAATTAATTAAATTGAATCTTTTGTGAATTGTCGAGAACAGGGCGAATATTTCATCAAGGAGCTACACTGAATCTCCAACATACCTGTTTCTCCCTATTAGCTTCTCTCAATTCCTCTTCCTTCTGTAGTAACAACATTGTCGATCTCCCTCCATCCTCCGGAGCTGCAAATATTTTATTAGAGACGGCCCGTTAGATACAACTAATTAAATCTCCATTTCTATAAATATATTTAATATCTGACCTTGAATGCTTCTCTTCCTCCTCACTTCATCTCTCAATCCAATCAATTCAGCTTCTTTCTCATCAATTTTCCTCTGCCATTCACTCCTCTCCGTCTCCCTCTCAACTCGAATCACTTCCACCTCGGATCTCAAATACTAATTATAATGTTTATGGACTCTTCTCACACATTATCAACTATACCTTATCTACCTTATAGAATGCACAACGGACAACATATTTAAAAAAATAAGGATAATAATATGAAATGATGCATACTCACCGTGCACATTCAACCTTTTCCTTCCATAGAGCGAGATTAATTTGTTGTGAATGTGTCTCATCATTAGTCTTTCTCTTCATTTCACTCAATGAATTCCTCGCTTCTCTCGCTGCATTCTCTGCCTCATCCACCTGATATGGCACAACTAATTAACTTATTCATAAATATACTCTGAACTCGGGAGCATATTCATCCGAACATTCTTCCTTTTATTCGACCTAGTTTTCGCATTCACGTGAATTTGATGCCACTAGGTTATTACTCTAGTTCCGAAGCATTTATATCGGCTATTATCCAGAGTGGACACTTTATCCCTTGCCACAAGCAATAATCGGACCATTGCTTTGATTGTAATGGATAAATACTAGATTGCACTCACCTCTCCTCTCATGTTATACACCATTACTTGAGCAGACTCAAGATCAGATCGAGCGAGATCTCTGAAATACAATACATCTTCCAAAGTAATGAGTTTCATATGGACTAATTATGGAGTACACGGAGTAATTTATAAAAAAGTTTTGAAATATCGAATAATACCTCTCCAATTTCAATTCCTCAATCTGTGCAAGTAGAACGCCATTCGATTTCTCCTCACTTCCACTCTGAAATTAATTCATGAAAAATTAGCAGCAAAATACAACTTTGCAAACAGAAGGAATTCTCATATTCCACCCTCTTGAGTAGCTGACTCACCTCACTCTTGAGACTCTCAATCAATTTCTCCTTCGTCTGTAAAATCTTCTGTGCTTTCTCCTTATATCCGTCAAATTCCTTCTTGTTCTCAGTCAGATTGAACTTCGCCAATCGTAGCTGAATATTATTTAGATTAAATATATTGAACCCTAATTGTTTCCATCTTCACACCCTTTACGGTAGCATAAACGAATCGTCCTTTGAAACTTATTCAAGGAAATAATGCAACAAATAGTTATACCTGATCATTAACTGCACTCATTTGCTCTTCTTGACTTGCTACTCTCTTCTTCAGATTAGACAGCTCACTCTACAACAATTAATCCCTCAGATATGATGAATGCCTAATCCATTCAGTACCTGTAGTGCACTCCTTTCCTTTATGAGACTCTCATTCGATACAGAAGGAGTTGCTGGTTGGGCTGATTCTTTCAATTTCTCTTCACTCCTTTTCAACTTCAGCTTCTCTTCCTCTAGTCGTTTTTCCAGTTGCTGAAAACAAAATAATAAATAATTCACTTTAAATTTGTACAATGCCTTTCAAGATACACCTTTTAACAGAAATATATTTTTAAAAATCACGCAAATATATTCCATGTGTGTATAAATATATCTTACAGTATTGGTGCTCTTGAGTATCTCCATCTGTGTGTCTTTGGCAGCTAATTGTGATCGGAGATTATTGACCAAGACGAGATCTGTTGCTTCTGGAAATAGAATTTGTTCGTTATCCTCTCCACGACAACAACATTCACACTGAGAATCCTTCTGACGTAAGTACCAAACATCAATGAGGATCAAAAGCATGCTCGTATCTTCTTACTCCGCATGTTGTCAATGACTAACAGTTTATTCTATACCTAGAATCTCAATGTTCTCACCCGTGACAGAATGGACACTGTACGTGCTCTTTCCCATTTCCATTTCTTCCACATCGGGATCATTGAGGAATGAGATGAGATTGGCATCTCTATGCTCAGGAAGAACTGAAGTTGACGGCGCATACCTTCAATCATCATTTCACAAGAAATCGAACCGTTTCAAAAGCGAATGACGAGTTTAAACACCAAAATCCATCAATCAAAGACAAGCTTACCCTGCAGTCGGCTGTTTCTTCTTTTGCGGTTTGATGAAGTCAGAATGCGCGTGGGATGGTTCCGATCGACCAATCTGTGAGGAGGATAGTGTCAGTCTTGCGAAAGGGAATGAGTCACTTCTTTGTATTACGACGATACACTCGATGTCTCACCTCTTCAGTTATCGTTGGTTCGGGTTGAGTTCGATTGAGACTGGCAGTGGAAGATGTCTTCCCTTGTACCTTAGCCTGTGCGATCGCACTTCCCGCATTTTGATCCATGCGGACGAGCATTTCTTCGGCTTTGCCAGCAAGATCCGAGACCTTGCTCAGCCATGACATACCTCAATAGATTAGATGAATTCAATGGAACAACAGTGATCGGAGAAACCAGAGAACAACGTGAGACATTAGCAGAAAACAAAAGACAGCTAGCAAAACTGAACAATAAGAGAAGGTAAGCACACGAAAACAGCACGTGAGGTTATCAACAGATTCTTAGGTGATGTGAGTAGTCAATACGAATCGATTGAGTCCTCGATAACAACAGGTAAGCGTCAAAAACTTCTACAATTTAAATTTGAACAAAAAACAAAAACACGTTTTATGTACAGTAAGACGGGCAAGATTTTGAGTTGTGTTGGTTCCGTGGGTCACACTTGCAATTGAAGAAAATTGAAGTTGCATTTTATTATCTCTTCATTGTCCAATCGTGTGATTGAAATAATAAAGAAAGTACATCAAATATCGATGTGATTGCGTCATTGTTCAAGTCTCGCACTTTGAAGGGGGTTCATAAATTATCTTGTCTTTGTTATCGACAGCGTACTACTCGTTCCATCGACCTCGACTGATCTTAAAAGAGTACGTGCTCTTCCTTCTCACTTCATTGTTTACGAGTACATCGATGGAACGTTCAATCAACTCGACCCTAATCAACTGACCATCCCCTCCTTTCCCTCTTCCACTCTGTCAGTTCACATTAAAAATCAGCCGTATCTTTCAATTGCTCGTGCTCTAAAAAGGGAGGAGAAACCTCGTGACTCGAGACGATAAGAAGAAGAGCGATATTAGAAAGAGTGGAGTGGAGTTGAATTGAGGAGAAGGATGGATGTACCCATCATTCACTCCCATTCTCCCGTTCTTTCCCTGGTATCTAGGCCTCGCAACTCTTCATCGATTCCTTCCCATCCTCTTGAACACGAGATCTCTGGTCTGGACACATGTTTCATTCTTCTCTCTCTCTCTTTAGTCAAGTGATCCTTCTCCCTTCTTCTTCTCTTCTAGCAGTCTCCATTCAGTCTCCTCTAGATACTCAATTCCCTCCTTTGAAAGAGAGAGAGAGAGAAGCTCTCTGTTTATTCTCTTTCTTCTCTTCCGTTCACATGTTCTCCTCGTGTCTCTTTTCTACATCTCAAATTGGATGTCAATTCAAATATTCATCGGGATGAAGGGATGAAGTTCATCTAGACGGAAGATAGATAGAAGGACGAGATATCTTCTCCGGACTCTGGACTTTGTCTCATCTCTCGTCTCACTTCTCACATCTCTCTATCGGATAACAGAGGGACGAAGTTCATTCTTCATCCTGTGATTCTCCTCGTCTATTCCAATCTACTTCCGATTGAGTCCCCATCACTTTATATTCCATCTCTTATACTGTCTTCTCGTCTTCTCTTCAATCCCATCTCTGATTCCTCTAAACCGGTCTCGCACCAAAACACATCGACATCATTGAAGAATCGTTCTTCATCCCTTCTACCCCCTCTCTTCATCTATAAATCACCCCCCTTCTTCTTCTGATCACCTCACTCTACCCTTTCTGTCATTCCCTTTCCATCCCGTGACAATCCGTCTGGAATTGACACGTTTAATCTCTCTCCTTATCACTCCGTTGATGTCCCATCCCCTCTCTTCTTCTCCGATAAGAGGTCGTAGAGGTCAACAACCTGAATCATTCTATCGTCTTCTATTCCTTCACGTGTCATTCACATGCCTTGAGGGGGGAGTAGTCTCTCCTCCCCCTTCTCCTCTCCCTTCCCCCCTCCCTTCCTTCACTCTCCTCATTCAGAGATCCCCTCACTTCTTCTTTTCTGCAATGGCTACATTTCACGTCAATCCCCAATATGCTCGTATTGACCAAGTCATTCCCCATCTCTTCATCTCAGGTCAGTGACCTCCTCTCTCTTCCCCCTCTGAATCCATCCATTCCAGGAGTAACAGCTCTTTCTCCTTCTATTCTCGAAGAGAATGGCATCACTTACATCATCAATGCAACAAATGAGGTGAATCATCAATCTGACCCATTCCTCATTCTACCGTATCTCTCCATCTACAGTATCCCTTCAGGTTCCTAATCTCCGTTGTCTTTCCCATCTCGCTCGTCATAAATTATGGCTTGACGATACTCCGGAAACTCCTATCTATAATCAGTTGGAAGAGACTGCCAATCAGGTTTGTCCATCGTAGAGATCTCTTCCATCTTCATCGTCATCTATCCTTCTTCCTCTTCTAATCTTCCCCTTCTCGACACGAAAACACGTTGTTGATCCATAGTGGAAGCTTTTGGAAGAATTGGAGGAAGGAAAGAGAACCAGAAGGGGGAAAGACATGGACAATCAACAGACTATTCCTTCTCCTTACCGTATTCCTCTTCAGATTGCGATACTTCTCTCGGAAGGGCATACAGTACTCGTTCATTGTCTTGCGGGTGTCTCACGATCAGCATCTCTAATCCTTGCCTATCTCACTAAATATCATACTCGATCACTCGAGAAGGCCTTCCATCTTCTTCAATCAATTCGTCCCCTCGTTCGTCCCAATATCGGATTCTGGTGAGTGTTCCTCCTTTCTTTCTCTCCCCCCCCCCCTTCTCTTCCCCTTTCCATTCTCATCTCCCTCTATTATAGGAGACAGCTGATTCAATTCGAGAGTGATATCAGTGGACAGCCTTCGACCATTCGAATGGTTAGAGTTGAGGATCAAGATGAAGATTATCTTCCTCATGTATATCTCCAACCTCAAGAGGTTTGATCTACTTCAATAGAATGAAAGATCAAAGATCAACTTCAGGAAGCTGATCGCGTAATTCATCGTTCATCAAGTGGTCGAAGTGGAAAGTTCCGACCCGTGCTCGAATCTCTTCCCGAGATGTTAGATAGTGCAGCCTAGATTATTCATTCTTCATTCACCACATAATTCGGGTATTTCTTGTATACATGTACATAGTACATCCACTCTACGGGCATTCTTCGTCATACTCGGTAATATATGATAAATATTCATTCAATTTCCCCATCTTGCACAATCTTGTTATTCGAGCCTATATCTCTAATCCGTTCTCTTTGCAACGTTGGTGATAAAATTGAACACAATTGTAAACAGAGGAGAAAGTTGCGAAAGGGTTGGAGAAAAAGGAATTGGTTCTAGGGACCACCATCTCTTTTTTTTAATTGTGCACGCGCGCGATGTTGATTTATGCAAAAGGGAGGAAAAGGCCGCGGGTTCTGATTTCACAGGCCTTTAGTACACCATGTGACCTAACTTTGCTGAGAAAATTAGCAAATTCTGTAGGCGTCCACGCTTTTTACAAGCAAAAATATCTCAAAACTGACGTCACGAAATGTAAATGCATTGTTAGAACCGCTCTAATTTCGTTTAAAGGAAAGGGCCGCGACTTTTGACACTTCCCAGTGATAGACTAATGTTATGGGCATATCATATCCGAAAATTAGACAATTCTGTAGGCGTCCGCGAAATTTGAATACTGTCAAAGTTTGAGCATGGAAGTGATCTTTGATCTTTTATAAAACACGTGGACGCCTACAGAATTCGCTAATTTTTGGATATGGTATGCCCATAACCATAGTCTATCACTGGAAAGTGTCAGAAGTCGCGGCCCTCTCCATGATCTCAATCTAGAGCGCTTTGAAGTTTGTAGTCTCTCGTTTTCGAAAAACAGATTTTTCTTAAATTGTAATTATCTTGAAACCCGTTGACTTGAAGTAGGTCTTTCCTTCACAAAAAATGATTCTATACGACTGTTTAGTAAACTGATATAGTAAATGGGCCATGAATCTATGATTTGCATAATCGATGGTGGCCCCTAAATTGGTTCGTTATTTTCTCTCATTCTCTCACTGAATCATCAGTCGATCTTCCGATCTCCGATCATTCCTTCTCTTTCTTCTTCTTCCTTCCCACATGTTTCATTTTTCTCCCCCTTCTCTTCTCTTTTTGTATGTTCTGATCTTAGTCTATCTACACAAGTTGCAATGCAATCTTTCCTCAGTTCGAAGAGGGGGTTCTCCCTTCTCTTCAAGGAGGGGAAGAGGGAAGGGGAGACGGGGATCGAGGGACAGCATGGAAGAGGAGTGGGAACACAATAACTCCGCTTAGATTCCATACTACACAAACCACCCTTTTCTTTCCCTTCTGTGAGAAAACAAAATAACCATTAAAATTGCAATCAACCCATGGGAGTTTGCAGTAATGCAGACCATTAGAAAAGAACGGGTTGCAATACGGGAGAAAAAAGCGATTTGCTGTTTTTTTTCATGTATCGAGTTCCCAATCCAAAAAAAGATAAACATGGGTGCAAAAATACAAAACGTTGAAAATAATGGTGTATCAAAATCAGCAAAATGGATTCGTCACGGGCAGGATTCGAACCTGCGCAGAGCTTCCTCTAGATGGGGTAGTAGCCCAACCGCCTTAGACCACTCGGCCACCGCGACTTGTTTTCTTAAAATGCAATTCTTTGGAAACATTTTGCGGATTTCGAGAAAACATTGATTACGTGATATGCCTGGAAAGTTGTATCTTGTATGGGATGTCGAACACTACGAACTCTGATTTGGCCTTGAAGAACGACGCATAACGTTCAGACTATTCCTATGAACAATTGATAGATATTTGCATCTCTAAAAATAAGATTGGAGATTATAAAACCAATCGATTCTAATCTGAAAGTGAGAGACAATTCAAAATGAAGAGAATGAATAGACTCTTTACATATTTCATGTAAATCGCTCTCCTCCTCCCTCTCTCTCCTCTTCTCTTTCTTCCTTCATTCGATCGTCGTTCCCTCTCAGAAGACGGACAATCAATTATGACTCCCGATCCGAAGAAAGGTACAGTACCTCCCTCCCTCACTCCCTCCATCTACCGTACTCTATTACAGTATCGAATCAAAAGTCAGTGTACTGTGCGGCACCTGGAGTTGCCCCTTCATCTACACCTCCCACTCCATCTCCCGCCAAGAATAGAGTAACTTGATCTTTGATCTTCATCAAATTGATCTTTGATCTCTTCAGAAAACTGCATCGAAGTCTTCATCGACTACAGGATCGAAGATTGGTGAAAAGAAGAAGAAAAAGAAGTCTAAAGGAAGCAAAGGAGCTAAGAAATCGGTAATGAACTCATCAGATAGATAGAGTACTCTGAAGATATGGTATTCATTTATAGAAAGGCGGAAAGAAGAAAACACCAAAGAAGAAAGATGATAAGAATAAGAAGGGACCGGCCTCTCCATCTTCAGCCCCTCCTGAATCTGAATCTGATTCCGATGAGGGGTACGATACTTCCTTTCGATCGATAACTGACTTATACAGTACTCTCTTCAGTCCTCCTCCTCCTGCCCCTCCTCCTACCCTTCCGAAGGCTGCGACACCTGCAGCACCTAAGCCAAAGGCAGCAGCAGCAGCTAAACCAGCAGCAAAGGCAGCACCCAAACCGAAGCCTCCTCCTCCACCAGTTATCGTACCTCAAGCAATACCTGCCAATATGACCGTATCCACTACATCATCTATGCCACAGGTACCGTATCCCTTCTCATCTACCGTAATCATTCTATTGTTCTTCAGACTGTAGTAATCGAAGGTCCCAATAGTATCCCATTGGTGGTACCACTGAGTGAGAAGGATGAACATGGAAAGGTATACTGTAATGATCTCTGATTGATGTATCGTATTCGATTCAGCCAATCAAAGATGGTCCCACTCCTCTCAATCGAGCTCCTTTACAAGATACTTCTGGTTGTATGGTAGTAAACGAGAGAGGAATGCTCTACTTCTCACCTGAATTCATGCTCGATCGGGTATTGATTGATGATCTCTACCGTACTCAAACAATCGTTGTAGGATGACAATTTCAATCCAAAGTATCCTCCTGCCAGTACAGTTGGACTCCTTACGAAGATTCTATCAAATGCATCAACATTCATTCCTAAGAATATCAAGGTACTGTACATATCCAAGATCGGATTCGATTATCGATTGATTACAGTTCCCCGAAGAGAAAATGACTGAACTCGGATACACTAAGGCACAGTCTGGATACATTTGCGTTCGTCTACCGTACTCTGCTCCAATCGTTAACTGATTTATTTACAGTTGACTTTCGAGACTGGATACTGTAGTTTCAATGAAGTGATGCCTGGTCAATTGCCACCTCTCTGTCCATCTGGGTACGGTATATGGAAGAGAGTACTGTATGTACTGTATCGATTTAAGAGGAACACTTGGTGTAATCGTAAAGGATATGGTGAATGAGATGACATTCTTTGTTCCCTGTGATGGAAGAAGTGTTGGTCCCGCCCTTCAAGGAGTTGTCAGTACCGAAGAGAAACCAAAGGTATACTGTAGCATCTGAATATCGATTGATCTACCGTAATCTCAGGTCCCAGAAGGAACTCTAATTGGAGCAATTGTTCGTGGAGAATTCGAGATTCCAAAGTTCGAGCCATGTGATAAGAAAGATGGGAAGGAAGGAGTGATTGGATGGATAACTGCTGTAAGATACTGTATTCCCTCTACCGTACTCTACCGTATTCCATTTAGTCTCGAACTGGAGTACCAATCTATGCTCCTGAACGTGGTCCAAAGGGAGATTTCCCTAATCCAGTGGGTGCAACTGCTGCTGCACAAGCTGCAGCTGCTGCAGGAGCAAAGGCTAAGGCTGCAGCTAGAACTCCCAAGAAATCATTGGGAAAAGGACCTCCCGCGGCTGGAGGAAATGGAGGAACCAATGGAACGAATGGAACTGCAGCTGGAGGAAATGCCGATGGAACGAATGGAGGTTGGTTGACTGTCTCATGAGATTCCCTCTTCAATGATTCCCTTTGATAGGAGGAACAACGAGTGGATCAGATGGAAGTACAGTAGGAGCAGGAGGAGGGACAGCCAATGGAGGAGCAAATGGAACCAATGGAGGAGCTAATGGAACCAATGGAGGAGCTAATGGAACCAATGGAGGAGCTAATGGAACCAGCGGAACCAATGGAACCAATGGAACCAATGGAACCAATGGAGCTGCTACTGGAGGGACAGATGGAAATGCGGGAGGAGGAACAAATGGTACAGATCACTATTCTCTTTCTTATCTTCATCATCTCTCTTGAGGAGGAATAGTGAATGGAGGAGTGGGCGGAGTCTCAGGAGGAACAACGGGAACAGATGGAACTACAGTAGGAGGAACCAATGGAGGAGGACCAACTGGTACTGTATCGATTCCCTGTCTACCGTATCCAATGAATTGTGTTTAGGAGGAGCAGCAGGGACCGCTCCACCCTCTGAGAGTTCAGAGAATGCAGGTGGAAGTGAAGGAAGTGTTAATGGAGGAAATCAACCTCCATCTGATCCAGCAGCTGAAGGTGGAGAAGGAGGAGAAGGAGGTGGAGGAGAAGAAAAGGAAGGAGGAGAAGAGAAAGAAGGAGCTACTAGTGGTGGAGGAGGAGGAGGGACTTATAAACAAGAAGAAAGCTGTGATAAGAATGATTCGAATAGCAAGCCAAAGTTCTTCAAGGATCAAGGATCCAGTTACTTCACTTACTATTAGAGTATTGTGAGTAATATTGTATGGCCCCTGATTATAATCGATAAAGTCGATTGAAATAAAACAAAGATTTGAAAAACATGCACATTTTCCACCTTTCGAACACATAACGAAATTGAACACGAATAGTCGAATTGGAAACTATACTGATTCTGTTTCTTAACTGTTTCTTACTGTAGCCTACAGACTATAGGATTGCACTCTTCATTCAATAGCATTCTCTTCTTGAAACGTCAAATGAATCATGCTGACAATGAGTTGCATTGTCTCACCATTCCCCACACTTTCTTTCCTTTTTTTCCCTAGATCTTTTTATGATTACCAGAAAGATTCTTCTATTTTTTCTCTTCTAAGATTCTAAGATTTCTAAGATTCTACTGATTCTTCTACTTCGGTGGAACGAAAGATCAAAGATCAAATTCAGGATGCAGATATTGCAGAACATGATGTACGGAAAAAAATTCCACAATACAATAGTTGTACAAACGATACAAACGAGCAAAAATGTTGACATAATGCGAGACTCGATACCAATTTACAATGTTTGATACAATATATCGTTTATCGATCTCATTGATTGAATGGTTACAATATATCGTTTATCGATCGTTATCTCATGGATAGATTACGACACGGCTTCTCTCGACGGATCGGGAACAGCGAAATCTTCAGCATTGACCACTTTGAGCATAATTCGAATGATCTGACACTTCTTTCCATTTGCTTCGTATTTAGTAATCGCCTGAAGAGAAGTAAATGAATGGAAGGAAGAGAGGAGGAGTAGGTAGGTTACCTCCTTGGGATCCTTCACTCCATCGACCATAGGACAATAGGCAGCAACCAACTTGTCATTCTTAGCGGGTCCAGGGGAACGAGTGACTGTCAAGGTCGAGATTTGACTCTCAATGCGAAATGTTGGATGAGTACGTAATAACAGTATACCTTATCGATCGACAAGTAGACCGGCATGACTTTGTACTGTGCGTTGTTCGAGCATTTGATCTACAATTATCGTTTATAGATTGAACCATCAGTTCATTGATCAACCTTGACTGCGACAGGAGTATCCATCGTATTGACTAGCATGAATTCCTGTTTTCCTCCTGTCTCCAAGAAATGTCCTTCCTCAATCAATACAGTAATCATTAGTCTACCGTACTCTATCGTACCTCTGGATCGACACTCAATCTCTTATCTTCCTTCTTGACCTCTTGAGTTCCTCCACCTCCTTCAGCCTTCACATCAGGAGTCTCCGCTCCACCCTTCTGCAATCAATCGATCGATAATCTACCGTATCCATGAATCACCTACCTGTTCATCCCTAACACTCTTGTGACTGTTGATCTCACTCTTCACTTTGCTCTTCTCTCCCTGAACGGAAGATTACCGTAATCTGATCTACAATACCTCAATCTCTTCGTACCTTCTCAGCCATAATTGAACTCAACCGTTCCTGAAGTGAACAAACGACGAGAATGAAGGAATAACTCCAATATTTACTCATTTGCACAACTCAATTTATTCCTTTGTGAATAGACTGATCAAATTGTGTTCTTTCTCATTACCATTTTCACTATTTTCTTCTCTTGTATGAGGTCGATTATCTTCATCTTCCTCTTCATTATCTCGGTCAATGGGATAACACTCAATGTTAGTGGTCTTTTAAAATCAGTATGACTGTGACTTTGAAATTATTGGTATGAAACCCGTTCAAGGTGATAATTATCATCTTTGTAGGCACTTGTGCGAGGGCGAGTGAGTTGTGTTCAGATTGAAAACGGAGTCAAGTTCATCATTAAAGAAGGTGTCCCACGAACCGCGAGATCGACTATGCAAAGTGAGGAGTGAGAGGGTACGCTCTCCTCATTTTGCATACTCTCTCGCTCGTTGCCTGCTTTTCAGGGTCATTTGGCATGCAGCCAGTTGCTCATATCTCAGTTTAAACGAAATTTGAAAACATCGGAGTTTCGAAAGTGTTATCGTGTAGCCGCGACCCACCATTTCACATCGAGAACTTCGTTAGCCAGAAATTCGTGGGACACCACCTTTAAAATACAGAATGCAGTGATTAGACTTATAGAGATAGATTGGGATTTGTAAGCGACTATTTTTTATTCACTCCTATCATCATTATTTATCAATGAACTTCTTTCAGTTCCGGAGATGATGTGAAGGAAACGCAGGTCACAGATGAAAAGGGTTTATTCACTGTGTGGGGAGTAGAGAATGAAGTCTCTTTCCTTCTTATCACATTCTTAATTACAAATTGCAGTTTTTCTTGGAAAATCCACAATACGATGTGACAATTTCATTTCCTTGTTCTGTTGTCCACAAATGTACTCATGATGATTTTCGAAAACAGTGAGTTAATTCTAATTTCCAACTCTTCACATGAAATCCAAAATCAGTTGCGAGAAATCTCCGAATGAGGAATATCTCGCCAAGAAAATACGAGTACCGAGAAGTTTCCTGTATGAACCAGATGAGCCGGTTAAAATGTTGTAAATAGATACTCTTTTAATTTCATCTAATCCTCAGAAGACGTACTCGATTGATTAGGAGAAGATGGTCATCGAGATGTCTATAGGAATCAACCCGAATTGTAAATGTTGCCTCCCATAAGTGAATAAACTGTTTTGACAAGAGTGTCTCTTGTGTACTAAATACAATTGAAGCCATCGCTGTGATGACTAAGGTTTGATTGAGCAGTTCATCAATAAAATCCTTCGTGAGTTAGCTTCTCGTGGATTTTCGTGTGAATAATATTGATTTATTTTGCAACTTCTCTAACTAAATGTGTTTCGGTTTCGATTTAGCTGAGGGTATTTTTTGCTGGTGATCAAACCCTTTCTAACTGAGAGAGTTTGTGAATGAAAGAGTGTTCCACCTTCGATCTCTTTATCCTGTTTATTCAGTTGGAATCCACCGGAAAGTGTCAATTCCCTTCTCATTTCATCCATTTCTTCCAATGGAGAAACTCTTCATCTTCACTCTTCTCATTTGTTCCGCTTCTTCCTCTTGTGAGTAAACTCGAATAGGAACCTTATAGACAGCGAATTAAAAAGTTTCTTACAAACCATTCTATTTTTCACAAGCCCATTCAATGATTCTAAATTTCCTTCAGGGAACACAAAGGATTCTCTATGTAAGGATCGAGTAAATGCCACAACTGGGAAGAATGAGTGTGATGGATATAAACATCTGTGTACTCTCGATGGATATTCACTTATTATGACACAGGAATGCCCTGTTACCTGCGGCAAATGTGGTGAGATATACTTGATATTTCTACGTAGTCTGATCATTTAAAGAACGTTTCAAATTATGAAGATTGTTCTCTATTGATCACCATTTTGATCAATTATTTGCAGGTTGCATTGACATTCCGAATCCTTCATCTGGAATTACTTCTTGTTCTTCACTCAAAGACAAATGCAACGATGCTTCTTACAAAGCGAGAATGACTGTTCAATGCAAGAAAACTTGTGGACTCTGCTGAAAAATTGCATCCTCACAATTAATTATTTTCAAAACTCACTTTGCGAAGTTTATTCTGCACGAATAAATAATTGTTCAAATAGTACATTTCATCCCCCCTTCTCCACTCTCTCAAATGCGGTCGATTCTTCCTCTCGTCCTCCTTTTTCTCATAATCGATGCTGGAAACCTCAATGTTTGTGAATTCGACTTCTTCCGATCAAATGATGATATGTTTTTGAGCTAATTATAACATATATTATTCAGGTTCGAGTTCGTGGTCGTACGAGTTGCCAGACTACAAAAGATGGATTCGTTTCCTCTATGAAAGTACCCGGAGTGAAGGCTCAATTGTGGGAAAGAGACAACGGAGAAAATGCATTGGGTAAGACTATTTACTCTCTTTGACTATAATACTCAATTATTGATTGTAGTGGATGCTGATGATCTAATTGATACTCAAATAGTGAAGGAAAAGGGAGGATTCCTTTTGTATGGAGGACAACCTGAGGTTAATTACCCATTGAGAATTCATTAGTGGAAGATAATTACAGACTTTTAATCAACAAGAATTCTACGTGAAGATTCATTTCCCATGCATCGCCAATAGCACCTGCAATTTCGTCAAATATAAGAAATTGTTAGTTCAATCCCCGTCATGAGAATTAACTCTTCAACTTCAGCTGCGAGAAGAATCCAGGAGGATTTTACATGGCAAAGAAACAAGATATCCCACAGGAATACCGATTCGTTCAAGCAAACGTTCGATCATATTCTCGTAGATATCTATGAACAAAATAATTTAGATAACATTCAAAATCGAATATAAAATGGGATACGCTCATCACGAAATCGACAGCAATATTCCATATCTGTGATTGGATAGAAGAATCCATTGATAAAACCATTCGATAACAAGTCATTATGTTTTTCACTTTTCATCTCACTCGCAGATTGATTAATTTCGTGATAATCATGAATATCTGCCCATCTCATCCTGATTGTGACGTAATGTCCAACTGTTCTCAGACCGTTCACTCATTAATCTCGATTGAATGTCATCTCCCCCTCTTTCGTTCTTTCGCCCTTTTCCGTCTCTTTTCTCTTCCTTGGATCATCTCTTTATCCACTCCGACCAATCTGTTCTCTCTCGAGAGAATCATACGCAATTGATTTCCATTCATGAAGTATCTACGATACATCCTTCTCATCGCCTTATTTCACACAGGTATCGTTCATTTTGTGCACACCTCACTCATCTATTTCCGGCTCATAAAATATTTTTTCTGGATTGTAAATAAACCTTTATCTCGATTTCCAGTTGAATCAGCAGTACGTTCACGTGGAATAGGTCTAATTCGTCTTCCCTTTGGAGTATCCGATCATCGTTCCGGTCCCTATATGCCCAATCTATACGTTGCGGGAAATAAATTGTATCATAAAGTGAGCTCTTATACAAATTCACATCATGTCACAATTATGTTTCTTATAAAGAGTTATATGAACTTAGCTGTGTGCTTGAAGAAAATTTAAAAATACGATGATTTTCAATTATTGAAAGTACCTTATCAAAAGAATAATTTGAAAGCTTTAAAGGATAATGATTGCACAGTGATTACAGACTCAATCAGTGCCGGACGTATCTCTTCCTGGTCAAAACAAACATTTCTCTGGAAATGCTCAATTGAATCCGTTCAATCACATGTTGGGAGTGGCCTCTTCTATGGACTACGGAGACTCATGGGGAATGGGATACGCACTCCATGGTGTCAATTTTTTAGGTAAGAAATTATCCTTATTTGTATTTTTTTAATTGAAAATGATTGAAAGAAAGGGATGTTTTCGAGAAACGTGCGCTTTGAAAGAATGATAGAGGAAGAGCTTGAGCTCGTTTCCTTTCTCGTTTTTCTCTCGTTATCTGCACAAAAGGTTACGTTAGAAAGTGGAAACGGTATGGCGTTTTTAAAGAGATAGGCGTAAAATGATCTTTAGAGTATCTTCGATCATACAGTTCACAACACTTGCAGGAGAGAAAAAGTGATAGTCTAGAGTGAAGATGAGATCCGACTTGATATGAGGGATTGAAAACAAGATGAGAGATGAAGAGAGGAAGAGAGGAAAGGAAGAGAGAGTAGGCATCTCGTGGGTGGATAGAAGTGCTCTTGGAAGACTGCTTTTTTGCTAGTTTTCCCCTAAACCCGGATGACTTATGACAACAGTTTTACAAAGACACGTGCTCAGTGAAAGTGATTATATGGAAGACTATGTACGGTTTAAAAAAAACGAGATTTACCGGGAAATGATTAAAACTAAGAAAGTGAGATAATCCCGATAGCTTTACCTTTCAGGTTTGGATGTTCGTCGTCATTACAAGCAATACGCTAATCTTCCTCATCTCGAGACCGATGGACTCCATCAACCATTCGGGAATTCATTCATTGTTGGAGCTGAATTCGATGATGTCAAGTATGCAAGTCAGGCTGTAGCATTGGATATTCCACTACCTGGAATCAATGAGGTGACGGAAGAAGAGCGAGTGACTCATGACCAAATGAGACATTGTAGATGTTCGATTTCGAATTGGAAACTCTAGAGAAGAGAGACGCAGGATTGGTTGATATCTACCATTCACGAATGAGTTTGCCCATTCCAACAACCAATCAGAGAGTGCCATTCAAGGTACAGACCCAGACTCATAAGCTTTCTAACGAATTGATTGAATTCCTCGTGTGCAGGCTCATTTCTTCGAGCGACTCAACGATATCGACATCAATTTTGGTCACGTCCTTCCCAATGTGAATATGATGGGAGTGGAGACGGACGATGTCGTCGATCAATTAGTTACCAATAAAGCCAATCCAACTCTTGTCGGATGAGAATCACTGAAGAGTGAACTCTGTAGACTGGTAGTCTTCACTTGTATCTATCTCGCAATAATATCTCACCATACTGGTTAGTCGTTCGGGTAGTCCTTATTCTCGGTGCAATCGATAAACAAATTCCTTATATAACCTACATCGATCGAAAAAGTATCTACAGATCAGAATGAATGGTGTTGAATCTAAAAAGCCATCTGGTCCCTACTTCTTCTTCTTCTCTCTTCGTAGTGTAAGAGGAGGATGCCGTGATTCCTCCTATCTCCTCTCTCTCTTCCCCCTCCATTTACCCTCCTCTGGCATACTTTACACAGTGATTCCGTGGGTGGAGCCCCCTCTCCTCTGACTCCCCTCACCCGTCTCTCCCCTCTCATCCTTCCCCTATATCCCCCTCAGTCCTCAGACTCCATCAGTCTCGACAACTCCACACACACAATGGTGAGCGATTCCTCCTTCTCTTCTATTTCAATACTCGATCATATTTCTTATCTTTGATCTATCATCTATCATCACTGGTCCTAGCCACTAATCTTCATTCTACCGTACCCTTCTCTCATCAATCAATAATCGGTTGTAGGCCGAAGACATCGAAGAGATTCTTGCCGAGATCGACGGATCACAGATTGAGGGTAAGCTGTCTGACCTACTATTCTCTCTACCGTACTCCTACCGTATCCCTCATCTTATCTTTTCTCGTTGCAGAGTACCAGAAGTTCTTCGATGCATTCGATCGTGGAAAGCAGGGATACATCATGGCCACACAGATCGGTCAGATCATGCATGGAATGGAACAGGATTTCGATGAGAAGGTATCAATGCTAATTCCATTGACTATTCTCATCTTTCCCATTTATTCTACCTGTAGGAATGAAAGCATCTACTCGTTGACACTTTACTACAGACTGATATTTGATCTAGTCTCTGTTCTGCAATACTCTTCTCTCATTCCTTTGTCTTTCCATTTCTCAGAATGAGATGTCTCCTCTGACACTTTCGTAGTGTTTACTTCTCTGTCTTCGAACAACTGTTCATCCCCCCTTCGAAGTCCACAACCCGAGACTAGAGTAATTCGATAGTTAAGACTGAATGATGGTAGATCACTCAGCGTATGCCTTGCCAATCAATCGATAGTCATTCTCCATTTCTCTCACTCTTTCTTCTCTTCTGCTGTAATACGAAGAAGAGATGGCATTCTGTCTCTCTCTCATCCAAGTAATCTCTTGCTTATCCCCCCTCTCTCATGTCTCAATTCTCCGATGCATCCTATCACAATTGTTCGATAGCAAAGAAACATGCACGCAATCAATACGCGAATTAGGAAGAGTGAACAGATCAAAGATCAATCCCTTCCTCTCTTCAGACCCTTCGTAAGCTGATCCGCAAATTCGATGCCGATGGATCAGGAAAGCTCGAGTTCGACGAATTCTGCGCCCTCGTCTACACTGTCGCCAATACGGTAAGAGAGAGAGAGATACGGTAGTCTATCGAATCGATCGATCAATCGCCTCTCTTGTTCAGGTAGACAAGGAGACACTGGAGAAAGAGCTGAGAGAAGCATTCCGACTCTTCGATAAGGAGGGAAATGGATACATCTCTCGACCGACTCTCAAGGCTCTTCTCAAGGAAATCGCCGATGATCTCACTGATGCTCAATTGGATGAGGCTGTCGATGAAATTGATGAGGACGGATCAGGAAAGATCGAGTTCGAGGGTAAGAGATTATTCCGTTCCACTTGTATTCCTTACTTCCGATCTTCTTCCTCAGTATCATAATTGATCTCTCATTCTAATTCAATTCCTTACAGAGTTCTGGGAGCTGATGGCTGGCGAGTCCGACTAAGCCCCGCACCCCTCTTCTACCGTACTTCTTCTCACGTGTAAATACACACCGTCTGTCACTGAATCCTCTCTCTCACTCATCGTAATCAATCTACTGTAATCATCGACTAGTTATTTCCCCCTCTCTCCAATCTTATCAAGATTCCATCAGTAAACTGTGCATCCCTTGCCTTTTTTTTCTGTTCAAAAACACATGAGAAGTTGAAATTGATAAAGTTTTATCTTCTGAAGACACTTTGAATCGAAACAAACAACTTCAATAATTGATGACAGCCGGCGAATACTTTACCTATTCATACTCTGAGAAGGACAAATTCAACAAATGGATACTTATGGGGACTCTGTACTCGTGTCAAGGGGTTGTTTAATGGATAAAATCATCACTCGCACAATTCCTCCCATTCTCCATCTAATCTTCCTCTCTCATTCAACGCGATCAATGCTGCCAGAGCTGCCACCTGCAATAGGGGATTCATGAGGTGCTTTGGAATTGCTCTATTTCACTCCTCCAAATCAGAAAGACCACCAACTTGTTCAGCCATTTTCTTGTTAGTCTGTCCAATCCTCGATAGAAATGTCCTCTTAAACACTCGAACTTCCGCTTCGTATCGACGATCAGAATCACGTTGACGCTGAAGTGGAAATGGTATCGATACCTCAGACGAAGGATCAAAGATCAACTTACGCATTCATAGATTGGTTTCTCCTCTTTCCTCTCCTCGCACAGTTTAAATAGCGCACAACGGGGAGAATTGGAGTGCGCTGCACGAAGTCGCTTCCTGATAATTTCAAAAATAGATTTATCATCGAATTATCAGGGATCAACAAAAATATTAATTAATCGTGAATAAACTAACATAGGGAAGGTGACATCGACATATTCCACTCCTGTTGTCTCATCTTTCTCCACTCGATCACCTCGTTTCGATTGACGGGCAGCTCTGAATACGGAATGTCCTTCCGTCCATTCCCCCCCCCCCCTTCCTCCCATCCTAATCACTCCCTTCCTTTTCCTCACCTGCATTCCTCATATTTATCCTCCATCTGCCATGCTCTACATATCTCCACTACAGATCCAGCCTGCACTGTCGCTTTCCCTCGAGGGTCGTGCTCCTCAAATTGATTTCATTATCAACCAGAATAATTCATCAGTCCACGACAAATGGCTACCGTAATACCAACCTGTTCTCCTCCGAGCATCCTCTGCACTACGTACTTTGTCATTGTGTAGTTCTCGTCCCATTCACATGCCTGATAATCACAATTCATATAAAGATCAAAGATCAAAATGACTTACTCTCTGGAGGAAGTTCTTGATCTCTGTGTCCATCGAGTAAATTCCTTCTTTCCGGAAAATGGACGGATTCGACAGCGCCTTTCGGGCTACCATTACTGAAATAGCGTTGAATAATAATTTTGAAAGAAATAATTTTCACTCACGTTAAGATAAAAGCTAACAATCACTTATAAATGAGCAACGACTTACCCGATGAAGCTCCCGTCCTCTCTCTGAATGCTAACAATTCCTCGTGTGTTTCCATCTCAGTCGATCCACCACTGAATGGGCAATCAATTATGGAATGTCAAACAAACACACTACGTCCCTCACTTACACTTCTCACTTGTTAGAACTCACTTGTTAGAATCTCTGAATCGGACTCACTTAGCAATCACTGGTATTCCCACAGCCCTCACAACTTCTCTTATCTCCACTTCTCTATTCGAATCTCCCGGTCGCTCGCTCCGTCTCCTGCAATATTATACATTCAACATTTAAATATTGTTTAAATCCCCTTTCAACATTATAAAGAGAAAAGAAACCTCCGATGTTCCCCGTTACTACCATTCGCTTACCTTCCATGCACTCCCATGGCAGCCACTCCTGTTCTCTCAATCAATTGAGCAAGAGCAAGAGTAGATGAGGGCTGCAAACAATATTATTACAATTTTATAAGTTTCAAAATTCACTTCTGATTTCATATGAACATTCTTCGATCCGGTTTGGATATTTGCACAATAATTCGGGTAACTCACATCATCCAATACTCTGATCTTACAAGAAACGGGCACTTGCGAAGTGGCTACCAGAGAGGAAAGGATCTGAGATTGATTCATTATTACCTTTATATTCAACTATAAAAATTACATTCATAAATAAAGACAATATATATCTACCCCACCTCTTTAACTCTATCCGTTTGTGTGAGTAGTGCCGCTCCCATTCCTCCTTGGATCGAAAATGGCTTCGGACAGCCCATATTCACATCGATTGCTGCTACATCCGTGCCACTAGAATCAAACAAAACAATTAACTCGTTATGTACTATCAGGATCAGGAACATAACTACTAAATCATTTCGAAAGATATAAATCAACGTACACCATAGCTGCAACTTTGGCCGCTGACTCTCCATTGTTTGTTCCGATTTGAAGCACGACTTTCCCTCGTTCACGCTCACTTGCGATCCTAAGAGGAAAAGCGGATGAAACGGTAGACATTATTGACAAATCGATACTCACCTCAACACTACGTCGTCTTCTATGCAGTAATCGATAGTGCCAAGAATATCTGAAAGAATGCCAGTCAATATCAGACACTTCATAATCTACCCTCTAATCAACACAGTATTTCACAAACTCACGATTCTCCTTTCTCGTAGCTGAGAGTAACTTCTGATCAACGATCTCCTCAGTGTACACTAGATCCGCCCCATAGTCGAGAGATAGAACTCTAAAGGGAGACGATACAGTGACTACTTCCCATGTTTCCTATGATTATTGTCATATTCTATAAGTTCATTCTAAAAAAAAGAGAAAATCCATGGATGAACTGTCTCTTTTTCCTCTCACCTCAAAGGTGTCCGTCCAGCCCTGACCATGGGTGCGAGACAGATCTTCCCTGTGTAGAACGAAGAATCCGAAGCTATGCAACTCATTCTGAACAACAAATACACATACAGATAAATACAAAATGGTGAACGATCCAAAACTTGAGTGAAAACTCCATCGGAAACTTTGAAGCGGAAAATCCATACAAAAATCTGATGCAATCAAATACCGTACCCCCGAATCAAATACCGTATCTACCGCTTTTCAACGATTGTTCAACATTTTAAACTCCATTATTTTGAAATCATACTCTTTATCAATTTCCAATATTTTCTTTAATGATACATGATGAATTTTGATGGTGACTAGCAAATGATAAGGAAATTATTTTGAATCAATTGCCAAGTTGCACATCTGAATAGGGTAATCAGTGGAGAATCATGAAAAATACCACACCAAAACACGAAAGCCTAAAAAAGAGACTCTTGGGCTAGCAATATGAGGAAATTACAATAATACGCGAAAGAGAGGTAAAATCAAAGACCAGATTCGAAGAAAACAAGTCTTATACTATAGATTTACAATCGATTCGAGCACTTTCTTTCAATGAAATACAACGAAGGCGAACCAAGTGGGTTAGACAAGTGGATTGAATCGAAGTGAGTAGTCTATAGTTATGAAGCCCGACCAAATGAGGAGTATGCTAATGCAGATCTAGTAGTTAAGCTATTTACAAGCAGTTTCATATACTCCATCAAGTCGCTATCCAAGCAAATGAGGTATGCACAAGATATATGTTTATAAGCTATCTACAAATTGTTACAAATCTAGCACTGTCTAATTATCCATATAAAAAACAAAATTGTACAAATGATACAAAAACCGATGGAGTGAGGGAGAAAGGGACTATGATGGTATAATATACCTACCGACCCTGTCTATACTATCTATTATCAATTAATAAATTCACATATTCACACATAATTGCATCTTACATACAATTATTACGAGAATCGGCATCTGAATTTCAAACGGTAGAAATTACCCGTTGCCAATTCTCACAATTGATAATGATGATAGTATACGACGGGATCCTGTAATCTAGCCAATAATCGATCGACGTGATTAGGTTGACGTGCATCGGGTGTCACTCCGATTGCGTCTTCCTCTCGTCGAGGTCGTCGTCTCAATGGAGATGTCGATCGTGGATGATGTTGAGTAGCTCGTCGTCGTCTATTGGCGTGTTCGTGGTGTCCCTCTTCCCTCTCGCCCCGTCAGAAACCGGCACCTTCCACATCAGGAGGCTGTGCCTGCAATAGATGAGTCTGATGATTGGATAAACTCTTCAATTCTGGCAATCACCAATCATGCCCCATATCTTTTCCATTCGAAAGCTCTCACTCACCCCATCTTCTCCTGCCTCTCTTTCCTCTCCCTCATGTCCTTCATCTCTCAATAGTCTCTCCATCTCAGCAGCTCTTACATTCCTTCCTCTTCCTCGTCTATTCGAATTTCCTTGCTGAGAAGACGACTGAAACATAGAATTTGAATTAACTCATTATCAGTACACATTAGATTGTACTCATAATTAACGTGACGATAATCTTTCGCAAGCAACACAACTGCCCTCCTATGTGTCTTCTCATAATCTAACTTACATTTCTCGATCTCCTCATTTCTCCACTTCCACTTGGTCCATCTTCAATCTCCATTGGCATTTCTTCCATCAACACAGGAGGACTGAAGAGATCACGATTACATTACAAATATTAATCCGCTAATAACTTCAAGGAATAATGTGAATGAACTGACTGTTCATTTCCATCTCTTCTCTTCTTTTTCTTCTTCTTCTCAATTTGTTCTCCTTCTTCTCCTCCTTCCATCGTCTCCGATTCTCTAGCTTCTCTCCTTTCTTTCTTTCTTATTTTCTTCTCCTTTCTTAGTTGAGCTTTTACTGCCTTTTCCTGTGCTTCTCTGGAAAGAATGGAAAATAAGTCATATTCATAGATGATATCTATTAATCCTATTCCTCAATAGCTCACCTTCCCACTCTCATCTTCTCATCAATTTCAGCTTGCTTTTTCCTTCTCTCCAACATCTTCATATCATTCTGATCGTAGAACGTATGAGTGCTCTTCTAAAAAAGAAGATTCCCCATGGACTCTCATATTTCTCTCTAACCTTTGATCTCATGTAGAAGCTCTCCTGTGATCTTCCCATCAATCCCTCAATATCGATGAACGGAGCCATAGCACATCCATTCTGCAAATGAGAGTATGAACATGAGCTCTTCCTTACAATAATCCACAATGACAAAATATTTTAAAAGCTTACCCTCATGAGAAAAACTTTCTGTGTTCTCACAGTTCTCTCCAATCTCGCCAATTTAGACTCACACATCGAATTACCGTACTCGAGTTCTGAAACAATTTAATTTTATCATAATCGATCACTATAATCTTCGAGTCTGTAATATAAAGAGTGCTCACTGAGTAGTCCCTTATTCATAGAATGAACTAGACATCTTGCTCTCGTCTCTCCAAATATTCCATTCGTCTCCATATCTTCTCTACTGTTGTGCATTACAGCGAGCAAAGCGTCCTGCACACAATTATTTCGATTCGATATAATCAATGAGATCAGCTATGAAAACATCAAAACACGAAACAACAATGATAATTGGTCTAATTAATTACCTGTAGTTTTCTACTCACCGTGGCGTACTTGAACAGTCTAGGATGCTTATTAGACAGACTTTTCGCCTCGGTTTGTATATCCATTCCTTCCTTGAGCATCTCGTGATACAGACGAACCGCCTCCTCCTCTTCCGTCTGAAAAGAAAAGTTATCATCAACCATAGAAAATACCAAAAATACCAGGAATCTTTATCAAATCCCTTTCAAAAGCTGACCTTTGTATACCCGCATCTCCACTTGATATCCTCCTCGTGTTCCATCAAACTCGGAGCTGCAAATTTATTTTAAACTCCACATGTTCCTTATCCTCCATTTCTCTTTCGCTCACCAACACTCCTTCCCTCCTGCACAATCTCAGGTCCCTTCCATCCCTTCTTCTTCCGTCCCGATCTACTTTTACTGCGTGAACATCGATTCTTCCTGCTGTAAGCCATCAGAAGATCGAGCTCTTCTTCAGTTAATTTATTCGACGAGGAAGGACCGCCGTTCTTGGGTGCATTCGATTTCCCGAGTTCCATCTGCAACGATGAAGAATAAAAGTACATATAACTATCTATATCCGTTATTCAAATTTGAATTTATTAAGTGAATAATAAAAGTGAAACTCACGTGTCCCTTGGAGGCCACAATTCCTCGCATCACATCGATTGGCATATCAATCTGAATGGATCAATATCTCACGCATGCTATCCTCTCCACAATAGATATTCTTGATCCACTTGGCCTACCTCCATGTCATCATCTAATTCTCTTCTTCTATCTTCCTTTCCTCTAGTCGATCTCCTTCTTGGTGGTGGTCCAAAATCAGAAGAGGGAGGACGAGAACCCGATGAATCTCGTCTCTTAAACACATTTTGTTTAGAGTGTACTCCCTTGTGTCACTTACATCTCCATCCATAACCTTGGCTCCACTACTTCTCCTCTTGTGTGGTCGAGAGGGTGACATTGTCATTCCCATTCCATTTCCTCCTCTAAAAGAAGTTGCCGATGAGGAAGTTGAACATGATGCTCCTGAAACTTAATTTTTTGAAAAAAAATCTTGGTATATTTGATAAATATTTTAGACGAGGGGAGACAAAGGCTAACCTTGGTCCATCATCATATCGACGCCCAATCCCTTGGAAGAGGAAGGAATGGCGATAGCTGCAGTTCCATTCCCAGTGGACGGATGAGCACTTCCATTTGTAGAAGAGGAGATGGAAGAAGAGGAAGCGGATGACTCACCGCCTTAACAATGTACAATAGTCAGATGTATATTACGAGAAACTTTTTTCAATGTTTTGTATACAACATTGATTTGACAAATATCGATTTGATTTAAATTTGAAGAAAATAAAGTTTTACCTATATTATGGGCAGCACAACCATTTCCTTCCTTGGCAAATCCATTCTTCACCGGAGTAGGAGGAGGAGGCTGTAAAAATTTTGTCAATGAATTCCCAATTTCTCGTTCTTAAACGACCTCCAAATATGAATTCGACTTACCATCGTCATTCTCTCCAGTACTTTCTCGGCGAATCTCTGAGTGCGAAGATCGAGTGCAAGAGGACGAACATCGCTGTATGTCTGAACGAGAGGATACATGCATGTCATCCAATCGAAAATCTCGTTCTTAGATACCTTCAATTTCGTCTCCAATTCCTCACATAGTTCACCAACTCTCTTCTCATAGACTAGCTTCGACAGATCTACAACAGCAATCATTTAAATACTGATCAAAGCAAAGATTAGCTAATTCCGTTTCAAATTATTCCAAATTGAAATGTATACTCATAATGAAGCCATCGTTACCTTTCCTCTCGACGACATTCTTCTCTTCAATCTCTTTATATTCCGTCTTCGATTCTTCACAGAATATCTTCAATGCTTTCGCGTGTCCCTCTGTCGCCATCCACGATGCGATGTATCTACAAACAAATCATTAATTTTAAATATTTTTCATATACCGGAAACTTGATTATAGTAACGCATAATAATCACATCGCTATGGTTGAGAAACATATTTAGCCGTGACCAATGCTCGTTTTCGTAACAGGCAGATGTTTAGATACGCCCTCGAGAAGCAGGGAACATACAAGACTAATTGCTACTCTGCATCTTACAAGTCATACTTCTTCCGCTGCTTAGCTGTTTACTTTCCCTAGGAAATGTATAGTTAGCAGAAATTGGTGTATTCCCTTTTGTCAGATGGTTCACTACGATTGGATATCTTGCACACTGTGGATTATTGAATTGGCTCTACTAATAACGGGGAATGTCTTCGTATTCATCGCTGGTATTCGAATAGCATTCGACAGTGTTCTCCACTACAACTTTCGGTTACTCGCCGCGTCAGATATTTCTATCGCAAATACATTTCAGTGCAATCTTCATAACTCTCTTCACACGAACAATCCTTCTTCTGTTCGAAAGAGCAGTTGTGATTTTCGCGCGAGCATTTATGTATGGACAAGCATCGCTCCCATTCCAGGTTACAAAGAAAAGAAAAGGAGTTCATAACCTATATGAAATCAGATCTTCATATCAGTGGAGCAAGTATTCGTGATCAGTCAAATGGGTTTCTCCCTTCTCGCTATATCAATTGAACGAGTAATCGCCATTCTTGACAAGAACTACGAGAACCGATGCAGTGAAGTGCACTGTAGAATTATTCTTCCTATAGTACTCGTAGGTTCTATCACCCATTTCATTGAAAATTTATAATTTAGTATGCTCCGTCTACAATTCTCACGCTTAGCTACTTTCTTGCAGGTTTTTGCAAAAAAATTTTTTCCTAATGTTGAGTGAATTGAGGATCAATTGGTCAAATGAATACAGTCATAATTCCTCTATCCTATATTGCCTCAGGAGTCGTACGAGATCTAGATACCCTCCACCTGCGAAATAAATCACATTTTCAGACGGCATCATCTGTCCTTTTCATCAGTAAAAGTCGAATCAAGAAACGGCACGTGCGGGGACTTCTTTTAGCACAGAAATTCGCCTCTGTGGAAATTCTTCGAGTAGTTCCTTGCACGCTATAATCAACTCAGATTATACCCTCAGGCCATGAGTTTATTCATTCCTGCTGTCGTAAATGATGTCATCTGTTTCCTTATTCTCGTAAGTAATTTTTCATTTTTAAGTATTTTTTCAAATGCCAGATCGGACTCGGTCTCTACTCTACTTATTGCACGCCCTACCCTGTGGGTGAAGATCCAACCAAGCTCAGCCATGCTTATGATATGGTATGAAGAGTCAGTTATTTGTCAAAAGTATTTGTTTCAGTTAGCAGCGTACAAATCAGCGTTCATTCCATGTTTCCTCTTCTATAAATATCGGGAAATTTCCAAGAAAAACGAGCACGAGAATTCTGTGGAAGAGAAACGACGATCTTTTGAGAAACAAACTCAAATTTACTTCCGTGATTTGCACGCGACTTGGAAAACATGAACAATAAAGGTCAAAAATTCATATGACTGAATGTCAACATCGTATCTCTCATTGTATTCTGGGAAAAACACGGCCGTGGGGATGAAATTAGCGGCGATTCCACACATTCTTCTATCGAAATCGACCACTATCTGACTGCATGCCTACTATTCTCACTCGGTTTTACTCATTTAAGAAGCTTCATTATCTTCATCCTTTTCATTCTCAAGACTGGAATCTACCCTCTCACGCGAGTATATTTCATAGCAAGAGACTCGCAATTTTCTTAGCGAGTCGTGTCCATTTCTCCGCTTAAGTGTCAATTCATAGTGAGATCTATCCAATGTTGCACATATCTCGTACCCACGCACAATTCGATCGTTTTCTCGCCCCTCCTCTTCATCTCTTCATCCTTCCAGTATGCTCATGTATGACTGGATCTCATGTTCCCTCTGGATACTCGAAATCCTTCTATGGCTTGTTGGATGCATATGCGCTTTCCCTGCTATATATTTCCTCTGCACAGACTACGTTATTCATTTCAACTTCAGGTAAGTATTCCTCTCTTCATCTCCATTCTCTAATTCATTCCAGGGCGATCTTCATCACTCTCTTTGTTCGTAATTTCCTCGGTGCTGCCGATCGCTCAACAGTCATTGTCTCTCGTGCATTCTTCTTCGGGGAAGCTAGACTTCCTTATCAGGTTGATCTCAATTATCCCTCCTCCTACACATTCCTCCTTCCCTAAGGCCATCATCAGTGGCTCCATGCTATTTCACATGAGCCAAGTGGGAGTCACATACACTGCAATTTCTTCTGAACGACTATTTTCTATATCTGATCCGAACTACGAGCACCGCTGCAAGGCTCTCCTTCCTAAGATTACCCTCGTTATCGCAATAGTATGCAATTTCAAGTTGACATATGCATGATTCGATCATTTAGTTTGCGCCGGCATCTATTCTGATCATTTTCTACATCGTAAATGGATGTGAGCTGGTCGACCATTTTAGTTTAACTAACTTTTAAGACATTCCAGCAAGCCTAAGCGGTGGACTGGAAACGTATTTCGTTTATGCGTCCTATGGTATTGCAGGAATCGTAAGTATTTATGAAAAGGAAACAACCCAAGTAAAACAATGTCATTCAGTCATCTCAAGTAGCATATCGCATAAGTAAGAGAAAACTTCGGCAAAGGCACGTACTTCGACTGCAACTCAATCAGAAGTTTGCGTCGGCTGAGAATATACGTGTGAGAAACGAGAATGACTAGAATGCCATTGAAAACTCAAGAGATTTCACAAGGTATAACACATTGCATAAAATGGTTTTCATTGCAGGCTATGCATCTTTTCATACCATGTGTCACAAATGAGATCATTTGTTTTCTAATTCTGGTAAGGGAAATAACTACGGATGGTTTATAATTTTATACTATTTCATGCGGGTCTCATAACATATTCAGTCAATTTTACTCCATATCCTCTAGGAGAAGATCCCACTAAGCTCAGTCATGTTTATGACTTGGCAAGTCATCTTACTAAACTAAATGAAAATCTTATCAATTTACTTTAGTTAAGTGCTTACAAATCTTCGTTCGCTCCTTGCTTCCTTTTCTTCAAATATTCAAGAATGCGGAAGGAGGCACAAAAAGGACTCGATTCACAACGAAAGCGTTCTGCTTCTAGTCATATCGATTCACATTTTAAAGAATTACACAGTTACTGGAAATAAAGAATTTCGCTATTCGCGCAATCTGACGGAATAAAGAGTCCAATTCTTTACGTTCCGAATTAATTTCGATGAGAAAAATTATGCATAACAAAAAGTTGATTGTTCGTTCCGTTGCAATAAAAAAAATGGTATAGGGGAGACTGACCCATTAAGCCAGTTCTTCTTCTTCGCTGATGGCATGTGCATTTCATTCACTCGCGCCTTCACTGTGTCCCTCACACTCTGCAATCAACATACAATCATTTCTACACAATACATGTTATCAAAATTAATAAAATATGGTCCCTGCTAACCTGTATATCTTTGTAGATATCATAAAGAAATGGCATTTGGCCGAAGTTTACATCGACCATTGCATTGGTGGTCTGTAATCCCACAGTGGGATAGAGTTCATCCACAGCATCAATGATGTCCATCGCCGTCCCTTCAAAATATTCGGAAGTTAAAATATGGAGGTTATGATGAAATTAGATAGCAATGCTCACCAAGATTCTCTCCGTTTTTGGTGAAGAATACATTTTTGCGAACAAGATTCAGTCCGCATCCGATGACATCTCCTTTTCCGAAGGTCGGACCGTATGCAACACCCTGCAATTAACCATGTTTCTCAAAGAATGCTCGTATTTTTTAAAGTATAGAATCGCCATTGTCCAGTCAGATCCAAACCTGTCCAGATGCCGAGAAAAAATTTCCATCGTCTCCGTGATATCCGTATGAAAGCGCATCCCAACCTGAATTCTCGCATATTTTTGCACCGGGGTAGGTTGAAGAATTGGGCAATTCACATTTCTCTGCTAATTAAATGGTCCGACCTGGAAGACGATTCATCTTCACACTCTTTTGGCAAAGGCCGACACCCATGTATCTGCAAAAGGATCACTATATCACTTGAGCTAATCGATCAAACTACATTAGAAATCATTCTCACCCGTCACTCTCTTTTATGTGTACTTCAAAGTAGTAAACACCGGCGAATAGTGGGCAGGGATGATTGGCACGGACTGCACCCGGTTCCATCTTGTTCTTTCGATCATTACCTCAAACAAAACATTATTTAGAAATGGTCATGAAGTCTATCAGTCTAAAAACTAATAGGAACGCTTTATTCTTGTTCGTTTATATGATACATAGCAGTTGAAACCAAAGATACTTATCTGGAAAAAATAACATGAGAAGGCCAACTAAATAAGATGGTGTTGATTAAGATATGTATACGGACCAGGAGTTCCGGGCTTTTCCGGATACATGAACCGGAGATTGAGATGAGATACCCGCATGAATGTACATTTGTCATCTTTGTTCCAATGTGTGGGAACTTGGGTAGCCTGAAAGGATTGATATTAAAATTCGTCCGCCAGATTCTATCGATTCTCTTCAATTTCTCTTCAATCGTTTTTGGCAAAGTTTTAGCTTGAAGAGTCCTCTGATTAGACATTATTGATGGACGAGAAAAGAATATTGATGATCTTCAAAGTGATGAATACCTCAAAATCAACATAGGGATAGAGCCGTTTGAGTCGTCTATCGATTAAGTCCAAGTCAGCCTCGAAGGTGCTGGCCTGTCATAAATATTCGTCAGATGATCGCTTGAGAATGGCAAAGCTTTCGTGAGATTAATATCTTTATGTATGGATATTTCTTCATATCTCACCATGTATTGATCGTCATTGTTGCCGATGGAATCGATGGTGACAAGCCGATGGTCGGTCATATTGACCAATCGACTGATGATGTCTCTCCACCCTCCAAGCGATTCTGATTCAGACTAAAAGAAGGACAGGGTATTTCCAAAGCGACTCACACCAATCGGAATAAATAAACATCCATGTGAAAAAATAGGAAGACAAAATTTGTTAGAATTTAAAGAAATCTAAGCATCTCGACCACAATGAGAGCAATCGACCCATGAGAGCTTGGCAAAAACAAGGTCGTTTGTTTTGCATTTTTGAAGTACTCAAATGCACGGAATCGATATACTTTCTAGCCGAAATCGGACTGCAGATCTGTATCTGTCAGTACCGGCTCTCCAAAATACATTTCGATGACAGTGAAACCCCTGAAATCGATAAAACCGATCACACAAATGTCAGTCACATTTTTTCTAACGTTCATTTTTGCACTCCATCAGGATTTTCTGTGAGGGACCTTCAATATTGGAAATTTCTCATATACAGAGTAATGGTGTGCGGTGTGGTCTGGGCGCTCTACTGGTGGATTCGTGTACATTCTAATTTGCCTAAAAATCGTACCTTGATCGCTAGATGTTGTTGTTTCTCCTTTGTTTAAAGTGTCTCCCGTTGAATTTTATCAATTCTATCAGTTCTATCACCCTTTATCCAATATATTTCTTTTGTACAGTGATTGTTTTTTTTACGATTTTTAGAATGAGGGGAGTGCGGTCGATGTACACGGTGTTCCGTCGATTCGCTACTGAATCCACTGCAGCCCAGGCTATGAGATTCATGAAGGTATCTATTTCGTATTAGTCTCCATGATAGATTGTCTTCAGATCTCACCTCGCTCATTCTTTGTTGGCGCAGGGGGCACTTCCCTGGCTGTCTCATTCTTCTCGGCCAAGGAAGATAAACCGAAGCCGCCCTTCCCGAACTATGATATCGTGATTAGAGAGACGGACACTCTCTACGATAATTATCTTATCGATAATGCATACAATATACTCCGAAAGTAAGATATTTTTTTATTGTATGGGGTGGGGTATTTTGAAACTAGCTGGTGTAGAGTTCTTCGTCCTGATGATATCCCTACTTATGCATCTAATGGTCCTTCAGATACGAGACATCCGAGTACCCCGAGCTGTTGTGGCGTCTTGCCAGGGTTCTATGTGAGAAGGGAAAACAATCAAAAGCCCCGGCAAGATATACTCCTTATTCTTACAATTAGTGCAATTTCTCTGGATCGATGGCATTTCACTGACGAATCTAATCGGCTGTTGACGCCATTGATTACAATCTGTCCAATCGATAAGATCGAACTTAGTGATAGTGCGAGTGACCCATTTCGCAAATAGCGATCAACTCACACTGATAAGACCTTCGATACCAATCATAGTATTTATTTCTGCAAACTTGCTTCATGTTTCTAAAACATGATATTTTTTCTAAAACATGATCCCGAATTTGATTATCATAAACACTTCTTTTCAGGCCGATCGGAAGAAGTATTTCCTGGAATCATTCACTGTCATTCAACGGGCACTCAGTTGTGAGCCGCCCGAGGGATCGTTCGGAGCACATAAATGGTCAGCTTTTATGAAGTCTCCCTCTGACTTATATACTGGTCATTTTTAGTTTGTGAAATTTTATTTATTTATTTTTGGAAAACATCTTTCAATGGAAATTTGAGATATTGGGCTAAATCGGAAAATATTTGAATAAATACGTTCAGGATGGCGATTATTCTTGATTACGTAGGAGAAATCGAGGGAACAAAATCGAGGATCGCTAAGAGTTACGAGGTAAACAAATTGGTAGCGTATATCAAGTCATAATGATTATAGGTGCGGAAACATTTGGAACGCGCATTGGAGATAAATGGAAGGGATGCAACCACATGGCATATTCTTGGTATAATTAATTGACTGGAGGTTGATAAGTTTCTGATTTGTAGGAATCTGGCACTTCACTTTCGCAGATATGTCATCCATCACTCGAATGGCAGCTAAGGTACCACATCTTATCATTTAATTCGCAATCTAATACCTAATGTAAGTGATAATGTAATGATTGTTTTCGATTCAATTTGTAATTATAGGCAATCTTCGGTACTCCTCCCTCTTCAACCTACCAAGAAGCTCTTGAATTGTTCCTGAAAGCTGAGGATATTCAGGTTTGTTATCTTCCTCTATCCTCACTCTGCTCTTCTCTCTCGTTTCACGCGCTATACATTAAAATATTAAGAAGATGAAACGATAAGATCTAGTTTTGCAGCCGAATTTCTACTCTAAGAACACTTATTACATCGGTGAAGTATACGACAGACTAGGCAGACATGAAGAATCTATCAAATACTACAGGTGAGAATATACTGTATTTTTGTGTGCAAAGGGGAAGAGTATTTCAGACAGTCTTTCATGGCACCAGTGGTTACGGTAGATGATCGAGAGACACACACATTGGTATGTTCATTCATTTTATTACTCATTATTATTATTACAACCAATTTCCAAGAAAGAAATTAACTCTGAGAATACGTCGAATGTATAATTCAGGCTCACGGCAAGCTACGCAAGGCGAAAGTAGCTGCAGAAGATTTGGTGAATAGAAGATGATATAGTTATGTATGTATTGCATATTGTATGTAGATATTTTGTATGTGTGAGTGTTAAGTTATCGTCCTCGCGGAACAGTCCAAATCAACTAGCATTTCTGTAACGGTTTACTAAATTTACAACGAGTCTTGAGATATTGATAAAGTATGTGGTAAGAAAGTGTATGCTTTTATTCCCACACGTTAGCCCACTCCTTTATCCGGCGCGGTATCTAAGAGTGTACGCAATCGATTGCGTAATAATTCTGCCATAGAAGCAACTGTGAGACACATGACCCCCTCCTCTCTTTCCTCCACGCAATCATTCATCTAAGGACGATGGGGATGCAAATGAATGCTCTGTCCTACTGGCATTACCCCTTCCGTTGTCGATCAATTCAAATCCAATGGATCCCCTCTCCAATTAGAAATGTGTGCAATGTAGAAATGAAGTATCTTTCAACTAGCCTCATTGATAGCTTCTGACCTAGAAACGCTCCTTCCCCGGGTGCCCACACTCTCCTTATCCAATTGACCATCTGGTAGGTCCGAGAATTGGCGGGAAACTCGGCGTCTCTTCCCCATACCACCACCCTCCTTTCCCTCTCCCAGATACAGTGTGACGAGAACAAGAACGATGTAATTTGTAGCACCTTTATGAAGGTATAGACAACGTGAAACAATTCCAACTTGTACACGTACACGAAATTCGGACCATTGACTCTCGACTCACTTCTCATTCCGAGAGGTTAGTGACCAAACTGGTGAAGTAGAGTGAGAGTCAATGCTGCGTTTGAGATCACAGTCCTTAGAGGTAAGGTCAAGGGGAGGGGAATAAAGGGTGAACAGAATGCAGCATATATTACAGGTATTGAGCAAAAGATTCAGGTGATTATTAACTTAGGCCTTGACTGCCTTAGGTGCAGCCTTTGCCTTAGGGGCCTTGGCCTTCTTGGGGGACTTGGGCTTGGTGGTCTTAGCCTTCTTAGGGGCAGCGGCCTTCTTGGGAGACTTAGGCTTGGCGGCGGTCTTAGCCTTAGGGGTCTTCTTCTTGGGAGACTTGGCCTTCTTCTCGCCAGTTGCGGCCTTAGCCTTCTTGGGGGCAGCGACCTTCTTGGGCTTGGCAACCTGCAATAATACAGATAAGTACGATGGAATGGAGAATGGGAAGAATGGATAAGTCGATAATAAATAGAAGGACTCCGTACCTTGGCTCCCTCAGCCTTCTTGGCCTTAGCAGACTCGGAGTTGCGGAAAGATCCGTTGGCTCCAGTTCCCTTGGGCTGGGTGAAGAGACCCTTCTTGACTCCACGGATGAGGGCAAGACGGAGGTGAGCGTTGATCTGCAAATAATAAACAATTGGAAACATGATAATTAATAAAGAAAAAATGAAATGAACCAATAAAAGAGAAAATAACTAACGGAAGCTTGGTTTCCGCCCAGCTTGTAGTTGGCAGCGATGTAGTTGGCGATGGTCTGTCTGGAGGTTCCAGTGCGAGAAGCATCGTGCTTGATGGCTGCCTTGATCATGGCAGAGTAAGTAGGGTGAGAAGCAGGCTTCTTCTCGCTCTTGGCCTGAACACAACACATCAATACATGACTAAACGTCATCAATCAATAATAGACTGAATCAATCGATAATCAAGTATACCTTGGTGGCCTTCTTGGCAGGAGCAGCAGCAGGAGCAGACATTGTTGGTTGGATGCTAGAGGGAAAGTGGTGTCCTCGCTCTAGTCTCTCTCGCTTATAAAGAGAGAGTGACGGCGCACGCACTAACGCCATTCTGCAGGGTTCTCTCTCTCGTCTTTTACCCGCTCCCTCGCGAGAGTATCTCGCGTTTGGGGAGCCACTGTAGACGAACCAGAAGACGTACAAAGATGGCAGTGTCACGATTCGATAGCCAAATGATTTACCTCTCTAACGGATATAAAGATATGGGGGAAAAGAGGTCCGTTCCTGCTACTATCAGGCACAGAATAAAATGTCATGAGAACTCGGTTATCCGAAATGACGATTTTATCTCTGTATCTCAATTTTGAGTATTGGGATGTATTTCTTTTCGATTATATCCAACAGCAAATGTATTCTAGAGTCGATTCATAATGAAATAATCGAAATTTTGATTTTGATAACCTCTTGACGACGTGGTTTTCTGGACCTATAAACAGAACTCTTTTCGCATTGTTCGTCAGAAATTATCTAACGCGGTCGACTCCCTTCTACTGTTGTAGCTCATTGGATAGAGAATTCATTCAGCTTTTAGATGATATATAATACAACTTATGTTTCATATCAAATAAAGATGAGAAGAGACGCGCCGTGGAGGGTACTCGCGTGAATGGGAGAGGAAGAGGGATACTTTCCATAGTGAGACATGAGGGTAGAGAACATTTCTTCTTCTCATTAATGCTAGGAAAAGTCATGGAACCTGTTGAAATTATTTTTAAGATGTACGCTCTGTGCAATTTCTACCTTTTCCATCGGTTCATCTCATTGTTATCACATAATTTTCTGAAGAGAGAGACCTTTTTAGAAGACAGGTTATTGACAAAGATAGCATAGAGGGAACGCGCTGTTTTTCTCGTACCATTTCCTTCACTTCTGTTTTGCAGTGTAGGAAACTTCAATCTGATCTTCATATTGACCGATTTTGTTTACTTTTTGTAAACCAGTCTTGTGATTCATGTTGCATGATACAAAGGAAGCTCTAATCCCTATCGAGCAACAATCGAGTATTCTAATTCTCACACAATAAAACATTTATTTCTTTTTACAGAACTTACTTAGATACTTAGAAGATCCTTGTTCAACGGGCCGCGAGGATCACAATGTCTCCATTCTTCTCTATCGCGTGCGCGCGTAGTCCAATGACGATAGGGGGTTTTATTAGACGACGACCTTGTAGATCGCCCGACAACAGTGTACGGCATCCGAGCGTACTTTTTTACATAGGATAGGAAACGATTATCTCACCGGTGTAAGTAAATATTATAGATATAATTATCTAAGTATTTCGTATTCATTTTTTGTTCATATTTTGGCACAGACCTCTAAGCCGATCTTCATCTCTCATTATTTCCACTTTCACTTCATTGTGAACGATTGCAAGAGAGATGTGAGCTATGACCGAAGTGTGACTCTCACATATAACCGTTCCAGTTGGATAAGAAAAAAATGGAAGGATCTTCTAAGTATCTAAGTATCTAAGTAAGTTCTGTAAAAAAGTACGCTCGGATGCCGTACACTGTTGTCGGGCGATCTACAAGGTCGTCGTCTAATAAAACCCCCTATCGTCATTGGACTACGCGCGCACGCGATAGAGAAGAATGGAGACATTGTGATCCTCGCGGCCCGTTGAACAAGGATCTTCTAAGTATCTAAGTAAGTTCTGTAAAAAGAAATAAATGTTTTATTGTGTGAGAATTAGAATACTCGATTGTTGCTCGATAGGGATTAGAGCTTCCTTTGTATCATGCAACATGAATCACAAGACTGGTTTACAAAAAGTAAACAAAATCGGTCAATATGAAGATCAGATTGAAGTTTCCTACACTGCAAAACAGAAGTGAAGGAAATGGTACGAGAAAAACAGCGCGTTCCCTCTATGCTATCTTTGTCAATAACCTGTCTTCTAAAAAGGTCTCTCTCTTCAGAAAATTATGTGATAACAATGAGATGAACCGATGGAAAAGGTAGAAATTGCACAGAGCGTACATCTTAAAAATAATTTCAACAGGTTCCATGACTTTTCCTAGCATTAATGAGAAGAAGAAATGTTCTCTACCCTCATGTCTCACTATGGAAAGTATCCCTCTTCCTCTCCCATTCACGCGAGTACCCTCCACGGCGCGTCTCTTCTCATCTTTATTTGATATGAAACATAAGTTGTATTATATATCATCTAAAAGCTGAATGAATTCTCTATCCAATGAGCTACAACAGTAGAAGGGAGTCGACCGCGTTAGATAATTTCTGACGAACAATGCGAAAAGAGTTCTGTTTATAGGTCCAGAAAACCACGTCGTCAAGAGGTTATCAAAATCAAAATTTCGATTATTTCATTATGAATCGACTCTAGAATACATTTGCTGTTGGATATAATCGAAAAGAAATACATCCCAATACTCAAAATTGAGATACAGAGATAAAATCGTCATTTCGGATAACCGAGTTCTCATGACATTTTATTCTGTGCCTGATAGTAGCAGGAACGGACCTCTTTTCCCCCATATCTTTATATCCGTTAGAGAGGTAAATCATTTGGCTATCGAATCGTGACACTGCCATCTTTGTACGTCTTCTGGTTCGTCTACAGTGGCTCCCCAAACGCGAGATACTCTCGCGAGGGAGCGGGTAAAAGACGAGAGAGAGAACCCTGCAGAATGGCGTTAGTGCGTGCGCCGTCACTCTCTCTTTATAAGCGAGAGAGACTAGAGCGAGGACACCACTTTCCCTCTAGCATCCAACCAACAATGTCTGCTCCTGCTGCTGCTCCTGCCAAGAAGGCCACCAAGGTATACTTGATTATCGATTGATTCAGTCTATTATTGATTGATGACGTTTAGTCATGTATTGATGTGTTGTGTTCAGGCCAAGAGCGAGAAGAAGCCTGCTTCTCACCCTACTTACTCTGCCATGATCAAGGCAGCCATCAAGCACGATGCTTCTCGCACTGGAACCTCCAGACAGACCATCGCCAACTACATCGCTGCCAACTACAAGCTGGGCGGAAACCAAGCTTCCGTTAGTTATTTTCTCTTTTATTGGTTCATTTCATTTTTTCTTTATTAATTATCATGTTTCCAATTGTTTATTATTTGCAGATCAACGCTCACCTCCGTCTTGCCCTCATCCGTGGAGTCAAGAAGGGTCTCTTCACCCAGCCCAAGGGAACTGGAGCCAACGGATCTTTCCGCAACTCCGAGTCTGCTAAGGCCAAGAAGGCTGAGGGAGCCAAGGTACGGAGTCCTTCTATTTATTATCGACTTATCCATTCTTCCCATTCTCCATTCCATCGTACTTATCTGTATTATTGCAGGTTGCCAAGCCCAAGAAGGTCGCTGCCCCCAAGAAGGCTAAGGCCGCAACTGGCGAGAAGAAGGCCAAGTCTCCCAAGAAGAAGACCCCTAAGGCTAAGACCGCCGCCAAGCCTAAGTCTCCCAAGAAGGCCGCTGCCCCTAAGAAGGCTAAGACCACCAAGCCCAAGTCCCCCAAGAAGGCCAAGGCCCCTAAGGCAAAGGCTGCACCTAAGGCAGTCAAGGCCTAAGTTAATAATCACCTGAATCTTTTGCTCAATACCTGTAATATATGCTGCATTCTGTTCACCCTTTATTCCCCTCCCCTTGACCTTACCTCTAAGGACTGTGATCTCAAACGCAGCATTGACTCTCACTCTACTTCACCAGTTTGGTCACTAACCTCTCGGAATGAGAAGTGAGTCGAGAGTCAATGGTCCGAATTTCGTGTACGTGTACAAGTTGGAATTGTTTCACGTTGTCTATACCTTCATAAAGGTGCTACAAATTACATCGTTCTTGTTCTCGTCACACTGTATCTGGGAGAGGGAAAGGAGGGTGGTGGTATGGGGAAGAGACGCCGAGTTTCCCGCCAATTCTCGGACCTACCAGATGGTCAATTGGATAAGGAGAGTGTGGGCACCCGGGGAAGGAGCGTTTCTAGGTCAGAAGCTATCAATGAGGCTAGTTGAAAGATACTTCATTTCTACATTGCACACATTTCTAATTGGAGAGGGGATCCATTGGATTTGAATTGATCGACAACGGAAGGGGTAATGCCAGTAGGACAGAGCATTCATTTGCATCCCCATCGTCCTTAGATGAATGATTGCGTGGAGGAAAGAGAGGAGGGGGTCATGTGTCTCACAGTTGCTTCTATGGCAGAATTATTACGCAATCGATTGCGTACACTCTTAGATACCGCGCCGGATAAAGGAGTGGGCTAACGTGTGGGAATAAAAGCATACACTTTCTTACCACATACTTTATCAATATCTCAAGACTCGTTGTAAATTTAGTAAACCGTTACAGAAATGCTAGTTGATTTGGACTGTTGCAGATAGCTACAGCATCTAGCTCATTTGATTTGATAGTTTGCAAACAATGCACTATTACATACAGTGCTCCAGCACCACGCTCTAACTCAAATTACGTGATTACTGTAAGTATTTACTTCAAATTTTTTATTTTTTTATTTTATTTTTTTTCGAATTCGAAGTTGCGGCCGTCGTCGTCGACGTCGTTCTCACTCCTTTTTTAAATAGCGTTGTTGCCAATATAGTTGAGAAGTACATACCGTTAATGCTTGCTTTCATTACATTTCCTTGTATAGATGGCTGAATCCACGGCGTCATCATCGAAACAAGTCCCATCAGAAATGCCCTCATCTCCTCTTGCTGGCAGTTCTGATGGTCCTAATCCCGATCTTGCGCCTTCCGTTATCGTTCTCGGTGAGGGATATTCAAGGGAAATATATTCATCTTTGGATAGAAGTCTAGAACATTATTGTTACCTCAAAACTATGTATAGTTTAAACTGTACATTAACTAATTCTTCACTTGTTTTAAAAAATAATAAGAATTGATTGAATCATAGGAATGGCTGGATCGGGAAAGACGTCTTTCGTGCAGCGATTGACTGCTCATCTCCATGCTAAAAAGACTCCACCATATGTGGTCAACCTCGATCCCGCAGTCAGAAAGGTAAGCCATTTTTCCATGATAACGACTGATTGACTATGAGCTCGTGAATATTGGTTTTTATTTCAGGTTCCTTATCCAGTGAACATTGACATCAGAGACACAGTCAAGTACAAGCAGGTATATTTAGAATTTTAATGAATTTTTGTTATAACTCTTCATAAATAAAATGTAGGTTATGACTGAGTATGGTCTCGGACCAAACGGAGCAATCCTCACTTCGCTCAATCTATTCTGCACGCGATTCGATAAGGTACTGCATTTTAAAGTTAGTATTTTAAATATATAATATTACTGTGTCATAGGTGATCGAGCTCGTCCGAGCCCGTAGTAGCACAGTTCCCCTGACTATTATCGATACCCCTGGACAGATCGAGGTACATTCAAATGTTTATGTGCCTTATTTGCTCAATACTTCAATGATATTTATTTATTTATGAATAATAGCTTTCTTAAGGCGTTCACATGGTCTGCATCAGGCACGATTATTACAGAAGCTCTCGCAAGCAGCCATCCCACAGTTCGTTCATTTATTCTACATATAATTAGAATGTGCTACGTATCAAAGTATCTGACCTCTAAGTTGATACGTAATCTATATGTTTTCGTCTATTCAATTTATCGTTCTTCTCATATCAGGTAGTAATCTACGTATGTGATTCGGCCCGTGCAACTTCCCCTGCCACCTTCATGTCCAATATGCTATACGCCTGTTCCATTCTATACAGGACGAAGCTCCCTTTCTTCGTCGTTTTCAACAAGGTACGAAATTATACTATTATGGAATAGAATATTAATTCATTTTTAATACTAATGCTAATTATTGACGAGTTCCATAATGTGATTTTTTTCGTTACACGAACTAAACGTGCTAAATTAAGGCTGATATCGTCCGACCAACTTTCGCTCAGCGATGGATGACTGACTTCGAGAGATTTGATGAGGCACTCGAAGATTCCAGAGGAGGGTTAGCAACTTTTGATCATCAATGAAAAAGTGTATTGCAATGCTTTTACTAGTCAATTCCAAATCTCATTGTCCCTTAATTTATGCCATAATTTTTCATTAGTTCCCATTAATATAATTGAAGATACTCAAACGATCTCGCTCGATCTCTTTCTCTCGTACTCGATGAATTCTATTGTGGACTGAAGACAGTGATCTGCAGTGCACTCACGGGAGAAGGAATGGATGAGGTTAAACCATTTATGAGCGCTTTATTTGTAGAGAATATTTGTGAGAAATTCCAAGCCATATTTAATATTTCTAGTTTATCCATTTTCATATTGACGTAGCTGTTTTCAGGTGCTTACTGCAATCAATGAGTGCAAACAACAATATCGAGATCAGTATATTCCTCTCTATGCAGAGATGAGAGCAAAGAAAGCTGAAGAAACAGTCAAGAAATTGAGGGAGAAAGAGGTGAGCAGAGAAATAGTAGAATTCGTTGAAATTTTTGTCCATTCATGTTGGCATACAATTTCAAATGTTTATCCTCATCCTCTTCACAATTTCAGGATGCGAAGATGGGTGATCTGACAAGTGAAGTGAAGGCACTTGATGTGGGACGAGTGAGAGATAGCGATGATGAAAACGAATGAGTAGATACGGTGGTATTCTATCTATTCATTATAGAATGTTTTGATTTGTTGAACTACAGTATCCTTCTCGATATTCCCGATCGCCAGTTTGTTTTTTTCTGATTCTCGTTGATTTATTGTTAAGCATCCGTATTTTGTTATTGTTCAAACACGTTGAATACATTTGTGAGCTTGTCATACGGTTTGCATTGAAATCGCAAAGGAAGGGAGATCACTGGATTTGTCTGTTAGTCATGAGAGTTAGAGGGAGCTGTACGAAGAAAAAGAATCCAAACTCGAAGAATGTGATCTGGAAAATACGGGATTAATTGGTTATTCAAGGGAGGGGATACCAGATTGATTCCGCATACGACTCCTCCCAATCCTCCGATATTACCGATTACTTTGTTGAACTGAATGAATTATTGGGCATATTTGTAATAGGAGGTTGTATTCATGACTCACACTCCAACTGGCTTTCTCTTCGAATATATTGATGACTAGTCTCGGTACTTGCACACTCAATAGAAGATAGTCGGGTTTCTCTCTCTTCGTATTACACGCCGTATCATTCAGTCGATCCATTCGATTTAGAGTATTGCATTTGGCTGACTGAGAAGTTTTCTCTTATACTGTAGAGATGATAGATGACATACACCGATTACGAAGGGTGCCATAGTGAAGGATGCGTCGAATTGTGAATTGGTGCAGGGAAGAGGACACTCGCAGTGCGCCCATTTGGATACGTCGCCCTTCTTCGTGATCGAATCCACACAATCACCTGAATTGAAGAACGTGCACGTTTCGGAACGATACGCATGTTTAATGCTTGATTAGCACCATAACTGATCTATCTCTCAATGCAATGAAAACAATGAAGAGTAATGGACGAACGATCGGGTAGTTCGCATGCTTTTGCATCGGGGTCTTTCGGATATCTCGAGTCCATACATGTGCATGCCTTGAGGACCTCATCTTGATAACACGAACGAAGACAACCCTGCAGATTAGGTGATCATTCTGAATACTGAGATGCATCTCACATCAGTGGTGTAACTTCCATCGTAATAGTACGATTTGACCTCATTTATGCTCTTCACACACTTTCCGTATCGACCACCGAGACGAACGAATCGAGACTGAGAAAGAAGATCATCGAAAGAAGAAAGGGATAACCTCAGTAACCTCAGTTGTCTGAATTGTAGTATGCGCTCCTGGTTCGGCATTGTATCGAGGTGATTCAGAGAAGATCGTCTCGCTCTGAGATAATGTTACTGAATGATGAGTGCCAATTATTGATCTCACATTAGGATGAATGAATGTCATCATCGCAGTTGTCTCTGTCCAGGGAACATACTCGTTCGTGTTCAATTTCATCGCTGCTTTCAGACCTTGAAGAGGAGAGAGTAAGGACATCTTTGAAGACAAGTAATAAACCTCCTAGTGCTCCATCCTGCCTCATCAGATAAGAGCGAGTGTTGTTGAAGTGGTTGAATGTGAAGCAGTTACCCAATACTACATCATTCCACATCTCAAGATCGGTCCTGTGATTGAATGAGTATGCTAGATCACAGAAGGAATTATACTCTAGATTGAGTGTCTTCTCTTCATAGGTTATCCATTCGAATAGATCTTCTGCACTCCAACTCATCTTTGTTCGATTTTCCTTCGATTGCAATCCGATGACAAATGGAACGAGATCTTTCATCATCGATGGATTAGTTAGAAGATCTCTCATCATCTGAATAATTATTTTTGAATTTTCAATCACTTCATCATTACCTTGATGAGATCTTTCTCATTCGCACTACTTCCTCCGATCAGTTGGAGCACTCGATAGATTATCATCTCTACAATATTACTAACTTTCGCATTGGGAATGTTTAGTGTTCATACCCAAATCGCAGAATTGTCCGGTATAATCAGGCCCGCAAGTGCACCACCACTTGGCGAATCCATCCGTGCAATTACCAAGAGGATCGGATAATCCACATTGGGTGATGTTCTCGCAATCATTTGGATCTGCAAACGAAACAGGTGTGAATAATTTATGAATACAACTATTTCAATCATAAAAAGTTGACTTATGGAGCAGTTGAATCCCTCGGTTCCATTGAGACAGTCACACTCATAGAAACCGGGAGTGTTGATGCAAGTTCCGTTGTTCTCACATGGATACGGATCGTTCACTTTGCATTCATCCACATCTGGAATGAATAGTCTTCTTGAGCTACCCGACCATTCCTCTCACCAGTCATACAGAATTCGCCCGTCCAATAAATACTGCAGTTGCACGAATACTCTGCGAATCCATCAGTGCAGTTCGGCTCACGGAAGTAATGATCCTCAAGAGGCATCGTCAACTATAGAATAGGGATGGTAAACTAACTCTCGATATGCACTTGTTCGACCAATATTCTTCGTCCACAAACTCGTTGCTGAGAGCACAATCGTCAGGATCTGGAATTTTCGGAATGGAGCCACGATGATGCAAGAAAGGCCACTCACTCTCCGAACAGTTGAACCCGAAAGCTCCCTTGATGCAAGTGCACTTGTACGATCCTGGAGTATTGATGCAAGTGCCGAAGTTGTCGCAAAGACTCTCGGGAGGAGTGAGGGACGCTGCATCGGCACACTCGTCCACATCTGCAAACAGATTCGTATTATTTTACTCATTTGGCATCTGACCTTTATCGCACATTGCCCCCTTCCACGCTGGACTGCAAGTGCACGTGTACGTCGCATAGCCATCGTTGCATTTCGCATCCGGATCCTGCAAGGATTATTACCTTCACGCGGAGTGACGCGCTCACATAATAATGACAGAGATTGGTATAGTTGTTTCCATCCAGTCCGACATAGGTCATGTTGCAGTCGTCCGGATCTCAATTCATGAACTTCAAGTAGATGATCGTGTGACACTCACTGATTGAGCAGTCAGCTCCGTAAGTTCCATTGACACAATCGCACGAATACGATCCTGGATTGTTGACACAAGTTCCCGTGTTGAAACAGAGTGTTTGGACGGGACTCTTCGCTGCTGCTACAGTACACTCGTTGATGTCTGAGGATGAAGGGAGAATAGACATCAATGGATGGATCATCGTTACCCTCATCACAGTCTCCTCCCGTCCATCCCGCAATGCACGCGCAAGTGTACTGCCCTGATGTTCCACTGTTGGTGCATGTTCCGTGTTTGCAAGGAGAAGACGAACACGCGAGATAAACTGAACGAATCAATTATATTCGGGCAAACAGCGGTGGAAGAGTTGACGCAGATAAGGTTATCCATTCTTCAGAGTCCCGATCTTTCCTAAGAAACGCACTTTCACAATTCGTGCCAGCGTAGGCGGAATCACATTGGCAAGTGTAGCCGTTGCTCTGAAATATCATCTTACGTAATTACTCTTGAATAGACTGACCGTCGAAGAGCAGGTGCCTCCATTCTGACACGGCGTGAAGTAGCATTGGTCTTTCACTGAACGGAACAGATAACCTCCATAGCTGAGATGTACTCTTACCGGAGCAATCTGAGGCTGAGTATCCCTTGGGACAGACACAATACGCGAATGATTTGTCCGCTGTTGGAGTACATTGTCCTCCATTCTTACAGTAGAGTGAGGAACAGGGATTGTTCGCTGAAACCGCATCTTTCATGTGATCTTTAGTGAGTCTCACCTGTATTGCAGTCACTGCCTGTCCAGCCTGGGGCACACACACAACTGAAGCTGTTCTATAACAGGAACCATTAGCTATTCCTTGAAATGAGAAACGAACATTCTGCTCGACACAATATCCCTGGTTCTTGATTACATTGCATGGCGTAGGGGCGACGGCGCATTGGGCGGTTTCGTCTGAGAACCTCCATTACCACCGCTCGATATCGATAACGTACTAGTGTAAGTATAGAGGAACTGCCATGCGTGATCTCTCGTTCCACATTTCTGCTGCCATTTTCCTAGAAGAACACTTTAGAAGAAAGGCTAGAGTGGGACAAACCTAGGCATCTATCATCACAATCGGGGAAATTCGCGGGTGTCGTCAGGATAGGATTCTCGCCTACGTAACAGATACTGCCGGCAACCACTGAAGATCATGTAGATACCGAAGGAGGCTCGATAAGAAACTCTCACCATACACCTGGTACTTAGTGTTGGCCATCATATATTCATAGCATTTGTCGAGTGTCATCAGATCATCGATATGTCTTTCGAATAGAGAGGAAGTGTTGAGATTAGTCACTGCGAGGAGACATGAAGCCGTGCCCAATGGTGTTCCTGAGATAAAATTAAATGCCGTTTAAACTTCTCATTCTTCTATCTTCTTCTATGAGCTCTCAATATCTAGCAATCCGAAGAAATGTCATACTCTGTAGTATGGGTTGATCACACTTCGCTCCTTGATATCCGTCCTGACACTTGCAGATGGCCCGTGTCTTCTGTGCGATTCTCATCTCATTTCGTATCACTTTGTGCTTGCTCTTTCTGATCTCTTCACATTTTTGACTGATCAATGATCTACTAGTCCATCACTCGAAAAGGATCCTTTTTTGCTCTTCCGCCTTCCCTCCACTCTCAATACAGAATGGGCCCATCGAGACCGAGAAGGGAAGAAAAATCTATTGCACCCACGCAGAGAGAAGGACTACACTCAAAGGGATCAAACATTTCTAGACTCTTTTTGACTACACTCTAGTTTGGTGAGGATGTCTGAACAGTAGGCCACAGTCGAGTCACTCGATGTATGGAGTCTCACATCGAATATCGGTGTGCACTTTCCTGTAGCGGCGCAAGTGACATTGCTGCATGGATCTCCAGAGACTGAGAATGAATGGGATTGAACGGTGAATGAGTGAAATGCTCACATTGGCACTGTGTTCCGAATCTGTCGGATGGGCAAGTGCACTTGTATGAAGACATATCGGCATTCGATGAGCATGTCGCTCCGTTCATACAAGGATACGAAGTACACGGATCACCAATCTCTGCAAGTTATTAGAAGTGATTTCAGGAAATCAATGCAGCGGCAACGATGTTTGTTTGTTAGGCAGCGCTTGCAATTCGGAAAATAGCTTTTCTACTCCTCTCAATAACATAACATCCGTAAATAATCGTAGGGACTGATGAAACCATTTCCGAATAGATTCAAATGCTCGGCCAGTTGTTTGCTGGCAATTTTCCTAGCTATGAAGAGTAACTTACTGAATTCGCAGTTGTTGCCCATGTTGCCCGCAATGCAATCGCACGTTCTCGTGTTGTATCCATTGGTGCACGTGTAGTTCTGAGTGTTCGGACACGGAGACTTCAGACAGTTATTGCATGCAGTCGTGTTCAGAACTGTAATGCAACGGTCATTGGGTTTAAAATCGCAGATGAAGTTACAGCATGCCGTCGAAGGAAATGTCTTACATGATTGGCACCAAGCGCCGGTGAGACAAGTGTCATAACAGGTGCATTGAGTACAGGTACAATCCGACTTCTGACGTAGATATAATACGAGATATACGATGATCACAATTGTGCCCTTACCTGATTATCCTTCGAACAATATCCCACATTGCAGCCGTAATTCGACCATTTGCTGCACTGTAGGTAACACTAAAGTAAGATGGAGCGATGAATGGCTGAACTTACTGCAATCGCTTGAGATATAAGGAGGGATAAGAGGAGAAGAATCCACCTCCACGACATCGTAGTCGAAGGACAGTAGACTGATTCACAATTTCTCTAGCTCCTTAGTTACTCCCCTCACATGAATCCATAACGAGAACTAGAGGGATTTTGGTGTTTCAGCCCTCCTCTTTTTCTGCTTTGTAGTGCAAGTGATTGAAGATGATGATTATGACCAGAGAACGAAATATATTTATCTATTAAATCACAACAGAGAAATTCACCGGATAAGCAAGAATAACAACGTGAATGAAAGTGGAAGGAAAGGGAAAGACAATGTACTCGATATGGAAGAATCACGAGATTTAGCTGCTGATTCTGCAGTCATTTGATGGTATGAATACTGAAATTATCAATAATTTAACTAATTTACAACTTACTATTGTTTTGAGAAAGTGAAGAATGCTCACATTTAGAAAGTCGGAAATCTTTCGTATCATTTCTCGATCAGGACTGTGAATGTTATCGTATACTGATCCAGATAGATTTCTGCTCATCACTGGAACCCATTCGACCGATGGAGATTCTGAATGAAATAGATATCATTGTCCAATCCCTTTTATCCCTTGACTCATTCCATGTCAGAATAGTCGAAGTCTTTTTGCAGTCTTCCCACGTTTCCATCTCACATCTGAGTGTCTAATGAGACGTGACAAGCTGTCAGCTAGTTTCCCACACTTCTTCTCAATGTCACGCCTTCTTTTACTCCGATTCCTAAGAAGTAAAGAATATCTAAATCGTTTAGGCTAAAGTCCCAATGCCCTTTTGCAATGAACTACTTCACACTTGCACCGGAAGGAAATGTTGATTCTAAATGTGTCGGAGGTCTCCATTCTCGGTTGATTCCCCATTCCGAGTGATTGACTCTCTCACGTAAAATGCTCTCAACCGTTTCAATTTAGTATGCAAATTAGGTAAGAGGACTGAGAAAAGGGGCGATAATTGCATGGGATACGACAAGGGATGAATCTTAAGAGAGGTCGAGAAAAGAGATTGATGACAGAATGGAGGAGACCCTATCTGTCAATTCAATTTGGATGCAACCAGACGAACTCGTGAACAGACAGTACTCGTTAGGAGGGAGAAAACGACTGGAATAGAGCGAATCCTTCTCTTTTCCCTCGTAAAAGAGAAGAAGTTTAGCGTTCGTGCACAGAATTCACTTCGTTGCGTGTTCTTTTGTGCACGCGAGAGCGAATTGAGAATAAGGGTCAGAATGGGTAAATAACCGACCTTCTTTACTATCGAAGTTCTCATAATCATCTTCTTCTTCCTCCTCTTCATCATCTTCATAAACTGAAATGCTGATACCTTATTTCAATCGTGAAGGAAGTAATTTCCAAATGAAAGATTGTTCAGTACATGGTATCCATCCCCCTATTGAAAATAATTGTACCCCATCCCATTCTTCTCCGAACAGCTATCTTCATCATCCTCTCCACATACCAATTTCTTCATCGTCCATAGTCCTTTTCCTTTCGTGTCGATTCATCGTTGAACTAACGTAGAGAAATGAAGTGAAGAGCAGGAATAATCGCATTTCTGCAAGTGTGAAACGTCTCTCTCGATTCAATGCGAACGTGGGAACGATTGTCGACACGAAAGGATTATCAACGATTTTGGGGTGCAAAAAAGGCGAGCGAGAGGAGGAAAGGAAGGAATTCCCTCCTGTTCATTGAGTGGAAAACTCTCCTTCTCGGGCTAAAACAACGACCGAAAACAGAGGAGGACAAGACAAAATATAAACAGGAGAAGGATGATTCTCGATGTGAAAATGAGACTGGAAGAGGAGCATGGAACAGAGAGGGAGGAATGGATACAAGTTGGGAGGAGGGGAGGGAGGGGGAGGGATAAGGGAGGAGAAAGGAACACGACAAATGCAGCGAATGACTTCCGGGGAATAGACAGAGTTCTGTGTGAGAGATCGAATAAAAGAAAAGAAGAAGGATAGTTCTACGAAGAGACGAAGTCTTTTCCCATAGGCGGGAGTGACACGGGTACACGTCAAAACAAACCAAGCGCTCTGCACAAAATATCGTGATTTCGAGCATTTCCCGAATCAGGAGAGGGTGGGCATAAGAGTACGGAGAAGAGTAGCCATTGCGTGAGAACAATTCAACCGGGGGAGTTGTAAAGACATAACAAATATTGCGAATGACCAAGTGCGAGTACTAAGAGGACCGATGGGGATTGGAATGAGTGGAAGGAAGGAAGAGAAGGAAGGAGAGGGAGAGGGAGGGGATAATCTCACCCCCAAGAAGTAGGGAAGGATCAGAGATAAAAGCTGTGAAGGAAAGACAACGAAATCTACGATTGAAACATGAGGAGAATCAGTCCAAAGAAGGAAAGGGAGAGAGTGGGTGGTTTGAGTTTCAACGATGGAGGCATTCTTTCATTCTTTGAATTCTCGCTTTCCCTTCTCACTCCTCATTCCATTCTATCCTTCTTTGACTCTTCCGCCTCTCACGACCCACTGAAAATTAGATGTTTCTCCCGTGGAAGCACTCTCTCATCCCTTCCCCCCTCCCATTCTCCGCCCTCCCATTGTCTCTCCGAGATAAAGGAAGTCAATCTACCTCATCTCCCTTGGTGGTCGACTGTTATGAGTCCCCTATGGGATGAATTACCACTCTTAACTTGAAGAGGAATGAGAAGGGTGAGAATTGAATGAGAGAGAAGAGGAGGAGGAATTGCCATGGTAGCAATGCTTCAATTGAATTATCTCACGATGGAATAGAGGTGGAGGTTGTAGTTGATTGGTAGGAAGGGAAGGGGAATGGACGACCTTCCCCTTCTCAGACTCATTTCGTCCCTTCGTTAGATCCACACACTTTTTATGAGGAGACTGCACTCTCGAATTTACACTTTGTGAGAAGTTAGCAGAGCGAGGAAATTAAGAAGGGAGCATAATAGGAAGATCAAGGGTGAAAAAGATATCGAATGACTCTCTGCAGGGTGAGATAAGAAAAGTTCAAGCGTAAGTGAAGAGAGTGTTCGAAGAGAGTTTAACCTTGAATGGAGATTAGGAAAGAAAGAGCAGTTCTTATCTATGGAATGGAAGAAGGAGTGATAATCTACCCTTTCAACGCAACAAAGTGAAGAGTAAACATGTGATTATAACAGTCCTCTCCCTCCTTCTTTCTCTCTCCTCTCTCTCTACTGGTATCCGAGTGATACCTTTGACAAACATGCGAATCTCAAGAGGAGAGAAGAGGAAAAAAGTGCTGAGGGATGAGTTGCAGATTGAATGGAAAAGACGATGAATAGACAATTATCCGAGAGTTGAGAAGTGAAGAGATGGAAGGGAAGGAGAGAGGAGGAGGAAGGAGGGAGGGGAGATTCCTTCAGAAGGAGAAGTTCAATAAACTACTTTCTTCTTCATGGAGGGCAATAATAAAGAGTGAGTTTACGAGAGAGAGAGAGAGAAAGGGACTCATCTCTCAAGGGAATATGAAGAAAGAGTGCACTTACTCAGATATGTTCAAATAATTGTTGCTAGTGAGAGGGAACGATTGAAGGTAATTTGTAGAAGGGGAGAGAGGAGTCCTCAGGGTATGAAAGAATAGGGGAGATCAAATTTCAGAGTGGAGAAGGAGAGAGAGAGAGAGAGAGGGGGAGATGGCATGTATGACCTTCGTGATACAATGAACACATATGTTCAATGAAGAATGATGAAAAGGGAGTGAACAAGTCAATTTTGAGTGAGTGTGAATTGAAAGAACGAAGCCAACATTTTCATTAAACATTTATTCATAAATTACAAGTTTATCGTCGATGCATCGAATGACGATCTATTTTGTTTTATGTTCGTCTATGTCTCCAGTATTCTATTAGACTTCTCTTCAATAAAAATCGTAAACACAAAAGCAAATATAAATATGACCTCGCTCTGATGCTCGGGTTTAGCCAACATTTCCTTCTTCGTTTCACTCCATTCTACAATTGTTTTACTCAAACTACTCATTCCAGAAGTCGTGATGAATGTTTCCACATTATCTCTCATGATCTGAATTTATTGTTCATGATGTACAATCATGGGAAAACGAACGTGATCTGTATCGAATCGACTGTTCTGAGTAAGATTCCGAATGGCGATTTCAAATCCATCTTTGAACTGCATGATAACATCGTTATCTAATATTTTACAAGCTGTAAACGTTCTTCCAATAATTTCCCATCTGCAAATAATTTCGATTATTCTTTACGAGAATGTTTGTTCGACTTTTCATCGGTCATTTCAGGAGCAATTGAAATATTTTGGAGACTCTCAACAAATGCTTCAACAAGATCTTTCTGAACTGTGTTTCTGTTCGTTTTCAATTCCGACCTAAATTATTTAATAATTCATTAACAATAATAAATATAAACCGAGAAGATTCGATCTCGATAATCAACTTTGTCGCAATCCAAAGGCAATTGAGTCTGATGACCGAATTGTCTGATTCTTTGACCGTCCTAAACTTCATGTTTCATTTTTGTAATGTAGGTACGATTGGCCACTTTGCAAAGTCGGACCAAAACTTCTTGTCTATTATCTCAACAAACAAATCGAAACGCGGTATCGAATCCAGAATACAGTTTCGAATAATCTTTGCGATTAATTCACGCGAAGGAGAGCCATTCGAGAAATTTGTCAGTTGGTTAAATAGATCTTTGAAATGTTTGCTCGTTTCCTCTGAAAAAACCGATTGATTGGAAATAATGAAGACCTAATACCTTTATTTCTCTCAATATTCTTAGTTAGGTCATATATGATCTTTACGCTGAGATAAATCTGAAATTATTCGTTTATAGAATAATAGGCTGACTTCTAGGGATCTCTACTAACCAGTCTCTCATTCTTCTCTTCTATTATTACTGCATTATTGTTGATAAACCTCTTGAATAATTTCTCGATGAGCTTATTCTCATCAGTCGTTATTGATTCTGATCGATTTAGTATCTCATTCAAGGTGAATATTAACCTGATAATCCAGAAAGGCATCTAAGAGTCGACTCCCAAGTCTTATCCTGTTCTTTTTCCAATGAGTAATTAAGTATAGTTTGTACGATTCCACTGTGAGTAGAAGTGAATTCAGTTTACATTTCTAAGCATGTACCATTGGAGTAGAGCCTCTTTCGGTAAATCGGGAGAATCAACAAATAGCTGAAGAAAGTTGAACATTTTCAAAGAGAGCTGAAATAGAAGTTTGTGAATAAACTAATGATAGTACTTCTAACGTCAGCATCATTATTGTATTTGTAGAGGAAGTCATCGAATATTTTCAATGTACTCGTGTCCTGAAAAAGTAAATGTCATTGAAGTTAATGAAGATCTCAACCTTTGCAATCTTCTTGAATTCATCTGATCCCTCCATTAGTTTTGTCAAGCAGACAATTGTGGATTCCACAATTTCCTTAGCATTGTTCTTCACCAAGACATCATACAGAATTTTCCTGAAAATGTGTAAAGTCTTGTAATTACAACTAACTTTATCTCACACTGCATCATTCTTTCTGGCCTCTGCTCCATAATCAACACTCTGTAATTCTCCTTCATTATTCTCCTGGTTAATGGTCAAATCATACGTAGTTCATAGATATCAATTCTGTAATCATCTTTATGTGAGGTGCAATGGCACCCTGAAATTCGATAATTGATTATTACATCGAATTTTTCAGAATACATCTGGTTTCATCTTTATTTTATGAAGTGTCTTTTCCAGTTGGGCTGAATCGCTTTTCCTGAAATTTATGGTGAAAAATAAAGTTGAACGACATCTCACTTCTGTTCATCACTCACGATTATTTTCGTATCGGGATTCTAAACGATATTAAATTGTCTAAGAAACTGCAGTTATTGTAAGATAAATAACCTGTAGAAGCGGTCGCAGTACTTTATTAATAATGGGACAGAATGCAATCATCTTGTTATAACCTACTTTATGCTTCTTTCGCAGACTAAAACGTTTAAATAATCTATGTATTGTATATTACGTCCTAGTCGTACTATAGTAAAACAGCGATTATGATGATGAAAAGAAGAACGATGAAGAGAAAGACTCCAAGAGTTATCCACAATGGGAGAAGAGAATTCTGTGATTAACTATTTTCGAATCACTGGAAGAATACATACTCTGCGAGTCTGATTAGTATTGTTCGTAGTCAAGTTTCCCGTTGTTTGATTAATTTCTCTCGTATCATTATCGAATCCTTGCGTAATCTGAATGGACACTGATATCATAATCAAGGCTTGAGTTTGTGCATCACAGAGATGGATATGAGAAGAAGTGAAGAGAAGAGAAAGATCATCTCGAGAATGATGACTAATTCTTCTTTCACACTCTTATATCGGGGATTTAATATCATTTAGTGAACAACGTAAGACGATTGGAAAAATAGACTCAATAAGCAAGTTCGCTTCAATCGGATATGAAATTATATTGGAGTGAAGTTCTGTTTGCATTCAGATCGATACAGTAGGAAAATTAGTTTTAAATGCGTTTATTCCGGACATTTATTCGACTTTCCATGAATGAACCACAATAATGATTATAGAGGATCGTAGATGTTTATGTCGATGTAATTTCCACTGAATCAATAATATTATTCAACTTTGCATTGAATAGGAAGGTAACTGACGCAGGATCGTATTGGCATACAACGATAACTTGCTTGTTCCCGTCACACAATTTCATTCCACATCCAATCTTCGTTGAAGAAGCCCATGCCATCTGAAGAGGGAACGAACTTTTATACAAAATCGTCTTGAAAAAAAACCTGCGTAGCATGTCCCACTCCCGATCTGAACAATTCTTCAGTGAAGTTCACATCACTCCATCCATTCTGTTGGAATTCATTCTCCCAATTGTGAGAAGCAGCCTTTCCTTGACCAACGAATGTATTCTGAATGGATTCATCTCCATCTCTTGCCCTATTCATTCATTCTACCGTCTGACTCGACCACGAAGCATAGATATTCTCTCCGTAATCACTCTCTGAATGTTCGAATACACAAGTATCGGCCACTTTCTGAGCACTCTCCTCAATGGCGCAATCCCACATCTAAAAAATCAATTAGGTGATCATAATAAATTGGTATAGAACCAGATTAGGGATCGGACTCTTCGCTGCAGGCATTTTCTTTCCCTTTGCGACGTAATTACCGGAAGAAATGTCACTTCGAAGCTTATTATGAGCTTCGAGGATTGCATTGACTTCCGATGATGGAATTACCCCATTGCATTGAGAAGAAACGACTGGAAAAAAAGGTTTTAGAACGATAGGAGTAAGAGGGAAAGATGGCGAGTAAGGGAACTAACCAGTGGAGATAACAGCCAGGAAGGCACACTGAAGAATCATCTGCAAAGTTCAATTTAGCAAAGAAGAAACTTGAAAACTGGTATGGAATTGAGCTTTCACATTTCTTTTTATACAAATCTGAAGGCGATTCTTCTATTCAAACTGTTTATTACATCGTTGGCAGATTTTTCTTCAAGGGATTCAACAATGGTTTCAACATGTGTGCATGAGATATCCGAGCACCATGTATAGACTGAAATACCATTGGATAGTCTCTACATTCGATTGTATTTAGATTGGATGAGGAAAAATGTGGTGAGAATGACAACAAACGATTGACGTAGGTAATTCATTCGCTTTATGCAGATGGCATGAAGATTATTTCTCGATCAAAATTTGATTCTTCAGCAAAGTCCACAAGTTTTCTTGCATTGAACAGTCATTCTCGCTTTGTAAGAAGCATCGTTGCATTTGTCTTTGAGTGAAGAACATGAAGAAATTCCAGATGAAGGATTCGGAATGTCAACGCAACCTGCAAATAATTAATCAAAATGGTGATAGACAAAGTATGTATAATCTTTATGATTTGAAACATTCTTCAAAAATCAGGCTGTGAGAACTATCAAGTACCTATATATATCTCACCACATTTGCCGCAGGTAACAGGACATTCCTGTGTCATGATAAGGGAATATCCATCGAGAGTACACAGATGTTTATATCCATCGCACTCATTCTTCCCAGTTGTGGCATTTACTCTATCCTTACATAGAGAATCCTTTGTGTTCCCTGAAGGAAATGAAGAATCATAGATAGGAGATGAAAAGTAAGATTCATAATACATGACTCATTTTTCCTATTCACATTCACTCACAAGAGCAAAAGACGGAAGAAATTAGAAGAGTGAAGATGAAGAGTTTCTCCATTGGAAGAAATGGATGAAATGAGGGGAGGATTGACACTTTCCGGTGGAATGCAACTGATCAAATATATCGAGAAGATCGAAGGTGAAATGGATGAACACTCTCTTCAATTTGCACAGTTTATCAGATGGTAAAGTATGGAAAGGGAAGAGGATGCAGATGGTCGTCGTAGAATAAGGAATGGTAAGATTTTTTCTGATTAGATCTGAACGGCATTCAAATGAATAACTTTCCGGTATGAGCCAAATCAAGTAAGTTCAGTAAACTTTCACATATCGTTACTTCCTTTTTTGAGTATTCTCTTCTACACCAAAACACTCGTTCATCTTGTATGGGAAATGCAATTGGATATGTCATTGCGTGAATTTCGTTATGACCATTCAAAAGGAGAATACTCGAGTGAGAATGCAGAGAGTGAGATGATTTCACTCTCCCTCTTCCTCTCTTTTCTCCCTTCGACCATGGCTGACGCCCCTTCTGCGAACTACGTCGCCTTATATGGACAATTCATCAACTACACATCATACAAACACTTCCCCGCTGCCAAATTCGTTGAGGTTACCACAAAGTTTTCCTTGATCTACCTAACTGAATAATGTTCAGAAATTCTCCAACAAGTCAAACTGGGAAACACTCGCGTACGTTGTCATTTTCCTAACTGTGACTGCATTTTTCAAAATGAAGAATGAATTTATTTCTTCATGCCTTTTTCATTCTTTACCACGTTTTTTTAAAGATGCAACACGATTTATTGTCATTTCGAGGACAAGAATGATTGTGTGTCTTTGTGCAATACACTGATGAAGACTCGAACTAACAAAGATCCCCTTTATCCGAGATATGATTTCGAAGATGAACCTGAATGCAAAACAGTGCAAGTTTTTTCAAAGTTATCAAGCTGATATGTGGAGAATAGTTTCGTCTCTATTCTTGAATAATCATAATCTTCAGATGTGGCGAGGACTGTGGGAATGACTCATGCAATCCTATCTGTTCTTCCCTCTGTTCCATTCATTTCTTATCCTCTAATCGATTGGATTATGAGAAGGAACTTGATCGATTCTCTATTGATTTTCAACGTGCTCAAGAAGAAACAGCGAAGATCAAACCAATAACGAGAGTCAGAACAACAACTCAATCAATTGTGTAATCAATCCCAGATTGTCAATATTTAAATTGATAAATTTTTCTTTTTATCTATAAAGGATCGAATATCTAAAAAAAAAAGTTTATCTCTCGTATAAAACAGTTACCTGTACAATAACGTATCACAATCTGTAGTTAAATATTATTAATTCTTCAGCAAAATATATTAATCTAGTAAATACTCTTAGTTACAAATCTTACTTACAATACATCAATAGTATTTTGGATGTCAATAACTTTGGGTTTATTCTTACTGGGATATCTTCCAGCGACTACAGTATCCCTGAGAAGGGCCAATCGAGTCTTCGTCTCTGATGGAAGAGGAAGAGTTCCCAGAGTTGTCTGCACTCCTCCTACCTACAATTCAAGAATTAGAGAATAATCGTTTTGTAAAAGAATATTTTTTAATAGTTTCAACGGATAAGTAAATGATAAATGTACCTCAGTAAGCCATAGTGCAATACAGACTGCAGCGATGGGAGAGAGTGGAGCAGGTGAAGAGGGAGAAGAGAGGGAATAGAGGGAGAGACCAGAGGGAGAGAGACCGAAATGACGAAGAAGAGGAAGGAGAGAGAGAAGGGACGAATCATCACTGAATTCGTCAGAGAGGATGATACACGATATAATCGAAGAAGAAGAAAATCAAATAAAACTGACCCTTCTCCATTCATGAATTGAGTAGTTGCTTCGAGTGCTCGTGAGACATGAGGAACCATCAATCTGAATGAGATGATTATTAATTCATCGAGAGATTTATTATTTGTTGCCTATCGCATTCATACCTGGCACTTCTCATTCTCGCATGATCGAGATAGTGAGCGAGTAGAAGACTCTGTGTCATTCCAGCCAATTCATCCCCTATCGAAGAAGGAAGAGAACGAGATAGACGAACAAAGGATTCTGAAGGAACAATCAATGAAGACAGCTCGAATTGAATCTTACCGGGTGATATATCAGTGGTTGGCATGAGTCGTCTCATCTCATTGAGTATCGATCGAAGAGAAATTGAAGCTCGCGCTCGAAGGAGACGAGACATTGATGAGGTACACAGGGGAAGGGAGATCTACAATCAGACGAGACATTGATGAGGTACACAGGGGAAGGGAGATCTACAATCAGACGAGACATTGATGAGGTACACAGGGGAAGGGAGATCTACAATCAGACGAGACATTGATGAGGTACACAGGGGAAGGGAGATCTACAATCAGACGAGACATTGATGAGGTACACAGGGGAAGGGAGATCTACAATCAGACGAGACATTGATGAGGTACACAGGGGAAGGGAGATCTACAATCAGACGAGACATTGATGAGGTACACAGGGGAAGGGAGATCTACAATCAGACTACATGAATAGTGATAGAAGACTGAGTGCGATACCTCCAATCTTGATAGAATAGCAGGAGTGAATACTTCCTTTCCACTCTTCGTATCTCTCCATGCCTGTTCATGACCAATGTATCGGGTCTTCCTTAATTATTTCAATTAGTATCTTATCCTTTTCTCTTCATCCACTTACTTTGGATTCGTAGCATCAATCATCATTCTAATCATAGATCTTTCTCTTCTCTCCGCTCCTTCTCGATCCAACCAATTATCATCCCATGTCTTACGCTGAAACATAAACCATTTTTCGGATAGTCTTACATTCAATCTCACCTTAGCCGCTCTATCCACAATTCGTTCGGCCTCTTTCTCGAATAACGATGCTACCTGGAACACTCATTTAGTTTCTCCATTCAATAGAAGAGTATTCGATACAACTCACTTCTTCTCTCCAAATGGTCGATCCGGGAACTCTCATGTGTTCACATGCTGATATTAGAGCTGTTCTCAATAGATTCGATTCACTTCCTGCTCGACCAATCGCATCTCAAGGGAAGGGATCAATCATTGCTGCATCACATCAATATCTCCCGACCGCCTATGAGATCAACAATTCCTCTTCTTCGCTCACCATGAACTCCTCCCTCACAACTGATCATCTTCTGCAATCTCACTCGCAATTCACGACGAATTCCCTCTGAGACCACCTGAGAGAGATGAGATTACGGTAGGTCAGTTGAGTGTCAACTAATGAACCTCTCTGGGTCTTCCTCCCATCGCACGCGAAGAAAGAGATGCCACTCCCAGACTGAAATTAACGTTTGCTCATCGTTTCTCCATATTTTCCCCCAATCATTACAGCCTAACTAGTCATAGTAATACCTTAGATTTGCGAGTGCTCTCGTTCCCTCTGCCAATTTCAATCTCTCATCGATATCCGCCAATCTACGGACCTGTCAACAATTAGATCATAATCTATATATCGGGCAGTCTTCCCCTTTCCCTTCGACATTCAATTCCTTCCTCACCTCACTCTTATCCAATGCAGTCGGCCATCGCTGTTCCAATTGAGGAATTACACATGTATCAATCACCTCAAGAGATACAGTTAATGAGTTGTATGGCATTCACAGATTCTATCCCAATTCTCACTTCGAATATCTGATGAGGAAGAGAAGCGAGTGATGCTCTGAGTCTCTTTGATAATCTGGATGAGAGTGCTCTTGCAAGGGGAGAACGACGAGATGAAGAATGAACTGACACTGCTTCCACTCCCACCTGACATGAGAGAGGGATAATCAATTGATAGAGAAGAATCATAGATACAGTATCACTTGATGGATAATAGCAGAACTCACAGTAAGGAACAGCTTGTAGCAGAGAGCTCTGAGTGAAAGGGGAGAATTGACTAGCATGTATTGAAGCTGAGATGACCATGAGGCTGGAATACCAGTTGTAATACAATAAAGATGCAATAACTAACCAAGCATCTCAATCGCATATCCGGGTGCTGAAGTTGCCTTGAGGGATCGGAGATGGGTTCTGAGTTGAATTACTGTAGATGGGAATATCAGAAATGGGCGATCACAAGGGGAGAGATTCTTTATTCTTCACACTCTCATATCTGAAGAGTAATGACAAAGAAATATTGCTCACTTATTAAGTGAAGAGAGTGCGTATAATGCATAGAGAGATTGTTGGAGTCGAGGAGAGACTGCGGCAAGAGTGAGAGAGAGACCAACGGACGAAATCACCTGAGAAATGGGCAATTTATTTAGTTTTGATTAGCACAATTATTTAAACTTTGGGCCAATACACATTTGTTTGAACCTGCGAGTCAAATTCCACATCCACACCCGCATGTGCTATAGGGAGTTATTTGAAAAGAAGTAAAAAAAATTGGATGCCACACGATTGCATCGTACACTGCAGTTCTCTGGTTTTTTACACCAGGCGCGCAAGCCCTAATTATAATACCGGTTTAGTTTCGCGAGTGTTCCATCCTCCCTCCCCACTCGCCAGCCATGGTACTGTGCCAACCATCCCTCCCCTCCTCCAATCAATAATTGGAGTAGGAATCGTACCTTGTCTTGCCTCGTGCCTCTCGTACATTAGCCAGACGGCTTAGCAAACGACCGACCAGCAGTCGTACCCGGGCGGGAGTCGAACCTGCGGGCGCTCGTTTATTGACCAAGCGTCTTACCGCCTACGCCACCCGGGCAAGAAAGCAAGAGGTCACGGGGGCTTTATCTACCAAAAAACCTGCGTGGCATCACCTATCTACCCCGCTCTCCTTCCCCGCTCCATCAGGACTAACTTGCAAAAAAGTTTTAAAAAATTTGGATGCCACACGATTGCATCGTACACTGCAGTTCTCTGGTTTTTACACCAGGCGCGCCAAGTCCCTAGTGGAAGTCCCTGGTACCGGTTCAGCTGACCAAAGATCTTTTGTGTATTAGGCCTGGGTTCAGCAGTCACGATTGCCTCCATCCCTCCCCTCACTCCTTGCATGGTACTGTGCTGTATCAGCCATCCCTCCCCCCTCCACTCATTGCATCGATCTTGTACCTCGTCTCGTTTCGTGGCCAGATGGCAATACACAACCGACCGACCAGCAGTCGTACCCGGGTGGGAGTCGAACCTGCGGGCGCTTGTTTGTTGACCAAGCGTCTTACCGCCTACACCACCCGGGCAAGTAAGCAGAGGTCACGGGGGCTTTATCTACCCCTCTCTCCCTCCTCCGCGCATGTGTCGCGGGGTCACCCTCTTCCCTTCTCTCCCTCCTCTCCCCAATCCCAAGTGTCAACTCACATGATCTACTCTCTGTTTCACTTCCATTGCAATTTCCGCCCCTTTCTGTCCCTGTGCTTCCTCTTGCAATCGAGTCTTCAGAACAACGAACCAATCGATCAATTTCGCTGCAAATGAGACATATTTCGATTAGAATTGGCACAATAAGTGTGCCAGGGACAGCGAGGTCAAGAATGTAACTGACTCTTTCGATCTTCCTTGAGTGGGAGATTGGGAGTTAGTTTGAGTATCTCTGCTATTTCATCGATAAGTGAGCAAACTGATGCAGTTGCTTCCTCTAACGATTCTTTCTTCGTTCGGAGAGTTCGTTCATACACCTTGAAAAGAGGTTCACTTTCATTCAATCGATTCTCTAACCGTGATCATATTGTGCTCAACTCTGGCAACATTAGCCATAGCGAGATGAGGTTCAAAGTGACCAGTCAGACTAGTCTTAACTGCTGCTGTCAAACCAGAAGACTTGCGAGTAGACGATTTATCATCTGAAGATTCATTTATTCACATTTACCACTTTAGTTCAAAGCGCCAACTGACATGAATGGAGACACAGCCATTGAAGAGCTGCATTGTACTTGGAGATAAGAGGAATGAGAGACGGAATCATCCAGATTCGCATCGATCCCTCAAATGAAATAGAATGGATGCAATCGGAACAGATAGAATGGATGAATGGGTGGATTACCTGTGGTAGATCGACAGTTTGTAGAGCAGCCAATTGTTGATCAGTCAACATTCGTGCACGAGCTATGAAGAGAACAGTGAGAACACATTTGATTGAATATCATTATCAGAATGGATGCGATCACCACTCATTGGAATAACTTCAACACTGACCTGGAGTTATTCTGGAAGCGAGAAGAGATGAAAGAAGCTTCTGATTCGACCAATCATCAACTAGATTCACTATGTGACCACCTACTGAGATTACCTAGAAGAGATCAAAGATCAATCTCTCTTTCTCTTTCTAACTCACCCATTGATCTCTGAAGAATAGATCGAGAATTCGAGAGAGTCGAGGTGTATTAGCCAGAGTTTGAGGGCGGAATCTGAAGAGAGATGGAGATGGATGGAATATATACCGTATACCTGAGACTGAGAAAGAGAAGAGATGGAAGAATGGGACGGATTCGTGTGAGAGATGAAGAATGTACTTGAATCTGTGAGAAAGAAAAGATGCTAAGGAAGATGAATAATTTACAGTGGAAAAACCTCATGGAATCGATCTCCGAATACTTCCAATATTTCATCCACAAAAGGAAGAGGAATTCCAACTCGGCTGCAATAAGACTAACGTTGGATTGACTGCGTGAAACTATAATAACTCACGAGAAAAGCGTATCATCTGCATTCTGAGGAGCATGAAGGAAATCGAGAGCGAATACAAGACCAGAAGAACGATCGTCCCTAAGGATTACGGTAGATTGAGGACTAGTATTTAGACGACCGGAGGCATCTACCGTATCTTATAATAATGCAACTTACAGTAATCTGAAGAGAAGTACGACGAGTCTCTCTAGAGTGTGAGCTGCGAAGAGTCTTTCCAGTGAAAGACAGGAAAGACCAATGAGATAAAATGCTTCCAATTCCAACTCTCTCACTGTATCCCATTCTTCCAATCGAGAATCAGATGAAGCCTCTTCGAGGTATCTGAGATAAGACTTCTAATGATAGTTCTTACAACAAGAAGAAGAAGATAACGGAACAGAAAAGATCAGAGCGTATCCTACCAATATTGATATTTACTTTGGAAAATGTCTCACTGTTTAAAGGTTGTGATGAATGACGCAAGTGAATCGAATAGGTTGACCAGATTAGCAAAGAGTTGCTTGTTTTCAGTGAATATATCATCATCGAGATCCTGATTTAGTATGTTTTCAAGGTAACAAAACAGTGAATTAAGCCTTTGATCAGCATGGCTCGCCTTTTTTCAACAAAGACAGTAAATGAGAAGATACCTGATACATCGATAGCATGTTATCATGGTGTTCACAGTTGACAAAGTAGTTGTAATCGAGCAGAATTGGTTTGAATCTGTGTAAATCATTGATTTTTGTTCTAACAGAAAGCTAACCTGGACTTTGACGGGTCTATGATGTACTTAGGAACAATGTCGGCCAATCGAGCGATTTCCACAGTGATTGCACGTCCTTCATCTACTACATTCCACAAGAAGGATTCATACACTGATCGGACCCCGCCATCGCGAGCTTTGATTAGGTCCATACCTGAAAACAGTAGAACTACATTCAACAGGACAATAAAAGGTCGATAAAAGTCGATATTTCAGGTAGATCAACGAATAAAATAATAAGAGTTTAAAAACTCAGTAGGTGAGCACCTTGTCAAATTACTGTAATTGTATGAGAAATGGAAGACAACTTTGTCGCACTCTTCCCACACGCCGATTTTTGTTATGTTTTGCTGTTTTCGCCGATTCTAACGTCGTACGTCGTTTATTGTCGTCTAATCAGTGATGTCGGACGAGAGGGGAGGACCTCCCGAGATTACGGGTCTTTCCCCATCCGAAGGAGTGCCCGGAACTTTGATAACCATCAGGTATCGAGCTTTAAAATTTTAAACTTTTTCATAACTTATTCTATTTTCAGAGGTAAGAACCTCGGAATTGACCAGAATGATGTAGTAATGCTGCAGATCTGTGGACAGGACAGTCTGCATACGATGAAGTAAGATTTATCTATTTTTATCTCATTAAAGTACATTTCCAGATGGATTAGTTCTTCAAAGATTCTTGCAAGAGTGGGAAATGTATCAAATAGAGGTGAAGGAGACGTACGGGTAAGCAACCATTCAATCATATATGTATATGCGTGGTGGCTAGCAAAGATGATTGCGCGAATCATTGGAAAATAAAATACATTGAAGATGATGACTCGATCTGGTGGTCGAGCAGGACACATTATGAAGTTTCGAGTGTTCATCAAGCAGGTTTGATCCCTTTTTCATTGTCAAACGCTCATGAAAACTTATTCACGGAAAATGTTCTAGGTACAACCCCTTGAAGAATCTGCAGTGTGGGTAGACGAGACGAAGACTGTTCCGGGAAGAGAGGTACTTTCATTAGTATCCTCCATTTTTCATCTCACGATTTACAGACTATCCGAAATGTTGCTCTCGTTGCTGAGGAAATCGATGCACTCGGGCTTCGACCAACTAAGAAAATGGATCAGGGTATGTGTTTTCATTTCTTTGATACTTTTTCTTCTTCACACTTGTCCACGTTGTCTCAAGGTCACATCGAAATTGTCTGTTCATTTAGGCCTTCTTGAACGTCAGTTTGGTACAGCAACCAGTGGAAATTTACGGATGGAAAACTTCGATCCAAAGTTCTACCTACTCGAGAATTACTTCGATGCAACGTATGTTTCAATCCTATTACCTGAGATGTTATTATCAAGATTGATCCAGTGTTAGGTAAGATAATTCCAGATTAGATCAACTTCGAGAGGGAATCACTAATCTAGAGAAAGCAAAAGTAGATCAAGAAAAGAAAAGCGAAGAAATGCACAGAGTGAGTGTTCAATATTTTATTGAAAAACTCAAAATCAAATCAATAACACGGTTGGTCATTGCTTACGATTTCTGCCTGTCAGGCTCATCTCTACTCTCTCATTAATTGTGTGAGCACTTTGGCGACTCTTCATCAACAGTTGGAAGAACACAAGGGAGAAATGGCAGTCACCAAGATTATTGGAGATAAGGTGAGAACAATTACGCTTTGATATCGGTTTTAATGTTGGTTTTCTTTACAGGTTTCTCAAGCAAGAGAAAAAGCTGAATCAGTCTTCAAGGATGTACTAGCCAGAAAGGTTCTTTCCATCTAAATGGTCTTTGATCTCTTATTTCATTCTCAGGACACGGCAGATGCAACGAGGAATGCTCTCTCCGTTCTTACTCGATTCAAGTTCATCTTCTTCCTTCCAAAACAAATCGATGAGAATATGGCAAAGGTATTTGTTCTATTTATCTCATGCAGTGTGATTACGAATGTTGTTCAAGGGCGAATACGCTACAATTCTCAATGATTATCAAAGAGCGAAAGCATTGTTCAAGGGAACGGAAGTGGCTCTATTTAAAGAAGGTATTCTGTTCACTTTGAGTTGCCCAATCACAATTATCATTTCTAATTGTAGTAATGGAGGCAGTTGATGATAAGATGCTTCGATTACGAGACCAATTGAGAAGGAGACTTATCGACTGTCCCACTAGTTTCGAAGAACAAAGCAAATTAATCAAATATCTCAAGGTAATACTTCAACTAGAATGGGTTTAAATTTCTCCATCTATCAGATTCTTGATCCATCGTCTGATCCTGCCTGGGACTGTATTACTTCCTACCATTGTTGGCTAGAAAACTGTCTATTCGAACTACAGGATGATCACTGTAAGAGAGGTATGAAGCTCATATTGATGTGCATCTATGTTACCAACCAAAGGCCTTCTTTATTCCTACTCACATATCGTTACTTTTTGAATAAAATGTTCTTTTTTTTCAGCGGTCGAAGAGAGCAAGCAGGCTGAGCGATTTGAATGTGAGTATCTATCTTTACTATCAATTTTGAAATTAGGGCGCCCGCTTCGAAATTTAATACGTCTAAAAATGAGCTGGATTTGTTCCAATATAGTCGCAGGAGTTGTTCCTTCCGATTAATCTCGTTAGATCGTAATCTGAGTGGAGTCTCTCTCTCTCTCTCGGAGTGCACCTATTCTCTCCTATTAGCGAGATGGTCCGTAGCGGATGTGAGAATGGCGTGTCGACAACATCTCGTATTCCCTAGATTGTTAAAAGTTTCCTCGTTGACAATGGTTTCATTACAGTAACAGATTCATCCTCAAGAAGACTATTCGTCTCCCAATTATCTGACTTCCTGTTGGCAAAACTACAGGTGAATACAATTAAATACCTTGACACCAATATATCCGATGCACATTTAATGTATGTTTTTACGACTCGAAATTATCTATCTGGTGACATCTGTAAAAGTTAATATTGCAGGTATTCTGGAAGCTCGCAAACAGTTACAACATCCAAGATGAACACTACAGACAGAGACAAGAGGATATCAATGTGAGTTATTATTGATCGTCAACAATTCAGTTTGAAAAAATAATATGTTTAAACAATGTTTGCAGCAAATGCTTACTCTAACGATCAATCTTTCCTCGTGGCTGCTACTCAATGCACTCGTTCCCAAAACACTCACCCAAGAGGTATGATTGTTGATATTGTTTGGATGCTTCATAAACATAGTTGATTGGAAATGGTTTATCAGTGGCTTCAAGTGAGTATTAGTGGGTTAGGGGGTGTAAGTTAGGTCAGAAGGGGATGGAGAGGGGGGTTAGACGTCGCTTCCAATCTGTCTGCTCTTGGTACCCGTGAACTTGATCTTCGTTTCTTTCTACAATCAATTCGATTAATTCCTCTTGATAATGATTTATTCCACCTCGATTTCTGTAATCTCCTCATCTTCTTCGATCGAAGCTCCATCCTTGTCCTGAGATGGGGAAGATCAGTCAGGATTGAATGGATGGAACTCACTTGCTCGTTGATTACAGTGGCCATCTTGCCCATTCTCTCATTGAGGGACGAAGTTGTACTAATGAGGGACGAGTTGAATGCACTCAAAATAGATGCAGATTGACTTGACATGGGAGGAATGAATACGTTAGAGATCGGACTTGCTCCTTGAGATGGTTATTCTCCTCTTCCATTTGACGAGGATCCTTCCCTGTTCCCACATACGTCAGACCAAGTCTCTGAGAATAGGGGAGTTACTGTAGAATACGGTAGTGTATTCGATACCTCTCCGAGTGAAATGAACTCCTGATGAATGGCAGCATCGAAGTTAGTGAAGAGACGATCAGTGTCGAGTGAGAAGTAGATTACACGAGACAGAGGAGGGGTCATGGGGTACGGTAGGAAGAGAGAAGAGAGGAAACGACAGTCTAGGAAGGAAGTGAAGGGAAGGGAATGAGGGAGGAGGACGGAGAGACCGCAAATTACGGAGTAATCTATTGATTTGTGTGCCCTTGCAGGTTCGTGCCCAATATTCGGAACAATTCGCCCAATGGCCTACGATTCCAACGGGAGAAACGAAGACTCTCATGGTATTTTCACTCAAGACACTCAGGTAAGAAAAGGGAAGGAGGTATACGGTAGATGGCGTAGTATTTGCGCGAGATTGGAAGTGACTCGTTCTCTTCCCACTCAAATCTTCCACGTGTAACCACGAAGAGTGGTGCGGAGTGGTCCTCTTTCTCCTCAATGATAATGATATTCCATTCTCAGGAAGTTGATCTGTTCTCTCCTCGATATGCAATTGTCACAACAACACGTGCAGCCGCTGATTGAATTATGTCACACCGTACGGCTCTCTTCCATCTCACACTCCATTGTGGCAACTATTCAATGTGAGTATTAATGCGAGAAATATTGAATACGTTGACATATGATTGTTATTTAGTGGTATTCCAACTGCACACGAAGGAAAATTGGTCCTTGGAATATCTTGAGAAGGGAGCGACAAAGACAATGCTCCCTGATCTGTATGAGAATGAGGTATCATTAACGAGTTGTCAATTAATGGTGAGATAAATCTGTTCAGATCTCCGAATGTGTCTCAAATATTCGCGAAGAGCTCTCGTCGAGTGGATTCAGTGGGGATATTGACATGTTCGCTGGAGAACAATCAAGGTGAGTAAATCAGTCGATGTAATTATGAGCGAGGTGTGAATTCAGAGAGACGCTAGTCGATCTTGCCGTTTCTCTCGTGTATTCAATCAAGAAGGCAATGGATGAACTACTCAATCTGAGGAAGGGAGCAGATGGACAGGTGAGACGTTTTTTCACGTTAACTATCGATTGAAACAGCTATGCAATCATTCAATGTATATCACACTTCTATTGATCTTATGGAGCGTGGATTCCTCAACGTATATTGAATGAGTGTGTGCAGGTCACTCCGAAACGTCTTCTCATTTCAATCTGCAATCTCGAGTATATTCTCGGTCATTCTCTCAAGAGAATTGCCCATCGATTGAGAGAAGCATCATTCAAGTACACTGATGTCGTCTATGAGGTCAGTGGGATGGTTATGACAGTGTGACAGTATCCTTCCCCTTGCAGAAGTCTCGATCGAAGGTTCTTGCTTATCGTGGTCATCTAGTCGAAGTGTATCTATCACTCAGACATTCGGCTGTTATGCCCATTGTCAGGTAGGAGAGAGAATATTCTATTATCACGACGTACTTGACCATTCGATATCCCTATTCTCTCCTCAGATCAGCGACATACGCGATGGTTCCAGAGGAGGACGTCTCTGATTGGGCCAAAGAATTACTCATGAGTGTCGTACTTGCACAGGTACTGTAGACTAGATTATCGAGGACTGACTTTAATTGTTTGTGTCTACCGTATTTCATTTCAGTCTGAATTGGCAGTGAATGCTCCTCAGCTGTCGAGTGAGTGCATACGAGCACTCGTTGGAACGAGTATGCAGGTGGGGAAACAGCGAATTGCACTTTTATTATGCTTTTAGAGAAAGACTATTTTTACGAATAGAGGAGTAGGAGAAACATTAAATTGGTATTGAAGCTTGTGGAATGAGATGTATACCAGTGTCTCCTCCATCATGATAATCCCTTACAGGGAGTGCTAACTCATCTAGCTCAATCTCCTCCTCGTGGAGAGACTGCGTGTGCTCAATGTGTGATTGATCTATCGGCCATCGAAGGAGCACTCAATCCATTCCTTTCTCTCGACACGAAGACACTACTCAATGCATACAGAGCAGAGATGGTTGCTGTACTCGATCAAGAGTACGTTCATATTTATATTTTTTATTAATGGTAATTGATTTTCTTTGCAGGAAACTAGTTCGTTGTATCTCAACAATGCGTTCAAATATGAGAGTGGCAATGGAATCATTGGAAGCAGCGGGAGTTGAGATCAGTGGAGAGAATACTGATGAAAGTGATGTATAGATAAGAATACGGTTGGATTCAATCAAATGATAAGTCAATATCGTGATCCCCGTAACTGTAATTATTGCCTATGTGAATCAATCCGAGTTGAAATACCGTAGTACGGATATCATACGAAGTATTGCCTCTCTTCAATCTATCGATAGAGCTTTCCTAGATTAATACTTATCTTAATTATTGCTTATCGCTCATTGCTTACTTGTAAATTAGTAGAAACTGCTCAAACTGCGTAATATCACACATCTGGTCCTTGTATTATCATGTTCTGTTTGCTAACCCAGAGAGTTTTATTTCAGATTTATCACTAACTTATTGTTTTCAAGTGCATGTGAACAGATTAGGTGCGATTCGCGAGTTTTATTGAATAAAAAAAGCTTTGTAGAACATTCCTTTTGATTTTCTCTGTGGATCAGGTTCGAGTCCTGTACTGTATCTACTTTCTTGTTACTATAGGTTTGATCTTTGATCTCCTTCTATTATCAGGATAGATCAGACGGAGTCGAACTGGCTGCAGCAGAGAAGACCACCATTGCTGCTCGGGAGAGAAGGGAACAGAGGATGGCCCCATTATCACCCAAGGTAGACTTATCACTTCTAGAATACCCAGCTACATGCCTGTCTATTTTCCCGCCTGATCGCCCATTCCTCTTCCAGACTACCTTTGTTCTCTTCACTCTCGCATTCGTAGTTCTGGTTGGACCGCTCACCAAATCATGGGTGAGTTTATTGTTGTTCTGACTCGAAACGTATTGAATTTGTCCCACGATGTAGCTCATGGTTGTTCAGGTCAAATCAGGATTCGAATCGGAACGAGGAATGAGAGGAAGGGTCATCGCCATCGTTAAGGTATTTTCTATTGAATGTTCAAACGGCTAAAACAAGAAAAACAATCTAACCTTGTCAGTTGGAAGCAGTGACACTCCTTCTGAATCTCTTTATCTGGCAGCAAATGATGCAATATTTCGATGGACAGAGAAAGGGATACGGAGTGGACAAGACATTCAAGGTACGGTAGATGAGAGAGAAGACGAATCAAGAAATGGTCTTTTTGAAGCTACGATGCTCTCAATCCCTTCTACTAGTGATGTCGGGTGCTCATTCAATGTATCTCTTCTTCTATGCTCCTTCCTGGTTGCATGGATGGTCATTCGAGGTACGGTTGGAAAAATGAAATGATTCTAACTGTTATCTTTCAGATATCGAATATCCTCGGAGGAGTGTGGACTAATCTTCTTGGATTCGTCTGTGGATTCTTCCTCGTTAATTGTGTGTCGTGGGCCATGCAGGTGTGGAAGAGGAAGAGGCGCTAGAATTATATTCCTACTCATTTTTGAAAGATGCAGAGGACTGGGTAGAAGTGAAGAAAGCTTTCTTTAACTTTCCTCTATTTCAGCAATGGGAACCTAGTCGGAAGGCCCTTCTATTTCTCTCCCGACCAAAGATCCTCAATGATCTCACCTTCGATAGGAAATTCCAGATTAAAGTGAGAACCTTTTTTTAAATATTCTTTTATCAATTGTAAATCGAATTGATTGTTTGCAGACAACAGTCTCCATTGTACTCGTAATGTCTCTTGTGATGTACTATGCTTCCGATAAGATATCCGTTCGGTATACTATTTATCTGCTTTATCATTAGTTTTATTATATGTGAAAAGTTGATTTTCTGGTGATGATGATAAGGAAGATACTCATTTCAGTCATCTTTCGTTGCCTATTCGAAATCTGTCGACTCCTTCCGGAATGCCTCTTAAATTGGCAGTGATATCTGATATACACGCAGGAGCGAGTGTGCATGAGGAACAAGTGAGAAAAGAGAGGGAAGAAGGAAGGGAAGATTGTATGATTAAGGTCTCTCGAATGGTGGACGAAGTACTACAAATGCCAGTGGATGCAGTTCTTATTGTGGGAGATCTTGTCGATGGAACTGTTAGTTGACGAGTAGTATTCATTGATGAACTAGGAATGAATTACAGGTGGATGATATCGCCCCTCGTCTCAAATCGATATGGACACTGGCGAGTATGAAACCGACGTATTTCGTCACGGGAAATCATGGTGAGTATACGGTAATGTGAACGAGTATTGATGAATGACCTCCAGATTATTACTACTATGACGTTCGAGCGTGGCTGTCTTTGTATGAGAAGAAGGGCATCAAAGTACTGCATAACAAGTGAGAATGGAGGGAGGGAGGGGGGGTACGGTACAGAGGTCTATCGATTACTAACTTGTCCCCATTTGCAGTCATGTTATGCTGAAGGGAGTCTGTCTGGCGGGCACTGATGACATATCCGCAGGAAAGACTGGGTTAGAATAATATCACTTCCTCTTCCAATTCATAGTTGATCTTCTTACAGAGTACCTGGTCACGAGATCAACGCGACCCTTGCCATTGCTGGTTGTCCCAAGGATACTACCAAGGTAGATATTCAGCTGCAACGAATTATTTAATTACTTCTCAGATCCTCCTCTGTCACAATCCCGCCGGTATTCTCGATTTCCCGAAAGAGACACTCGATCAATTGGATGTCGTCTTCTCTGGTGAGTTCAATTCATCAAGACACTTGATCTTTGATCTCTAGTGAAATGGTCCCTCTTCCCTTCAGGTCACACTCATGCTGGTCAGTTCTACACAGTGGCTGCGGCAGTTTATTGGATGCTACCGTACTTCTACGGTCACTACGATATTGGCACCCATGGACATCTATTTGTTACTGCAGGTACCGTACTGAAGAGGGATACGGTATCTTAAATTCGTTATCGATTCCAGGCACATTATACCAGGGTCCACCGATGAAGATGGTGGGAGCATCACAGATTTGGATGATCACTCTTCTTCCTCAGTGATGGATTCTGAAATTGGTGGGAGTCTATTATTTATTTTCCAACCCTGTTGTTTGTCTAGTCACATATCACCGCTTCTGTTTTAATTTATTCTGTCAATCGTTTTGATCTCATTTGTGCATTCGGAATAGCTAATAATTTATTGTTCGCATTGGATTCATAACAAAAAGTTGTAGAGCGGCATTGCATTTAGCATGTATAGAAAAATTGTAGATATTTTAGCCAGTCTTGCCAGTCTTTCTATCTAGTAGCCAATTAATCGATGCAATCACTTTCACTTTCCCATACAACGAAATCTCTAATACGGAATAGACGTTGTGATAGATAGGGTTATTATCTGTACCTGTGATTTATTTCATTTCTAGAATTGTTAATCTGCGTAGCAGAAGTTGTGATAAAGGAATTCAAAATGTCATACGACGTAAAGCAATCGTGGTTCAAGTCCACTCAAATATCGATCTTTTGATCCCATCATCTCTTACATTTATTTCATGATTAAAATGTGCATAAAATACTTGCAGGATACCGGTAGGAGAATGTCCATTCTCGCAGGACCCAAGAGAAAGGTATAGACTGTCTATCTTCATATCTTGATAAAATTCGCTCAATTTCCTGCCTGAATAATACAAATGATTGGTTTAAGGTTCGCATCTCTGTCGATCCCCAGAATGTTGGATGGAAGAACGATGAAGACAAATTCGGAAAACGGTGAGGCTTGAAATTCTAGTCATCTTTATCTGAAGCAAATGTGCATCTCGTTTTCAGTTTGATGGAGAAGATGGGCTGGGAAAGTGGAAAGGGATTGGGAAGAAATCTCCATGGAGATCAAAACAACATCAAACTAAATGCTAATCACACTGGAAAGGGTACGTTTCTCGTAATTACAAATGTTCAGTCGGTGTAGTGAGATAGATTGAACTAATAAGATCATTCCTTTGTCAGGTCTTGGCGCGTCAGCGAATCACGACACGAATTGGATCGCTGCTCACGATGATTTCGCTGATATCCTCAAGACACTCAACAAGAACAAGCAGACTACCGTGAGTACACTTGCACTTTTGAGCAGATTTTGTTTCTGAAGTGGAACTGATGATAATGATATTGTTTCAGGAAGAAACGGAAGAGGATGCTGAAGAGAGAAGGAAGAAGACCAATATGGAATTGACGTCTAGATCTCTCAAGAGAAGAATTCAGTCAGTCCTATTTCGTATTTCATTCATTTTTAGTTTTTGGGAAGGCATGTAGAGCATTACGATGAAGGATGATTGATCTGGTTTGATCTTCTCTCTAATTTCAGTTATCAGAAGTTCACGCGTGCTCGTGATGTTCAACAGTACTCTGAGAAGGTTCGTTTATAGACGACGGAATGGAAATAGAATATAATGATTGAAGGAGAAAGAGGCGATCTTCGGTGCAGCGGGAAAGAAGAAAATGGATGATGAAAAAGAGAAGGAAAAGGAGATTAAAGAGAAGAAAGTGAAAGATGAAGAGGTACTGTTCCATTCCATTCTGCTTATATTTTTACAACTGAAAGCAGCAAAAAAGTGGATATGTTATCGATTTGAGACTGGATCGGGTCAATTACTCACTAACTCGTCCCTCTCCGTCTCTGATTACTTCGCTGCGAAGATGGCTGCTATTAAAGCGAAGAGAGATGGAGGAGAAGTTGAAGTGAAGAAGGAAGAGGATGAAAGCACTGAGGAAGAGGTAAGATATGAGAAAAGAAGAGAAGGACGGGAGGGGAGTTAGAGGGGGCTGAAGATAAAAACAATATTATAGGAAAAGGAAGTGAAGAAAGAGATCAAGGAGGAACCAGCTGATGATGAAGATGAAGAAAGTGAGAAACAGAGAAGGAAGAGAGAAAAGAAGGAGAAGAAGAGAAGAGAAAGGGAAATGGAGGTAAGATGAATGGAGAAAATTGATGATAATGAGACGTTGATTTTGTAGGAGGAAGTATTGAAGAAGGAAATCAAGGAGGAAGAACTTGATGAGGTAAGGAGAGAGAATGGAATTGAATTGATAGGAGTGATATATGATAGCATGGAGGTACTGAAGAAAGAAGAGTATGAGGATAAGAATATTTCAGGAAGCTGAAGTGAAGGAAGAAGTGATGGAGGATGAAACAGAAGAGGAAAGAAGAAAAAGAGAAAAGAAGGAGAAAAGAGAAAAGAGAAGAAAAGAACGAGAGGAAGCTGGGGAAATTGAGGTAGGAATGCGAAGATTTTTATAATTACTACGATCTATTCTATTGAAGGAATCAGAGGTGAAGAAGGAAATTAAGGAAGAACCAGCTGATGATGAAGAGGAGACTGAAAAACAGAGAAGAAAGAGAGAAAAGAAGGAGAGAAAGAGGTGAGGAGCTATACTGAACTCGGAAAAATGGAATCAATCAATAATCTGCAGATTGGAACGAGAGCAGACTGCACATGAAGCAGCTCATAAGAGACATTATGAAGAAGAGGAAGATGAAGAGAAGGATGAGGTACGGTAGAGAGAGAGATTGATTGTGGAATGATGGGGGGATAGCTGTTGGAGAATCTACTCGGAGTTGAAAAGGAGGTGACTGATTTCTTTTCAGATCCCATCTAAGCGTCGTCGTTACACGGATGAATTCGCTCCGTGCTATTAGACAATCGTCCATTTCAAAATATATAACGTTCTCTCCTTTTCTTCTGTCTACAATCTCTGTTAGGGCATATTTTATGTCGATCGTTCATTTCCTTGTTATTCCCTCAATCACATCCAATTGTTACTCCCCATTCATCCCAAAATTTGTCTGTTTCTCCTCCAACCTCTGGCTATTAAAAAGATTCTTTGAGAGAGAGCCTCGAGGGTCTGTTTTTATCTTATGAACCTGTCTCGCTTGTTTTGTTGCGATAAACATATTTGTTTGATCACTATAAGCACTCTTTACGAAGGCATAAGAAAAGTTTGGTTCTTGCTTGTATTGTGTTTAAAATAATAGAAAATGAAATGTGTATTGTACGAGTATTTCACTGAAGAAGTCTTTACCATAATGGAGAGATCATCGATTGATTGGTCAGGAGAATGATCTTCTATCTCATCTTTCTCATGTATTAAGTCGCTCTTCTTGACTTCTTAGATCCTTCTCGCTTGCTTTTCTTACTTTTGCTCCTCTTACTCTTCTGAAATAATATTCTATAGTAATTCCTTCCCTTCTTTCTCAATTTACCTTACTACCGGCTGCCTTTTCATCCTTCATCTCACTCTTTATCTCACTTCGTTGACTCTTCTATAGAACAAGTTGATCAATAGAGATATAAGTACAATACCTTCTTGAAGATGTCATCTCCAATATTATCGATACTTTCCTTCTTTGCTTCCTTCGATCCTTCCTTTGATATCTCCTTTCCCTTCTCTTTATCACTTTTCTTCTTATCCTTTTCCTTATTCTTCTCATCTTTCTTATCTTTCTCACTTTTCTTCTTTTCTTCCTTATCCTTCAATTCATCAATTATCTCTTATTCTCTCTTCAATAGCTCACTTTCTTCTCTTCTTTCTTATCTTCTTTCTTCTTTCCATCTACTGCTTTCTCTTCTTCTTTGAATAAGTTGTCATCCAAACCAGCGAGAGTCTATTCAATGATTATCATTCCTGTGACCCATTCAACTACCGTATCTCTCTCTCTACCTGATATTGTGGATCCTTCGCTTCAGCTTTGCTCACTTTCGTCGGTGTTTTGAATACTGGCTTCTGTGGTCCGAATGCATCAGCATTCTCCAGATTGACAAGAGTCTGAATAATAAATAGATTGATCTTTGATCTTTTGATTCGATACCTGATATTGAGGGTCATTACTCTCAGCCTTCTTAACTACTTGAGGTGCTTGGAATCCCTTCTTAGCATCAGCTGCAGCAGTTGCTGCAGCTGCCGCTGCAGCCTTCTCTTCTTGATCCTTCTTATCATTTGCTTCAACTGCTGCCAGAGTCTGTAATGGATACGGTAGTGAGTACGGTATGATTACCTACAGTACCTGATATTTCTGTTCATCCTCTGGTGGATTCTTTTCCTTCTTTTTCTCTACTGGTTTATTCTCTTTCTTAGGTGCTGATGCTGTCGTGTTCTTATCCGATTTCTTGTCATTTCCGAAAGCATCCGCATTATCCAAATTCGCAAGAGTCTGAAGGGAAATTCCATCCTTGATCTTTGACCTTTGATCCTTACATGGTACTGAGGATCATTTACAGCCACTTTTGCTCGTTGATTCTCTGGTTTGGCGAATACCTGAGAAGATTTAGATTGGATTATCGATTACACATTCTACCGTACATCTTTCTTCTCCTCGGAAGTTTTCTCTTGTGTTTTGGCTGTTACAGGAAGAGCTTCGGCTGATGGCTGATATAGATTTCCGTTATTGAATAACGACGACTATCTTTCTATCTTACTGTAGTCCCTGTGCCCTTCGTATCCTTCCCTTTCTTTTCTTTTGAAGCGACAATCACTTTATTGAGTGCCGAAATCTTCGTATACGGTATCAGTGGCTGAAAGTATCGATTGGCAACTGATCATTCAATGACTTCCCTTACATTGGGAGTATCCACAGCATGCAATTCTACTTGAAGTGAGTTAGCGATATGTGAGTAATTAGCCTGTTGAGCCATCTAAATGAATAGAGTATTTTCACTCTATCTTTCTCTTTGACCTTCTCCGTAGTGAGAGGATGTAGTCTACTGTCAGCAATTACGTCGCCGCATCGTCTTACATGCGCTTCTGCATCTTCTACTGTCTTGTTGTACTGAAATCAATTGTCAAAATAATTGCAAAAGATACTGAAGAGAGTGGGATTCGAACCCACGCCTCCGAAGAGACTGGTGCCTTAAACCAGCGCCTTAGACCGCTCGGCCATCTCTCCACTGATTCCGTGATGCGCATAACGTACATACAATAGTTGTATGCTCATGATAGGGATGGGATAATGATATCCAGTTGACTAGTATGCGAGTGTCCTCACCGATTGTATCCACACGAAGATAATAGAAGCGACGAGGAAAGATATTGTCGAAATTCCTACAGCGACGACCGGGAGGATTGAGTCCATTCGAGATGAATGGATGAATGACAGAATGAGGAGAGAGAGAGAGAGTAGAGAGTATAGATTCATCATTTACATTTCAATCTACGCAAATAAGGATAATTGTGTAAAGTATAAGTAAACAAGATAATTCGGATTTGCACTGTCATATCATTCAACATTCGTTTATCTTCTCTATTTGTTCATGAAGAGAGAAATAAAAGAGAAGGAAGGCACAAAAGTGAGAGATGAATGAGATTATGACTAGAAGGACGAATTGAATTCCCAAAGGGAAAAGAGGATCAGAAGTTGGAAGTTCCTTTTCCATTATCATTAGAGCGATTGAAACGATTAAAAGAAGGAGATTGATTGTGAAGACTCCAACTGTGAAATAAGCTGAGATTAGAGAAGACATTGCATCTTCTTCATCCAATGCACTGGAATGATTACTGTAGAAGAGAAGGAGAGGGATGGAGTAACGGACATCTTTCCGAAACTAATCTGAGCTGATGATAAACAGAAATAGACAAGGAAAGTTGCCAGAAGATACTGAAATGACGATTGAATACGATAGGATGGATTCATCTTACTGTGTTGATACTGAATCCGAAGATTGCACAGATCATTTGAGATGTTGCCCATAAGAGAAGAACGATGTGAAGAATAAGGAAAACTCGAACTAAGATTATTGTTAATCGATCATTGTTAATGAATTCAGATGAAGCAGGCATAACTTCAGCAGAAACATTCATTGAAAGATGAACCACTCAGGAAATTACAATAATGCGAAAATGGAATGAACGTTTGGGAAGTCGAAAATATACTGTAAGTTTTAAATCGATTTCTTCATTTATCTTCAATTTAAATATTCAATGTGAATGAGGGAGAGGAGAAGAGAGGTATGGTTCGATCTCCATCCATTCCTTCCTTTTTCTCTCATCGAGGACGGTTCACCCGACTAAGGTTCAGTCCTCCCTTCTCCCTCCCTCTTATCCCATTCCTTTTCCAGTATGGGAGACGATAATGCGGAGGAATTATTACCGAAAGTGGATGAATCGATTGACAATAAGAGAGCAAGTTATACGGTAATACCCTACTCCCCCCTCCCTATCGTACTAATACTCTTATCTTAATCAGGTGGTGAAATTACTTGGAAAGGGAGGATATGGAGCAGTATATGAAGTTATTCGATGTAGAGATGGTAAACGATTGGCAATGAAGTGTGAGACAGTAACAGTGAAGAAGAATGTTAGTTTGACCCTTTGATCGACCTATCGAGAATACCGTACTCTCAGGTACTCATTATGGACTGTAAAGTACTCAAGGCAACTGCTGCACTCGAGAGTAAACACTTCGCACGACCAATCGATAGAGGAAGGGTACGGTAGATGAAATGAGACTACGGTAATCAATCGATTTCAGTTGGCAGGTCGATTCAATTATCTGATCATGAAGTTATTGGGGAAGAATCTATGGGATCTTCGAGTGGAAAGGGCCGAACTTCGATTCACACTCAATACTGCACTTAAAGCTGCTGAACAATCTCTTGTTGCTATTGAGAATCTTCATCGAGTTAGTAATCTGACCCATCGGACTCCCTACAGTACTCTTCCCTCTCTTGAGGCCGGATTCCTACATCGAGACATTAAACCCGGCAATTTCGCTATTGGAAAGAAGGACGAAGATGAGGGACACGTCATCTTCTTACTCGATTTTGGATTATGCAGACAATTCACAGCCAAGGTACTGTGGAATCGATGGAGTCCCTGCCTACCGTACTCATTGATAACAGGATAAAGATATTCGTCTTCCCCGTGATACTGCTCCTTTCCGAGGAACAACGAGATATGCTCCACTCGTTGCAATGAGATCACAGGTACTGTAGTCTACCGTATTCCCCATCTACAGTAATTTCCCTTCAGGAACAATCACGTAAAGATGATATCGAAGGATGGCTCTATATGATTCTGGAATGGACGAGTGGAGAATTGCCATGGTCTCATCTGGGAAGAGAATGCAAGGATCAAGTAAGGAAACGAAGATCAAAGATCAAAGATTAACTTCTTCATTTAGGTTCTCAAGATGAAATTGGAAGTGCGTGAAGTGGGAAACAGTAATCGTAATAAGTGAGGAAGGAAAGTGAAGAAGAGAGATCAAAGATCATTCTCTCAGATTGTTTGCTGGATGTCCGAAGAAACATTATGAGAAGATAATGGAATATGTTGATACACTCAATTACGTCGATATTCCTGATTACAAATTCGTTCATTTTGTGATCACTTCAATGTACAAAGTGAGTTATCAATCTCTTCCATCTACCGTAATCTACCATATTCCTCATTCCAGGCATACAAGATCGAAGCAACGGCACCAGTCGATTGGGATATGGCCAATCCATACACTGGTCCATATGAAGTACCCGGAGATGGATGCCCGGCCAATATGAAGACTATCGTACTCCCTGGAGCTGATGTAAGAGATTACGGTAGTCTAATCTAGTCTATTGATTGTTTCATTGTAGGAATCACTGAAATCGTCGAAGTGTTTCAATAATTCATCGAAGATTTCTAAAGGGAAGAAGAAGGGACCATCGAGTAGACTCGTTCCTCAATCAAAGAGAAAGAAAGGATCAGCTGCATTACAACAGAGACAACAGAATAATCAAGAACAAGAGGTACCAGGAGGAAAGTACCGTAATCTACTGTATTTTTATTACAGGCTAAGCAGAATGATGTGGAGAAGGACGAATCGGTAAAAGACTACCGTAATCACTTATCTTATCTAGCTTCATTTCAGTTCAAGAAGAAACGAGGAGACGAATCATCGAAGAGAAGAAAGTCAAGAGGAGGACAGGCGAAATCGGAGAATGGAGGAGGAAGATCAGAAAATGGAGGAGCAAAGTAAGTTAAGAGAATAGATTGCAGTCTCATCACATCATCATCAGATCGGAATCTCCGGCTCCGAATGAGGGCGAAGCTGATGGTGATAACACTGGAATAACTGGCCAGACTACTGGACCCGGTCGATAGACTCCGCCCCCTTCCCTTTTCCCATTTCAATTTCTTCCGACTTTTTGTCGAGATAAGGATGAACCGTGTGAGCTATCACCGACATCACTGCACCTCTCTTTATCTGATTTGTGTGCGATAAAACTCGTGATGATATTATTGAATGTATGGAGAAGAGATACACAACGAGGAAAAGAATTCACTGCCGCCTTGTGGTCTTCTCACTTACATTTCTGTTGGAAAGTTGGTGATAGTGTTCACATAATCTCAATCGGGAAGAATAAGAATCTCGAACTTTTATAGAATTGTCACGGAGAAGAAGAAGTCACCAGATTGAAGAGAGTTGTAAAGCATAAAGGGAGTGAGATCAAAGATCAATTAGAGATCGAATAAAGTAATGGCACCAAAGGGGAGATGAGAGATCACTGTGGGAAGTTATTGGCTATTGTACACTCTTGAGTTGGCATGATGAATACTCGATTGAAGTAAGAGGATTAGGAAGTAATTAAAGAAGACAGAAAGAGAGATCACATAATGGAACACTTCAATGGAACTCGACGGGGTTTACAACAACAGGAAAATATTGAAGAAAGAGATTTAAGAGGTGATGATGGACCTGTAATGAATGGATTAGAATGAGAAGAGGATCATTGTCGTTGTGACCATTGGTAGAGGTTGGAATGGGCGGAAGAAGATCCAATTCATCTGATGCCATCGAATCAACGTCTTCTGCATCCAAATCATAGATTGAAGAAGAAGTAAGACGAGTAAGGGAATTGTCAACCTTAAGAAATCATTATCGTTGATAATGAGGACCTCTTCTCACCTTTCCTATCGGTTTGTGCTCTGATGAAGGAGTCTGCCCGTTTGATGACCCTGCAATTGTCATATTCCAGTTATAATCTTCAAGCGAAAAGATACCTTTATTCTGATTGGTAGATCGATTAATTCTTTTCCTCCTTTCCATTTCTTCATCATCTTCTTCTCCTTCAGAATCTAATGGACATTCAACTAATCGACTCTTTTCTCCTTCACGAGTGAAATGAACGGATGATGAACAGCCAAGATTTTCTGGAAGATTTAGATATGTTCTTTTACTTTGATTTTTTTCTACTGTTCCTCTCAAATCAATCACTTTAGTGAGTACTCACCATCCTCATCCAATGAGAAAACGGCCGAATCATCAGCAAGAACTCGACTCCCTCAAAGATCAAAGATCAAATATCCTATCGGCATTTGTCTATCGTACCTCCCGGTCTGAATTTAGCGTATCCTCCTGATATTGAATCACTGGAAGTTGAGGCGTGGCTCATCGATTGATAGGAGTAAAGGGACACCAGGGAGAGGAAGAGAGGGGTTCTGAGATGAAAGGAAAAGATGAGTTACGGTAGACATTGATAACTCTTCAGATATCTAAGCGGACATTGAACCGCCTTCAGAATTGGTCAAGAAAGTGAAGATGTAAACGCTTTATCGATATGTATTCCCAATTTGATTAAACACGAAGAAGAGTAAGATATGAATGATAATTGATTCTATTGATAAAACATGTGAAGGGACTACAATATTGTAGAGTATTCTTCATGGCATCTTGAAATGTTTCTTGAGTGGTTGCCAATCTTTGTAGTAATCAGTATCCACGTTCTCTTTCACTGCCCAAGGAGAAATGGCCATGTTGAAGGAAGATTCGAACATGAATGACTGAATGAGAAAGGATAGATTACTGTATGATCAATGGATATTCTCTACCATAGTTCCTTCGGCAATTCTCTGAGGAGTCATTGGTTCAGTTGATCCCTTCTCGAATCCTTTCACATCTGGTCCATGAGGAGTCATCATCGAATGAAGAGAAGCTCAAATGGATAGATACAATTATTTACAACGTCATCCTCCATTAGACAATAAATTGTATCGATATTCACCCATAGGATTTCTCTCCCCTCTTCCCTCACTCTCTCGCTAGTTCAATAAGCGCTCGATTCATTCCTTGTAAAGATCTATCTAGTTATTCTGGTCATTTCTACACTTTTCCCTTCTCTCGATTGGTCTTTTCCTCTTCTCTTTCTATCCTTCCAATGGATGATCGAGATTCAACCGTGTTACATCCACCATCCAATCAGGTATCAACATAACATTCTTCCGGACTTTTATAATTTGTTGCAGTCTTCATCAGATTTGATGTGTTCTACTCCGGAAAGGCCCCCTCCAACTTCTCCCATCTCATTGTCAAGTAATATTTATAATCCTTTGAGCTTCACCCTTGATTGTACCTAGATCACTTTTTCATGAATTCAACGCGAATATTTCTTCTGCATTTGTACAAGGATTTTGTTTAAGACAAAAACATTTCAGCTTCATCAAACAACGATTCATTGCCTGAGAGAATCGAGGAATGCGAAATTGAATTGGGACCCGACGGATACGGTATCCATGTATGTACTACTAACTGCCATCTACGCACTAATTGTATGGTTGAGGATCATTTCTCTCGATTGCCCGATCTCTGCATTATCAATGTATTCAAGCATCTCAAAAGGTAAATACGCATTTGAACGAGGGTTGAAAACATATTTGAGATGCGAAATGAAAACGTTATCAATGGTGAACTCTCGGATGTTTCCATTCGCAAATGAACGAGAATTGGACTCTATTAAATGGGAACGCAACTATCTTCTTGTCTGCGAGGTTAGCTAGACGTCTTCGTGTATGTTCATGTTAAAAATGTGAAAAAAATTGAAACCCAGGCGAAGGATGAGATTTGATTTCCCAATTTTGTACTATTATAATTTCCGATATTTACATAATGATTAATTGCAGGATGTGAATAGATATTCGTTCATTATTGAAGAATGCGAGCAAAAGCATGACTAGATACGATTACAAAATTAGTAGGAATGAAGATGGACACTTCACTGAGATCAGGGAATGCAGAGAACATGTCCGAATTCTACATTGTTCAATTCCATTGAATACTCCATTGAAGGGAACGCATCGTACAAAAACACTTCGTACCAAGATAGTTCCAAATTCGACGCCTCTCATGGACTATTTCTTCGCTGCTCTCACAGAACTCTTGCGACACAGAGGACTCTTTTATGTGACTCTCAGAGATGTACATTCCTGCTCCCTACTTTGCACACAGAGGACTCTTTTATGTGACTCTCAGAGATGTACATTCCTGCTCCCTACTTTGCACACAGAGGACTCTTTTATGTGACTCTCAGAGATGTACATTCCTGCTCCCTACTTTGCAAAACATGTCGATGCATGATTTCTGTCCTATTAGAGGATGACGTTAAGAGTAGATGGATGCAATCACATTTACAAATAAAATTACTTATACACCGCAATTTAGTGAGTCGCAAGCTATATTCCATACTCTCAGATATCGATTACGAGTGAGTTCTTCAATCGAATAATCACCATCTTGAGAAGCCATCCTATTACAAACTTTCATCTAATTCCCATTCACGCAGACAATGTTGAAGAGGGAAGAATCATGTTTGTCATCGAATAATACCTATCTTTATATCAACTTTTCTTCCAGGTTGGCTGAATTCGTTAGAAATATTGATGCTGTTGGATTGTATTCTGGTCAAAATATAATCAATGAATATTTCATCCGCACATTAGCGGGAGGAAAAGTGAAAGATCTGTCTTCAGACGATCCTATCGATTTTGGTGACATGTATCGCATTTCTGTTGAGAAACTGGTCAGTTCAAAAAAAAATCGTAATTAATTTGTTATTGAAGGAATATTTCTTCCATCCCGATCGATCGATCCTTCCTTTTCTCATTGGATATGAGACATTGGAAATTCCCTCTCTTGTTCTCAATCACAATTGGATTGCGGATCTTGCAATGGTACAAAGTTACATCGAATACAATGTTTCTGATTTAGAACTATTCTGCGATTGTTCTCGAGAAAGAGAGTGTACATGAAGAAACATTTCAGATGTGCATTGAATTCTACGGAAAGAAGAGTACGGAGAGAATAGCGCCGTTGTAATTCAGTGTGGACCAACCAATTAGATCAGAAGATATAAGGAATCGAATCAATGATGCAGACTTCAAGGTATTATATTCCACAATATATCCATTTTCACGTAGATTGATTAATTAATCAGTGTATTTTGAGTACACTGAGGAGAATTACAATCACTTCATCAAGAAAAGATCGGATGGAATGAAATATGGACATATGGACAGAGGGTTATCGAGTAGAAGGATCAATTGTCCATTCAATCCTTCTACGTGTATTCGATGAGAGAGTATATAGGATTCATTAGAAGAGAGAAAGAAGATTAGGTCCATAAGTACATGAGGACCATGAGTAAATCAATACAAAAATCATTCATCAATTACATTTTCGCCCGACATAATTGTCCTCTTACTCCAACTATCTAAATATAATAAAGAGTTCCAAGTGAAGACACTGTTCCATCTTCAATCAAAAAATTAAAATATTCACTGTATGAAATAAGAAATTTTTAAAGAACAATCCCCTTTCCGTTTATTTTAATATCCTTTTTCAAGGACCCAATCCCCCTGTTCGTTGCTGAATTGCCAATGCGCTTATAAGATGATTAATAAGGTACCTCCTCCGGGTCTGAATCCCCCCTCCTTCGCCTCGTAACATCCGACGATCAATCCCATGTACTCACTCATGCAATTACGATGGTAGTACGGTAGTCTAAGAATATCGATTAGAAGAATGTCTGAAGGGGGATAAATACCTGAAGGTGTGATCGGCCACTCCCCATCTCGGAGGGAAGATGACAAAGTCAGCGATTGCAGTGCCGACTTTGGTTGAGGGAGCAGTGAGAACAGTGAAGATAGAAGGGTCCTGCAAAAAGAAAAATGATATTTAAATAACAGGGGAATATTTTTAAAGGAATTTTAATTGTGGGTTGTCGAAAAAGGTTGTCGAAAAATAGGGCAAAATATCTGAAGAGAGTGGGATTCGAACCCACGCCTCCGAAGAGACTGGTGCCTTAAACCAGCGCCTTAGACCGCTCGGCCATCTCTCCACATGAACCGATGCGCTCGAAAGACAACAAGTAGCACAAGGAGAGGGAATTCAGTGGTTAGAAAAAGTGAAAAAGAGAAGAGATGCACATTTCGATGTTCGAAAGTGGGAATGAATAGTTTTTTACTAGCGAGTATTTATTACTCGCTGTTCTCTTTTTCTTTCATGTATTTTCTCCATTCATCTAATCCCAATGGACTAGAGATGAAAGGAGTCTTATCAGATGAAAGGGTGGAATCAAAGTGAGATTGACTCGATATCTTCTTCCACTTACACAGTGGTCGAATGAGACAGTGTTAATGACGTTGAAGTTGCGTAGATCGTACTTGTAAGGGGCATAATTTCCATGCCATGCAACTACGTCGAAGGGAGAATGGTCCTGAGAAGAGAGATTAGATTACGGTGTATAGAGAACGAGAATGAGACTGAAGACTCGTGTCATATATAAACATAAGAAGCCACACAGCGTAAACTCGCACGTATTTAGTCGCGAACTTTGTGTGAGAAATCCGTCAGTTTTTCGTCATATTGAGGGATTTCATAGGAATAAAATGAGATAGAAGAGAGGTAGTGAATGTGTGTGACAAAGAAAAGAATCCCTCCATCCATTCCCTCCTTTCTTCTCTCCCTTCCTAATTCCACTAATGTCAATGGTAATCTGGAGATGGGACCATCTTACTCTCATGAGAAATAAAGAAAATGTTGAGGAGAAGTAAGAATAACGAAATGAAGTTTACAAGAAAGGACAATGAACAGAGAAGAGACGACGAAGAAGAAAGGAGGAAAGGGGATGCTTACCGAATGATTCCCTCCTTCTTTCTCTTCCTCTCTCTCTCCTTTACTCTCCCCTAAGGGAAAAGACGGGAGTTCCCTTCAGAGATCTCATCTTTCCACTGTCTATCCTTCTTCCCTTCCCCCTTATGTCTACTCTATATCACACTTAAGAGGTTCAATACCTACCGCTAAGAAAGGACCCAATCTTCAAATTCTGTTCCAGTCACTCTCTATTGCCCAACTCATTTCAGTATTCGCAAGAGTTGCGAGAGGAACGAGGGGGATAAACAAGGATCTTTCTATTTTTTTCTTCTCTTCTCTCTTCATATCTTCTCTACCTGTTGAGCGACGAACAGTTTTCCTTGATATTTGTTCACAATTTGGAATGGTTCGTCTTTCTCTTCGAACCATGCGACAGGAGTGAGGAAATCACGAGGATTTGCGAGACCATTCGCACCTAAGATCAAAGATCAATTATTATCGATTTCCAAATAAATGATGCCTACCGATGGGTCCAAGATCAGGAAGGACGAAATGAGTTCCATATACTTCGAGGATATATCCACGAGAGGGACCATTCACTCCCACTGAGAAACGAATTCCCTGGAAGGACTCTCTTAGTACAATTCGAGATTGTAGTGAGTAATAGATGTCCGAATGGAATATAAACCTGTGGAATCACTACGATTTCCTGAGCAGAGACGTTCATTCGACCGAACTCCGTTGTGATCTCCAGAGTTCCTTGCTGAGCAACTGAAATCGACTCTCTTTATTCGAAATATTCCTAATTGCATCTAGATAGAGCTTGCAGAGTCGAATTCCTTTCGGATACAAAATATCCCTACGTCAGTCTTGGTCCGTAGAGGGGAGTCTACATCGTAAATGTCTTCATACCAATAAGAAGATCTCCATCAGAATCGTAGAATGCCTTGTTCTTCATGCTAACATTGCATGCATAGTTGTGAATGGCCAATCCAACTCTTGAGACGACATCGCCCCCTCCACAGACAGAGTATAGACCCTGATAAGGTAATGATTAATTGGTTAATCATCTATATATCCGTTCCATCTACTGTTCAACTGACAAGGCAAACTAAGAAACTTGAATAGTTGTTGAACAAACCTCGACAAAGTCGACATTCTTTCCTTGAGGAATTGGATGGGGATTCCATCTGTACTGATTGGGAGTTATCTCTCCCTTTGAGAAGTCAGATGTGAGATGGGGAAGATCAATAGGAGAGAAGGGACGATGGATCACAGAAGGACGAATACGGTACAGCCAACTGGAAGGAATACGGTAACTATCGAGGACTGAATAAGAAGGAGGGAAATCAGAGGGACTTAACTCTCGATAATGGAAGACGACAACCTTTCCTTTCTCCAGAATGTCCACCTTTCACTCTTTCTTAGAGGGAGAGGGGGAGAGAGGGAACAAGGTCCTATGTCCCCTTTCTGTCCTCTTTCCCTCTCTCTCTTTCTCTCTCCCACTTGAGCCAAACCCAATTTGCAGACTGCCGAACAAGGGGAGAACTCCCCGTTTCTGGGTAGAACGAGTATCTAGATATCCAATCAACGGGACGACGTATCCCATTCAGTGGTGTGTCTACCGTACCTTCTTCTATTCTGATGGCGAGGAGCCGTGAAGGCACTGCCTGATAACTGCTCTGCGTACAGTCCGTGAGCACACACCTACAATCATCATTTCGACATTTGAAGAGTGGCATTCTTCATAACAAGTCAAAACAAGTTGTGATCTCTTGCCTGAGGTGAGTTCTGTCCAACAGGAAGAGCATCGGGAACTCGTGGATCAGAAGTTGCGAATTCATTCCCGAATCCACATTGGTATGAAAGCTGAAGAGAAACTCATTCAATGAGTTGAAGAAAAATTTTATTCGATGATTCTTCAACTTTTCCGGATTTTTAACATGATTAGGGGAAATATGTAATTGGATGACTTGAGATGGCAGAATGAAAAGACAGGAAAACATCTATTCGCATCACATCAATTTCCTTTCCTCTCTGCATTTTCTCTCTAATCACATTGGACAACCTCAATTTTTGTCCATCTCGTCCATAAAACGGCCGTTCCCCCAATCACTCCCAACAAGCGTATCCCCTCCTCCTCTCTTCCTTCCCCTCCTTCTCTAATCTCTCGTCTTCCCTCTCTCTCTCATCTTTCCATTTCGTTGTTACTATCAATGTCTTTGATTCTCACGTGGTTAAAAGGTTCATTGAACTTCTCTGTCTTCTCTCTATTCACACTCAATCGTGAAGAGTATCGAGTTATGAGGACAAACGACTATTCCCTGAGAATGTGAACATTTAATTGCATCAATGATTGCCTAATCATATTTCCCCCCACTCTGCAGATATTCCGAATCACTCTTCCTAACCAATTCCTCCATCGTCATTCTCTTGGTCCTTCTTCCTCTTCAACCATTAGTTGACCAATATGAAGTATTCATGAGAGTCGCAACGAGATTATGAAAGGAGGAAAGAAGGAATGCAAAAGGGATCCCATCCATGTCAGACTGAGTAAGAGAGAGAGAAGGGAGATTCCATCCTTCCCTCTGACCCTTCCTCTCTTCTACTACTCCCATGGGAATGGATACACTGCACTACATCGTGAATACATCTAGATTGTAACAAGATAGATGATCACCATCAAAATAAATGCATTCCCATATTGAAGAATGAACCGATTAAACAATAAAATAAACAAACAAAATTGCTAACCTGTTCGAATTCGTTGACCATGGTAGTCGTTCAGCTCTCGATGAAATCTCTTTGCAAGAATGGCCATTTATTCCTCCTCTCTCTTTCATCGAAATCTTCCCTTGACTCCGCCCACTTCGATTGGTGATCAAGATAGACATTTACAGTGTGAAGACTGAAGAAAGGCCAGAATTATTATGGAGTGAGATAGTGAAGAGAATGAAGAGAGATAAGAGAAGAAGAGAAGGAGGGAATGTCAGTCATGGTAATCATCAAGGAGCTTACAGTCAACAATCTGCACGCTCTCACTTTCCCATACTCTCTCGTCATATATGACTATACAACACGAAGATAGACAGGAAGAAGCATGGAAAGGAGAAGAAAAGGAGTGAAATGGCCGGAAGAGAAGGAAGAAGGAGGAACTGAGAGAGAAGAAGAGAGAGAAGGACATTGAGAGACATCTATCAACATACTTACGAAGATATTCTCACTATGTAATCACGACTCTTCCATTCAATTATGTCTCTGGACGAGGAGAATGGAGATCAATGTTTCCTTCTTATTCAGTGGTCATCTCTCAGGGGATATCTCACTCACTCCTTCTATCTCCATCCCTCTCCCCTCTCTCTCTTTCTATTTGGTCAAATCTCAAATAACGGCATGACGCATTGGAGACTGAATGAGACTAGCGAATAAAAGTGTGTAATCTGATCCACTTAGATACTACAGTAGATGAAGATGACGAATCGAGAACCACTCTAGCAGTTAACATTTTATTTTTATTCATCGGGTCTTACAGAATCCATCAGAATCGATAGACAAAAGAATAAAACAAACAACAAAAAGATTAACCCAGTGAAAGGAAAACGGTATAATTAGAAAAAGGGCATTTTTGGGCTAAATAGTGAGAGGGGTTATAGTAAGTCAAAGGCTTCTACTCTCCATAACATTAGTGCAACAAGTAATGAAAGTGTCACGAAAAAAAACGGGAAATGAATACGAATAATGGAACCGGGCAACTGAATTAGACTGAATGGAATAGATAATATCGAGGGGAGGGAAGAATAAATGGAACAGACTCTCCCTCCCCTCATCACAAAGTTGTTCTATCCATAAACAGTAATTCTAGCTACACATACAACTATGGAAGTGGAAAGAGAGAGAAAGATATAAAGGAATAAAGAATGACGATATATATCTTCTCTTCCTAATATCTATTCTTCTGAGTGACACCATCACGTCGTCTATTCTGATCTCCTCTTCCTCCTCCAGTTCCCCATGCTCCTCCTCCTCCTCCCCCACCTCCTTGTCCTCCTCCTCCCTGTCTCTTCTCTCCTCCATAACGAGCACCTCCATCTTGACGCTACAAGGGAAAGAAATGACTATAGATAGATGGGATATCTCACTTACATTATAGTTTCCTCCCTGTCTTCCTTGTCCCTTATCTCCTCTATCAGTTCTTCCATAGTTCCATGCACCGGGTCCAGAGTATCCTCCACGACCTCCACGAGGTTCCATCAACTGAATAGACAAGGTAACTCATCCCTCTCTCCTCTCTATTTCTTCTCACCTGTTCATTGTTCTCCTGCAATCCTTGCAGTTTATCAGCAAGATTGAGTGCAAGTAGTTGTAGTCTCGATGGTTCCACTCTATGCATCATCACACAATCAGTCGGTTCGTCAAGAGTGGCAGACAATTCCTCGGATAAGATCATCTTGCTGCAATGGAAATGGTCTATTTAGAATGTGAGAGCAACTATCAACTTCCATCTCACACAGTAAATCATTGTAAATTACCGGAGTTTAATCAGTTCGTAAATCTCTAATCCCAATTGTTCTCACCTAATAATAGCATGAACATCCTTTCTCTCCATTTCGAATAGTCGAGAGAGACGAGCGAGTGAAACAGTAGCGTATACAGTTGAGTACATCATCAGATACGTCCTGAGAAATATAACCATTTCATTCACATTACTTATTCCCTCCTCAATCTCTAACCTGAGTGACTCCTCCTGAATTCTTCTAACGACCATTGATCTGACTCCATCAGCCTGTCTGAATAGATTCCACACCTTCACATTCATCTTCTCATTCACAATGTAGTCACGGCACTTGCGCCAGTCACCAGCGAGCATCGCCCTGCAATTTACTCATTCTTCTCATATTCCATCTCCTTCTCCCTCACCTGCTTGCAGCGACGACGTGCTCTCTCGTGTTCTCAGGAGGACCGATCAGAGACGACTGAACATCATTGTATATTGATTTAAACCGTCTTTACTATCCCCCAATTCATCGATATTCTCCTGTTTCTCACCTTTTCGCTCTGTTTCAATTGGTAATGGAATGATCTCGAGAGGAGACGACGACGCATCTCAAACTCGTGAGAAGCCATATGAGGGATCTGCAGACTAGGATTAGTAAGATGGCTAAAGACGTTCCCCTTATATTCATCATCCCTTTGTCTCACCTCAAGAAGCATGGAGCAGATGAGATAGACGCATTCCATCAATTCGATATTGATGTGCATGTGGTAGGGAACCTGACGGGATCGCTCCACCTTCTCCTGTAAGAGGGAATCAATCTAATAACAATCGAATGAAGCCAATACAAACCTGCTCCTGAGTTCTCTCATTCTGTCTCATGACCATTCCCTGTGCCAGGAGTTCCTTCGATCTCTGAGTATTCTGAATCTCGGATAGACCCTGATGGGCCTCCTTGATGAATCCATGACGGAATGCACACAGACCAAGCTGACAGATCGTACGGTTGTACAGAATCTGTAATCAATCTCTCATTCTTCCATTGAGGGAGGGGGGTGTAATCATACCTGTGTGGATACATCCGAGTGGTCGACGATGGCCTGTAGATGGGACATGAGCATGAGATCTCTCGCCTCGTGCCATTTATCGTGCAGAGCCAGATGGTACACATGGCAGAGCATCGCACGTTGTCTGCAAGGAGGAAAACTACTACTACCATGACTCCTCTCCTCACCTCAATCTCTTCTCATCATCGAGGGCATAGATCTTCTTACACAGTTTCTCGACGATCTTTCCAGCAGACTCCTCTCCCTCCACAGTATCTTCGTACTGAATAACCACTACTCTTACACACGAGACAGGTTATACATCTACAGTACCTTGTAGTAGAGATGCTCGATTCTGAGCATGTATATCTTGCAGATTTCATCATTAGTGAATACGTCCTTCCTCACTCGATCGTCCACGTAATCTTGAGTCTTCACGATCAATGTGCACATGTCTTTCTCTCCCTTCAGTCTGCAAAGGAGGGAGATGGGTTACTCTCACTGACTAGAGGAGAGCAAGGGGACTCACTTGTCAATGTAATCATTAGAATGGCAGTCAGCATTCTGGAGGATCTTCGTCAATTCCGTGTCCAATCTGTGCACGTAGAGGAGAATGGATCCATTCACACGATACGGCTCTTCCGCATTCTACAATTCGTTCATTAATCCTTCCTCTTCTCTCATTCTTCCATACCTCAACATTCTCATCATCATCAGTGAATTTGAGAGATAGATCGACTTCGGCCGAAGTGTCCATGAGGAGATCGAGTAGAGAATTGATAGTACTCAGAGTCCTGTAATCATCTCCCTCTTCCTCATTTCCCTTCCTTCTCTTCACTCACTTGGCCCAAGTATTGAAATCCATAAAATCAGAGATCTTGGAGTTCAATTCGAAGAGAGATCCGATGATGTTCACAAGGATCTTGGCGAGCATTCCCAATCCAAGATTCTTCTGTAATACCAATGGTTATTGATGCCCCTTCCCCTTCTCTTCCTCTCATTTCACTCACCTCATCGGAGATCTTGTACAGTTCCTGTAGAGTGCGTACATGGTCCTTTCTATTGGTTGACTTCTTACCACGAGACTGCATCACTTCATCCAACTTCTTCAGCATCACCTATAATCCATCTCTCCTTAGTCTCTTTCTCCTTCCTCCATTCTCTTACCTCATGAGTAATCTCCTGTTTCGGTTCGAATAGTGCCACAGGTTTCTCAGATTTGGAAGCGACGGGAGTCCATTCAGTATCATCGTCGTCTTCCTCCTCCACTACCTGTCAAAGAGAGAACAGATCACTACATGAATAGACTGAGCACAACAGTAGGAATACACGACAGTTATATATTGGCATGCTCTGAGCTAATGAATCATCACTAAAGGTGGTCGTCGTCTTACTCTAGTTCACAAACATATGAAATAATAAAAGGTACCTTCTTCTGCTTGCCCTGTCTCTGCTGTCTCTTCTTCTTCTTTTCATCTCTATCATCAGCATCTCCACGGAATTCCTTCCTGGAGTAATCACAGATCACAACACATACAAACCACTATTCTTCACCGAGCAACCCATTCTCTCTTTCTCTCCCTCTTCTTAATATTTTTAATATTTTTAGTAAATTATTTATTCCGCAAAAAATGAATTCGAATCACTGAATAGCAGCAATGATGGGTTTTTTTGGACAAGGACAGAGAGATCAAACATTAGCACAATTGACAAGAGACGAGGTAAAAAGCTTAAGATTTTTCATTTTCAAAACTTGAATCGTTAGAGAACTGAACAAATGCAATGAAACATGTGAAATTTTCGTAAGCGAATAGTAAAAGCGCTATTATTTATATGTACATAAAAAAGAATATAGATATTACAATAAACTAAAAAAAGTGTGCGAATGACTTACTTGAGGAAATACTTTCTTAGATCCTCCATCTTCTGATTCTCGATATCGATATCAGAGTCAGAGCTGGAGCTGGAATCATCATCGGAACTCCAATCATCGTCAGATCCAGAGTCGTCCGAATCCAATTGTCTGTAAACATTCAATGAAGGTCAGAGAAGGAAGAAGATCTCTAACCTGGCTGGCTTCTTCTTCGTCAATTTCTTCTCTTTCTCCTTCTCGACGGGAGCAGCAGAAGGCGCCTCGTCGTCTGATCCTTGCTGCAATCACATCTCTCCCACTGCTCCCCTTTCTAAATCCCTTACCTTCACTTCATCCTCGGGACTCTCATATCCCGCAGGATCGGGATTGGCCTTGTATGCAGTGATATCAGTCTCCATCACTTCCTTGTTGTACTTGCGAACCTTCTGACGGAGACCCGAAAGAGATTTCGCGTTCATCTTCGACATTGTCTGAATTATTCTCATTTAAATGAAATCCATACTAGATTTCCTCAATTTCACAATTTTTCAGATGATGTAAAAAGAGTAGCCAACCTTCTTAGCATCCTTGTCCTCCCACAGTTCATTGACGTAATCTTCAAGATCGACCAGATACCGCACATAGAATCTGTGAAACGAGGTAATCAAGTAAATTCATCCGAGTGTGATCTTCCAACCTGGGAGTGGAGATGTTCTGACGAGCGAAGATCGTCTTAGAGTTCGTATAAAGCTTCTGCAGGTCCTCGAAACCTAGATAAGACAAGGATTGATACTGAGACTTTTAATAGTGTTATGTACACTGCAGGATAAGGGAGAGATCCTTGATGACTCGAGCATTCTTCGTCTTCTTGATCAACTCTTTAAGTTCCTCAAATCGTCTGTCCTTGTGAGTCTTCACGACTCGTTTCTCGTCGTCCTCACGATCCGAAGGATACGCGAAGTCGCGCACGCTTAATCAATATGTTAGAGACCCTCTCATTTATCATTCCACGAGCAATAAAAACAAAAAAAAAAAAGCTTACGTCGGCATGCGCCGAGACTGGGTCTGCTGCACCTCATCATCACTCGCGCTCGAAGATTCCGAGTCGGAGCTGGATACGGCTCCCTACACATAAAGGTTATTCGTACATTTTTGGGTGAACCTGGAAAAGCTGGAAATACGCTCACCTTGAAGAATCGAGACATAGTGCACTCAGTACTTTGTGCTCACAGAGTGCTTCAGAGGTAAACCTCCTTATTACCTGAAATAACGTCAACTGAAAAAATGACGCAACGCAACAAAATCAATGATGAACAAAATCGAAGTAATAGCGTTTACAGTTCAAGAGAGGGGGTTGAGCGACTGGTTATATTGATCTCTGTGGAGCCGATTTCAATATTAAAGTCATAATTTAAAACGTAATTGCTATAAAAATCAAAATAACAGAAAATTTGTCAAACACCACGCCAAAATCGCCTTTTCCCTGAATGTACGGTATTCCCCCAATTCACGACAATCGAGATTATCAAAGACTAACTTTATTTTGGAGATTAAAAAAAAAATTGTTCTGCACATCTGGAGGAGAAATTTCCATAATAGCCCGGATAAAAACTTTATCAATCGATCCAAGTAATCTATTTATTAATCAGTATTACAGATATCTATGCCAAGCAAGACATATCTTCATAAGAAAATGTGACAGAAACGAACCAAAGGTAGTTAGCGAGTCCAAAACAAACAGGAACAGGGCAAAAGGAAGTGACATTCACAGATAATCATGGGAAGGGGAAGGGGCGGGTAAAAAATTACTTGGACGACTGACAAAAAAGTGAGCTAGATACAGAACAGAAGGCATCTAAGGGACAACGTGAAAACGTTATGGAAAGAGTGATAGGCAGCTCATGAGGTATCGTCCTACTCATCTACAGTACTACCTATCTACTGTAATCTAATGAGAAGACGGCCTTCCATTGGCCAATGCGTGCTTCAGAGGTTCAGTCACTTCGAAGAATGCGACGTACAATTCATTCTCAGTACAGTATCTATCGTAGATCGAAGGTGCATCCATTGGAGCCTGAGAGATTCCATGATGAAGCAGGATAACAATATGAACTAACTCTTTCGTATAACCGGAGTAGCTTGGAACCGATGAATCTCGAGTGAGAAATTTTAGAGAAGAGAGATAGACGTCTCTCCACCGAAGAAAGCGATTCCACATCCGAGAGGAACTAAAGTTAGCAATCAAAGCAATTAAAATATCCCAATATAACTGAATGGTTGACTTACCTTCATGGAATTTCCCATCATTTCTCTAGCAATAGCATGTGAGAGGGAGACAGCAGCATGAGCGAGTACGGTAGGACGATGCTGAGATATCGCCCAATCCATCATCGATAACTCCAGAAGATACTGTAATCATATCGATTGTGATGTGGACCAATTTCCAATTTCCTTTCCCATCTGATTCTTCTCCTTACATTAGCCAGATGAACTTGCTGTTTCGACGACATCACCATGGTGTGGAATATATTAGCGACGACGAATGCTGTCGGAGTGTCGATATTGTAGTCGAAGCATGACTGAAACAACAAATTTCGTCTTATTCATTCAATGAAAACGAATTCGGATATATTTTCAAATGAAAGCGTTTACATAGAAAGATTTCTCCAATCTCTTGAGAACAGTGATATCCACTTCATCCTCGAAGGGAAAGATCACTCGTGCCACTTGACTGAACCGACAACTCTCGTATTCTTCCATCTTCCTGCAAATTGAAGAAGTTTAGGACACAGACCTCAGAAACAGTGTACACAGGGAAATTAGTGTTATCTCTAATGAATATGTAACTGACGATGCTAGCACAACGGCGACGATGCATACTCCCACGAAGGCCTTCCTATCACATGAATGGTCGTGGATGAAATTATCGAGGAGACGGAGAGACAGATGGACTGATGTCTGAATGGAACACATCAATAACATCACATTCCCGATGTAGATTAGTCATGAGTATATCTTCATACAAATCTGAATATGCGGAAGGTAATACATACTAGAGTCAATTTGAGTTGATCTTTTCTGGACAGTAGTGTATCAATGAAATCCTTTCTCAGTCCATCATCAATATCCTCAGGACGTTCTTCCAATGTCTGCAATACTACTTTCACATTACAGATACCATACCTGTTTTCTCACCTCAGGTTCGCATCCATTCTCACGGGCACACATCACACCATATATCTCAAGTGTACCATTAAACAGTGATATCACAAACACAACCAAGGATGTAAACTGACATCACTAACGAAGACAGCTGAAGTGAGATATTCTGCACATCTGGAGGAGAAATTCCATTGAACTCCGCCCACATCGAATAAATCCTCGTCTTCCTCCAGAACAGGAGACGAATATTCAACGTCCTGTCCATGTATTATTTGATTGATTTTACTACTTGGTGCTATTCGAGGGCAGTGAAATATGGAAGATGGTCGAGAAACCTACACGGTTCCTAAAAAATATAATTGTCTGTTTCGCGCGAGATTACAAAATTTTAAGACATATTTCACTCCCTCGCTTCGCGAAAAGCGATAGAATTATCACCCCCAGATAATCGGTAAGCACATTTTAAACCCACGGATAGAATATTTATGTTAGGCTCCAACCTCATTTCTGATGCCTTTCGATGGTTCTTCTCCGAGTCCGATGAATGGTGATAGTCCAACATCGGATCCTTTATCACTCAGGGCTGTCGCTAAGAAATATTTTTTAAAGATGCATTCAGCAATTGTAGGCGTTTTCTTATCAGAATGATTGCAAAGAGACACGTAACATTAAACCACCCATAAATACTATCAGCTGTGAGTAGCATCAATTAAGACTAGATCAACAATATTTTAGAGGCTTACAATCTCTGGCGTCTTCAATCACTTCTTCCTCAATTTCTTCAAAAGTGTCAATTTCTTCCAGACGAGGTCTCTTAGGAGAGACTCCCGATGAATTATCTGCCACAGATGATTATATTGAGTGTCACAACTACTATATTACCCGATAGTTCACCGCAGATCTCGACCCGATCTCTCTTCAGAGGAGAGACCTCATGGAATCCTGAAAAGGTTTCAGTGATTGTGAACTTTTACAATATTTGAGAAAGAATTCAGTAGAAGAGACTCACCCAGATCTTCAACTATCTCATGAGTCGACTCTGTCTCATTTAGCAGTCTTTCTTCATCCTCCGAATCAATAGATCCATCGAAGAATTCATCACCAGCCAGCAGCTCTTCTTCCGTAAGAAAGGGGCCACCCTGAGTGATCACCTGCGAATGGTCGGACCCTTTTTATCCCAGTCTTCGTCAAATATCACTCACAAAGTTGTTCTTTTCCGACAGCGATATTCTTGTAGCAGGAGGCCGTTTCAGCTGCTGCTGCCAATTAAAGGATACAAAATGGTAACATGAATAAAAGCTAACCTTTGTCGTGACGATCTCGTTCGAATCTGAAGAGGAGAAGGAACTTTCACTAACACCACTACTGCTCTTCGTCGAAAGACACTCTGGGACATCTTCAAAGATAGATTATTAATGAGAAACAAACTTTTTAAAAAGCTCACGATCAGTGATCTTATCGTCAAGATCTGGCGAGCGACGTTCTGGCGAGTCAACGACAGATTCATCGCTATCGTCGGACTCCAGTCCGAAATACTCTTTTAGAGCAATTGCAGCCGGTGTCTCCACGGCCGCTTGACTCATTTTATTCACAGAAGAAAGAGAAAATATCGAGCGAAAGAAAAAAAGAAAAAATCGAAAACTAGTAGCAAAATAGCAATACTCGTTACTCGCGGACCTATTTATTACAAAATTTTGCCAAAATATTGATTAGTGATTGACATTAGTCTAAAAAAATGAGTGACATTAGTCTAAAAAATGCTCGTAGATCACAATCAATAGATAAATATCCAATTACAACATTCTGGATTAGTCGCTATCTAGATGGCAATTCGAAATTTGCGATGATTTCCATAAGATTCTGCGGAAAATGGTACACTGTATTATGTTGCGCCAACTAATTTAATTTCCATTGATAAAGTAGGCTAGAACAAGAAAAAGTGAAGAAACGATTTGGATGATTTATCGTCGAGTCCAAATCAAAGTTTACAATTCAACAATTTTTGCAACACTTAAACGATCCTTACTCCTGAGGGCCAACAACGCCTAGTATCAACGTGTAACAACGAATGAACTAGCAAAACAAACAACGATTATGAAGGTGTCAACAAGAACAATTTCAAAAATAACGTAATAAGAGGGATTGGGAAAGTATCGTAGAAAATACTAAATTTTGCTTGAAAATAGTGTGCGAATTCGGGTGAGAACAAATACACGAGGCAGCATTAGTAACATTATCGAGATCTGTTGATAAATAGTGATCTACTCTTCATCCTCGGACTCCTCCTTCTTTACTTTCTTCTCCTTCTTCTTCTTGGACTTGGGGGTCTCGACAACCTCTTCTTCTTCGTCCTCTTCCAACTGAAAGCACACAACTTTTGACTGTATACCTCTAATATATTACCTTGATCTTCTTGGCCTTCTTCGGGAGATCCTCTTCGGCATCGTCATCCAAAATACGCTTCTTTCCCTTCTTCACTCCATCGGCAGACTCGTCATATTCGAAGGTCTCGCTGGAAAGAAAATATGAACATTGACCGCCAGGTTTTAACTGCATACCTCTTGAATTGGTATTTATCCTGCTTGTGTCCAACTCCGCTAATTCTCTTAGGTCCTCTCTCTTCCTCGGTTCTCAGCTGATCTTCGAGAAGAGCGCGAGACTCGAGTCCAACAGTGGCTCCCTGCAAGTTAAACAGTAACACTAGAAAATCAACTTTGCGATACCTGACTGTCGTCAGCGAGAGCGTCGATGCGAGTAGATAGGGAAACTTTGGCAGCGAGCTTTCTCGCCATCTTTCCCTTCAGCTTAGGAGGAGCCTGGCCAACAAGGGCAGCGTGGTAAATGAGACCGTATTTGGGAGTGTCCTTCTTGCTCTTGAGAGCACGGAAGAGAGCCTTCTCGGCTCCCAGAATTTGGACAGTAGAAGCGGGGTACTTGGCAAGATTAACCTAAAACATGTGTTATATTTCGGCCAATGTGGACACTGTCGATTATACAACACTTACGAGAGATCCAGCGTGAGAGATGAGACGAGCTCCTACGAGCTCTCCGAGGAGCACAGTAAGGTTAGGAGCCAGAGCGGACATTCTGTTCTTGAGGTAATCCGAAAGCTGAGCTCTGCAAAGAAAAAAAAATAGAAAATGTTATTTTTCAATTAAGATATATGGATTCAATACTCACCTATACTGGGTCAGCTCGATGACTTGATCGCAAAGCTCTTCGATGTGGATAAGATCAATGGGAGAAATATCAGTTCCCATGCTCATCTCTGCCTCCTCTTTCACTCTAGTCTCGAGTTCCTCAGGAAGAACACCGCTCAAATCAGTGTTGATTGCCTTTTGACGCATACCAATCAGCTTCACAGTCTAAAAGGTACATATTTATATTGTGCATGTGGGAGGGGACCACGCACCTTAGCGAAAGCTTGGTGATCGGGAACGATCTTTCCAATCTCGGGGAAGTGCCATCCGTACCACTCACGAAGTCTCATAGCATAATTGTTCAGCTCCTTATCGAGATCATCGAGGAGCGAGACAGCCTAAAGAGTTACATTTATAATCGAGAAAAAAAAACTTAAATTATAAAGTTAACAAACCTGGACGATCATAGTGTCAATCTTCTCGGGATTGAACTTGACCTTGTAACGACCCAGCGAGTGAGCAAGCGCAAGGTTCATGGCAGAAAGCTCGGTCTGAATAATTGACAATAACACCAAACCAACTAATAAAAACAATTACCTTATGCTCTCCAAGAAGACTGTCGATGTGAAGACGAATACCTCGCATGACTTCATTAACTCCTGCATTGTTAACGCAAGAGAGTTGAAGCTGATCCTGGAATAATTTTGTTCAACTTGAAACCGTATTTGAATATTGTTTTTATTGTTGATATGTGGACTTCTTCATAATAATTAAAGTATTAATATTATATTTCTATATACACGGTTCGCCTTGCTACCAAAAGCTATCAAAAGTTAGCTCGAGAGGATAAACAATAAAACCACAATGGCTTTCAACTTAACAGATTTTTAAATCCAGAGCACAAACCATATGCCACAAAAAGTATGTTTTTTTCAAATATGGAATAGATGAGCTAAACAAGATTGTATTGGAAACCTTGATAAGAGTTCCGAGCTTAGCGTCTCCGACAGCGAGCTTATCAGAAGCGTCAACCTTGGACTTGAGAAGCTTCTTCAGGGTTTTGTTCAGCTGGAAAATACCATATTAAATAAATTGATTTGAGGATAGATAAAACAAAGAAGTCCATGAAAGAATACCCACCTTTCCATCGGCAATAGCCGTGGCTCCCTCGACAGCCTCAGCGGTAGTCTTGAATTTTTTGAATGACACAAGTTCGAGCGCACCCTGAGCCTTTTCGGCCGTGGAGAAGTGCTCATAGATATTATCCACATCCTTGAGTTTCTTCTCATCCGTCATCTATTAAAAATTATTATCTAAATATAAGAACAGTGGTGCAACTCACTTTGAAGACGGCATACCCAGCCGGAGTCTCGTAGAGAATCAGCATGGCTCCTAAAGGTAGCGGTTAACGGAGGAAACAGATGATAAAAAAAACAAAAACAAGCACGAAATTATCGACTTAATATAATAAAAAATAATAAAGGGCAAAATACCAATCTCTTATTACGGTAGTATAAGTCTAGAATCAGGGAAAACTTGACAGGGAAAAATACAGTTTAAATTTTGAAAATCTGAGACGGGAAAAAGTATTCGCGGGAGTTTAAAATTTTAATTTGAGATACTGTATGATATGGTTATCATCTGATGCAAATTTGTTTTTGGGAATTATGATCAACGTGTACAGAATATTTACAAATTGCGTAGCTGAATTCGCGGGGTGTTCGTTGTGAGAGATTTCCAGCTTGAATAAGTCTATCGCGAACTGGCTTTATTAAAAGTTGAAGAAATTTTTTTTCCAATTTAAATTCAGATCATCGGAATTAAGTTACATCATCTTAGTAATGCGGTTTAATGAAAAATGTGTTTTCTTTATATTCTTCAACCCTGAACAGAAATATTGTTTATCGGATATGTACAGATAAAATATGGCAAACAAACAAATGCAGATAGATATTTCATATATTAATTACGAATCTCTTTTTCATATCACGTAGTTCTTTCCTTACAGATTCATCGGCACTATTCATCACTTCTTGTACAAGTCCGATATTCTCATCAATCGTAAGATTCTCATTGTCATGAATTGACTGTAAATTGAAGAGATTATTTTGATTGGATGGATCGCCAACCTGGATCTGATCAAATAGTGTTTTTGCTTCTGTACTCAATTTATTCTTTGACTTCTCAGCCATATTCTTTCTCATTCCATTTACTTTCATATCATGTTCATCTCTCTGTCTGTAGAATGCTTCCTGAACATTCCATTTGGAATTCGGATAAACATGATGAACTAGTGCTCTACCTCTAAATAACAAATACTTATTTGTCTTACTTTTATTCTCGGATCTTGGGTCTCAGCCCATTCGGTATACGCTTGTCTCAATTGAGCCTTTGTCAATTTCTCTCCCATTCCAATCGTTGCAAATGAAAACTTAGCATCATCTGATCCACTCTGAAATTCCTAACATTTAAAGAAGGAGTAAACTCAATATTTTCGGGGGATATCTGACGTCATAGGTCGATAGTTTCCGTAAACCACACTCCGAATTTGAAAATTAGAACTCTCTAGCTCAACTTTGAACTGAGTTACACGCGCGCAAAGTTTCTACAGGGCACAGGCAAAATCAAGATGCGCGGTGCAAAGGGAAGGGAGCTAGGTCAAGACGCAGATGAGATGGGAAGAGACGGGAGAGGAGCGAAAAACTCTCGCGTCTGTCACTCTCACCCTCTTACAGTACTTCCCCCTGATTGCACAGGGAAGTGCTTCCCCGATTTTGGAGTTTACGCCTTCTATTTAAAGAAGGAGTAAACTCAATATTTTCGGGGGATATCTGACGTCATAGGTCGATAGTTTCCGTAAACCACACTCCGAATTTGAAAATTAGAACTCTCTAGCTCAACTTTGAACTGAGTTACACGCGCGCAAAGTTTCTACAGGGCACAGGCAAAATCAAGATGCGCGGTGCAAAGGGAAGGGAGCTAGGTCAAGACGCAGATGAGATGGGAAGAGACGGGAGAGGAGCGAAAAACTCTCGCGTCTGTCACTCTCACCCTCTTACAGTACTTCCCCCTGATTGCACAGGGAAGTGCTTCCCCGATTTTGGAGTTTACGCCTTCTTTAAGTATAAGGAGAATATCTGTCAAAGATCCAGATAAAACTTCAACTTTTTGCACTCGGGAGAACCCCCTTCAGTGCTGCCCAAAAACTGTTGGTTCTCTAACACAGAGAATATCTGGTCAGATGCCCAAGCGTACCTTGAGATACTGGGTTAAAACCAAAGAAGAGAGGGAAAGGCGCCCTCTCATAGGCATTGTGTGCTCTTGTTGCGACGGGGTAGAAACACGGGGAGAGTGGGAGAGAAATGGGCGGAGTCTTGCGCTCGTGTCTATCGCTCTGACCCCTCACACAAAACAATTGAATCTCTCACCTCGAGAAATTTGGGTGGCGTTCCTTTGAGGAGTTTAGCTCTCAATGCAACTTGATCGATAGTCGGAGATGGAGGAAGAGGAACTACGATCGGAGATACTACTGTAGTTCCAATACTGACAGGGGCTACGGTAGTCGTTTGAGGAAGGAATGTTGTAGCAGTCCCTTCTACCACATCCCAACAACTTGTTGTTGCTTTCTAAATTTGCTAATCGATAATTGATCCTATTTCTTTACTCACGAGTGCATCATCATTATTCTTAGTGGGAGCATCAGTGACCTTTCCTTTGTTCCTTCTTCTCAACATTAAAAACTTGGCACTTGGCCAGAATCCTCCTCCCAGATCATCGACTGACTGCACACCATCTCAAAGATTACGGTAGACAAACGATAAATACATTATCTATGAAACCTGATTTCTCTGCTCTATAGAATCCAGCAGCGAGATAGTTTTCTTGTCGACCAGGAGAAAGGAAGTTATCTCAATCAATTACGGTAGAATGGATCAATAAATCAACACTTACTGGACGGAAATGAAAGTACAATGGGAAGAATACAACAATGGATGATAATCCTCATCATTGGCAGGGTAGTCGTCCAGAAGAGTCGACTGACCAAGTGAAGACACCAATTCTAGATATGGGAATGGGGAACAAAAGAGGTCGAGTTGTCTCTCCCATCAGCTGAATACACTATCCATCTCAATCCCATTCAATTCCTCGCCTTTTCAACTATCCAATTCCTTCTTTACCATTTCATTCTTGATCAATACCTTCCCTCTTTCTATTTGCACTGTTCGGTAGGTCAAAGAAGTAAAACGATAAACGTGTTTATTGCGATGGAAGCTCGTGCATACACTTTCGATTGAATGTCAACGTTGCCCTCGGGGTTCAATTGGTTGAAAGAAATCTCGGAAAGGAGGGCGATAGATTAGCACTAGGAAGAATGGAGAAGATGCAAGGCAAGGAAGAATTGGAAGGGGATATGGGGATACTGTAGATGAAGAAGAGCTTATCGATTACTCATTCTTGACTACGGTAGGAAGGGGATGAAGGATGAAACCGGTATGATACAGCGTGTAAAGTGGTATAAGCATCTGATCGATAAAGGGTCAACTACAGTACTCTGATACTTACTCTGAGATGGGAATGATACAATCAATGCAATATCTCATACAGATAATCCATTGATTCCATCAATAACTTCAAGCCAAACGAAATAAAGGGATAAACTTTGTAATAATCGATAACAGTCTATGGTACTCTGGAACGGCTATACGGTAGCTATCAAATTGAAAAATTGTGACGGAACAAGGAGAATCCAGAGAGAGGAAAGGAATGCACTCAAGTATCCTCGAAGGGAAACAATTTACGGAAATTCACTAATTATTCCATTATCTCAGAACTAATAAACCGGGCAAAGCATTGGTTACTGGACTATATGATTATACTGGGATAGGCTATTAGATGCTAGATTACTTAGTTATGCTAATATAAAACCTACAAAACTATCACAATAAATACACGATAAAGATTAAAGTAGTTGGTGTACTATAAGAAGTAGCTCACAATCTACTGGCAACAGCAAGAGGAGGGGCATGATAAGAGAGGGCGGGACTAGGATGGGATGAATCAACGGGATTATTCTCTGCATCGGGTAGATAATAATGAGTTACTCCATTCTCATCTGCAACTGCTGAGAGTGGAACTGAATCTGCTGCTCCGTCTGAAGAAACAGCGAAAAGAATCGGATGCTGAATGAAGAGGGAATTAACCATAGCTTATCTATTGTTGGTTGACCAATTGAAGAATCAATTCATTTATAGACTCCTATCAATAATTGCTCACTTTATTCCTTTCTTCTTCCTCTAATCGTCTCCTTTCCCTCTCTCTTCTCTCTCTTTCTATCCTCTCATTCACTAGAGATGGCATCGTTGTTGACTTCATCGCTCCTTTGTTCTGAACATTTCATAATTTCGATCCACTAACTATGATCATCTCCCTCCCTCTCCTACTCACCTTCTTTTTCTTATCTGTCTCATCACTGGTCGATGGTTGCATTGAATGCATTACCATTCTCCTCATTGTCCTCGTTCCATCAGATGAGAATGATGTCATCAGAGCCTGTCAATTATAGATACTCTATCTCTATTTCATTTTTCTACTCTTACCTTCTGTCTCTCTAGACAATTCTGGCAGAAGAAGTTCGTTGCCTGGGAGGCCGCCTGCAATACAATGAATTAATTTATCCACTCGGCATTTTCTCTATTTGCTATAAATATCACAACTTTGTCTCACCTGATCACAATGGTTGTTGATGCATGAGAAATTGAGTGAAGACGCAGAGAATGATCGACCGAGACGAGCACGACCCGACTGCTTCTAGATGAAAAGAAGTGGTAAATATCCACCGACCATACTATCCCCATATAACCTTTCTCTTTTATTTCCTCTTTTCACAAACCTCTTTGGAATTAGCGAATCTCTCCCTGGCCACTTTGATATACTCCGTGACGATCTCTTCGATATATTCATGACTCGTTGCATTCAATTTAGCCGCGATGATGCAATTCGTACGAGAGAGAGCTTCGATACACATCTGAATATGAGTACGGTAGGTAGGAGTACGGTATGCTGTCTAATCACTCGTGAAAGAATGCACTATTCTGAATACATTAAAAGGGAATACGGTACGTACACATTCTAATCACCCTTCTTTTTAGCAATAATTCAAAATGGTACCTTAACATCGAGTGCATTCTCCTTGTTCTTTGAACTTGTGAGACGGAGGGTCCGACGAACCTACAATATAAAATCACTTTTGTGCAGCGAACTTAAACCCAGAAGATAGATGATCCCCTCACTCATCTCGTACCTGTTGAGTAATCTCATTGAGTATCCTCTTCTTCTCTTGAGGGACACTGGCTGATACACCTACAATCATTCACTTCCTCTCATTCCCTCTCTCTCTCTCTCTTCCTCACCAGTACTTCCAAGAGTGAGACTCTTCTTCTCAACACTCGTTTCTCTTCTGATTGGCGTCGTTTTCCTTGCTGATCCACGACGGACGTCGATTCGAACCTACAAGCAATACACATTTATGATCTATTAAGTAAAAGGAAGTGTTGACTTACCAGATCCATATACTCATTCATATAAGCAAGTCGATCAGCTTCGCATTGTTCCAATCTCTCCGCCATTCTCTCGTCCTCTTCGTCTCTCCACCTATAAATCATTCATTTATCACATATTCTATTCTCTCATCCATAATCTCTCCCTCTCACCAAGTGAAATCGGGTCCCGGGTCGACAGCAAAGTGCAATGGCAGCAGATTTCGATTAGCATCGATCATAGGAATGATTTCTGAAAATTATCATTCACCATCACAAACTATGATTGAGATTAGGGAAATGAGATTAAACAGTAGAGAAACTAACGCTGTAATGTACTCTCGTCCTTCATGCACACAAGAGGAGAGAAATGAGCTGAATCGTAACAGAGAACGAGGGGAGATCTACAAGATCAAAGATCACATTATTCATTCACTGATCTATTGTACTTACCTATGGCATTGTTCAGGAGGACATTCGAGTGGAAGATACACTCCACCGAATCCAATTGGAGACAATTCCTCACCATTCGCATTACGGAGCACCTGCAATTATGGATTCGATCAAGGATTAAAAAAGTCTGTAATTATAATCAATGTATATTATCTACTCTACTTACCGTATCAGATACGACAACTATGGGTCTCTTGAGTACATGTGCTAGGGCGAATACATGAATAGCCTCCAGTCCCTCGTAGATCTGATCAGAGGAAGAAGAAGCTGCTGATTCGTCTGTTTTACTGCAATGGACAGTGATTCATGGAATGAAATTGCAAAGTTCAATCTGCAACGATCTCTTATCATTGAAACCAATTTCGGAGAAATCAAATTTCTACACCTTCACTTTTTCTTTCAGCTCTTTTTCCAAGACGAATGGATAACGACCTATAAGTATTAAGCGTGTTTCTACCGTATCCATACCGTGGTGTGGGTGCAGCCAATTCGACGACGTTCTTCCATTCGGTCGCCCATTCTTCATCAGTCAATTGGAGTCCCGCTGCTTCGTTCGCCTTTGACTCCGCCCACTTCCATCTGATGATTAGATTCATTTTTTCCAATGAAGTCATAAAGTTCGAAAAGGAGAGAAATAAGAAAGGAAGGGTCAAATGGAAGTCTCAATTTCTCTTCTCAATCACCTCCTCCATAGTGCATTCCTCCTTGATCCTCTCAATAGAATCTCATACAGAGCATTCCTCAATAGCAATTGACGATCGTGGAGACCGAACATTCCTGTACGAAATCATTAATTAGAGTTAGATTGACCCCTCTCTAGCCCTCCTGTCTTTATCCCCTCCTTACCTAATGATGCAGCATGCAATAGACAGTTTCCATCTCTAGCCCTCCTGTCTTTATCCCCTCCTTACCTAATGATGCAGCATGCAATAGACAGTTTCCATCTCCAGTGGTCGAGAGAGGCCACAACTTCGCCCCGATTGAATTCCACCAATTGAGATGACCTGCAAATGACGAGATCAGCAAATATATCGAGATTCAAGTATCCAACAACATTCAAAATGAAAATTATCTCACGTGAGTTCTCCAATCTCCTTTGGGTGGGCACTTCAATGAGATCTCTCTCAAGGAAAGTTCGGAAATCGGGTGGTAATCGATCGAGATTGGGAAGACAGAAGGCGAATCCAGGAAGAACTTCCTTCCCTGTTGAGGTGGCCATACCTGGAGAATACACTGTTACTCATCTCTTCCTTTCAATTGATTATCAATGCTTCAATATCGATACGTTAATATTAACTAACCATTACTTGTACTTGGTGGCATATTGGTGTGTCTCTCCCTTCTTTCCTTCCCTTTTGCTTTCCCTTCCTCTTCTTCAATCTCTTTTCTCTTCTTTTCAGCTGATTCTTCCCACTGATCCGAATCTGCAATTCATTTTATCACCTGAATAACGAAAAGCATCGTCGATTATACATTGCGGGACGGTGTATCATCACTATTGACATTCTCCCTATTACGATGTCTAGCTCCCTCCCTTCCCTTCCCATTCCATTCCTCCCATCACAACAGTTTCTTCTCTCCCTATACGTCTCTATCGAAACCGTTTCATTCCATTCCTCCCATCACAACAGTTTCTTCTCTCCCTATACGTCTCTATCGAAACCGTTTCAATACATCCTCCCTTTGAGACCGAAAATATGACGAATCCTATTGTATTGAATAGAGATCGGATTAGAGTGACTCCTCTCTATGCAAGATTTTCGTATGCAGGAATAGTATGGAACGAGTCGAATACAAAATATAAATAGATTCGAAGAGACATACAGCCAACTATTTACAATCAAGCGTGGAAAGAGAATCACATTTGTCATATTTCAGCTATATCACAAGGAAAGAAAAAAGGGAATTCGTTTGACCTACTCGAAAAGGAAGGCGATGTTCGAGGAGATGCTCGATAGAAAAGACATTTTGTCGTTACGACTTCTTTCTATTGCCAGAGATGAGAACGTTCGATAGGAAATGAAGAGGAAGAAGAGGAAGAAAAGAGGAAAGAGAACACAAAGTGAATACAACTTCGAATACTACACAAGAGTTATGCAGTAGTCACGGAATAAAAGAAGGAATGGGTGGGGGAGAGCGAGAGTAAGAGTTAAAGTGTTTAGCTTATAGTAATCAACATCTTCAAGTGGGAAACTGAGAGTGAAAGGAGATTCTCACACAATGAGTGCATAATAGAGAGAGAAAGTAACTACATAGCAAGTAAAAGAACGATATGTCTCCCTCCTCCTCCTTCTCCTTTCTCTTCCTCCTATTCACTACTCTCTTCAGAATCAAAAATAGGAAGAAGAGTGAGAGGAGAACGCTGACTTCTCTCTGTCTCTCTCCCTTTCCATTCTAATTCACTCTATACTTTCTAGAAGGGGAAGGGATGGGAAGGGAGAGGAAAGGGAGAAAACGAAATGGCAGACATCTCAAAATGGATGAATTTGACTTCCCCTCCTTCAGAAGGTTGGAATCTCATCTCGATAGATACTGAACACGAGAAATACGAGACATTCTCAAGATATTGTCTAGAAACGACATGAAAATAAGAGGACGTGTCCATAAAGATTGGAAGAGAGACTGAAGGAAAGAAGAGGACAATGGAGGATACTCTCTTATCGATGAAGAGAGAGAGAAAGAGAGAGAGAGAGAGAGATTAGATGGATCGACAACAAGAACACAAGAGAATGGAAGTGAGAAGTGATTAGAACTGATCAAGAGACGATGAGAGAAACAAAGGACTTTGATAATGTTCTCTCTCTCTCTCGACGAAAAATTCCTCTGTTCTCCCCACCCTCTCTCTTCCTCCCTCTTCACCTTCCCTCTCCTCATTCAGTCGATATGACCAGACGTCAACTATCCACTCACAAAAAATAACATAGTAAAAAGGAATGAATTAAGAGGAGACAAACCACTAATACTAATTTACACACACTAATTCTGTAATCCATGAGTGATCAGTCTTTCAAGATGGTTCCTTGTATCGATTCACTACTTGATCACTTCCTAATTGATACAAAACGACGATGAGTGCAAGAACAAAGATGCAAAACAATGTAATAACATCGAAGAGGAAGGAGAGTGTGCGTGCGTGTGTGCGTGTGTGTGTGTGTGTGTGTGTGTGTGTGTGTGTGAAAGGGAAAGGGAGAAAGTGGAATGGCAATCACTTCCGAAATACTCAATTGACACCTTGTCTCATCGACTTTGTGACGATTCACGATTATGACAGAAGAGGGAGAGAGGCAAGGAATAGAAGAGAAGAAAGAGAGGAAGAGATTCGATTGAATGGGAGAAACAAGAGATAGCATTGCAGCATCACTGCATCATAATATTTCACCATATTCTACATTTAGAAACATGGTAATTACAATGGTGATTGATTAGCTATGCGCAATGAACAATCTGTTCGCCATACTGCTCAACCCTTCTACTTTTCTACCCATCCCTCCCTCCCTCTCCTCTCCTTCCTTTCTTCCATTCGCCATTCAGTCTATCTCTCAATCGGCATCGTTTCCCCTCAACGAGTGATAAATCGGTCGTTAAATGGAAGGGAAGGAGGATGGATACTCATAGAGATTCACCCCGTTTAACATCCCGAACACCCACTCCCATCAAACTATTCCCATTGAACAAAAGTGTGAAGTTAACTGGTCGTGAAAATGAGAAGAAAGAGCGGAAAGAGAGATGAATAATCCACAAGTAGTGAGAAAAAAAGAAGAGGAGAATAACAAAATAAGAAGAAGTGAGAGAAAGGAAGGACGTAAGTAAGCAATATCTGGAGAACCTCTCGTATACCATACAAGAGAGAGGAGGGGAGGGGGGGGGGAGACAGAAAGATAGCCATAGTTTATATTAGACGACGGTTCCGATGGGAAGAAACATTGTAAACCATATCAACTCATATGGTCGTTATCGGAACCCCATAGAGGCAAGCGACCATCAACTGCATTCTAGGCGAATATAAACATTGAGAGGAATTGTGAGATATCAAAGATGAGACCATTTCTCCCTATCTCTAGCTTCAAAAGTGAATTATACGTGGAGGATAAATATTGTAAATACCAAGTGAGAGTTGAAAAGGGAATGGAACGAGTGAAGACTTGGTGAAAAACATGTTGACCATCCTGAGGGAGAGGAGACATGGGAAGAGGGGAAGGAGAGAGAGAGGAGGGAGGGGAAGGGGAGGAGGAAGAGGTGAGGAGAGGTAAAGAGGAAGAGGGAGGAAGTTAGAGATACAGGCACAAAGAAAAAGGAGCTACACAAAAGTGCAAAACGGACTTTCTCTGATTGGAAATCCCATTTATAGGATGAAATGAGTTAGATGGGACCAACATCTTTCTATCCTTCTCATAGGAACACTACAGTATTTCAATCATGGTAACAGAATGAGTACGTGATAATGCCTCCTTATGTTCATTACATTCCACTACATTCCCTTCGTAAACATCCATTACATTAGAATACAATGGTTTCTCACGTGGAATATCGACATACGATGCTCCTGCTACTCGATCATCGCCCTTCATTATCGGATTGATCCAGTGATTGTTCCTCCTATTCAATCGATATCTACAATCATAATCATTACTGGTTAGATAGTAGTATTCACTATAATAGACTGATCGAATATGTGAATGGAAGCGACTTGATACAACACTTGGAAAGAGAAGAGGGAACGCGTTAAGAGGCACTTCCTAATCAGAAGAGGCAATGAGTGAATCAAGGAATCAAGATGGAAAGGAACGGGGTAATGTGTAAATATGCCAGAAATACTTCAATTCCTATCTTTTTCTTTGAGAGCAGAATAATGGGGAAAAGTGAGAAAAGTGATGGAAGATACCTTCTCCGATAGGGAAAGTGGGTAAGCGGAAGAAGGAGAGAGAGGGGAAGAGGAACAGTGCAAAAAGAGATTATGGAATGTGAGCAGGAACGGGAAACTTATCGGAAGAGGAAAGATCGAGAATCGAAAAGAGAGATAACGGAGTATGAAGAGAGGGGAGAGAGGAAGGAGAGGGAAGAGAGAGAGAAAGCATGCAACGAATAGCTGAGTCAATGTTGTCCTAGAAAGAGATACTATCGTACAAATGGAGTGAGTCTTCAATGGAAGAAGGACTCAACGTATTCCTTCTACTTTGTTTAATGAAGGTCCTTTCTTCTCATCCTAACAATGCCCCTTCTTTCTTCAGTTTATGTTTCTCTCTTTTGTTTATTGGCAGTCGTCTTTTACTCTCTCATATCACTCATGTTTCAGTGAGAAACACATCGGATGATGAGAAAAAGTGAGGATTCGAGTGAAGAAATCTCAGCTGATTCTATTCTCCCAAACCTGACTACACTACAACAACAAGACAAGGGAAAGAAAGAGTGACGCGGCGTTACCTAGCAGGCAGTCTAAAAATAACAAAAGTGCATGCGGATTTCTCGTGAGATGGAAAACAAAGATGAGTCAGAGAGAAAAAAGAAGCTCTTTTCTTCCATGGAAGAGTACCCCCTTATGCTCATTCTACTCTCCCTTCATCAGACTCATCCCCCTCCCCCTCCCCCCTCCATTCCCTCTTAGATGGTTCCCCCCTTCATCCTATCTTCTTTCTATTCAACAATGAGGGACATAAAATGAGTGTCATCGTCCTTAGCTCAGAGTACTACTACCAGTGGCATTCTACTACTTCCGCCCTTCTTTCTCTTCCTACCAACCGACTGTCCGTCGTGCAAAAAGAGATAAAGAGATGAAAAGCGACTGGAGAATTGGCAGAATGAATGATTACTAACTCACGTCGAAACCTCTACATAACTGAGTGGATACAGGAGGAAACTGATCTAGAATGAGGGAGGATGCTTCTTCATGGTTTGTCTATCTCGAGAGGCACGGGAGACAGTACTAGTTGATTACATCGGAGAGAGACGGGCAAAGGACAAACTGTGATCCAACTCAAGTGTTTGATTATAAGGGATGGGAGGAGGATTAGACGACAAGGGGGGGGGGAGGAATTGCACCAACTCGAGTGGTCAAGAGACGAAATTCAGCTTATAGAGAAGGTGATGGTCGAGTGTGGATCAAGTGGTCAGAATAATACTCACACTAAGCTCTAAACAATCGTAATAGCGCGGATTTGAGAAGGAGAGCAATGATGAGAGAGTACATAGATAATGCATGAGATTGAGAAGGAGAAATCGAGGGTTACATGTGTTGGATTGGATGCCATCCACATTAGAAGAGTAGGCAGAGGGAGAAGAGGAGAAAGAGTAGTAGCAAGGACCCCATCCAATTACCTCACTGGACCTTGCTCAGATGAGTCCGTTTGTCACTAACAAAATATGTGAAACTAACTTGAAACGGGTTGAAGGGTGCTTTGCAATAGAGTGAAATGAAGAGTGAGGCGCAAACCAGAGAGGGAATTCATCAATCAGTGACACATTGATCATTACAGCGAGTGATTAGATGAGTCATTCCGAGAGGAGATGATCAGATGAGAAAAGTGCGAAGAAGAAGAAGAGGAATTGCGTGATTGAGACGAGCAAACAAGAAGAAGAAGTCGAAAAATGGAATGGAGAAGTGAGAAGAACAAGAAGAAGAAGATGGAAGCGGGGAAGAACAAACGAGACTGTCAAGAAGAGACGGAGAATCCATGAGAAAAAACGGCCGTTTAACCCATCAAAGAAGCCGAATGCCAGCAAACTTTGAGCAAAACGCGATCAAATATCGCAAAACGTGAAGCATAATAAAGATGACGCATGATTGTGCTCGACTGATTACAGCAAACATTGAAGAAAGTGATATGACAAAGAAAGAGGAACGGGTAGAAGATGCGGTATTGAGAATTTCGCAACACTCGAGGTAAAGAAACTAAAAGTAAAGTTGGTTGCACGCGAAATAGAGTGGGAACGGAGTAAATCCGACGAAAAATAGCACAAGACTCAAGAGCTCGAAGAGAGGGAGTATTGGAGAGAGTGGCCAGACGACGAGAGTAGATATTCTAACTACCGGACCGGTTCTGTGGCCAGGAATTGGTGCACGGTGTAGGTGTGCATATTACTATTTGCCTATTCGGCTTGCTGTGTCAATACGTTTCGAATTCAACCTGTTTTGGTCGATTTCGGCTTTTGTTTTGCTTCCATTTTGGAATTTTTTTTACAACTTTGGGTCACATTTCTTTCGGTTGTATTGGGGTGTACGGGTAAGAACTGATAATGGGCGTAAATGGCGAGGAATCTTCGTCCGGGTGCGTGGAGCTCGACAAGCGACTTTCGGATCAGGACTTGAAGAAGGAGGAGGACGTCGGTTGTCGTGAGGACGGACAAGTCAAGGAGGAAAAGAAGACCAGTGACGCTATTCTAGACGATCTCTTTAGCACAATCAGGGAATCGGGAGCAGTAAGTTTCGAAAATAATATAATTTTTGTTTTTTGCTTATATTTGCTAGGTCCTTAGATTTTTTACAGTATATAAGTATAATATTACAGGTCGTTGACGTCGCCGAAGTCATTACGGAGGTTTCTAGATCCAGAAGAGAGCGGGCGACTCGCGAAAAGAGTCGATCCCGCTCTAGATCTCGCGATCGAAAGCACAAGCATAAGAAGAACAAGAAGGTATGCTCGATTAATGATACTGATTTGTTACACTATATATATTATACAAGTTAGAATATGCTTTGTTACAGGAGAAAAAGCCGAAGAAGCATCGATCGCGCTCTCGTAGCAATGACCGAAAGAGAAGACATCGTTCACACTCTAGCTCTCCGTAAGTTCTTGAGTCTTCCCTCTTCTTCACTTGTGAATGGGTCAAGTGAAATTGATGATTCATTTTTTTCAACTATATTTCACATTTTAGCGCTCGTCTCGGGAAGACGGGAACACTTGCAGACATCAGGATCAATACGAAGACGAAAAACCTCGATGATCTCAAGAATACTGTACCCGTAAGCCTTTTCTATCGAATTTCTATCGGCCTTAATTGTATTGAATTTTTCTCTCGATACTATTTAACGTAATTTTTATTTTAATTTAACAAATAAAAATGTAGGTGACATCAACGTTCACTCACGATGATGATGACGACGATGATCTCCCTGTGGGTGCTGACTATCGAACTGTTATGGCTCAAGCTATTGCAAGCAGTGAACCTAGTACTTCTCAAGGTTTGCAATATCTTTACTCCTTCCCCCTTTTTTTGTGATCGGAATTTATTTAAACAAATGAATCAATAATTCAAATGCTTTGTGCAGGTCCATCGCTGTCTGATCTACCTACTGCGCAAAAGATGCAACCAGCCTTTCCTCTGAAGAAGAGTGATGGAGAAAGGGCAGAGAAGAAGGATGCGATTGAGGAGAAGAGTAGTCCCATGCTAAAGAAGGTGAGAATGCAATGAACGGAGTAAAACAATTTTTGTTAAAGGTGATTTCTGAGAAGGGTGGCGCTTTTCTAGTTCCAAGGAAGATCCAAATGGACTCATCGAAGAATAATGGAAATGCAACCGACTCGTATGTTATCTCATTATTCGTATCCCTTTGTTGGTAAAAACTCGCACTTCGTAAATAATTGTAATGGTATTCATACCAGATTCGGGCCGGCTCTTCCTCCTTCGACTAATGATGAACCGATGGATGAGGAAGAGGATGTAGAGATGTCTTCCTCTCTCACTGCAAAGACTGCTCCTAAGATATCGTTTGGACAGATATCGGTCAGTTGTCTTCTTCTCAACCTCTTCTTGGTTAACCTTATCTGAAATAGTCATTTGAATAAATCGCAAAAATTTCAGCTGAAAGTGAACGGAGGCGCCGAGAAGACGAAAGAGGGAAATGGAGTGAAGAAAGATGAAGAGAAGATGGATGTGGATGAGAATGAAGAGAAAGAGAAACCAAAGGAGAAGGATGACGATAAAAATGAAGATAAGGAAAAGAAAGCTGCTAAGAAAAGTGAGTTGAATTGTTTGGTGCATGATAACATAGCTATAACATATAACCAACTGTTTTCCAGTGGCAGTCCGTCGCCGAAGATCGGCTTCCGTCGAAGAATCAAAGAAGAAAGAGAAGAAAGATAAAGAGAAGGAAAGAATGAGATCAAGATCGAGAAGTAAGGATAGACGGGAAAAGGATAGAGACAGAAGCAGGTATGCAAACTGACATTTTATTGTTCAGCCTTTGATTATTTCCAATGTTCAGTTTTATTTGAGCAAGGTTCAGAGATAAAGGACGGGACAGTCGGAGAGATGGAGGAAGAAGTAATGAGAGGGTCAATAGAAGAGACGATAGAAGAGTCGATGATCGACGGTTTGTTGTATCTGATATGACTTATTTGCTTCTTTTCTCAATTTATTTATCTTTATTTTTGTTATAGACGCCGTTCCCGTTCTCGCAGTGCAGAAAGAAGGAGAGATGACAGGGACAGAGATAGAGAAAGGAGAGGGTATGCTACTTACTATTATCCTTGTCGAATTTGTGTCCAAGGCAGATAGTTACCTAATTTTATTCTGTAATTAGTAAAATAATTTCTATTTCAGTCGTCGTTCTCGTTCTCGTGAACAACGTCGAAGCAGAAGTAGAGAAAGGAGCAAGTAGGATAGTTTACTTTTTTCATTTAAAAGAAAAATATTATTGATTCGTCATTAAAATATTTTATGGAACTAAAAAATAAATTTATATTTTAGATCTCGCGAGAAGATCGACAAGAAGAAATTACTCGAGATTGCACTACAAAATGCGAAAGGAGTAAGTTTGTCATTCAATAATTTTTATACCCGTATTGAAATAGGAGTGATTACCATGAATTGTTCAGGTGAGTGGTCCAGTGGCGGAGAAACAGGGAGTAAACATGAAGATTCTCGAGAAGGCAGGAGGAAGGAATATTGGCGATATCGTCAGTGAGTAATCTGAAAGTATTATTATAATTTTTGCTGAATTTTTGAATAATTGACTAATATTAAATAATGAATCGATTGCAGGTTACTGCCAGAAGTTGTCCGAGACGGAAAATAATGAGAAAAGGGTTAGTTGTCAAATCAACGTTTTCTTTGTCTATTAATGTATCATCGGATCTCGTTCAGACTGGAGGTGGACGGGCCGATTCTGATGATGACGATTTCTCGTATAAGAGCAAGAAGGAAATCAAATTGAACATTCCTGTTAGTTAAAATATTCTCTCGAGATGAGTTTGAATTGAATGGATGTTTGTTGAGGGCTCGAAGCAATTGCCCACCTCTACTCCTCAAGAGAGATTGTTGGATACAGCTCCTTTGAGAGCAGCCTTCCCTGTTTCCAGTGGAGTCATCCATAGAGACAACACCAAGGAATCCATTACGGTACGTCAATAACAACTTTCTTCTACTATCACTTAATTAATTCTCAGGAATGGAAGAAGGTCGATCCATCATCAGCAGTTCCATCTGTGTGTACTCCCGTTCAGAAGAAGCTAGTTGCCACTAGCAGTCTCAATAAGATCAAAGCTGAGAGTGAAGGCAGAGTAAGGAACTCACTGTGATGAGAAATCAAGGGTCAATTTCAGTCAATTCCGATGTCTGCCTTCCCTATTCTCCCTCCTCCTCCTGCCCCTCCTAATCTCAGAGGAGATCTCATCCCTCCCCCACCCGTCCCTCCCGTATTCAATCGTTAGTTTTATCTTCAATTACCATGCACATTCCATTCCTGATATCCATATAATATATTTATATCATGATATCTCTCTTCAGCAGCATCATTGATGCCTCCTCCCCCGATGCCTCCTACTATAATCACTCCGTCGTACGATCGATTGATCAAGATGCCTGATTCAGGCTACGATGAGGTCAGGAAGTGATACTGTAGTCAAGGGATTGACGATTGTGACAAGAATCAAGGTGTTTCACTTAGTGCTCCTCCATTATAATTGGACTTGAAAAGATTCCATATACTAGTAGATTAACAGGATGAGTACTGATTATGACACTTTGCTCTCTTCTCTTTTTGTACACTAGTTGATCATTCTACAAACTCATTAGTTTTTTTTGTTTGTTCTTTCCATATCCATCATCCAAACTTTGATCTTCAATAAGTTCTCGTTCTTTTTGAATCAGGTTTCCAAGTTCGGACAATCTTCTCCCTTTTTACCGTTAAACTCATTGTTTCTAATAATGTGTGTTCGTTGATAAATATTGATGTTCTTTCTGTTGTCATTGTTGCCACACGAGAGATGGGGATTGATTGGGGGGAAGGAATGGTATCGTGTCAAGCATTTACTGTGCATCAGAGTAGATTGGACAGTTAGTACTTGACACGATATTGACTGATTGATGTCCATCTCTCGTTGTTATGAATAAGGCACGGACAACAGGAAGAACTCAATGGAATCATCTGGCTGCCTTTCAATCTCTGCCCCTTCCCCGTCGTCTACTCTATCGATGGATGGTAAGTGATCGATTGACGAGAGGAACTACCGTATCTCTGAACACAGAAATACACCCATGCCTGAATGGGTCTGCATATCTGAGCGTTGCTCCAGATGGGAATTGATTGGGGAAATATAGTGATTATGTTGTCAGAGATACGGTATCCCCACGAGGGAAAGTAATTCATGGGTAATGAATTATTTCCCCTCCATCAGTCGATCACTAATCATTCCAGATTTCTCTAATCCCATGCCTTGAGTCTCTTCCAACCATCGATGTATAAGATCTATTTGTATGGTAAGAAATGGTAGAATCCCTCTTTCAACTCGTGAGAAGGGATTTGATTGACGAGAGGGCTCAGTGGTGGTAGTCGAATGATAGTGTCTGGATGAAGAGGAATGAAATAATGAAAGTAGTCTTAACAGGATTCTCGAAGCGTTGGTCGAAGGATGGAAGAAAGATCGAAAGTGGTCAATCGACTAATTAGAGATCCCAATGACTCTGATGCTATGAAGCAATTGAGTAGGATTGATGATGCGGTCAGTTTATATCGAGATATTAAAGGGAATAGTGGCAGGATATTTATGGTTGATTATGGATGTCATAGTAGTGAATAGTGTCCATCTCAGTCATCGATCGTGGTATTCTCTCGTCTATTGATGGTTATCACAATGGGAAGCTTACGAGGGGGATTCTCAGCCAAAGAGGTAGACGAGAGACGTCTATTACATTACAATTTGGGAGAAAACTTTGTTTTCCCTCATTTTTTTCGAATAATAAGAATGAAGATGATGCAATGGACCTCTCTCGGATGCTGCGAAACATTTCCATTTTGTGTGTTCGATTCCTGAATCTCACAATTAATCTTTCAGTTGAATAATTTCGGAAAGAACGCTGAATTATCTGGAAAGTGGATGGGACACACGAGAGTGAATCTATTGAGTGGAGATGAATTACAACCTCATGATCCACGATTCCATGCATGGGTTAAGAAGGTTAGGAGTTTGAATGACTAGTTCGATGTGATTTAGTCGAACTAACTTAGTTTCCCTTCAGGACCTCTTCAAGAATACAATGCCCGTTATGGCAGGAGTAGGAATGAAGCTAATGATGAAGATGGGGTCAGTGAATTACTCGTATGTTTTCTTAAATAATGCATCGATCCAGATGGAATGAAGGAGAAGGATTGGGAAGGGAGAATCAAGGCGATACTCAACCACTCGTATTGGATGTGAAGAGTGATAGGAGAGGATTGTACTCGGAGGGATACGATATGCCTCTACCAAAGGGAAAATCAAAGGGAGCGAAGAAGAGTGGAGGAGTGAAAGCACCGGGAGCTGCATCAGGAGGAGGGGGAGGGGGAGGTGGACAGAATGAAGGTAAGGGGAAGAGTAATATAGAGTGAGAAGTGCAAGTGGTTATCGTGTTGAATACAAATTGTCTGTTTCAGTGAAGAATGCAATCTCATCACTGATGGAATTGGCGCAGGCTAAGAAGTGGGAATTGCCCGTATTCGATTTCCAGACGAAAGGAGGGATGATTAAGTCATTCATTTGCTCGGTTGGTGCACTCTTCATATGATTATGCACATTATATTGTTATCTTGAAGAAATAACAAATAAATTGTGATTGTAGGTGAAAGTGAATGGATTCGAGTTCATTGGTCCCGTTTGTGCGAGTAAGAAAGAAGCGAAGACTGAATGTGCAAGGGTTTGTCGTCCCCTCCCCTCTCCATCTATCACCCAAGGGACTTTTCAGGTGGCATTGGAGAAGATTGGTTTTTCTGCACCGAATGTGCAGACTCCGATGATCTATGATCCCTCCTCTGCCTACAGTATACCCGAACAGGTACCGTATTCCTTGAGAGGAATCCGTTCATCTCTCCCACTACAGATCGTTCAAGCGCGAGTTCGATCAGCTTTAGAGGCAGCTTCTCTCTCTGCTATGCCCCCTCCTTCCTCATATATCGCCCCTCTTGAAATGGCTGCTCAACCACCCGATAAATATGATCCCGCTCAGATACAAGCAATGCAGAGGGAGAAGGATGAAGAGAAAGGTGAGTAGGGAATGATAGAGGAGATGCTAATTCCTTATCGGATCAAGACAATACATATTTTTTGAAGAAGTGAACTTCCACCTGAACACGACAACGTTCGAGGGTGATATAGTTCACATGTTTAACATAATTAAATTGCAGCGAAGGCACCACAACCAGTGCCCCCACCACAGTCTGTGCCTCCACCACCACCTCCCCCTCCTAAGGAGAATGATGCACCATCGAATAGAGGAGGAGGAAGAGGAAGGAGTAGAGGAGGAAAAGGTAGAGGAAGAGGAGGTAGACGAGGGGGAAGAGGAGGAGGAATGGATGGAGGTAAGTGAGATGATGTGTTGGATGGAATAGATGGTGATTGATTGTAGGTGGATACTATCCCGATGGTCCCTATCCTCCTCCACCTCATCTTATGGGAGGACCTCCCAATGGACATTTCCCTTCCTTTCCTCCTCATCCTGGACATTGGGGAGGTCAACCACAATGGGAAGAAGACTTCACTCAGGATCCCGGTTAGTTAGAATTGCATTGATCATTGGCTCAATAGTTGAATTCAGATGGTTCATCATCATTTCAATATGGTGAATATCCTCCTCAACACGGTCGTCCTTCATATTCTTCATTCCCTTCTGGTTCATTCGCTTCTCGTTCTTCTAATACATGGACACCAGAGGATGAATTCTGTCCTCCCGGTCCTTCTTCTTCTTTCCATTCGGGACCACCTTATCGAAGGGAACATTCTCCCGCATTCGAACCATACGGTCAACCTCGATACTTCCAGTGAACGCAATTACCTGTCCCTTTCTATATATTTGTTAATTGATATCTGTTGAATTTTATGCTGGGTTCGGCCAAATTGTGTTGATTCATTTCAAAAAATGACATTTTTCAACGAACAGAATACACATAATTCGGCTGCACTCTCTCAATTTCAGGTAGTATGTTGTATCTCTATTGTTCATTCCACAGGGATACTGTAAGAAGGCGAACTTGTCCTCTGCCCTTCGAGATGCCTTTTTTGCATTGAGAAGGGCACCAGAAAGAAGAACAAGAACGAATTCAGTCCCTTTATTAGTTCAGTTGTTATACTTTTTATAGATAAAGGGAATTACATTATGATCAATTCAAGACTTCATTTGATAATAATTTATCTCAGAGCATTGTGCTTTTACGATATGCGCAGTGTGGAGAGGATACTGTAATGGATGGGTCGGAAACAAGGGGAAGGGTGACTACGGTATACAGACTATACATACTGTACCCAATAACTGATGGAGTCATGGTAAGAAGAGTGAGCAATTGGAAGGGGAGAAGGGAAATTGGATTTACTTGTGTTAGAATTGATAAGAGTAAAGGGTATTTGATAATATGAGACAGCGTACCAGAATACAGAATGGAAGGTCACTGGGAATCCCGTTAGACAGGAATAGGCAAATTAGGAGCTAAGAAGCTACGATACATCAAAGTCATAGGGTTGTTCATCATTAGGTGGGAAGAGGGGTAAAGCCATACATAGTCCAGTAATGGAGGAGAGTCACAATCTTGAAGAGGTAATCTAAATGGGGACGGTATTTGGAAGAAGGATTGAGGAGGGAAAAGAATGGAACCCGTAGACTAGGTCAAGACAGAATAAGGCTATCTGTATACTCTCGAATACGATAGAATCAATCAACAAGTGACACATTAGAGATGATGAATATCAATCGAAATATTTCAATATCAATGGATTGGATTATTCTGTATAATAATCATCGAATACACGAATATCTCCAATTCTAGAATGCTACGGGTGAAAGAGGGAAAGAACAAGCGCTTAGCACTGGGCATAATTATTATAAATCTCCGATCGATATCGTTAACTATTCTACCGCAATCTCTACGTGAAACGAAGAGAGGATCGGAAAAGAGAAATGAGTGAGTGGCGTTCTGTACCCGTTTTGTGTTAATTAGATGGCCTATCTCGGAATCGGGATGGAGAAGGGAATAGTATTTAGAAGACAGAGAAATGCACTGGGTTGGGTGAGAAATGAATGAAGGGAAAGGGAGGGAGATAACTTATTAAAGCAAGGATGAAGAGTGTGAGAAGACATGTGAGAAGTGTGTTCAATCAGATATAAATTCCTAGACCCGGCAAGAGGGGAGAAGGGAAGAGGGCAGGGAGGGGGGAGGGGAGGGGAGGGGAAGGGGGGACTATACATCAGAAAGAGTCCATGACCATGTCAATCGAAGATCATTCAACTTCGTCGTCGTATTTGTCACTGTATCGTGACACGCATTCAGATATTTGTTCGATTTACTCCATGCGTTCCCGAATAACTTGTTGATCAACTTCTCACAGAAGACCTGAGAAAGACAGAATGATGAGGGAGAAAGGCAGGCTATTACTGCAGTCCTGAATACTGTAGGGAACAGACAAATAACTCACATCAAGGTTCTCGTTATTCCTTGGACTGCACTTGAAATCAGCTTGGCATCGAGAAGTGCAATCACCTGGAAAGAAGGAATATATTATTCATTATTCTACACATTTTGCAAGAGTCCTATTTCAAGACAACGGTATTCCTCTCTTTGAAACATCAATTCATCGTGAATAGTGTGAAAATGTCGTACCAATGGCGCAATCAGCATCAGTCTTACACGACTTGGCAGTCATGAGTGCCTTCAATTTCGATTCCGTGAAGAGGAGATCACCGTCCATCATCACGAATCTGAAAACAACCATTCATTTGTATGCAATTAAGCTCAAAATATGGTAAGAAATGAAATAATGAAGAAATGTCCAATAGGCTCTGATTGTTACCTCTTCGGATACTCAGCAGAGAGTCCGAGATTATCAAATCGGACGTCGCACCATTGAAGAGGCTCATTCAGAAACTCGTAGAAGAGTTTGAGAGTACCCATCAAATGGACAAGGATCTTGCCCTGGAAAATAAATTCAACGACGATCTAATACATTTCCCAAAGAAAAATGGGAAGGTAGTCGATTGTTACCTTTAGATTCATATAGTATCCCTTCATTCTGAATGCTACGAGTGATTCCACTTCGTACATGTGTCCACATGATCCGATCACTTTCGGAGTTACTCGAGAGAGGGGAAGAATACGGAAAGTGAGATATCTGCAATGGGAAGGGGATAAACTACTCTTCCTCCGAGAATCCCATCAACGCCAACGATTGTCTCAATAATCATACTCACTCTGGTTGTTGCATGAGTGCCCACAGTGATCGTCGATCTGCTGTACTCAATTGCTGACCATCCGATCTGCAAGGGGATATTATATTGATGACACAACTCCTCACAGCGTCCATCTCACTAAATTACAATTCTTGAACATTTTCGTATGATAGATGAAAACCCTCCCTCACCTTAGATGGCTTGGCCATAGAATGGATAATAGATGATCGATGAGATCCGTCGGCCATCCCAGCATCAATTCTTCGTCCGTTTTGTCTCGTATCTGGAAGAATCAATTTTTGAAAACTAGATACTTTTCGAAAAATGCGTGCCCATTAAACAAAAAAGGTAACTTACCCTCCTGAGAAACTGTTCTTCTTTCTCTCCCTCTGGTGGTGCTTCATAATCTTCAATAGAAGGATGAAGTGACTTGAAGACTGCTTGTTGACCACCGTCTTTGATCACTACAACCACCTGCAACAATGAGAATTTTTCCTCCCATTCCTCATAGATAGTATGACATCTGATTCCCCCCGTGCAACAACGGTACCACCACGTCATCTATGAAACACCTTGCTAGTCTAATTCTATACACTTTCGCTGATTCATTACTTGAATCATTTTCATTCCATCTGCCGCAAGGAAAAGGAAACGTAACAGTTGTTATGACTCACCTTATTTCCCTCATAGAAATCGGCAACAGTCCAATCTTGATTGAAGCATAACCGATGACATGCATCACCAGAGACCGGAAAGAGGAAGACATTCAATATAGGAATACCATCAAACAATTCATAATTCACATTCGAAATAATACGAAAACAAAAGAGAAAACGAATATGTCACTTCATTTCGATTGTACGCGTCGCATAATGAGGAGAGCACTTCTTTCGCCCTGTAATATTTACATTTCCTTCTCGTTCTCCCCTTCATCATACCGTATCCCCTCTACACCGTACCCCTCTCACCTCGTTGTATTAATTCCTGTCCTGATTGCAGTCGACTCCTCTCCGAATGCTTGCACTTCCACTGACCAAGATACGCCTGTAACATCAATTATTATATTCAATAATCTTCCATTCGTAGATATCACCTCATGGACTGACTTACCTAGATATAATAAGTAGAGTAACAACATGAATGTGAATAGTAGACAGAGTCGGCCAGGTCGAGAGAGAAGCAATCGAGTACAACTTAGGCCTAGAAACATATCAAATTAGGATGGGATAAGGCATTAAAATTAAATCGTTCAGGAGTTTATCCGCTATGATATCAAGCTTTAGATAGAGTAAAGATTCTGGAGGAAGGGGCGTGGGAAAATCAAACGATCAACACCATTAAATATTATCTCGTATGATTCAGATGGCGTCAATAGCCTTTTGTTCTTTTAGACTCTGCTCTGTTAGTCTCGACTGTCTCATTGATCCTTACGGATGAAATAAATGTTCTTACCCGTCTGTGAGCAGGGGGCACAACAGCAACACACTGGTTCACCCTTCCCGTCGTCTCTGAAAAAGATCAAAGATCAGATGGAATCTATCGATCGAGAGATCAAAGATCAAGAGGGGGTCTCCCAATGAGATAACAGGCGCGTATCGAGTGATAGTGAGGACACGTAGTATCTCTTCTCTATTCTCTCTCTCTTCTTTCTTCTATCTTCTCGCAACAGATGCTAGAGAGAGGGAGGATGAAGAAATGAAGAAGAAGAGGAGATAAAAAGTGAGAGAGGGGAGGGAAGATGGACGGAGGTCCACGCAGATATCCGAGATTATATCACAAATGAGAAATCATCTTGAAATTTGCACAATTTTAGCATCAAGAAAACGTGGCATAAGGAGGAAAATAGATCTTAAATCGAATTTCGACACTTTGAAATTTGATCAGATAAGCAATATTGGAACGTTAGCGAGCAAGATGAAAATTGAGGAGACCAAGAGAGAGAGAGAGAGAGAGAGAGAGAGAGAGAGAGAGAGAGAGAGAGAGAGAGAGAGAGAGAGAGAGAGAGAGAGAGAGAGAGAGAGAGAGAGAGAGAGAGAGAGAGAGAGAGAGAGAGAGAGAGAGAGAGAGAGAGAGAGAGAGAGAGAGAGAGAGAGAGAGAGAGAGAGAGAGAGAGAGAGAGAGAGAGAGAGAGAGAGAGAGAGAGAGAGAGAGAGAGAGAGAGAGAGAGAGAGAGAGAGAGAGAGAGAGAGAGAGAGAGAGAGAGAATCCATTCCATGAGTGCTCTTGAATGCAAATGTACTCATATTTCAAATGTCTTCAACCTAGACCGTTCGGATAGAAAGATAATAGCGAGATAAAAATGGTTATGATGAGCATCAAGATCCATACAGGTACGATAATTTTGATTGATCAAATATCGAAGCAGTGCCTGATTTTGCTTTTAAAACTACACTAGAAAAGAGAATAAGGTCTACTTCAGGACAATGAAATTGGGTGTGTGAGTTGTGGGTGGGATGGGGGAAGAGATGGGTGGTATGAAGAGGGAGAGAGAGGGGGCGGGGGGGGGGGGGGAGAGAGGCATAAACTGCCATTCATCTTCATCCCATTCCCACCAGACTTCCTCTCTCGGAACATCCCCGAGGGAAGAGGAGCAGAGACAATGGAGAGAAGAAGCAAGGAAGAGAGGGAGAGAGAGGGAGAGGTCAGAGATACCCCTTCCCCTCTCCTCCTTCACAGATGGATGATGGGAGGAGGAGGGAGGGGATATCACTCGATATCCGTCATGACTTACGACCCCCTCTCTTCTCACTCTCCTATCCCATAATGGGGATTCCCATTTCACTCGACTCATATACACGACTTCTTCCCTTGCAAGTACCGTACTCATTCCTTCCTCTCATCATCACAGACAGTTCCGATGAGTGGCATTGTGGAAGATGAAGCAGAGAGATGGAGGAAGAGGAAGGGAAGGAGAAAGTGGACGAAGAGAGTTAGGGAGGGGTAGGGCAAGTGAAAAGACAAGTAGAGATAGAGTGGACGAGTGAATGACAGCAGAGTAAAAAGTGACTCGACCTGTCATAAAGGTGTAGTGCTTTGTCTCTACTTTATTAGATGGAGAAAGGGAAGGAATAAGGGAAGCAGTGGGACTCAAATCCACCAGGGAAACCCATAAAATAGCGTCGACGACTTTTAATTTCTCTTCGTTTCTCAATGAGGAAAGAAAGAGAGAAGGAAGAATTAGATTGGATCCAGATGATGAATCGAAATGAAGGAGAATATGAAGAATACCATAAACTGATTGATCAGAGGGATAATATGAATGGAGGAGATGGGTTTCACTTCGCTAGTTCGCACGCTATCTGAGTACACAGAAACAAGGGCAGATTCGGTTACTGCCGACGAAAGAACGAAAGAAAGAACTATTCCATTCTGACTTTGACGAGAAAACACAAATACAGCGGTATCTTGGTTGAGAATGATGAGTACCCAAGCACTCCAATGGATCAAATGGATATTCCAAGGTATGGGTTACACAGTGGGTACGAAATGGTGTCGAATTAGCATGCTAGCCTACTTTGAGATAGAGATAAACGTTGTAGTAGATGGAGTAAGGGAGAGTGAATAGAGAGAGAGGGAGAGAGGGAGAGAGGGAAGATGGAGGGTGGGGGGAGGAAGGAAGGAGAGGCGCCTACGGCTAACGAGTTGAACGAATTATAGTAGAGAGCAGTAAACACTATCTTCGTTCCCTTATTTAGAGTGACCAATGGGGGATATTGCATGGGGAGAGAGGGAAGGAACCAAGAGGAGGAGAGGGAGGGGCACACCTCCTCCAGATGCAATCTTCTCAACGTGGAAAAGTACTGGAACTACTCAATGGAGCGTGTAATGACGAAAAGGGTGTGAAAGAGAGATGAATTGAGACAATGAACGAAGAAGAAGGAGAGTAAAAGGGAGAATGAAGGGCGATAGAGAGGGCGAGATAGGAGGAGGAAGGAGTAGTATACTCACTGCTTATGATTGTTACATCGACTAGATGAGAGAAATGAAGGAGAGAGAGGAAGAAGGGAGAGAAAGAGAGACAGTCCACTATGCAATGATCTCTCTCTATCGTGATCTACCCCTTCTGGAATCAGAGATTGTTTGAATAGACGAATGTCCATCTCATATCCATTCTTCCTTCTAACCATGTATCTCTTCCCTCTTCCCACTCTACGATCCGCTCTCTGATTATCTCGTAGAAACTAGAGACAGAGTCTCAATTCAATCACTTCTCTCATCTCTTTATTTCACACTTATCCATCTAAATTCACTCGTTATGTTTCTTCAGTTTCTCTCATAACTCATCACGAATTCCTCTCTTTCCTCCTATTTGTCTCCATCTCAAATGACACTCACCAACGAGGAGAATCACCAAAATATATACAAAAAAGATGTATACACGTAAGAGTCACGGGGAAGAAGATGAAGAGGTAGGAGGAGGATGGACAGACTGGCGACAATAAAGAGAATGAGAGAGAGAGAGATACTGCCAGAGGGCAAGAGGAGATGGAGAATAACAATTGGAGGAGTGACAATGAGAACTAATCAACGAAGGATCAAGAGGAGAATGAGAAGGAGGAGGAGAGAGGAGGAGAGAGGAGGAGAGAGGAGGAGAGAGGAGGAGAGAGGAGGAGAACTGCAGGTGAGAAGAATGAGAAGAAGAGGCAACACTTGAGAAGAACTGTAGAAGAAGAGGATTCGAGTATCCATTCAGACGTCTCGATTGAACGTAAAGGAAGAGAAAGGGAGGATCAAAGCTCCTCCTATCTACACCATCTCCATACAATTACTATCTGAATAAAGACTGCAATAAATGTCCCGGAAATGAGGGTTTGCATTGGGGGGAAATGAGCGGCGTGTTCAGAGGGGAGGGGAGGGACGGGTTAGGGCCCAGAGAGAGAGAGGATCTATCTCTGTTCCACTCCTCTCGTTGAGATGATGGCGTAACTGACAAATCCGAACACATAAACTAAATCGGATAGAACTGGGAAGGATTAGGAGATGAATACCCGCGTGTGTGGAAATAGAGAAGAGATTGGAAGAGAAGATGAACTGGGATGAAAACTATGATAGAGGAAAAGGATGAGAGAGGAGAGGGAGATGATCCAAGAAGGAGAGAATATGGATAGAGATCATCCTTATTCACGGGTACAATCAAGGGACGACGATGAGGGGTTGAGGTGAAGGAAGATCGGGAGATCGAATGAACATCATATCAAACATGAAACTGATTTAGGAGAAAGAGGAAGCCAGAGCGATGATTGATTGAAATGCGTCTAGAATGAATATTGTTTAGATTACTGTGGAATGGGAGGGGGTGGGTGAGACAGGGGAAGAGGAGGGGAAAGGAATGGTGAATCCTTTCAAATAAAGAAAAAGGAAGAAGCATAGCAACTCTACGTCTGCTATCTACGTGCGCGAGCTATTTTCGTGATTCGTCAGCAGAGAAAGAATGGAACGGAATGGAATGAGTAATAAATAAATCAAGCATAATTCCAGGCGAAGTCTCCGGAAAGGAACCTAACTACTCTCTTCTATTGCGGAGAAAGAAGATGATTGTCTCATTTCCCGTCTCTTGCCCGTAGGCACTGTTATGAAGGAGGAGGGAGGGACACTCATTAGCTCCATTCGGAGGAGAGGGGGAGGAGAGGTCTGAGGGGAGAGGGGAGGAAGGAGGAGCGGAGGAGAGGAAATAGGAAGACCTCCTCGTGTATATGCACACACTGGTCATTGAGGAGAACGAAGAGAGAGAGGAGAGACACAGTCATCTAAATACCCTTCTCCCTCCTTCCTTCCCTTCCACCACTAGAACCTTGTGAATCAGGGACTAAAATTGTCGTTTGCCCTTCTACAAGGGCGTCTATTCAGACACGTCTCCATTCAGACTTCGTCCCCCCCCCCTCTCTCTCTCTTATTCAATCTAACGGGCCAATAGATCGAGGGATGGACAGACCAAGGGGCGTTCCCGTGAATAGAAGTGATAAAATGGAGGGGTGGTATGGTGATCAGATGGAATGTGCGAGTTGTCTACGTGCCCCCTCTCCCTCCACTCTCTCTCTCCCTACATGGAACTCATTCCTTCTCTCTCTATCTGTTTCCCTAGTCTACGAGATTTGAGATAGCGTGGAATCGGAGCACCTGGCAAGCACCCAAACTTGTGATTGTTGAGCACCCAGAGATCTCGAGGGAGAAAAGAAAGAGCAGCTCCAATTAACATTATACAATTGCTTAACATTTTTTCATCCACGGTAACTCGATTGTATGCGATAGAATGATTTAAGGAAATGGTTAGATGGAAGAATGGAGATAACCATAACACTACAATCTCATTAGCGTTCCTCCTTCCTTCCCTGTGGGAGGGGCTACTTGCTATTACTGATCGAATACAGCGTCTGCAACCATTAGATCGAGAGTGACATAGAAAATGGGAGGAAAGGGAAAACTGTCGTCCACTACCATTTGGCAGAAAGTGATAATTTCTATCAAGGGCAAGACGGGAAACCTTCTAAAACAGGAACCCTTTGCTACAGTCGAAACATCATCATGATCAGATGGAAAAGAATGTGAAGAGAATTACTCAAATTAGGCGATTGATAACGAGACTGAAGAATGAGAATGAGGAGGAAGAAGAGAACAGAGAGAGGAGAGAGGGGGAGGGGGGTGATAAGGCCGACCTCTTCTACTGATAACTTCTTTCTCCGCCTCAAGATATATTCTTCGTCATTCATTTAATAAACCCCGTACTCCGTACCCATAAACTTCTCAGTTTACTTCATCCAACTTATTACCATCATAAAACCGCGGGAATGATCGACTTCTGATATGAAACGCAAGTGAAAACTCGCTCTGAGACTGAGGAAAAAGTTGTTCGGGACGAAGAATTTGTAGACAATTTGCATGTGATGAAGACAAGAGAGAAGAAATTCTGCAGAAGATGAGAGAGAAGGAGCGTCGATGAAGAGAGAGAATGAAGGAGGAGGAGGGAGGGGGCAGATGATACTCAACTTCGAAAACAGAGGCAAGAATTGAGAGAATAGAGAAGGGAAATTGAACAGTGAAGAAGGAAGGGAAGAAGGGGCGAAGACCTCTCAAGTACTTACCATATTCTTACAATTTCAATCATCTATCTATTCGGGCAACAAATTGACTAGTCGATTATACAGAATGAAGTCAACAGACGAATTCACAATGCGAAATATGGCAGATACGCCATTGAAAAGGGAGTTTTTCATAGAGGATATGAGAGGATAAACGGATTGATGGGGGGGGGGGGATCAGAGAATGTTGCCTTTGATCTGATCATACAAAGATCAAGGGTTCGTAAATCACTAGAGAGATGGTCATTGCTACATGATTCATCCCAGGGAGTGAGAGTGAAAGACAGTCCAGTCCTTTTCTCTTCTCTTCACTCAACTAGTCTCACTCTTGCAACACCTGAGATGTGAACACTTCTATGGTGAACTGAGGAAAGGGAGAGGAGGATGAATAGTCTGTCTCATAGAGAAGAATGACTCTATCCAACTCTCTCCTTCTAGACAATAGGAAAGACGACGAATAGAAGAAATCGGTAGAGACGAACTGTGAAGAAGGAATGAACGTGACAGCTACACTGAGAATGAATAGGAATATTCCAAGTTGAAATGGACTGAATAGACTCACACTATTACCCATTCCACGCCTCAATTCACTATGGAAGAAGAAGCCATCATTGAGAGGGCACGGGAGGGAGGGAGGGGGGGATAGAGCAGAGGTGGAAGGGTGAAAGTTTGAGATGTGCGAATTGACACGAGAATGATGAAGAGGAATGAAGAGAAGGAGGAAAAGGGAGGGAGAGGGAGATGATATGGACAAATGGACAGATCTTGTTCAATCAACCGACAGATCCATCTCGTCTAAACAGAGTAAAGGAGGAAGGAGGGGAAGAGGAAGGGGGCCACACCTATTGGATCATCTCCCTCTACTCATCTCTATTTATCCGACCACCCTTCTCTATCATTGTCTACTTCATTCCAACACGTGGAGACGAACAACAAAACAGAGGAAAGGGCATTAAAAAGAAGCACGATCCCTTCCGATTACTCCCCTTTCCATTATAGAGGATCAGTGGTTGATCGGATGGGAGTACACTTGAACTTACATCCCATTTATTCCCTCTCTCTCTCTGATGTTCACTTCCAATAGACGATGAGAGTATTATGAAGGAACGAAGGGAGGAATATTGCAATGGATGAGCATCGAAACGGAGGAACGGAGGAACGACGAACAGACTGAGATTGACGAGATGGTCGAGAATAGGAAAGAAGAAGAGAAGGGAAGAGGGGAATACAGAAATAGAGAGGGAAGGGAAGGACGATTGTGGCATTGCAATGTTATTCAGAAGATTAGCCCATCCACATGTGATCGACCTTGGAGGAAGAAGTGAAGAGAAGACAGAGATGAAGTGGTTCCAGTGAGAACAAATGATGAGATGACAGAGAATGAGAACTAGTATGAAGCAGTGGGGTACTAAGGGAGTAGGAACAATCAGGCATCCAGAGGGAAGGAGGGCTCTCTCTCTCTCTCCTTTCAATCTATGCATTCATGATTGGAACCACTCTCTCTCACAATCACTCATGAATTCGCGTATCACTTCAATCACTCGTATACAACAAAAACAGTATACACTATCATCCCCCCCCTTGGAGAGAGTACTAGCATACCTGCAGCAGCATGCTTCACATAGATCATCTTCTTCACTTGCCCATCCACTCAATCCTCCTTCTATCGCCATTAATGACTCCGCGTCCCTCGAGCCTGCAATTAATAAACATCAATATACCGTACACTGATTTACTGATTAAGCTTACCATATACATCATAGACACCATGATCCCCCAGTGAATACCGACAAGATCGATTTGGGATAATGTTTTCCTCCTGACGTCACACACTTGTATTCACTCACATTTTAACTAATCGGATCAATTCTTACGATAATTCTCCCTTTAGGAAGACCTTTAACCTCCTTCCAATCCCTTTCCCTTCCATTGGGTTGATCAATGGTCTCTCTACGGGATACCACTTGTAATCTATCCACATCCACTCCTATTAAATCCACTCCCCATCCTTGATCAACAAAATGCAAAGATTGGAAATAGACAGCAAAGAAAGGAATAGGTGAATGAAATAGTACAGACGGATTGGAAAACGAATAAATGGGAGAGACAATCGTCGGAAGTGATTCACATTAGATGATGAAATGAAAGGGTGTCATCTATTCGCATACTGACATCATATCATTGTCTAATCATCATCATCATCATCATTCCATCCCTTAACTTACTGTTCTGAGTGGAACGAGTCTTCTGAATCGACCTCCTCCCACTCTCGAATGCATTGGTGAAGTGTAGTCCAGTGATCACTAATCTCTTCTCAATTCACTCAGTTTGATCACCACCTAAGCAGACCAACTTATACTGCGAAAATACGGTAGTAATAATGGCAACGCGAAATTGTTATTTCGAGAATCGGTTTTGCAAGTTGCTCACTAGAGTCGACGAAAAAGTGAGAATACATTACGAACAGAGAGCTGATTGGAAACTAGCGGAACTAAAGTGCAAGTGTTACAAGATATATGGTATTCTCAATCTACAGTATCCCCATACTCGAAGGAGAACAAATATATGAATTGAATGGAAGGGAGGCAATAGTCATAGGTAGATGAGTGGTCAGTAGCTCGTAAGCTGACGGAACTATCCAAAGATTATAGTGGATTCACCCCATCCCATCTCTTTTTCTCGATGAATCGAGAGAGTGTGGAAATAAAGGAGTGATCATCCTCTTTCCTCTTCTTCTCTTTTCATAGCACAAAACTTCCAGAAGATAGCTCATAAATGGAGCCGATTGAGAGGGAGAGAAAAAGAGATGGAGAAAGGTAGAGGGAGGAAAGAAGTTACTATTCAAATAGCCAGAGTGAGAAAGAAAGAGAGAAATAAATAAATCGCCGTTTGTGGATTATGCCTTTGATTTGGTTCCTAGAGTCAGATTAAGGAATACTCTGCACCCAAGTTGTGAATCGACTTTGATCATCTATATATTTCTTGCGACTAATTTAATCCTCGTATATCGAAGAAGGCTGCTTAAGAAAAATCTTTTGCAGTCTCTCACATACTTCGTCTAGACCGGCAAAAACCCAAGCATACATTTTTTCGTTTCAAAAACTACTTATTCTCTCAATCATTCGAGTGTTCAACGTAAAATTTCGAAATATATCCGGGAGATAGAACTGAGAGTTGTATCGTGTCTTCCCACCACATGTTCACACATACATATTTCATCTCCTCCTCTCTTTCCTCTCAATCTCAAAGCCCTCTAAATCTCTCGTACCGTCCTCTCTCCGTCGGAAAAGATCCATTCTGTTTCCATAGTGAATCCATTTCTAAGGATGCGCAGGCTAGTGTACTGAATGCACCGAATCAAAGTGAGAAGCTATTCTCAACATCAGAAGATGAATATCCCAAACTTCCGGGGTGGAATACATTACCCAAGTGAGCATCTCTTCGTTCACTTTCCTTAGAAATTCAAGAGCATCACGTAATACATTAGTCATCGACACCTCAGAACCAAAACAAAAAATCCACAAGCAGCAAAGACGATTTTGTAGTGTCCTAGTGTTCTACATTTGAATTGAGAAATGGGGCTAGATGCCCTACACCATATCACAATCAGGAGCAGAAGGAAAGGAGATGGATGGAGGGAAGGGGGGGGGGAATGATAGACTGGCAACAGAGTCGCGTCGTGATACGACAACTACTCAATGATTGAGTGATACTAGTCGAGGAGCAGATGGGAGAGGGGAAGGGATTCTATCTGATACGCAGAAGACCGTGTAAAGAGGAATTCCAAGATTGGAGGGGAATGCAAGGAAGATAATCCTAAATATATCTGAAGCGTGCTTAGAGGGATGAACTGAGAAGAGGATTAGAGGAGGAAAAGAAGGAGGAGAGTGCTCCTGCTTATTACAGCAACAACGGACGATTCGGGAGGGGAGAGGGGGGAGGGGAGGTAGAGAGGGAGGCGAGACTTACGGAGGAGGAGGGGAAAGGTGAGATGGGAGGGAGAAGAGATGAGAAGAGTGGGTAAAAGCAACTCTGACGGCATCATTTGCACTCTAACTTTCATTGAAAGTGATCGAGAAAAAGAGAGAGCATTCAGTCAATAGGAAGGAACGAGAAGGGAGATCCCAGGGTGAAATGATAAACAATAGACGAGTTAGAGAATGAGAGGTGATGGTCTCACACAAATGACAGAAGTTTTCCGATCAAAAACCCATTAATTCATCTCTCATAAAGATTTAACCATTCGATTCGCATGCTTGCAGTCCAAGTATGCAATGAGTAAGGAGTAGAAGGAGAGGAGAGAGGAGAGAGAGACTGAGTGATGGAGAAGATTGGTCAGCCAACCATCACAATCTCCCGACTCACGCTTATAGAATCACTCAACTTATTCATCGACCCCCAGTATTCTTGGACTGTAGACCCGTCCGTTCTAAACACTTTCTCGCCCATTCCGTTCTTTCTCACCCTCATTCTTTCACTCATTTCGATACTCGAATTACTGTGACAGCTCGTATTAAGAAAAAAGAAAGAGGGAAAGGAAGCGAGGGTCAGAGATTCAAAGAGGTTCCTTGATTTCCACCAAAACAGACTCAAGTGTCATGGCATAGAATGAGATCAGACTAGAGAGCAGGTGAATAAGAGAGAGAAAGGTGAAGATCGAAGAAGGAGGAAGAAAAGAAGGAATGAGAGGGAAGGAATACTGTGGAAAACAAGAGTGAGCAGGATGGAATACAGTTCCCTATGGAGACAAAGAACCTGCAAGGTACCACCTCTCACTATACGTTATTGCCTTGACTCAACTAACGACTTCTTCCATTTCTCCATTGTTCAGATTAAATCTTCCCCTCTTCAGATGCTGTTAATAGCCATATCTCAGACTTACTCAATAGAACGTCGAATAGGAAATGGAAGGGGCGAAGACAACTCATTATACGCTAATTACAAATGTTCACTCGCTTATTTTGAATGCGGTGGAGAGATGAAAAGAGATAGACTGTATTCGAGAAAGGAGAGTGAGAGATAGGGAGTAAGTAGGAAAGGATGGAGAAGGGATTCGACGACCATCACTCCATTTGTCATCTGGTACAGAATGCTACAGGGAGGAAGAGAAATACTGAGTATCGTTCCACACTCATTTTTATTTACTTTCTTAGATTATTTCTAGTAATGACCCTTTCCGGTATTTTCCCAGGTTACACAATGAGTATTACTCATTTTCTCACAATCAGTCGGGATTGTTTTGTTTGTTTTGTGCGATAGTCATATTGATGAGAGAATTGAAACAGACCCGATAGACGATGTTGAGAGCTCGTTCGAATTCGTATCTCGAGACCATCGATGATTTAAGGAAAGGACTGTCAGAAGGAGGGAGGAGGGGAGAAGAAGAGGAAGGGGAAGGATGAAGATGTCAAGAAGAGAAGACACAACACACATATCAATGTGCACTTGAACGCGATTCGATGATTGGAGGGCGGGGAGAGGGAAGGAGAGAGGCGGAAGGAGGAAGAGAGCACAGACAGAATGAGTGGGGGGAGGGGGGGGGAATGATACAGATTGCACAGCTTCTTTCTCTTTCGACCGACAGTCTCTCTACCCATTCTATTTCCACCTATTCCAATCCAATCATAAGAGTAGAATTGTTCGTAGTATACATACTTCAAACACGATCGATAAGATAATACGTGAAAATATAAGAAATAGTGAAACATACAGTCCATTCCTTGTAGATAGTCTGTGGTGGGTAGAGGACGTACGTTCTTCTCACCATCGTCGATTCGATTCGATCTACGACTCATACAATAAGTTATCGAACGAGTTGAATGCGCGAAAAAAGTAACGATGAATGGAGACGATATGTGAAGAAGAGATCACAACAACCTTTATTCCCATAGGACATAAAGGTATGGTGATAGAGAGAGAGAACGGGCATACACAGCGACTATTCACGCAATCGATCATCTTCTTATTCCCATCGAAGCAAGAGAATAGAGATTTCGCCATCAAGAATTCTCAAAGCCTCAAATTGGCGTTCTCCGATTGAAGAATAGAATGGACGAATAATCGTTCAAGTCGAAAATGTTGAGTGAGAAGAAGAGAGAACAGGGATAAAATCGAAAACAGAAATGTCCAGAGAATGAACACTCAATTGACTCGACTGTTCGAATGCATGAAAGAGAATGAAAGCGAGTGGTCTCTCATTGACGGAGATGACGAATGATGGCCCTTCTCCCGTATTCATTTGATCTACGGAGGTAATTATCTCCGAAAAATATTTCCAAGGAAAAATTATATTGATTACTACTTCTTACTGGATAAAAACGGAGAGATTCTAGAATGAAAAGAGCGAATAGAGAGGATAGGGAGGAAGGATAGGGAGGAGTAGATATAAGGAACGGATAGAAGAAGAAAGGGAAGAAAGATGGATACATTTAAGAGAGAGAACCACACAAATGAATGAGATGACTAAGGAAATGGAAGAGAATGAACACCTCTCTTCTTTCTCTATATATTCACGTCTCTAATCATCAAAATGAATAATTATGTACTTTTTACCTTTTACTCGACTTTGAAAGGTTTCTCAAAGGCTACACAACAGTTTCTAAAGTGGAGCAAAAAAGCGCAGTAGGATATTCCGGAAGAATAGGGCAACTCAGTACTCAGACTGCCTCTCTCTCCTTCTCTTCTTTGAGAATAGCCCCTCACTCTCAATACCCCTCCCTCTTCCAATATTCCCAATTGAAGTTGACTTATCAGCCCTATTCACTACTACGCATACCTAAATAGGCACCAAAAAATACAAAAATTAAAAATACAAAAAAAGAGGCATAAATGTGGTGTTTCCCATCATATGTCTATTGCGTGTCATTTTCATCTAGAAGGAGGAAAGGAAGGCATCTCACGAAAGGCAAACACAATGAAAAGCGTCTGTATCCCATCTATATTCACGAAGGAATTCATTCGCGCAAATTGAGAGAGGGTTCAAAAGAAGAGTTCAGTATAACACTCTTTGAATATCTCTAGGGGACATTCTCACGTAAGATATCTTTTTGACGATGAATAAGAGACTGTACGATCGAGAGAATGAATAGACAAAGAGTGTGTGAGACGAAGGGTCGAAATGGAATGGAATGGAAAAGAGCTGAGAGGAAGGGGGGGGGGGAAATGAAGAACCCCTTTTGATAATGTGAAAAGTAAAGAGGAATACTATTCCTGGAATAGGAATGGTGAGAATTTAGTTGATTGGAACGGATGGGAGACGTTCGAGAAGTGTTTCCACTTGAGAATTGAGACGAAGAAGGAACGGAGAAGGAGGGATGATAGACTGAGCAGAGAAAGAAGAAGAAGAGGAGAGAAAGAGTTGTGATAATTCAATTACTATGCACTCTTCCTTCCATTAGAAAAAGAGGCTGCGTTGTCCAATAGAAACAGAAAGGGGATTGAATTAGGAGAAGCAACAATTCCGGAGAGGGAACACAAGTAAGAAATGGAGAGATAACTGCTCAACGTGTGGGGAATTCCTTCGAATGTTCCATCTGGTGAATTGGAGAATCCTTTTCCCAGGATGAGAATGAAGAGTAACATCTTGTCTCTAGACAGAAAAGAGAGATGGAGTGAATGGAATGAAGAGACGAGCAAGTGAAAAGAAGATGTAGGAGACAAGGGAAGGCATACTTTTGTCCGTCGTCCCGAGAGCCGGAAACTTCCTTTATGAAGGTACTCCACTTAGAAGAAGACGACATTAGGAGATACGTCAGAGATCAGGAGAATAATCAGAACGAAAGATGGTTAGTAGGCACTATGGATGGTACTGCACGATTGGATACGGTATTAAACTGAACAGATCAAAGAGGAGGCATATGGTTGAGAGAAAAAGTAGACTAATAGAAAATAAAAGCCTCACCATTCGTGATCTACTCTCGTTACTGTTATATTCGCGAGTCTCACGGTTGACAGGCTAACGGAGAAAGGAATGAGACTGTAGTGTACTCAAATAAGGGAAAGTTTGCAGTACTCGTTTTTAAAGTAGAGATGACCCGTATCTGGGCCAGTCTTCATTTCACTTGAGCACTTTCCCTTTTCCGGGTCCATTCTCTTTGGTTTTCGGTTTGGTCTTTGTTTGAGATAAAACGGAGAGAATAAAGTGGGTTGAAGAGGGGGAGGGGGAGGTTCGGGAAGATCGGAAATGTGAAATGCGAGACTGAGTTGAATTGCAGCCAATCACAAAAAGAATCATACAAAGATTCAGTGGAGAAAAGTAGATCAACAAGATATAAATGGGAATAAATCGTACTCAATGTGATGATTTTTGAGACTCTTCAACATAGAGTATGAACTACGTGCATCGCTTGATATATGAGACGCCATTCACTAATTAGGATGCAACTCACATTATAATATTCTCCAAGATCAGATTCATCATCATCATCATCTTCTTCTTCTTCTCTTCCGTCTTCTCCTTCATCTTCACTTCCCTCCCCTTCCTCATCTTCTCCACTCCATTGATCATTCCTCTTGAAGAGATCGTCCGCATCTCTTTTATCCAATGACCACATTCAATCGATACTGACGAGAATATAGTACATTATTCGGCAATGAAGAAGCGAGAAAACGTGAATAAAAACGAAGAAGAAGAACTGCGAAAGGAACTAGAACTACACAAATTGGACCGAAAACAAGCCACGTAATGGGTGGGTAAATTTTTGATGCATTGACAGAAATAGAGGAAAGAGGATCGGAGGGATGATTGTGGAAGAGAAAAGAGAAGAAAGGAGAGAAGACGAGAGAGATGAAACAAGGAGGTAGAGGAAGAATGGCAAATTGGATGAATTGTTCAATCTCAGATTATTAGAAGGAATGAAAGAAACCCTTTTTTGCAGGATATCGTCACCAAACCGAAAGACAGCCAAAGAGACAACGTCTTTGGAAGTTCGAATTCACTTACTCTTCAATGGTTCCTTTGAGAGGGAATAGGGAATACTGGAGGCGGGTGACGAGCCTCAAATAAACTCCAGTTACCTATCTCTAATTTAAAGGAAAGAAAAGGGAAAATATGCAAGGAGAAGGACTGCGCAAAGATTAGACTGGGAAACCACAGAAGAGTCCCTGTACGAATGAATGAAAGTGGAAAGAGAAGCCATCAAGGAAGACCTTCCAGAGAAGAACCATCTCTGACTCTACACTATCTTATCTCTACCTTCCCCTCAAACGGACGAATTATTGCACATCTAATCAATGGGTGATGCTATGTTATTAGCAGGTAGATGCTTTCATTTCTGAATATTGAAACATTATCGGACAACGAGGATCTGCATTACAAACTGCTCAACAATCATTTCCGAAAACCGCCAAATTGGTAAAAAGTAATGCGTAAGGAGTATAGACTATGAAAGAGGTGGATACCTCAACTACAGAAAAGTAAACTTTCCCTTGGGTGTGGGGAGAAGGGGAAGCCTTCTCGATAACCGAATACTTAATACGACGCGAGGCGAGAAACTTGCATATTCAGAAAAGTGTGAGGAGAGGAGAAGAAAGTAGTAAAAAGAAGACGAGATGGGGGAAATAAAGTGGATGAGATTCATAGAAGAAAAATTGGATATTGAATTTGCTCGAACGTTTTCAGTAGGAATGAACTGAAGATTGGACTAGAGTGGACTGAGTAAGGGTGGAACACGAAGGATATGAAATGAGATGAGTGACAGGCAACACTTCACTTTCCACTCCTCAATCTCCTCCTCCCTCCCTCATTCCTTCTTCATCTCCCCTTCCTCTTCCTCTCTCTCTCACTCTCGGAACGGCACTCGATCTGCTGCAGACCCTTACTCTATCAGAGAATCTACTATTAGGGAAGAGAACATGCGTGAAGACGCAAAGAAGGAAATGTAATAACCCTCCTCCTATTCACTCTTGATCTACTCTGTCAATTCATTCGGATCAGCAGATTAACGTGTGCCCTCTATTGTACTCCCATCGCAGGAAGAGACACGGAATAGAAAAATTGTTGCGAGAATGGGAGAGAACAAAAATGGAAGAGTTGGAGGAACTTCCAGTTGGAAGAAGACTCGGACGTGCTATGATAAAGAACGACAAGAGATACAATGGGAAGAAGAGAGAGTACAGAGAGAATGAGAAGAGGGTAAAATGAACTCGTTGGGAGTAATCTTCTTCCATTGGAAGGGTAGACGGCAGTAGGGCAATGATAACAGGGAATCATCACACCTATCAAACCAAGGAAACACTTTTAATGTCCTTTCCACGACAAAAAAATAGCCAAGGCAAGCGGACCATGGAATATTGCAAGTGAATAAACATGAATTAGTACGAATTCGCAATGGTGGTGGAGAGGGGAAGGAGGATGTTACAAACAACTACTTAGGAAGAGAAAGAAGGAGGAGAAAGAACGAGGATCATTCAATCCGTCCCATTTCCTTTCGATCAAATTGACATTGGAGCATCATATGCCTCCTCTTAGCTTATCTGTACACAGAATCAACGGGTATCGTTCCCGACTCTGCTGTAATTCAACCAAAGAGAGAGAGAGAGAGAGGAGAGAAGGAGATAGAGCAGTTCAGAGGTTCCCAATGGCAGTGAAATTAGAAGAGGGTGGGAGATGAAAGATGAGTAGTAGAACCAGAAAGAGACTAAATGTCGATTGTGCTCATGAAAGGGAGGAGAGAAAGGGGGGGGGGGTGAAGGAGTAGAGATAGAAGGGTCAGATGATGGGAGGTAGAGAATGAAAAGGGACAGTTCGACTCCACCCTTTTGTGATGGAGGTCGAGTATGATTAGACTGAACTGTGTAAGAAAGGAGGATCAAAGTGGATAGAACTATCCCTGTTGATCTGTCCTTCCGTAGTCTCTCTTCTAAGAGGAATGTGTCAAGAGGGAAAGCGATCAAGGTCGATCTATAGGGGAATGGATGATGGTAGTCTGTCCACTTCGATTCACTCCCTTCACGGGAAACCTGTCAACTGCACGCACTGCTTGTCACCACCCTGTCTACCATTCCCCTCCCCCCCCCCTTCCCCTGTTCTCACCTCTCTGCCGTTCTTATAGATCAGAGAGCATAACAATAAAAATTGCAGAACAAAAATTGGTCAATTCTATAAATCAATCGAATATAACAACGTTTCCATGGAGCAACTGCAATCATCTTGTGGTTCGTTGAATCGCCCATCCATTATCACATTTATGTAATTTTTAGTACGAGACACGTCGACATTTTTGTTCTTCTCCGATGATTCATAGTAACGACAGAAAGATACATGGATGCAACCATTACAAGATCTCCCCCCCCCCCTCATCCATCATCTTCCTTTACCCTTCTCTTTATCTTTTCGACTCACCGTTCCTCCATACAAGTACACCAGTTCCCTCTCGTACTGATCAATCAGATTCTGTTGCAGTCTCGTTGTCAATCTGGCCATTCTTTGTCTCGTCTTCGCTAGTCGACCCCTCTTCATTCTCGAAGACTCCATACCGTATACTAGGGATATCGATCTGAAGAATAGTACGGTAGTTGACGAGATGGAAGGAGTAGAGGACATGAAAGTTGAAATGGAGGAGCCGCGACACGTTGGGGGACAGCGAATATCTCTTTTTGTTCCATCTCTCTGAGGATTAAGAGAAGATAAGGAAGGAGGTTAGAGAGGGAAGGAACATGAAGAGAATCGGATGGAAAGAAGAGGAAGACGAAGGAGAGGAAGACGAATGTCCATGCAAACTATCCAGCTAATGCCTCCCAAATAGCAATGGATGAACATGAAAGAGAGATGGGATATTAGAGAATGACCAGAATATTGAAGTAAGGAATAAACTCAAGTGGATGAGATGAATCGTCTAAAGGGGAGGTCTTACGAAGGAATGACGAGAGAAATTACGATGAAGAGACCCTGAAACAGAACATTCTATCTTTCCTTCCCTCTCCCTATTCAAAAACAGTGTACTACAAATCCGTCAGAACATAGCATCTTGTTTTCGTGAGAAAACCTTTTCAATTCCTCAAAAGGCTCCCACGCTAATTCGCAACCGTGAGAGAAATCAATGAAATTGCAGCTATGAAGGAAAGGTGAATGTAAGTAGACAAGACTCTGTTCATTCCAATAAGAGAAGGGGAATCCTATCAGAAGGAAAGGGGAGAAATCATAGAATCCCTCTAGAAATATCTCTCCAATTGCGTAACTGCCAGATGATTCTAGGGAGAGGACACTAAACGAAGTGGGAATTCACATGCTAACCTTTGTACGCAATAGCGAACTAAGCTAATCTGAAGCAGATGAAGAAAGAACGAAGGATGGAAACAGAGAGGAATGAGAGGAGAAAAGAGGGAGAATTGAAGAGAAGAGGATGGACTATAAAAGATACAGTGAAGAGAAACACACTATAATACATACATTCAAGCATCTCTCAATTCGCTAATTGAATTACAGTAATCATTTAGCTACAATTTGATTTTGATGTTCGATGCAACGAGATTAGATGTCTCTGTATTGAATTTCCATTAAAACACGATGCTGCTTGATAGTGGGAGGCAAAAGCATGAGAGGAATGGAAGAAAGGTAGATCAAACGGGGCAGACTAGGAGAATTGAAGACTTCCGGTGTCGGAAAGGAGACTGACTGCAGTAGTTCTATTCACCAGATCACTTAGACTACTCTCTCATTTCTTAGATATCTCTCTGTCGCAGAGCAGAAAAAAGCATGGATAGAAGAAGAAAAAGAGAGATGAAACTGCCGAAAGATAGCCGCAGGGTATTATTTCTGACTTGATAGAATCTTTCTTCGAGAAGAGATGCCGAAATGAGGGAATTCTCGATGACAATTCGGACCGTTAACGATCGAAGAGGGGAGAAGTGAAGAATGAGAGGAAGAAGATAAATCACCTCCACGAGTCATTGAGAATGCATGTGAAATGCAATACAAATGAATTGGCATCGAATGGGCTCATTTCTGAGATTAGTCAATTCTCGTGTGAGATAGAGGAGAATGCGTGGATACTATCGACGTGACCCATCAAAGACAATGGGAGAGTCGCTCCCGTCGGAAGACAAACTTGTGAATGAGTAATAAAGCCGCGAGATCTACCAACGGAGAAGTCAGAATAGCAATACTTCTTTTACTTACTAGTAGTGTGAGTGCTTGGTTCATTTGTTGCAATCAGTGATTTACCCCCGGTTAATTCCATGGTTTGGAATTTAGTTCCACCAAGTAACCCCGAATTACCAAATTCAGTGAAGTGTAAGATCCATAGAAACGCCTTTGCACCTGCCCACTTTTTCAACTGATAGTTAGCCCTATTCTTAATGATATATTTCATAATTATGCCTTTACAGCGTAATAACCCTCCCGTTTACAGCATAAAAGCTGTTCTCCTCTTATCGTGTATTAAAAGGAGGCGGAGCCCGTCTTCCTCAATAGATAAGAGACTCACAATACGCCTCTGCTCCCTTTCCTCGACCAGCTGAGCCTCGTTGATTGTCCCGAGAATCTCCATTTTCGATTAACGTTGATTTCACACCATCGTTTGGTGAAGAAACTACTTCTGAAAAGAGATGTCTAACAAAGAGGAGAGGAGCAGGAGCACACGAACAAAGAATGTTATGACATGTACGACATAAATGGATCAAATACTGTCTAGATGATGGCCCTTTTACGAGCTGCATGAGCACACAAACCCAAAGTTCGCGAGAAATCACGTTGAATAAACATTGAGGAGGTTATCCGGGAATTCCGAATCGAGAGCCGGGATAAAGAAACAAGTACGATTTGAATTCCCACATTTCGCTGTTTATCACTTTATCTGGTAGACCTTTCCCGGCTCTTTTTTTATTAACGGCTTTAATGTCTGAATTTATGCAGTCTACTTTGGCTTCTGAATTACTGTTTTGAGCGTTTAGAGTTACTAATTTTTTTTATCAGCGGCAACCAGGAGCTCATATTCCACCGTTTCATCTATGCGTATCGTCAGATTAGCGCATTTCAACTATGTAATATCGCGTATTTTGAAGATGGACATGGAAGCTGGTGAAGTGTTGGACGAAGTAGAGGAGAACGAATCTCCGGAGAAGAAGAAGGATATGTTCCCCAAGGCGATTTCTCTCTTGGACGAACCACAACCGAAGAAGAAAAAGAATAATAGGTTTGTGATGCATGTGCATGTGATGAAGATCGCAGCAGTTTATTCACTGGAGCTATCATATATCATTACTCATATACTCATTGATGTTGTGATCATTTCAGTCTGGCAAAGTACGCTTCGCTTGGATGGGGAGATATGGTGACTACGCGAGTGCCGACTCAGTCTGAAAGAGACACACGAGCTCAGCCAGAAGAGGATCATCGAAGGAGATATGAGGATAGACCTGCATACAGAGAGATGCCTCCTCCCGCACCTTCCAAACCTGCTGTGAGACTAGATTCCTCTTTTATTCGAATATAAGTCGTGGGAAATACTTTTATAATTCATTTGCAGATAGCGGCAATGACTCCGAAGGAGTTGCATACAGAGAGCTGCAGACTCATGTCCATGCAAGGACCAAAGGTTCGTTTCTTCATTTTATGACGAATGGTTTTATTATGATACTGGAAAAGGTTGGTGTATTTTCTTCACTTCATTTCATTGGTTTCAGTTGCTGCAACTGAGCAACAGTGAGTTGCAAGCACTGGTAGTTGAGGCAGTCGAATTGGAGACTGCATATCAGAAGCACTTCGATAGGACCAACACTCTCATTGAGTAAGTGAAAGAATAGTTTGTTTAAGTAGTATTATCAAAATTTCCATTTTAAAATGTCTGTCTCGTTCATTGAAAATAGTAAACTCCACAATTCAGACAAGTAAACGAGATGGCTCGATTAGAAGAGGGTAAGCTGGAGTCTCTTCTACAAGAGGTCACTTCCTATCCTCCCGCTGATCTCCCTCCTATGGCAGATATTCTGGTCGCAAACGTGAGAACCCTACTAGGTAAGCTAATTCTATCATCTTCTTTTGCTTTATTTTAATTCTTGTTTGAAAACAACGCAGTCATTAAAAAAGACTCGTTCGTATTGGAATGATATTCCAGAGGAATCATTTTATTTTCTAGATAATCGTCGAAAAGCTCGCGAGCCTGCAGCAATGCAACAACCGATGATGCAGCTTCCAGAGGAACCACTGTAAGCATTTCTCTTCAATCATTTTTGAACGTCGGTTGACGGTACTTTTACCAGTTTATTAAAATTGTATTTGTTGTATTGAATGTAATTGCAGTCCTCACGTATCTCATCCATACGCAGCTCCAATCCTCGCTCCATCATTCAATCCTCTTGTTCCTCCTCCCGGAGTTGGAGGTACAGCTCCTCCAGGAATGATGATGGTCAATGGACCACCACCGTTAGTTTTATTCTCAATTATTTACCTAGTTTAGTACCAAACTGACTAGTTTTCGTATCTGATCTCATATTTGTTGATGTACATAGCGACAATCATCGTTTTTCAGTTCCTTCAATCCGTCCGCCCCTCCTCCCCTCATCTCATCATCATCATCAGGAGTATCAAATCCATCAATTGCTCCTCCTATTCCAACTGATTTCTCAATGCCCCCTCCTGACTTCTCTCGTCCTCCTCCATTCCTCAGTGGAGGTCTTCCTCCTTCAATGACTCTTCCTCCACCAGAATTCTCTACTCTTCCTCCAACAATGAATCCATCTATTCCTCCTCCTAATACTTCAATTCCTCCTCCAATGGATTTGAGTAAGCCTCCTCCTCGTATGCCAATGGTTCGATTGGTCTTCCATGATGAGAGAAGTCCCGGTCAAGGAGATGCCACTCCCCCACACGGACAGGTAAACCATTTTGTTGTTCTACTTCTTCAATTTATGTTTTGAACGAAAATACTGATTATTGGATGATAATGATTGTGTTTAAGTCGGGAGCTCTGAGTGCCCCTCCCCCTGCTCCCCATCTAATAGGAAGTTCATCTGTGGATGAGTCATGGAGGACTGGAGGAGTCGCCTCTCCTGCATACGAAGCACTCAACACAAATGCTGGCATTCAGGTATCTTACTTTCTTTGTATTAATGATGAGTTTAGACGAATAAAATGTCGATTTCAGGCGGTGGTTCGTGTTCTCTCTTCCATTAATTCACCCCAGACGCCAATGAGAGTTAAATCAATGGGAACTCCCAGTGGAGGAGGAGGAGCAGAACAACCACAGGTCAGTTTGCATGAGTTTTCAATGAAGATAGGAAATTGATGTGGAAGCTGGTTCGTAATAAATCTTTACTAGTTAGAACTCCTGGGGGATCACTTACATGAGTAACGAAGTAAATGGCTATTTTTAAATAAATAAATAAATGTGAAATGGAAGCATGAATATTTGTGTTTTCAGTCTCTGATGTCTCTCCGTCTGCAGCCTCCTCCAGGAACAAGTCCTCTTGTGGGAGGATCACCCAGAGTTGAAAGATCAAGGGTCAGTTAGATTACTCTATTGATCTTGTCAGAGCTCTTGTCGCATATATTCCTCAAAATTTCTTTCATCGTTGTGTTAAACTGAAGCAACCTTTAGTTTTTGCGATTTTTTCACGGTTGACATCTCTTGCAGTGTTGTCTATTTATGAAGAAAACGACGGTCCATTGGCAATTAGAATAATGAAAATTGATATTTCTACGAAGGGTAATAATAAATAATATTTGTCAGCACGATTCTTCTCATGGTCGTCATGTTTCTCCCTCCCCTCAGAAGAAGGGAAATATCATGTCAACTCCAATGAAGAGAGAAAGGAGCATTCCTCCACCCAAGACACCTCCCATTCACGTTAGTCATACACTTACAATAAAACTTTCGGCCAGTTTTATATGATTCTGAATCGGGAATGGGAGTTCGTAAGGTTTTGGAACGCTGAAATTTCCTCCACTTTGCCAATGGAAAATGTTTGCTCAACAGCTGATAGTATATCCATTCCATTCATTGATGGAATTCCTTCCATTTCCTGAAAGTGTCTGTTATTTTGACAGAAACGTCGAAATAAGTGAAGGACAAAGATGAAGATGGGCGATTATTGATGATGTCTCGGTCATTGATCGAACAGATTGAGGGGGTGTTTTGTTGAGGGATGACGTCATTCATAGATCACACGAGTACTCATATCGGCCCACCCCTTTGATGAGATAATAGAGAGTGGAGTGATCTATTACCTTATCAAAGAGAGACTCTTCCTAGTCAATGAAGTCGTCCCTTATCATTCCGACTTCTCTAGCAGAGTAATCACTTTCTCCGAATTACAATCAAATGATCTTTGTTTTGATTGCAGGAGACAGAAGGAGTGGAATTATCAATTGGTGCTCCTCTTCTCGCTCCTCCTCCTCAACCACTCATTCAAGAAGACACTCCTATTGAGGAAATCCCTCCTCTTCAAGAAGAGACTCAATCTATCACTGAAGCTCCTCCCATTGAACAAGCTCCGCCCACTGAGATATCTCTCCCAGTAGAAGATACATTCCCTCTAGTGACTCCTCCTCTTGAGACTCCTCCCACTCAATCACTTCCTAGAGAGGAAGTGGTAGTTATAGTGAAAGAAGAGGAAGGAGTAGAAGGGGAAGGGCTGATAGTGAAGGAGGAACCCCAGTAGAGGTGTGTGCATTGCACGTGAATTTCCATGCAGAGCAATAGATTATTGTTGTGGCACCACTCATTCTCCCTCTTTCCACGATGCAATTCATCATTTTCCTTCCTTATCACTTCTCTATATATATGGCTTTATCTCTAATCAATCTGATTGTCAATCTCTCCATTCTTCATCATTCTATTCCATTCTCATTTGATTGTTCATTGTGTGATTGTGTTGATTGTGTCTCTTGATGTCTGGTATTGTAGACGATGATAATCATAGTAATAGGGAGTAATCATCCGAATGGTACATCATAGTGTGTATTACTTAAATGTTCACTGATCACCCCATTCCTCTTTACTCTCCTTCCCCTCCTTCATACCCTCCCTTCTTCCCTCCTCTCTTCCCTCCCTTCCTTCCCTCATCGTTCCACTCATTCGTCTGCAGATTCGTCCCCTTCTCCTTCTCCTAATTCATCCCCTTCTTCATCCATTTTTTGCCCTTCTCGACCCGATAAGTTATCTACCAGTTAAACTGGTTAAATGTACTGCACTACTAACGGACGAGATAAGATAGTGAGTGGAATGAGTGACCTACCACGTAGAGACTGGCCGACTGGTCGTATCGCTCTCATCTCACACCTATTAGGAGCACAAAGCTCTCCCCTTTCTCTCCTTTCTTTCCTCATCTCATCCCTTGGCGCACAATCATTTCCCTCTTTCGTTGTTCCATCGTGTGACTCAATCGAGAATGAGATACGAAAAATCGATTACCGTAACCCAGTTACAGTATGCTCGAACTATCGTATTCAATGGGTGGATTTCCACTCAATGGCGTTCCATTGGGTCTAAAAGATGAAGAGGAGCACACTCAAAGTTTCTCGGTATGATTTTATGCTTGTACAAGTATGTTTGTATTATCCTATTGCACATTCACATTACTAATTTATAAGTTGTTGCTTGCATCATGTTAGATGAATAAAGATAATGGATAGATTGAAGAGATGTATCGAATCTACTGGTTTACTCCCACTTCATCTCTATCTTCGCTACGCTACATCTTATTCCAATCTTGGCTCTTCTTTCTACATGCTATCTCATTCACTTTCCCTCTTCTGCTCTCTCATATTCCTATGATCTCTAATCATCTTCTTTTCTCACCGATCTCTCAATTCATTATTTTCTCTCATTCGATCACTATCGATGAAATAATCATCCACTATCATCCACTATTTTCCGTGACTAACTCTACCAGGGTCATAACGGCGCTTATCGATGTAGACAGTGGCAGTTTTGTAGGATACGTGTAGCTAGCTATACATAGATAGTGCATTCTGCACTGGTTGGTTAGGTACTGTAAGATGCGACTACTTGAATGTTTATTGATTTAGCTTGTGCAATTTGTATGACGGTTTATGTGATGGAAAGAGGAATAAACGTTTGTGTGCTAGGAGAGATCACATGAACTGCTTTGTGATTGACGAGATAAGGGAGAAGAAAAGAGATTAACAGGAGGAGGATGGATAACTCACTTTGATCTACCCACTAACACTTCCTTCTTTGTCTCCCTCCTCCCCTCTCTTTTTCCCCTCTATCTCACTATCCCATGCAAACTTTGATTCGTAGTTTGCTATCCCAGCTGCTTTCAAAATATGCACCATCCAAAGTTCTAGACTTTTCAATCGTTTTGTGAAATAATAGTCAAAAACAATGTTACAGTCTACTCCCTCTTCCTCCTCTTCCTCCCTCTCCTCTCCCTCATCCATCTCCTCTCCCGTTGTCATCCCTACTTCGTCTAAAGGTACAAATTACACTTTCATTATAGAATCTCCCTTCCAATAGAGAGATCAGACATCAGTTTCAATTTGTGCACTAATTGATAGGAGGGAACTAACAAGTGTGTGTGTCATGATCTCTCGTCTCTCATGTAGACTAACCGCCTCCACAGGTTCATTTTGATCAATAAAATTCTATTTTAATCCTATTTTATTGTCCATCCCTGAAGGGTCTCCATTTCAGGTCGTATACTAACCCGATCAGTCTCGCACTTCGACGAGTCAAAATCATACACTGAGAGAATGGATGAACTTCTTCTATCATCGAGTCTCAGGTATGATTGATGAATGATTCGTAGTGGTCACATTGAATGACTTCATTTCAGAAGAGAGAACACTTTGGATGGAAAAGGAAACGATTTTGTTAGCAAGAGAACGACCTCCATCTCTGGTAAGGAATTAGATACTTTGTGTGGTGATATGGATGTGACATCATTTTGTTTGCGCGCTATCTTGAGTATCATAATGCCTTCACTGAATGATCTTCAGGATCTCGTGGTGCTCCATTCATCGTTCTACCGAAGGAAGAGAGATTCGAAATACTGAGGGAGAAGGGAAGATTCGCCGTCGATATTGGTATTGTTCTATCTGCATCCATAACAAGAAATGACGCTGATCATCATTGTAGGAGGTACACTGGTCAAGCTGGTCTACTCATCCATCGGACCTCCCGATGGAGATGTTAGTACTTTATTTATTTATTTTCCTAGAATATTTTATTAATTAATTGATAAAATGTGTGATATTGTCCATTCAGGGAACGACTGATCTCCTTCTCAATTTCCGCAAGTTCCAATCGATCGAATACTGCATTGACTTCCTCAAAGACGTGAGATAATCCAAATTAAAATGATATTATGGTAGATGTACGCGGAATTAATCAATTGAAATCCAGGCATGGCACGATCGCAATGCGGAGTGTTATCTGAATGGAACGGGCGGAGGATCATTCAAGTATGCTGAACTACTACAGAAGGAACTCGGAGTCAAGTATGGTTCCATTACCCTTTCAATTTTTGAATATATTCGAAATACGTTGTAAATATCACATGTTGCAGAGTGAAGCGAACGGATGAGATGCTCTCACTGATCACTGGATGTGATTTCCTATTGAGAAACAACGAAGACGAATCATTCACTTATCATCATGAAGCAGAGGGATTGGAAAGGTACGGTAGACAAGAAGAGGGTACGGTAGATGAGAGGAATATAATATAAAAAAATATAAATAATATTTATGCTATTTCGATGAAATAACGGCGAAAACAATTTAAAAATAGTATTAGAATGAAACAATGCGTACAATAATTCCTATATAAATTTTCTAATTCCTATAATATTGTAGATACCAGTATAAACCAATCGAGGAGAAAGCTATTTATCCCTTCCTTCTAGTCAATATTGGAACAGGAATCTCCGTACTCAAGGTACTTATTCAACTCGTTGTTGAAGTTTGAGTAGTAATGGTTCTTCTCAGGTGGATTCACCAACATCATTCTCTCGAGTGGGAGGAAGTACAATGGGAGGAGGAGCATTCATTGGATTGGGAAATCTACTCACTTCTGCACGATGTAAGTATCTAATGAGAGTGAAGAAGTCGATTAGTGCACTTGTATATTCTATAGACCATTTCATCGTACTTGTCTTTTTTACTAGTAATTTGCAGCCTTCGATGAGCTTCTTCTGCTGGCGGAGAAGGGAGATCATAGACAGGTTAGACATTATTTAATAGTTTTGACATTGCTTACCTATTCTGAGAAATTGCTAGACTTTGTTGATTACTACTGACATTGAGAGATTGTAAATATGTGTTTGTGTGTAGGTTGATTCTCTCGTATCGGATATCTACGGTGGTGACTACGATCATCTTGGATTGGCTGCTGAAGTTATCGCCGGATCATTCGGAAAGTGCAGTACACTCAATCACAGGTAATCAAATATGAGAGGAGAGGGGTTAGAGTCGAAGATCATTTCTTGTTAAGTGATCTCTTGGAGTAGCCCTTTTGTTATTTTCGTTGAGTCACAAGAAAAATTACTGATGTGTTTTTGTTGAGGAGAGCTCAGGGACTGTGCGAGGATGCGAAGGAAGAGGACATCGCTAAGAGTTTGCTACTCATGATCAGTAACACCATCGGACAGGTTAGTACATTTCATATTATCGTTAGTGTTAATTACAATTTTAATTTATTAATATTTTCCCTCTAGATTACATGTGAAATGTAATGAATGGAAGAAAGTAGTTGAATTGCAGATGGCTTTCCTATACAGTAATCGATTCGAGATGAGGAGGATCTATTTCGGAGGATTCTTCATTCGAAAACATCCCATTAGTATGAGAACACTCTCGTATGCAATTAACTACTGGAGCAAGGTGAGCAAATTGAAGGAACTGACCCACTGTATTGATAGTTTTACAATTAACGAATAGTTCCAAAAAGTTTTCTCATTATGTAATTTAATGTTTCTGCAGGGAGTGTGCGAAGCTCTATTCCTGAAGCACGAAGGATATCTCGGAGCAGTCGGATCATTCCTTGATATGACAGAAGAACAGAAGAAAGAGTAGTTATCCCTTTGTAAGCAGAGTCATTCCATTCAGAGTAGATCTTTTCTATGGATTCAGAGAGACTCAGAGATTTATCTCTTGTTATCAACTGTATGTCATTACCAATTTTGTAGATAGAAGAAAATCGTTATATTTTGTAAAAGCAATAAGCTTTGTTTTGATTCATATGTGTGCCTTAGAGTTTATTATACTGATTGTGAGTAAATTGCCGAAAGAGCTAAATTAGCGTGAGAGTTATGTGTAAGTTGTGATGGTTGTAGAACGAGTCATAATATGCTACTCTCTAATTGAGAGACCAATCGATAATCAACCCCCTTCTCACCTCAATTCTGTCGATAATTATATTGAACATTCGATATAGTTTATTGTTTGTGAACCAATTACGATTCCATGATAAATTGATTGAAATATGAGTACACGCCGAGCAGGGGAAGGTTATCACGATAATAGTCTTGACTACTGCCAAAAACAAGAGGGAAAACAAACAATCGAATTATTCTGTCCTTCCACCATTTAGTTCTGGTCTAGTGAAGTTATCCGGAAGAGATTGGAGTGGATCTCTACTTTGATCTATCCTCTGATTCATTGTTGATCAGTCTCATCTCTTCTCTCTCTCACACGTACTACTCAGAAGCAGTTGTCAATCGGCAGTCTGTCTCTCTCTTCTCTTCTTCTGATATATATTGATTAGAGTGTTCCCTTACACATGGAGACGTCAGAGAACTTGAAGAAGAAGACTGACTCATTCGTAGTTCATTACCACTTTGACTAACATTCTTATTCCTTCACCCTTCTCTGATCGTTTTGTTTCTCTGATCTCTTCAATTGATTTTTCGTCGCGAAATCGTATTCTTCAACGCTAACAAAAGTCTCTTCAGCTCAACTTCCAATGATGGGAGCGATAGCTCTCCTCGTATGGGGAATGCTCTCCATTCAGATGGCTTCTTCACTCACTTGCTACAATGTTAGTCCACTCTTCATTCTTCACTCTTCAATAATCTCTTCAATGTCAGGGAATGAAATTGATTCGTGGTCAATCAGTGGGTCAGCAGACTGAAGAGTGTGCAGCTGGAGCTTCGTGCTACAATATGACGTCGTCTGCTGCATTCGTCGTTGATGTCGTCAAAGCAGGGTACGAAGAAATTATGATGGACTGGAAAATCTGAGCGCATCTGGAGAAAATTGAATGCAGAATAAGAGATTCTAAGATGTTATTTGATTATTTGCAAGAAGAGAATAACGTATAATATTATTCTGTCGTTCTCTTCAGTTGTTCCCAATGGAGATGTATGATGGCGAAGGATCGTTGCATCGGAATCAATATCAATTTCGTCCCCGTTTCTCTCTGTTGCTGCAGCCACGATAGATGCAATGTCATGGGAAATCCCACTTATAGGTATGATCGTTGATCTTCACCATTTCGTCGAGATCAAAATCAAAGAATTGATACGAATGAGTTTCTTGTTCGAAAAATCGATGGTGACTTTTTTAAGCTCTGGTGGAATGGGAGGAGGCTCGAACTATGGTGGAGGAGGATACGGAGGAGGAGGTGGAAGTGGATACGGTGGTGGTGGAAATGCAGGAGGTAGATTGAAGAGTCAATGTACCTAATGAAGAATTCCATTCAGAGACGGCTGGAGGATGGGGTGCACCCGGATATCCAGGAGTTAAGGTAAGGTATTCAATCTGCTATGGATAATTGAGGAAGTATTGAAAACTCAGGCTGGAGGAGAACAGGGAGGATCACCCTATGGTGGTGGAGGAGGAGGAGGTAAGGAATTTATTAAGTAATATAGAAATGGTATCGTTAGTGTGTGCCCTTCAGGATACGGTGGTAGCGGTTACGGTAGCGGAGGTATGAATTTCAACGTAGAAAGACGTAAGTAGAAAGCAAGGTGAGTTGAAAGACAATCTCAGGATACGGTGGAGGAGGATACGGAGATCAGAACAATAACAATAACAATGGAGGAGGATCACAAATGGGCGGATCGGCTTATGGTGGATACGGAGGATACGGTGGAGATAGTGCTGGGTATGATTATCTGAGAACCACAGATAGATGGACAAGAATTGCAGAAAGGTAAACATCGGAATGGACAATGCAGCAAGACCTCAGAATAATAACAAGAAGCCGAGTTTGACGAAGGAACAAATTGAAACTGCATTCAGGAACTTTGATGTTGACAACAAACAACACGGTAGGGCATTGAGATGATCAGTCGATAATGAATGAATTGAAGGAACTGGGGGAGGAGATGTTGAAGAAGAGTCATTCTCGATGGTTGATGTGAGAAAGACAACTCCTAGACCAAGAGGACCTGCTGCTCCTGGAGGAAAAATTAACTTGTGATTATGAGATTGAGATAAAATAATAAAGAGTTCACAATTTATTGCTTGTATCTTTTGTATCTACAGTAAAGTTAGTTAGATGAGAAAAAAATGTTTCCACTTCTCTGACAGCTTGAATATTGCTTTTCGATGAAAAAAATATAAATTCTTCACTGTAGCTACGCAAAAAATGGGCAATGCGGAATATGGAATTCGATGGAATGGAGAAAAAAATATCTACATGTACTTCGTGCCCCAGAGAAAAATACCCGACACAGCGATGCGACGCGGTTTTGTAACGCGTTGCGGTCAATTCACATTTTTAATTAAATATTTTTATTTGCTCTGTTTATACGTTTCTTGACTTAATTTCGCATTGTTTAAGCGTAGCAGCGCGTACAGCACCGTTAGGTCTATCAGTGAATAGGTTTGGGGGCTGTAAATCCTCAAACTCGCTTTGAATTTAGAACAGTTTGTTCAGAACCTCGATTGCACAACTTTTCATCACCGCCTCGTTTCGTTGTCTCTGCCTCTCCTATAGTTATTTTCTTCTATTTAAGAATACCATACCCTGGGCATATACCCCTAGGGAATGCGAGAATATATATTCGATATTTTCTTGTTCACCCCGTATTTTCTATCTATCAAAATGTGGTTCAGCATAAATTCACAATGGCTCTTCGTGTTGACTACGAGGGAAGCAACGACGTTGGCGTCTTCTGCAACCTCACTAACAGCTACTGCCTCGTCGGAGTCGGAGCCACTCAGAATTTCTACAGGTGAGTTCATGTTAACACCGGTTGATATCTTCAATCATTCCATTTAGTTTGGTGGAAGCCGAACTTGCCGACGTGATCCCCGTCGTGCACACTTCCGTCGCTGCCACAAGAATCGTCGGTAGAGTCAGCGTTGGAAACAGGTATCTACTTTCCCGTTTAAATGCTCGTATGAAAGGTCTAACTTAATTTTTAAGAAAGGGTCTGCTAGTGCCGAATGCGACTACTGACCAGGAGCTGCAGCACATCAGAAATGCCCTCCCCGATGAGGTCAGCACTGCCATTTTTTTAGGAATTATTTTCGTCATTCCTTTTGAATTTCTTAGTAGGTAAAAATGTCGGTGGTTCAGGTCAAAATTCGTCGTGTGGACGAGCGTCTTTCTGCCCTTGGAAACGTAATCGTTGCGAATGATCACGTCGCCCTCGTTCACGCTGATATCAGCAAGGTACGATTCACGAGTTTGTAAATGTAACAATCATTCCTTGCTCACATAATTTCCCCTCCCGGTCGCCTTGTTTCTTCTCCCCTCTTCCCTTCTTCCATTATGCCAATATCTACACTAGGCAAAGTGTCTCTCATTCTACTAACGGTCGTGATGATCTTGGACTGTCTCCTCAATCTCTTCAATCCCTTCCCTAGTTCTCGATTCGAAAAAGGATGGAACTACAGCTGTGTATTGGCAATTCCCATATTGGGAGCGACTGGTATCTTCCTTCGAAATTCCTTCCTCATGATGGCCTATCTCCTTGCTGCGTGTATCAGCATCATCTATGTGTTTATCGTCACAATGTTCAAAGTACCGAGAGCATCAGAACTGGAGAAAACGAACAAGACGGAAGCGAGACTTAATGTGAAAGCGGATTCCCTCAAGACAACTATCACGATGTTCTGGGTTTGGATTGGCTCGAATATTGTGTGGTGTGTACTCGTGGGAGTACTCATTCGATACTACTTCAAGACACTCATACAAATACTCGATGAACAAGCAAGAGAAAAACTACCGAAGAAAGTGCCAAGTACTGTAAAGTCATGCCCATCAAGTTGAGTAACGAACCGCTCTGCTCGTGGTAAATAAAAGAACGAATTCTACCATAAACCAATTCGATAAATACATTCAAAACTGATCTGCGTAATGTCTTCATTGCAGTATTACAACAATTGTAGATGGGGAAACGCGTAATCGTAATTAATTAGTTATATTGCAGGAAACAGAGGAAGCAGTGGTGGATACTCTGGGAGTGGAGGCATTCAGAGTCAGCATCGGACAGAATGCTCTCGTTAGTTTTGCTATTTTTATTTTTTATTTTTGATTGGGTAGTGGTGGAATGTTCTCAATATAGACCAATATAGTGTATTCTCTTTGAGGTTGGCAGTTACTGTTCTCTCTCATCTCAAGGATGTCTCGTTGCTGCGAAAACTCCTCCTGAGGTTCAGAGGGAACTCGCTGCACTCCTACAGGTTAACAATCATTTATTTATTTTCCATTTGATCCTAATTAGTAAAGGTAAAGGTGATATTGATTCAATAGCAATTATTCTAACAACTTATAATTTAAATAAAACATTGTAGGTTCCGGTTGTTGCGGGAACTCTCAATCGTGGATCCGAGTTGGTCGGAGCTGGAATGGTCGTGAATGATTGGCTCGCGTTTGTTGGTATGTACATTTTTGATTCATCCGATTTCGATCCTTATTGTCATTCGAATGTTCTTCATTCCTCTCTTTCAGGTCTGGACACGACCTCGACTGAACTGTCTGTGATTGAGTCAATCTTCAAATTGGGAGAACAAGCTCCATCTGCCATCTCGAACAATCTCCGTGATACTCTTATTGAGAGCATGCTCTGATCTATCACTCCACTCTTTATAACATTCCTATCTCATTGTTTGACCTATCACTACCGTAACCCATCCATGGGATTAGTTATAGTATCAGGTTATTCCATGCGATGGTAGGTCATTCATACACTCACTATTCATATTGTTGTTACGTTTTTGATTGTTGTTGATCGTTGGTTGAGAGAACGTCGATAAAACTAATTGATTGAATCATAAATGTTCAGTCATGCATGAGAGTTAACACATCTCGACAGTATTTTTTCAAGATCTTGGTGAGAAATGAGGTGGTATTACCACAGTGGTAATGGGTATTAACAATCCACATTCATACGGTTTTGAGTACAAGATTTCACAGGTCGAACCGCATTCGGTTGGCTTTGAGCTATCCCCCTGGGTACGTATAGCGTTGTGTAGTGGAGCTACGAAGGATTGTTCTTTGTGGGGACAAGTATACACATTTTTCTCATTCGCACACTTTTGTGCGTTGATCTACTTTTCCTATTTTAATGATTCTTGTGTGATTCCATGTGAACTGTTAAATGTGTGTCTCTATAGATTGCCTAACGAAGTAAAAAGTGTCGCTCACGTTCCCAAGTGATAAATGATGAAGAAAGTAACGAGAGTGACCCAATGTCTCTCTCTATCACATGCTCTTTCATCTTTCCTCCGACTGTCAGCAGTCTCTCCATATCTGTCCACTCTCTCATCTCAGTACTCTATCGTAGTTTGTAGTAAGACACGATCACTTCGATCGCCAGTCTATAGAGAGTCGCGAGTGAAGCATTTCTATTCCATCCCTTTGTTCCCCTTTGCCTCTTTAAGGTTCTAGAATGTGTGAGCTAAAAAAGCTAGGTCAATATATAATTTTCGGAACTCTTAATTATTTATGTTATTTCGCTCACATGTAAGCATTGTCCTTCTGATTGCAGGATGTCCCTCTCTCCTCCTTCCCTAGATGCGCTTTGCAAATCGATGAATTCGTATGCTGGAAGGGACAAGATTGTTCGATCTCTCGCATTTATGTCCGCCCTCCAAGCATTCTCCCATCAGCCTCCATCCAAGGAATGGGCTGTGAGTACTATTCATTTTAGCATTGAATCTGAGTGGGGGGGGGGGAATGTAGTGTGGGTCGGACGACTCCAGACATTCCTCATCGACATGAATAATTTGGCAGGCTTTCGCCAAGCAGCTTTCCTCTGCTCGTCTGGTATTCAGACAGTTCAATCATCCTGGTATGATCAAGGGATGTCTCGGATTGATGCAGAAAGCTCCTGAAGATGAGGTTGAGAGGTCAGTTCATGATCAATCGTACTCCTACCGTATCATTCCCTTCCAACAGGTACTGTGCCTACACAGTAACCGGCGTGTACACTGTGTACGGTATCGTCGAATGCGTCGCTTGGTTGGCAGATGCCAAGTTGATAAATGGAGATTCCGTGAAGCTATTCCGATATTGTCTCTATCTGTGGTTGACTGCATTGTTCGCAGGAATAGTGAGACAAGTTAGAGTACTCGTAAGGAAAGGAGAATGGAGTCTAGAAAAGGTATGATTGGTCATTGAAGCTATCTAGGATTTCTGGATATGAAATCTATATTATTTGTGATCCGTGAATAACTGAAACTGTTCACTTTAGGTGAAAGAGGATCTCATGCTCTTGATCTCATTCTGTTGTGATTTTACTTCTGGAGTGAACTCTCTTCCCGCTGGAATGCTCTGGGCCGGTAAACTCCAACCAAAGACTACGGCTAAGTTCTCCCTTATCGCATCTCTTATTGGATTCTACCGTACCTTCTAATTGTCTACAGTATTCTCAATCCTTTCACGTGCATTCCTCTCTCTCTCACTCAGTCACATGTCAGTACGGTCGAATTCATCCCCTTGTGATTCCCATTGTCCCATCCACTCCAAAGAGTACTGTGTATATAGTGCTTATATGATTGTATCGATCGATTTGCCTAGGTAGAACCGATAAATGTGATTAGAATTGCTCACGTGGGAAATTGAGACACAGAACTCTCACAATCAGAAGAGGAATGAGGAGATGACGTCATTGTCTAGGGGAAAGATAGGAAGGGTGATCCCAGAGATCTTTGATTGTTAAGGAACTATAAGTTTATTGGTCGTAATACTTCAAGAAAGAGTGATAAGGCTTTTCCTCGATAAAAAATGCAACTTTTTCCAGATAGGTCAGAGACGAAGTGTGATGGAGAGACGTGAATAAGGAGAAAGAGAAAAAGAAGAATTGAGGTGAGATAGATCAAATTCCATTGTTTAATATGAGTCATTTCTACGTGTCAATAGTCATTCCAGACATTGATCGTTCACTGATCACTCTTTCTTATTTTCAAAACACATCTTTGGTTCTGATCTAGCTTAGTGTTGGCAAATTTCTGTAGATATCTGTTATCTGTATCCTATCAATCTCTTATCCGAAAGAGTTCTACTCATTAGATTCTGCTTTTGGCTCTCTCCTTTTTTATTCATTTTATTGTTTCAATTCGGCTATTGTGTTTAGCGAATTCATTCGAGATGTCTGGTTTCTTACTTCTCTCAATTCTCTCATAGAAAGATCTGTAGTAACAGCTGTAAGTCCGTCTATTATCCCACGTGAGGACATCAAAGAGAGTTCAGAGAGTGGAATAATATAGATAGAGATAGAGTTGTTGAAGGAATGAGAGGATTTGAAGAGAGAATGGGAGAGTGTAAGGAATCAAGAGAGGAGAGAAAGAGAGACGTGGGCTAATGGGATGCAAGTGTTGCTAGGATAGGTCAGCAACGATTTCTCTTCCACGTCCATCAAATTTAGTCTCCTCCAATTTTAGCACTTGTTTTGCCTGTGTTAATTCTTTGATTTCAGATCACTTAACCCTGGGTCATTGATCTATGATGTGCTAGTGAATTGCACATGAAGTGTGCTTTCTTCGATTCAGCGGTCGAATTAGATTGATTTATTCCGTCTCCTAGTGCTTTGTACTCTCTCTGACATTGAGCAAAGAAACATGGAATGAATTATCTCAAGATCTATCCAGTGCAGGAATTGGGAATTGCATCCCCCTTGGCATGAATCGGGAGCAAAAAAAAAAGAGAAATAGAGAAGAGCCGATTGAGGTGGATCAATCTCGATTTAACATCAATCCCATCTCATTTCACTTTCTCTCTATTTTCTTTCCTCGTTTTTTTTTTGGTGTCCCTTCATTCTCCTATTTCTCCCTCATGGTTTATTCTATCTCCTTCTTCTCTCTTCTATCAGCCACGTTTCATCCATTCCATTCTTCCCCCACATTTACTCTCAATCAAGGAGTTTTGGCTTCTTTTGTTTGTTTTTCTCTCCGAGGTTTGGAGGGTTTCTTCTTTTGAGATCGGAAATCCTCTAAGAATTGAAAACTTTCCCTGCCACACTGGCCATGATGACTGTCAGGACGTGATATTTGAAACTAGAATGATAATTTGTCAAGTGAAGTTGTCCTCTCCCCGTCCAGAATGACAATCTTGCATAACTCATTATAATCCCACTCTTGAATCAATGAACATCACTCACACATTTATACAGAAAGCGCAAAGATTTGGAGAAAGAAGTTTCTAACAATTATTTCTATTTTTAATTTAATACAAGCTAGTGAAGGATGATTTGATTTTTTTTTCTGAATCTTATCTGACACCTGTGTAGCTCTTCGAATGGGTAAAAGTAATAATAGTTGAGCTCCCGCCCGGATGATTTCACTATGGAGTCATCATTCAGTTTTCTGACCTCTTTATCCTTCCTTTCACTGACATTCCGACAGGAAATAGAATGATGAAGAGTCCTTCTTATCATGGAAGAAAGTTATCAGTTGTCACTCCCTCCGGGTGTGGCACTCCCTATAAATACTTGAGGCTTCCCCTCATTCTTCGTCTGTTTTTTATCAGTTTGCCGTGTTTGCAGCCCTTCGTTTCTTTATTAGTTTTCCTTCTATTGTCTCTGGAATCTTGCAGAAAAAGTGACGTGTATCTATCTCTGTTTGAGTGTTTTCCGATCCACTAATAGGTCAACAAATAAATAAACTCACGAGAAAGATCAATGACGTGAGATGGATCTCTGTGTGCCATTCTTTGAAGATGTTGTATATAATAGAGGGAATTGTATCAGATCCCATGGTTCTGCTGGTGAAATCTGTTTTGATGGAGGATATCTGAATTATATCTATTTTTCTTCACTTGATAAGATCAGTGTGTTTTCATTTGTTCTTATGGGCGGAGCTTCATTGATTCGCTGCAAAATAGTTGCGTTCATCGGCAATCGCAGTCTATTGTGATTCCATCTGAGCATACACTTGTATCCTTTCTACAGTATCCCCCTTCCGTCATCATCAGTATCTCTTTCCCATCCCAATGAATCTCTCTTCTATCAGATGCGAGTTCTCGTCACAGGCGCAGCTGGATTCATCGGATCGCACACAGTGCTCGAACTGCTCAATGCAGGTAAGGAGAGAGGGATACTGTATGATAGGGAGGGGATTACGGTAGATGGACGGATGGATGGATACAGTATCTCTGCAGGCTATGATGTCATGTGCATCGATAACTTCTCCAATTCGATCTCTGATGAGAAGGGAGAGGTAAGGAGAGAGATTAGATGACACACTTGAGGGAGTGGTCGAAGGGTTAGGATTGTGGATTCAACGTGTATTCTTGCAGGCAGTCTCCCTCACTCGCGTCTCTCTATTGACTGGCAAGCAGATTCCATTCAAGAAGTGTGATGTGTGTGATGAGAAGGAATTGGAAGAGATATTCAAGACGGTAAGCCCTTTCCTATCCTACCGTACTCCTTCCCTTTCCCTCTTCTATCGATTGATTCTTCAGGAGAAGATCGATGCCGTAATTCACTTCGCTGCTCTGAAGGCAGTGGGAGAATCAGTTCAATTGCCACTTGATTACTATAGGAATAATATCGTTGCCAGTCTCAATCTGATCGCTGTGAGTGAGATGGATGATAGGGTAGTAGAAGATGGAGTATTCAGATGTGTAAGAAGTACGCAGTGAGAAACTTCATCTTTTCTTCCTCTGCCACCGTTTATGGAACACCCGAGAAGCTGCCCATTGAGTGAGTACTATTCATGTATTTCTTCCTGTTATTCCTCCTTCCTCGTTCAGTGAGAGCTGTCGTGTGGGAGTGGGCATCACTAATCCATATGGACAGACCAAGTATATGATGGAACAGATATTGAGAGATGTTGGAGCTGCTCCTGGAGAGGTCACAAATCGATTATGCAATTGAAGACTAAATATTGAGAAGTGTTCAATAGGTTTATTGATTCATATCCATTTATTGATTCAATTCCAGAATTGGAATATGATTCTTCTCCGTTACTTCAATCCGGTGGGTGCTCATCCATCGGGAAGAATAGGAGAGGATCCCAAGGGAGTACCCAACAATCTCATGCCTTATGTTTCACAGGTTAGTGATTTTTTTCAAAGCATCATCATCATAGCTAGAACAACATTGTTGGACACTTAATCTGTGATGTTTGTAGGTGGCAATCGGTAAGCTGCCAGTGCTTACAATCTACGGTGATCAATGGGAGACAAAGGATGGAACGGGAGTGAGAGACTTCATACATGTTGTTGATCTGGCTAAAGGACATGTCAAAGCACTTGAGAGAATGGATAAGAAGGGTAAGGGAGAAGGGAAGGAGGAGGAGTGGATCAATCTGTATTGAAGGATCGATCGGAACGGAAGTATTCAATCTGGGAACGGGCACTGGATATTCAGTGAAGGAAATGGTGACTGCAATGGAGAAAGCGAGTGGAAGAACCATTCCGAGCAAGGTGAGAGATAAATGGAAGGAAGGGAGAGGAAGGTTCATTCTCAGGTCGGTCCTCCTCGAGTGGGAGACATTGCGAGTGTGTACTGTGATCCTTCTCTTGCACTCGAGAAATTGGAATGGAAGGTGAGCATCATAGACCGTTTTACCAAGGCGGATCTGTTAAAATTTGTGATCGAAAGTTGTTGTGCTTTTGCATGAAATATATTTGTATTGAAGGCTGAGCTCGGTCTGGAAGAGATGTGTCGTGATCTATGGAAGTGGCAGATCGATAATCCCAATGGATTCCTTGCTGCATAGAGGACCATTGTAATCAGCTAATCACCAATTATATAACCTATTGTACTTTCATGTCTTGCATAGTATCTGTTTGCATTTGTAATGGACCTTTTGTTTTAGCATCTTGTAAGCAGATAGTCTAACTTTTCGATATAATATCGATGTATTGAGTATATAGATAGAGTATTCGTAGACCTTTGTATTTATCATGTGATGACTCTTGCATTCTAAATCCGCATCAATATTATGTCTCCCATTAAAAGTATTTACCCCTCCAATCTTAGCCGAATTCAAGTTTTAATTCCTTGCTAAAATCATTCCTTTTATTCGAATGTCACATGACTAACTCAATAATTCTTGCTAAGAATAAATGTATGATGGCATTGCATCGAAGGGAGGAAAACATCGAATTGATGGTGGTTTGCAACCGAGAGCTATTTATGGGGAACGTACGGATATGGGGGATAGGGTATCGTTCAGATTGTATTGAGTACGGTAGGATGAATATTGCTCTTCTCGGTCATGTTGATGCAGGGAAGACTACACTCGCAAGAGCACTCACTCAGGTTATATTATGAATCATCAATTAATATCTATTCGTGCTGATAACATAGAAAAAGGTAATAGTAGTTCCAATGACTGGTTCTTCAGATAGCATCAACAGCTGCATTCAATCATGCTGAAGGAAGAGAGAACACTATGGATCTAGGGTAATGGAAGCACCCATCCCCTCAATCCCATCCTCTCCCTTATTCAGTTATTCTTCTCTCACAGTAGCTGATCAACGAGTCGTCCTCATCGATTGTCCAGGACACGCAGCATTGATCAGAGCAGTTAGTCGAATACTCTCGTGAGATAGTGAAGTGTCTTCATATTCTCTCTAGGTGATCGCAGCTTCTTCAGTAATCAATGGAGCCATTGTTGTAGTGAGTGGAGTGAAGGGAGTCGAGTCACAGGTCACCTATTCTTCATTTCACATTTTGATAAGATTTGTTCTCTTTCTGTAAGAGTAAGCAATTAATCGATGGAATAAATTTTATTTTCAGACAGCAGAGCATCTCCTTCTCGCTTCTCTCTGTTGTCCTTCTCGAATGGTCGTTGTGATGACGAAGGATGATATCTCAAGTGGAGAACAGGTACGGTAGGGAGCGAAGGGAATCGAGAACTGAAGAGATTACTGTAGATGGAAGCAGCTGAGAAATCAGTGAAACGCGCCTTCAAGACACTCGGAGTTAAGGAGATTCCAAAGATTGTGAGTAAACGTGGAGATGCGAAATATTGAAGAATCGATTGTTTGAGATTAAAGTGAATTTGGCATCTGAGGAGACGAAAGAAGAAGTTGTTAACCGAGTGAAGAAATTGATTGAGGAAATGATCAGTGGAGAGGACGAAGGTATGATAAGATAGAGAGATCAAAGATAAAAATCCATTTCCATGCCCCTCCACTTCCTCTTCAACTTTTCCTTCTCCTCTCATTGCAATCGATCATTGTTTCTCAGTGAAAGGAAAGGGAAGTGTGATGACAGGAAGTGTACTCAATGGACAAATTAAGTTAGTATGGAATATCTTTGTTGAGTCAATTTATTGTTTTTAGAGTTGGTTCTGAAATTGAGATTGGAATCACTAAAGAGCGAAGAAAAGTGAAGGAATTGCAGTCGTGGAAAGAAGGAAGGGATAAGGTCACTTCATTTCGAATTGATTCTCTCAAAAAATCATTTTTGGTTGTAGATTATTCGTGGAGAGAGAGTTGCCCTTCTGGTTTCTTCCCTACAATCTCAAATTAGTCGATGTATTATTGGCCCACCCGGTGAGTTCCCTCTGTCTCTCCTCTCAATACAATATTCCCAGGTGGTCTTTCACCTCTTTCCTCTGTCCGTGCTACAGTTACCATGATTCCCTTCTTTCGATTTACAATCAAAGATGGAGCGAAGGTCAGAGGAAATAATAAGAAAGGAGAATGTAAGATGTATATGCAGATGCATGTCTCATGTGGATACGAGACTGAAATGGCAACCATTCGATTTGGAAGAGAGGAAGAAGATGGGTAAGGAAGGAGATTGGATAGGGATGATGTAATCTCCTTATTTCAGATCATTCGAACTCCTTCCCATTCTCTCCTCTCCCTGTACTGCATTCGTCTCTCTCGCTCGTCCCATTTTCTCCCCTCTCGGATCATTCTATGTTGCATCGAGATTGGAACTACAAGCAAAGGTTACACTTGTCTCATTGTATACATGACCACATTATATTGTAGGGTTGTCGTTTCGCCTTTCACGGTGTTCTTTCTTCAGTGGAGAGTGGACCTCCCCGATTCTTCTCTCGTCAAAGGAGAGAAGGAGAGGTAATAGGAAGGAAGGAGGCCTCTCCCGTCCCCATGGTTGAGTACAGTAATCATTGTAAGGTTGAACGAGTGCACGATAGTCGAACACTCATTGTGAAGAATCTATTCAAGAAGGAGACGAAGCAGAGTCTATTCACTGCTATGGAAGTAAGACAGAGGGAGAGAGAGCATTGCGAACAGTCACTTCCTCTTTCAAAGAATACACACTTTTCTGAACTCGTTTTCCTCAGAATTCTGGTCAACGACCGATTTCCCGGCATTCAGAGTGTCATACTTTTGTGTCTCAGGTGCGTCTCTCATCGGGATCAATAGGAAAGATCGAAGGACCATTTGGAGCATCGGGAAAGACGAGAGTGATATTAAATGAGAGTTTGAAGGAAGAAGAAAAGAAGAAAATGGAGGAAGGAGGAGTAAAGGTGAACTGGAATAGAGATGTCATAGTGTGAATGATTATCTTATAGGTGTATCTCCATCTGAAGAAATGGTTGAATGATCGATCAATGACTGGATATTTACCAGACAAATTGGAAGAAGAAGATGAGAAATCCATCTAGACTTTTCTATATTTATCTTTCCTAGATTGTTCATGTGATGAATGCGTAGATGCTTAATTGTACACAAGGGAATATCCGAATAGTAAGGCTACGGGAATGTTATACGGGTTGTTCATTCATCATGATAAAGTTATGATCTTTAATAGACTTTCGATTCGAATAAACTTCGTTCTTTGCGGACTACAGTTATCTCCATTCATCTTCCATCTACCTGCCTGATCTTTGATCTCTCTTCTCAGAATGTTCAATCTCCGTCGTGTTATTCCGACGATTTGTCGATTGGAGACGTCTTTCTCCCGTCTCGCTCCTCTCTCTACAGTACTCCCTTCGAGGACTACCGTACCCCTCCAAATCGTGTCGAGACCAATCTCAACATCGACTACGGTATGGAAGAAGAAAGAAGTAATCGATAAAGAAGAGGAGAATGATGAAGATGATGATGGACTTCCGAGGGATTACAAGAAGAAAACTATCAAGGTACTGAAGAGGTTCAGTCTTATTTTTATATGTGAATATTTTTGCAGATTGGTAGTAGAAGACTGGACACTTTTGTAGCAAAATCAGCAGGAGTTCCCAGTTCGTCAGTATTTTTAAAAAAATCTTTCTTTGTTCCATTAATTTATGTTGTCTCTATGCATGTGCAGTACCGTAATGGTAGAAGTTAATTAGTAAAATGAAATATTTCGAAAATTAATTGAATGAATTTCAGTCAAGCCGAGAAGCTGGTTCTGAGTGGAAAAGTGCGAGTGAATGAAGAGAAAACATCTAAGAAAGCGTATAATGTGAGATAGTTTATGAGTATACTGTAGACTATCTATTGATTGTTCAGGTACAAAAGGGAGATTCGATTGATATTTGGCAAGAAGTGTGTGAGGATAATGCAGAGTTGGCATATGCAATCAGAGTAGAGGTAAGTGAATAGGATGAGAGAGGAGGATTTTCTTATTCCATTACAGGTCAAAGATTACGAAGTAACCAGTGCTGGCTACGATATTCACGTTCATTCGTGGAAGAAATTCCTTGTTGATAATTGGCGCTAATCAGAAGAAGACTGAAGGAAGAAGAGGGATAATGATGGAGTAGAGAAGACCCTCTGATATTGTATATGTTAGTTATCTATTTTGAAGTATCCTTAGTATATCGTAGTTACGGTTCTCTCGTTGTTTGCTGTTTTCGAGAGAAATCCCGAAATAAAATAGTAATTTCCAAAGAATTAGTTTCATGTATAATAGATTATCGTGCGAATAACATTGGACACTATAGGTACACGACTCTAAACGGGTTTATCTCACAACGCAAGTATTCTACAATCGTAATATACTACTATTCATTTTTCGATGATTGTAATAATGCTAGGACAAAAGATCAACTGGTGGAAAGGAAAGTGGATAGGAACTGACAAGTCTAATGGACAATTATGAATATAGTTGAATAAGAGAGGGATAGGGAAGTGGGAGATGGAAGAGAGGACAGAAGGAGGAGGAGTGAGGTGAATTATTGAGTGATTGATAGATACTTCTTTTCCTTCTTTCCCTGCTTCTCTTCTCTTACTTGTTCCTGTAATCGTGAGTTCATTCATAACGTGTTCATCTCTCTTTTCACTCACACTTCTTCCTTTACATCCACTCGAGGGAAGACGACTCTACCTCGAAGAGACAACTCAACGGGGGTCTGAAGAATACATGAATCATATCAACACACCAGGTAAGAGATTACTCACCTTTTCGAACGATTCTTCGGGAGTTCCGAAATCGGGGCAGACGTAGAGTCTGAAGGTGTGAATCTCGCCCTAAAAACAGTTGATGAGAGAGTATATGTAAAATAAGGCTAACCGCTCTAAGATGATGATCACGAAGCATCAAAGGGATTATGGTCGTGTCTTGCGCTCTAAGGGTGTGGAATGGACGGAGAGTGTACATTGCGGTTCCACGGAACATGAGCTGTGAAGTGTTTAATTAATTGAGTTCATAGTGTTGAATGCATTACCTGGCTATGCAGTGATTCATGGTGTTTATTTTCGACGTTCAAGAGTACACGAGGAGTGGATCCCTCTTGAGTTGGGAATACCACCTGAATTGGGGGAATATTCTCATGAAGAAGGAAAATGAATCAAACCTTAGTTTCAAGAAGAGAGACTCTGCTCCTCCACTCTGGAGTCAATTCTACTGCGAAAGTATCCATTACCCTCAATGGTGATCATTCTTCAATTTGTTGAATGTAGACTAAGAAACTGGGATAGTAATAGAGGGAGAATGGTGAAGAGAAGAGATGAGGGCCAAAAGTATAAATGTATAAAGAGAACGGTGAATTCTCTTCTTTTGCGATGGAAGAGAGGGGGGCATGGGAGAAGAAAAAGAGAGAAGTGAGATAATCAGTTGTATTGGATAGACACCAAATGTATCAGAAATAAAGCCAGTACATTGTTATCAAAATACTTTTATATATATTCGATTAATTGTACAAATAAAACGAGAGTCTTCTCATTTGGTCCACGAAACAAATGAATCAATATCAAGACGATTTGATTGGTAGAGGAGAATGAATTGAATATCGGATGAAAAGAGAAGTTGAGATGAGACAGTTGCGAGCAGCGATATCACGATGAATTATGTTATTCAGATGTAGATAGTTAATCCCTTCCGCTGCCTGAATCAGGGAACGATTACGGACTTGAGGGTACGGTAGAGATACGGTAGATCACGGGACTACAGTATACCTCTTGCATGTAAATTATCTTCTCCAGCATATTGATCGATCGACTCTCTTCTCCAAGTGGCTGCAAGATGACAGAAGTGAGATACAGCAGCTACTAACACCACATTGAGTATTCATATGGAATCGTACCTGAGGAGGTCGCCACCCGCACAAAATTTCATGAGCACGAGGGTGGGCGGATGGTTGATAGCCAGACCGTAGCACTGTAAGGTATACGGTAGATCACGTTATGGTAGCGTAATCAGAACTGAGCTACAGTATCTACAGTATATGTACCTCTACAATATTGTCGTGTCGGACCTTGGCTGTTATCGACGCCTCCTTCATCAATTCCTTTCGTGCTAGCTGAGAAAAGGTACTGTAATGATGGACTGGCTACCCTGAAACCGTATACCTGGATGGCGTCGTCACCAGCATTTTTATCGATTATTGTCGCTTTGATGGCGACTTTGACAGTCTCTCCTTTCTTCATCCTGATTGTGCCTGAGTATCAATGGATTACGGTAAAATCAGAGTATATGTATATTACAGTAGGACTGCACAGATTGATTTAAGAATGACCATTACAAAATTGACTCATCACCTACAACGGTAGGAATGCCCTGCAATACCCTATGCTACCGTAACCATTACCGTACTCTTACCTTTGTACATATTTCCAAAGTTGCCACTACCGATCAAATCCGAGTCCTTATACATGGCGTCCTCGTGCATGTACATCCATGATGGCCGACAGATCGGATTCTTCAACTTGAGAGTCTTTGCAGGAGCATCACACTGCAAAGGGGTACGGTAAGAATACTGTAATGGCACTGTAAAGGAACGATATCTCATCGTATCTCTTCCTGTTTCATAAATGTTCTCAGAAGCTGCCATGGAGACGCTACCGTACTCTCTACACTAATGGAATCTCAATCTACCGTACTCTGTAGTAGTCCACTAAGTCGACGACCGTATCGAATCTCTTGACTACCGCCTGAGGATCACGATGAGCGATATGCCACTTTCCGTCACATCTGCAATGAGGTACCATCTGATCATCCTACTCAAGGCGATCCCAAGGACATCAACGATACTTTCGAGGCATCCGGGGTACTGTAGTCGGCATAAGGAGATACCAAGGAGTTCCCCGGATTACTATACCACGATTGCCCTGACTACCGTACTCACCTCAGAGTGACATTGACAGTCTTCTTATGATCGTCCATGGCCGTGATTACTATGTCCGTGTCTGGGCCAGTGTCCGTGGAGCGCACAAGGAAATCGCCCGGAAGAGATCTCTAATGAAATGAAAATGATCTCCATTGATTACAATTCGAAGAAAATAAAAGATCAATGATCAGTCTCCCTCTGATCCGAATGAAGATTCGACGTCTGCAAAGAGAAAAAAGATCAACCCTCCCCCCCCCTCCTCCCCCTCATGCCCCGCCCCTTCCTTTCCAATACCTATGAGATGATTATTGACCAATTTCCTTCTTGTTTCTCTTCCCAATAGAATATATTTCTCAAAGATCAACTCCCTTCCCTCTTCTTCCCCTCCCTACCTGTAAAAGATGATCTTTGATCTCTCACCTTCCTTGTTTTCTCTTCACAAAATGAAAACTTCTCCATGGAATTCAACTTGTGTAAAGATCAAAGATTAACTCCCCGTCCTTCCCCGCCCCTTCCTTACCTGTAGAGATGATCCTCGACCAATTTCCTCCTTGTTGCTCTTCACTAACGGGATCTCCTCTTCTAAGTGGAATTCAAGTTCTGTAAAGATCAAAGATCAACGAGAATGGAAGAAGAATAGAGCAAGGTTAATACGATGAATATAGTAAATAGATAATGAACAATTCGAAATGAGAGATCATGGTTCTATAAAATCTGTAAGTAGGACTTAGATAGACGAGGAATGGGAATTTGCATGTTCGAAACATGCAAATGGACTGAGATCAATCGGACAGGAAAGATTCCATCCGCTAGACGAAGAAGATTAGCATGCTAATAACCCTCATCGTCTATCACTAGGTTGCCTGTTATATGTTTTTCATGAATATTCTGTCTTTCTAGTTCTTTCAGAGTGGTCGAAGAATAAATATATGTGATCACTGAACTGTCTTCAATTACTTGAATAAGAGAATTAAGTGCACTATAGATTATTGAGAACGGTTTCTTCAATGAAGAGTGGGTATACTCTCGCAGGTCAACGATTGTGAAGCAACAAAAGCCGGCCAAGATATTTTCATTAATTATTTTTATGTTCATTAATCGAAGAAGTTTCTCATTGATAATTGGCGCTAATCATAGGAAATCTCTGAGGAGGATCGGAGGAAGAAATATGCAGATGGAATAATGAAGACCCACTGATATTGTAAATGTACGTTATCTATTCCAGTGTCATTAGTAGATTGTAGTTACGGTTCTCTGATTGTTTTTGCTCTGTTTTCGAGGGAAGACCTGATGTATAAATTTTCAAAGAATTAGTGGAAGCCTCTCATGCAGAATAGAAAAGAAGAAATCTTTCGTTTTCCTGTAGATTCCCGAACAATACTTCTAAACTTTTTTCATTTTTATAGATTGAATCGAAAACTGTCATTTCTTCAGGAGAATTACACGGACAAAATATTCTGTTTGGATTCGATGGAGTCGTAGGTCGATGGGAAATGAAGAATTTGGTCAGGTACGTCTGAGTCATACGTAGCCAATTCAGATGAAACTTTGTTGAAATATGAGTCGACCCACCTCTTTTTAGCTTCCTCGTTTAGATCATAAGCAAATAATGATGATGCGACAATCCGGGTGGGTGTTGGACTTATCACTACTTATTTATCACTACTCATCACTCTGTGCTTTTCTGAAGGATAGCCTGGAAAGACGGACCTTTTTTCTACAGAGAGTTCCGATTTGCAAGGATGAATTATTAATGTGACTTCCTCCCACTCCGATTCCCTCCTCCATTCTCTCTATTCATCAAAGGACTTCTACTTAAAACGAAATAAATCTCACGAGCTGTCACTAAAATAGTGTGGAATGGGCTTGAATATTGGTGTGGGTGGACGAGGAAGAGAAGGAATGAAGTAGCCCCCCTCTCCCTCAAGAGACCATTCGCCCCCCCCCCTCTTCTCTGTCTATCCATTGGTGCCCCCTTTGGGAAGTGATCTCACTCCATTCATTGTCACGTGGTTCTCTAATGAAATGGACACATACAAAACAAGGAATCTTCCATATTTCACTGAAATGGAAAAGAGAAGAAATGATATATTCATTGAAAACCAGTGAAATTCCATCAGCCGCTCGTATATCAAAATCTCCTTTCATTTCTCATGACTCGCAACATTGAGAGAGAACGAAAACAAACTGAAACCAAACAGGTATGAACCATTCTGAGAAGAGTTAGATGAGTTATTGAGATGTCTAGATGCTCCTGAGCTGAGAGAAGGATGATGAAGAGTAATCCTTCTTTAGATTCTGAGAGTAATCCTTCTTTAGACTCATTGAGAAGGACTTTCACTAATGCCTGTGGTACGGTAGTCCAGATATTTTCCATTTGGCCAAAGAGCAAAAATAAGTTTATCCCGAGAGTACAAAAACAAGAGATATTGAGGTAAGAAGTGTAAAATGGCGGATATCTATTGGAGACGAAGGTTCTTTTCATTGTTTCCGTAGTGATTGTGGGCGATTGACGGAGAAAGGAGAAATTATTCTCGTTATTGTCAAAAGGAGATTTCAGATATCTGATGCAACTTGAAACAACTGAGTGGAAAATAATTAGCGTTGTTGCAAAGGTCTCGAGTGCAAAATGGATCATCTATGGATGAGTGGACAAAAAAGAGAGAAAGAACGTCCAATGGATTTCTTCCACCCTCGCTTTCATCAGAATAATTCATTATTAGGAATACTCACTGTGGGTGGATAGTCTAACGAAAGCAAGTCACGAATTGGATTACGTTGAAAACAAGAGAAGAATAAGTCTCGACGAGGGGGTGTGTAAGTGACACGATTGCCCTTTTAGATGGACCAATTGTAATGAAGTAGAAGGAATATGACGACATCTTCCTTCTTCTGACGAATAAGTGTGAACAGTGGTGAAGAATGAATATGTTCAAGTATCTCCACTGTATTCACCATTGTATTCCATCTGCACGCACAGAATGTTCCCTGTTGATGGATAGCACGAGAACGATTTGCCATAACCACAGTCATTCCGCCTTCGCCCATTTCTCGATAGTGTGCATGTCTTACAACTTATGCATTCACATGGTCTCATTCCTTGTGTAGACATCAACTGTTCCCTTATATCTACTCGTGACTTCTTCCTCCCTGTACCTCCATTCTATGGATTGGAAGAGACAAATGGGAGGTGCTCGAAAAGGTTGGACAAGATTGATATGAGGGATTCCGAAAGGAGGCGGAGGAAGAGTACATGGAATGGGGAGAATGAGCTATGGGGGAAGTAAGCTCCGCCCCCTTTGTGACTCCTCCCCCCTCACCGATTCTCAGCCCTTCCATTCATTCATTTCGACCGGCAGACAAGTCGATCGCAACCAATTCATCTTCCAAGGTGAGTCATCTCCCTTCCCATGACCTATTGATGATGTAATTGATAGATGCACTCTCGATCTTCCTCTTCCCTTCTCATACAGACAGCCGTCGCCCTCACAGTACTCGCTATGCTCACTACGGTAAGATTGAAGGGATACGGTATTGAGGGTACGGTAGGAGTACGATGGGTCACACACTTGATTGTCTGTCTTATTGTGCCGCTTGCCCGATTATCGGCTACACGATCTAATTGAATGGGCAATCGTAGTGAGTGAGAATAGGAGGAAATGAGTCCTGTGAAGAGAAGGAAGGAGAGAAGTGAGGGAGGGAATGACGTGATCTTTGATCGACCATTGATATTGAGACTTCATCTATTCGTAATGTAGACACACACATCATAGTGCTTCATTTAGTGTGAAACAATGTAATACGATCGGATAGGGTGGGGGCTATTTTGAGAGAGAGGAATCAACGTGTGAAGTGGTCGAAGACACGCGATTATAAGGGACTTCCCCCAGTCTCTCAACTGCTTCTCTCTCTACTCCACTCGAGACAATGGAACGTTGTGACGAGAGATTGAAATGACGAACTTTCTCATAATCGGTCATCTTCAGAGTGTATCGGCCGCCTCCTATGGACGATTTCTGATTCCCGTTGGGAAACGAGCCTTCGATTCATTCGTGAGTGCTCACTTTACCTTATTGGGAGTAGGTCAAAGGGGAGGGGACAGGAAGGGGCACACGTCTGTCCTTCTCGTCCTTCTTTTACGCAGTCACAAGTTGGCAATGTTGATGGACATGTGAAGAAATGAACAGGGAAAAGGAAGGGAGAAACACAAGAGGAAATATTTGGAATTTCGTATAAAATGCGCCTCTTGGGATGTCTGGAATAAGTGAAAACATGGACGAAATTCTTCCTAAAACTTCCGAGATATTTTTAGACTAGAGCTTGTTCAACTTGTTAACTTTACTGCGGAATCAATTATGAACGTTTTTCGAAGGGGTCTTCCCTGAAAACATTACACAGTTGACAAGAAAGATGATTAGAATCAATGTCAATGATTCACGATTCATGCATCATTATAACAAAATAATTTTAAATGAAGCAATTGTGAAAGAGATGTTCATTGGTAATGAATAATTCTGCAACTTCAATGAATCACGAAATTTCGCGATCAAAACATTTTTCAATTATCGTAATTTCGATAGTTGAGAGATGAGAGGAGTGTCATTAAAATTCTACAATAATATTTTTGTTGCAGGGAAGTTCGAGCTTCGGTGGCTTCGACAAACGGAGTTTTGATACATTTGTAAGTAAATTGTGTGTGTTGTTGTCTGTGTCTGTTCTTGGGACTCGTTAGAATGTATCGGAGGAGTGGGAAGAGATCTATAAGAGACATCCGAGAAGGTTTCGAGAGAAATAGAGAATGAGATAGTCATTAGGCAGTTGAGAGATGGGAATATGAGAAGATTACGGTAAGATATGTCATCCTCATTCTCAAGGGAAGGGAATGAAGAATTGATGTGCCAATGGTAGTTCATTCTCGTAGGTAGAGGAGAAGCATGAGAATAGAAGATAGATGGGATTGATAGATAGACGGAAGAGTGAATACTCTGATTGACGGGAATGATGTCATCCCTTATATGTAAATCTCTTCTTCCTGTCTATATTCTTCTCATCTTCAATCTATAATAGTTTGATGTCGTTCGGTCGTCATCGTAAAAATGATCATTAGGTCTCGTTTTCGTAGAGGGTGGGCGAGAGGCAGGGAGGGAGAGGGAGAGAGAGAGAGGGAGGAAGTCCTTCCCTGTCTATATCCTTTCAAAATATTGAATTGAGACTCAAAGTGAGAGTAGTCCGTTGAATGGACTATGAGATGAGACTAATCAGAAGATCATCATTCATTAATTTCAGGGCGGAGTTCGATTCTCTCCTCTCGAGAAACGAGCATTCGACACTGTGGTACGTGTTTTTAACTCTTCATTCTGATACGAATGTTGAAGAGTAGTAACAACGTGATTGACTTCGTTATTTCCTCATTTGAACACATCACTCCTCTCCTTCTCCTCCTCCTTCTTCTCCTTTCCTTCTTTCCCACCCTACCCATTCGCCTCCGCACCAAAAATCCCTTCGTAATTAGGCGAGACCGGTGGACCGTAAGAGAAAAGTCGGTTCTGTTTTGGCCCCTTCTGGAGAGACAGTATAAAGAGAGGGGGATGTACTTGAAGGAAAGGGAGAAGATCATGGGATGACTGGGACAAACGATGACAATGAAAGGGACTGTAGATAGGGGATCAGTGAAGAACACTTACAGTATTCGATATAATGAGTTATGATGAAATGTAGACAATCAGCATGGGAATAGACGGAATAGATCATGAGATGGCTAAGTTAGGAGTGGGAGGGGGAGGAGGAGGAAGAGGAGGAGGTGTAATGGGAGTGTGTAGGCAACATTGTTATCGCTTCTCTCGGGAGAGATATCTCTCAGTTTAGAATAGAAAGAGAAAAAAAAGATGGGATGAAATTGAGTTTGATGAGCTAAGCGAAGCGGACTCTGTCTCGTCACTATTACGATTGAACCAATTGTGGAGTCCTTACCCACGAATGTTTCCAATCTCATTCTGGTATAGAATGGAGACAACAAATAAACTAGACGAAAGATGAGGGGGATGATACAATTGATAGATAGGAAAATGAATGGAATGAATTCATTCTTTCAGGGAAATTCTGGATTCTTCGGTCTCGACAAACGAGCATTCGACTCTTTCGTGAGTGATCTACCCTTTGAATGATGATACGCAGTTGAGAGAGTTCATAATCCTACCACGAGGAAAATGAGAGTTCAGAGTAGAGAGAGAGAGTCTAGTCTATGAAATATTAGGAGATACGTCACTCAAAAGTTTAGTCTTGAAAGTTTCGGCCTCCAGGGATTCAAAGAGTTTCAATCGTGAGAGAAGAAAAAAAAGGATCATTCATCTTGCATTGAGGGTGAGAGGAAACGCCTACTCAAAAGGAAGGGAAATGAAAGTGCGAGAGAAGATTGTTAGATTACATAATGAACATGAGTCTACAGGAAATTGAATAATGAAGATACATCATCAAATGATTATTTCAGGGCAGTGGATTCGGTGGCTTCGATAGGAGAAAGTAACAGTATCGATAGATGAGACGGATCCCAATACCATTTACAATTAGATTGATTTCTACCGTACCCGGTTGATCTTTGATCTTTTCCGTCCCCACATTTCAGCTCAGATTTGTTCGCCAATTGTGTGTAATCATTGAATAAATCGATCATTTCCGTTTTTGTCTTTTGCTGTACAACATGCTCGTGATTAATGTTTTCCTGGAAGTTTTTTCTTTGGAATGTTTTCTTGGAAACGATTGGTGCGGTCTACCGGACACATGTTAGTAGAAAATAGAATTGCGCAATGTCTATTTCCAGAAGGTCCAATTTTTGTATAACTATCACATTTATAAGTCCAAAATACAAATGTGACATATACAAATGGCCCAGTCCAAGACAACAGAAAACAAGTGAATACGGAAAGAACATATTATGGAGAAGAAGCCAAACAAATGATAGGGAATGATTAGACAAAATTGTGAATAGAGGAAATCGGAGGCTGTCTACATAATCAGTGATAAATATAGTGATAAATCTTCTCTATTTACATACTCTTTTACTTCTTCTTCTTGTTCTTCTTTCCTCCAGCAGAGGCCGACGGAGCCACTGCCGCTCCTCCCTACAATTACAATTACTAATTATTCTACATTTAAGAAAATTACGACGCTATCGATAACCTAATAATTGTATTCAAAATTTGAAATTTGAAACAAATTCGTAAAATAGGCAGAACAGAGACCACTGTACAGATAGGATTAATTAATTCTTGCAGTATTTCTTTGTATTTGAGCTTACGACGTTATCCCCTTCTGTTTTGCACGATGGACAACGTATGAATTCACACAGTCTGTCATGTGACTCATTCTCATGACCAAATGGTAGTCTGAGGGGGTAGGGGAATAGCTTTATTAGCTTCGTTGTTACTGGTTGCGCCTTTGAATGCATCGTACAGGGGAGAGAGAAATGACGACCATTCGTCAGTGATTGTCTCTTCTTATTTTGAGACAAGGTTTCTAGTGAGGGAAGGAACGCAAGCGACGTACTTAATGAGATGGTCAATGACCATTCTTAGAGAAACCCGAACGGGAAAAACCATTGTGTTGAGGGACCCGAATACGTCAACGGAAGGTATTTTAATTCCGGATGTTTGTTCGGGTGGTTCAGATCATTGCAAATTCGTACCGCAGCGGCACCAGTGCGAGTCTTCAGCTTGGGAATCAGACCAGCGATGTATCGGAAGAGAGCCAGTCGATTGGGAACTTCCGCATTCACCGGAGTTCCGTCGTCCTAAACTTATGAATGAGAGCATACGAGAAGCTAACAAAGGAAATTATCTTTTCTGAGAAAAAATCGATATTAAAATATGCGTTAAAACTGACATTCTTGAGTTGTACTCTGATTCTTCCCATCAATAGACCATTGTCTCGTTCGGGATCACGAGGATGAAGCTTACGCTGACAAGAACTTTAATAATATCGTGAGAGAAATTCGTGTTGCAATTTGTGTTCATAAATCGTTCATAGTCCTCCGAACATTGTATTCAGAAACGAGTCCACTCAGCTATTTTAGAAGACAATATTAGGGCAATTTCTACATAAATAAACCAGGAAGCGAAAGACAGAAATACCTCAGCGGCGACTTTGAAGCCTCCGTTGTTTACAATCATAAGGATCTCTTCGACAGTAGGATCCGCAACTGCCTGAAACATATAACCTCTTTGAACGCCGTTGTATCGGAATGTAAGCAATTGTAAATGCAAATTAATTCAATATAAAACGGGCATAGCTACTAGACATATAGAAAAGTAACTCACGAGTTGTTTGCTAATCTTTCTTCCTTCACCGGTTGACTTCTTATTGTTAAGATAACAGGGGTATACGACGACCCATCTGGATATATCCGAGTGGGGTTTTGAACTAATCGTCGCCATTTTCGAGAGCAATAACGAAAACAGTGAAGAAAGTTGGCAGACTACTTCGTGGTGTGGTCAGAGTGTACTGACGCTTTGTGTGCTTTAATCGACTCCTTTTTCTCGGTGTGCCTGAATTATGAAACCTTTCCATTTTTCATCATTTTCCGTTTTATCAGTGATTTATCGTATTATTTACCCGTTATTTAGTTACAGATGTGGCGCTTGGGGCCACGCTTAGCCTCGGTAAACGGAGGCCTCCGGGCATCCTCAAAAGTACAAGGAATTCAATGTCTTTGCTTTTCGTCCACGACACCCTCTTCTTCGAAAGTAAGTCTAATCAGTTCATTATCGGTTATTTCCGCTTATTCTTACGCTCAATTAATACTTGTAGCAAACTGCGTCTTAATTTGAGAATTCATGCTTAATATCTTTCTATTTTTCTAGGAAGCTCCTGTTCTCACTGCAAGCGAGGCGGCTCGTTTCCTGAGCAAGGACAAGAAATCAGAAGAACGAATCGTCGAGGCCCTCACTCGATTCGCATCTAATCCATTCGGCAAGTTCGGACTCAGCGGAGATGCGAAGAAGACTGGTGAGTGTCTGAGTTGCATCATCTTATCGTCATTCCATGTCTTTCGATGTGAACGATCTACTCATTTTTTCTTTTTTTCTGCTGCTTTGTTTTAATGTCAAATGTATATTATTTAGATTCGAAAGAAGCTTCTAGTAGCAGATCTGATAGCTCTAAAAGCTCGGATAAGAAGGGTGATGGCAAGAAGAATGCTGCGGCTGACGAAAAGGAACCGTAAGTATATATAATTCACATATTTTGTTATGCTCATCTATATGTGTAATTTTCAGTAACAACTATGTGAATATGGCAATCGCTGGTGCCGCTCTCGTTGTTGTCTATCTAGTTGTCGATTACAATTCATACAAGGAGATCTCATGGAAGGAATTCTACTCAGATTTCCTCGAAGCAGGACTGGTTAGTTAAAAGTCTCAAACATTCTGCTTATATTTATGTGTCTTGGGTAAAGGAATCTATTGATATAAGTCACTTAAACCATTTGTAGGTGGAGCGATTGGAAGTAGTGGATAAGAGATGGGTTCGAGTCGTCGGCAATTCCAGCAAGCATCCTGGAGTAAGCCATTATTCCTTTGTTCAACTCATTCCAGAATTGTTAAATATTATCTATTGATATTTTGTAACTTTGCAACTTGAGCAATATCCAATTGCTCAATACTTTGTAGTTGACGTGTTACTTCAACATCGGAAGTGTGGACACTTTCGAGAGATCTCTTGCTGCTGCTCAACATCATCTCGGAACTGAAACTGAACAACAGATTCCTGTTCTCTACAAAACTGAATTCGATCTGTGAGTTGACTACTCTTTCCTCTAGTTTGTAGTCTAGATCAGAAGAGCTTTTTCTTTGCTCTCTTCTTGCGAGGTTGTTAGTATGTTACTTTCTCGGGGATGCGAGGGTTGTGAAATAGATCATCGTTTGATTATTTCAGATTGACTATGAATTAGTTCTTATTTTCAGGAAGCGAGAGATTCCGACCCTTCTGAGTGCTGCATTCCCTCTTCTCTTCGGATACTACATCTACCGTATGCTGAAGGGAGGAGGAGCTCCTGGTGGAGGTGAGAGGGAACAGGGCGATATTGTTGGAAAAAAAAAGATAGTCGGAGCTACAGCTTTGACAATTCCGATTGTATGGATTATTCAAATGGTTTCCATTATAGCGGGTGGTCGTGGTGGTGGAGGAGGACTGGGAGGAATGTTCGGAGGATTCGGAAATAGTACTGCTAGAGTTATCAATAAGGAGGATATCAAGGTTGCATTCAAGGTATGCCTTTCTTTCATGATTGAAGCGGAAATATGGATAGTGTAACCAGCTATAATGAAAAATATTGCTTGTAGGATGTGGCCGGTTGTGAGGAGGCAAAGATCGAGATCATGGAATTCGTCAACTTCCTTAAGAATCCCCAACAGTACAAGGATCTTGGAGCGAAGATTCCCAAGGTGAGACACTACTTATTTCATAGTTATGATGTTTCATTAAACGAGTTATCCTTGAGGGAGCTATATTGACTGGTCCTCCTGGAACGGGAAAGACTCTTCTAGCGAAGGCAACTGCAGGAGAGGCAAATGTTCCTTTCATCACTGTTTCTGGATCGGAATTCCTCGAAATGTTCGTTGGAGTTGGACCTGCCAGAGTGAGTAAAATTATTGTTTTTTTTCTGATCTTTCATAGCCAGAATCTCATGTACTTCATGTTACATCAAATATATTGTATGTCGTCATTAATAAGACGTTCCTTTCAGGTGCGTGATATGTTCGCCATGGCTCGTAAGAACTCTCCTTGCATTCTCTTCATCGATGAGATCGATGCAGTAGGAAGAAAGAGAGGAGGAAAGGGTGGAATGGGAGGACATTCGGAACAGGAAAATACTCTCAATCAACTACTCGTTGAGATGGACGGTTTGTATATTTATATTTATGTCTAATGGTTTGGATTATTGAGTTGAAGATATTATAAAATTGATTTATAATGCCATTTTTTGAGGTTTCTCAACTGATGAATCTTCTGTGATAGTGATGGCAGCTACAAACAGAGTGGACATTCTTGATTCGGCCCTTCTCAGACCGGGAAGATTCGATAGACAAATCTATGTTCCTGTTCCTGATATCAAGGTACGCGTCGTCAATTTGATTACCATCGGTTTTCAGTAATTGAATAATGTAATTGTAGGGTCGTGCATCGATCTTCCGTGTGCATCTCGGCCCTCTCAGAACTTCCCTCGATAAGGTACGAGAGATTATACCATTCTTTTTTTTTACCGTTGTAGGCCTGTTTGCGCTTATTTCATTATGTATATGGGTATTGCAGCTGGAGCTCTCTCGCAAGCTGTCTGCCCACACTCCTGGATTCTCTGGTGAGTTATTCTCAATTTAGTAGCAATTGATGAATATTCCATGGGTTTGTGATCACCAGTATAAATAATGGTGTTTGAAGGTGCCGATATCGCCAATGTGTGTAATGAAGCGGCACTCGTTGCAGCAAGAGATGCTAATCAGGTAACGAAATTGACGAATTATCATTTCCATTCTATCGTTTTGCAGGAGATTTCCCTCAAGAACTTTGAGCAGGCCATCGAGAGAGTTGTGGCTGGTATGGAGAAGAAGAGTCAGGTAACAATTTCTTATTTCTCACTTTCTATTTTCTTTCTTTTTTCTGACACTGAAGTTGATAAATATAAGGTGAAAACAAGTGATAAATGTTATCTTCGGTCAGGTTCTCCAACCGGAGGAGAAGAAGACGGTAGCGTATCACGAGGCAGGTCATGCCATTGCTGGATGGTATCTCGAGTATGCTGATCCCCTTCTCAAGGTCTCCATTATTCCCAGAGGAAAGGTACTGTGAAGAGAAGGAGGAGGGGACTGAAGTATGATATTGTGATTACAGGGATTGGGATACGCTCAATACCTTCCGAAGGAGCAATATCTGTACTCGAAGGAGCAGATACTCGATAGAATGTGTATGACCCTCGGAGGAAGGTTTGTTATGCAATCAATTCAAACAAACAAGCAACAAGCCTTTTTCAGAGTAGCTGAAGAGATCTTCTTCTCTCGTATCACAACGGGAGCTCAGGATGATCTCCAGAAGATCACTCAGATGGCATACTCACAGGTACTGTTGAATTATTGACATTGATGGATATTTATAATCCCTGGTTCTTGCAGGTGGTAAAGTACGGTATGTCAGCCAAGGTCGGCCCTCTCTCCTTCGAGACTGCACAACCTGGTTAGTCAGAGTATACGCATTTATTAACACGATGGATGAAATCTCAAAACGAATTATTATAGGCGAGATGGCATTCGACAAGCCTTACTCTGAATCGACCGCCCAATTGATTGATCAGGAAGTGAGTAGACAATGTGGTAGAGAAAGGTACAGTCCATTTGTAGGTGCGTGATATCGTGAATGGAGCACTACAGAGAACGAGAGAATTGTTGTTGAGTAAGAGAGATGAAATCGAGAAGGTTAGTCATCATTTTACATTAATGACGATGGTTAATATTGCATATGTTTAAGGTTGCTCTTCGTCTTCTTGAGAAGGAAGTTCTCGCTAGAGGAGATATGATTGAATTACTCGGTCCACGACCATTCCTCGAGAAACATACTTATGAAGAGATGGTTGCAGGTACTGTACTCATTCACACTATTAACACTCATTTATTGATGACCACATTTATTATCAACTCATTCACAATAGTTCCTTTTCATTGATTGACAATGGCTATTGTATCTATTGTAGGCACGGGTGGAATGGATGAGGACACTTCACTGCCAGAGGGACTCAAAAGCTGGAATGAAGCCAAGGAAAAGCCAAAAGAGGCCGATACCAAGGCTTAGACTACCGTAATCCAGCAAGAGGTTATGGTAGATAATACCGTAGCCTCTCGATTATAGTAGGAAATAGTGTGTAATTAGTTGTTTCTCTATTTGTTATCAGTTCTGCTATTGATCGATAGTGGAGAATCTCATTCGCATAGCTGTAATAGTCAAGAGCGGTGATTATTGATTGATCTAGTGAATTATCTGCTATTCTTGATCGAGTTTGTGATCTTCCATCGATCCTTCTAGGAATGTTTCATGTTCTCTCTTATTTCCCATTTACTAGCTACTAGTAATTCACCAAGTGATTTACTCAGTGGTCATTCTAACATCCATCAATTTCTTAATGTGTAAATGAATAGATGACGCGTCCGAGTCCATTATTTTTCAGATATTGTTATCTTCTTTTTTTCTTTCTTTCAAAGATTATCCTTCAATGCTGATCTTTTGTGGTTGTTGATTGTTCACAGGAATGAGTGCTAGAGTGATGAATAAATAATTCGAAAATGTTCGAAATGGTCTTACTTGAACTGGGATGTGTTGAATGGTCACTATACAGATATTTTCATACAATTTTCGAACGCACTGATCCACTTCTTGAGTGTGTTTTGAATTATAAATTATTGGATTTTGATTTATCGTTGTGATACTCAGATGCCTCCTTCCTCTACAATGAATCCGTATGCTGTACTCGAATTGCAGAGAGGATGCAGTGAGGCTGAGATTGCCAAGGCATACAAGGTACTCTTTCTCGTTAATAAATTATTCAGTAATAAGCTAATTGATAAATTTGAGCAATGCATAATCTGATATCATTGCAGAAGCAATGTCTCAAGTGGCATCCCGATAAGAACAGAAATAATGAAGAGGAGGCATCCAAGAGGTTAGTGAAAGATTAACTTGAATTGAAGATAATCGTTTGTGAAAATTAATATTACTCTATCGACCACAATCCGTAATTTGCAGATTCATTCTTGCTAAGGAGGCATTCGAGTTACTATTCGACAAGACAGCACGAGCAGATTATGATAGGAAGAAGGAAGGAGAACGAGTTAGAGATGAGAAACAAAGAGCAAGAATGGAGAAAGCTGATGGAGATAGAAAGAGATTCATGGAAGATCTAGAGAGAAGGGAGAAAGAATTCGAGGAACAAAGGAAGAGGAAACCACAGGTAATTATTGTTAAGGGAAATGGGTGGAGGGCTGAAATAATGTCAAAAGAATAGTTACTGAATAAGTATTGCAGGATGGACGATCGAAGACAGCTGCAGATAAGAAGAGAGAAGAGGAAAGGGCGAAGGAATCATTCGATGAGATTAGAAGAAGATTAGAAAGAGAAGTTAATGAAGAGATTAAGGAACAACAGGTGAGACATCTTCCTTCATAGATCTTACAATAGATTTTAGATCCTTCATAGATCTTACAATTAGTATGACCATATTCATGTTATATGGTTGGAGTTAAAATAGCGATATTAATCTGTTATTGGTCTTTTTCTCTTTCAGGAGACATTCCGTCGTGTTCGAGATGAGCATGCAGCAGCTGCAGCTGCAGCAGTGAAGCCACGACCCTCATTGAGAGTGGAATGGAGAGGAGGAGATTATGATGATAAACAATTGAGGAATATGTTCAGACGATATGGAAAGTAAGTTCACATGCGAATATTCCTTGTTATTTCTTTGTTATATTATTTATTTTATAGACAATTTTTTTTCCAGAATTGCTGCGGTCACGGGAATTTTGTTGAAGAAGAACGGAAAGGGGAAAATGTGCGTGGTGGAGTTCGAATCGGGTGAGCCATTAAAAATTTTCATTTCAAGTCTCGACTTCGAGTTTTTCCTTTTGTTTAGTTTAATTTTTCCGATAATTCTTTTCTTTCAGGAGAGAATGCATGGGGTGCTGAATTGGAGAATGGAAGGGAAGGAGAACGATTCAAAGCGAATTGGATGGTTGAACCAGAGAAGGAAGAAGAAACGAAGGAAGTTGTGAAAGAAGAAGGAACAATTGATGGAGGAGGAGGAGGAGGTCAGAACATTTTCCCTCAATCTAATTGTTTCAGCTATTATTTGATCTGATCGATCTCATATTGTTCATATTAAGGTGAATCAACAGGCCCCGATCTGAATGGATTATCATTCGAGGAATTACAAGCAATGTGCTTCGCTGATCTCGCTCCTCCAACCAAGAAAGTGAAGGGATCAATGGAGAATCCATCGTGGAAAGAAGAGATTTAGGATCATCAATTATATATAGATCTCTCCTTGTTCTCAATGCTATCATATTTATATTGTGTTTGTGAATCAATACGGGTATTTGTTGTATCATAAAAATATTATTTCTAATCAATTGTTATTTGCCGCACTAGGTTGAAGAGCCAGTATTTTATCTGAAGAATGACTGTACGAACATTAATCAATGTTGTGTGTACAGTATCCAGGATGGGTCGAGGCGGAGGAAGAGGAGGAGGACCCGTCTCCGCTTCGAGGTACGGTAGGAGTACTGTAGATCGGATAGATATGATATTGATTGCAGACAAGTAATGAATACACTGGGAATTCAACAACACGAAATGGCTGCATTCATGAGACACAGAGCAACTCAATTGCCACAGACTTTCCCGGTGAGGAAGATAACTCTTGATTCTTAATGGAGAGTGGAGAGAGGGAGAGGTGGATAATGATATACAATCGATCAATAAGTATGCGAAGATGAGGGGGGGGGGGGGTTGGGGGTGAACTCTTGATCTACTTCATTGCTCGTTAGTTCCGCGGTTCCAGATGGCCGGTAAGAAACCGACCCCTCACAATACCTCGCCGAAGAAAAAAGTTTGTCACAACAAAATTGGAATTCGTTATGATTCTCTAGTGAATGATGCAAGTGTGACTGTTCAAGAGTTGTTCAAAAGTGCTGTTCCCGTATTGTAGAACTTTTTATTCAAAATGAAACCTTACGAGAAATTTAATATTCTTTCATCCCTTCGAAAATTGGTGTAATTTCAGCAAATTGGTCGGTCACTCATTCCACTGGAGATGACTACTGACAGAATGTATATGGCTGATGTCAAGGTGAGAATAGAGGGGAATGACGGGAAAAGTGGAGACCACGCGGTCGTATAATCAATCTAGATTACAACATTTTCTCTATTTCTCACAGTGGAACTTTGCCTTAAGATATAAGACCAAAGACCCAAAGATACTGGATTATAGGCAGAATTGCGTGCTCGCTTCATGGAGTCATCGTTCAATTTGGATGAAGATGTGGAGAAAGTGGATATCACGAGATACACTGACAAGTACAAGAGAACAGTCAAGGAGAGATTCGTCCCTGGTATCTTCTGTCTCATTGTGATTGATTCCCTTGTCGATTTGAGACGCCGATCGTGTGCCAGATGAATTAATGGATAAGAAAGATCTGAAAACAGCAAGGAAAATTGGAAAGAAATCGAAGAAATTAGAGGAAGGAGATGAAGATATGATTAAGAAGAAATTGATGAGATTGGAAGAGAATGAGAAGAGTGGAGATGAAGAGGTAAGAGGGAAGGAATGTGATGAGAGATGAATATAAGCATATCAGGGAGGAGAATCGGATGCATCGGATGAAGAATCAGAGAAGGAAGAGGGAGCTGCTGGAGGTGCTGTTAGTGAAGATGATATGGAAGAGGTATCGTTGCGTACTGTAGAAAACAAACGAAGTGAAGGATCCGAAGCTATGTAAGAATACGTGATTGCAGGACAATGATTACGTGCATGGATACTTCGACAATGGAGAGGGATACAACGATGGATCGGATGATAATCTGGGAGATGATGATTATTGATTCATTGACTCATCTGATTTATTTGTGTATTGTTTTGAGAGTTCTCCATTTCGGTTCGTTGTGCATAGCCAATTCTTGTCCGGACGCGTTTCTTTCTCTATGCACAGAGGAGTGAGAGAGAAAAGAGAAAGAGAAGTGCTTTCTTTGGTTACTTTGTCTTTGTTACTTCATTTACGGTTCATTGTTTCAGTTTATTGTTTTGCTTTCTCATTTGGAAGTCATTGTAGATTGAATAGCTTTTGTGATTTTGATAAATAATCGAATATCTCCGAATTCCAAATTCCCTTGATGGTCACATAGACCAAGTGGAATATCTGTTTCTGAAGTCGATAATTGATTGAGAGGGAAAGGTGTAGATGAAATATGCTGAAGACGAATGACGCACGAATAATTATTAACTTTATTTAAGAGTAGTCTGACTGACCGTGCTCACCGTAATTTGTCCATCTGCCTCGCGCCAAATTTTAACGCACTGCGCGGTCTATTTAAAATAATTTACTGTCTTTGCTCTTTTACTAATTGGCTTAATTGTAGAATATATTTGTCATCTAATTCACATATCATCTAACCGCCATGGGAATTAAAGATCTCTCCAAGGTGTGGCCGATTTCCCCTTTCCATTATTATGACGTTGCCACTGAACATGGATCCTCATCGTTACTTTGAAGGTAATTGCTGATCATGCTCCGAGTGCGATTAAAGAAGTGGAAATGAAGTCATTCTTCGGAAGGAAGGTAATCAAGTTTGGAGATGGATTCCAATCTCTCACTTGTTCCTAATCAATAGGATATCTCAGGTGGCAGTAGATGCTTCGATGTGTCTCTATCAATTCCTCGTCGCAGTGAGATCAGATGGAAGTCTACTGCAGACTGCTGATGGAGAGACTACCAGGTAGAAGAGGGAAGGGAGAGGGAGGAGGGAATGAATTGATTACAGTCATCTCATGGGCATCTTCTATCGTACCATTCGAATGATCGACAATGGAATCAAACCGGTGAGTATTAGTTTGTGATCGATCATCAATATTTATCATAATTCTAATTGTTAGGTGTACGTATTCGATGGAAAGCCTCCTGACATGAAGAGTGGTGAACTGGAGAAGAGAGCGCAGAGAAGGGAGGGTCAGCGACGATCTATTTTCGTTGATGAGAATCGTATTCAATCTGCATTGTTAATATCAGTATTTCAGACACTGAGAAGCAGTTGAAGGAGGCAGAGGAGGAGGGAAATGCAGAGGATATCCAGAAGTGAGTTGATACTCCCATTCTTCTTCCGTTTGACTCAACTAATCGGAGATTCTCAGATTCGAACGTCGTCTAGTCAAGGTCACGAAGAGTCACAATGACGAGGTTAGTTGAGACTCCGTGGGATTGGTATTCATGTGCTTCCTTCAGGTGAAGCAACTGCTTCGTCTAATGGGAATTCCCGTGGTGGAGGCCCCCTGTGAGGCAGAGGCACAATGTGCAGAGTTAGTCAGCAGTGGAAAGGTGAGAGGAGAAGGAGGGAGGAAGGGTCTCAATCAATACAATCTTCGCAGGTGTACGGTACGGCGACGGAGGATATGGATGCCCTCACCTTCGGATCCAATGTCCTTCTCAGGTCACTTATTATCCATATTATGATAATCATGATCATAAATCGCATCAAGACATAATTTAGGAATATGACTGCGAGTGAGGCGAAGAAATTGAAGGTCAAGGAGATCAATTTGACGAGAGTTCTCGAAGGATTCGAAATGACCAATGTAATTATTTTGATTATTTATCTACACATAATGGAATGGGAAACAGCTTGTTGGTGTTCAACTTATTTAGTCTATAAATTTGATATTGAGGAGCAATTCGTTGATCTGTGTATCATGCTCGGATGTGATTACTGTGGATCGATCAGAGGAGTCGGACAGAAGAAGGTAGAGGAAAAAGCGAGAGGGGGGGGGGGTGATGGTCTAAGACAGACTAACGGATATTTATCTCAGGCATACGAACTCATCAAGAAGTACGGTACGATCGAGGCTGTTCTGGAGAATCTCGATACTGCCGTATGTACTTTTTTCCTTTTAACCATTGTCCTATTCTATTAGAAAATGTGATGAGTTGTTGCTATGACCTGAAACTGACTTGAAACATCGATCTCTTGAATTACTCAATGATTAAATTGTAGAAATATCCTCCTCCTGCGGATTGGCCATTCAAACGAGCTCGTGAGCTATTCATCACTCCCGATGTCACGAAAGGATCGGAAGTTGAGGTGAGAAGGGAGAAAGAATATTCCATCGTACTGTAATGTTGGAGATGTTGATCGAACGACGCATAATTGATGTATTTCAGTTGGTGTGGAAGGAGCCGGACGTGGAGGGAGTGGTCGCATTCATGTGTGGAGAGAAGGCATTCGAGTATGTTTATTTTTATTGTATTTATGGTTATTTCGAAGAAAAAAATGGCGCGAGACTGAACATGAAATTCATGTATTGATGCAGGGAGACTCGAATCCGTAATTCACTGGCTAAGATGTCGAAGGGGAGACAGGCTGCCAGTCAAGGAAGAATCGACTCATTCTTCACTACTCAAAAGGTTTGTTGATCAATAAATTAACCGATGGGATAAGAGAATCGATCATGTACATATTGTCAAATTAGAAGCGAAGTTCAATAGAAATATTCATGTAATTGTTTAAATTGTAGACGGTGAAAGTGGAGACTCCTTCTACTGCAGCTGCAAGGAAGAGAAAGGCAGATGAGAAAGATGGAAAGAAGAGAGGACCCGCTAAGAAGATTAAGTAAATTATTATTCGTTTAATTTGATGATATCTCACTACCTCCTTATGTTTTATGCTTTATCCGACTCATTAACTGTGTAATCCTAGTATCTCATATTTTCTCACGTTTGCTAATATACTCATATACTTTTTTATGCAGGTCATTTCATTTTTCCAGTACCCTTTGTTGACTCATATTTGTAAAACATTTGCATCTCAACATATCGACGAGTTTTATTCTGGATAAACGATTGATTCGGTAATGAATAGTGATTTATCCAATACATACGAGTATATTCGCTTCTCGGAAATATATAATTGAATAAGGATCAATTACTTCAAGTTGAAAGATAAAAAAACGGCAATGCGCCTTTGAGATATGAAATGGATTATCACGAAACATTAGATGCCTAACATTGAATCTATGTAAAATTGTTATTATAGTATCATGCACTCCTTTCTTTTCCTCTCTCTAGTTCAGTAATTCGCGATTTCTGAAATTGATTTTTTTTTTCAGAATTCATCCCTACCAGTTCTCAAAATGATGCCCCGAAAGCAATTGGCTACCAAGGCTTCCAAGGTATTTTCACATTCACGATTCCAATTTCATGTGAAAATAGTAATCTCCTCGTTAATTAATAGTCTCGGATCTTGTTTGGGTTGACACGTAAATACAAATATCGAGTTGGTATTTACCAAGTTGCGAATTTCGAGTTCCTTCGCTTGAAGTTTATCATTGAGTAGAGCGATTCCACTAACGGGCACAGAATCCTTCTCTAGTCGAATTACGATTAATCTGGGGGAGGATTCATTCAACTACAGATTACTGTATGGACTAACTTGTGTCTTTCAACGGTCTCTTTGTATTCCTTTTCAATCTGAGTCAATTTCTCTCTAGTTTCTTTGTATTGTTTCTGCGCCTGGGAAATAGGAAATACATATATTAGAATGGAACAAACTACTAATCTCAGTACTTACTTCACTCAATTTGACTCTTAATTCGTTAACTTCCTTCCTTTCCATACTCTTCACACTCTTTTCACGTTCCTTTTCTTTAACTGTCTCTGATTCCTAAAAAAAAATGTTTCATCATTATATCTACCGTATCCTACTGAACCTTGATCTCTTTCTCTTCAATCTTTTTCTTCGCTTCATTTCTCTCTTCCTTCCTTTCTGCTAATAATCGACCATTTCGAATTCGCATATCGTTCAATTCCTCGAAATATTCTCACTTTGTTATTGAATATTGATGATCACTGACCATCCTAACACTCATTAATTGTTCTTCGAGTAATCTGATCTTTGATCTCAAATCACTTGATTCTGCATTCTCAATAGATACTGCTGATTTCTCTCTTCGAAGAGTTCGGAGTTGACTCTGAATCGTATCATATTCAATAGTTAGGTGATGTCCAATACCTCCATGAGAGTGATTGTTCTAACCCTCGTGCTCTCTATTCCTTCTAAATCTGATATTCTCTTGTCTCTCTTCACTAATTCACTTTCCATATTTTTGTCGCGAATTGAAAGCTGAATATTTTTAAACTCTTAATCTTAATTTTCTCTACCATACCCTCTTTATCTCTTTCCTCTGCTTATCGATTGTCTCCTCAAATCGTTTTCTCTCATGCCATTGTTCGATTTGAACCTGATTAACAGAATATCGATTGGTCAATTGAATTAATTCGTTACTTTTCCTCCACTTTGTTGTCTCTTCTCTTCATCATATTCTCTCTTCATTGTCTCAATTGTCTTCTTTAATCTCTCGATTGTCTTTCTCAATCCATCAGATTCCTCACGAGCGAGAGATAGACGATCGTCTACCGATCTACACGTTGTTCTTACATTCTTTATAGTTTTTTCCTCATTTACCTTCCCGTATCTCCTCCTTTTCCACTCATTCTCTCTCTCACTTCTTCCATTGCAACTCTCTTGATTTCCTCACAAGCTCTAGATAGTTCCTGAATAAGACCCCACACTTCTCCATGTATCTTCCAATCCTCAACCTTATTAGCTTTCGTCAGTTTAGCAATCGTTTCCTTATTCGTTCTCTTTTCATATTCAAATCGAGTATTTCCTTTTCGTAGATCATCCTCGGCTGAGAATATCCATTAGATAGTTGTATAGTGTCAATCATTATTCAGTCTCATACCCTTCATCAATAGTTCGCTCAAATGAAACATCTCATCATCTTTCGTTCTATCTCCTCCTCCCTTCATAATTCCTCCACTTCTTCGTGAATCGTCGAAACTGACGCCACTTTCTTCCATATCTCCTGAATAGCAGCCCTATTAATAATAGTGGAAGTATTGTTGGAACCTCTAGTTCGATTGGTATGATCGATCTCATCTCCGAAAGTGTCCTCACGAATCATTGAAACTGGCTCAGTTTGGATGGAAATCTGTGAAAGAATGTCTTTTCTTGGACTGAGAAATAGTAAAGTACCTCCTTAATTGGATGAATCTCTCCTCTATTCGATTTCTCGAAGAGTCGTCGATTCGATGTTTCTAGTTCCTAGTATAAAATAATGAATATAAATGTTCCTATTCATCCTTCTCACTTCAACTAATCTACCCAATCGTGCCCTTTCCTTTCTTAATTCTTCCATTTCTTTCTCTGATGATTCGTCCCTCTCCCTCACTATTTCCTTAATTATTTTCTCCTGAAAAATAGGTTCCGATTTCCATTGTGAGCCTCTTGTCTTTCTACCTTCTCCACAATTCTCACTTCTCCCATTTCCTTCTCTAACTTTCTTCTCAAATTCACCAATGCTCGCTCTTTTTCGGATAGTTGGTCCTAAAATGATTGAGAGTGTTGTATTCGTAATGAGTATTCGTACTTGATATGCCCTCGTGACAACTTCGTGTGTCTCTCTCATCTGTCTCAATCTATCCTCGAATCTCTTACTGTTATCGTGAACGATTGTCTTCACTATTACTCTGAAGAGTGATGGCTTGTGGTCGCTGATATTAATTCTAGCATTCACCTCTCCTTTCCTCTATCGCTTCTTTCACTATCCGTCGATTCTTCCTCACTATCACTATGATCACTACTCTCCGTAGTAAGTAACTGTAACTCTGCAGCAATGGCGGGAGTACGAGGAACGCTGAAAATTGATGAGATCAGAGTCCAGTGGTGCATCCTTCTGTAGTTACCTTATCTTCCTCTCTTCCCTCTTCTGTTCTCTCTTCGCTCCTTCTAGTCTTCTCCTTTCTTCATTATCGTCATGATTTTCTTCTCTCGCTTCTTGAATAACGAGAAATGCTCCGATCTGATATCGTCGATTGGTCAGGGAGGGGAGTACCCTTGGTTTCTCACTTGTTCAAGCACAATTTTCCTCTCTTCATCGAATGAATTTTCACTATGTCGCAATTTACGAACTTCTAAACGAAGATCGTGGATCTGGAAATGACATGTACTATTGAGTGTAATCAAATGAATGTACCTGATTCTCAGCGCCACTCAATTTCTCCTTTATCTCTCTTTCTCGTGAAATTAGTGAGTGAATCGTACGTTCAAGTGCGCCTCTGAACTATTCATTGTCTATGTGCACTTATGAGACCTCTCTGTCAATGTTCATACCTATCCCCATCATTCTCTATCATCATATCAAGTGTTTCTCTCATTGAAATCGTCTTCTTCTCAATTCCTTCTATCTCCTTTCGAGAAGATTCCGCCTAAAGATGAATATTGTACTATGAAGAGTTTCCATCATTCACCTTCTCCAATTCTTTTCCAATCTTCTTCTCTTTCTCCATTAACTCTCCTATCTTATCTCTGAATTGTTCCACTTGAGAGACGGAGATTCCGTGCAGAACTTCCGTTTGAGAACGCTAAAATGATCGATATTTTCTTCACAAAGTATCGTGGGCTATTTCGACCTGTAGTGTGGTATGCAGCAGTCTTGCAACAGCAATAAGATGTCTCCTCTCCCTCGCCCTTTCTCCTCTTCCCTTCCGAGTGGAATCCTTCAATTGACGAAGCTGCTCTTTCGCACGAGCACCTGACATTGAGAGAAGATTATGACTGTCTAACAAAATGAACAAAAATGAAGAAGATCGTGGATCTGGTGAAAAATGAAGAAGTTGAACCTTCTCTGGCTGCATTCGCCTCATCCTTCAACACTCGCAGAAGATGAGTATTCGTTGAGACTGAAAATGAGGAGGATATCGAGGACGTGCAAGTCGCGCCCTTACCCAATAAAGCATGGGGTTCAGAATCCATCTCGCACTGTTCGAGTAATCTCTTCATCTCTCTTATTTCCACTCTCAATGATTCGTTCTCTCCCTTGTAATATGCTGATTGGTCCTCAACGATGGCGAAGAGACGCTGAATGACAATCCGTTCTTTGATGGAGACTGAATAATCCCTTCGTACCTTCATGTGATCCAATTGAATCTGCAGTCCATCTGCTCTTTCTGAACTCGATTTCTCAATGGAAGAACGAGGAAGAATATCAGGAACGATATCGGGAATTGATTCATTGGCTATCTGAAAGATGTGGATGTCATTGTCGTAACTCCTTTTTCATCATTGCTCACTCCATTCTCTAATCCACTGGTCGTCGTCAATACTCGTATGTACTTGGATCGAAGTTGATTGTACTCTTCCCTAGGTACACATTGGAGTATCATCTCCTGTAGTCGTGCCTCTTCTGACCACGATTCGTCCTGAACGGAAAGAAGGAGGAATACTGTAGATACAGTATCACACTCACAAGTTGTCTCTGCACAAGAGCCATTTCCATTGCTCGTTCACTCTTCATCTCTAATCTTTTCTCTCTGAGTAACCGATTCGTCGTTTCCTCCAATTCCAATCTCTTCTCAATTCTAACGAGACGACGAGAAATTCGAAGACGAGACAGATTTTCGCCTGGAAGAGGAGATGATACGGTAGAGAGACACACAACATCGTACCGATCAGTTTACGATTCATCTCCTCTGCTCGTCTCTCCAATTCACTACCAGACTGTCGAATACTCTCAGCGAAAATCTTAAATAAACACATGACTCCGTGCCATTATTGCGATTATTCGTTCTCACTTTCATTTGTTCATTCTCAATGTTGATTCTTTCCATTTCTTCTTCCTTCTGATCTCCTTCCTTCTCTCCTCCTCCCATTATCTCCCTCTCTCGAGTCGCAATGTGTTCATACGCCAATCGGAGTTGCGCCCTGGGAAAGATGAACGATAATCACAGATGGTTAATCGATAAACGACCTGCATTCCTCTAATCTCTTGGATCCTTCGTCGATAACTCGATCGGCCTCGAGAAGACGGCGCTGATTTGTCTCCAATTCCTGCAACGAAGATGGAATACTGTAGATTCAAGGAAGGCAGGGAAGGAAGGATACTCACATCAATAAGAGCGATGCTGTCATAGTATAAATTGGATATGAGTAGAGCTTGTTCCTCTCCAGTACCAGAAATACGAACGGGTCCTCTCTTTGGAGGAGGAGGAATCTCTTCGATATCAGCTCCTTCCTGATCTCTGATCTCTACACTTTTCACTCGACTCTTTCGTGGTACAGTCTTGGGAGGGGGTTTAACACTACGATGATCAGCTTCCTTCTCTTCCTCTTTGTGAGTGGAAGAGGGAGATTGAATGGAAATGAGTCGTCCTTCTTCTTCTAATTGAGCATATTTGCCCAATTCGACATGGAGAAGAGAGCATTGTTGAGTGAGACGAGAGATCTGATCGTCCCTGTAATCAATTTTCATTATATGGTATAGATGATCACACTGATCTTGATGGTGTCAGGAAGATCATGAAGATAAGGGAACGCAAATAAACGAAAGGGTCCTTGCCTGAATCTCAGCTGCTGCTGCATATCAGCCAGAGTCGAAGCAGCATCACCCAGTTTTAGCTGCAGATTGATTTTTGATCTTCATATTCCGTTCTCTTTACCGTACCTCTCTAAGACTAGCAGCTTCTCTCAATGCTTCTTCAACTCTTCTTTCTTTATCCTCCGTTTGTCTCTCAAGTTCCTTCAATTCTTCTCTGCATTCATTCAATTGAGAATGAACGAGAGAAAGGGCGAGTTCAGAATCCATTAATGATCGTCTGAAGATGAAGAATAGACGAAGATGAGAATGGAATGGTCTCACTTCAATCGTATTTCTTCCTGTCTCTCTCCTCCTCCATCACTTCTCTTCTCTCCTCCTTCCATTCCTCCCGATGGAGTGTATCCCAATAGACTCTTCGCCTCTTTTGTCGCCCTTTGTAATTGAACTCTTAACTTCTCTAGATGATCCTCCTTCTCACTTCCAATCTGAAATATAAGTTGATCTTTGATCTTTCGAGAAAATCTCTTCCACCTCAGCCTTGGCTTCAGCCCATTCTAATCGAGATTGAAGATTGGCATTGGATGATCGAAGCTCCTCTATTTCCTTCTCCCGAGCAGCAATTGTGAACTGAACGAGACCATATTACGGTATCACAATGGTATTCTCTCACTTTAGCCTCCTCCTGATTCCTCTCATACATTTCGACTAATTGTTTCTCTCCATCAGCTTCGAGACGAGCAGCTTCAGCTGCCTAATATCCATTTGATTGATTACGATATACGATATTCGTGAGGAGCACAGTGAACGCACTCTCATGTCTGCCATCTCCTTCACAATTGCTAAGTTCTCCTCTTCCAACTCTTCAATACGTGCATCAGCAGCTCGCAGACGAGAGGATAAATCATTGAAACTGAAGAAGAAGGAGAAAAATGTTTGAGATGGCACAAAAGGAAGGATAAACTGACTGTTGAACTTGATTTTCAATGAGAGCCGTAGCCTGTTCTAATCCCTCACTCGCTCTCGCTGCCTCGTCACGATAGACGTCATTTTGAGCTATTACTGCCTGAAGAAAGGAATTGTTATTTGATTAAGGAAGATAATCTATCATACATTGAGTTGATGGGTTAGTTGTAATGCCTGTTCATTCCTCAATCTCAATTTCTTCGTTTCCCATTCATGATCTCCTCCTTCGTCTTTACTCGCCAATTTCCTCTTTAGATCAGAAACCGTTTCTTCCATTTGAGATCGCTGAAATTGTTCTCTTCTCCTTTCTTGTCGTCTTCCTTCGACCAAGTTCTCATACATTATACAGTAGATTGTCTCTCTCCCTGTGGAGTCCCTCGGCTCGAGCAAGGATTGACTCGAATCTAGAAAAAAAATGAGTTATCATCTGTATTCATATCTGTGGATACCTGTCCCTCTGATCAGCCAATTCCCTGTCCCTCTCCCTATTTATCTGTTGAAGTTGATAATTTTCTTCTTTGAGTGCAGTAACTTGAGCCCTGATTGCCTAAAGATGATGAGATGAAGTAACGTTGTGATATTTGTTATCGCTAACCTCCAATGTTTCCCCTCCTGATCGCGATCCGACATCAGCCCCAATGACCAGTCTATCACGCAAATCATCCAGTTCTTCCTGTAAAAAGAGAGCAAAAAGGGTTGCATCGGCCGGGAATCGAACCCGGGCCGCCCGCGTGGCAGGCGAGCATTCTACCACTGAACCACCGATGCTTACGAGAGCGCGTCTCTATCTCCCCTTTCCTACCTTGGCGGCAGTGAGTTGTTCGTGGAGTGAACTCTCCCTATCAGCAGCTGCGTCGGCCTCTCTCTTGATTTCCTGTCGAACTATTTCCTCTTCTAGGAAAGCGAAGTTAGCCAGTATCTGAAAGATCGAAAGGATAGGAATAGAAAGAGAGAGAGAGATTGAATCATATTATCGAATGCTGTTCGTGAAGTTCCTTTGTGCATCTTGAGATGTAATTCATTGTACCTGCATAGCTGTAAATAGCGTCTTTAGATTGGCCTCTGAGAGCTCCGACTCTGGGTAATACTGAAATTTATTTATGTTGGATAATGTGATGAGATATACATTTGTAACCTCGGCCAGTTTTTCGAACCAATAGTGAATATCCTCCGTATCGATATTATCCTTCTCTTTCGCATCTTCAACAAAGGAAGAAAGAGCTGCGAAGTTAAGAGGACGAGAATCATCGGACATTGAAGAGAGAGAGAAAGAGAGGGGGAAGGGGGAAGAGGAACGGATAGAGACCTCCGAGGGTGAGAGAGAGAGAGAGAGTGGTCACTCGGGTGGTAACTAGGAGACGAGATGGAGGAAGCAGTGGAGGGAGGAGGAGGAGTGAATAATCCTTAATTATTGCAGAATATGTCCAGCTCGAATAGAAACACGAAAGAAACTTTATCAGTGGAGGACACTAGAAGTGATATAAGTGAATCATCTGATGGTGATGTTAATGATGATGATGATGATAATAAAGAAGAGCAATATGAAGTCGTTAGTTTTCTGTAATTATTCAAGTTGATTTTCAAAAATAGTATAGTTTCATTGGCGATTTAAAAAAAAATAGATTTAATCGGACATAAATTGAAGAAGATGATTCACGACTACAAATACGATTCTGATGATCCGAAATACATTGAGAAAAGGAAGAATGATTATGTACTCAATAATGTAAGTGTCGCGTATTTAGATTATGATTGTCTGATTGAAGAATAGTCGATTACTAGGAATTTCGGTTTACGAAAGGATTAGAAAGTAATATTCCTCTTCAGAATTTTTTGAAAGACCCTTCTCTGAAATTGCTAGTTGAATGGGAGAATTATCCAAAGAAGAAAGATTGGACATGGGAACCAATGGATCATCTTTATCATGCATATGTCAGTTATTTACCATTGATGATTAAAAAGGACTTTTGATTGCTACTGAAAAGAAAGATCAATATGTTATAGGAATCTCGAATGAAAGTGATGCAGTATATGAAGAGACGATTCTACGAGGTATTAAGTTATTTTATTATAATTCCTTCTTCTCATATCAATGTTTCTCTTGAAGGAAGAAGAAGGGGATGAAGATGATAAGAAGACGGAAGATGAGCATCATACTGATTGGGTCAATTTCGCCAAGAAGTATTCGAACAAGGTATGATGATGAAGTATAGTGTGACCATAATAATTCGTTTGAGGTTTCATATATCTCCTCTGTAGATGATATTTATCCTCTCGCTGCTCAATTTACTAATGAAGACAATGATGAAGTGAGAGTGAGAGTCAAGAGTATCAGAGATCAATTCTACAACAAAATCGTCGACGGAAAATCATTCAAGAAGAAGTATCGTATATATTCCTCTTCCAATCGATACTAGACTTTGAAAAGTAACAGTTTATTAACAATGTAACTAGTTACGAAAAACTTTATTGATCTCTCATTCCTCACTCTTCGACTTTACGAGAGCGGTTTCATAACTAGTTACGAAAGATTTCGTAACTAGTTACGAAAGAATGTCACGTGGCAATGTGAACTATCCAAGTAAAAATCTAATTCCCCCAAGGTAGTGGACCAACCCCTGGCTAGTATCACCACCTTTATCACTACTATCACCATCTACATCACTAGTACCACGATCTCCCATACTAGTACCACCACATTTTTCACTGGTATCGCGATCTTTATCGCTAGTATCTTCATCTTTATCATTAGTATCACCATCTTTATCACTAACATCAAGATCTCACTCACTAGTATCACGATCTTCCTCGATAGCTAATTCATTCAGGGGTGATACTAGCGAGGGATCTGTTGATACTAACGAGAGGACTTTGTTAGAATAAGATTTCCATTAGGAAAATTCGCATTGTCACGTGGCATTCTTTCGTAACTAGTTACGAAAGACTCTCGTAACTAGTTACTTTCATTCGTAACTAGTTACGAACCGGTTTATTAACGTGCGTCGACGCGGAATGAAATAACTAGTTGTGTTACTTTTCAAAGTCTAATCGATACTTACTTTATCTATTCAGATATCCGGTTGAATGGGCGGATGGCCCAATGATGTTCGTTACAATTCCTTATGATCATTTCGAAATGGTTTATCCTCTTCAGGTAATATTCTCAATCAATTATATTGTACAGTTCTCTTTTGCAGAAAATCTTCAAGTTCTTTAAAACCAAGAAGCAAGATGTTAAAAAGAATAAGAAGATAAGTGTAAGTAGTGATGATATTGTGATGCTCTCGGAGTGAAAACCAATTACTACAAAGACGAAAGAATACATTGTTTAATTTTAAAATGTATTGTGGAATGAAAATTGATAAATTTCTGCAAGATTGTTTATACTGTTAGTCGATTTCGTGTGCTTGAGAGTGCGCACAAGGTGTGATCTCCTATTCGTCGCTTGCTTATTTCTTGACAGGAAAAACTATGAGCGACTTGATCAATTCTTGACAAAGCTTCTTCGGCTCTGTGTTTGGCTTCGATTTACACTGCAAGAGAGTAGAGTCAAGAATGGATAGAAGGGGTGGAGTCACTCACTGCTATGTAGTAGATATATAATTGGTAGATAATGAGATATTGTTCCATCGATTGAATAGCTCCCCATCGATCATTACGTATCTTCTTGAGAAGATCGTTCACCTTGACAGAAAGAAGAAATGAAAAGAGAGAAGAGAGATCAAAGATCAATTTTACTTTGAGAGGGACTCCATTTCCATTGAGTGTCGTAATGGCAGCATGAAGCATGATGAACATGGCACTTTTCCCACATCCAGTCGCACAAACGACAAGAGTCAATCCTTTCTCCAAAAAGGAAGATTGATCTTTGATCTCTCTCTCTCTCTCTCTCTCTCTCTCTTTCTCTTCACTCACGTCATCCTTAAGCAATCGAATGAATTGGAGTGGGCCATGAAGTGTAGTGAAATTGCTGCTTCTTCTATGCATTGTCTCGGGCCATTTATGACATTGTACGAATCGAACGATTATTGAATTGGAACAACCTGATAAGAGAAGAAGAAGAGATGAGAGAGGAATAGATTCCCTTACCCTCTGGTAATACTTCGAGTACCGATTGAACTCCATCCTTTGTATCCGTTGACTTCTTATTCGATACAAACATCTTCCCATAATCTTTCGCCTCTCCAGCCTTCCATGGAACGAAATGGGCTAAAATAAGAAGATATACTCAATTGATGACGTCATCTTAGATACCTCCCGCAGCTTTGTAATCTTCAACGTAGAAGATATTCGCCACTGTTGCCTGATATTGACAAGTCAAATCAATCAATACTACAGTATTCCTTACATCATAGACCATTCTCCAGAAGTTTTCTCTGCTCGATATCTCAGGAGTCGGAGCGGCTGCTATGATGAACTTGTTCTCCAGTCCAGGAATTTCCACCTCAACAGAATATGAGAGTTCAGATGAGTGATTTGGATCTTACTTTGTTTGCATCATAGAAGTCTCCATCTGGAGGAACATTGAAGGAGATTACATAACGAGTGTCTCGATTAACTTCCGGATTCTCAAGAGATCAAAGATCATTCTTTCCCTCCTCCCCCTCCTCCTTACAATCTTGAGATTGCACTTGAAGTCCTCCTCGCATTCAGTCCACGGTCGCGCTTCTAAAAAGATCAAAGATCACATCAAGAATTGTCAAATATTTCGTACCTAATTCTCTGAGGATGGATAATTTTGCCAGTGTCTTGTCGATTCCTGCATCATACACAGTCACGCCTGGTGCTCCAACACTCTGATAAACAGCACATCTTCCATGATCTTTGATCTTTAATCGTACCGTTTTCTTTCGTGCAGTCACCATAGTGGTGTTTCCCTTTGTCTTTCCTTCTCTCTCTTTCTTCATAACTTCAGCTTGTGGTGTATTGGCTGATTGTTTCTTCTTCGGAATGGGAATGAGTCTGTAAGAGGGGAAACATTCAATGAGAAGGGTACATCTTTATCTCTCTTACTTGCTTTCTCCTTCATCATCAACATCCATAGTTCCTTCTTTACTTTCATCTTTAGTCCCTTCTTCCTTCTTTGGAGTCTTTGCTCCTCCTTTTGCACTTTCTCTCTTCCTTACATTCGATGCTTTCTCTTGATTATCTCCCTTTCCTCGCCCTCGACTTTTCAACATATTACTCGTCTTCTCATCAACTACCAATTTCCCTGTGTTTTTCTTCTGTGAGTTCTCCGATGGAACCTATAAATCGATAATTCTTCATTACCGTACTCTTCTACAGTAATCATACCGTCTCCGCAGTTTCGTGTCTGAATGTGCTCTCTGGTCCAGTGGTCTTTCCCAGTTCCTTCTTCGATGTTCGAGGAGTAGTGCGGCCTCCATTCTTCTAAATATTTATTGATTATGGATACTGTAGAATAAATTGAAGGAGTACTGTAGGATATGAAGGGTTCATCATTCCCTTCACATTCCGCCATTTTTATCGGTCATTTCGAACCTTTGCAAATAAATTCTTGATCTTATCCATTCTTCCTGAAGATTTCTTCTTGGGTGATTTCTTCTTCATAGATGCATCGGCCGAGGTTCGATCCTCCAATCGATACCCTTCCTCCTACAGTACTCCCAACTACAGTATCCTCACCATTCCTCCTGTCATCGTAGTAGAATCCTTCGATACATCCACATCCGGAGTATTCGCCTTTCCGCCAGCACCCTTCTTCTTCGGTAGAGGAGTTGTCTGACAATGAGAATACGATAGATGAGGATACTGTAGACTGGGGATAGGAAACTTACAGCTGCTCCTTTCTTCTTAGCGGATGGAGCTTTCCTCACTTGCACCGTTTTTTCATCCTTCTTCGCTCCACCGGGCATTCTCGTCGAAGAAGGAAGGAAGGAATGGAGAAAAGAGAAGAGATTTCACATTATATACAACGAAGAATATGTAAATGAGAAAAAGATTGAAGGTTATTCAAATCGCATTGTTTAATTACGTGTTCCACTTTGTTGCTATATTTCTGCGCGTAGTCAACTCCTTACTTCATTTTCGAAGACAATAATTCACAGAAGGAAAGAAGTTCTCTTCTTCCGTAATTTCCTCTGATTGTCATTGTGAAGAAGACTTAGTCATGTTTCGGAGTAATTCGTAGAGTGAGTAATGTCGTTCGGCCAATGGAAAATTCATAGAAGAAGAAACGATAATCCCTTCTCTCATTCAACATTCTTTCTCGAGTCACAAACAAATTTGCGGATCATCCAGACAAAAAGTGTTTTCATCGAGAGAAAAGGAGGGGGAAAGGGAAGGGACAATCACAACATCTACGCGAATTAAGGACGTTTTCCATCTTCTTCCATTGGGTATAAAAAGGAAAGAAGTAACAACATTTGGACACTTTCACTCAATGGCCGCCCATATATATCTGTGAGTGACTATCTCTTTCTATCTTTTATATATTCTATTCTTGATTCTCAGTCTGTTGCTTCTTCTCCTTCTGGCTACTGTAGCCATCGATGTGGCTGATGCACAATGGGGATGGGGATATCCCGGATATGGATATGGAGGTGCTATATTCACAATCTATCTATCTTAATATATATTGTAGGGTATGGAGGATACTATCCCTATGGTGGATACAGATACGGCGGATATGTAAGTCCTTAAGAAATGGATAAGATATTGTTTTTTCTGTTTATCGGGGTACAGTAATCGAACATCAAAGATGAGACGGGTTTCCCCCTAAAGGTGATGCTCCTGCATAACGTTTCCCGAGCAAAATGTGTTTGTGTTTTAGCTTCGTCCATTCCATAGGAGATGGGTAAGTGAAATAGCACTAGCAAATGGGATCTAGAAATTTTTTAGATTCGGCCTTGGTTTTGTCGTTGTGGATGGGGGAGATGGGTAAGCTAAACTACTCATTCGAGGGTTACGGTAGCACATTTGTAGAGACGACCAATGTATCGAATCGTGCGACGATATTATTATCCTGTGAGTGGATACGGGAAGATGGGGTAATCAGTGAATGGAATGGTATTCGTGTATTGAGAATGGCTCAGCTCACTCATCTGCATGGCAATACGCTTCTTTATATCTTTGAAATTGAGAAGATCATTCCATTTCAGAACCCCTATTGGTATGGCAAGTAACGGTTTCGGCTACGGTACCCAACTGGGATACGGTCAACCATATTACTCTTCCGCCTATTGATTGTATTCATGTACATATAATAAAGACTATCCATCACTCGATTTCGTTCCGCCCCCCCCCATAGTCGCTGAGATACTCAAATGTTACAAAAATAGTGATAGAAACCATACATCAGCCTGCACAAGTATCACATGATCATCTCGTGCCCTTTCTCGACTCTTCCATTTCATCATAAACATCCATCGCTACGCACGTCCAACTCACTAGGCAATTTTCCATCCTCTTTTCCACTTATCTCGTGACCATGAAATCCTGCGCACTATGTACAAGATGAACACATGAACACTTTTCCGGAAATATTCAAAATCGCCGCGGATAAAACCCAACTTTCCAAACCAAATCAGTGTCAAAAAAGCAGCTATGATCATTTACAATGTACCGAAAATCTCTGAGAAAGAAAAAATAATAATTTATTACTGGGAAGGCACGGCCGGAATTAGCAACTTGCACAAACAAGATAGTTGTGGGCACGAGTTCCCTACTGGGATGGTTGCGAGATCCGATCACGAATGATAAAATAAATGGATCAGAGATTAATGGACTCGACTGCACAAGCTAGCTCTCAAAAAACACATGAACTAGACAGGGGTCGGCACCGGAAGACCAGAAATCCATCATGTACAAAGATTGAGGCGAAGTACTTACAACCAATTGAGAATCTCATACCTACTATGCTTTCGAATGCGGGAGGGTCCTATAACACTATTACACATACATGTATTAAAATTTAGCAATTAGGGTAAACTTGGGAAACTGACAAAAGTCTGCTATACAATAGCTCATATCAAAAGACATCGATTATGTATCCCGCATTTGAGCCTAGTCTCGAGGAAATGATTAAAGTAGAAACGTAAAGATGATACAACAAAACTGGAGAACAAGGGGAACGCATGAGAATGCATTGGGGAAAAGCCATTGAGGCAGATATTTGGGGAATAGTATACAGACCTTAATCTCAAGAAGGGGTGAGTACATCAGGAGCAGCTAATGATCGAGGTTGGAATCGTACCCAGCAACTATGAGAAAGAAAAATACAGACGATTAGGCCTGAGCCTGCTGCTGGTTGTTTCTTCTGAAACCGCCTCTGTTTCCACCATTGTATCCACGGTTGTAGCCACCATTGTTGTTGTAACTGTTGAAGCCATCTGAAAAGGCATTGTTGAAAATTTCTGGACCGCTAGATTAATGAATAAACAGAGGCTATTCTAATTTACTTTCTATCTTGCTCAGCTTCAGGATGAATGAAATTATATCATTAACCAACAAATTATTCCGAGCGTATACAAATTATTCCGTACAAATAATTAATTGTATCTCACTGTTATAACGGCCGCCTCCATTTTGAGGACCTCCGCGCATGCCGCGCCCGAAGCCTCTTCTGTAGTTCAGAGAGCGAACTGCCTGATGTCCGAAAGTCTCCTGATTTGTCTCTCGCTCCTTTCTCCAATCAGGGCGAGACTTCTTTCCCTCGGCTTTCTCAAGGGCTTCACAGGATATACGATCGAAGAATGAGCTCTGAAATTATATTTGTATTTATCCATGTGCATTCCTGACCAACCGTCTTGTCATAGAATGGTTCTCCTTCTTCTTCGGAAGCGTTGGTAGTCTCATCGGGTTTGATTTCCTCATTCTCGCCTTCCTTCTCCGAAATTGTAACATCCTATAAATGTGGGAATGACTTGGAAAGTAAATATATATATAAAAAATACTTTATGAATAAACATTCTCTATTATCTTGCTCAAGGAGAACCCCGTAATTTTCATTAAGAATATCACGGACCGAGTAGAGCTGGTTCATAAAATTTTATTTTATTTTTTAATTACCTTAAGAAGATCGGAAAGAGTTTCCTGGAACTGCTCATTCGCTTTCTCGAAATCGTAGTCAGAGTCGAAGCGGAGCTTCTCACGAGGGTTCTGCAAGACGAACGAATTGTGGGAATGACTTGGAAAATGACATTTCGAAACGTTACTTTATGAATAAACATTCTCTACTATCTTGCTCAAGGAGAACCCCGTGAATGAGATGAACAACATCACGGACCGAGTAGAGCGCAAAGTCCAAAATGATTATCACAAATATTCACCTGAGGCTGGTTGCGCTGGAACATGCCGCGTCCACGGCCCATCAGAGGCTGAGGTCCGTGGTATCCACGGTTGTACCCTTGATTGTTGTAACCTGAAACTAGGAGAGGGTGAAGTGTGGGAATGACTTGGAAAGGTATATTATAAAAAAATATTACTTTATGAATAAACATTCTCTACTATCTAGCTCAGGGAGAACCCCGCAGTTTTCACGAAGAAATCAACGGACCGAATTGAGCAAAAAAAAATTACAAATATCGAAAACTAACCGGGTCGCTGGGGCTGATAGCTGCCGCGCACAGGCTGTCCCGGTGCACCTCCTCTTGGCTGGTTCACCATACGGCCAGCTCCTGGAGCCTTGTTCGAAGGAATCGAGGCAGGCGAGGAACGGTTGGGAGTGTTCGGACGAGACGAGGTGGCGGATTGGGCAGGCTCGGGTCTGTTCGACACGGACACAATGGCCGGATCGTAAGGAAGGCCTCCGAGGGTTTGAGGCTATAAAAAAAGGCATCATTGAAATTGTTTTGTTAAATATATACCTTGGGCGTCTCGCAGACCATCAGATCCTTGATGTCAGAAGCCTTGAAGATAATGTGCTCGTAAACGTCATCGCGAGCGGGGACCGGATTGGAGACGGGTCGGTCCTCAGTTCCCAGAGAGCGCACTGAACGAGTCATAGTTATATAAAATTTGAACTGCAAATATATACTTACCTTTCACGAGCGCGATGGTAGACTCCGCGGTATTGACGGAGTAGAGAATACCCTCATAGCGGATATCGAGCTTAGAAATTAGGCTGATCTTGCTGCCGATGTACGGAGTTTGATTCGACATGATTAGGATAGTTCAACAGACCCTGGAAGTATTCAAGGTGAATTGTTAACACAAATTAGCTATACAATTAGCGGATTAACGATTAAAAATAATTATAAGAAAGAATTATCACGGTCGCAGCGGTGAAACCCTCAAAAAAGATTAAGAAATGGACTTTTGTTGATGTGCAGGTACGAAATTCAAATGGCTGAAAATTGCGGGAATTGCAAAAAAATACTTTAGGGAGGACCACGGGAAATTTCAAAATCGTCCTTAAATTATTTTTTCAGCTTCAATGGGGTAATCGATGCTGCAGAATCATAATTGCACTAGTAGATTTAGAGAAAATTCGAAAATCACTTAGTAATTACCTAAAACTCTAAACCCCGCCAATCGTGGTGTGGTGACAGGGAGTGTGAAGTAAGTTGAGTAATTTTTTATCAGCGTGTCAATTTTTTAAATTTTCTAACTTATTTAATTTTAATTTTCTTTGTTTACTGCGAAAGCAAATATTCATTTGTTTGATAATTGATCAGTCGGGGTGCAAATAACATCACACAGCTTAGGTTATAATCGATTTTGTTGAATACGGTATACTGCATGCAGGTTAGTGTTAACAAATGTATACCAAATTGTGTATTTATGGTCTAACAATGTGAATAACACTAAATATAGGTGAGTAAAATACTCATTTCAATTCAGCAGCCAGAATTTATAAACATACTGGCCAAAAAATGTGGTCGAACTCAAACTCTTCAAAGGTTTTTTTTTATAAGGTTCGCTGAATATGGCGATTTGGGTGCGATGTGAGGGACGGCGAGGTGGTTGTTTCGCAAGAAACTAACATTATCGACTCAATAGTCAACAAAAAAACTAAAACACGCAGCAAGAACAACAAAATTGATTGGCGAAAAACGGAAAAGACGAAATGCGAAAACCTAGATTACGGTAGAATCAGGGACTTCGCGGTAAGAGTTTGTAAATATTGAAAAAGTGCGGGAGTTTGAATAATACCGTAATCCTAGTATATATTTTACAATGAACTAGGCGAAAACAAATTAAATTATTTTCACTAGTTCTTCTTATTCTTCATAATAGGCGATTCCAATACAATAATAGGAGCAAAAATAGTCTTATACTGTTTAACGTTATTTTTTGTGCTTGGATTTATTAATGAATCCAAATAAGTGTCAGTAGGTATATTTCAAGACCATCTCCGAAATAATTTATTGAAATCAAGTATTTTTCAAATCAAGTGAGGAATGAGAAGAAGTATTTGGCACCGTTGGGAATGGATTGTAGGACGGGGAACATGATAACCGGGCGCTAAAATTACAAAAAAATACATACTATGTTTCTAAACTTCTTTACTCTGAAAGAACAGAAGATCAATGACAAGAAAACTCTATCCTAAACAGAAGATAAATGTTGAGGATCTTGCATGCTTGAAGAATCAAATATGTGAGTATGAGGAGCCTCAGGTTGCACGAATGAATATATTGAAGCGTCTCGAGGAATTGGCCTGATCATTGATCGAAACCTCTGAAGAACGCATTTTGTTGAAAATTTGATATATGACTCTCAGATACCTCTGTGAATGATCCTTTCGTATTTGCGAAGAGATATAGCATGTATGAGGGAATGGCCATTATCGATAACAACCTCAGGAACCATCTGTGGTATTTGTATATAGATATCTACAAGCATCTAGATTGGTCTTTGAAAACTCACCCAAAGTAGACGCTCCATGTAGGATAGACGTACTCTCCCACTTCTAGAGGTGAGAAGTTTACATTGTAAACTGTTATTCCGAACAACATCTGCAATTTTAGTTTCGAGTATTTTACAAGTATCAAACATTTTGCTTACCGCGATCATTACGGGAGAGAAAGTCCACGTGAATCTCCAATAGATTCCAGGGTAGAAACCCAACATGGATCTGAATATACAACTAAACTATTGATATGATCTTTGATCTACCGAATATCCTCTGAGAATCTGGCCACGCCATAGAACCAACAAACTGCAATCATCTCACACATTACAATAAAGAGAACTGAGAGTGTAACTCCATATTCATCAAGAAAAGGAATTATATACGATCCACCCTGAATTATCGATTGAATATCTACTGTATTATTGATTCTCACGTAAGTCACTCCTGGTAGACTGCCAAAATAGTAGATAGTGATTACAACTCCGACGAATATCTCCCTTCTCTTCAACAGAATTCGAGGGTACTCATCACAGAATCCAGTAATCAGTGCTTCGATACCAGAGAACTGAATGGAAAAAGATTGAATGAAAAAGTGAGATTCGTCTTACCGTAGAATCGATTCCCAGAGTAATCAACATGACAAAAAAGATGACAGCCCATACAGGGGAGTAGCTCATTGTGGCAATTGCTTGAGGATAAACAATGAAGATAAGTGAATCGTCAGCTCCTTCCACCACCTAAATACAATATTTATATTTTTATGTGTATGTTGAGTAAGATTCAAATTACTCATTACCCATTTCAGAACTTTAACGAATAAAATGTAACCTTGTCAACAGGTTTGTTAGTGAGTACACTCATGTATCCGAGAGTAGAGAAGATAACGAAACCCGAGAAGAAAGAAGTTGCACAATTGATGAAGGAAGTTACAAGAGCATCTCTGATATTTAATTGTCACAACAACGCCAAGTGATCATTTCAATTACCGATAACAATTATTGTTGAAGTCATTATAGGAGGAAAGAGCGAGAAGAACTCCGAATCCTGGTCCAAGTGAGAAGAAGATCTGAGAGGCTGCAGCTGACCATACCTACAAAGGATGATCATGGAATGCAAGAGAGAAGAATAGTTCCAACCTGTGGATCCTTGAGTACAGAGAAGTTAGGAGTGAGATAGTACTTTATTCCTACTGATGCACCCGGTAGAGTGATTCCTCTTATGAGAAGAATAGTAAGAACTACATAGGGAGCAGTTGCTGTTACCCATACCATCTAGAAAGAAGAATTAACATGAATAATAAGGGGATCAATTCACTTTTCCACTGCTCTTCGGTCCCTTCCACAATGCAAAATAGACCATAACGAATACGATGAATAGACAGAAAGCGAGACTCGGTTTGATTCCTCCCAATTGATCGAATCCATTCGATTTATGCATCTCAAGCACATTGTACCTGCATAATAAACATGCCTATGACCGAAATATATGAATAGGATGGATTCTTCAACTGACTGGAAGTATTCTTCACTTGGACTCTTTCTCCATGCACTCGAATTCCCCATTAGCATTGCGTCTAATGTCTCAGTGCAATTCTCAGTATTCCACGTATTGTTACACGTCTTCCAAGGGACTTCCCACTCAAAGATCAAAGATCATCAAATTAAAGATCAAAGATCAATCTCACTGCGAACGATGCGAATGCGAAGTAGACTGCTCTTGCAATGATTGCATTGTAGAAACAAGCGATGAAAGTACAGATGAAGCAGATACCGTATCCAATTCCTTTGAGGAAGATCGATAATGAACAATTCAGACGGGTCTCACCTTTGAATGCAGGACAGATTCTTTTCCAGATTGAAATACAACCAGATCGATGGAATTGACCAAGTGCCAATTCCATGTAGAACATAGGAAGTCCGCCCAAGAAGAGCATTACTATCCATGGAATTAGAAAGGCTCCTGAACAATGAACTGTTCAACTCCCATTTTGAAGGGTATCCTCCCCAAGCATCCCCCATGTATCGTACCTCCCCCAAGCATCCCCCATGTATCGTACCTCCCCCAAGCATCCCCCATGTATCGTACCTCCCCCAAGCATCCCCCATGTATCGTACCTCCCCCAAGCATCCCCCATGTATCGTACCTCCCCCAAGCATCCCCCATGTATCGTACCTCCCCCAAGCATCCCCCATGTATCGTACAGTACCGCTCAAAAGTATGGCCCTAAAATTCAAATCCTCATAACTTTCTTGAAAATGTAGCTAGACACCCACGGTTTTGAGCGTTCGGAAGGGCTTGGTCAAGGGAACAACCACATGTTGTGTTAGTGCTCGTGACCTCACAAACTCATTCGCTGCAATCCATTTCCAGAGGAGCGGTTTTCAATATTTTATTAAGCCTCTACGGAATTTCGCCATAATCTCCCACTTCCTGTGGAAGTAGTACAACCATTGATGAGCATGATACACTATGGGAGCTGTTGAGCGCTTTTCGCAAAGAGCCGGTATATTGATTTTCCCGCACCCATGAAAAAAGTTCTAAATGCCATAACTTCGGTCCCAATAGAGCTACAGGCCCCAAATTTGATGGGTATCATCAGTAAGTGTTGGAGCAACATCCTGCCAAGTTTGAAGCATATCGGCCTCTTGCAGCGAAAATTCGAAAAATTTCATATCTTGATTTTCACAGACTTGAAAATTGCCATTCCAGTGATGAGAAAAATCTGAAATTACGCACCAACGCGAAGAATATATTAGTGAATATGTGTACGAAATTTCAAAATGAAGACTTCATTTTGACGCATTTTAGGGTGTCTTAATGAGGGAGGTCCAATGTCAGAAATTATGACAACTTTCATTTTTGGATTATTTGAAGATGTCGAATGGGCTGAAATTCGTATCAAAATCATCGTAAAGTGTTTTGAGAAGAAATCAGAAATCCATTTGAACATAAAAAAGTAGGTAAGAGCTCGATTCTTCACTATTCTTCAATCGAGCAATTGGGCTTGGGCATCACTTTAGCCAGTCTGATACCTGTGATTAAGACAGCATAAAAAGCTTCAAAATGAAATCTTCATTTTGCAATTTCGTACACATATTAACTAATATATTCTTCGCGTTAGTGCGTAATTTCAGATTTTTCTCATCACGGGAATGGCAATTTTCAAGTCTGTGAAAATCAAGATATGAAATTTTTCGAATTTTCGCTGCAAGAGGCCGATGTGCTTCAAACTTGGCAGGATATTGCACCAACACTTACTGATGATACCCATCAAATTTGGGGCCTGTAGCTCTATTGGGACCGAAGTTATGGCATTTAGAACTTTTTTCATGGGTGCGGGAAAATCAATATACCGGCTCTTTGCGAAAAGCGCTCAACAGCTCCCATAGTGTATCATGCTCATCAATGGTTGTACTACTTCCATAGGAAGTGGGAGATTATGGCGAAATTCCGTAGAGGCTTAATAAAATATTGAAAACCGCTCCTCTGGAAATGGATTGCAGCGAATGAGTTTGTGAGGTCACGAGCACTAACACAACATGTGGTTGTTCCTCTGACCAAGCCCTTCCGAACTCTCAAAACCGTGGGTGTCTAGCTACATTTTCAAGAAAGTTATGAGGATTTGAATTTTAGGGCCATACTTTTGAGCGGTACTGTACCTCCTCCATGCTTGTAGCAGACAGTTGGAAATCTCCAGATATTACCCAGATCTACGGCATAACCGACGACTGCCAGGAGGAATTCGAACTGAGAGAGGATTAACAGAAAGGAGAAATAGATCTTGTCGACTTACTTTGTTTCCCCATTTGTCTCGAACGATAATTGATTTCCTCCTAACAGAAGAGGCAGCTTTGGAGATGGCCAATGATGCAGCAGATTTGGCTGGTGATAGAGATCTTCCAACTGTAATTTATAATGAATAGTATCTACTTTCGAACTGCGTTGTTTTCTTCAAAAATTCTGCACGTAACGCACATCTTAAACGATAGAATGAATATCCATTCTCCTATTCGTTCTGTCTATCCCCTTCCCTCTACTCCTCTTTCCTTCCTCATTCACCTTCCCTCTCATCAATCCTTTTCGTGCACTCTTCTCATGAATCTTCGTCAGTATTTCTCACTTTGTTTCTCCATTTTCCTTTCCTTTCAAACTTCTCTTAGTCTTCTTCTTTCTCTCTTTCTATCGATAACTGTGGGAGTCATTCATTCTCTAGCCACATTCCCATTCACACACGTAGACATAATCTAATTATGAGAAGGAACTATTGTAGCTTCATCGCTCAATCGTGGCAAATTATGAGGTATTTTCCTATTATTGTACGACATTATCTCACAACTTCACCAGACCTTTTAGATAGATAATAGAAATGAGGGGGCACTCGTTATTAATTCATTAAAATCTGATGAGTTATGCAGTCGAATGCAGTTAGAAGTGAAATGAAAGGAGCAAAAATGAAAAAATAGCTCACAATTCTCCATTTCGGTGCCTTCTTTCAGTGTTGAATTAGATGTTTTCTTCGAAGAGAAATTTCCATCTCCCTTGAGAACTTCGTAGTCTGAAGCTGATCGTAGGGCTGAATAAGTGTAATCAATTAATGGTAATCAATGAAGAATGAGTCTTACCACGAACATTCCTGATTACTGTAGCAGTGGGAGTTGAAGGAGGAGTATTGATATCAACTGCACCATAAGCTCCATTCTGCATGGTTGAAGAGGTACGTGATCTACTTGATCTTCTTGATCGACACTCTGTCGGGGTTCCCGCAACGGGAGATCCTTCCCCTAAATCAGATTACGGTATCTATCGATGTGGTGCCCTTTCTACTCGCGCGTATCCTTGTTTCAGTAAGAGGAAAGAGAGGAACGAGATAGTATGGGCGATTGAGAGAGACAACACCTTGTGTGTGCGAAATGAATGGATGATGAGGAAGAGGTCGGATTTCCGCCCCTGATACTCAGGAATGTAGAGGGGAATCGACAATTATGATAGGAGACTCTCACTCAACAAGAGAATACAACGACCAGTTTCGAATATGAGGGAATAGACCTCCATTCTAGATACATTTCTGATCTCCTCCCACTAACTCCCACGTTATCAGAATATGAAAAATAGAGAAATGATAAGCAAAAAAAGGTCTACGAAGAGAGATTCGAAAGGAAATTGAAAAGAGCTGACGTCTATTCGATAAATGTCACGAAAACATACGGTAGCCTTTCTCTGTTTCTCTCTATTCTCCATACTCTCTGACAGGTGAGAAAAAGGAATATTGGACCGTACTACTCCCCTAATGGAATGGTAAAGAATGGGTCTTTCCATCAAGGGAAGAAGGGAGAGAGAGAGACTCCATTGGTGCAACTTCGATATGTGAGAACAGAGGAGAAGAAAAGGCATTCTAAGCTGAGAATCCTTAGAAGCCACCAAACGAAGAATGCCTGAAACTACCTGTCCATCAATAACTATCATAGGGAGAAGGAAGCTACCGTATACCGTATCAATACACCCACCGTCACATACAATACATATTTAATATTTGGTCAATGTATGAGGAAGTTTCCCATAATTGTTATCTCTATTTTACTGCACACGAAAAAAAGTAACATAATTTTAGGAAAGAGAACAATTGAATACTGTTTCATTTCTGTAAAATACAGTGTCTACAGACTGACCTTGGAATCTCAATGGTTGCCGTGCCTTATTGGCATTCCATTTGAGCATGCCTGCCATCGAAGAACGATGGGGGAGAGCAGAAGGGAAAGTACTGATGAATCTAAGAGAAGAAGAAGGAGATAGGGTGCGAAAGGATGAAGAGGGAAGAGGTGAAGAGGGAGGAGGAGAATGGACGAAGAGGAGGAGGAGGAGGAGGAGATACACTCCCATACAAGGGAAACCACACTCACACCCATCGAAGAGGTGGGAAAATGGAAGAAGTTTCGATGGGAAGAAGTCACTTTCAGATGGTGAGACAAAGAGAGTATTCAGATCATGGAGAAATGACTTGTTTGATAGATCAGTTATGGATTGTGGAGTTTCAAAGTTTGAAACGGAGATCACTGTTATCATGAGAATTAACAATGAGAATAGATGAACATGCGAATGGTATTTGAGTGGTCATGGTCAAGTTGTACTAAATGATCTTAGATGGGAAAGGAAGGATTGTTCGATGAGAGGAGAGGGAGATGGATGGATGAAGAGGAATCGTCCATCAAAGGGGAAGGCCAACCAATCAGAGAACCACGATGAACAGACTGAAATGGAGAAGAAGAAGAGAGAGAAATAGAGGGATTAGACATCAGATTGAAGATGAAGAAGAGACTCCAATTATCATACCCATTTACATCACTCATTCCTCTACACTTACAATATCAGACAACGAATTCAGAAATGAATAATTGACAATTTTATTGAAGTAACAAAATGAAAACATTTCATGTGATCGCAATGAACAATGACAGCTGTTATGGCTATTTAGCTGAAGTTCCTACTTTATCTAATAGATCTACCACGAGTATACGAGTCATTAACGCTAACCAAGCAAAGCACGTCAACCTAGAAAAACAAACGGGAATTTTACACATGAGATTTTGAAGATTGCTGACTGTGTAAGAGATAAAGCGAAATTTTGATATGAGATCACATAAGATAAGAATTGAATTCTCAGCATATCTAAAGAAGATTCTATTCTAGACGAAAGACCCTAATAACCGTAATGAGACACGTTAATGATACAATTGTTTATTCCTGAAGTTCTTCATCATCCTCTCTGAAGTTACCACAATTAACACAGGGTAAACATTTCAATGACTTACCTTTTAACCATCAAGCGATGTTGTCGAATATATTGTTTATTATATTTCTCAGTTCGAACGGATTCGATTACTTCATCGACTAATACTTTCTCCTGAATAGAATGAATATGATATCCAAGTATATCCTCATTGTCTCACCTCAAGAGTCAATGGATCGAGTGGTTCAGCTTCTTCATCATTAATCATCGTTATGGCGGCATGGCGAGTCTTCTCGTGACGATTCGCGTGTGACTCAAACGAATTCAATGAATAGTACACTAATCATCGTAGAAAGTGAAGAAAAGGAGAGATGAGAAATTAGAAGTACCTTCTTAGAGAAAAGTTGTCCACAGATGGAACAAGCGTGCTTCCGCTCCCCCGAATGAGACTTCTCGTGTAATCTACAATCAACCATTATAGACAATCATTACGAAGTCGTTTGACGATTCTCTCACCCACACTACACAAATATCTAGTGGGAATAAATTAATGCGATGAACAACCAAGCAGATCCTACAGTCTAGTTTTTAAAGTAGAATTAAAAAATGGAGAAAGTCACATTTCTTGTGAATGTACAAGGAGATGGGTTAAAATTGTGGCTTACTTGAGTGCAGACGATGAGGCGAATGATTTCCCACAATCCCATGTACACGCGTATGGTCTCTCTCCTACAAATTAGACTTGAGAAAGTACCTTATCACTTACAATTTACAAAACAATTAGAAGAGAGGACTTACCAGTGTGAGTTCTGATGTGAACATTGAGTGATGACTTCTGTGAGAATGCCTTATCACAATGTGGACATGGGAATGCCTTCTCTTGTGCATGCATTCTACGATGGGCTTCGATTCGAGATGGATACTGCAATTATAATTCATTCACTCAACATATATTCCGATATCTGGCAAGCATTATCTGCCGAAATTCATACTTTAAGAAGTTTTCCACATATATCGCAGTGTTCTTCAACAGCTGGCTTCTTGCGCAAATCGCCAGGGTTTTCCGCTATCTATAAAAATTTTAATATTAAAAATAGTGAGAAAATATATAGTTCATTAAGAAATAAAATAATATTAAGGACAAAATAAATTACCCTTCTAACGGTCATATCAATGTGTCTATTCTTCATCATTCTATCATGAATATCCGATCGACCTCCTGGTGTATGCTGCAACAATCATATGCTCAAAAATAAAGTAATAGATAAAAAATGGACGAACATCGTAATATAAATTTCCTTGTTCATCCTCCTCAAGATATCCTTCCATTTCTTCCTGGTCGAACAGATTCCCGTCCTCGTCGTATACAAACCTTTCTGCAATCAAATTATTATTGTTTTCAAACCATTTTCCTATGCAAAGGCAAAAAATGTAAATGAGAAAAAAATGGACAAACGTTGATGAAGATGCCGATCTTCCATGACGGAATCCATCATTCCATCATCCATTTCATCCACTCCCACACCATCAGCCAATTCCATCTACAATTAAATACTCACGCTTTCTGCTATTGAACACTTTCAAGACACATATGCAATATAATAATATTTGTGAAATGCTAACCTCATCCTCCACTTCCACTTCAGTTATCACCTCTTCCCCTCCTTGCAACTCATCCGGGTTATGCTGCAAACACAAATATAAATACTTCCGAGACTCAACCTTTCAAAATAACCTGTCCAGCCATCTGTCGTCCTATCCGATCCAAGTATATTATCTCAGGATCATCCTCGATCTGCAACGAATGCACCGTTTCATTAGGGGGAAATTGAAATCGATAAAAATGTGAGCGCACTCACTCTTTTGAGATTTGGTGGTCGATCATCATCACACTGATCAGTATCGTCCAATTCTTTATGATCACCACTTCTTCTCCTTCGTAAATTATGTCCGTACGGGCCTTGCTCCAAGTGATATTGTTCTTGATCAGCCTGAAAAGATATTGTAGTTGTAGTAACTACCAAAACACGAAAACGTACTGGTTGTAGAGCGTCCAAATCTCCCAATCCTTCTTGATCTGCATCATCCTCGTATATAACCTACACAATAAATTTGTTTACTGTTGATATCAATAAATCTCACCTCATTCTCGGCAGCATCGTACAATTCGTCCAAGCGAACGCAAATGGAATGAGTAATGAAACTACGTAGTTGACACTCAACGTTAATGTTCCGTTTGAATTCAACTGGCTAAAATGGCATAAATATAAAAAGCCAAACGTTAAAACCAATTTAACCATGTTAGGATGCTGGTCGGCAAAGTGGGCTGATAGAGGCTTGTCCGATAGAGCCGGGTAATTGCAGATAGCACATTTGTAAGGCCATGTTCCGAGGTGTCGATTCCAAACGTGACTCTCGAGCTGCTCGAGGGATTCTAAAAAAAGTATAAAAATTCAGAACAGCAAAATTACACACCGTGCTCAATATGACATTCGCAGCATTTGAATACGACTGGATAATCCATAGCCAAGGCCTGAAAGCATCATATGTTATCACCATGTGATAATGTTACCACAAAATCACAGTATAGGAGAAGAAACCTCGAGTCCGAGTGCAAAAAAATCGGAACTGCAGACCGGGCGGAGAACCGGAAGGTAGAACAGTTTGACGATTTTCGCTACCGTAACATGGACCGAAATCAGAGTAGTATAGTGGCTTTATTTGTTGAAAGATGAAAATCGGTACGGTCTGATATTCTGATATTGTGGAATTTATTTCAATATGAGATCAGTTTATTGAATTATTTAGATTTTTCTCCTAATCTATCAGAGCATACACAATATTCTAGCAAAGAAGTATTCGTATCTCGAATACAATGCGAGTCATCCCCATATTTTGAAATATGTGAAATTGCTCGGAAATCGACTGTAGTTGAATTTCTCGAATTCACATGCTTAACAGTTGCCTCGTATATTGCTCTGAAATTGTAAATGATCCTTGAATATATCTAGAACAGCCAAACCTTCCTGGTTTAGTTGAGAACTTTATCTGATAGAAGGAGAAAGCTTCTTCAGCTTTTCCATTCAATTTAGCTCCATGTCCATGAGCATCTTTTGCTTCACTGTACTTGAGAACTTCTTGTGGTGTGAACAGTCTGAATTTTGACGATATCTAAGTCATTTTCCTATTTATTTGAATTACTTCTTCACATAGTAAATTCGATGAAGAGTTAGAGGAGCACACAAATTCCTTTCAATTTCAGTGAGATTGTTGATTGCTTGAACAACGTTCTCAACAATTCCTTTCGAGATCTTCAACCGTTCGATTAAACTCAAAGATTCCGTAGTCCCTACCGGTAGTGTGCTAACTTCTTTCCATGCGAGACACGTACACCAGTGCACAGGAATTCCAGCATTATTACAAGATCTTGAGCTGGGAATCGGTTGAAAAATGGATAGTGATCGCGTTGTAACATCCTAAGACATAGTTAAACACACTTGATCATATGTTTTTCGGGTACCTGATCCTTGGTAAGTTCAATTGCAGTCTTGAGATTGAGCAGATCAAAAAGAGACTGATAAATATCGAATGGAGTAACAAGTCGATTCACATTTCTATTCAAATTGAATAGCATCTAATCAGGGGTTGATTCAATTCTTTCATTTATTCAACCTTCTCTCCTATTTCAGTATCTCTAAGTGTCTTCGGTAGTGAAATGGAGAAGAATGGAAGTCTCTCTTCTAATTGTCCTTGATGAGTATCACGTAATTGAGAGAATCGATGACCATGGTCTACGGTAGAATTATCGATTGGTCAACAAATGATCCTGACCTGCCATTACTATCAATACCGTATTGTTGAATAATTCTTGTCTGACTGAGCTCTCAATCCACTGTACAAAATCATCATCGATATTGCCTATCTGAGAGGATTCTTTTTCTTCTCACTTTCCTCTTCGCAGGTTAGATACTGTATTTATATTTTGATGGGAATAAGTTCCATGATGTGTAAGAATGAATTTCGGTAGTCCATTATAAGATTGAAGGAGCTCTTTCGTGTATCGAAACCATTGCTGAAATCTCATTTTCCAGTGAAGATTAATGGTCCCGCCAACCTTGTATTGAGGTTCTCCTCCGAAGCAGGGAACGTACCAAGCATCCGCTTGCTTTTCCCACTGCAATACACTATCAAGGCAATCATTCTTCACTGTGCTTTCTAACTTCAATAAAATGAGTTCGTCCATAATGATCAACTGGAGGTTTATCGAATCCTTTGAGACGATAGTTGAACATCCCTCCAAGGAGAATAATTATCTTTAGTTTTCTTTTTAGTTTTCTTCCCTAGATAACCACCGTAATAATGACGAAACGTTTTTCATTATTTTCATGCTTTTCTAAGGATATTTATCTGTTTTTAATATGAAAAACCGAAAGAGTACGCGACGGAGCGTCGAACAAGCCTAAAGACGGCCCAGGAAATTGTGTTTTGAAAGAAACACAAAAAAAGTAACCAAAAATTGCCAATTTTTGCCAATTTTTCGCGATTCGTACCGAAATTTTCATTCGGTACAATACTTCTTCACCTGCATTCGATGAATCTTCAATGAATGCAGTTGTATACCCAGAGGAAGAGAAATTATTCCAAATAAAGGGATATACTTCACTAACGAACTTTGCTCCCTGAGACCATTTTCTACAAATAAAATTAATTAGTTGAATTCTTCACCATTAGAAATTATCTATCACCTCGTATTTGGTAGCTCCCTTTCAGTCTTTCCTGTAAGAATGGGCAGAAATGCTTGAGGAGTTCCATCTCCAACGATGTTATATCCTATGGAAGTCTGATGATCAATTCAGGACATAAGATCTAGATACCATTCAGAATTACAGAGCCCATCATCTTCTCTAGAGCTTCTACTGTTTTTGGAAGCTTGCGTCTGAAACCGAAATATTCATCTGACTATCTCAAGTACAAGAAATGTCTTTAACCTGAAAGTAAGATGACTCATTGAATCGAATGACATTATCACAATGGAGATTCCACTTCCTTTATCCAACTTTTGAAGATCTTTCAACCTCTTTTCTTTCCTTATCGCAGACCATAAAATTCCTTCCCTAGAAAATTAACTCAGTTATATAGGAAATCAGAAACTGAACTGACCATTTATTTCCATCGTGAACACAACTGACAAAGGTGCTTTCACTCTTCAATCGATCTCCATCTACCAATTCAAATCGAGTACCTCTCTATAATGATCAACCATAATCATTCTCTTTCCATCATTACCTTATTTTTATCATCGTTTATTCGAATCACCTCCTGTCCGTAACAAGTTGCACCTTTCCTGCACAGTATTTTCTTTATCTTCTTTTTTTCCCTTTCTGACCTCTTCAATCGTACTGTTCCTTCTTCAATTGTAGCCCAGTTCTCTCCTCCTTTGCATTCTAATTTCTCATTGAAGAATAGATGGTCAATCTCATCAGAATGGAGGTCTAATTTAGGAATCTTACACGTCTCTTCTTCTCTTTCTATTCCTTTCTCCTCACTCTTCATACTTTCCCCATCAGCAATCATTGAAAGATCACTTGCAAATGTGTTCATTCTCTCCATTTCATCGTGCGATTTCACCCTCTTCGCAGGAGAAACTTTTTTCCTCGCCACTTTTGTTGAATTGCTTATTCCTTTCGTTGTTATCTTCAATCCTCCCTTTTCTTCTCTCACCGATGTTAATTCAACTCCTTTCGTATTCTCTTCAATCCCAGTTGTTGTTCTTTCAATTGAAATGGTTTGGATCATCTCCTTCGTTTTCTTTTCACGGAGGTTCTTTCTCTTCTTCTTCCGAAGAGATTTCTTCTTTCTCCATCTTTTTTCATTGTCATGATTCAAATTGGAGCGTGAAATTTTAACGAGTGAAGGATTCACGATAATTCTTTCATTTTCTCTTCCTCTGCCCTTCTTCAGCTCCTCTTCTTTAGTTGTCGCGTCTAGGCTTCGAACGATTTTTGTACTCTTCAAACGAATTCTTTCTCTTCCCTTCTTCACTGATGCATAGTCTGCGGATACAATCTGAGCAAAAATAACTTGTTATTGACATAAGCGATCTGATACTATGAGAATCTTGAATGAGAACTCACAAAATATAAGCCGATAACAATGAGTGCGTAAAATAATAATCTTCTGAGTGCGGGAGAAAGGGAGATAATGGATATTCTTTCATAGTACAAAGCGTGAGATCTCCTCTGTAATCTACTTTTATCTCGTAAAAATAAATAAAGGTCGAACCTGGAGATCTCGACAAAGAGTGTACATTGTAGTCGGAGAAAAAGAGAAGTGTACGAAAGAGAATGTGAGGTCTCTCCTGTATCCATAGACAACACATGACCGAGTGAGAAACAATCAATACTCTTTCTACACCAAAATTCATGGCAAAAAATCATGCTAATCATTACCAATTGAGACAATCAATTAATAATGACAAGAATCCTGACAAGCAGGCAATGACCATGAGAGTAATAAATTACTGGAGAGCTAATGTTTAGAGATAAAGATAAATGTTTGATCAAGAGTGGACACCGATATTTTTCTTTATCGAAACGGTGAGTTTCCATGAGTTAGTTAATCTATTTCTTCTTTTGAGCCACTTCAGTCTTCACTTCACTCTTCGCTTTTCCATTTCTCCAATTATCGAATAGTGTCACTGCAGGGTCCACATAGTTCTGTCAAGAATCAATCGTTCCTTTCTACTGTAATTCACTTACATTATACAGTATTTCAGCACCTTCAGTTTGAGGCATAAAGAGATACATTAGGAATAGAGCCTTGAAGAGGAAGTAAATGGGAAAGGCTTGCATGATTCCCTTGGCGAATGCATCGATCTATAGTTAGAAGACTCTCGAGAGGAAGACTACCGTAATCCTACCAATGAGAAGAATCCGAAGACTGTCCAATAGATTAGCCATTTGGTATCATCTGTCTTCTCGTCGGTTCGAATTGCCTGTAATCGATTGGATACTGTACCTCTATTATTATCGTATACCTTGACAGATACGTAGGAGGGATAAACGACTCCGATTAGATTGCAGACTGTGTGGGCGAGATCTCCGAATACGAGATAGAGACTGACGATAGATGCAGAGATAACAAAGAGCTGATGAGATCATTTTCAATTCATTCAAATGGATCAACCTGCTCCCTTTTCATTCCAGTCTTCTTCTCACTTTCAATAAGGAAATAATCGATAGTTGGGCCATGTGAATCGTAGAGGAAAGAAGTGAGTGCTTGCTACAATCAAGAGTTGAGATAACTATCTCTTCCACATTCATATTACCTGTACAGTGGGAGTACTGAACTTGCCGGGTTTGAATGAACTTGGTTCAGCTCTGGAGGGTGGAATGGCAGCAGCAGTCATAATGTCTGCCACTCAACAGAAGACCAAACGATGAAAATGAAGAGAGGAGAAGAAATAAATGAAAAGTAACTAATATCGTTCGTGAAAATTGCATTATCCTATTCCCATTGTTCTAACATTGTAAGCAAATCACGTTTAGAGGAACAAGTTTATTCTTCAATAATTGAATGGCTACACCGTAATGCGGAGAGATTGCACTCGATACCGTATACTACACAACACGAAGTACTACATGTATGGGAGAAAGGATGAGGGTACGGTAGTTATACAGATCTACAATGATTTGATCCGAAATGGATACAGTAATGAGTCCGTATTTGATGGTCTTCAATGGCTACCGTTTACGGTTCAATATGAATTGGATAATGTTAAACTAAAAAAAAAAAACTTCTACTCTACACAAATTTTGGTAACAACTAAGAAAAACTTCACTTGAGTTAGAACAATTAATTTTAGTTTTCTATAACAGAGCCTGTTAACAAATAACGAATAAAAGTTTACAACATAATGTGAGAACTCACAACCACATAAATTGTGGCGAAATTGGAAAATTCTAAATCTACAAAAAAAGAATATTCGAATCTATCCATGATTATTTCTGACCGTAAACTCGAACTGCAGAATCACACATTTGCACGATGAATCTGAATAGAAAGAGATGAAAATGGAATGATATCCATTGTTCTTACCTATCAATCCAAGTGACTGATTTGGGAGCGAATGAAGACCCTTCAAGGAATCCGAGATGTCCTCCGTGTTTCGTTGTGATGAAGGCAACGTCTTCCTTGTGAGAAGCGAACTTCTGAAAGAGGATTACGGTAGGAAGAAGAATCAATCGATTAACTACCTTGACTGGCTCCCACAACGAACGAGGAATAATCGGATCGTCTTGGGCATTGAAGAAGATCATCGGCACCTCAACAATTCGATTGTGATGGATCTACCGTAGTGAATCGTACCTTGAGATTGTCAAGAAGAGGAAGACAGCTGCACCACTGATAGAAACTCTCCAATGAATCGAATCCATTCACTCGACTAAAATCACTCATATTGATAGGCCAATTAAGAATATCATAGGCAAGGAATAAACGAACAAAATAAGTGTCTCACCGATTGTACAACTCATCTAGTGCAACGATGGAAGTGGATGACCATAGACGCTGTAATAGTCATACCGTATCTTCACTGTATAACCGTATCCCATCTACAATACCTGTTCATCGACAACTCCATTCTCCACGTACGGAGCCACTGCTTGATCGTAATTTCTTCGCAGTAGTCTCTTCATATTCTCAGTGATCACGTAGTTGTATGCACGACTGAAGAGGGTATGCCTTATCATCTAGTTTCTCCTTCTTTCAATTTACCGACTATTCTCCCAATCATGGTACATATGGACAGAGTTAGTGGCAGAGTATCCTTGACACACGGAAAGTCCGAAGATGATACGGGATCTAAGATAGAAAACATAGATTTTCAATCCGAAATTTTTTCTCACCTCAATTTCTCATCAGATTCGATGATAAACTTGGTCGTGATATTTCCTCCCATTGAGAATCCGATAGAAATGAATTTAGTATTGGGATAAGCAGATGCAAGATGAGAGACCATTGAATGGAGATCACTCGTTCCTCCTGATAAAGATCAAAGATCAATTATTCCATTCTCTAGTCTCTCATTGTTCCTACTGATTGTTGTCTGTTCCACACTCTAAGATCATCATCAACTTCAACGTGACACTACTAGACGGTCCATATCAAACTGTCATACACTTCTGATTACTCTTCATTCTTCCTTTCTTTCTTTCTCGTTCTGCATAAAGAGACGAATGGCACGTATTCATAACAACTGTTCATTCAGCGTACCGTACTTCTTACCATAAGAGAAGATACGAGGAGAAGTGAGAGGGACTCCATCCAATGCTCCCAGATGATTCAATACTGCACATCTGTATCCTGCTTCCTGTAGATAGACATAATTCTTCCCTCATCTTCCTCCTCTTCCTAGTCTCTCATTGCACTCTTTCGATCGTAATAGTCTCCTTCTCCGATACATCAACCTCCTCTTGACTCATTGTCACATTGAATTACTTCCTTTACCATGGATAATCTCCATTCTAATCCCTTATCTAATCGATCACATCAGCTACATCCTCTACTTTCATTCTAATCCGCTTCCTCATTTAATTCTCCATTTCAATTGGGAACTCATTTCTCTTTCCCTCTTCATCTTGGATCACGCCATCTTCATTTCCTCCCTCTCCAACATATCATACCATATGCACCAACAATGCTTTTCTTAACTCTCTTCCCTCTTTCTTACTTCTCTTCTCTCAATATCAGCGGATTACAAATCGACATGTTGGTATGCAGCGAAAAAGTGTCCATTATGCACGACAATTACCAGTTATCTCCCTCTTTCTCATTCTCTCCTTCTCTACAAATTCACCGAAAATGTCGTCAACCGTCGATAAGGTATCAGTGTTGATCTCTTTGATTTCCTAATCATTGGTCATCATTCGTTGAGAATAGGGCTGACTTATGAAGAGAGTCCTCTATTTATTTCTCATCGACGCAGTGAGAGCAAAGGTATAATCAAGAGATTTCTCTTCCCTATCCATTCCTAATCGTGACTTAGACCCCTGGTGATAAAAGGGTCGAAGCGATAGACAGATTATCGTCTCTTTCCCATACAGAGAGCAATCATCTATTTATGATTCCATGCAAACTCCTCTCTCTCTCTCTCTAATTTGCAGACTGAACAACAATAACAAAATGAGCTGTGTGCATTTGCACGTGTATCCAATGGGTCAAAGATATTGGGAAGAAGAAAAAAGGGGTCGAAACACAGCTAAACAACCAATAATATGTGTCATTTTCATCTTGGATCATACAAATATTTCTCACCTGAGCATAATGGACACACGTCCGAATGTAATTGGATTCTGATGAATTGGCGATTCCCGGAGTGAGACAAAGAGTAATATCCACACCCGATGGATGCTGAAATGAACACTCGCATTCACAAGTCCCAATCAACCTCTTTTCTTCTCCTTCTCTTACCTTTGCAAGTGGTTCGAATACATCGAAAGTAAGGGAAGCTCCATCTGGTTGCTTCACCTATAATATCTCCTTTCTCCTTCTCCCTCTCCATCGTCTTCTCTCTCACCACAATTCTTCTATCGGCAGTTCTCTTCAGTGTCGCATGTCCCAATAATCCATAAGCGGCAGTCTGTAGATGACCAGATCGACCCCACAACCATGGAGGACGATAACTGCAATGAATATTCATTCAATAATACCCCCAGATTACGGTATGCCAATCCATTCATGTGCTATAGTTAGCATGTTCATCATAACAACAGAGGATAAAGCCTGCTCCCCCTTCCTCTCTCTCCATTGTAATGGAATCTCTTTCGTTCGTCCGTGTGAATGCTATGTAGTCTCTTTTCATCTCTTCTCAATCAATCAAAACAAAATCACTGTGACGTTCACTCTCAGTCTTTACTCCACTCACAGTTCGACGTTCACTCTCAGTCTTTACTCCACTCACAGTTCGACTAGGATAACAGGAACATAAGATTGCTAAAAAATAAGCCATCATTGTTTCTATTTTGAGGAATGCATTCCAATAGAGGAAAGTGTGTACGGAGAAAGTTTCCTTTGTGTACACGCACTCTTATAGGTATTGCACACGCCATTCCCTTGCTGTGCTTTAGGAATATATGGATTGTCTGGAGATAAGAGAGGGAAAAGAATGAATGCCGAGAGAGAGAGAGAGAGAGTTCCACAGGAGAACAACCAATTCTCCATTCTACAATAACTTTCTCACTCGTTCTATCAATTGAGCACTTTGATTCGTACCCAGTTGTTGTCTCAATTGATAGAATGAACAACAATTGTAAGGGGAGGGGTGAATCCTCTCGTGTTATTCACATGCAAACTATGCTCCTTCTCTTCCCTTCCCTCTGGAGTGAACAACCATTCTCATCAACACATTTGCTTTCCCACTTTCACAACATCCATTCTCAGAATAGAAAGAAAGCAAGACGGAGGACTCTTTGCCCTACTCCTTTCCACTGGGGACAAATTGTGCTTTAGTGTGCACATGGCAAGAAAGAGATATAAGATCACTCTCAATCTTTCTTCCTCTCATTCCTCTCACTGATCTAAGAATACTCGTCTTTCTCTGCAGTTGATGATCACTGACCACAGTGAGGACAGCAGCTGCGTCCTATTCACGTACTAGAGAGGGAGAGAGAGAGATGGGGGGGGGGAGGATGAACCCCCTCCCAACCTCCCTCCTTCTACTAATGCACTTGCAAAACTAAGCCAGTGTTACGACACCTTTAAAAGTAAGATATATCTTACTCAGAGTGTGCAGAGAAATTAAGAGTTCAGAGAGAACTATTGATGAAATCATTCCCAGTACATAAATAGTAAGTGCGAGAGAAAATGGAAAGATCTCCAATGATAGAAGAGTATAGAAATGCGGGCCCTTCCAATGAATTTGATGGTGTGAGGAAAAGTCAAGAACAGATTTCAATCCCCGCAATAGTATATTTCTGTCTTCCCGAGAAGGCACCAACTTGAAATTCCGTTTTTGTGGTGAAAACAAATTGAAAAACAACCCTAGAATTAAAATTTCAAATGACTAGCACCACTGGGAACCGAGATACAAAATTTAAATATGTTGATTTTTTTCGACAGTATGAGAGAATATGACTGACACTTGATTGAGAATCGGCATATCCATCAGTACTCTTCTCATTCGTTCTCCTTCTTTCACTGCAGTTGTAATCTGAAGAGACACAATCAGACATTTCGTAAGATTCTATTCACATGTCAGAACTCGGATTTGTACACTTTCGTCATGATAAGCAAAGTGAAAAAATAGTAGTGTGCAAATGTATGGAAAAAAATCATACCTGTGCCTTTTCAGTGGAGCTGGCTAGTTTGAGAAAGCGAACTATAGCGAGAAAAACGAGAAATCCCAGAAGAAAAGCGGGAGAAATATCGACAAGAGCATATAGAGATGAGAGACCACCTGGACGAAATATTTTGTAGCTAAGATAATAGAAAGGATATTCGTACCTTCTACAGTGAGATCTACTGATGGAAGTGGAGGAAGTGCCAGATAGGGAAGAGACATCGAAGCAAAACCTATTATTGTATCGAGAAGATCAGCACCCTGAGATTATCGAATGAATTAGAATTTATTGATTATTGAGTGAGGCATACCATGGTGGTGGATGCAAAGTGTTCAAGTTAGAACTATCAGAATGGAACGGAAGAGATCACAAAGATGGGCGGAGTTAGTGAAGGGAAACATCAGGGTGAAAAAGGGAAGAGAAGGGTCATCACTGATTAGAATTTGATAAGAGATGGGCAATGACTTCGAAAGAGTGAGAAGCGCGAATGAGGAGGAGGGAAATTAGCAGTATGAGTAATAAGAAAGAGTGAGAGAGAGGAGGGAAGAACAGCTGGCAGGTAGAGGAACATGATGAGAGGAGGGAGATAAGGAGGGAAATAAAGAGAAGAAGGAAGGATTGCAATCGGTCGAGTTCAGTATGGAAAGTGAATCACGGAAAAGAGGATAGAGAAAGCAGGACGAGGAGAAAAAGGAAAACAGAGAAGAGCCCTCAGGGATAGAGGGAGTGGTACAGTAGAAGAGCACACTATGCAATACACCACTAAGAGTTCTTTAGCATGCATTAACGAGAAAACAGAGCAAAAAAAAAAATTAAATGTTGGAAAGTAAGGCTTAGTAAGCAAACAAAAATATTCGATAAACACTTGACGAAATTACTTACAGTATATTATGCGATACGGTAAAATTTCTAATTCAATTTTACTCAATTACCTACAGATAAATCAGATTTATAAATCGATGAAGATGCATTCGTGATGCAATGTATACTAGTCATACACAGCGTACTATCATATCAACTCGTGAAAAAATACGCATATTTGATGAAAATAATGAAAAAAATTAGTTTGCACTACCGACATTTGGCGCGAATATTTTTGCTTTTAAATTTCCATCGCGGCTCTCTGATAAGGTTGCTTAACACTTGTTAACACTTGTTCAATTATTGATCGCTTTATGTATTAGAAATCTTGTTCGTCTTGTTGTCTTGTATGTGTATATCATTATGTATTGGAAGCTGAGATGGACGAATTACCCGTCCGGAATGAAGCGCTCGTTCGAATATTACGTGAGAGGGAAGACCAGATTCATCAGCTTCAACTGGTATGTTTTATGTTTATGTGCACCTATTTACTACATGGATTACATATGCTGATTCTATAATTTGGCGAACTTTTTCAGAATCTACGACGATGTGAGTCTAAAAATGCCATGCTAGAGGAGATGGCACAAGAACTTGAGGATGACTCTAAACGAATTCGTGTAAGTTTGGGGAATAGCTATATAGCGCATGACCCTGCAAGTTTATCTCTGTTTTTTCTAGGAAGAATTGGCAGAGTACAAGGAGAACGTGGGATTGAGATCGGAAGGTGCGATGAGAGGACTCAGAGACGATATGACCAGATTGGAAGGAGAAGTATCACATATCATAATGTATATCTCTACTAATTTCCATTTTTAGTTGGCCGACTCAAATTCTGCAAGACGTCAGCTTCAAGATAATGTCAACCGGCTCGAGAATTTACTTGAGGAGGAACGACAATCGAGACCGGTCTATATTTTAAAAATATTATTCATATGTGTTTTTTTCAGATCGAGGAATCTTTTCATCCCGACACATCCATATGTACTTCTCACGAGGAAGAGATTGTAAGTTGTCTCTTGTTAGTTACTAGAAAATAATATTGAATTAGAAATCGCTTCGAGAAGAGATCGAAGAAGCAGTGCAATGGAGATTGGAAGTGGATAACAAGGTTTGAACTATTTAATATTATAAAATGATTCCATTCACAAATTAAAGATTAAAATGTTGGAACGAGAATTGATGGAGTCTAACGACAGGGCAGAAGATGCTATTCACGATGGAAATATTCTAAGAAAGAACCTCGAGGAGGCCAGAGATCAACTCAAGTACTGTCTTCTTTCATTTTTTAAAATATTTTAGTGTAAGTGTTATTATCGTTTAATTGTATATTATTATAGGAATCTGGAGTGTGATCTAAACGCAGTGAAACACAATACTCACTTCGCTAGTAAGGGAAACTCGATGTTCTCAGAGGTAATAAAATATTAATATTATGATTAATGGATTTATCGACAGTTCGTTGATGAACGAAAAAAATTGGAGAAGGAACTGAAACAGCTGTACGAAGAGAATCTTAGTCTCAGGTGAACATTTATCAGGTCTTGTTGATGAATTAAGAAAAAGAAATAATTGTTGAAATACGATTGGTCAATTTCCAGACAAGAAAATCGAACTCTCCTATCTGAGATTGAAGAGTTGAGTTTGCAGAAAGGAAAGGGATTCGAACAACCTGTGAGTAGATTGAATCATTGAAAGGAGATGGAAAGTGTTGCATTTGCAGACTCGTTTGCCGTGTAAATGTAGCGATCTTCAAGATGAATTGTATCAAGTGAGATTAGAAAGAGATCGAGCACTTCAAGCGTACGTTCAAATAATTAATTGCATTAATTCACTGCTTACATTTATAGTTCTCGTATTTCGATGATTACTTCAACAGATGAATTGAGAAAGGCGGGAATGTTAGACGCTACACAGAAAAAGAGAATGGGAGAATTAAGGCAAGCTAAATCGTTATTTTAAAGAAATTAAATTGAAATAATTTAGAGATGAGGCCAAGCGTCACTATGTGGAAAATGATCGACTTAGAAGATCCATCGAAAGTCTCAAGGTATTAATAGTTATATATGATTGAGTGATTGTATTTATTGAGATGGAATCGATGAATGCTAGAGTGGATAAGAATACATGGAAGGAGAAATTCGAAGCTCAGACGAGAGAAGTCGATAGACTCAAGGATTTACTCAATACACTCAGAAGGAAACATTGTACGTCACGATAGTATATCAATTCAATTTTCTCTGAATGAGAAGTTCCCCTAATTATTGACTGGGATGAAACCTTCTAATCGCATATCTTTCCTTCAGCCGAACTTTCTCGTCCCTCCAATCGTGTTCCTGACGAAGAGATAGTGAAGATGTGTGCGAAACCGACTGAAGTACACCATACACCAGCTACTGCCAGTATGTCAATTATATTCTTCCTATTGTATCTTCTTCTCGTCGTTTTTATTGATACAATTGAGGTGGTGCGAGCGCCTCTTCTCGTTCTACTGTCATTCCTTCATCAGCTCTCAAACGACCCCTCTTCCCTCCTGTTACTCCTGCCACAAGTACCTTTTATTCCTAAATAATTCATCGTTTAGTTGAATATGAATTGTGTTCAATACTATTTGTTGAGGTGGTCTAAAACGTCCTGCCCACGAGATGAATGCAGAGAAGAGATTGGAGGAGATGAATGTCAGTGAATTATTATTATTATTGATTATCTTTGGGTTGATGTACTAAGTTGACGATATGCTGCAGTTCATTGTTTATGCAATCTCTTCCCTTCTCAGGCTCTCGAGAATAGTCAACGAGCTGCAGAGTTATCAATAAATTCATCAGTGAGAAGGAAAGCTCCCGTGAAGAAACCGAGATTCCAGACGAATGTGAGTACTCACTTATCGTCGATCAAATATATTGGAGATGTTATGCATTTATTATTCTATACGATGCCTTGTGATAGGTGGATTATATCCCATGAAAATTATTCCAACTTTCCTGCTACGTTGAATGTAATATATTTGTTATTGCAGATGGTGAAATCAGACGATGTAACGGAAGTGATGAAAGTGGATGGAGGAAAGAAGGAGGAGATTGAAAAGACAGAGAGGAAGAGTATCGAGAGAGAATTGAGAAATGCAACACCACCTGATGAAAGTGATGAGGTACGGTAGACGTCCTTCGTTTATCGATGGAGGATTTCATTCAGAAATTTCATTTAGAAATCAAACTGCTCGAGCGATGGCGATAAGACAAGTGAAGAAGTGAAGAAGAAAGAAGATGGAGTAGAGGAGAAGGATGATGAAGAGAGAATGGATGAGGGAAGAGAGAATCACGATCCTTCATTCATAATGTCGAAAGAGAGAATGGCTGCTGATTCCAATCTCGAAGAGACTGTACTCGATGAGACCATGATGACCAATTGAACACTATTTCATTATTCATAATATCTCTCTCCTTGTATTGTTCGCAGAGCGACAGTAATACTATCATTTCATCTCTCCCCTTGTTCAAACTCACTTGTCTATCCCAATTGTGAACTAACAAATTTCCCATCAGAGATACGTTTAACCCTACTTGGAAATGTATTTGTGAATACACGCCGTCTCTCCGTACTCTTTGTCGTATTGCTCTTTGTATGATCCCTCTTTATATGTCTACTTCAACTATGATCATCCAATGGATAAATTATCTGTACACCGAATTCTATTTTGAAATTCTTCTGGAATGCGTCTGAACCGCAATGACCATACTTTTTGATTATCTAAAGATGAGATTAGTTGTGTATTTCAGAAATGTTTGACGAGGAGTCTGATGTGGAGGATCAATTCGCTCCTCCTCACTCAATTGCTGAGTCTGAATATGTTGAGTATGACCATGAAAGTGTGATCGAAAGACGGGGAAGGGAACAATGCTCACCACCTCAATCTGTTATTGAAGAGGTTTACGAAGGTTAGTCAGAAGAGGATAAGAGAGAGAGAGGCATTGATTGATACTTGCAGAAGAAGATGAATACGATGAAGGAGGAGTCAGGAATATGGGGTCAGTATCTCCCTCTAATGTATGTACATGTATTCCCTTCTCTTTAGTAATCTGTCCACTGTGCAAGAGGATGATGAAGAGAGGGAAGAAACAAGAAGAACCGAACAAAATTCGGCCAGTTTCGTCTCTGGAGGTAAGAGAGACAAAGAAAGTGATGATTCAATCTTTCCATTACAGCGCAAGCAATCAATCGAATAAATGAGGATGAAATGACGAGAAGAAAGAAGCACGAATTCATTGAGAATGATCCACGGTAAGGAATATAAAGAGTTTTTGATATACTTGGTATTTCAGCTTCAACAACACCTTTAACCCGAAGGAGCATAGTTGGGAGCCGTCTCCTTATCATTCGAGGATTGAAGAAAGAGGAGATCAGGTAAGGGAAGTGAGTTGGAAAAGGGAAAAGGAGGGTCAATTGTAGGAGAATCATCCATTGAGAGGAGACAATCGATCTATTCTTCCATCTTCACTCGATACTTCCAAGGTAGACACAAATCAAGATGAAGATACAAACGAGGTCTTTCAGAGCAACCGATCGGCCAACAAATCTGTCAAATTCTCAGAGAAGACGTGGGTATACTACCGTATTTGAGTGTCTTTAGTGATGTGTGAATCGATATCAATCATTTTCCAGTCAGTACTTTATCGGGTGGGGTCAATGGAGGCTAGTCAATTACTAATAGTGGCTAGTACGGTATCGAGGAGAGGGCGGGGTCACACACACAGAGGGGGCATCCAAAGGGACCAATCGAGTCGAGCGGAGGGAAGGGGAGGGATACGGTAGATCAATGGGAGCGAAGTGATTACTCCTGCTTGGCCGCTCCTCCGTACTGCTTGGCGAACCATGCGTCGAACTTGGTCACGGCAGGGTCCACGTATTTCTGTAATGGGATACGGTAAGAGGAGGCGAGGGGGAGGGGGGAAGGGATCACTTACAGTGTAGCAGTATTCGGCTCCATTGGTCTGAGGAAGGTAGAGATACATGAGGAAGACGGCCTTGGCAAGATAGAAGACAGGGAAGATTCTCATGATATTGTCAGCGAAGAAATCGATGACACACAGGAATCCGAACACCGTCCAATACGTCAACCATTTGGTATCGTCATCCTTCGAGGGAGATCGGATAGCCTGAGAAGGGATACGATAGGGGAGGGAGGAGGGGAGGGGATACAGTACCTTGACGGAAACGTATGCTGGGTATCCGAAACCGATGAGGTTGCAGATGAGCTGAGCAATGCTTCCGAAGATAAGCAGAAGGCCGATGGCTCCTCCGACGGCATATCCGATCTGATACGAGGAACGGTTACGGTAGATCGGAGAGGGGACGGGGATGGGATACGGTACCTGTTCACGCTTGAGTTTGGTGTTAGTCTCGACGGCGGAGATAATGGCATCGGCCTGAGGTCCATGAGGAGCGTAGAGGAATCGAACGAAGTCATCATTGGCACTCTTGGCTCCATCGATGGGTCCAGCACCAGGAGTTGATGGGGCTACTGCAGGGGCAGCTACTTCCTTCTGAGAACGCTGACTCGTGGCCTGAGTGGGCTTGGTCCTGAAGAGAAGGCATTAGGATACGGTAGGAGAGGAGAGGGAGATCGAGGGAGGAGGGAGAAACTCACTGAACAGATGCCATTTTGTGAGGTAGGGGAGGGGATGCAACCACCGGTGAAGGGAAGTGTGTGACGAGAGAAGAGAAGGAGGCCCTTTTATAGGCTGAGATGAGGGAATGAAGTTGAGTCAAATTGAGTGAGAGACAAGAATGATCGAAGAGATCAATGGAATACAATGGATATAGATTAAGGAGATTAAAATGGAAATGAGGGGGTGAGTGGAGGGAAATGAGTTGACGTGGATTTGATGAGAATGGAAGAGGGAAATTGGTTGCCACGAAGGAATCTTATTCGATGTCGTCCAAGGTACAATCGATATCACGATATCAATGATGATAATATCTCGTTTTGTACTTGTATACGTTTAATTAGCATATGATTGTATTCAGAGAGACACGAGTGCTGACTCCTCTCTCATCTTCCGAATCGGCGACTACTCTCATTACATCGAATGAACGAGTGACTGCAATCAAATCTCCTACCAAGAATACCCAAGGGTACTTTACCATCCACTTGGTGCACTTATGCCTGACCATCATTTCAGTGATCTTCCCTCGATTTCTTCGTCCTCTCATCCTTCAACAGGTCCTCTCAAGGGAATTCCTTCTTCTCCCTCTGAGAGTATTCTAAGCACTGCCTCTTCTGTCTATGTATCCACTCCCAATGGTCAGCCTTTCTTTAATTATCCACTGCAGTCGTGTCAGTCTAGTCTACAAGACTGGGAGTGGAGTGATGGTATGTAGTTCCTTTCAGATCGTCTTAGTAAGCAGCAGATCTCTCGATCGTTACGTGCTCGATTCTCTGATATCTCAGCCATCGAAGGAACGGGAAAGAGTGAGTAGTATTAAGAAGGGATCTGTGATCATGTACTTATCCCATTCAGGTGGTAATCATTCGGGAGGATTCCTTTCTGTCCCTTCTCAAGACAGCAAACAGATTCAACGAGGTGAGACATATTCATTCTCTTGTGATGAGTGTATTTCTTTTTCAATCAGGTCCTCTTCCTCCTCCGCAGCCTCTCTCCAACGATACTCTCACTAACTCAGATATCATCAATATTGTACAGGTACCTTCAAATGATGAACCGTGGTACTGTATGTCGATTGTTCTCATTGCAGCATACTGATAAGACGGCCAATCTCATGAGTGCCCTCGATAATGCAAGAAAACAACCGAAGAAAATGAGGAAAGTGGATTTCAGTCAGAGTGTACGAAGCACAACGAGTAGTGTAGGAGGAGCAGAAGAACCGAGGTGAGAGGAGGGAGAGAGGGAGGGGGCAAATGTTATTGAAACATCTATTTTTATTCATTTTTCCATAACTGGTAGGACTGTCGAATAAATGGGATGTAGAAAGTGTAATTGTTTGTGAAATATTGTTTTGAGGAGCACGGTGTCATCTCGTCAGCCCTCTCTGACTCCTCTCTCCACTTCGATTAATATGAACACATCGAATCGACCTCTCTCTACTACATTCATCACGAACTCATCGATGAAGGAATCGATAGGAAGAGGAGAGAGACAAGAGAGAGTGGAGAGAGTAGAGAGACTTCCCGATGTGAGCACTTCAATCTCATCGAGAAGAGAGATGAGTATGAGGAATGAATATGTACCCACTTCATCACGAAGAGAAACATCGATGAGGAATGAAGAATATGGAAGAAAGGAGAGACTACCAGAGATAAGACCATCGATTAGAATAGGAGAGAAGAATGGAGATATGAATAGACATAATGGAGTATCTTCCCTTCCTCCACGACCTCCTCTTCGTCCTACTCATAGAATTAATGATGAACCATTGAGGAGGAATGAAACCAGTGAGTGATTGGAAGGTGGGGGATGGTGGTGATGGACGACGTTTCAGATACGTCGACGTGCAGTGGTGTATCGTCGAGAAGTTCTCAGTCTGATTTGGACAGAGTGGATAGTAGAGCAGAGAGTGTAACGAGTGGAGCAAGTAATAAGAGGTAGATGATGATGGATGGAGATGAGAGAAGAAGTGAAATATTGATTGTAGTGATCGACTAGTCACATCGGAAATGAGGGAATTGGACTTCGGATTTGTTAATGTTGGCGATTCCAGGATTCTCACATTCAAGGTACGGCTTTTTTTCAAATTGAAAAATAGTAGAAAATGATTTATTAAAATAATACTTTGAGGCTAAAAGCGCTCTGGATCTTCCCGTGACGTGCCAGTACTCAATCAAATCCGATACGAAACAAAAGAAGGAAAAGAAGAGAGACCCGTTTTTCACTGTGAGTTTAGAGGAGATTTGATAGGGAAGAAGTGAGATGATTGCAGATTCTTGATGGAACGGAGGTTATTATCGAACCAAGAGGCGATATATGTGTGAGAGTACAATTCACTCCTCAGAAGGTACGATAGATAAGGGGGGATTGAAGGGACGATGACATTTCAGGACTGTAAACACATGGATAAACTCAATATTAACCTGTCGGGAGGAGGATTCAGTCAACGATTTGGAGTGAGAAAAGATTGTTGATTGGATGAGTATAATGGAATGTATTGTATTCAGATCAACACGATTGGATCGGGAGGAAGAGCTCATTTGGAATTGGTGAAGAGACCGGGATTGTTAGTGCACAGGTATAATCCCTCTCTCTCTCTCTTTCTAAGATATTCATCATGTGAATATTGATTGTAGATCAGGTGATCACGTGTTGACTACAGACAGTGATGGACCGATTACTCTTGGAGTGGAGAATGATGGAAAGAGGTAAGGAAGAGGGGGGTTGAGATTATGATAGGAAGGTAATGGAATGGATTGTAGATCGATGTATGTGCGTGCAGTGGTATTGGATGGATACGGTAAGAAGATGGAAGGAGATGTATTCTCCCCCTCTCACTCATTCGTCATTGGTGCTAATGTTAAACAGGTGAGATAACCATTCCATGAGGAAGATGTCAGCTATGGTGGTGCCAATGAGATTGTGTACAGTTTTATTTATTGGATAAGTTGAAAATGCCGCGATAATGTGAAATCCGGTGTCATTCAATATAGAGAATTTATGATTCTTGAATTGATTTAATGGTGTAATTGATGATTGTTCTTGTCAGCCATTGAAAGTGGATATATCTCGTATGAGAATGAATGACAGTGGACGATGTACTTCCTCTCTCTCATCCGTCAGGTAAGTATTCAGTATCGAATTGATGGAGAAGGAATAATCATAATGAATGGTCCCTTTAGTGGAATGGGAATTCGTCGTTCCTCTACCACTTCAGTCAATTCCATCGGCAGCTCCTCTTCTTCCGTTCGTCTTTGAAACATATTTATTTAGGAACTTCTTCGATTTTGGCCCGGGCAACAACAACACTGAATGTGCAGTGGAGCAGGGAATGAACATGATAGTTAAGGGATACTCTCGAGAAAAGGATGTGCCAAAATCGAAGAAGTGCCTTTATTTCATAGTGTGAATCGAATATGAAATGGGAGTGATTGCAGAGAGGTCGATCAGCCCCTTCGTATACGATCAAATTGTATTGGGGAGAAGAGACACAGAGACGAAGAATGATTGCGTGAGTGGAGGAGAGAGTGGAGAGAGGAGGGGAAGGATCCATTGCAGATACTGTCGTAGTCAGTCTCATTCATCCTTCCCTCCATTGTGTACAGTGGAAGAAGACTTCTCTAATCAATTTGTGGGAGAGGGAGACGAATCAGCGGCCATCGATCCTGATAGAAAATTGAAGAAGTTGGATATGGAATACTTTAGTGCTTCAATGAGAGTCACCACTATCAATGTGAGTTATTGAAAGATGAATTGATTAATTGAATGAGTAACTGAAGGTTCATCTCACTGCTCCCATCACGAATATTGTCTATGATGATTCGGATCAAGATAGAACACTTATCGCTGATGATACATTCAGGTAAGAAGGAGAAGGGGGGAGATGGATTGACTTGACTAATGATTTCATTGTAGAGGAAACGAGACAATGATCTCGATGATGCCCGATTTGACAGTACTCAAGATTCAAAGATAAGAGTACGATAGAGAGCAAAGATTACGGTATTGATGGTTATCCCATTGTAGTTTCATAGTCCCAGTGCAATATATATTACTTGTTGACCCGTTCACTGATATTTTACAATTATGACTTATTGAAATCTGATTTCTAACTCGTGAACCACATTGTTTATCCGTTTTATTATCTAGCCACACTTGGTTATTCACATGGTGTAATGTTTCAAAAGTAACAATCGCATGTATGTCTTCAGTCCCCCTCCCACTCAACTCGATTTAACCGACCATTCCCATCTCCTCCCTATGCCAGTGTATATTTGTATGGTTTCTAAGCACGATAAAGTGTGTAAATACGAAGAGATCTTATGAGGGAAGAGAGACTGGTTCCGTTCCAATTCCATACTTTATTTCATGTCGAAGTTGTATTCTCACTTTCAATCTTTGTCTCTCTTGATCCATCATAATATCTCGTTATCTTATCTAGTGGTGATGCTCAGCCTATGCTGATCCCATCCTTCTCTCTCTCTCCTCAGTGTCACACTAAATATCCCCTCTATCAATCTTCCTCTACAAGGTCTCTTCCCTCTCTCATCCTTCTTCTAGAGAGAAAGGGAGGTCCCTACAGAGCAATTCATAACTAAGAAAGGGAGTCAGGGATAGGCATCCTATCTATCCCCCCTCCCTTCCCTCTTTTTTCCATCCCGTCAAGTTGCATTTTGTGTATACTTTTCACTAGAATGTTTCAATTGAGTTTCGGATGTTTCCACGTCAGTCGAAGAGCAATTGACTGAATTTTATTTAGTTTACTATTCTCAGTATCTTTCATGTGTTCAATTGGCAGTCCATAATCATGGATACGGTAGTTTCAAACGTAGGAGAATATAATTTCACCTGTCAGTTCTAATTATTCCTTCCTCTTTCTCTCATGGGAATGACTTCCATTCTAGAAACACTTATTTTCTCTATGTGGAGATGTTGATTGGAATTTGAGTGAGCTGGTTATTATATTCCAAGAATAGAGTGTAAATAGAGATAGAAAGGAATGAAGAAGGGGGGGGGGGGGGGTAGATTACAATCTACACTTTACTATCGAGTTACTATCGACCCTCAATTGAAGAGTTTCTCAGTTTTTGTTGAGTTTAGATCGAGGTCATGATTATCGACTGCCTTCATTCTCTATTTATTCGTCTATCCTTGTTCTGCTATCCTCTACATGAAATGTGAAACTTTCTCGAGAAAGTTCTGAATGATAGATGTCTGTAATCATTAGGTAATCCGCTCAAGATACTCCATCTCCTTCTTCTCTTCACTACCATTCCTCTCCCTTACTCTCTCCCTCTCTCTCATTTCTTCCCTCTAATCTATCTATTTGCTAGTTCATCTTGAGTATATCGAACAGGAGAAGGTGTCACTTCTCCACTCAATCGATTGTAATCTAGAATATTGTGTGTTTCCTACTCAGAAAGCTGGGATTCTTCACCTCTTCTAATACTGTAACTGTTTCATTCATAATCTTTTGTCTATGGTATCTCCTTCGATAGAAATATGAAAGTGATGGTATGTGCACGAGAGTAGTCATATGATTCTTCATCATTTGCTATTCAATCAATCTGCTATTATATCTGTTTGTCTTCGTCCTTTCGGCTCTTTCTCCCTTTCATTCCATTTACTTCTCTTCACTATGGTCAATTCATTGATTTCATTGAAGAGGATTCATTCTCTTCATTCTCACACTCATCACCCTCGATGCTCACCCCCTCCCCCTTTCCCTCCCCAATCTGAATCAATGGTCCGTGACTGGACCATTTGGACTGGAAAGTGACCATCCCTAGTGTGCCTATCCTCGTCTTTCCCCTTCGCCCCTTCTTCCTTCCCTTCTCTTTTCCATCTTCCATCCTCACTTTTCCCACAGTATCTCCTCTTTCTCCGGTCCTTTTCTTCCTTCGATGCTTCTAAGTTTTCCCCCTTCCTAAGCCTGGCTTCTACTCATGACGAGATGCTTTTTCATCGCGCTAATTGTGTTGACGTCTGTGGTCTCGCACGGATTTAAGAGACTACGGTAGAAGAGAGAAGGGAACGGAAGAAGAGAAGAAGAGGGAGAGGTAGAGAGAAGCCCATTGTATCCTAGGTGACCATTGATTAAAGAGGAGGAGGAGTTAGAGGGAGAAGAAGATGGAGTAGTATTCACTTCGAACATTCTCTTCTCTTCTCTCACTCTTCATTTTCTTCTTACTTCCATGGGAAAGGAATGAACTCACGTGGAGTTTGTTTGTGAACTATTTCTCATTTCTAGTCTATTTCCCATTTCATTCCCTTCCAATTTCCCTTCATTCTATCCCCGATCCCCTTCCACTCCCTAATTATTAGTAATCAAGGGTGTCATCTAACTACACTGCCCCCGATTTCAGCTAATTCAAGTCAGCAAGTAGTGGTTGAAATTCGGTCTATCGTATCTCTTTTGTCTGACATCTGGGTGAAATTGTACAGTAGTCTTCTTTGTGGTGAGAAAAGAGGAGAGATTAATGGGGAAAGACGATTTAATCGAAATAGAGAACATCTGTCGATTGTGAATAAAGAAAGTGAATGAGAGAATGATAGAATGGCATATGAGGGTGAGAAGGGAGGGGTTCATGATGGTAGATCATTCCATTCAAGGGTGGGGTTGAATACTCTATGGAATGTACTTCATACCATATGATAGAGAGTAATTGAACCCTCCTGGTCTCTCCTCCCCTTTGCCCTTCCCCTCTCCGCTCTTCTACTCTGTCAATCCTCTCTCTCTCACATGTCCACTCAATTCCTTCTATCATTCTCTCCTTTCCTTCTTCTCTTTACCCCCATCATTTCCTCCTCTTCTCTTCACCCTTCTCCTCTTCCACTTCTCTGCCCTTGTTGATATTAGCCTCCGTTCCCCTCCCCTCCCCTCCTTCTCCTCCCCTTTCCTTCTCTCTCCTCACTCATGGATCAATAATGACGCCGTCATCTTTCTCAGAGAGAGAGAGAGGGAGAGAGAGAGGCAACACAGCGGGGATAGTGATGCCGACCTTTTTTCTTCTCTCCTGATCGATTTTTTCCATTCCCTTTTCCTCTTTTTTCCTTGATGATCGCCGACCATTTTGCTTCATTAAGAGTAGATTTATGTCCTTCCCCCCCCCTTCCTCCCTCCCTTCTTTCCTCTGGTTATCAGCTGAGTGTGAATTCAGTGATGCGTATTCTAATCGATTTCGTGGCTCTCTTAATTCCCGAGTCGAGACGAGGAAATTGATGTTATCGGGCCAATAGATTGTATGAGGTTACGGGACTCCATTAGACATTCCTCTCCCCCTCCCTCTATCTCCTCCTTCCAGTAAGAGAAGGGAAGGGCCAATGGAGTTGTCAGTTCCCATGGTCAATATTCTCACTCCTCATCGAGAGAGAGGTCAAAGAAGAAAAAGATGAGGAAAGATGGTGAAAAGGAGGTGAAATGGTGCTGTTTTCGATACTCGATTCTCCTTCTTTTTCTTTTCTTCTTTCTTCTCTCTCTTCTCTCTTCATTCTCGTGATCTCTCTCTCTCATTCAATCACTTCGCCCTTCCTTCTCTTCACTCTTCTTCTTCACTTTATCCACTTCTTTGGAGTCCCTCACGTCCAATTTAGAATGGAAATGAAGGGATAGAACCTTTCGTGAACCTTTCTTTCTCTTCCCTTCTACCTCATTCCATCTTCTCTCTTTTCTCTTTCTCCTTTCCAATTTTTTCCGTTCCACGAGACTCCTTCTCTCCTTTTCTTCTTCTCTGCATTATTCAACCAGGCGGAATCTCTATTCTATTTTGCTTATCCTCTTTTCTTCTTCTTCTTCTTCTTCTTCTCTTTCATCATTCGTTCCATTCTATCATTGAGTCGATTCCCCATTAAATATTCCTCCTCCATTTAATCTCATCTTTTTTTCCCTATTAAATCGTTGACTGAATCAGTTCTCTCTTCTCTCATCACCATATTCCTCTCACTTTTGATCTCATTCGGCCATCTTCCGGTTTCTATTGACGACAATGAATCCGAATGAATCCCTCCCCCTTCCCCCCCTCCTTCCTTCCCCTCTCTCCATAATTGTTAGTTCACCCCAGGGGTGAGATTGTAGTGGACTACTAGTCGATGGAGATCTCCTTTATTCTCCTTCGTCACAAGGGAAGGGAAATACTTGAAGCTTTCTCTCTTTCCTTTCACAAGTATCGCCCCGACTCACTTATTATTCCTTCGGGCCTCTCGGTTCTTTGGTAAAAGTTTGAACTTATTTTTGTATTCTGAATGGGAATATTTGTTGAATGGAAGTTCACGCGGTTGATGAGTCATCTCTAATGGAGAGAAAGGGAAGGGAAGGGAACGTAAGCTATGGGCATTCAAAGGAGGAAGGGAAGGGAGGGAAGAGAGAGGAAGGGTCAGTCATGTGTTCGTTCGTCCTCTTGTTCAATGTTCTTATTGAGAGTGAGAAGGAGTGAACCTGTTTGACTGTTACTTACCTCCTTCTCATTAGTCTATTAGAGAGAGAGATCATCCTATCCCTTGACCAATCGTCAATAGTTCCGAAACTGTCTGTACCCTGCAAGGTGGCAGTATTTACGAAAGGTTTGTCTTTCTTCTCCATCCTATTTCACAAGAGTATTCAGTTTCTATCCCCTCAGGCACTCCCTCTCCCCCCCCCCCCTCTCTCTCTCCTTCCAATTGCTCAGCCGCTTTCTCTGAATTCTCCATTGGGAAATAGATCAAAGTTCTAGAAATGAGAGAGGGGGTAAGCTATCAAAGTATCGATAAGAGAAACGATGGAGAAAGAGATGAAAATGAGAGGAGGTATAAAGAGAGACTAGTAGTATTGATAGGAAGAATCTTTACTCTTATCGTAGTCCCTTCTCATCGATTATTGTGAGAGAGGGTCCGAAGTAGTCACTCTTTATCCTCCAAGTTTATTTTGATAGTTTATTCTAGGCGTCATCGATTGTAATAGAATGGGATGAATCAGTTCACTCCTTCTCTTTCTCATTGCCCTCTCCCCTCTCCTCCCTTCCTTCCTCTCTTCTCCTTTCCCACCACACTCATCGTTCCTTCTCACTCCTTTTCATTTTCATCGTGTGAATTTGTTCTTCTTCATTTTCACTTCGTTCTTCCTCTTCACATCTCTTTTACTCTCATTGTTCTTTCACTTTGTCTTCCAGATGTTCATTCACGCCTTTCCCTTTTCCATCCAATCTTTCTTTGTCTTCTCAATATCATATTTTCCTCCGCATAATTGTTCATTGTTTATTTTCATTGTAACTTTTCATCTCATCTCTCAATTTCAGGATGTCGATTCCTCTTCCAAAAGCTCCTTCGACTCTTCTTCCTTCAACGAGAGTCGATGCTCTCTGGGATGCAGATGCACCCAAGTATCGCGTATTCTGCCGGTATCACTTGTATTCATTCACTAGGGTAATCAAAGGTTAGACAACGGTGTAATAACGGCATAAAGTCCCACTGAGAATATCCCTTATCACGAGGTGTTTATACCATGTGAGAGCTCAGGAAATAGAAGGGAATAGAAGAGTTAGTGATAAGCTCATAGAGATCAGAGTACTCGAAATATGGTAATATCGTCTCGATTGATTCGTGTACCGTACTCATTCCTCTCATTTCAGTCGTGTCCACGTAGTCCGTGCAGCAACGATAATTGGATATGCCCAATTGGCTCTTCTCGGTCTCTTTTCTGCTCTTCTTCTCTACGTATTCGCCCATGCAGCCATACAGGGAATTCCATCTGAGGGATGGGTCAAGAGACAGGGAGGAGAGAAGTGAGTTCATTCATACTAAAGGATTACGGTAGATTGGTGTTCGATGTCTACAGTATCCCTCTCAGTTACCTAACATCGATTGTCTCTGCCGTTGGTCTCCAATTGTGTCTCGTTCTCATGCTTCTTCATGGAATCAAGACTGAGCGTCGTTCTTATCTTCTTCCATTCATCATCTTCGCCACTCTCGCTGCTGTTATGGCTATGGTCTCGGTGAGTTAGATGGAGTACGGTAGTGAAGGAAGGGGATACGGTAGAGTACTGTAGATGATAATTCTCTTGTCTCAGATCCTTAACTCAGCTCGTTATCATGTTCCCATCAATGCATTCCTCTCCAATCTCTTCGGTGTGATCATCCATGTGTGGTGCATTCATGTCATGTGGAGATGCTATTGTTATCTTGGAGACAAGAAGGTACGGTACAAGAATACGGTAGGCGATAGAGACCATGGGGATACGGTATTCACTCATTCATTTATTCTCCTTTCAGGTGGCGGAACACATTGGTGAGCAGCTACAGGCGACATCTCTTGCATTCTCCTTCGATTACACTCATCCTCCTGCATATTCCGATCTCGCCCCTTCTCATACTCTTCAAGCTGAGAAGCAACCCCTCTCAATGGCGTAAGAAGTGTCCCACCCTGTCCCCCCCCCTCTCCTGAATTGAACTTTGATCGACAGTAGTTATGTCGCACTCATCCACTTACCATTATGACTTGTTAGTCGTATTCCCTGTACTTAGTCCCTTCTCCTTCTCATCTTGTTACCGTAGTTGTCACTACACCAATCACGAGGTCCCTCCTCTCTCTCTCTCTCTTTTGTTCTCTATTCTCTCCCATATTCCACCAGGTACCAATCAATAATGCTGACGTATTCCCTCGTCTTATTTCTCTCTCTCTTCTCACCCTCATGATTAGAAGATTATGACGACGCTTCGTTTCTCGTTCAAATATTTTCCCATTCCAGTCCGTATGTTGTAAGTCGAATGAGAGATGGCAATAAAATATTAATTTTGGAATCAAATACCTTGAAGCAATAGTACAAGTACAACACATCACATGATTTATTAATGCGATACTGTCTTCACTCACAAACATTTTTTTTATTAAAAAATTGAAAAATTGAAAAAATTCAAATTATAGTCACTTCCTAATAGCCCCTAATTATTTTTTGAAAACAAATACGGTAGGTCCTGAATCAGGATTGCAGTCTTGCCGCGAAAAATGTTGACCTTACCTAAAAAAACGTGTTTTTTCTCCGTTTTATTTGCACTTTTTGGGATGTATTTGTTGTATATTCAATTTATGTTATTTGTTTTTGCAGATGACGAAGCCTGTTGCTAACGACACTGCCGCTTCCGCAGAGAAGGAGAAGGTTTCGCACCCTAAGTACATGGAATTGGTCACTGACACGATCAAGGAGCTCAAGGATAGAAAGGGATCGACCAAGCCGAAGATCGCCAACAGAATCATTGCTGCTTACGCTGGATTGGATGCCAAGCTTGTGCGTTTCTTTTTGCAATCTTATCAGTCCAATTTGTATATACCAGGTACGCCGTCAAGTTGGCAAGGCTCTTGAGAAGGGATTGATGGACGGAACCTTCTCGCAGACTGACGGACTCGGTCTCAAGGGCAGATTCAGAATCGCTCACCCTGGCAGCATTCACGTTGTTCAGAAGAAGAGTGCTCCTTCTCCCAAGAAGGTCTATTTTTCGGTTAAGTATTTGTACTTATCATATGAATTACAGAAGACCGTCGCTGTCTCTTCCAAGAAGGCGGCTGCGACCAAGTCGCCTAAGAAGGCTACGCCTAAGAGAGCGCCTGTTGCTAAGGCGACCAAGAAGGCTGCTGCTGCTAAATCGCCTAAGAAGGTAAGCGTACTAGTGCGCTTCATGAAATAATGTATTTTTTTCATTTACAGGCTCCTACTAATGCTGCTAAGGGAATGAAAGCCAAGAAGAATGCAGCAGCTGCCGTTGCTCCGGCAGTGTCGGATGCGCAGGCTTAAGCCCTCTAATGCAATTTGTTATGTTGTTGTACTTGTTACTTTTTTTTTACTAATTCACGTCCGCTCTTTGTAACACATTTACATTTCTCGAAGCTTCTCACTGTTTCATTCGTTGTTTTGTTATATACCTGTTCGAAATGAATAAAGCATTATCAACGAATATGGAGATTCGGATGGTACTCGTTCGAAGGGTTTCTGGAATACAGATCAATATTCATCTGTGCCGCTTACTGGGCGTTGATCAAGATAGTCAGAGAGCAGTTCTTCTTTCAAGATTGTCTCCGGGGTTTCAGTCTTGCCTAATTGCAGACGTAATACTTGGTGTGTGCTCCTGGGAATATGACGCTAGAAATTATGGGAATGATGAATATATGACGCTAGAAGGCATTTCACTAAATGCCTGACTCACTGCAGCACTTTGTCGATAATGACGCCTCGTGTCGGAGTCTTCTGTGTAATCGCGTCTTCCAAAGTCTGACTTCGAGGTAGAGATAGATTCTGAGAAATCAACATCGGAGCTTGTCAGGAATGTAGATGTTGTAATACCAAATTACTGTTCGGCTTCACTACTCCGTATGAGAAGTTTCAAGATCAGTTTTATTAACTATGTGGATGTTGAAAGCTGTCAAATGAACGACGGTGATCATACATAGATATAGTCTTTATTATTGTTCACAAAGTGACAGATCTGAGAATCTGGAATAATTAGATACTTTAAAAACTGAAATTTGAGTTGAAGGAACTCGTGTACTTTTGCAGCACTACGGAAACAACAATATCATTCAGTAGATGTTAGAAACATCACAAGCGTAACAACTACAATAGGGGAGGAATGGAATTACTACTTATTAAAATGAGCAACAATGAAATCGGGAAAGAGAAATACTACAGGGACAAGGTATGATACTTATTGTGTGGCAACAAGTTATCGATTACATGGGCATTTGTTTGGAAGTCATGCAACAATTGAAGGTATTACGGTGCTAATTGAGTATCACCAAATATTGAGAGTAAACGACTAGACAACAAGACATCAATACCACGAAGTAGAATAAATATTTCTATCGATCTGTCCTACTTAATATCCCTTTCTGAGGGTGATAAGAGATTTGTCGAGTATCGCTTGGGAAGAAGAGACAATCTTGGTGAATAATGCCAGATAAACAGCGATTCCAGCAGCCAGGAAGAGATCAAAGATCGCTGGTTTCGTCTGAAAAGACAATCGTCAAATTGTCAACCCATCTCGTGAAATGATATGAACAAACCTTCTCTGCTACGATTCTCTCGACATTGGATGGAACAACGACAGTCTCGAGAGTGGATAGTGGCTGAACTCTCGCATGTCCATACGAGGATGCATATGCATGAAGATTGGCCACTGTCTCCTCAGTGGCCGATTGAGAGGAGAGAGGACGGGCATGAGATGCGAATCGAGAGATCTGATATGACACAATCAACCGTTGCAAGTACTAAAATAACAGAAAATACCTATGCCCTATCCCCCAATGCTGCTATACTCACCAACTGCTCTACTCTCGTCTTGCTGACTGCTTCAGGAGAGAGGAGGGTAGAATCGGAAGTTACTCGTTCATCCTTATGAGCAGCTCGCTGCAAGAGAATGGATGAATGGTTGATCCAATAGACAGTCTCACCTCAGGAAGAGGAAGGATCATCGAAAGAGTTGCCTCTGCTATCGTACGGATATTCGAAGTGAGAACGGTAGAATCGATGGAGGAATCAGAGATGGAACGACGAGTGATCTCAGAAGGATGAGACAGACCCGAAAGGGTAAGGGCTGCCTGTCGCTTTGCGTTGAATCTGAATTAATGCGTGGTTATAGAGAAGAATGGGATGACTGACCTCTCGTGCTCCCACGAGAATGGCAATTGCATGTTAATCTTCTTAGCGATGACATCGATCGATTGATTGTGAGAAGCAGCACGGAGATACGTTACGAAACGATCGGACGTCTAAACGAAAGTCGATAGACACTTTGTTCAATTCAAATGCACCATCTAATGATAGTGGACGTTGAATGAATTGATTAATATGACATGTGATATGTACTCACCGTTCCGGTCGAGGGAACTCTCGAAAGATGAACATTGAGGGCCTTTCCATTGCCAATTGTGTCCAGACAGACAACGAGATCCACTTTGTCATCTGCAGATAAGATTAATCGAATCATGAAATCAATCCAAAAAGTATGAGATTCTGGGCAGATAATGCTCACCAGCGTATTTCTCCTGCATCTCATTGAGGAAGGCAGACGATCCCTGGTAGTTGTGCTTGCCTGCAGCAGTCCAAGCGAAGATCTGCAAACTATTTATTGGAGAAAAAAACTGTAGTAGAGTGTAGCATAGCCCACGACAGAAATGTGCGGAAATAACACTCACCATGTGGTTGTTGGGTTTGGTGGCAGCAGAATCGTAGAATCTCTTGAAGACAGAGAGCAACTCGAGAAGGGCGACCATTCCACTTCCATTCGAATCAGTACCAGCTCCAAGATCCTTCAATTATTATTTTAAAATTACATTTCACTTGAATTGGACAGCTTGAATTCGAAAAATAGAGCAAATAAAGAAAGAAGTACTAACGGGGAATGCGGAGTGAGTGTCGTAGTGTGCTAGGAATACGATGGTGGAAGCAGTGGGAATTCCTCCTGCTAATCTCACAACAACATTCTTAGGAGTGTACGAAATTGAGGCCGGAATCGCAGTCGTAGCTGATGTCAACTGAAATACATATTTAATTTTCGCTATCGAATATTGTTCTAGAATTGCAGTTTTAGAGTGAAATAACAAGTGTGCTCTAAAGAGACCAACCTGGAAGGTGTTAGCTGACACAGCTTGTACCATCTTCTGAGTGCCTGTCGAAGCTGTAGAAGTTGCCGAGACCTACAACCATCATAAAATAACAATATTACTTCGTAATCATGAGATACTCATGAGAATAATAATAATATTAATGATTTTAAAACAATACATCAGAAAGAAGTGCGGCAGCAGCTTCCGACCACTTGATTGCATAGACGGCAAGCTCCGTTTGCACCATCGAAAGCGCCGTTTCGAGATCGAGTAGTTGCTGAAAATCGATATTGTAGATTACACTCTCATCCATGGGAATATCTAGTGGTGAGAACCTTACTGAGATACAAGTTGTGTTGAGCAAGAATATGAGACTATCTTGTATCGATCAAAAGTGGAAGGATACCTTTCTCTGATCCGGCGAGAGAGCAGAGAAGTCTGCAGGAAGGATGATAATCATCGATCCAACTGCAGTCTTGAACAGACCATCGAGATCCCGATTCACGAGATCTCTCCACGAGACAACCACGCTTCTAAAGAGAAGGAGACCTTGTTCTTTGTTCAATGGACAAAATAAGATTAAGATCTATCAGAAACTCACTTCCGCAATGCGTTTGCATCGATTCCAACTGCTTCGTACAGCACTCGGAACGACTTACTGCCAACGACGGAACCCGCAACTTCATACTGCTGAAGACGATAGGCCTGTAAAGAAGAGCATGACTACTGTCTACAGGGACATAAGTTACAAGAGCATACAAGTACGAGTACCTGGAACTCTAGTTCGACACGATCTCCCAACTGAGAGCCAGAGACGACACAGAAGGAGAGAAGCATGGACATGTACACGAAGAAGAGAGGCGTGCGAAACGCCTCCAGAAGATCTTCCTGCATCTTTCCTGCAAAGTATCAGAAGATAGCAACGACGGCTTTTGAATAAAATGGATGCAACAGCAAGAGGGGCAAGACAGGGATGAAAGAGATGTGGTGAATATGAACAAACGAAAACAATAGTTCGAAAAAAGTTAATGTTTAAACATCCAAGAACAGAAGACCCTCCAGGGGATTAAATTTGAAGTCTGGCCACATTTCGCCGAAATAGGTCGGCCACGTGCTTTCTGGTAACTCAGCAAAAGAGATAATGTGAAAAGGGGAGTAAAATTTGCCGCCACTTTATAATAGTGGCGCCACAGTTTTTTCTGAATTCGGCGAAAATCGCCAAATTGGCATAGATTTTAAATTCTTTGTCCCAACTTGAAAAACCTCGGGTACTCGCTCGCTACGATAAGTAAAATCGTCAACCTTTCCAAAGTCAAAATTTTATAAAATTGATTTTTTGTTACAAAATTGAAGTTATCGATTCTCGTTTGTTGCTCGTTACATTGTCCGTGGACCTATTTTCATATTTATTCAGTGATGGGAACCGTTATACTACCCGGCGAGTTGATCGAGCCTTCTTCGTCTTCCGGAGCTAATGATAAGCAAATCATAGGCTATGGAATAGAGCGACTAGAAGGGGATCGACTTGTATCAACTCAACCAGGCATTCTGAGATCAACGGCGAAGAAACAATGGATTTCCGTTCAAGCGAGAAGGTTTGTATTTAAAAAAATCAATGATCTTGTATTGTTCTTCGGATCTTTTTTGCATGAAAACGAGTTTGTGTTGGATGAATAGAGAAGTATGGATTTAAAGAAGGGGTGGCACGAATATCTGGCTAACTGAGTTCTCGATGTCAGACGATGTGGCATGAGCACCCCATAACGCTTTCGAAACTCCCATGCTTTCAATTTTCGTCTAAACTGAGATATACTCGATTGGCTGATTGCCAAGTGACCCTGAAGCGCAGGCAACGAGCGAGAGACTGTGTGAAATGAGGAGAGCGCTCTCCCTCACTTTGCATATCGGCGCGGTTCGTGCCTCTCCTTCTTTAAAGAACGGTTTCAGGTATATACCGGAACGAGGTGATGCAGTCCTTGGAGTTGTCACTGGAAAAATCGGAGACTTGTTCAAGGTATGAATTTTCTATTTCTGGATCTCTCGTTTTACTTATTAGAACTCATCTATCCTTTCAGGTCGACATTGGAAGTGCAGATCTGGCTTTTCTGTCATATCTTGCATTCGAAGGAGCCACGAAGAGAAATCGACCCACCCTGAAGACGGGAGATCTGCTTTATGCTCGGGTTATATCAACTAGTAAACACGTCGAACCCGAATTATCGTGAGTTCAATTATGCTCATTCTTGTTTCATTACTAATATTCAGTTGCGTCGATGCAGAACAGAAAGCTCGAGGAATGGGAGTCCTGCCTGTTGGAGGTTAGGTATTAATGAAGTCGATTATAAGGTTTTGATGGCCCGACGATCTGACAGTAGTGTAATTATTTTTGTTTAATAATTGTAATGTTCATTATAGGTTGCTTCTTCCGCGTTCCTCTTCATGTAGCTCGTCGACTTATTTCTTCTAAGTCTCATCTTCTAAAACAACTCGGAGAAGACTTTAAATTTGAGGTTGGTTTGATTTTTTTCATTTAATAATTCCAATTTTTTATCTACTATCTGATTCTTTATAGATCACAATCGGATTAAATGGTCGAGTGTGGTTGATGTGCGATGCACATCGAGTGAACGTTTTCTTGAGAAATCTCATTCTGAAGTAAGTGCAATTTTAAAAAGACAATCATCAAAAAATAATCAATTTATTTGTTCCGAGTACGGGTAATATGCAGTATAACTGCTATTTCATTCTTTAAAATGTAATTCATAAATTTCTTATCTTATTTATTTCAGATCAGAATACATTGTGGAATCAGACATTCCTACTTTTGTGGAGGGAGAAATCAGGCGATTCAAGGGATTCGAACAACCTGAGAAGATGGAGACACAATAGTTGTATTTTATATTGTTGTTGATTTACGTCTTATTGTTGAGTTTTCAGTGTTTAACCCTTCATTTCGGCATAAATATTCTCAAACATTTACATATCCTCTTAATGATGCTGATGCGTTGATGGCGCTATTGTATCGTTGAATTAGTTGAGTGTGTAGAGTATACGGTAGTCTTTGTAAGGGACGAACCATGGGAGGCGAATCGGATCTCGCCGCTGAGAGAAGAGCGGCCGATCGTGCAGAATGGGAGGCATATTGGAAGATCCGTGATATCGATTCAAGGTATTCATCATTGTACTGATTGCTATAGAGATTGGTGTTTCAGAGGGACGTTCTATCCCCGTGCTCGTTACTACGTGCACAAGATGTTCGACAAACCCGCCTCATGGTTCAGGGTATGAAGGCCACTTCCACTGAATCGAAGAAATGCATTGATTTGCAGGAGTCAATCGTTGAGCCCCTTCATGGAAAGAACAAGATGCCGTACTACCATCGAGAGCTCAGTCGTGTTCCCGAGATCGATGACTGCGGAGTCAATGATAAGGTTGATTCAAATAGAAAGAGAGATATATTTATGAAATTGAATCGTAGATCATAGTTTATTACATAGTTTGGAAAGTAGGCGATTATGTATTTTGATCATTGAAGGCGTGCTTCTACGAGGCAAACGAGCAGTTCCGTCTGGACAAGATGGTCGATGGATTCATCCTCCAGGTTAACTATTATACACTTGTGCTTTCAATCGTGAGATAAGTCTCGTTCTAAATATATTAACGGATCTCAAAAAAAAACAAGAGAAAGCAATACATATATAATAATGTGAATGATTGCAGATTCTCCGTCAACGCGTCGATCGTTGTATGCTCTACAATCAACCGAACTTCAATCCCTGCCAGAAAGTATGCGGAAAGAGGAAGGGGGGGGGTATACTGTAATGAGCGGAAATGCCGACGTCATAGTGGGAGTGGACCTTTTTGAATTTGTTGTTTATTGAACTACATTTGAACAGATTATCAATTGCATTCATCATTTATGGAATTTTTCACCTGTGTATTATGTTGTCTGGAACAAGGATTTGATTACAAAACATTTGTAGGTGATCGAAGACATGGAGGAGAACGAGTTGAACTTCTTCATCAAATATGGAGAATTGGGATCTGAGGCCGATGTGAGAGATGCATACATGAAACAGAAGCATCGAATGATATGGGAGAAGAGAAATCCTGAGGTATTATTATATTTCCCCTTCGATTTATCAACCATGTACACTTCTGATCATTATCTTAGAGATGTTCATGACTGGAATCAATATTACAATACTTGCTGGTTCGATGATGTGGGATAATCTATCTCGTGATGTAAATATTTCTTTGGAGGTGATGGCTGAGCGTGCTCGTCTCTATGCTGAACACAAGGAGAAATTGGCAAATGGAGAGATGGATTACGATTTCTGGAAGAAGGGAACATTCTTCCAGGATAAGAAGAACCTCGAACCACCTTACGAATTCCATCTCAGGTTTGAATATATTTGTAGTATATCAGGATGGGGATTCGGAATTCATGAACAGAGTTGATAATGAGAATGATGATTACAGTAAGTCGACTCTCGAGGGAGACAAGCCTCTCTCCAAGGACTGGCAGTTCTACAAGAAGGTAATACTTTTGAGACGTGATTTTGAACATGCTAAACTGTTTTATAATGGTCCTTCGAATTGATGAGTACTGCGATATGATAAGTGCAGGTTGCTCAAGACGAGGAATTCGCGAAGGCTCAAGATGCTAAGCAGACGAAGATGCCTCTCTTCTAATCGTAGTATCGATCGAATGAAGGGGATGAAATGGAAGATATGTCCACTCTCATTCCTTCCTCCCTTTCCCCTTCTTATTCTTGTTTCGATCGTCGTTGTGTTAGACTATGTATGAAGTTTACTATGAGATTCTTAGTCAGATAAATCGTTTGTATAAGTTGGACAAGAACATAGAAGAAATTTTACGGGTCGTTTTTACCCAAAAGAGTACTGTAATTGGGAGATACTCAACTCTGATTACGGTATCCACAATGTAGATGACCAGATGCGTCGATCGATAAGAGTACTATCAGAGGGATTACGGTATGTGCAAGGAGCTACGGTAGAGGGGAAGAGAGAGTACTTCTATTATATCTCCCATGAAGGAAGACTCTTCCTCGATGATACCAAACACAAGAACTTCACTTCCAGCTACAAAGGTATTATTTAGTCATTTGATAGAGATGTATTTTATCAAGAGACACGTACAGCCATGATCTCTGATTGTTACTGATAAGAGTAAGGGAGAAAGCGCGCGCGAATTGAGTTCAATCAATTCAAACTGCTTTCTTCCAGATAGGGTTGCCGTGGCGGGATCGGTTTCGTTATTCCCGCGCCCTCCTCACTCTTCTTCCATTTCCCGCACGGGGGAGAAGATATGTAAAGAGGGTGCGGGATCCCGCAAAATTGCGGGATTGATGCGGCATTTCCCTCCTCTTCCCTCCTTCATTACTCGGCGCCTTTGTTTTTTCGTATGCAAATGGTTTCGAGATCGAGTGATCAGAGCGAAGTGAAATGAGACATATCTTCTTTACATATCTTCTCGCTCGTGCGGGATTGAATGCGCGAAATGAAAGAAGAGTGAGGAGGGCGCGGGAATAACGAAACCGAACCTGCAACCCTACTTCCAGATGTACCCTTCCTAAACTTCTTCTATCGAATGCTGAAGGGAAATGAGACAGGAAGATGGGATGAGTTTCCATTCATGAGTAGGTAAGTCTGTTAATCCAAAGTATCATCCAATTCATCCACTGCAGATGTGGTATCGAACGTAATTTCCTCCGTTGTGATGATTGTCCTCTCGTATTCACTCGATTGAGAATGGAAGGAGATGAGGGAAAGTTGAGGATTGGAGAAAGTGGATTGGAAGTACCCTTTGAAGTTCGTTAAGGAAGGAATTGATAGTTGATCTCTTCGTTCGTTCAGCCATCATCTCTCCTTCTTGGTTCAAATGGTCGTCTCTATCATCCTTCTCGCCTCAATCTCGCCCTTCTCACTTCCAAATTGGCTGATCAACTATTTCCTCACTGCAGATTCGATGAGAATGCAAGAGCAATCGAGATTAATTGGAGAGGGAAGAAGTATCCCATACAGGGAATTAAGAGAGACATTGTACATAGTAATGTGTAGATCTAATTCGAATTGTATTAAAGTGCCATCATTTCACGGATTGTTTATCTTTAGGGGTACTATATTCGGATTGTAAATAGTTGCTCATTAACGAATAAAGTATATTTTTAAAGAGTTAATCTGTGTGTGTTGAGTGTGGTCCGCGTATATAATCGGTGTGAATACCTTGGAAGGAACTCTAGCTCAACCTCTTTTCCCACTCAACCATTCACTTACAGTATGAATGCACCCAAGAAGCGACGATCATCAATAGGAAGACCTACACAGATAATGGATCCTGATGAGGATGGAGATATGAATGATGATGTGAGTTGATTGAGAGAATGGGAAGAATGAGAGTATTCCATCTTAGGTGCCTTTCTTATTCGTCATGGAAGTTCCATCCTCGTGTGACGAAGAACTGAAGAACTTTCATGAAACTCTATTCGGGGTGAGTGAGAAAGATCAAAGATCAAATGAAGAATGGGAACAATTTAGGTGATGGTAGAGAAGAACATCCAACCTAAGCATATCTCCCGATCTGAGGTGAGAAGCCCCCTTCCCTTCTCCCATTCATTTGCTATTTCAATTTGAAGGTCCTCTCGGTTCACAAATCCACTCCTGACATCTATGTTCTACCTCAATTCGAGGGTCCCGAATTTGAACATCTGATGAGCAAAGGATGCAAGTGAGATATTCATAATCTGATGCTATGAACAATCTCGATAATGAGTTGCATGATTATAGGGTGGTTGGTCCATTCGTAGTGGATCGATGTATGAAAGCGAATACTCGTCTTCCTAAATGGCGTCATCCAATCTATGCCCTCACTATGGAAGGAGCTGTTGTCTGTTTCAGTGGATTGACTAAGAGGAAAAAGGTATGAAGGGATGAAGAAGAGAAAGAGTATCAATTAATTAATACAGGCGATGCTGAGTGATATGGTGCGACATTTGGGAGGACAAGTGTCCAATGATCTGCATGATAAGGTGAGGGGAATACTACAGTATACCAATACCGTACCTCCTCAGGTTACGGTACTCATCGCGAAAAACTGTGACACTAACTTTCCCAAGTACACGGAGAGTGCCAAGTTGAAGATTCCCATTCTGAGAGAAGATTGGATCACGGGTACGGTAGTATTGATTGAGAAGGGAGGATACGGTAATCGATTACAGATTCGTGGAAAGAAGTGATCGAACAACTCTCGGATACAACAGTGACCAATGCAGAAACATATGATCAGTACAGAGTTCCCCTATTCAAGGATATGGTATGGAGAGAGATATTGATTGAAGAGGTTCAAGATAATCGACTGTAGGTGATCACTGTATCGGGATTGAAATTGGACGAAAGGAGTAATGCGGGCAGAATGATCGAGATGGGAAGAGGTGAATAGAAGTTTACACTCGTAGATTACTCATTATCATTAATCTATTTGCCCTCCCATATTCGTGTTCTCTAGGTACATTCGCTCCTGAAATGAGCAAAGCGACTTGCACTCATCTAATCACGGACAAGAATTCAGGAGACAAATTCAAACGGGTGAGAGGAAGAAGGGAGAGATTGAGTTGGACAAAGGGAATTACAGGCTCGAGAATGGGGAAACATTCATATCGTCACTATGAAATGGCTGACGAAGAGTATCGAGATGGGATATGTACAGAAGGAAACACATTATGATCCACAGAGAGTACGGTAAGTGTGGGGATAAGATAAGGGTAGTGATGCAGAGAAGAAGAAAAATCTTTCTAGTGCCAGTACTCCAACGAAGGGAGCGAAGCCACCTGACGAGCTGGATGTCAGTTATTTTTCATATTTATTGATTGTTTTAGGCGAAAAATGTGGACGAAAGTCTGTAAACATGGTTGTTAATCGTTGTTTTCATTAAGTTCTCAATGGTGGCTCCTCGTCCGGCTGGTCCGGGAGGATTGAATAATACTACTCTATCGAGTGGATTGAATTCAAGTACGAATATGACGATGAGAACTCCCAATGAATGCAGTGTTGTTAGGTAAGAGAAAAGGGAGGGGGAATGACGTTGATTGATGTGTTGAGACCTTCATTCATTCGTCATGATTCGTCCCGTCGTATTCTCGATTCGTCGACACTCGAAGAGCCACGAATCTACGATGCTACGACAGACATCGATATTAATATGATGAATGGAGATGAAGACTTCTTTGAGGTACACACTAAGATTACTGTCATCGAAAAGACAGGAGATAATATTGTGATGATCTCATTGTCAGGGTCTTCGTATATTCCTGATCGGAATTGGGGAGATTCGTGAGCCATGGTGGAAGAAAATGTTGAATTGGAGTGGAGCAACGAGAGCAACGAGAATTGATGTGGCCACTCATATTGTAGTAGGAGGACCATTACCCGATAAGGTAAGGAGAGGGGGGGGGGTGTGATCAGGCAAATGGGAAAGGATGAATAAACATTCAGACGATTCTCAATTGTGGCAAGCCAGTCCTCACGACAGAATGGGTTGTAGAGTGTATGAAGAGTAGAAGATTAATGCCCCATACTGGTGAGACACAATCGAAGTGAGATAAACCATTGAGATCAATTCAGATTACATCTTCACTTGTGCTCCCGCAGCTCCTCTCAATCAATCATTGATATCGAGTGTGAATGGACCATTGAAGAAAACTCCCGCGAAGGCATCACAGACAACGAGAGCGAAAGCTATCTCTCAACAGGTACGGTAGGAAAAGGGTATTGTAGGTAGAAGGTACTATAGAGGATGGAAGATGAAGGCAATGAAGAGGCGGCATTGTCATAGACCTCATCACCACCTAAATTTCCTCTGGAGGATGTAAAGTTGAATTGAGAATCAGTGTGAAGAGAGGCGGCACTTCTCTTTGATATGAACAATGAGATGGACCGTTGCACATGCCCTGTGGTAGGGTGGAATATCAGCATGTACAACGATATCGTTATGGTCTCTTGAAGATTCGACTTTTGCAGTCTATGGAATTGGGCTGTGATTGCTTCTGTATGAATAGTATGCCACGGGTCAGGATGCAAACAGCTACACTCTGGCCATAATAGGGTTATGTAATGGTGAGGGGAGAGGGAATCTGGTACTGGATAGAGGTTTACAACCGAAATAGCGAATGGACACTCCCAGGAAAGTGTAGTTACATAACTGAATGAATGAGGTTGTGACAGGGTAGGAAACAAATTGTTGTATTGAATAAGGTGATCTACTACTGACAGCTAGAGACATATGAGAGGTGTGAGAATGAGAATCATGAAATAAATGGAATGAGTTTCCTATTCCGTTTCGTGACCTACAATCCCACTTCTCACCTCATAAACAATGGAATGAAGTAACTGAATCCGGCCAGACTAGCCTCCTCTCCCTCTTAGCCACTTGACAACTATGAATCCCCCTCTCAATCCTCAAGACTCCCCACTACTTCTACCAGCCATATCCCCTCTCCCGATCTGGTTACAGTAACACAGAAACATTGAATCAAGCTGATAAGTTTATCGAGCAAGCTGATAATGACTTAGATTGATATTGGAATGTTGATGGATATGAGGGGGAGATCATTGATACAGTTGAAATGAATCACAAATAATTGTTGAAGAATAGCACAAAATGAGTTGATAATAATTGTGAGTAGGATAGATACTGGAGTAGTGCACTCACTGATTGTATTCATATTTGATTGGATGGAAGGTCGGGAATGTCGGGGGTGAATTGGAAGGAGTGAGAGATGGAGCATGAAGAGATGAGGAAGAAGGAGAAGGAGAAGTTGCATCATGAAGAGGAAGGGAAGAAGAAGAGGAACGAGATCTCATTAGAGTGTAGTATTCACTGTCCTCATGGAGACGCTGAATGGACTACATATGATCAAGCATCTCCCCCTACCAATGAGAAGCTGTAATTCACTCTCTACCGTATTCCTACCAGACGTGACCCTACAAGGGCACTGCCTAAGGGTAAACTTGCAGCTGGTGAGACCAGACGGATATGGTTTACAAACTATCCCACTGGCACTTCCCCTTCTACTTCCTTCTACTTACGCCCCTTTTGTATCACCTATCGAGGATGAACTTACATTGGAATACGTATTCCTCTCATTGAATTCCTCTACTGCGACCCTCTCGAAATCTTCCAGTTTGAGTGGACGAGAAGGACAGATCGGAGATGGTTTCTGAATGGGAATGGATGAATATCCAATGGATAGAATTGACCGTACCCCATCGATTCCCTCACTCACAACATATCCTCCATTGAGGATGCTCTCGAGATGTTGAATATACTTGATTGCCAGACGAAGCATCTTCACCTTCGGAACCTTCTTCTTACGAGTTATGAAGGGAACCGATGAGAAGGAACTGCAAATGAGAGATTCTGACAATTAAATCGACTTCCGTAACCCTGAGAATGAATGGAAAGGTACCTCTGAAGGACACTGAATGCCTGATTGATGTCGATGTTCCTCTTCTTCTCTTTATTCCGAGACGCTGCTTTCCTCTCTTCTGATAATTCCTTAGGATACTTGGAGGGCATGATAGAGAGAAGGAAGAAGGAAGTGAATGGAGAGAAGCCTCGTTGTTGGCCCCTACTTGGACTGACTCCGCCCCCTTTTGTAGTCTACTCGAAGGACTCGATTACAATGACCATAAAGAGAGAGAGAGAGAGGGAGAAGAATGCCTGTGGGTGTGAAAAGAGATGAATGAAGGGATGAATGAACTACCGAAAGAGACTCTTATCACCAATCAGTCCCTTTGTATGAGGGAACAGTCAATGTATTGTGGGCGAATCTATGTTGCATACATTCAGAATGCCATAGAAAATTCAGAAAGATGTTTATCTGAACGGTAACGATCAAAACATTACAAATAGTGATAACAAAGGGCGAGAGATTGGTGTAATGGTAGATGGCGTAACTAATCTCGTTCAAGTGAAAGAGAACCCGCTAAGGAAGAAAGGGAGAGATTAGTGATGGATGGGACAGCCGAGAGAATAACACAAATAGAAGAGTTGAACACGCAATAGGTACAAGGCTAGAGAAGAAGAGTTTGGATATCCATTCTGAATGTGATAATCATATGATTGTGAATGGTTAAGGTATTGGCTGCTCCCATTCCAACTCCTTCTTCTTCCACTTCTCTCGTCCATTCGAATTCACTTCGTAGATCGACAAATGCTCCTCCTCCCTCTTCCAGTGTTGGAGGAAGAACTGTATTCAAGAATATCACTTTCAAGGTAAGAGAGGAGAGATGGAGATGGAAGGGAGATGTGTCATTCAGATCAGTGAAGAAATGAAAGAGGAGAGAGATCAAATGAAGGGAATGATTGAAGGAGGAGGAGGTGAGTGAATGAATACATGAACACATCTCAATTCCATTCTCAGGATCGGTAGTTACATCTCCTTCTTCTCCTGCTCATTATCTATTGTGTACTCTTCTTGACTATGGAACAGCCACTTCTTCCTCCCATAAGGCACAAGATGTTGTTAGTGTATTCTGGCTGGTATGTAATTATTTGTTGTATTGTGGGTTAGGTTTCAATTGATATGCAATATCCGTTCTTCAGTATCGATGCATCGATTCGTGCTCTCTGGTGTCTCCCTCTTCCCATCCTCTATTCCGTCCTCTTCCTGCCTGTAGAGGATCCATTGTATTCGAAGGACTGGTAGTCTATCTCACTGCATTCGAAGACGAACAGGAAATGTATGTGCAATACCGAGGGGTCTAGGGATTGATTAGTCATGGAATAATCATTCAGGTTTGCCTACATGTCTCTCCTCAAGCAGTATGGAGCGCAGACAATCTTGCAAGGAGAGGTGAGTACGGTAGAGATAGAGGGAATAAGTACGATTATTAAGGGAATTCCTCGAGGTGTCATTCCCACTCATACCATTGCTGGAGGAGTGATGAAAGAGAGAATGATGAGTGGACAAAAGGTAAGGAGAAAAGGGAAAAACTATTGGGAACTTCTCTGATTTTTGACATAGGCTGCGACCGCTCTGAATGCAGAGGGGTATGGAATAAGAATGATAGGGAGGGAATACTCTGCGAGAAAAGTCTGGGTCAGAAAACAGAGAAGTGCCGACTATTGGTTGGATATCTGCCATTGGAGGGACATAATTACTTGTGTGAGTAATCAATGTATTTGAGGCTGTCGATCCCTCGTGGGTAATCGAGTGTATCGTACACGATAAGATTCTATTGGAGGATAACTTCATATTCAAGGTAAGAGAAGGAGGGGAGAGGGGAAGGTGATACTCTTGGTGCAGAGTAAAGCGTATGCATCGTATGAAGGACGGAAGGATGATCTATGGGAATGGGATAGATGTGAAGAGAGAAGAGAAGAAAGTAGAGAAGGAAGAAGTGGAGCTATTAGTAGACAAAAGGATCAGACATTGATTGTTGAGGTGAGGGAAGGGATGAGGGAAGGGGAGGAAGGAAGAAGTGATTGTAGGAACGCGGTGGTGGTGATTCGGAGGCAATTCTTGATATGGGAGCATTCGATGAACCAATGGATAATGAAGGAGAGGAGCCAATGGAGGAACACATGAACAGAACTGAACCCATGGTTAGATTTCGTATTTTATTATGTCATTTTTATATTTAAATGATTAAAATAGTGATAATTCCGCAATTGCTCATTACAGGATGAGGATGATTCGATGGTGAGAGAGATAACTGAAGAGATGGAAATGAATGAAAGAGGAGAAGGAAGATCGGGAGTAAGCGATAACTACATCCATTGTTATGCCTTGCATGATGTCTTCAAATGAATAACCATGGTTATTGCAGCACAATCGAAGTCGTACTCAAATGGTCCCTCCCTCTTCTTCTTATTCGGCTGTTTCATCACGAACTCCTCGAGTGAGAAGTGCTGCCACACCAGGAAGTGTACACCATCCACGATTACAGGTGAGGAGAAGGAGAAGGAGAAGGGATACGGTAGGAGTATCGAGAAGTGATTAGAATGAGAGTAATGATTAGAATGGAATAATGATTTCCTCCTCTTCAGATGCTTCGTAATGTAGCCACTCCTTCCACTCCATCTTCGCCCTCTCATGGTCCCATCCCTACCACTTCCTCTCCCACTCAATTCCTCCATCCAACTGCCATTCCCAAACTGATCATTCCCGGTGTGCAAGAGGTGAGTGATGGAGAGAGAGAAGGAGAGAAGGAAGAGATTCCATTGCAGTATCTGGATGAGATATCCTCTCCGTGTAACTCGGAAGCAGATAGAAGCATCGACCAATTGGTGAGTGAGGGGAAGGAGGGGGGGGGAAGGGAGACATGGATTGATTGCAGTCAACATCGGGAGTGGGTCGAATGTTGGATGGAATGGTTGTGACTACGGGAAGAGCCAATAATGATATGATGGAGACTCCCATTAGAGGAACGAGTATATTGGAAGAGAGGGAGATGGTAAGTGCAGAGTGGAGAGGGAGAGGGAAGGAAGAGAGGGAGATGGTAAGTGCAGAGTGGAGAGGGAGAGGGAAGGAAGAGAGGGAGATGGTAAGTGCAGAGTGGAGAGGGAGAGGGAAGGAAGTGGAGGGAAGGATGTTAAGGATCTATCCATTCATCGACGTCCATCGAATGGAGTGAGAAGGAATATACTCGAATCAGCGAGATTAGAGAGAGGAGAGAATGGAGATAATGGAAGAGGAGAAGGAGGAGGGGAGAGAAGAGAGAGCAGAGAAGAACCAATGGAGACACAATACTCATCTAATCCTACTGATTCAAGGTAATAAAGAGGGGAAGAAGGAGGGATGGAAGAGGGAATTGCAGAGAAACGAACGATACAATTGATGTGGATGATGATAGCCCAAGAGATTCGACCATGGTTCTTCCACCTGAACTTGAGAAGAGAAGAAGAGAGGTGGGGGAAGGGAGGGAATGGGGATATGGAAGAGGCCATTTCAGTTGGCAGAACAAATGGCTGCAGCATTGGCATCATCGAAGATGAAGGAAGAAGAGGAGAGAGGTGAGGAAGAGGGAGGAGGGAGGGGAGAGGAGGAGGAGAGTGATTGCAGCAGCGATATCATCAAATAGTACGACAACATCGGGAGAGAAGGGAAGTGAAAGGAAGGAAGGAGGAATGGGAATAGTAGGAGGAATTGGAGGAGGGAGAAGTAGAAGAAAGAGAAGGAATCTTAATGATATGCAAGAGGTAATCTCCCACTCTTCTCTTGAATCATCTCATCTGTTCGATTGTAGACAGAAGTGAAACGTCTTCCTCCAATTGTGACTCCTCCTCTAGAGAATGTCTCTCCTCTTCCTACTCCCACTCTACCAGTTATCGGATGGGATGCTGCTACTCTTGAGGTACATATACTTTGAATTGTGAAAGTCGATTTTCATTCGCAAATTCTACCTTTTAATCCTCAGAATTAGAAGTATTGTTGCAGTTACGAGAAGACGACGTGAATGCAGATCACTCTCGAATTCTCGATTCACCCATCAGAGTCAGAAGGGTACGGTAGAGAAAGGAGGAAATGGAAGGAGAGGGTGTTCGTTACAGGACCCGACGATGCCGTCCACCTCGAGGGGTACGGTAGCCGATCGATCGATGGCCAGTACCGTAGCCAGTAGCAGAAGTACTAAACCTCTCGTGACTCCATGTAAGACCAAGAAGGGGATACGGTATAATGAAAGTATTGATTGCAGCGAAGACCCTTCGAGCTCGTGCTCCCCCTCCAATTGATGAGAAGACACAAGCAATAGAGAAGGGAGGAGGAGGATATATTGTGGGAGAGAAGAGTGCAAGGAAGAGTAAGAGGTATGATCGGGGTTCGTATCGTGTATGGAATTTCGGGGTGAAGCACATGATGAATATGAGAAGATGAATAAATGGATTGCATTGTAGTACGGCAGCGATATCTCGTCGTGGTCGAGGAAAGGAAAATGGAGAATTGAGAAGAATTTTCGCGTTTACTTCACTCGAAGGAAAAGTGAGAGAAAAGGAAGAGAAAAAAGAGAAAGGAGAGATTACAGATGAGAGATCAATGTATGGAAGCGGTTAGATCACTCGGAGGAAAGGTGACCAATTCAGAGGGATTCGATCCCGAGACCACCCATGTTGTCACAGGTAGGTCAATTATGATGTTTGATCGATTGAATGACTCCCTTGTAAGGGAAGATGATCCGTAACGAGAAGTTGCTGTCTGGAATGGCTGGCGGTCTATTCATTCTCAAACCAAGTTATGTGATTGAAAGTGAGAAGGAGAAGAAGTGGATGAGGGTGAGTTGTTGGAGGGGAGGGGGAGGAGAAGAAGTGGATGAGGGTGAGTTGTTGGAGGGGAGGGGGAAGGAGAAGAAGTGGATGAGGGTGAGTTGTTGGAGGGGAGGGGGAAGGAGAAGAAGTGGATGAGGGTGAGTTGTTGGAGGGGAGGGGGGAAGGAGAAGAAGTGGATGAGGGTGAGTTGTTGGAGGGGAGGGGGAAGGAGAAGAAGTGGATGAGGGTGAGTTGTTGGAGGGGAGGGGGAAGGAGAAGAAGTGGATGAGGGTGAGTTGTTGGAGAGGAGGGGGAAGGAGAAGAAGTGGATGAGGGTGAGTTGTTGGAGGGGAGGGGGAAGGAGAAGAAGTGGATGAGGGTGAGTTGTTGGAGAGGAGGGAGAAGGAGAAGAAGTGGATGAGGGTGAGTTGTTGGAGGGGAGGGGGGAAGGAGAAGAAGTGGATGAGGGTGAGTTGTTGGAGGGGAGGGGGAAGGAGAAGAAGTGGATAAGGGTGAGTTGTTAGAGGGGAGGGGGAAGGAGAGGACGATTGACTCATTCAGGAGGAGGAACACGAATGGTCCAATAATATGGGAGATATACCATGTGAGAAGGTGAGGTAATCATTTAATCTTCCCTGATTAATCTCTCTTCTCTCAGGACCTTCGATTGGTTGAATCGATTAGTCGATGGAAGAGACAAGTACAAAATCAACGATCGACCTTACTCGTAGAGGGATTAGAGGGAAAGGTAAGGAGAAGAAGGGAATGGGTTCTTATCAATCCTTTGGAGGTGGGAGCATTCGTTGGATGGAGAGTTGTCTTCTATGCATTGACTCGATCGAGAGTCGAACCAATGATGAGAATTGTGAAGGCAGGAGGAGGGGAAGCTGTATTGAGAGAAGATGTACAGAGGGAAGATATTGAGGTGAGAGAGGGGGAGGGGAGGGAGAAGAGAGGAGACTCGTTACAGACACTTCTTCCCACTCATGTACTCGTGGATGGAACGATGACTGATCCTACATGGATGTGGAATCTAGAGGTACTCCCCTCCCCCTCTCCCCTCCCTCTCTCCATCTTAATCTTTCTCCCCTTCAGGAACTTCGGTTCATTCATTCTCTGGGTGCACGTGCATTCCCCATTGATTTCCTCTTCAAATTCCTCACTACGGATCGAATAAATGAATCGAATCACTATCATCCAGAATACAGAAAAATTCTCATTTGAGAATGAGAAATGATCCCCAAATCTGATCCTTCATTTTCCTAGTTTGAGACTGCTCCTTCATTAATCCCTTCTATTATGTTTAGGTATCTGATTATGCAAGTAGAGAATTCACTAAATTCGTGCTAACTTTTGCAAATATTGTTTTTGTATGTGTATTTGAAAAATGGGTTTTTGTGCATTCGTGAAGTCTATCTGAGATAGGAATTCAGTCTCATTCTATTCAATGGTGCTCAGTCTATCATATCATTCCGTACTTTGATGTATGTTCACAGTGACTCAATTTACGACTACTAATATTGTTGTTTCTTTCCTCATAATTGATATCGTTTTCACTACTCGGATAAAGTTAACTGATGGAATATCAAGTGAATATCGCTGTACACCTTCTACTCATCTATTCTTATTCGCGTTACTTGCTTCGTTGAATGTGAATACTCTGGTCATAATCATCTCCTCCAATTTATTCGACATGCAAGTAATTGACAAGTAGCACTGATTCAATTTCGATTAACGTTCTCGCATATCGATTGATCTCTTGATCGATTAGGCTGGTTTGGGAGGGGGAGGAGGTGGAGCATTCACTATTGTAGTAAGGTCATTCGAGAAGGACGTGTATGTCTGAATTATCCATTCAATATTTCTCAATTGTTACCGTATACCTGAATGGACAATGGATTGTTCTTCGTAATGATACAGTACATGCGAAGTACAGCTTTAGCCACATAGGCATACTGTACAGGAGTTTGAATAACGTGAGCTCGTTGATCTACAATAGGAATATACATCGATTGATCATGGAAGGAATACGGTACTTCTGAGATCTTTGATCATTTCCTTCAGATCCACACTCTTTTCACTCATAATAGTCTGTAAGATGTATTCCACTGCAACAAGAGTTCCAGTTCGACCTCAAAGGATAACTGTATTATGTAGATACTGGATGATTACAGTACCCACTCCTGCAGAACAATGGACAATTGTTCTGTATCGACTCCCTCGCACTTCTCTCAGAACTCTAAGCATTGGAGCAGCCGAGTTGGGGACTCCTCTGTCTGGCCTGAGCACATTCTACTGTATTGCTGTAGCTATACGATGGGATACGGTAACGGAATAATAAATTGATAATATCTTACCAATCCCTCCACTGCCAGTGGTACATCTTTCGAATCTTCTGTTCATTTCCTTCAGGTTTCTCCACCAATAATTCCGAGTATAGGAATTGATCTTCATTTCTTGATACAACTAGAGTCACTTTGATATCTGAATCAATCAATTGGAAGAGAGAGAGATACTACAGTAGTCAACATACAGTACCTCCATAGTACTCGATATCTCCTACTCCAGAGGGAATATATCTCTCACACTTTTTCTTTCCCAATTCAATTAGTTCGCATAACATCACAATGTATCCAGCATTCTCCTGCAATCAATCGATAATTGAGAATATTGATTGATCTTTTTTGACCTGCCAGCACATCCTCCAGAAATCATTAATTGTATCCACCAGAGGTCCCTATTAGCAATTAAATATTCAATGATTTTCAATTTAATATTACTTGAGTGCAGATGAAATCATTAATGAATGGAGGTCCTTTGACGAAATTGGCATGAATATAATCTCTCATCACTTCTTTCTGACTCAAAACCACACGTGAATCATCCAAACAGTAGATATCTCAAAGATCAAAGATCGAAATGTTCAGAGATCAAAGATCACCTTTGTATCTATTCTTTGGTTGATGAGCGTTGTGGGCATTGGTGACGAATGGTTCGATATTGTATCTAAACCATCAATGCAGTAACCGTAGTCCATTGTGTCAGTTACCCCTTGATACTTGCGAATTCATCCATCAGTCCTTGAACTCCTTGTGTTTTCACTGACTGAAAATGATGGTCAGATTGATTCAGATGTGCTGAAACAGAAGTGGGATACCTCAACGAATTCGGTGAATTTCTCCAATTGTTTGTCATTGGGAAACTCCGGTTCGTGCGTCTTGAGAAGAGGACGCTGTGAATTGGCTGAAAGAGACCAAATGGTATCCATTGTACAAGTGATTCATACGTTTGAACGTGTTGGCTGAACTCTTGAGATTATTATCATTATCCTCTTCCTTTTTCTTTTCTTCTTCTTCCTTATCTTTTTCAGTATTCGTCTGTTGCATTTGCGATTTCCCAGTTTCAACATCCACTTCATTCTTATCAGTTTTCTTCATTTGAGTCAGAATGGATCTCTCTCCTCCTCCCTTGTCCTTCTTTCCTGATTTCAATCTTCTGAAATATTCCTATTATTTATGTCTTTCAATCATCTTCTTTACCTCGCAGACGATTTTCCATCGTCAATTGGACTCTTCCCCCCTGTAGTTTTCTTTCTTGATTTGGCTACTTCACCCATTACAGATTTATCCTTGCTCGTTTTCTTCTGTGGCTTTTTCTTATTCGAGAATCCCAGTTTGTCAACCACTGAAATAAATGTTTCCTCACTGTTTCTTACAGTATACCTTACCTCCACTCATTATCGATTGACCGCCTTTTTTATCTTCTTTCTTCTTCTTCTTTCTTCTCTCGCTTTCTCCACTGAATCGATGAGTGAGGAATACGGTAGTGTGGACACAGTCAACTTACGGGGAAGTAGTGGTATTTGAAGTGGGAGTGGACATAGTGGAAGAGGAAGAGAGAGTTCAACCGTCTATTGGGAAAGAGAGACGGATGAATGAAGAAAAGAAGAATGAGACGATCATTAAATACTTGATATTCTTCAATTTACATTCCTTCTCCTGCAATATGTTCAGTCTAATCTATTCTAATAATTGTTTTTTTGAGGTGAATAGTCTACAGACTGGTTCATCCTCCCAAAGCCATCGTAAGTGATTCTAGACATGTTTGGCAAAAGCATTAACATCGTCTTCTTTAGCTAACCTATTTTTCACTGAACTGTTCGTAATATGTTGTTAAACAAATCTATACTCTCAAAATATTCGAGAACATCAACACAAGGAGTAATATTAATTATAATTCTGTACTTTCTTAGGATCTGTCACCCTCCCATACACTGATTAGACTCAATGCTCGAATTTACTGTTCATTTATCGACATGAGTTTCTGTGTTAGTTCTACTAGCTTCTTCTACTATTCTATCATCCTGCTTTTCCTCCTTGAGTCTTCAGAAATGAATCCAATTCAGCGTTGAAGTTGGCGTATAACTGAATGAATAAAGAGTAGAGTAGAGAAGGAGGGAAGGAGTATCTCAACCTGCACTAGATCGGGAGGATTCCGACAAGCAATACATAATTGACGAATCACTGCTTTCGCGATGTACACATATTGTGCAGGAGTCTGCACCAATTGAGCCCGTTGATCTATAAATGAATACCATCAATTCCCTCTCTTTCCTCCCATCAATCATACTTCGAATATGTTTGATCATCTCCATCATTGTCGTCATCTTATCTCCTTTCTTCCTCACCATTATCGTCTGTAACATGAATTCTGTTGCAACCAATGTTCCTGTTCGACCTGAATCCATATCCATACCATTACGGTCAAATGGGAATACGGTACCGACTCCAGCAGAGCAATGAACTATCGATTTGTATCGACTGCCTCTAACTTCTCGTAGAATGCGAAGCATGGGAGCCACAGAGACTGGCACTCCTCGATCGGGCCTGACAAGATTACGGTAAGAGGAGGAAAGAGAGGGAGGGGACAGTACCATTCTTTCCATTGCCAATGATAGATCTTCCTCAGACTCTTATCTGTCTCCGTTCCCAATTTCTCGAGTAATAATTCCGAGTGTAATAATTGATCTTCCGTTCTCACAATGAGAGTCGTCACTCGGAATCCTCCTGTCTCCATGTATTGTCCTGCCTTCTCAGGAACGTATCTGAAGAATGAGAGAGATGGATTCAGTATCACTTGATGGGATGATGACGATACCTCTCACACTTCTTCTTCCCTCCTTCCATTACTTCACACAACATGACAATATAGCCAACATTCTCATCCCAAGCCATCTTCCAGAAATCACAAATCGTATGAGGGAGAGGTCCCTGGAAGGAGATAATCGATTGAATAGAGGAGAATGATACCGTATACCTGTGTGCACAGGAATTCATTGATGAATGGCCCTCCTCTGATGTAGTTGGCATGGATGTAATCACCCGTTTCACTGTTGTTGAGAACAACTCGAGTCGCATCAATACATTTTACATCTGCAAATAATTAAATGTCAATTATCAATTTATCTACACATCTATAGTACCTTTGTATCGATTCTTGCTAATATTGGCCATCTGGTGTCTATTTTCCAATGGATCTCGCTGATACCTGAGATGAATTTTGTATGATCTTTGATCTTCAATCTTTTGATTACATTTTGATTGCATTATACTCTGCTACAAGTCCGAGAACTCCGATTCTTTTGATCATCTGAAATGGAAATAGAGTACCGTGTCTTCTCCCGTACTCTACCTCAATGTACTCCATGTAATTCGTCAGCTGATCTCTATACGGAAATTCGGGATCTCTATCTACGAGTAACGGCCTATTCATATTGTCTGAAATAGATCGCTTTGATACTACCGTAGTCGTCATTGATACGTTTATCCTTCTCGGGAGTCCTCTTAGGTTGACTATCTCCATCTTCAAGAGGATCTTTATTCTGATCATCTTGATCTGCTGTCTCTTCATGCATCATCTCCTCTTCTTTCTTCTGCTGCATAAGCAACGAGGGATCGTTTCGAGACTTCTTCTTCCTGACAACAAGAACTCATTACGGTAGATACCGTCATTCATACCGTACTCCGATTGCCCCTTCTATATTGGGAGGCCGATTATTGGCAGTAATTCGTCTGTAATAGATCTTCAGATTACAGTAGTTGTGAAATACGATACTTTTCCTTCTCAGTGCGTGTTTCTCTCTCGGTCCGTTGTTCTCGTGGTTCAGATGGAGTTGTAGCCTGGACGACCAATGCAGGCGGTTCCCTTCTCACAGGAGTCAATGCGGGTGGCGCTTTCCTGTTATTCATTCAATTATTCCATCACATACCGTATTCCTTACTTTTTCTTCTTTTTCTTCTCCGATAGTCCCAATTTGTGCATGGCTAATTGGAGGGGCGAGTCATTGTCTTTGTTCCTATCATCCGACTTCTTTTTCTTCCTTCGACGTCTCCGTTCGCTCACATTCCTACAAGAAAGAATATATGATCTGAGGGGATACGATAGTCAGAGGGGTATCGAAGACTGGTAGGGTAGGAGGTACTTACGGGGAATTACATGGAGAAGGATCCGACATGGAGAGGAGACGACCACTGTCGAAGGGAGAGTGAGATACGAATGATGAAGGGTGTGAGTGAGAAAGAAGAAGAAGAAGGGAATGATTGGATCCAGAAGAATACGCAAATCATGTTATTAGTATTGAAAATATTAAAATGTTCTTATTCTCTTTTGCCTTGTTGAAAGTACTGTACTCTTTGGTTTATCATTAATTGATTTATTTTTGATTTTTAAATATTTTATTTTATCAATATATGCACATACATATGCTTTATACAACCAAAATGAAAGACTAAATGAAATTTCAACTCTTAATATTCTAATTTTAAATTATGAGCCTTCGAATTAGAATTATTTTAAAATAGTCGATATTTCGTTACCGTATTTTTATAAATGCGGCTAAGTACTGTATTATTACGCAATCGATTCATCAAACTTTTCGCCGTTTTGTTTCGAATCGAATATTTTTCCATTTATTTGATTTGATTTTGTTTGGTGATTTAAATTTATTTATTTTCTTTACAGACCTCGTGAATCCCTTCTCGGGAGTACACTATCGGATGCACAGCGGAGTCGCATAGGAACTTGTGAGTCCTTTTCTATTAATTGTCCATCCTGGCCTTCCATCTCGAATTTTTTATCCCGCTCGTTAGGAATCCATACTTTATGCTCCAATTGCTGTCTCGTTGCGTAATATTAATCTCAAAATCAAATAGAGTGGTATCCTAGCAAAGCCGATTTGGTAGGGGCACTCTAAATGATTTAAAAGATTCATACAAAATAAGAGGGGGGGGGGTGGGGGCTATGAGTGGGATTATAGCCTAAATGGGAGGAGAGGAAAGCCCAGTTTTAATGAGTGAGAGTAGACCTCCGATAGATGGATAGATTCTCACTGCTTGATGATATTCTCTGACTACGGTATCTCCCCTTTCCTCTCTGCTTTCTGCACTCTGCTATCTGTGAAAAGTCTATCGTTGCATGTTATCTCCACTCTGTTTATGACTGTCCGGCAGTGCAGCTCATGTAGCTCCCCATTCTAATTTTCCTTCATTTCTCGTAATAAACGAGATTATTAATCACGCAAAGGGAGTGCACTCTTCGCACATTGATTAATGTCCTTATTTATCGCTGCCACTTTATCCCTTCTTTACTTGCTTTACTCTGTAGATTCTTGCTGCGGACGCATTTTTCTACAGAAAACTGTGACGTCCTGGAAAAAACAGTGATTGTGCATCACCGTTTCAATCTCGTTTATGGGAATATATTATTAGATGGTCATTTCGATGGATTACCCATAGATGTTAATAAATACTTCCTTCAACCATGTCCGTTATTTGTTAGATAATTTGCAACCCTTGATGAATCCATCCCCTTTCCTCTCTCTTTTCACTCGGGGGTGCAACTCATTTATTTACTTGTCATTCTCTTTCCTCTCATTGAAAAGGGAGAGAGATTACCTTCCCCCTCCCTGCTTCATTCAATCTGACATTATTAATTTCTGCATATTTGATTAACACCTCTAGGAGCTCGCTCTCACTAAATCTCTCCCCTTCCCATTTCCCTTTCTGGAGGTTAATTTGTTAGCGAGATATTAGTTAACCATTCCAAGTGTACATTAAATCTCTCGTTGTGAGTAACCACAGTCGTCATTCTCACTTCTATCTCACCACTCTAATTTTCTAATTAAAATTCGCATTGAATAATTGAATGTTTGCGTACTCGAATAACTCTCTTCATCTTTATGTATTAATTAGCTGAATCACTACATCGAAGGACGGAATATTCTAATGGGATGTTGGTGGATGAAAGGTATCATCTCGATAGGAAATGAACCTGGTCTCTCTCTCTCTCTCTTCCAATTGTCTCCCATCTTTGATTGTGGTCTGGAAATGAATTGGACTAACCCATCAATCTCCCGTGCACTTCCGATAGAGAAGAAGAGAGAAGAGGGAATATACCTTCAAGAGAAGGGAACGAAGAAGGGATAGAGAGAGAGGGAAGGATCGGGTTGCATCATAACTACTTAATGAGTGTATGGTAGTAATCATTAGCTCTTCTCCAATCCTTTTCCTTCTCTAATTCCTTCACTGTGAATGTCAACAAGGACGTTAATTAATTCCCCATTCTAATTAGCGTCTTTCTAATTCGTGTTAGTTCTTCCTCTTCTTTTTTTCCCTCTCTTTTTCCTTCTCAGTCCGAATTCTTCGCCTCTTTTCTCTCACCCCTCCACTCATTATGGAAAAAAGAAGGATTAGTGAGTGAAGTGAGAGAGATTAGTGCATTTCAACCCTTCCTCCCATCCCAAATTCATCGAATAAACTTCTGAATTCGAAGGACCATTATGAGAAATTCATCTGGAGTTACGATAGGCTACGATACAGATTTCACAGCTGCAGCTAGCTTATTATTGTGAGAATTTGATGCATGAGAATGTAGGAAAAGATGAAGACTCTCCTATGTAGATGATGTAGATGCACTCCTCAGTTGGCCTATCACCCCCTCCTCCTCCTCCCCCCCCCTTCTTTCCCTTCTCCCTGTCAATCCTCGAATCCCTCCCTTCCTCCTTCCCTCCTACAATATTCGCGTGTCTTTTCTCCTCTCGGGACTAATTAAGAAAGTCTTCTGAGCTCTTTGCTTACTTAATGTAATGAAAGCAGCACAGACAAGTCTCCCTTTCTGTCCACTCCCTCACCTCCTCTCCCTTCCTCCCCTCCTCCTCTCCTTCTCCTCCCTCCCCCTCTCCCCCACCCCCCCCCCCCCTGTATCACTATCGCAAGCTGAAATTAATATCTCCTTTCCCCTGACCCTCTCTCTCCCTCTCTTCCTTCCCTTCTCTTCTTTCGCCTCTGCTTCCATTCCCTCTTTCTCTGTGCTTGGTTAACTAATTAATAATCTCTCCTTCTTCTCTTTCCTCCTTATTCCCCCTTCTCAGTCCTATATCTTGGCTTCTCAATACTTTATTTTCCTCATACAAACCATCTCCGTATTTCCCTCAATCTTTCTTCGAACGAGAGGTACGGTATGCGTATCCCATGGGTTACTGTAGGATCACCTTTAGGAGGGAGGAAGTTGTTCCAAGGGTATCTATATCCATTAATGTTTGGTTGTAGTGGATGGATAAATGGAGGCTTAGGAAGAGGGAGGGAAACCTCTCAATGCGCTTATTGTCCACTAAGATTTGCACGAACATTCTAGCACTTTCATTTTATCCTGCTCCCATTGGAATGAGGGGGGGGTAGTATCACTTGCAGTAGTCTTCTGATAGTGTCCCCCTCTCCTCCTCCTCCTTCCTGGATGGACTTTCCTCTCTTCATTTCTTCGTGCCTTTCTCCCTTCGTCCCTTCCTCTGATTCTCAATCAACTCTCGACTGCGAGTAGTAATGTGCTTATTAATTGGTGACTTTAATCTTATTTCTCTCGCCGACGAAAGGAAGAAAGAGAAGGGAAAGGGAGGAGGGATAGAGGGAGGAGAGGAGATCGGAGGGAAGGACTGGATTGGATGACCTATTCAGGATGAACTATCCCGTGTAGAAATCACTGAGTGTGAACACTTATTTACACTTTGATTGATTTATGAAAATAGGAGAAAATGAGTGGTGTCAATTTCAGTGTCGAGTATAATTTGTGTGCCGTCTTCTGACTGTATTCCTCCTTTCTCTTTGAATGCACCCACGGACTCTATACGAATAATAATACTAATCGAGGGATTAAATAGAAGGGTTGAGAGTAGATGACAGTTCTAGAGAGAGAGAGAGAGTTCGATTGAATTATTGATTGAACAGTAGGGGGTAGATCAGAGAGAGAAAGTGCCAATCCGATTTAGACCATCTGTATAATTCAAGTCATTTGAATGGGAAGCCTCTCTTTCTTTTGCTTCTCTTTTCCTCTTTCATCCCTTTGATCGAAGGGGAAATCTCTGGATCTTCATTATTCTTTCATCTTCTCATTCAATTCGATATGATTCTGATGTGTGTCTTCCCTTTCTCTTTTGTTCACTCCGTTCCATCAGATTATTGTACGGAAAAGGAGATTATTTATTCTCATAATCGGTCACTTGTGATCACTCGAGCTCATTTTCATTCATTCATTCATTCATTCTTGTGTAATCTCTTTTCCGTACATTTCCCGTTTGCTCGTTCATTTATTCTTCACTGCCCTTCTGAATTCTGCAGATGATGATCAATCAATACTCACCCTCTGAATCCTCTTCCGATTCCCTCTCCTCCTCTCCTCTCCTCTCCTTCTCTCCTCTCCTTCTCTTCCTCTATTCTTCCCCTCTGCTCCTTCTCCAATCGACCGCGCACTAATTCTAATCTAATTTAACTTAATTGATGATTAGATCATCTTTGCCTCCCATTCTCTTTGCCTCCTTCTTCTTTCCCCATCATCATCTACTTCGTGTAGACAATTCATCCACTTCCCAATACAAAATCCTTGTGATCATCATTATTCTTCCCTTTTTGATCATCTCTTTCATTGATCCCTCTTCCTATTTCCTTCTCATTTCCTTCTAATTCTCCACCTGTGAATTCTCTTTTACGGACCACAATATGAATTGTCGGTCTTCCGTCCCCCTCCACTGTATCCATCTCCCCTCCCTTCCCACCTCCCACCTCCACTGTATCCATCTCCCCTCCCTTCCCACCTCCCACCTCCACTGTATCCATCTCCCCTCCCTTCCCACCTCCCACCTCCACTGTATCCATCTCCCCTCCCTTCCCACCTCCCACCTCCACTGTATCCATCTCCCCTCCCTTCCCACCTCCCACCTCCACTGTATCCATCTCCCCTCCCTTCCCACCTCCCACCTCCACTGTATCCATCTCCCCTCCCTTCCCACCTCCCACCTCCACTGTATCCATCTCCCCTCCCTTCCCACCTCCCACCTCCACTGTATCCATCTCCCCTCCCTTCCCACCTCCCACCTCCACTGTATCCATCTCCCCTCCCTTCCCACCTCCCACCTCCACTGTATCCATCTCCCCTCCCTTCCCACCTCCCACCTCCACTGTATCCATCTCCCCTCCCTTCCCACCTCCCACCTCCACTGTATCCATCTCCCCTCCCTTCCCACCTCCCACCTCCACTGTATCCATCTCCCCTCCCTTCCCACCTCCCACCTCCACTGTATCCATCTCCCCTCCCTTCCCACCTCCCACCTCCACTGTATCCATCTCCCCTCCCTTCCCACCTCCCACCTCCACTGTATCCATCTCCCCTCCCTTCCCACCTCCCACCTCCACTGTATCCATCTCCCCTCCCTTCCCACCTCCCACCTCCACTGTATCCATCTCCCCTCCCTTCCCACCTCCCACCTCCACTGTATCCATCTCCCCTCCCTTCCCACCTCCCACCTCCACTGTATCCATCTCCCCTCCCTTCCCACCTCCCACCTCCACTGTATCCATCTCCCCTCCCTTCCCACCTCCCACCTCCACTGTATCCATCTCCCCTCCCTTCCCACCTCCCACCTCCACTGTATCCATCTCCCCTCCCTTCCCACCTCCCACCTCCACTGTATCCATCTCCCCTCCCTTCCCACCTCCCACCTCCACTGTATCCATCTCCCCTCCCTTCCCACCTCCCACCTCCACTGTATCCATCTCCCCTCCCTTCCCACCTCCCACCTCCACTGTATCCATCTCCCCTCCCTTCCCACCTCCCACCTCCACTGTATCCATCTCCCCTCCCTTCCCACCTCCCACCTCCACTGTATCCATCTCCCCTCCCTTCCCACCTCCCACCTCCACTGTATCCATCTCCCCTCCCTTCCCACCTCCCACCTCCACTGTATCCATCTCCCCTCCCTTCCCACCTCCCACCTCCACTGTATCCATCTCCCCTCCCTTCCCACCTCCCACCTCCACTGTATCCATCTCCCCTCCCTTCCCACCTCCCACCTCCACTGTATCCATCTCCCCTCCCTTCCCACCTCCCACCTCCACTGTATCCATCTCCCCTCCCTTCCCACCTCCCACCTCCACTGTATCCATCTCCCCTCCCTTCCCACCTCCCACCTCCACTGTATCCATCTCCCCTCCCTTCCCACCTCCCACCTCCACTGTATCCATCTCCCCTCCCTTCCCACCTCCCACCTCCACTGTATCCATCTCCCCTCCCTTCCCACCTCCCACCTCCACTGTATCCATCTCCCCTCCCTTCCCACCTCCCACCTCCACTGTATCCATCTCCCCTCCCTTCCCACCTCCCACCTCCACTGTATCCATCTCCCCTCCCTTCCCACCTCCCACCTCCACTGTATCCATCTCCCCTCCCTTCCCACCTCCCACCTCCACTGTATCCATCTCCCCTCCCTTCCCACCTCCCACCTCCACTGTATCCATCTCCCCTCCCTTCCCACCTCCCACCTCCACTGTATCCATCTCCCCTCCCTTCCCACCTCCCACCTCCACTGTATCCATCTCCCCTCCCTTCCCACCTCCCACCTACCAATCATGGCACCCCTAACTCACGGCTTTTCCTTCCTCAACTGTGATAGTGCATGAAATTGAGAGTACAGAGAGAGGTTAGAGAGTTCGAGAGAGTGTGCAAAATGGAGAGAGACAGAGACCCCCTGCGGGCAATTAGAGCGTATTAGGCAATTATTCGGTGCCGCCCGTATCCCTCCCTTCTTACCCCCTTGATTCGAACCTACTCTCTCTCTTTACAGAGTAGTTACGACAATGGTAGGTAATTAGAGAGAGAGAGAGTTCAGGAAGGGAATAGGATACGATTGAGAAGTTGAAAGAGAGAGAGAGGGAGGGCAGAAGACCGGCAAGACTGATCTGTCTATGAGGAATGAGAATGATTAGAGGAGGAGAAGGACGTTGGTGATGATGATTCCTATGAGGAGGAGGAGGGGCTGTGATGAAGGGTGTTTCTCCATTGGAAGGATTCTCGTCCTGCAATGAATCCTCTTGGATCTCCTCTCTATTCTCTCACCGTGTCTAACTCCCTCGTAAGACAGACCGATTCATTAGTAGTGAGAGTGCGGGGAAAGACGAGTAATTGTAATTAGTGACTAGGGAGAGAGAGAGAGAGGAGGAGGGGGGGGACTACCCTCGTATTCTTTCCCCTCTTTTTTTTTATCCGTCCATTCCATCATTCTTCTTCCCTTCTTCCTCTCTTCCTCTCATCACCACACCACTAAACATGTGTTTGGCTTTAATTAAAATACGAGAAAAGTGAGAAGAAGTGAGCGGACAAATGAAGGATTGATTGGAGAGATGAGGGAGGAGGAAGAATGAAGGAGGGGAAGGGAAAGGGGGGGGGAAGTTGCATCATCACTACGAAAGGGAGACAAAGTACAATGGTTGAAGTGATCGTTAGCAAGATAATCGGATTGAAGAGATGGGAGATTATTGTAGATTATCGATTGAGTAGAGATTATGAGAGGATGAAGGGAGAGAGGGGACAGTCTTCCCCTCCGTTCTCTCCGCTCATTTCGTTCATTAGACTCTTCACTAATTGCGCTATTCGTCCATCCTCTCTCTCTCCTCCTCCTCTTTCTCTTCCTCTCCTCCCCTCCCCCCCCCCCTCTCCCTCTCATCTGAGTACTAACGGACTGCTTACTTCTCTAACGAATCTGTAAATCCCTGTCTTCACGTTTCCTTCCCTTTCTCTCTATCGGTCCATTCGCTCATTCATTGTTTAGATTGCGATTCTTGATTCGAGAACCCTTCGTCCTTTTCTTGATCATCCTCTCATTCATAATTCTCGTCCATTCGTTTATCCTTTCCTCTGTCCTCTCTCTCTCTCCTCTCTCTCAACAATGAATTGTAATCTCTCTCGTAGTAATCAGTGTCCGTTCATGAGAAATAACGAGAAGAAAGAGGGCAAAGGAACGAAAGATCGAACTGATTCCCCTCTACAGGGATGGAATCAGAATGATCTTGATCTTTCTGCCACACTTCTTCTGATTAAGTCTGTGCATTCTGATGAGAGAGGTCTCGTTCTTCTCTCTTTTACAGTGTAAGAAAAGGGAAGAAAAGGTGTGACTGATGGGCTAATTAGGAACGTGAGAAGAGGGGGAGGGGGAGGGGGAGGGGGAGAGAGGAGGGGGAGGGGGAGGGGGAGGAGGGAGTACACTATCGACAGACGGGGAATCGAGACTGATCTGATGATGATCACACTGTCTTCATTAGGTGAATACTCAATTTTGATAGTCATTTTTAAACTGTTTTTTAATGAATTGATCACAATTTATTCAGAGGGTAGCGTGATGCTGTATTTTTTTATTAGAAATCGCTCGTTCTTCTAATTTCTCCTGTTCTCATCGATTGTTGAATTACTATTGTATCCTAATGAGAGGTAGCTAGTGTATCCACCAGGTGGAATAGATCAATCTCCTTCTCCTTTATGGGATTGTGTAGATTGAGACTGCGAATGGGTCTTTGTCCATTCTGAATTGGATGAATTACTGCCTCTCTCCCTTCTCAATGGCAGGTTGATCTATACTTCCTCTTATTGTTAAACTTTAATAATTATTTGTATCGTGTCTGATTATATTAATTTCTCTTGTGATCAGTACTAATTCTTCTTCTGTACGTATTCCCTTCTCTCTCAGAGATAATTTCGCTTCACCAACGTGCAAATTAGCTATTAGTCAAATTATTTATCAAGAAGAGAGAAGACTTAGGCTGTCATTAGAAGATGAGAAAGGAAGGTGAAGAGAGGGGATTGAAGCAAATCCGCTTCTCATCCCTTTTTCATTTATTAATATTCTATTTAATAAATTAGTTTTCGTTCGAATGACTGAGAGTGATCATTTACTCCCATTAAATTGTCTGCTACTATCACTGATTTGAGCCACTATAGATAATCTCCATTTGGTATTGAAGGTCTTCTATCGTTTCCAGAAAGATCTATTGTCTATTCATACTTATTATCCCCTTCCCTCTCTCCTTCTTTCCCTCTTGACGTCGTTCCTCTTCTTCATCTACATTCTCGACCATTCTAATCGTATCTCATTGGGTACTTAGATCTCTCTCACTACTCATGGAGGATTCCACTTGATTCTGGTCTTCCATCCTCCCCTATCCCCCCTCCCCTCCCTCGCCTCCCCCCTCCCCTCTCCCCCTTCTCCTCTATATAACTCAATCAAGACTCATCGTCGTCTAATTATTAATCACAACTTGCTTAATGACGTCCTTTCCTCTCTCTCGTTGCGTATAGTAAGTGAGAAGAGAGAGAAGAGGAAGATGAAGAGTGCAGAGAGGAAAAGATGGGGGGGGGGAGATTCCTATGCTAGTTGACACCCATTCTGAGAGTTTATTGATTGATAACGGTTTATATGCATCAATCAATAAAAGATACGATAGATCTTTGACTCTCTTTGACTCTTTTCTTGCTCATTCGTATTCTTCTTTGAATTTCGTCCGTTTATCTGATTACTTTGTTCGAATCTTCAAGTCTTCCCTTACTTTACTTCACTTCTTTCCTTCTTCTGTCCAATTGTGAACTACTCTCTCTCTCTCCTCTTCTTCTTCCTCTCAATTTGTTCATCTTCACAATCAACTTATCTTTTTCCCACTGATTTCTTTCCTCCTCCGAATCTAAATAAGATTCATCGAAAAATCGTGTACAATTGAGTTAGCGCCTCTCCAAAGAAGAGAGATTCCTTAGATGGAGATTACTGTAGTCATCCATCAATTGAATCTACAATCTTGACCTATCAATTGGATAGTATCAACAGTAGATGTCATCACTTCATTCTCTCTTAGGATAGATTCCAATCTTCTGAAGGTATCCATCTATCCAATCCTCTCTTCTTTCCTCTTCTCTACCCAATCTTCCTTCTAATTTTCTCTTTACCAAATTGATTCCCTTCGTCTTCCCTTTTTTTCAGCTTCAGTCAGTTAGTTCTCCTTAGTTCATTAGGCTTCTCTTGGTTTAACGACCACCGTCGAATCCGAGTCTCTCCCTTCTCTCCCCCCCCCCCCTCTCTCATCACGAATTTACTCATTTAGTAGAGTCTCCGGTTCTTCATTTGTATAAATGAAGGAGTCTAATTGTAAGTTGGAAGGTAGTAGTCGCGAGAAGGGTATCTAATCCAAATGAGAGGTATCTTTTCTCTTCTACTGGACCTCCTCTATTCTCTCTCTTTCTTCTATCCATCAATCGCCTTTCTCTTCTCTCAACTCGCCGTTCATTTCACTCTTCTTCTTCCCTTTTTCTGGCCACTACTTACCAATTAGAGAGAGAAGGGAGAGTTGAGATGAGAATGAATCTACAATCCCCCTCCTCCGTTTTACTTTGGTACTCTTGAGGAAGGAGAGCGAGGGGGAAGGGAAAGAAGAGGTAGGTAGTAGACAGTAACTGTCTTCATTCTCTCTGTCTCCTATACTCTCTTCTACTCTTACTCAGTTAATTGTATTAATAAGGAAGAACGAGTTCTAACGTTTTCTCTTCTCTCTTCGATTGATTGAAAGTCTTACTCGATCACTTCAATATTTCTGCAACGTTGACCATTTGATGAATTCTTTGATGTTTCTGACGGCGAATTTGTAATTGCTCTCTTGTTGATCTCTGCATAATCTCGATTCTGATTGAATATATATATTTAAATATAATTGTATTTATTGAATTGTTCGTTCATATTGCGTCGAGTCTCTTCTAGTCCCTTCTTTCCATTTCATCGTCATTCTTACATGAAAAGACTCCTTTCACTCAATCCAATTGAGGACTATCTTTTTCCATTGACCATCGCTCCTCTTAGAGAGTGATCATCACGGTCACAAGTTATTACTTTGAATAAGGGGAGCTGATCTCACCTCCCCTCTCCCTCCTCCCACCTCCCTTCTCTCTCTCTCTCCCTCTCCTCCCCCTCCCCCTCCTTTTCATTTCGCCTCATTGGTTGCACTCACACCTTTAGTCCCCTTATTCCCTTCAAATCGGGAGCAATCAAGTAATTCTTCGTCCCCTTTCTTCTCTCCATTCTCAGTCTTCATTGAAATGGGGAATGGATTACGGTAGTCTCTGAAGGGAGGAGGTGTCCCAATTAGGAAATGAAGGAGGAGGGAAGGGATACTGTAGGTAGACATATTGATAGGAGAAGAATGGGAAGAGATAGGAGGTGTAAGGAAGTGAATGATGACCATGTGAACGTAGAAGAGAAAGAGAGAGTGTGTACTTATCAATGGAGAGATAATTGATACGTTGATTAGAAGAAAGAATGAGGTAAACAGAGGAAAGAAGAATAGAAGGAACATCATGATCTACTAAGAGAGGGAATTCAGATAGAAGAAGGGGAATCGATGAAATGACTAGTCCATCCATATCGAATTATCCATTTGAGAGGGGGAAACTAATCAAGCGGAGGTAATTAAGTTGACTCAATTAGTTAATCACTTGATGTGAGTTGGTGAGAGTCAATTTCCATCTATTCCTGTCTCTTCCATTGGTTGAAATCGACGTGTTCTCGTGAGTATTTATTCCATATTCATCCATTTGTATCGTCGATTATTCGTCTTTCGTCTATAATAATCGAGGGTCTCCACTCATCTTCTCTCTTTCCCTCTAATCGTCGTATCTCCTTATTCTGAGATTGAGCATACGAAAGAGAAGAAGAGGGGAATAATTCCCCCTCTTTAGTCTCAGACCCGACCCTCTCCTCTATCATGCCATTACTCCTTATTATTTGGCCCGTTTAGAGGGCTACAGAGAGATTGCTCGCTATTTATTTCCCCGATTTCAGCGAATTATCATTTGTAGATTAGAGCCGAAATCATGTATTGCCTGATCTGGATACAAATCGTAGATGCTTCTCATGATCCCCTTTGTAATTGTTCTTCCATCATTCTGTTCCTCTCTCTCCATCTCCATCTACAGTCATCCTTCTGATGCATTCAATGGCTACAGTAATATTGATGAACTCATACCAAGTTGTCTCTTCCTCCTCTCCTCTTCTTCCTTCCCTTTATTCCATTATCTTCGTCTCTTTCCATTTCCCAATAGAAGGCTGTTACAATATTCACACCCTTCGTCGTCCAAATTTGTTGGTTGTCGTCCCTAGTTGATTGAAGCGAAGCGGCCGCATTAGTTATCGAGTTAGAGAGCTCCCGAGAATATGCAATGCCCCCCCCCTCCCTACTCCCACTACTTGATAATCAATGAGTACGGTAGAATATGAGTACTGTAGACTATGGAGAAGTAGAGTCGGTTTCAGTTCCTCTTCTTATTTGGCCATTGAGAGAGAGGGGCCATAATTCATTGATTGGTCTATAATTTGCACTTGAGATGAGTTGAATAGTCGTCCTTTCTTCTGTCTTTTCCCTCAGTTCAATTGAATTGATTGGCTACAGTTAGTTGTACTTAGTGAAGAGAAGAGAAAGGAGAATACAATACTAAGGAAGGACGAAGGTCCAAGGAATTCATTCATTACTCAGTGAAGGTAGGAAGAGTGATCAGATTGAAGAGAGTTACTAGTAGTTTAGTCATTTGAAGCAGTCTGATCCTTCCGAAAGTTAGTCCTCCCTTCCAAATGGGATTGAATTCAACTTCATGACGCGTAGACTCTTCTGATTCTTCTCTCCTCCCACCTCCCCTCCTCTCTCCTCCCTCTCCCCCCTTCCCTTTCCCTCCTCCTCCTCTTCCTTCCATAATTCAACTACGGGGCGGAGTCTTCATTAGCACATCTCTTCCTTTCTCTCTTCTTCTCTCTTCTTCTTTCTTCATTCCTTCGTCTTCTCTTCTCTCATCCAATGAAGATTACGGTAGCGGAAACGCCAAATTGTTTCAATTCATATTTTCTTTCATTGCGGTACTGTATGATTGGCATAATTGTGATCTATCATACATCATATTCCAACAATAAGTGGCATTCTTCTGGCTGCATTTACTTCTTTCTTCTTCAAATTACACAATGTGTTCTTTCTAATGACAATCTCTCGATCATTTCTTAACTGTTCTCCAATTGGTTGGCAATCTTCCCCTTAACCTCCTCTTTTTCTCCTTCAATTCCCTTTCTTCTTCTTCTATCCTAATCGTTCTCTCCTTCCTTTTTAGTAATAATAACGGTTATAATGAATACTCGGTCTCTCTCATTCCTTCCTCTCTCCCTTCCTCATTCTCCCTCATTCTTCATCCTTCTACACATAATAACCGTGTTTTGCCACTTTCCATCTAACCCATTCGTCTACCGTAATCTGAATAGATTCCTCTTCTGATCTACCCTCTTCTCTCTCTTTCTCTGCACTCTCTTCATCTCTTATACTCTCTATTCGACGCGGCTTGGATCAAAGAAGATTTGTGACATCTGCGAATTTGAGTGCTAACTATAACTGAGTCATTCGATTAAAGTGAGAATGAGAAAGAGACTGAAGAATGAGAGAAATCGTACGATTTTATTGTTATTATGAAAGGAAGTGTTTGTTGGATGAGAAATGAGATGAGATTTGAGAGAGGAGGACGGAAATCTATCTGAAGGAAGGGAGGGATTCAGATACCATAGTGGAGATAGAGAGAGAATGAACTTCAATTGGGAATTAGAAAGGAAAGCCGCACGAGAATAATTATTCCAATAAAATAATAATGAAGTCGAACGTTTGTAATAATGATCATTTCCCCCGCTTTCTTTTCATCTCTCTCATTTATTTCCTTCCGATCTCAATTTTAACGTTTCCAATCCTTGATCTCCCTCCTTCTCTTCTTCTCTCTACTCCATCAAAAGTATTAGTCCTTCGATGACTACTTGTTCCCCTCTCCCTTTACGCTTCATCACTTCATCCCGATTGCGTAATGAGTCTGACCAACAGTTTCCTCCCTTCTCTCTCTCAACAAGTCCTCCCTCTCCCCCTCCCCCTCCCCCTCCCCCTCCTCCTTCTCCCTTCGTTGTCAACGATGGTTAACCAATAACTCGATTCAGTCGGGCCCTCTTCCTCTTCTAATCAACGAATGCTAAGCAGTCCAAGGGTCTAACGAGAAGAAGGGAGAGACGCACGGTCTAAGAAGTTGAGGAGAGGAGAGGAGAGAAGGATGACGGATCTATCTGCACCCAGGTGAATAGGGAGAGGGGTACTGTAGAGAGGGAATACGGTATCGATAAGTGAAGACAATGATCCAATTTCAGTCCATCTCCTCTTACTCTCGAATCTTTCGCTTCTGTTCCTACACCCGATGATAATCTTTTCTCCTCTTTCTTCATCAGAATATACAGGGTTCGTTTTATGCCTCTTTCAATAGGAATTTTTTGTTGCGAATTTATTTGAACAAATAGTCAATAAATTTAGATGATATATCATCGTTTCCTCCTCTTTCGATGGCTGATCTTGGAGCACTTTCTTCCACTCTCAGGTATACGGTAATCAATTGATCTATCGATTGATAACTTCTCTCAATTCAGAAATTCTTCAAAGACTCTCAAGTGTCCCAAATGCAATTGGCACTATAAATATCAAGAGACACTGGAGATTCATATGAAGGAGAAGCACTCAGAGTCAGAGGTACGGTAGAATACGGTAGAGAGGGAGATTATCGATTGATTGATTAAAGATCAAGTGTATCTTCTGTGTGGAGGGTAGACAACATCCGAGATTGGCCAGAGGAGAGACGTACTCTTGTGGATACAAACCATATCGATGCGAGGTACGGTAGATATCGATGCGAGGTACGGTAGATATCGATTGAGTGGATACGGTAGATATCGATTGAGTGGATACGATAGATATCGATTGAGTGGATACGATAGATATCGATTGAGTGGATACGGTAGATATCGATTGAGTGGATACGGTAGATATCGATTGAGTGGATACGATAGATATCGATTGAGTGGATACGATAGATATCGATTGAGTGGATACGATAGATATCGATTGAGTGGATACGGTAGATATCGATTGAGTGGATACGGTAGATATCGATTGAGTGGATACGATAGATATCGATTGAGTGGATACGATAGATATCGATTGAGTGGATACGATAGATATCGATTGAGTGGATACGGTAGATATCGATTGAGTGGATACGGTAGATATCGATTGAGTGGATACGGTATTCCATGGATCTTCTTCAAGGTGTGCAAGTATTCTACAACGACGAAGGGAAATCTTTCCATCCACATGCAATCGGATAAACATCTCCATGCAGTACAAGATCTCCCACAGGGATTGGGTGAGTACGGTAGAGGGAGTATTGATTGATCTCTTTCCGTTCAGGAGTTCCATCTCCAACTTCTCTTTCTCTTCCTCCAGTTCCTCGTTCTCCTTCTTCATCTTCAATTCGTCCATCCGATTCATTTATTTGTCTCATTTGTCAATCTTTCTCAACTGATTCAATCGAAGAAATGATCGCCCATATTGAAAAGGTATAATTTTTTTATATTTGTCGTGTTTGAAATATATAAAATATTGTGTATAAATTTGACGAATTATTTAAACAATTAGTGCCGATAATTCGTTCGTGGACGTGAGAAGTGGCTAGGTCTGAAGAGGCGGCTTCCCCCCCCCCTCCTCCTTCCCCCCCCCCTCTTCTCCCTTATTCAATTTATTACTGGGACGCCTCTGAACTACTCAGTAATTGTCGGCTTTAGACGTCTCTCTTTGAATGACTTCATCCCTGAAAAGAGAAGAGAGTTTGAAATGAACCAAAAGTCTATCTGAATAATGGCCTACCGTAACCAATGAGTTCGTTTCAGGACCGATCGAGGACTCTCAGCTCTGATATGACACAACACGGTGGAGCATTCAGGTAAGAGAGAGAGAGAGAGAGAAAGAGAAGGAGTACGGTAGAAGATGGGAATATCGATTGATTGCAGGTGTAATATCTGCCCGTATTCAACTCATCTCAAAGCTAATTTCCATCTTCATCAAAGGACGGACAAACACATTCAGAGGATACAAATGGTTAGATTCATCTACAGTATCCCTCCTTTCCCTTCAGTTATCGATTCCCCATACCGTAATCCACTTTATTCTCATAATCGTTTTCTTCCTTCTCGTCTATGATCAATTTGGTCCCTCATATTCGTCCATTCATTTCGTTTCCATTCAATTTCACGGCTAATATGGCGGGAAGGAGAGAGAGAGACCCTCTATGAAATAGGGAATAGAGAGGAAGAAGAGAGGTGTGAAATACTCGATTATAGAGAAGAGAAGAAGGGAGGGAAGAGGAACAAGAGGGAGTCAAAGGGTGGCAATGGCCAATGAAGCGTGTGAAGAGAGAGAGAGAGAGAGAGAGGAACATGGAATGGAATGAAATGGGAATTATCGATTAGAATGAATGAAGAAGTTGATCAAAAGATGTAAGATGTAAGATGTCATTGTGAGACTGATTAGCAAGAGAGTCATTCATGCGGAAAGAACCTTAGAAAATTTGCAGTGAAGTTCAAGTTGAGTGTTGATGTAGGTAAGAAACGTGAGAATGAGTGGGAGGAAGGGAAGGAGAATACGAAAGGACAGAAGGAGGGAATGAATAATAAGGACTACTGTGATATGTGTGACAGTGATCATGTGATAGATGCACAGTAAATAAGAACATTGTATAGAATTGAGTTATGAAATGGAAGGGCCAATTAAGTAGCATGGGAGGTGTAAGAATCTCCGCCTAGGAAAGCAAATCGAATCTTGCAAACTGTTGCTCGACCCCCACAATGCTCATGTGTGAGGGCATCCGGTGTTAGTGCAAGCATGTACTATCATTCCTCTTTTCCTATCTCTTGCATCTCCTGTTCCCATCGGATTCCTTTCCCTATTGTCTCTCTATTCCTTCCCATCCTCAGCTCTTCCTTCTGAATGAGTAGGGAGACTCATCTCCCTCAATCATTGGGGCGAGAATCCTCTCACCTTCTTATCAATGTGTGTATCTTCCCCCCCTCCCTCCGTCCATCTTCCCCCCCCCATTCATATCAGTGGGTATCACTCTGATTTATGAGAGAGTCTACCTAAGAGGATGAAGAGAGAGGGAGAGGGAGAGGAGAGGAGAGGGAAGTCATCATACACTTATTAGATGGGGGAAAAGGACGAAGTCTCATTGATATGGATGAACTATCTCTCTCTCTCTCTTCCTTCCTTCTCTTACAACTCCTGTATCCCCCTCTGGCAGTCCATTCATTATCTTTCCCTTGAAGAGAAGGGAATTAAGAGTGGAAATCAATCGATGGCTGATTAGGGGAGTGATTACGGGCTGAATTTATCATCGTTTCAATGGGTTGGAAGCACTCTTTGTCTCTATTCAGAAGAGCTTCCCACTCATTTATTAGTTGATCACTGAGATCAATTTGATTCTGAGAAGACGATGAATTTATTGTCTTCTTTCTTACACAATAGACCATCTTCATACTCATCTTATCTCTCAGTCTTGTCAATAGTTCTTTCCCCTATTCTTCTCACATACCAATTCATCCAAATCACATTGATTACGCCACACAACTCCTTCCTCCCTCTCCCCTCTTCCCCCTCCTCCCTCTCTCTCTCTTCCCCATTCACAGATGGTCTTCTTCCTCCATGTTTCCTGTCATTTCACCTCCTCCCTCTCTCTCTTTTCCCTCTCGAAGGGTACCATAATATTTGGGTGGTCATTCCTTCGTTCTTCTCCATCTTTTCTAATAGGTCGTGGTCCCTTTCCCCTTCCATCTCCACATCTACCCCCCCTCCCCTTCTCTCTCCTCTTCGTCTTTCTACAGTAATCACGACAATTTGGATTCGTTTGCTCTCCATTTGCGAGCTCGTCATTGAAATATTTGAATAGATGACTCGAGAAGAGAGAAGAAGAGAGGAAAGAGGATGGGGGAACTAATATGCGGCCCGTTTATTGATATGAATCATATTGTGGATAGATGGACGATTATGAGAGAGAGGAAGAGGATGGTTTGATCTACCCGAGAGAAGAGAATAAATGAGTAATCGAATGACTCGTTAGAGAGAGAGACGTCGTTCTCTCATAGATGGAAGAAGTCTTCCCTCATTGGCCCTCAAAGGGTAGTAATGAGAAGAGACTCCGCCCCTTTCTTCTCTCCTTCTCCTTCTTACACTCCCCCCCTCTCCCAACTTGAGTTCCAATTAGGATACACATCCATTCCATCTCTCGTTTAGCATGTAATGATGCTTCATTCTCAGATCCTTCCTCTCCCTTCTTCTACTAGATTCCATTCCTTCTCTTTCCTATTCATGATGCAATCTCTCTCTCTCTCTCATTGGTCTCTAGTTGATCGAATCGTATCATAATAATACGATGATTCGTCTTCTTTCTCCGTCAATCCGTCGCCCTTCTCTTCTTAATATCGCCCCGATTATCATTATCACTCCCTATGGAATGAAGAAATTGAAGAGAGGTGTGAGAAAGGGGCGGAGTCAGAGGAAGAGAGAGAGAGTATCGACTGATTACGGTCATCAATGGTTATTAGTGATTGATAGAGTGATTGATACTCCTCTTCCCCAATAGGTCCTCCTCCTCCCTCTAACCTCTTCTCTCATTAGATCAATCATCTTCGTGAGGGATCATCTCCATCTTCATCTCTCTCTCGATTCGGTGCAGCTAAGGCATTCCTCGTTCAAGTTCTATGCTCAAAGTGTAACGAATTACTATCAACGTCAGTTATTATCGATTCATTCCATTTAAGAGAAGAAGAAGAGAGATTAGGAATAAGAAGGGATTAGTGAAGAGTAGAATGAATTGGTCCAATCGATGAGTATGAATATGCTTCCATTGCAGTGTTGATTCTCTTCGTGAACATTCTTCGTCTCTTTCTCATCGAGGATCAAATCCCATTCTTATATTCAATTGTTCACTCTGTACTTTCGATACGAGAAGTGCGACGGAAGCGAAGGGTGAGCAATTCAGTGATTGAAGTGATCAGGGAGAAGGATGGAGAGGGGGCTATGAATATTCTCAATAAGGGTTTCGCCTGAGATAATAGAGAGCCTAAACACTGAATAGGTTAGACAACGCAGTCTTCATTCCTTGCATTGATTGATCTGAAGGAATACTGTAAATTGGAGATGGCATGAGTGATACAGTAAGTATAGGATTGAACTAGTGCCTCGTTAGTAGAATCTCAGTCGTCTTCTCTTCCCCCTTCTCCTCTCCTTCTTCTTCTTCCTCTCCTAACTTTGTTCCCATTTGTCCAGTAATGAACTGGAATGAGACAAGGAATCGGGGGATTCTCTCTCTTCTTCTTCCCTTCATTCACTCTATTTTGATGTCTTCCCTTCTCTTTTCTCTATTCGAATCGAGAGCCAATCAACTTAGATGGAAAGGGACTCTTCTTCAAACGAATACTATCTGATCTGTATAATGAAACTGATGGGAAATGATACAGTTGAAAGGAGGGAATGGGGATATCTCTCTCTTGTCTCAATAGTGGTTGAATTCCTTGTGAGAGTGCACCCTCGGGGAGTGGTTCGCTCCCTTCCAACGAATACATCATAATTAATGACCCCCATTGAGAAAGAAGCGAGAAAGGGCGAGAAACTTACTCTGTTTAGCAACAAATGTGATGAATTATGATAATTGTTGTGAATTGCAGTGCATCTGGCCACTCACGATCCGTCTACCTGGAATTGTGCAGCACAAGGTGAGCTGCAGAATTCAATTAAGAGAGAGAAAGAGTGATCAAGGGGAGTGGATAGATGGACTTCCCTTTGAAAGAGAGGGAGAGTCACTCATTATCATTAGATCTCTCTCTCTCTCGGAATAGTGTCCATTGGAAGGAGATGACCATTGTCTCAGGGGAGTCCTTGATAGGGGGGAAAGGGAAGGGGAGAAAGAGGGATAGGGGGGGAGGGGAGGGAAGTCTTCTATCTCTCGTCCATTTCGCTCATTTGCTTGTTGGTGTTGGAAGAAGAAAAGGGGGGGGGAAGGAGGGGAAAGGGAGGGAAGGATTGAGAAGGACGGGATAAATTAGGAGAAGAAAGAAGAAGAGTCGCAGATTCATCATACGATTCCCTCCTCTCATTCCCTCCCCCCCCTCCTCTCTCTCAGACTAGGCTAGTTTCATTGTTCCCTTTATGAATAGAGTTGATGATAGAAGAGAGATATGATAATGAATGGATACGTCATAGACTCTTTTCCCTTTACTCCCTCACAGATAAGGACAGACTAGGAGAAGAGACTTATCTCCCTTCTATTCATTCTACTCTGTCTATATCTCCTCCCTTCCATTGAAGAGAGTTCTTAGAAGAGAAGTTAGACTCATTAGAATGAGAGAGAGAGAGTACATCTCATTGTGATATTGCTATGTTAGTCTGATATATCACTATGTGTCCTGAGGGTTCAATCGATTCCTCGATGAATGCTCCTCCCATCTCCTTCATTCCTTCTATTCTACTGTGGTCCTTCTCTCTCTCTCTTCTAATTAGGCTTCTCCCTCTCTCTCTCTCCTACCGTATCCCTCTCTTTTCCTTCATCTCTTTCTTCTTCTTCTCATCAACAGTGAGTATCATCATTCGTGTCCACTTCACTCCATTGTTCCCTTCGAATCGGAATGAGTTGAGATATCCCGATTGTTCTCTCTCTCTCATAGTTTGTCTCCCTTGTTAGTCTCTACCACTTCAACCCCCCCCCCTCTCTCCTCTCATTGACCGTAGATTCATTATGACAATATTGCCCCCCTTGTATCACACCCTTGGAGATTCGAGTAGGTGGGAGATTGATCAACTAATGATTCATTATCTCACACGTAGGTCATCAAATAGTTTAGTATTCCCCCCCCCCTCCCCCTGAGGGTGAATGGTCATGGATAGCCCTCCCTCTCTCTCTCTGAACCTGAATCCACACCACAAGGGTAAGCAATACAAATAGAGTCATGGAGAGGGAGAGAGAGGGGAAGAGGAGGAGAGATACATAACAGACTCCCAATTACCTTCATCAAATCTATCCTCCTTTGTTACCACCACCTCTCCTCCCCTCCCCCTCCCTCCCCCTCCCTCCCCCCCCCCTCTCCTTCCTCTCTCTACCGGTTGCCATTAATTTGGTCATTTCTCAAGTTGTCTAATGGATACTTTACTTTTCTCTCTCTCTCCCCCTTCCCCTTTCCCCTCTGATTTTAGATGGAGGAAGAAAGATGTGCTTGTGTCTCTGTTGCCATTTGACTCATTTGGGAATTGGTGGAAGGACGGGAGGAGAGAAGAGGGGAAAGGGTGAAGGGGAGGTGAGAGGAGGGAGAGAGAGGGAGAGGAGAGGGAAGGGGAGGAGAGAAGGAAGGAATGGCATCAAATGAACTCACCTCTCACACAGTTCATAATGAGCCTTATCTCCCACTGAAATCTCTCTTCATTTTCTCTTCTTATTTCTGTTTCTCTCCCTTCCCTCTCTCTCTCTCTCTCTCTCTCTCTTCCTCTCTATTATTGAAAGATAGATGGTCAGATATCTCGATTAGATACTAAGTCCATTCTATGTTTATGCAAGTGATTCCTTTCTCTCGTGATCATTCATTCTCTCATTCAGATGATCATTCTATGACTTCATCGAGAGAATCTTCACTCGTCTGTCCATCCTGCGCCTTCACTACACGTAAGTGGTGCATCTCGACGACGACGTTTCCCATTCGTCGTCCATGTAGAGAATGGTTCAAAAACTGATAGATTAGGAGTTGTCGACCTGTCCCCTGCACTAACAACCACACGACGCAATGGAATGGAAAGGGAGGGAAAGTGGATGCGAAAAAGAGTAAAGAGGGGGTGAAATTAGTGGTGAGTGAAGAGAAAGAGCAGTCGAGACTCGTCATACTGTCAATTATGGGCATGAAGGGAGAGAGGGAGAGAGGGAGGGAGGGAGGGAATTGTGACAACCGGTCGGGAGAGAGTTGCCTCATCAACCTGTGCAACACAGTCCATCTTCCCCTCCTCCCACCTCCTTCTCTCTCTATCTCTCTCCCCCTCCTCCCTCCCTCTCCTTCTACCTTTCAACGAGAGGTACTCAATTCGCACGCTAATTACTCCTCTCCTCTCCCTCATTTCACCATTCCCTCTCCCTCTCTCTCTCCTCAATTGCTGTAGAAACAGTGCATCGATTGATTGGTTGACCATTCCATCGTTCTCTTCTTCCTACAGTATCATATACAATAGAAGGAAGGGTCAGTATTGATGATCACCCTTTCTCTTTCTTCCTATTCACCCCGTAAATGCGCCTAATATGTGTACTGATGATGAATAATTCTATCGTCGTGAAATACAATTCCCCTCCTTGTCTTACTCTTCTTCTTCTTCTTCTTACAGTTGTAAGGTAGAAGTGTCATTCCCTCTCTCTCTCTCTCTTCCTCTCTCTCTATTCATTGTCCATCTCTACACTTTCCCACTCATTCATTCCTCATTATGATCACTATTGCCATTTATTCCCCCCCCCCTTCCCCCTCCTTCCGATAGTCTTCCTCTCCTTCCCCATCACGTACCGTATTAGAATGGGAGGTTGGACTACCTGTTCCATCTCTTTCTTTCCTTCTCATCTCTCCTATCGTTTCTCACCCTCTCATTTGATTGATTACACTCACTCTCAAGCACTTGATTGGGTAGAAGTGATAGATAGACTACCGTATGGGAGGAGAGACCACCTCCCCACCTTCCTCCTCCTCCCTCCTCCCTCCTCCCTCCTCCTCTCGCTGTTGATGATCCTCCTCCTCCTCGTTCGATCCCTCCTTCCTCCGGAAGTATTTCCGTCCCTCTTGCAATCCCTTAGTGACACTTCTCATATTCGTCTTCTATGTCGCTTTCCCCCTTTGATTTCTTCTCTTTTCCTTCACATGAGAACACACAAAATGATGACTGACTGACTATCAATCGGTCTCTCCTTTGAATGAATCGTACCCGCTCTTTTACCGCATTAGGAAACTCATTCCTCCCTCTCTCCCTCCCTCTCTCCCTCCCTCCCTCCCTCCCTCCCTCCCTCCCTCCCTCCCGCTCTTGCTCCACTCAGTCTCACCTCCTATTCACACATATTTGCACAATCATAACCCCATCTATCCATCCCTTTGGTCCTCCCTCCCTCCTCCCCCTCTCTCCCTATCCCTTCCCCTTCTGACCTAACATATCAGTATGACGATACTCCAATTAGAGTGACACCTCTTTGGTCTCATCAGTGATAGTGAGAGGGCGGGAGGAAGGGAGAGAGGGAAGGAGGAGGAGGAGGAGGAGGAGGTGGGGGAATGGACGTCGTCCCTTTGAGAGAAGGCGCGCTTTGATCTCACCGTCCCTCTCTCTCCCCTCTGAGCCCTCCCACTCAAATAACTGATATTGATAATGAATAGGCGAAAGGGAATTCACAAATTGTGGCCCCCTTTCAACTGTACCGACGACAAGTTTATGAAGAAGAAGAAAGAGACTGTACTCACATCATTCAATCAATCTATCGAGAAGAGAGGGAGAATAGAGGGGATTGATCTTGATCTTTACAGAAGTTGAATCTTCATTGGAAGAACACATTGAATCACACGGAGAAGAGGAGACAACTTGTCCTCTTTGTGAAGAGAAAACAAAGAGGAAAGAGATCAAAGATCATCTCATACAGGTAGGGAAGAGAAGGGGAAGGGAGTTGATCTTTGATCTCTTCAGATTCACTCTACAGCAGAGTCAGCAGTCCCTCGACTTCTGTCCACTGCAATTCCACCATTCAATCACAGGTGAGAAGATTGTCTGTACTCTCTTTCATTCACACACTCTCTCATCTTCTCTGATGGGAAAGAGAGAAGAGAGTATCAATTGATGGTCTCTCTCTCATCATAATCATCACACGGGGTTATTTTGATGTAGTTGAGTGATTGGAAGAGAGGAAGGAAGGGAGAGAGAAGAGAAGAGAAGGGGAATTAAAGGACGAGTGAGAAGGGAGCATAATCAGCTCAATTACATTGTGAACAGTCACCAATGACACTTCTCTTCCTCTCACTTGAGTGAGGGAAGGATACTCGAGAGATACTGTAGTACAATCGATTAATTCCAGTGATCTACCGTACTCTTGTTCTCGTTGTCCAAGGAGATTCCGATCGGAAACTGGTCTCGACGCCCATTGTAAGTCAATCGATATTCCTTCCCTACCGTATCCTTTCCCTGATTCAGGCCTGTCCCATTGTTTCACTCGATCATTCACGTGTGCTCACTGTCCCTTCTCCTCATCATCCAACGAGGATACGGTAGCGCACGTCGAGGCTGCTCATCCTACCGTACTCACGTGAGTGTGCCACGCACGACGACGAATATCATCGTAGAATTCAGTAGAATATTCGGTAAAAATACAATTAGTAATAGTCGTCGTGTTTAGGTGCACGCTGTGCACGGAGAACTTCACGACGAAGGTCGCATTCGAGGCTCATTCTAGTAGTCATTCCCATTTGGAGAAGGCGAAGAGACATCTCGAGACTAGTGGAGCTGCCGATTTGAGTCTACAGGTACGGTAGATTACAGTAGGAAGAAGGGAAGGTATTGATGAGTGTCCCCCCCCTTCCTCCTTGTCTGGTGATTGTCCATTGTGGGCTTCGTCCATCATTCCCAGTGTCTCATCCCTCCTCATTCCCTTTCTCTCCTCCCCTCTCCCGTCTCTCCTTCATTCCCACACTCATCTCCTCCCTCCCTGAGGGGGAGAAGATACCTTGTCTCCTTTCCCTCTAATTCATTCACCCCTCCCTTCCTCTCTCTTCCATTCCATCCCAGCCTTGATCTCGATCGGTCCTATTGTTTAGTCTCTCTCTCTCTCTCCCAACAATCGAGAGAGAGAGAGAGAGAGAAGGGGACATCCTCATCCCCCTCTCCCTCTCTCCCTCTCTCTCTCTGCCCCTGAGGGATACCTCAAGTGGGATATCATAACTCGACTAATCTGAGTGTGACCCTACTCCTACTTCTTCACTCCTTCTCTTCTCTTTACTCATCTTTATCCCTTCTTCTTCTTCTTCCTCTCATTATTCTACTTCTCATCTCTCAATAATTCATCTCTCTACTTGACTCTTTCATTAATCTTCGAGGTCGAGAGGATGATTTCTGAATGAGATTTCCATTTTATCCCATCGAATCATCTCGATTATTCCTTCTTTTGTTCTATGAAGGTGACAGACAAAGAGAAGAGATGTGTACTGAATTCATGAGAGAAGTTCCGGTCCTTCTTACTCATGGAGGAAGGAAGAGAGAGAGAAGGGAGAGAGAGGGGAGGAGAGGGTTAATAGGACTGTTTGGGAAGAAGTGATTCATTGTGTGAAGGGAAAGCTCATCCTGATTCATTCACCTCCTACGATTAATTTGGTCCATCCTTGAGGGTAGTGTGCATATCGAGAAGGGACTATAGAAGATGAATCGATAGTATCCGAATCGTCTCTCTTCTTCCCTCTTCTTTCCCCTTCTCTCTTCACTCTTCACTTCGTTTATTGGCAATAATCAATTCGTGACTAGATCTTCAATCAACTAGGAGATTCATACAATCGACAAGAGAGAAGAAGAGAGAAAGGGGGAATTATAGAGTCCCCCTCTCTTTTCTCGTCCCTTTCTATTCATTCATTCCAATAAATTTCCCTCTGAATCCCTTCCCTTCATTCTCTCTATCCAAATCTGTCCCTTCCCTCCGTCCACCGATGAATTTGTGAGCTAAAGAGGTGTGACAAAGACTTGTCTTGCGACATTTCAACCTCCATCTCCCTTCTCTCCTCCCCTCTCCTCCTCCCACCTCCCTTCTTCTCACCTCCAAATCAGTCTGGTCGGATTAATTTCTGTCCTTTCATCATTCATTCATTCACTCACTCTTCCCTTCTCCCCCTTCTTTTCTTCTCTTCTCTTCATTTCAATATGAGTATCCCTCTGATCCTCTTTAGTTCCCCTCTCTCTTCTTCCAAATCGAATGAAATGAATGAAATCAACACTCAACCAAATGAGGTCATTCACTGTCATACGGTACTATTCGTAATAGAGAAGAGTGAAGAGTAGGGGGGATGATTCATTGATCGACTATTAGTCTCTCAATTGCTTTATCTAATCACTTTCTATTGTATCCATTATTTGATAGTTCCTCTATTCACAATTTTCATCTTTCGAATTGAAGTGAGAAAGGAGAGAAAAGAAAGAAAGAGTAAGAAGGAACTACCGTAATTAGAAAGTGGGCGGAGTGTGAGAAGTCTAATGAAAAGAGAAGAGGGAGAGAGAAGGGAGTAAAGAGGGAGAGATAGGAGAGGGAGGGGCCTCAGGCATAAAGGGAGAGTGATACACTACAGTGTCCCTTCTCTCTCTCTCTCTCTCTCTTCCTTCCTCTTTAGTCATCCCAGTCATCATATCTCTCATTTGTATGCTCATTCCCTTGATCCTTCCTCCCCCCCTCCCTTCTCCCCCTCTCTTCACTCATTCTCTTCTCTATTCTTCTCGAAATCACCGGAAGAGACCCCTATTTTTCATGATCATTTCCCTTATCCACCAATTGAAGAGAGACCCTTTTTCACTTCCTTCATCCCCCCCCTTCATCTCTCTCTCTCTCACCTCCAATTTTGTGGCTCAATTCATCCCATTTGGTTGAGGTATCGAGACTAGCCTTTCTCTCTACCCCTCTCCTCCCCTCTCCCTCCCCTCCCCTCTCACTCTCTCTCTCTCTCTTCCCCTAACTCCTTCAATAATATTGGTTCATTCATTCATGCTTGGGCCGTGCCTACCCAATTTCCTGAAGTTGAGACTAATAATGTGTCGGCGTAGAGGGAGGGAAGAAAGGAAGGAGACACCTTTACCTCACCTCCTCCCTCCCCCCCCCCCTCCCTCTCTCCTCCCCTCCTCACTTCAATCAAATCTCTCCGCCTGTCGTTTCCTCCTCTTTTCGCTGTGAGTATTGGCATAATTGGTGTATGAGTGAGAGAAGTGGAGGAAGGGGAAGAGAGAGGGGGGGGGGTGGGAGGGGAGGAGAGAAGGCGTGACAGTCGAGAGAGAGAGAGAGAGAAGAGACATCTCATTTGTGTACTTGTGGAGAGAGAGAGGATCGATTCCATCTATGTCCATCCAATCAATGAATTGAATCCATTGATCTATCCATTGATGAGAGAGTGTTGATAGAGAAGAGTTGTTCAATGGGAGGAATGATGGAGATAGCGCAATGATTGTTCACTCCTCTCCCTCTCTCCCTCCTCCTCTCTCCCTCCGTCCATCGTTAACCTTTGTAGAATCGGTAATTACATTGGCTGTATCTCTTGTATCTCTCCTCCCCTCCCTCCTCCCTCCTTCCTCCCCTCCTTCCTCCCATCTCTCTCTCCTCCAATCATTGTCATTCCTCATTCGCTCATTTCATTCATTCTCTCACTGATTCACTACGAGAATGTGCGCCGCTGAGGAAACATTTACACTAGGACGGGAAAGGAGGACCTTCCTCCCCTCTCCCTCTCTCTCCTCCCCTCCTCTCCCCCTCCACTTCCTCCTCCCTTTTAATGACTGGATCATTAGTCCGATCAGTGCAATCATCACAATGGGAGACTGTAAATGGTTCTTTACGGGGGTAACTCCTTCCTCCCCTCCTCCTTCTCTCCTCCTAACTCCTCTCCTCCTCTCTAGCTCGAATCGGATCTTCTCTCTCCATCCTTCCGTTGCAATCTCTGTTCGTGTGCCTTCTCTGCTTCCACTGGATTGGACGCTCACCTTCTCACTCACTCACACCAGGTACACTACCACCTCCCCTCCCCCCCCTCGTCTCACCTCCCACTGCACCACCTCCCAATGACAATAGGGAGGAAGAATCAGTCTCGGAATGAAGAGACTGATTCTTCCTCCTGACACCCGTTAACCCCCCCCTCCCTCCTCCCGCACAATGACCTCTCTCTCCTCCCATTGCAGCAGAGACTGGCCTCCGTATCTGAATTGGTATCAACGGGAGAAGTTGATGGAGATAGAAGAATCATCGAAATACCCGGAGGATTCCCACACAAGAAGATTAAGGAACTTGTGAGAGAAGAGGAAGAGGTAAGAGCTTGATCCCCCCCCCCTCTCCTCCCTTCTCCTCCCTCCTCCCTCCCCTCTCTGTCTGTCCCTGCTGATGGATGGATGCATGAGCATGCACTATGAAGCCAACCCTAATTATCGACTAATTCCACCTCCCTCTCTCTCTCTTCCTCTATTCCCTCCTCCTCCCTCCCTCTCTCCTCCTTCTACCCAAACGTCCTCGAAACTTGGCTTTAATTGATTTGTTTGAACAATGATCTTGTGGGGGCCTCGATTGGAAGGAAGAAGAGAGAGAAGGATTGAGAGAATGAGAAGGGTCTCCCCCCATGCAATTCATTCATTGTCAGAAGAGTGTTTACCCATCCCATTCAGGAGTTGGGAAAGAGAAACGAGTACTGTAATGAGAGGGGTATTGATTGAATGAGCAATAGAAGGAATAGAGAGAGAGGGGGCTACTACTCTATCGATTGATTGACAATGGAGCAAGTTGTTGTGTTGAAGTGTGAAACGAGAAGAAGAGAGGAGAGGAGGGGAGTAATTACCGTAGTCTAAGTATCTCTCTCCCTCTCCTCTCCTCTCATCATCATACTCCCTATCATACTTCCTCTCTCCTCCCTCCCATCTCAAAAGAGGGAATGACTTCTCTCTTCTTCTCAATTCTTCACTCATTTTCATCGTCATCTCAAGATTCATTCAATGACTTCCCTCTTCTCCCTTTCTCCCTCTCTCTCCTTTATTCTTCTCGTCATTCTTTCTAATTACAGTACTCAATTACTTCAACCTTCCTCCTCATCTCATTGAGTGACAACTCTGTACTGTAGATGAGTGACCGATCTCATTCTTTCCCTTCTTTCTATCTCTAATTCTCTCTATTCCCTTCTCTCTCTCTCTCGCTCTCTTCAAAGTATCTCAAATTTCTCGTCCGTTCGTTTCTCTTCACCTTTTTGTGTCCTTTCGTCCTCTCATCACCCTCCTTCTATAATACGTACCCCTCATGATTCCCCCTCTCTCTCCTCCTTCGATGAGGGAGTTCAATGAACACTCTTGAGATCCGTCCGATTATTACTAGACGACATCTTATCTCCTCTCCACTCTCTCCCCTTCCCCTCCTCTCCCCTCCCTCTCTCTCTCGTGCAATGCATGATCTCTCGTTGATCGGATGTCCGTTGGCGTATCGAATCAACGAGTGTTGTACTGGAGTAGGGAGGAGAGAGGGGAGAGAGGGGAGGTGGGAGAGAGAGAGGGGTGGGGAGAATGAAGGGAGGAGAGGTGCAAACACATCGTAAAAGGTGCTTGAATACCATGAAGAAGAGCGACAATTATGGAATATCAAATAATGAGAGGGAGAGAGAGGGAGGGGAGGGGGAAGGGGAGTACGGTATGTTTGCAGTGATGAGAAGTATCCATCCACTCAAGAGAGAGAACACACATTCATCCTTCCCCCTTTGTTCTAAGATGTGATTACTGTACTCTCCATCCTTCTCCTCTCTAGTGATACGGTAGATATGAATAGATATTGATTTGATCACAGTGGGAAGCCATCGGAATGCGAATAGACCACCATGTCAATAATAATTATGAGATGGAAGAATTGGAAAGGAGTGAATTCCTCCTCTTCTCTTTCTCTCTCTCTCTTCTCTCTTTCTCTCTTCTCTTGATTGGTCTGAATCATGTCCCTTCTCTGGCTGCTCATTCATTTCATATTGAAGCGAGCCCTCACCTTCCCTCCCACCCCCCCCCCCTCCCTCTCTCTCTCTCTCTTCCATTATTTCCTCCTTCTCCTTTTCATCATTGACGATACTTGGTGTGGAGAGAGAAAAGGAATGAAGAGTGATATTCAGTGTTGACTATCGTCTATCTCCTCTTCCTTCTCTTCCCTCTCTCCCTCTTCCCTCAATTCATTCATTCATTCATTCATTCATCTCTTCAATCTATGTCCATTCCCCTCTTCTCCTTTCGCCTTCCTTCCATCTTCTTCCTATCAGTACCGTAATCACTCCCCTCCCTCCCTCCTCTCTTCCCTTTCATCTCTTCTCTTTGCAGTCATCAGGAGGAATGGCAGCTCCTCAGATGGCAATGGCTCAACACATGTTGAATATGGCTCAGATGCTTCAGTTTATGCAGCAACAGCAGCAACCGAGCAGCAGTAATGGTCGGTCATATGATTCATTCCTTTTTATTCAGCTTACTCCTTACTCCTTCTGCAAGGATTAGAAGGAAAGGGTTCTATTTGCAGTTGGATTGTATAAAAAGTTCTTGTTTTCGGTAGAATCATGGAAAAAGTTGAGAGCTTTACGATAATTTGAGTGGGAATTGTGAAACGAATAAGTGATTGCAGGAGAAGTGAAGGAAGAAGTAGTGGAAACAGAAGAAGAAGATGATGAGAGAATACCAAGAGATGAAAAGAGTCTTTTCGCCATGTTAGAAAGGTCAGAACATCTTTCATCTTTGATACATTCTGATTTAATTAATTGATTAATTTGTTTTGTGAAATGCAAATTGATTGTATGCAATTGGTAAAAACAATTAAATGCTAATTGTTTTTGATGAGTCTGTCAACATTTCCCCTCTCTCATTCATTCACTAGTAATTTATTCCGTCCGGTTCACTCGCTATGGCCCTGTCAGCTTATTTTTATTGTTTTTGTTTACAATATAAAATATATTTAATTGTAGATTGGGCGATCCGGCAGTGATGGCACAGACAAGAGATCTACAAGAGGGAGGAGGATTAAGTTCACTCACGGATAATCAATGGATAAGAGTTAATAGAAGTGGATGTACTGCATGTAGTCATATTGCACCTACTATCACTGTGAGTCACTCTTCCATCCATCCATTTGATCTCCCTCTGATTGTGATGATGATCTCTCTCTCTCTTTCAGTCATTGAAATCTCATTGGGAATCATCTCACGATGGTTCATTCCCTTCTTCATCTTCACGTTCATTCGTCCATCGATTGAGAAGTGTCGTAGAGGGTGAAGGAGGAGGTGAAGGAGGAGGTGGAAGAGGAGAGGGAGAAGAAGAAGGAGATGAGAGTAAAGAGGAATCTGCTGGAGAATCAGCTGATGAAACTGCTGCTCCTCCATCGAAAAGAGCTAAGATTGATGTAAGATGATGATTCATTTACCATTGCATAAGAATGAGAGTAGAGTACGATTACATAGTGTCTTCATTGCAGGATAAATCTTCATCTTCGTCACTTGCAAATTCAGCTGAACTCTCTCAATTGGCCCTTCTGAATATGTTGTCAGCCTCTGGTGGAATGCCCTTTCCATTCTCATCTCCATTCATACCTCCTGAACTAATGGCTAATCTACTCAGAATGCCCAATCCTGCTCAGGTACTGTAGTTTTCTACTTATCTTGTAGTGATACGTAATCATTTTATTATGTGTCTTTATTGATTTTTGATATCTTTCCCTTTTCAGTTGGCCGCTCTTCAGAACGCTCAGAACAATCAGAAGCGAGCTCGAACGAGAATAACGGATGATCAATTGAAGGTGAGAGACTTAGTCGGACTCCCATTGGATAATGAGTAGACTCCGCCCATCTCATTACTCCGCCCTCTTCCGGTAGGAAGGAGAGAGAGAGAGAGAGAGAGAGAGAGAGAGAGAGAGAGAGAGAGAGAGAGAGAGAGAGAGAGAGAGAGAGAGAGAGAGAGAGAGAGAGAGAGAGAGAGAGAGAGAGAGAGAGAGAGGAGAGAGAGAGAGAGAGAGAGAGAGAGAGAGAGAGAGAGAGAGAGAGAGAGAGAGAGAGAGAGAGAGAGAGAGAGAGAGAGAGAGAGAGAGAGAGAGAGAGAGAGAGAGAGAGAGAGAGAGAGAGAGAGAGAGAGAGAGAGAGAGAGAGAGAGAGAGAGAGAGAGAGAGAGAGAGGAGAGAGAGAGAGAGAGAGAGAGAGAGAGAGAGAGAGAGAGAGAGAGAGAGAGAGAGAGAGAGAGAGAGAGAGAGAGAGAGAGAGAGAGAGAGAGAGAGAGAGAGAGAGAGAGAGAGAGAGAGAGAGAGAGAGAGAGAGAGAGAGAGAGAGGAGAGAGAGAGAGAGAGAGAGAGAGGAGAGAGAGAGAGAGAGAGAGAGAGAGAGAGAGAGAGAGAGAGAGAGAGAGAGAGAGAGAGAGAGAGAGAGAGAGAGAGAGAGAGAGAGAGAGAGAGAGAGAGAGAGAGAGAGAGAGAGAGAGGATAGAAGGGAGCAATTAGGCGTGAAGCAGGGAGGGAAGGAAATGCGGTAGTTTGCACCTCCTCTACTCGTGTGAACTGTCTATCCCTTCCTCCCTCTCTCTCTCTTCTTCCTTCTCTCTCGTTGCCCTCTAAATGAGCCGTGTTTCGTCCGCCACGTTGTCTAGTGAAGAAAGAAGGAAGAGGAGGGGGGGGGTGAAATGGGAGATCGATTAGATTGAATTGCCCCCTCTTCTCTTCCCCCTCTAGATGAGTGTCATTCCAATGTGTTGATGGGGTGATGAGGAAAGTGAAGAATGAACAATCTAGAGATGAGAAGTACAATGGAATGATCTTTGATCTTTGTAGGTTCTTCGTCAATACTTCGATATCAACAATTCTCCTACTGAAGAGGCAATTAAAGAGATGAGCATCAAGGCTGGACTACCTGAGAAAGTGATCAAGCATTGGTTCAGAAATACTCTATTCAAGGTGAGACCACGCCCATTCGAGACTCCGCCCACTCTTAGCCCCGCTCCCCATCTAATGATGTGATTGAAGGAACGACAAAGAGACAAAGACTCACCGTATAACTTTTCCATTCCTCCGAGTGTGGGAATCGATCTGGACACTTATGAGAAGACTGGAGAAGCAAAAGTCGTCCATTTGACTCCTGAGGTGAGAAAAAGATCAAAGATCAGATGGAAAGGGGAGTGGTGGCATTTGTGAATGAGAGAATAGAAAGATCGTAAATATTAAGGGTGAGAAAGGGGATGGTGAGAGGGGAAGAAATTAGATGAGTTAATGGAGGAAACAGTGTGTACTTTCAGTCGTTTTCACCTCCTAAAGAAGAGAAGAAGATAAAGGAAGAAGAGAAGGAGATAGTTAATCAATCGAATGAAGGAGTTACTTCTCCTACTCTTAATCTTAATTCGATGCTTTCTTCTGCATTGAGTGGAGATGGAAGAAATCCTTTCCCATTCACTCTTCCCGATGGAGCGAATATTGCTAGTCTTCTATCAGGTATCCCGTCCCCCCCCCTCTCTGAATACAGTAACCCTCTCTTCCTCTCAGGAACCATTCCTGGTCTATCTCAATCAGTGGTTCCTCCTCCTACTCCATCATCTTCATCTTCTACTGGAAGGAGAGCCAATAGAACACGATTCACCGATCATCAATTGAGAACACTCCAACAGTTCTTTGATAAGCAGGTGAGTAGTGATTATTTGGTTGAATAGTACGGTATCATCCGATCGATAACTGATTATATAATGGATTCTCTCAGGCATATCCGAAGGACGACGATCTCGAGATGTTATCGAAGAAACTTCAATTATCTCCCGAGTTATCGTCGTCTGGTTTCAGAATGCACGGCAGAAGGTATACGGTAGAAGGAATGGAGGGTACGGTAGTGATAGATATCAAACCAGGCACGGAAGATTTATGAGAATCAACCAAATGTCGAAGGAGTTGATCGATTTGTGAGAACTCCGGATGTAACTTCCAATGCAAGAGATGCAGTCTCGTATTCCAGAGGTATTGTAGAAGAGAGGTATACGGTAGTCAATCGATTGAATTGTAGATACTACGAATTGATTGATCATCAACAGAAGAAGTGCTACAAGGATGACTCGAGAGCGGCCGCTGATGATAATAAGGTGAGGAGGAAAGAGAGGAGTTGAGTAGTCATAACGTAATTGATTACAGAACGTGGAAGCAGCTCTATCTAGTGAGGAACGTCAGGCAGTTTCCCTCTCTTCTTCCCCTCCCAATGAGAGTACCGTAACCCCTGGAGCTACAGTATCGATCCAAGGAGTGGGAGCACCCGTTGATCTAGCCAAACTATTGGGAAAGAGCAGCACTTGTGAGGCATTGCTCAAGATGGTGAGAAAAGAGAATGAGAGGGAGGTGAATGAAGGAGAGTTCTTTCAGTGTGAGGAGCAGACTCGATCTCAATCAACCACTTCTTCTGCCAATTCACAATCTCCCTCTTCATCCAATGGTGAGAAGACAAGTTCATTGTGAACAATCCCTTTCTCTTCAGGTTTCTTCCATAAAAGATGTCCTCTGTGTGCTCTTCTCTTCCGTTCAGCTCCCTCTCTAATCGATCATCTTCAATTGAAACATCCTGATCATCCTCCCATTGATCTCGATCTTCTTCCTGAGGCTGATGATGTTAGTCAATCAATACACTTACAGTACCCTAATCTCTTCCCTTTCTCAGGTTCAGAAGGCATTGGATCCCCTTCGTCGAGAGATTCCTCTTGATCTGAGTCACGGAGAGAGGTGAGAACCCCTTCTCCCTCCTCCTTCTACAGTAGTCTACCGTAATCTCAGTGATTTCAGAGGAGAGACCCTATCGATTTCCCCGTATCTGAATACATCTGATGGGGATGATATGTTGGAGGGATTTGAAGAGTCTCTTTCTCCTCCTAATTCACTCCATCCTCGATCTCCCTCTGGAAATGGAAAGAGATATCGTACTCATCTCACCCCTCTTCAAGTATATGTGAGTACCTCCCCTCCCCCTCCCCTCTTTCCCATTCTCATCCTCTTCTTCTCATCAGGTGATGAAGTGTGTTTTCTCTGACTACAAGACTCCCTCAATGAGTGAATGCGAGACTCTCGGAAGAGAAGTCGGTCTCCACAAGAGAGTTGTTCAGGTACGGTACTCAATTATCGATAGATTTAATGGGGATTACGGTATGGACGGTATCGATTGCAGGTGTGGTTCCAGAATGCTCGTGCGAAGGAGAGAAAGACTCGAGGAGGAAATGGAGAGACAGATCCAACTCGACCTCTTTCCTCTTCTTGTAACATATGTGGAGTTGAATACAATACCGGATTGAGTCTACAAGAACACGTATTCTCACCATCACATATTGCACGATTGAAGAGTGCACCGAAGGAGGAGATGATTGAAAGGTACGGTAGAGAGAGGAGGACGATTGATCGATAACTGATTATATTGTAGATGTGATAATGGAGAGGAGACACCTCGAGTGAGACCACCCACAGTGAGAGAAGGAAGAGATGGTGGAAGACAGAAGAGTGTTCAACCTCATTCTAGTTCATCCAAGTCTTTCCCTATTAATCTACTATTGGGACTACAAGGAAGTGAGTACCTCTTCCAATCAATACTTACAGTATCCCCTATCCGTATCTATCTACAGTATCCATTGCAGTGTCAGCATCAGCCCTTCCTCTTCTCATGGATCCAGTAGTGATTGGTACTCCCATCTCTCTCCTTCAGATTCCTGATTCAGTGAAGGAACAGATTGCAAGAGATCTCTCGGCTGGTTCTTCATCCACTACATTCACTCAGGTAATCAATTCATCCTCTCATATACAGTAATCAGAGATTCGTTGTAGGATGGACTCGCAGTGGATAGTGTAAGGGCAAGTGTGTCTGCTGAAGATAGTGCTTGTCTCGAACCGAATGATATCCAGGTCAGTTGATTACCGTACCTCTCTCTCTCTCTCTCTCTCTCTCTCTCTCTCTCTCTCTCTCTCTCTCTCTCTCTCTCTCTTTGTTCTACCGTATCTCATTGGTTGATGTTCAGGTTGGATGGGCGTGTCCGGGATGTTCGAATGTCTTCCAACAAGAATCGATGCTTCTTGCTCATCAGAAGACAGTTTGTACTTCAGTGAATGGATCATTCGGACTCATTCAGACTCATTATCGATGTAGATTATGTGAGAATGACTGTGGAAGTCAGGTGAGAAAGAGATGAAGAGAGAAGAGAGATATCGATTGATTCCCTTTCAGAAAGACTTCAAGACACACATCATGACTGAAGGTCATTTAAAGAAGAGGATTGAATGAAGTCTCTCTCTCAGTTCCAACTACGACCTACCATAACAAACTAATATTCCTATGTATAATGACAGTATCAATTTATTCACTTTGTTCAATTGCCTAATATGAGTTGCCTTGCAATACTTTGGTTTCCGTTCTCTCCATTCACTTTACCATTTACTCTCCTTCTCTTCTGCCAGTCCTTTCCATTCCATTATCTCTATTTTCTCTCTCTTGACAAGTACATTCATGTGCTCATCCCTTATCCATTTCCACTTCATTCATTCACTTTATACTTTTCCATCGCATCGTTGACATAGTCATTCTAATTCACAGTCGACTTCAGGTCCTTTGCCTTATTCCCATCCCTGTACTTTTATCGTTTACTCCTGTACAAGCGTACCCTTTCCACTTTTTAAAGCCCAGTTTATTTTGCCTTTCCACGATTGATGTTCCAAAGTGAGTATAATAGAGTATGCAAATTAATTGAAGTAGTAATATCTGTTTGGTATTCGCTCTATTCTTTCCACGATTCCTAATAGGCCGGTGAGGCACTTATGTGATCCAGTTCATCCTTGTCACACAATCCCATTCAATCAATTATTCCAGTCTACCGTATACCCAGTTGATCCCATCTATCGTAGTCCGAATCGACCTCTTCACCTTTAATGATTCTATCGGATTCTATTTTGTGCAGCTTTAATAGGCGATCCCATTTCCTCTCATCGACTGTTCTCCCTTTTTCCAATGAACTCAGATTGCAAATACGACACAAAGCTATTACAGTACATAGTGTATCATACGGACGCATACCGTAATAAAGAATTAATAATGTTACAATTTTATGATAGACACAATTTTATTCGATACATGTGGCATATTTCAGAAAAAACTACAATTATCGTATTCAGTCTATTATCTCAATTTTCCTCCTATCTCAGATTTCGCAGAAGAGATAGAGGTTAAAGGAAATAAATTAGTTCCTATGAAGAACCATTGAAACGTTGTTGATCAATTTAAACGAGATAGATTTAACGTTTACATTTACGGTAGATACGAATTGTTTGTCCGTTCATGAAAGAGAAATATTGAAGTTTACGATTGAAGGATACGGTAATTTAGAAATGTGTCAGAGACATCTCTGAGCGGGAAGTTTCTTGTTTGAACATTTTTTTTACTCTTTCATGTAAATGCGTATTTATTATATGTATTATTATATAACCGTTAATTCCTCGTTATCAATGTGTGTCGTTGCGTGTGAATCATGTGATTGTGTTGCTTTCTATAGTTTATATCGCCCGCAATGATGGATCCAAATACCGAGCAAGACGTTGAAGAAAACTTTTATAATATCGATGATGTCGTCGCTCTGGACTCACACGTATCTTGCTCGTTCGAACCCACTACGCCTCAAGGTTCATTTTATATCTATGTTTTTAAAAAGATGTGTCATATTCACAGGAATTCTCCAGATTCTTGGAATTAACCAGAATGAAGTAGGAAAAGAGACTAAAGCTGAAGCACCTCTCTGGATACTCCCCACTATTGTATCTCATTGCAATGTCAGTGTGTTCAAACTTTTGGCATTTTGTAATATGTTTTACAGTTTCGTCTTCCTAAAGCATTCAACGAGGAAATTCAAGGAGTCCTAACATCGCACGCATCTGCAGCTAATCTTGAGCAGCTACAGGCAGATTACTATACTGTTGGAATGAACCTCAGGTATGTATCTATTTTGATAGGAAGACGTAACAAACGAATTTATTTTCAGCAAACAGGTAACTGAAGGTAAAAACCTGGCTAAATGTTTAGTCTCTACGTTTACTCAGCGAATTGGAAATGTTATTGGACCAGCTTTACAAGTAGGCAACTTTACTAATTTCTTATTATAATTTTTAATTTTGCAGGGTAAACACCGCCCCGCGCGATGTGATTCATTGGAGAAGAAATTATTTGATTTGGCGGCAAAAGCACGAAAAGAATCACAGAAGTGGCAGACGACTACTACTAGCAAAAAAAGGAAGCTTCTCACTCCCAAAAATTAATTGTATTTCATTCTTTTAATTCGATTGTAATGTCACGTAACTAGAAATTGCGCTGGTCGCTAGATAATTTCTTCTCGCTATTAATTTGCATTGTTTGCGTAAAAGCAGTTTAAATAGGTTGAGATTTTAATAATAAAAATTACTATAACAATTGATAAAATATTAAATTGTTCGTGGTCTACCATGGCATTGATTGGATAAATGTATTTCCGTGGATCTACCGTACTGAACTTATATCTCGCGCCATTAGTCTTACAGCGAATCTTCATCGACTTTTCGGTCCTTTTTCATCATTTTTTTTATTGTTTTCTCACCAGTATTTGTTACTAGGGCTGCTTGTTCGGTCGGGATTACCGATCCTCTCGCGCCAGACGATTAGACACAAAAAAATATCGCGAGAATCTAGATTTAATAAAAGGCGTTACCCCCGACATTTGCGCGAACACCTTCCACCCTATTCTTCTCGTGTGATAGTCATGTGATTTTAATATCATTTATATACGATCTACTGCTGACCGTCTTAGCGCGACTGCATGCATTCATATTGCTTTGGTGATAGTTCTCATTGGCCTTGCAGGACATTGAGAGGCATCTGTTTATTAGAGAAAACGGGTGTCTCAAAGGATTCCGAGCTAGACTTCGATGATATAATGGCTGCTCAACAAGCAGTTACTACGGCTGAACAAAGTCTTCCTGATGGATGGGAAATGAGATTCGACCAGTATGGTCGGAGGTATTAGCAGTGCTCCCTCATGTATCTCATTTAACTCACTTTTCACAGATACTACGTCGATCACACCACAAAGAGCACGACTTGGGAACGGCCAAGTTCCCAATTATTGCCTCAGGTATTGAAGTCGTTTGATTGCAATATCTCGCTAGGTCATCAGTGTTGCCTTTTCAAATTGTCTACATTATTCTTACTGGTGCCAATTATATATATATGGCTGAAATGTAGTAACATTAAGATCACTTGGAAGTGCTTCTAAAAATTGTCGTCAGGGATGGGAAATGAGAAAAGATTCTCGTGGCCGTGTCTACTATGTGGACCACAATACTCGTAGCACAACTTGGCTACGACCGACGACTGATATTATCGATGCCCATGAACGATGGCAAAATTCTAGAACTGATGCTCAAGCTTCATGGGAACAACGCTTCTTGATTCAAGTTCGTTTTGTTTCGGTATCGTTTCGTGTCTCTCATTAGTCTTTCACTATAGCTCGGTTCAGTAATCAGCAACCTCCCCCCCCCTTTCTGTTACGAACTAAAATTTAGCCACTTGCTATATTAGAAAATTTGTTTTCAGAGCAACTGTGGTAATGCTGATGATCCTCTCGGTCCCCTTCCAGAGGGATGGGAGAAGAGATCTGATCCGAACTCAGCGAGGTTCTACTTTGTCAATCATGAGAATAGAACTACTCAATGGGAAGATCCGAGGACTCAAGGTGTGGCCGATAATCCCCTTCCTGAAGGATGGGAAATGCGCTACACCGATCAGGTATTTACAATGTAATTTTTTTTATAAACTTGGCGTGATTTCAGAACGTCCCTTTCTTTATCGATCACTTGAAGAAGACTACTACCTATAATGATCCGCGAACCGGGAAGCCAGGAATTCATTCGAATGGCGTTTCTCTTGCGAAAACATTCAGATGGAAAATATGTCAATTCCGATATCTCTGCTTGGTTAGTATATTCATATTATTTGGGAGCGAATAGTTTACAGAAAAGATCTGTAGATGATTCAATATGATGTTGCAGTCAAACAGCGTTCCTCATCACGTGAAGATCGGTGTATCTCGAAAGAATCTGTTCGAGGATTCATTTCTTGAGATCATGCGAACAAATCCAGTAGATCTACGTCGCCGTCTGTACATTCAATTCAAAGGCGAAGATGGTCTCGATTATGGAGGAATCTCAAGGTTTGTTGAAGAGCATAATTTGCTCACTTTGATTGTTATTATCCGATCGGTAGTCATCAACGAGACTGACCATTGTGGTAAAATATCGTCAATTATTTCTAGGGAATGGTTCTTTCTACTTTCCCATGAAGTGCTGAATCCCATGTATTGTCTGTTCATGTATGCAGGAGGGAATAACTATAGTCTGCAAATCAATCCCGCCTCTTTCATCAATCCCGACCACTTGAAATACTTCGAATTCATCGGACGCTTTGTTGCAATGGTACGTATTCTTGAAATTAAACGGCTTTATCAAGAATATTCGCAATCTTTCAATTTAGCTATGTCCTCTGATCAAAATAAATATGAGTAGTTGCAGGCCCTCTTCCACGGGAAGTTTATTTATTCTGGTTTTACCATGCCTTTCTACAAAAAGATGCTCAACAAAAAACTTGTTCTGAAGGTTAAATTCTTAAATATTTAGATTTTATCATGTTTCCTTAGGATCTCGAGTCCGTTGACTCTGAATTCTACAATTCTGTTGTCTGGATAAGAGACAACGATATTAATGAGTGTCAAATGGAACTTTACTTTGTGTCCGATTACGAGCTTCTCGGAGAAATCAAATCTCACGAACTAAAGGAGGGTGGAAAAGACATTGCCGTCAACGAATCGAATAAGCTAGTGAGTGTTCTGATTTAACAACTTTAAATGTTTTGACCTTGCAGGAATATATTGAACTTCTAGTCGAATGGAGATTCAATAGAGGAGTTGAACAACAGTTGAAGGCATTTTTTACCGGATTCAAATCCGTTTTCCCTCTTGAATGGTTGCAATATTTCGATGAGAGAGAATTGGAATTGTTGTTGTGTGGAATGCAAGATATCGACGTTGATGACTGGGAGAGATACACTGTGTACAGACACTATACACCTGCGAGTAATCAAGTAAGTATACCATAACACAATTGTCTTCTATTTTAGATGTATAGAGGTTGTCATTGGTTTATGCATTTTAATGCGTTCAAAAAACTTTTTAAAAATTCTATAATCTACTCTTCAGGTGACTTGGTTCTGGCAATGGGTGCGTGCTCTTGACCAAGAGAAACGAGCTCGTCTTCTTCAATTCGTCACTGGAACGTGCAGAGTTCCTGTGGGAGGATTCGCTGAACTCATGGGGTCTAATGGACCACAATCGTTCTGCATCGAGCGAGTTGGCAAGAAGAATTGGCTTCCGAGGTCGCACACTTGCTTCAATCGATTAGATCTTCCTCCCTATCGATCGTATGAGCAATTGGCTGAGAAACTGAGTCTCGCTATTGAGATGACCGAAGGTTTCGGCAACGAGTAGTCATTTTCGTATAGATCTGTCCATATAATTAGTTTGATTGTATCACATCCTTGTAAATTACTCGATCGTCATAGGTATTCGCAGGTAGATTGTTTGAGGAAATATGAAGTATCAAAAACGTTTCGATCGCTAGTCAGTGACTGTTACATAACACTTATCTAAAGTGCTTCCTGTTTTCGGCGATTATAAGTGTTGCCTTTCTTGCTAATGTTTAACATATTGCATTGCCTACTTTCAGTACTCTACATGAAAGATGCACAAGTAATTAATTCCATAGAGATTCTTATAAATGTCTCTTTGTATGCTGTTTTGTAGATAGATGAGCCTACGATAATATACTTTACGAATTTATCCTTTTAAACAATCGTCCTGTTAAGTACACATCAATCAAAAGAAAATAATATGTACATGCGTGGCATTATAATGAGATGTTTTAAAGGAAAAATACACATTTATCTAGTTGAGTTATATTTTATTCCTGCCTCAACTTGCAGAAACACAAATGAAATATTTGAAAGCCCGCGTTTTGCTGTGTCCTGTGTGGAAGGGAGTACGGTGGCTTCGGATTCGGATTTTTTTCTGAGGTTTTCCTTATTTCATGATTTTTCGCTGTTTTTTGTTGATGGTTTTGCAATTGTGATATGTAATTCATTCATTACAGGGTTCTTAACAATCATGGTTGGCAAGTCCGAAGCTAAGGCTCAGAAGGCTGCTGCCGAGAAAGCTCAGAAGGAGGAGCTCGAGAAGAAGGTCTCTTCTGACGGCGACGATAGCAGTGACGAGGAAGATGTGCCCGGCCTTGAAGACGTAGAGATCAGCGAGGAACAGAGAAAGGTTAGAAATATCGAATATGCGGGCGGACTAAGTCGTCCAATAATGTATAATAAGTCTAGGAACTATCGGGAGGGAAATATAACTGAAAGATGACTGGGCTGAATGATAAAGAAGAGCCCAATATTTCAGGTGGCTGAGGCCGCTGGCCTCGGCGATCAGGTTGCCGCTGCCGGCAAGCAGTCTCGTTCAGAGAAGAAAGCTCGTAAGCTATTCTCTAAGCTTGGCCTAAAGCCCGTTCAAGGAATCAGCCGTGTCTGCATCCGTAAGAGCAAGGTTTGTGGGCTTTCTCTTCATTGTGCATTTATTACATCAGAACATACTCTTCGTTATCAATCGCCCCGATGTGTACAAGTCGCCGGGATCTGACACCTACATCGTCTTCGGAGAGGCAAAGATTGAAGATCTGAGCGCCCATGCCCACATGAACGCTATCGACAGAATCAAGGTTAGTTGTTATTTGTATAGATGTATATATAATTCTAAAAATTTTACTTGTTCGATGATGAATTAGAACCGCTTTATGAATCTCTGATTCCAATGACTATTCTGAGAACATTTTATACTGAACACGTCCTAGGGGCTGTGAAGTTTACATGCTTGACTATAAATATATAATATTAATTCAGCCTTCGGATGATGCCCCTATTCCTCGTCTCGCCCCCGTTGCAGAGGGTGAAGATGACACGGCAGAGGATGCCAGCGGTATCGAGGAGAAGGACATCGATCTTGTAATGAGTCAGGCCAACGTCAAGCGAAACGAAGCCATTCGGGCTCTCCGAGCTGCCGATAATGACATTGTCAATGCAATTATGGGATTGACTATGTAGTGTATTTCGGTTTCCACAGTGGCCCTTTTGTTATTTACACTCGTTAAGACTGTCCATACATCACCCTTCAATGATCTTTGTTATTGTTGCCCTTTCTCCGAGTGATTTGCGATAAAAAAAATTTTAAACGGGAAGTGTGTTTGGCGAGTTCGCAAAATAGTATGAAGGGCTGGGAACTAGTTTGTATCCATTTATGTGTAGAAATTTTTGCATCTTATTTTTCCGTCGGAAGTCCATTTGAGAATGACCCGGACTGATCACTTTTCTCTATTATCTACACAATAGGATATCTCATTTTCTATTCTTCTCATTTCCATATGAATATGAATATCTTAAAATGAAAGCGTAACGATTGATCGATCCTTCATTTCCACTCTTTCCCTTTTCCTCGAGCAGTTATGATTCTAGGCTGGCTGTGCAAATTCTAGGCTGTGCATCGACTAGTATGAGAATGGGAACCGTATATCAATATGAAGTGGTCGTAATCAAGGGAGGAAGAGGGAGAGAGAGATGGTATGGGTGCTAATTTCCTGTGCATTATCTCATTCCGTTGCAGATCTCTGTCTCTTTTGCATCCCACACAATTACAGAAATCACCATTCCCCCATCTTCCCTTCCCTCTCTCTCTCCCCTCCTCCTCTCATTCTAACCCTTTCCCTTTTCCTCGTGCGGTTATGAGCCGGTATCCAGTCTCCTCCGTTATTTTTCTACCGTACTCAATATCGTAACCCAGGAGTTCCGGTCGATCGATCGCTACGGCTTCAACGGCCAGAAGCCACACCACTTCGTCGAATGTGAGCTCGATCGATGATGTCTCCTCGCTATGCGATCAGGTACGGTAAATAAGACGTATACGGTATATCGATCGAAGACTGGCTTCTTTTCAGGTTCACTTCAGACAGTCCCTCCGAGATGTGTCCGTAGGCAGTACCAGGCTAGTTGATCTTTGATCTCTGATTTCAGTTCAAATAGATTTGAAGAAGATTTTATCAGAACGTTCAATAATCTAAGTGCTCGTGCATTTGCACATGCACGATGGTCAATGATGGTTCTAACATCAAAACCTGTGGACCTAGTACAGATTCTCATCTTATCATTCATTTTCACAGGACTCAATCTGAATTCAGTAATGAAGATCAATTATCAACTGAGGAAGGCATCTTTGGCTCGAAATACGGAATGGGACGGTAGGATATGAGTACTGTAGTTAATCGATAACTAATCCATTTCAGTCGTTTGGTTGAAAGCTCAAGGGCTCCTAGTGGAATTCGAAAGGGAAAAGAAGTTGTATTCGACTCTAAGCAAGACGTTCAAGAGGTATTGAAAAGAAGAAAGATTGAAGAATGAAATGAATTCAGGTTGAATTCGATGGAACGAATCGAGGACATGAGAAGAAAGGAGAACGAGGAACAACAAATCTGTGGAGAAAGTCAGTCGTCGATCATCTACAATGAATTTACCGTATCCCTTATAGATACGGTGCCTTACGGAAGCTGAAGACTGTGGGAGGCTACGCACCGAAGGACTATAAAGACTCGAAGGGACGCAACTTTGAATTCTTCTCGGTGAGGAATGAATTCTGTGGGATACTGTAGGAGTATACGGTCTGTTCTCATTCAGGAGAAATCCCGTCTTCCTGCTCCCCCTCCCGGTCCAGAACTCACACTCAATAGGGATAAGAAGTATCCTTCCGTTGTTGGTGAGGGGAATTATGCTCACTCCAAGCCACGCCCCTTTTCCAGCTTGTGTCAAGATTGGTGATAAACCTGCAGTGGAGGAAGCACTGTTGGTAGCCAAGGAGGTCAGACTCCGACTCTTTTCTTATACAAACTTCTTATTTGAGATTGATTCGATGGTGACTCGAATGTCTCTCGACGACTATATCAATGTGAAGAAGGAACATGGAAAGAAGAAGAGTAATAACTAATTATTAATATTGGTCTCAAGAAGATTTTTCCAGATACGGTAGCTGCTAAACTCAATCGATCTGGTGTTAGTGGACTCTTCCGACGGCTCAGTGGCACCAATTCGAAGAGAAACGAATAAGCTCCGCCCCTTTTTTCTGATCACTCGTAATTGCGAACTGAGAATTGAGCATTACTAACTACTTATTCAGTACGAATGGATAAAGCCTAAATTCTCAACGCATATTTTGTTTCAAACATATAAGGAATCCCGAAAACTATACTACAACTACGAGTACAAAAAAGGCGGAGTGGTTTATCGTTCGCGAACAAGTATTCTTGGAAATGGGCGAATGTAAAGCTTCGAAAGAACAAGACGAAAATTACGTACTACATCACTTATATTCGATATGAGCGTAATACTGTCAAGTTAGTATGAGATGCAGTTGGTACAACAATGATACGAAGGAATGTCATCAGTTTGCGACAGTTTGAGATACTATGTAAAGAGATATTAAAGAGGTTTAAATTCAGAGGTAGAAAGGCCCCGATATGACAGGCAAACTGTAAAAAGAAAAAAAAGGGGAAATTATAAAAACAATCTAGACAAACCTAACGAGCAATAATATACAGATCAAAGTAAAACCAGTCACTTACAGTGAAATAAGTATCGGGGGAAATCATAATGAGTATTATCACATAGGTAATCTTGAATGACGGTATTAATGAGGATGATAGATGGATCTACACTTCGTTAATTCTAGTTCGATGAGATGCACCGAATGAGATACACGACTTCTCATTTCCCTCCTTTCCATGGACAATTTCACACGATCCCCAAGGTCGAAGTTCATACTGAAATAGAGAGATGATATGTATTGATTCACGAACAAACGATATACTACAGATAATCGGAATTCATCCAAATGATTCATTCCCCCCGAAGCCCCAACCCCCAAACCGATTCGCCATCAAGACGACGGACCTCCGCCAAAATTTAACGAAGATCCACTATACTCCCCTATTTCCTATTATATTCTGGTGGATAAAAAATTGAAATTGAAATTAATGTGCTCTATCGATCCATATCAGAAGTACCTTAATCTCATTGGATTTCTTCCAGTTGACAACGAGTTTGAAGTTGCCAGTTGCAGCATAGTAAACTGCCTGCGAAAGATCATTGACCACATTGCACACAATTATCCATTGTCCTGTTCTCATAAGCGGACTTACATAGAAATTATTCTCGAAAAATTCGAGGTTTTTGCTCCTATGGAGAACGACGTCTGATTTTCCGAATTCCGACTCACGATAAGTCGATCCATTCCGAGGAACTTCTGAAGAATATATATAAAGATTAATTAAAGAAGAAAGATATATGTTTCAAAATCAGCTGCAAATGATAGAGATATATTCTAAACAACCTTACCCAGATTGAATTGTTCCTTCGATTTTTCTTTTCTCGTTTCCCCATTCTCCGTTCTATCATAAATTGCCATCGAGTTGTTATTCCAACTAAAGAGACAACTAATCAGAAATGAGTTTCAAGCTCGTAAAAATGGTGTGAAAAGGATCTTACATCTCAGCATAATAAGTTCCGTCTTTTCTCTTAATAACTTCAGTCCTTTCAACGTTTCCTCCTCTTGTTTTACATCTTGTCATCTCTCTCCTAGTACGCCAAATCTCAACCTGAAAAGACAAAACAGATAAATTAAAATAAACTAATTGATGTAAATATAAGTTTAATGTAATCTCACAGTTCCATCAGGGAAATAGAATACTTGGCACCGCTGCTTCGGAAAATCAAACCGAAAAGATCCGTTCCTCACGAAATAGTGAAACTGTAGGAAACATATATTATAATGTTGCCACAACAAACCTGTTTCGGGACAGTGATTTCTCAATATCGACTCAAACTAAAATATCGACTATATGCTTTCGTACTCACCACGACCGATGTATCGGAATTGAAGAATCTCAGATCACCGTTACCGTACTTGAAGAAGACACATGGGAAACCGCACAAAGGTTTGGTTACCGTAATCTGCAATCAATCAATAACATTGTCCCATGAGTGTGCTTGCCTACCATGCCTCCAACGTTGTTCGCGTAGATAGAATACGGTCCGTTATCGCTAATTCCACGCTCCGTCTCGTACTGAATGACATAGATTGACTTCATTTTAGTTACAAGGTCGCAAATATGATGGCACCCTCGATTCCTACCCCTAGAACCGACTTTGAGTAACTCACAAATGTTTCATCGGGAGGATCGAGTGTAAAAGTGGTGTCAGCGAATCTGACTTGATTCTTCTTGAGAATACCCTGTGGAGGAGCCATCATTTCAGATGGGAAAGATGAAGAAGATGAAGAAGGACGAAGATTCTCCTGAATAACTTAGTCAATAATTGGATGATTCCTATCATCTTAATACCTTATTAACGAGTGAATTCATAGATCTTCTCATCAATCCATTCTTCAATTGTCCACTAGCAGCTTCATCTTCTGCTCGTGTCATCGCTGTCCGAATCGCCGAGTTTCCCCGTACGATCGCTCTGAACAATCAATTCTCTCATACATCTATTGCTCACAATTTTTTTACAATTGCTTAAGATAAAAAGAGCATATTTTCTTACTTATCTCGTTGTGATTTCTCAAGGAGTTTCCTCATTCTATCACTTTCCGTCTCGAGAGATTTCACCTTCGCAGTTAATTCTTCGTTTTCTCTGAATGTTTGTCATGTAATCTCTGTCATATTCGACAGCGAAGAAGTTCTGGTGTTACAATATTAATTCTCCTTACTTTTTCAGTTTATCCTCTCTAATTCTCGATTTCGATGTTTCAATTCCATTCTTCTTCTTCTCTTCCGCGTATTTCTTCTGCTCCTCTTCGAACTGAAATACAACTATTAATTATCCTCATTTTTATAATAATTTAGTATAATAATTTAAACATAAGGATGGAGATGTGAAAAGAAATGATGAGGTGAAGGGGAGAGTCTTACCTTCGCCATCCATTCCTTTACTTTCGATGAGTCGTCTTTCCTCAGTAGTCTCTTCTCCTTCTCCAACTCTGATTTCATCTACAAAAGCACAAATATTCAGCAATTTACTATCATTCACATAATGTAAAACAAGGGAGAAATGCTTGGGGAATTTAATTAAATTGTAAGACAATTGTTTAAAGGATTATGAGACACTATCTGAGAGAACTCACCTACCACCGTACAGTGAAAAATATTAAATTCTGAAAAAAATGCCCTAGGGGTAACTTTTCACGTAGAATTCGAAAATCGACCTAAAAAAGCCGTATCTCGAACGCCAAATTTAGTATGAGCAGCTCCAACCGGCCAGGGGTGACATACGATCTTTCGAATGCGCATCCAAACCCTATCATTTGATGGTAATTCTTGTAGATCTCGATGAGATAAGCAATTTTGCAGAAGAAAGTGAACGGCTAGCTATTCTGGAAAAAAAGTTATGCCCGTGGTTGAGGTGAAAAATAATTGTCGTGGAAAAAAAATGCCTTACGGGGGAATTTTAAGTACGTTTTTCGAATTCCTCGTAAAATTTCACATATGTGTGATTTTTTTCAGAATTTTAAGTTTTCTGATAAGTGGTTTCCTGATCGGTCAAAGAGTACGGAATCATGATTTTTCACCACCTCTAAGTTTTTTCTTCGCGGAATCGTTGTTGTTTTAACATGAAACTTTTTCGACTCGTGTTTTTGGTTGTAAAATATACTTTTCTAGAATATTACGACGCAAATAAACCTATTTCCAAAAAATATCGAATCATATTTGGGCTTAAAATGAGATTCATATGAGGCCGTTTGCGTAAGAATCGAGCAGATTCGGATGGGTTTGGCACAGCTCAACTGAAACATTGCTATACGGGGTTCTTGAGGGTGCTGATGACGATGGTCACATTCATTTTGCTCGTAGTTCTTCCGTTGGCTCCAGATGACGTCACGTCGAAATCAGTTTTCTTGGAATATCTCGACACTCGATATGGCTAATATTATGAAACTTTGGCGTCACATGTGGAATAGGATGGCAGTGAAGCTCGTTAAAGAAATTTTTCGATTTTTTAATTAATAAAGTTGTAAAATGGAACTTTCCTAGGAGCCATGGGCATCGGGCGCGAGTAGGACAGATCGGACCGGAATGACGAGACGATTCCAAATCTTTTTAAAAATTGATTCTAAGTGGTGCCCATAACGAGAAAATCAACTTATATTGTACCTGGCTTGTAAGTAAATCTGTGCATCCTTCCCGTGATGACTTCCGATCTCTTGATCTACCCGAGTCTCTCCGCTGTGACCTCTTCCCAGTCTCTGCGCTCTCTCGATTCCCCCTGCTCTCTCGCCTCCCTCGGGAGAGAGACTCCGATCGATTCGAGGAAGGAAGTAAACAAGTGGAAGGATCGTCGCATTTACTTTCAAGCAGGAAACACTATAAGTTGATTTTCTCGTTATGGGCACCACTTAGAATCAATTTTTAAAAAAATTTGGAATCGTCTCGTCACTCCGGTCCGATCTGTCCTACTCGCGCCCGATGCCCATGGCTCCTAGGAAAGTTCCATTTTACAACTTTATTAATTAAAAAATCGAAAAAATTTTTAACGAGCTTCACTGCCATCCTATTCCACATGTGACGCCAAAGTTTCATAATATTAGCCATATCGAGTATTGAGATATTACAAGAAAATTGATTTCGACGTGACGTCATCTGGAGCCAACGGAAGAACTACGAGCAAAATGAATGTGACCATCGTCATCAGCACCCTCAAGAACCCCGTTTAGCAATGTTTCAGTGAATTGCAATTTTTGAGCTGTGCCAGCCCTTGCTCGAATATTACGCAAACGGCCTCATATATTTTCCGAATTATTGTAATTTCATGTTTCAAATTATTTGCATATAATTTTTTTATGATTTCTGAGATTTCTGAGACAACATTGGTGAAGGAAAAGTCTTCAAGAACCTTTACTCGAATGCTGGTGTCTACAAGGAGCTTAAAAGAGGAGGTTTTCTCGTCGATGCCAACATTGCAGCAGATTACAGAGTGCGAATCAAGAACCGACAACCTGCACTCTTCTGGCATTATGATCCCAAAGCTCTTGAGACCAAAGAGACTGGTGATCGAGATCAGGATACTGCAGTGGAACTGGATCCAGAGCCGACGAAGGATGGAAAGAAGGGGCATTTGCTTGTTGGTGTGGATCCACCTTTCTCCAGCAAAGTAACTACCTAAATTATCTGGACTACGGTGTGCAGATTCATCCTCTGAAAACCACCAACGCCGATGAGACTCTCAAGTATTATATGAAGTGTTTGGAGGATATCATCCATGTGAAGTCTCTCGTTCCTCTTCAAGATGCCATCAATGCTATCTACGACAAGACAATGCCAGTTCTTGCAATGAGATGGGGATTGAGATCTGCGAAGAAGCACGGAAGACATCCTGAGAAGGCTAAGTTGATGATTCAAGCATTCGCTATCGAGAGGAAGTCCCAAGGGAAAAGAGTCGATCCGCAAGAAGCGTTCAGAAGGATGAAGAATGACAAGACTATCGATCTGCACGAGAGAATGAGCATTGAGCAGATCAAGAGATACATCAATCGTCTCATATTCACTCGAGTGAAGAAGACGGTTGTAATCAGAGCGAGAAGATCTGAAGTGGAAAAGGATGAAAAAAATGCATATGAATGGAAAGTGACGGAAGTTGAAGAGGGCGAATGGGAGATAGAGGAGGAATGTGAAATGGATGATAGAGTTGATGATTTCGATACATTTTACGATTTTTTTGAGAAAGATGAAGAAAAAATATTCCATAAATGAAAAAATTATGAGATCATGTACTATTGATGAATAATAAATGTTTAAAAAATACGAGATGTTCACTCGTGTGGCTTCTTTTTCCCCTTATTCATAACATCTGCAGTAATATCATTAATTAAAATAGATCACTTCCTTATACCGTATTTCTTTTCTCCATTCCTACTGGCCCCTGCATCATCCCGTAAGATCCCTTGCTCATTTCGTCACCTTCTGCCTTGTGTCAACGCGACTTCCCTTCACCAATGTTGTCTCAGAAATCTCAGAAATCATAAAAAAATTATATGCAAATAATTTGAAACATGAAATTACAATAATTCGGAAAATATATGAATCTCATTTTAAGCCCAAATATGATTCGATATTTTTTGGAAATAGGTTTATTTGCGTCGTAATATTCTAGAAAAGTATATTTTACAACCAAAAACACGAGTCGAAAAAGTTTCATGTTAAAACAACAACGATTCCGCGAAGAAAAAACTTAGAGGTGGTGAAAAATCATGATTCCGTACTCTTTGACCGATCAGGAAACCACTTATCAGAAAACTTAAAATTCTGAAAAAATCACACATATGTGAAATTTTACGAGGAATTCGAAAAACGTACTTAAAATTCCCCCGTAAGGCATTTTTTTTCCACGACAATTATTTTTCACCTCAACCACGGGCATAACTTTTTTTCCAGAATAGCTAGCCGTTCACTTTCTTCTGCAAAATTGCTTATCTCATCGAGATCTACAAGAATTACCATCAAATGATAGGGTTTGGATGCGCATTCGAAAGATCGTATGTCACCCCTGGCCGGTTGGAGCTGCTCATACTAAATTTGGCGTTCGAGATACGGCTTTTTTAGGTCGATTTTCGAATTCTACGTGAAAAGTTACCCCTAGGGCATTTTTTTCAGAATTTAATATTTTTCACTGTACGGCTGATGGGTGAAATCGCTCAGTTCTATCAGATAGTGTCTCTTATATATAATTGAATATTACCTGTTCAATTCGTTCCTTTTCCTCTTTCAATTTCTGCTCCTTTTCTGCATACGCATAAGCCATTTTTTGGGAATTTCTGTAGGATGTATTTAGAAGCTGAAAAGAGAAGAATAACGTTCAATGTACCGTACACACCGTACCTCCTCCCATTGTCTCTTCAATGCAGCCTCTGCCAAATCAATATGGGCGATCGAATTACTCAATTGAATTTCCATCCTTCCAAGGCCCTATAGCCGAGTACTATTAGAATATACTTAAAATTAATAAATGTGTAATGTGCGGCCGGTTCACAATATCACTGATTCAATCACACGCTATCGCTTCAATGTTCAACTTAGGAAATACTGGTTAATTGCGCATCTAGCATACATACTTGTTTAAAATATGATAGCTAACCTCTTCCTTCGCAGAGAGTTGTGCCTCCCTCCTCAAAGTGTCTCTATCCTTCATTGTATTCCTCGTCTCTCCCCTTCGATCATTCATTCCACGAGATGGAATAATCATCGTTTCTTCCTCTTGTCCATAGGAAGAAGAAGATCCATCACTGCGATCACTGTAATAGTTTCTCTTCCTATTAGAGCTCTCTTTACAACTACTCAATGTCAGATTGATGCATCACCAATCGCAAAAAAAGTGACTAGTTGAAGCAAAAACGAATGAAATTTTTTTTTAAAAATACTGACGATTCTTCAGGAATTCCGATGGGCGGATGTCTGAGAGTGGCTTGTGAGGCACGAATCCGATGATTTGATGGACGCTACAATATATTAAAGTGTGAAAGATCAATAATCAAATGGCTACCGTACCCTACAGTATCCCTTCTCTCTAACCTGTTGTGTCATCGTAATTTCCCCTCTGCTTCCCCCACTGCGAATATCGTCCAGCGGCCGACGATCTCCGACTCAAATCAACATTTTAATCAGATCAGTCAGTAAAGAAAAAAAATCAGTAAAGTATTAAAAATGTTTTCCCGGAAAATACAAATACTTAAAACATACTTAGATATCTTCTCGCATCGGCAGTCGATCCACTCGATCTCTCGGATTCTGAAAATATTCCCTTTATCACTTGAAAGGACATTGTGCAAGGTATCATGTTCAATCACCGTCGCCTATTCACCAATTCGAATTTAATACTACACTTGAATATCTCACCCTCATTAGAGTTGTTATTTCGAGTCACTCGTCACTCGCGAGCGGTTTCTTCTCTCTTCACTCGCGAATGAGATTCACTCGCGAGTGCATTCTTCACTTTTCACTCGCGAGTGCTCGGGCACTCGCGAGTGGATTTACATACACTCGCGAATGATTTCGCCCTCGTCTCACCCATTGTTCGAAGAGCGATAACTTAATTATGGGCACGAAGAATGAGAGAAGAGTTCACTCGCGAGTGTATGCAAATCCACTCGCGAGTGAATTGGCACTCGCGAGTGGATTTCTTCATTTTCACTCGCGAGTGCCAATTCACTCGCGAGTGGTTTCATTCCACTCACTCGTCGAGCGAGCGCTCGGCGAATAACGCTCGAGCGAACAACACTAACCCTCATCAGTACTCCTTCTTCTGACTGGTTGACTCTCTGGATGCAATACATGTCGTGGTTGCTGTCTCCTCTCTTCCCTTCTTCTCTCATCTCCATCTACTGCATACTCATCACGACTGGGAGAGTGAATACGGAAATGAGAAGTTGACTCGTGATGAGAATCTACAATAACTTGATAGAGCACGAGTTACGTCCCATTTTTGGCTTACACTGTGTTTACCCACACATTGACACTATAAGAAAAGAGACAATGCTCCAATGTACATCATGAGAACCATAGAATGATACATTCTCTCACCGAGTGATCCTCTGAAGGAAGCTCCCTCAAAGACCTCAACACTCCTCGCTTTAGTCTGACTTCCAATGGGAGAGATGAGGGGTGCATCGGAGGCAACGGACTCATCCAGACGTCCTTCCACTCAAATAATTAGACAATGATAATAAAAACCTTTTAAAATTAGACAACGATCGTTTTGTCTAATTGAATTCTACTCTAATTGATCAAGATTCGAATGAAATAATCAATGAACAAAGGGAAAGAAATAATAAATAGAAACGAACTCATTCGTTGTTGTATTGGTCTCTCCAATCCACCGAGTACTTCTTCTCTCACTGTCGATAATTCCCTTTGTTCCCTTCTTCCCTCTCCTCGTCCTACTCTATTCTCTTGAGGACGTTTACGGAAGAACGGATCCTGATAAGTATACTTGATCAACATGCTCATCTCATTACACACATAGTTCCTCGTTGTATCTCATTGTCAGAGGGTAGTTCCACATAGTGGAATTAGCACCATGATCATCACAATTCGCAATATTCCTTATCTCCATAATTTCGTGTGTACCTCTCCATTATCCTCTCCGACCTCCTTCACCAATTGTCGCATATCATGTTGAATATCCTTCGATATGGAAGATGTGGACGAAGCGAGAGATGAATACATACTGGGAGGAGTCCGAGCATCTACAATTAATTCTTTGAATGATTTAGCCATTTTAGCTATCTAACTATTTCCAACCGGACCATTCTTAATGTCTTCCTTACCTCTTCTATCACTCAATGCGTGTTGTTCTCTTCGCTCGAATTCCTGCGTAGTATTCCCAATCAGAGAACCGTCTGAAATGGATTATATCCGTATCGCACCACGGTGGACACCCCATCAGTGTATGTCTACACATGAAACAGTCCTCTGAATATTCCCTATAACTCACCCTGACCTGCATTCAAAGTTCTCCTCTTTGCAACAGGAGGAATGGAGCGAAGAGATGGTTCGACGATGACTTCTTCATCATTCATTGATGGATGGACTACAGGAGGAGGAGGGGGAAGGGGAATGGATGATTGAGGAGCAGTCACGGGAGAATGGGAAGGAGAACGGCGAGGAACCAACACTTCTGAACCATTATATTATTTATCTAGATACTATATTTCTAACCCTTCCACAGGCGATTTATTTTGATGAGATGAACTGTGATCTTCATACAAAATAACGTACAAAACAAACATTGGATGACCGTATGATCCTCTTCCTTCTATGTGCAGTACCCTCCTACCTCACCTTCTGTCGCTCCATTTCTCTGTGGTCGGAGGTAAGTCAAATCTTCGACCATCGAGGGGAAAGAAGAGGCATGAGTGTCCCCCGATGAAGAAGCGGGAGAGAGTGGGACTAGTCTAGAAGAAACTATTCCATGTTTCATGAGGTTCAAGCTATTCCACCGAACTATATTTGTGGGAAGGTATTTAATGTGATATGGTTGAATGACTTACTCTTCCCTTGGGAATCCTGAATCGATCGTTGCTGCAGTACGTGGACGACCTGACTGGAAAATATACATTATAGGAATATCCAGTGACTGGGAAGGATCTCACATAGTAAACACATTCAATTAAATATATTATGAAAAGAGATAAACTAACGAGTAATCCGGGTGAGTTATTCATATCCCTCACAACTCCCTCGTCCGATTCTCCCATTTTCCTCTCTAGACTTGATCCGAATGATTTCGTCGTTCGAGGAGGAGAATCACTCTGAACAACTAAAGTGATTACTAGTAGTTAAATTGCGCCTTCTTAAAGGGAAGAATGATACGAGTACTGTAAGCAAACGAATTGCACAATTTACTATCGCTGATTCCATTATGGCGACACACCAATATAGAGATGGTGCTTCCTTGACAGACAAATATTGAATAATTACTGACCGAATACTCGGATACACTGGGACTTCTCTGTCCCATAACTCCAGTCTCAGCCGGAATATTGAGTGGAGGGATGAATGGAGGAGAACGATGAACTGAAGGAGAGTGGAGAGAGAACGAATGCTCAGGCTGAAATATATAGTTAGTCCTAATCTATAAACAAGGTGAACAAGCGAAAAGCGGTTATTTCAACAAACAAGCGGTCTTTTCCAGTAACGTTATAACTGAATTTGCCTAGTTTGAATTACAGGCGCCCACTTTGTTACACCCTCGTATCTTTTCAATGTGGAATCAATGTAGGATATTGTTATAAATTTCCTGAAAAGAAGCAAAATGCCCACCATTGTCTGCCACCTCCTCGGTGTGTTCTCTACTGGTTGTTGTCTTTGTTCTCTATTGGAATTGGGAGTGTCAGGAGGAGGTTGATACACTCCCGAACGACGAAGCACCGGATAATCGATCTGGAATCACTCATTTAAGTTATAAAACAACAAATATATTTTAAGAACAACAGATTTTCTTGTTCTTTCAAACCTAAATTTATCAAGGCATTTACTAGATAGTCACTAATCACTAACCTTCGTGTACTTCCCTTGTCCCTTCTTAAGGAAGGGTTTTGGCTTATGCGCCATTTCTGAAAAGAAGACCAACGATTAAATATATAATAATAAGCAACAACATGAGAATTCACAAGTTAGAACACATTAATATATCTGTAATAGGTCGTAATCGAGCAAGTAGGGCACTTAAAACATTGTGTAGAGGAGAGGGAAAGAAGGGGCCGATAAGAATCATGTGTTGACTCCTTCTCTGTGTCTTTCACGCGCAGCAGAAGACTAACCACGACTATTACCGGCTTATGACCTACCCGAATACGCGTTATATCATATCATATCATAATACAGTACATAATACATAATATCATAATACAGTAGTATTCTGATAGTAGTATACTATGCCCATTTGGACTCAAAAGAGATCGATGTCGCGCTAGATCAACTCCTTTGTGGAACTGAGAGAAGAGGAAGGAGAAGATGAATGGGGGGATAGATGGTATGGGAAGGAGAGGATTGAGAAACGAGGATAGATCGCGATAGAGACAGGACAAAGGAAGGAGGGGAATGGGGAATCCTTCTCCACAGGGAATCCTTCTCTTACATGGACTCAGTCTCAGGGTCAGAGGGAGCGAGAGATTATGGTAACGGATGAGAGCTTGAATGAAGGGAAGCCAGCGGGTGAGAGAACACCTGATCAGGTGAATGGAGCGAGACACAACAAAGTCGTTTACAGGAGTAAGCATCCATTTTCTTTAAAGGATCGTCAGAAATTCGCTGTTAATTTAAATAGGATGATATTAATAGTGTACACGACAAGCAGAATCGAATTAGTTCATTTTAATACAAAATTAATTCAAAATATAAATAAAATATCAATGTCCCGCGCAGGACAAGAGTCTGACTCAGCTATAAAAATCAGAAGATTTACCGTATTTAAATACAGTATTCAAATACTTTGCAGATTATTCATTTTATTGATTACACATTATGAAATTTAATCTGAATTAAAACATTGAATATATTTTTTAACATTTTGATTATAGAGTAAAGAATCGAAGAAACGAACGCGTAAAACACGCCAAACACGAGACGCGAAATTCAAAATAACGAAACTTGAAAAATGTGAGCAGAGTAGAATAATCAGTAGTTTATTTCCAGTGAATATTTTTCTCAGATAAAACACTTCAATCGTCATCACTGTACTCGCTGTTCTCATTGAACATGCTCACATATTGCACACGTCCATTCGCCAACTTCTTTGGCTTGCACAGTTTGAATTGCTGAAGGAGCATTCATAAGAAGGTGATCGTTGATCTTATCCAAACCTTTCCTCCTTCTTCCTCTTCTTTCTTCGGATCAGGTTCTTGTGTTTTCTTTTCCTTATCATCAATTGGTGTTTCTTCTTTCTTTTCTTTCTTCTCTTTCTGACTCTTCTGGAAAGAGTCTGTGATCTCTTCTTCTATTCGATCTCACTCACCTCTTTCGGTGTTTTCTTCACTTCCTTCTTTTCGTCCACTTCGTCATCTCCCGTCTTGGCCTCAATTATCGATTGATCACTTGTCAAAGTCAATCCACCGTACCACTGGTAGATCTTCAATGCTACAATCTTGAGTCTTCTCTGTTTGTAGTGGCAATTTGGCGTCAGGAGTGTCTTCCTTCTGAAGAGGGAATTCATTTTCAATCTACCGTATCTTTCATACCGAAAGTTTTTTCTTCGCTCCTTTTTTCTTCTTTTTTGATGCTTCCACATCTTTAGTCTGCTTTGCTTCAGCAGCAGCAATCTCGATAGATAAGATTACGATCAGGATTACGGTAGATCAACGAATAAATCTGTTCACTCACATCGATAATTGCTGTATCGACCACTTCTTCGCCTTCTTCTTCATCAAGATTATCGTCATCGTTAATCTTCAATCAATCAGTCAATAACAGCCATCTACAGTATTCTACTGTACCAGATTTCGAGGGATGGGAGCCGCATACCAGGCACTCTGAAAGGACGAATCTATTAGAATAAAGAGAAAATAAAGACTGACATCATCTTCCCTTTCAGCCGGCTTCAATACGATATACACGATATTTACCCAGAAGAAAACCTGTGAAAATGAACTAGATATGATTAATCTGAATAGACAAATAGCAACTGACGATAGCGAAAGCTGAACATAATCCAACCACTCGAATTGTATTCCAATACCAAAGATGAAGTGTACGAAGCTGAATCATTGTTTTTCGAGAATGGAAAGAAAAGAGAAAACTGACGAATGGAGTGAGAATTTGATCATGTGGAATAATCGTATCGATTGTCTTCACATTCTGAGATGGAAAAGATATTTGTTTAACAATGTCTTTTCACTTCCTCTTACTTCGATTCTATTGCAGAAATCTCCATTGCAGCAACATTCTCGACCCGCCAATGGCATATTTGCCTGAAGAAAAGAATGAATACAGAATGAATTGAATTGGAAAAGAACGGAAGGAAATGAAAAGATAAGAGACAAACCGGAACATTTAATCGATCATAGGTGACATCGTAACAGTAGAAGTATTCGGCTCCGTGTTTATTTGCTGCTGCTGAATTCACAAATAGACATGCATCAATATAATCAATAATCGATTAACTTACAGTATGTTAATTCAGTACAAACTTTCGAAACTCGAGCTTGTGGAATACAACCCTGAATAGAAATGAAATGAAGGAAGTAATTGAATGATTGTCACTTGGAATGTGTAATGATGAGTTGAATTGACTGATCTGATTGTGATACATTGATGCTGGAATTGAATACGATAGGATACTGTAGTAAGGAAGGGATCAAACCGATTTGAGCTCGCAAGTGACGACTAATGCTGGTTGGAATGTAACCTCTCGCCAGAGAGTACTGATCTAATATTGATTGGTTATTGTAATCGAGTGGAGGAGTAGCAAACCTCTTGAAAGTCAATACAATGAATGGCTCCCCATCCCATCTCCATATTCACAGGATTGGGATCGTAATCCTTGTGGGACCTCTCGAAATTACTGTAGACGATAGATATATACAGTAAGAAAAGGACTAGAGGTCTGAAAGGAATTGAAAGGGTTGGATCGATACATCATGAAGAGCGAACCGATTGGACGGTGTCAGTCGACCCATCGTCAAGGGAGCATAGAGATGGAATGAAGAATTATTCTCTTCACTCACTCATTTCCATTGAACAAATCGATTTCCATAATTTTATCAATAAGAAGTATGGGACCACGAAGTACTTTCTGACACTTTCACTTTTAGTCACGTTGAGGCGAATCGACTAGATTAAGATTTTTTTTATTTATTTTATTTTAAGATTTTTTAAGACTATCAGATTAATTTCGTTCCTTTTGCAATATGAACTGTAACTTGAGAGAATGCGTCAAATCTCAGATCGTTTATTCAAATGATAAGTTTGAAGAGAATCAACATTTTCACTTGATTACATCGAGATGTCACTACGTGATATTGATCGTGTCTTCTCTTCGCCTTAAGGGCCAGGGGGTGGGACTGCTGCAGGAGCTGCAGCTGCAGGTGCTGCAGGTGCTCCTCCATCGATCTTCACTCCTGTATGAGTCTGCATATCCAGACTAAACTTGTGGAATTGAGGGACGAATGCCGTGTCCTGCAACGATTCTTCGTTATCGATTGATCGAGTCATTACAGTATACCTTGAGGGCCATCAGACGAAACACTGCGAATGCAATATATGCATATTGAGGAGCAGTTTGGATTGCATGGGCTCGATGGTCTGAATAATCAATTCGTGATAGGAGAAGAGTACGGTAGTCGTGTACTCACTTCTCATGTACTTCAGCATTTCCTTCATGTCATAAGGTGGCGGCTTCATGCAGATTTGTTGAAGGAGCCACTCAAGAGCCACGAGAGTTCCCGTTCGTCCTGATAAGAATACGGTATTTAGATTGAAGACTGAATGGGATACTGTAATCGTGGATACGGTATCTCACCAACTCCAGCTGAACAATGGACGATTGTAGAAAACTTAGAAAGACGAGCATGGCGAAGTAGACGAATACCAGCAAGAGCAGTGATAGGCACACCACGGTCAGGCCTAGTAAGGGGTTACGGTAAGGAGGGATACGGTAGATAGTTACTGTATCTTACCAGTTCTTCCAATAGTGATGGTATACATATCTCTTCGCTTTTCCGGGTGCTTCGAGAATCAATTTCGAATTAATGAAATGTCCGTCTTCGTGTCTATCCGCCAATGTTACTTTGATATCTACAACAATGAACAATCACATTCATTATGTAGTTTCATTCTCTTCTCTTTCCTTACCCAGATATGAGACAGTTTCCTTTAGTGTATCAGGGTAATACCTATAAAGGATCAAAGATCATCCTCCTTCTTTCTCATTTCATTTCACTTACACTTCACATTTCTTCTTTCCCAATTCGATGATACTACACAACATGAAGATGTATCCTACATTCTCTTGTACTACAAGACGCCAGAAATCATTAACAGTTCCTTCGATTGGACCCTTAACTTTGATCTTTGATCTTTTTGTAATCTCATCATCTCTCACTTGAGTCGTAATAAAGTCGTTCATGAAGTATTTCTCTTTGTCTTTCTCATTCTTTGCATCCGGTTCGTTCTTCACATAATTAGCATGGACGTAATCTCCGTCCTTCCCATCATTCAATTTCACTCGAGTAACATCGATACAGAAGATGTCTGAATATACAAAAGATCAAAGATCAAAACAGAATAAATTGTCTTACCCTTGTATCGATTTTTCAAGGTGTTCTCAAGGTGAGCCTTGGTATCGAAGGGAACAATATTGTATCTGAATCGAACAGTAGATTAGAGATCAAAGATCAATTCAAACGTTTTGATTGTCTCGAATTCGTCCAATAGTCCCTTGACACCCAATGCTTCGTATTGCTGACATGAGAGGGCGTGGATCAATGAAAAGGGGGGGGGGTATTACCTTGATATATCCTCTGAGATTATTCATTTGTTCGGGAGTCATCTCATCGGGATCTCTTCCCGTAATTGACTTCGTATCTAAATGAGAAGGAACAATAAATAGATTGAAAGATCAAAGATCAATTTACCCCTTTCAGGATCGACTATTCCATCCTTGTCTTTTATGTCCTTCTTTTCGTCTTTCTTCTCATCTTTCGAATCAGTGTCTCTTCAATAGATCAACGATCGTTGGTCCTCAATTGAGTTTCAACTTACGGTTGCATCATACAAGTGGCATCCTTATCATTCTTCTGCATCTTGGATGGTTGTATCTTCGATTCCTTCTTTCTGACAAGTGGTCTCCCTCCCTCTGCTCCTTCCTGCGGTGCAGCTGCTGCATCAGCGACAGTCGCAGCTGCTGCAGCAGGCGACGTCTCCGCCTTTTTCTTCGGCTCCACTGATCCCGCTGTACATCATCCATTAGTCTAGAGTATCTATCATCTATCGTATACCTTTCTTCTCTTTATCACTTCTCTTATTCTTCGTACGTGCCTTTCCTCCTCCTCCTCCTCCTCCGTCTCCTGCTACAGTCCCTCCTCCATCATCGTCTTGTGTCCTCTTCTTCTTATTTCTCAAATACCGTATACATTGGAGATCAGGGAGAGAAGAGACTTACTTGGAACCAAGGAGATTCTTGACGGCCTTCATTCCTACAGTCACCACTCGGGATGAAGACAGGAGGAGCGAATGAAAAGAGAAGAGAGGAGGGAAGGAGGGAGGGAGGAAAATCCAAGGAATGAATGGAATATGCTAAACAATGAAGAGACTGCAGAGATTGAAGAGAATCAATAGTAAGCTAATTCCATTGACATTCAAGACACATATTTGCATGAAATATTTATACAGATTGACAGTTCGACTGTTACACTGAATATTCAGACATTTACACGAGGTTAAATTGATTACCGCGATGGTTCCTATACAATTGAGAGACAGATACTAATTATCTGTTTAGTAGCGAGAGAGAGGATACACTGGGAAGAGAAGGACATGGGGATGAAATCAGACCGTAGATAAGGACAAGTGAGAGAGGATACGGTAGACGAATCGACAACTGAACGAGTGATTATGGTGATACGGCAATATATTAGATCTATGAAACATGAGCAAATATATTCGAGATCATAAAGGGCAATTGAATATATTGACTAGAGTTCGACAGGGGTCGATGTGGGGAAGGAAGGAGAACGGAAGGATTGAGATATGAATGAGAACATTGAAGCATCAAAGTGAGATGAAGCATCAACATGACGGAGACCATGACGTTCAGATGGGAATAACTGAATGGATTTCAACTCATATTGAAAGACTTCGGGGATTACACGGGAATTCGAATAGGATTATTAAAAGGAGCTAACCTGGAGATTGTATGGTTTTCCATTCTTAATCAGAAGTTCAATCAACAGCTCTGCATGGCGAAAATGCACATTTTCGTCCTGAAATCACTCTTATTTTTTTCAATACCTTTTATTAGCAAGATGTCTTCATCACACACTACATGTTAGTCACGATTAATACCTTTTACCATATTAGCCTAACATCGACTCATCCCCTCCCTCATCTATTCTTATCTCACTTGTAATCCATGTGCTAGCATCAGTTTTCCGGGAGTATCAGGAAGCATCTTCACTACGTTCTCCAAATTCGAAGAAGCGTACGAAGGAACTTCCAATCCGAGATATCTACAATTCCATTCTCATTAGGAATGATCACTCATTTATCGATTGCCTCACCTTTCCGTGTAAGCAGTATCATACATGGACCAGTCGACTACCGTACCACCCGCCACTGCTGCACGGTACAACTGTAATTATCGACACATGATATAAAACTACAGCCTCCCAAATGAGGGTACTAAGTACCGTACCTCAGGATGTCGTGCCAGTGCCAATACACTTAAGTATCCACCATAACTCCATCCATGGACTGCCACTCTCTTCATATCCAATATTCCCTCTCCCAACATTCCATCGACAATGTGTAGTCCTTCCACCTCAATCATCATCCTATTTCATCTATTCGAATACCTCTTTCTACCTGATCATTCAATTCGATATCTCCTAATTTATTCTTGATAACACCTTCCCATTTCTTTCCTCTTCCATCAGATCCTCGTCCATCGATCACAACTGCTGCGAATCCCAATGCAGCGTACTTCTGTAGGAATGTCCATCTGAAAAAACCTATTTTCCTAATTTGTTTCAAATATTGTAAAACAAATTATATTAGAGAGAGAGATAGAGAGGAAAATAAACGTACGCAGACCACTCGTTTCTCACTAGCTGCACTCCCGGGCCACCATAGACGAAGTGAATGACGGGGAATGGACCCTTCAAGGGGAGGAATTCACTTCTATTACCCAATCGAATGATAACAATCGAAGAGTATATATCTCACTTTTCCACTAGGAGTGTGTACGATAGCATGATGTGTTCGTCCAGAAGTGGGTGAGAAATAGTTGATAACACGGGGTGAATCGAGACGGGGAGAGAGAAGGATCGACGATGGAGTTGACGCTGCCTCAACCTGCACATACAATAGCACTAGTACTCCTTTATCCATTTTAATATTAGATTAATCATGACACAGTTAAATGCACGGAGCTTTTCCGTTACCTGACAGAGTCTCTGTGCAGTGGGAAGTGTTCCTTCCTTTCCATGAATGAGTGAATAGACGACACAATGAGGAGGAAGTTTGAGAGATGATAACCATACGACGAAGCACGAAGAGAATGAAATGGCTGCTGTACGGGCTGATCGATCCACTCTGCAATGAGAAAGAGATTATCACACTTCAGTCTCACAATCGACTATAAATATATTCTGATCGAGAAAGAAAGAAAACGAGTGAATACCTGCATGATACTTCATCCTCAGTCAGTTGCTCCACTTGAGTTGGATGGGAGAGAGATGCGACGCAGCTGAAAGAAAGCCATCATACATTGAACTCTTTATTTATTGTTAAAAAAATATATACAACAGGTGAAATGTTAGATATCTCCAATGATCTTGAATTCATAATGTAATATATTTTCTTCCAAATTCTCCCAAGATCAATAACTCACAAATGAACTTCCATTGGCGTTTTTCGTTGAGCGAAGAAGTATACGAGTTCCTTGTCCGAATCAACGAATACACCTCCATTCTGAAATGCATCGAGATATTGAAGTAAAAAACTCTCTCATTCAAATAAACAGAATCTATACATGATAAAAAAATGGCTTACTTTGTGGACGCAGTAATCATCAGTAGTGATAACTTGAGATTGCTTAGGAGTGATTAGAAGGAGTTTAGTGGCAAAATCTCCCGTTACTCCATGGATAAGTGACCAGATTGACGTGGAGAGATTACATGATGACGTCAGATTGTGAGTCTGAATAAAAACAAATGTAAAAAAACAGTTAAAATGTATAAATAAACTGACATTGATCCAGTAGGCACACTTCTCCGTGTATGCTAGAGTAGGCTCCTGGACTACGGTATCGGGAGATCGATCGATTCCTTCGAATTCAGATAGAGGAATAAGAGCAATGGACGAACGACGTTGTTCACGATCCATCAATTCCACCCATACACTCAAATTTTTGATTTTTATCTGCTAAAATTATTAAAAACAATAATTGTGCACAAAAAATGAAGAATGTTCTCACGTAGTTCCATCAGCCATGAATCCTGCCCTCGTGATATACTCCATCCACGTATATCTCTTGTGAAGATCAATACGGAGACCGTAATCATGGACCTACAGACTTCATTAGTACACTACCATTATCGACTACCGTACCTTAGTTGAGGCGACGTGTATCATTCTGAGTGTGGATCGTGCATTCTTCGTCCCAGCTAGGGGATATTTCATTGGCGCTTGTCGAGTTGACACCAATACCTCAACACAAAACTAATTAGATTGAGAAAATGCACTAACAAATACTTACCCTCTGAACTTTCTCCTCATTAACTCTCTCATAGAGTAGTAATGAGTGAGAGGGAGACCACCACATTCCATTGAATCGTTCCATTTCCTCTTGGATTATGAATGGAGGAATACCGTTGCTGCAATTTACAATTTCAGACAAGCACTTTCTGATCCACTGATCCAGAGAGAGAGAAAGAGAGAGTTAAATAAGTGACCTGATATCCTTATTATCACTGGTTGCTTCGTAGACGATCTCTCCTTCCTTGATTATGATAAGTGATTGATCTGCAGTGACTGCCGCCACTCGACTATCAGAGGGGCATACCAATACATCAAGAACAGTCTGAACGGGAAGATCACATTACAATTGCCAGTAATTCAGAGTAATTGGGGAAACTATCCCAGGAAAAGTCAGGAATAAATACCTTTCTGATCTTGGTGCTAGTGAAGTTTCCTCGGAGATCCATTCTTATCGTTTTCTCTGCAGTCGCCATATAGACCACACCCGATCTCGCTATCGACAACTGAAGGAGAGTACTGTAGGTAGAGGGTACGGTACTCTCTGATACTCACATGTGACACTCCACCTACTACAGACGATCGTTGTCTCTCTGCCTGCAGAATTGCCGCCGGAGTGAGAGTGCACGGTTGCTGAATGACCATCTTTGAATAAAGGAGAATACAGCATGGATTAATACAAATGTTTCGGCAGAGTGAAACCTTTATTTTGTACACCTTTTTCAGACGAAAAAGAATTCGGATTGACATGTTGCACACTGACCGTCAATGGTTCGATAGCCCTTGAGAGTGAACATCCCTTCTCCGTGACATCTCCAACCAGAAGAGTCTGATTCAATCCACCAAGTGTACCCAATGCCAACAGCTCCGTTCCATCTGCAATTCACTATCATCGTCTCGAATATCAGATCCAACTCATTCTCAAATTAAGACCCCGATTCATTCTTCATGCAGCATAACCTCACCACCCATTTATTCATTCTTTATCCCATTTCCCTCTATCGTACCTCCCTTTGGTCTGAGTGCCAACTTGGAGAATGGCACCCCTGCACACGCCTTCGTATCACATCGAAGTGCCTTCACCATCGCCAGCATTTCGGGAAATTGTGGAGCATCCCGAGGCGGCATCCTGAGGGATACTGTAGAAGAAAGAAAATTGATCGATTAACAATGACGAGAAAATAAGATATGAAAGGAGAGGAATACTCCCGTAAACCAAACATGATTGAATTGAAATATGTATATAAATATCATTTATCACATTTTCATAACATAAATACAAAGTTATCTCTTTAGTAGAATGAAGGAGGGGCGAAATCGTCGTCTCTTTCCTCTCTTCGAGATCGAACCTCAAAGAACAATTGCTTACATCCATCAACTCATCTCATAAAAAGGGAGAATGTTCATAAGAAGTGAATGAGAAATGAACTTACCCAGTTGGTGACTGATCCCTTTCCTCTATCCCATTCTCTTTCCTTCGGTGGAGGTCGTGGTTTATCTTCCTTTGGTGGATCAGGCAAAGGAATGGATGAGATTGATGGATCGATGGGCACTTCTTCCTTCTCTTCCTCTGGTTCAGGCACTGCAATGATTCTAGTCAGATTATGAGATGGCCAGGAGACGATCAAGTATACACAAATATATCGTGCAAAACATACATGGTGCAAGTCCGAGTTTCTCCCTGAGTGCTTTCTCTTTCGCTTTCCTCGCTTCTTCTCTCTTCTCAGCCAACGTCTTCGTCTTCTCTCTACAATTAATCACAACTCCTCACTTGTATCATTCTAATCAATATCTGGACTACCGTACCTGTTCTTCTCAGTTTGTGCAGTCATCTTCACGAGATCACTCATTTCCTTCTGCCTCTTCTCTTCATTCTTCGAGAAGATCACATGTGAAGCTCCGTACATTCGTCCCTCTTAAATGAATTCATTCCTTCATTGCTAATCAATCTCTAACTCACCTTCACCAGCCACATGATGAACTGCTACAGCCTGTGCTTCTTCCTCTTCCTCTTCTTCTCTTCGTCTTCTCTCTCGTTCCCTTTCCTTCTCCTTCTCCCGATCAGATTCTCTCTTCTTCGCATTGAAATCGACGAGTCCTTCTCCAACCTCATCGTCAAGAGAAACGCCTGATTCCTGAGCAAAACACGAATGAACGATAAGCTCTATTTATCAGCATTTTGAAGCGAGATGACAAGAGAGAAAAGCGAGTATAATGAAGAATAGACAATCAAACCTGTAGTCGGTCGTACAGTTCAGCCTTTTCCCTCAGCTTTCGATTGCACTCTTCCACCTAAAAAGGACGAATGATCAAATAAACGAATATCGCGGAAAACAATAACAAATAAAGTAAAAAATACCCTCTGAGTAGCTTCTCTCCTCAGTGCTTGTTCGTGTTCCGATATTCTCGCTCTTCGTTCCTCTGCTTCAAGCTTCAGTCGAGATTTCTCATCCTTCTTCACGTAAAGAACACCCTAAAATCAAAACGGATTTGCACTCGAGGATTTAAAAAAAACTGACTTTGTTGGCAGAGGGAGCCTTGATACCAGAGGCAGCGGCCTCGTTCTTCTTCTTCAGAAGTTCGTTCTTGAGATCAAGGATGGAGGCACTGGTAATATAATAAAGATATATGCATTAGACTTCAAAGGAAAGATGTTGATAACGCAAATATATAAACATGAAAAGCTAACCCTCCAGTGAGTGTCTTGAAGACCTTCTTGGGCGGCTCCTCAACGATATCATCGTCTTCCTCGTCTTTCGACGTCCCAGCACGTGCAGAATCCATAGCTCAACGATGAAAATCAGTTTCGAACGATGAGAACTTGGGGATTACCGTAATAATACGGCTCAGAGTCTGGCTTATCGAGAAGTGACTTTTTCGATAAAAAATATAAATTAAATTGGGAAATCAGCACTGTCACTGCTGAATCGTCTCATTTCAGAAATTAATATGAAACACAAATAATAAAATAAATGCATACAGTTCAACAGTAAGAAATGTAAATAAATACCGTATTAGAGAAAATATTGTTTGAGAGTGTGCCAGGAATCAGTATCAATCTCAGGTAACTTATCGTTATCGACTTACATGGTTGACTATTGATTTTCTGACGAAATTTCCGGCGCTTTCTTCCAGTGTTCGTCGTGGTTCATTATTCGCATTTTCTATTTTTACTCGCCAATTTGTGTGTCGTTATCATTCTATTTCACATTGTCAGTCCCTCATAGCGTCATCCCAATGGCTTTTCTTTTCTATTTCCGCTGTGTCGAGTGAACTTCTTCATATCGGCGACAGTAATTAATCACCCTTTCGGCTTTCTCACTCCCTCCACTCCACCGCGCAAAAAAGTATAGCGGCTACTCCCCATTCCCCACCGTTCAATACATCTTGCGTCTTTTGCAACTTCTTAATCTGCTCATCAGAGGGTCTGTAAAGTAATTCAGATTGATTATCCTCTTGCGTGCTTCCTAACATCAGCTGTTCACTCAATTTCCGACTTGAAACGACTCTTTTAAGACCGATAGAAGCGACATTATTTATCCTCTGTGTGGGCTCTTTTACTGCGCATTTTGGCTTTTCTTGCTCAGCAATCACTGTTGTCAATCAATACGAATATCTATTTGAAGCCGAATACTTGTGATAGTTTCTTATGAGCAGGAGTAGAAGGTCTAAATGAGATATTGCTTTCTTTCTTGGTGTTCTCGATTGGTCCGAGAAGAGGATGAGGAGGATGGACAGCAAGCCAATACTTCTCCAGGTATTCGCTGATCTTGTTTGTAGCTCCGTCCAAACTACCGTCTTCAACCACCTGAAATGACATGTTAAATTTCGATTTGATCCTAGTTAGTCACCATATCGAATGCACTCTTCGGCATGACATTCAGTGCATCTGCACCAGCCAAATCTGAGTTGGGACAGCCCGTCTTCCGAAGAAGTTTAGCCAGTATCTGAACCCTTACTGGACTATGAATTCGCTTCTTTACCATACTTTTCTATTGGATATCTTGACCAGAATAGTGATAGGAGCGAGCGGATGTTTTGCAATGTCCATCGGATTTTGTAAGAATGGAGATTGAAGGATGAGAAGGGATAGATCATTTGTCATGTTTGTGATGAGTTGCATCTCCCTTTCGTCGGTGAATTCTAAATGGCCAATCAGTCCTGATTCCTCAGTCATCTTACCATTGAAAGTGTCAATAGTAGCTTCAGTATCTTGTCTCGTAATTGTTCTATTCCTAGTTGATCTTATCACTTGTCCAATCTGTCCAGCTACTTGCTGTCCCGCTACGAGAACACCTGTAAAGAGAAAGAGAAGACATTGTTCCTCCTTTGACATCACAGTGGGAGATCGACCCCTTTCCTTCTCTCTGGAAGAAGGCAGATGAGTCAACCACCATTAGCTCCTCTCTTGGACAGTTTGTATACAATGCGAGATCACTTCCTGTGTATATGGGATGCCACTCTCTGTCTGTCTTCACCCTTCCTTCTCACTTAGCTGATATATACATGCTCTCATCTCCTTGGGAAAGAGCCGTATCAGCGATGTCATCTCTTCTCTCTCTTGACCGGAACCATCCCACTCCCTGTCTCTCTTCTAGCATCTTATCTTGCCATCTCTCCCTCTAGCCTCTCGCCCTAAGTGTCAACCTTCAAACGATATCTACAGATGGATCAGTCAGAATAGGCCACATAAGAGAGGAAAGTTGTTCCCCCGATTATCTCCCTTAGTGAATGAATATAATGAAAGAGAATGAGCGAGAAAGCTTATGTGTCTCATTTGAAATGGAATCATTCTCAACCACATTATTCCCCCTCTTCTCCGTCTTCATTCATCTATTAGAGAGCACCTACTCTTCAATGGCTTTCCTTTCTTTCTCTCATCTCTCATGGAATTTACCCTTCCTTCTCCTCTTCAAATCGGTCGTCTTTATCACTCTTCCCTCTCTTCTCATTCCCTACTCTTTCGATGGAATAGGCTAATTGTGGGCGGAATGGATACCCTTGAAATGGACCATCTGGAGTCTTCAACCCAACCATTTATCTTATGATCTCTCTCTTCCTTTTTTTCACTTGACTTCATTTCCTCATTATCTAGCACTACAAAGGAAACATCGCGTGTTGTATTCCCGTGAAGAGACTGACACTAGATCTTCCATTTTTTCACGGCTAATTTCGTTTTGATTTACAAGCGAGACGGGAGATTGAAGGGCATGTCAGGATTGAGAGATGGAAGGGGGGAGAAAGGGAAGGAAGGAAAAGTATGAAGTCTCACCAAAAGACTGTTGCTGCTTCCTCTCTCCAAGTGTAGTCTTGAGCATTCGAATCCTTCCCATGAACTTCTTAGTGATAGTCAATCTTAGTGCAGTATGAAGCCTTCTCGTGAGAAGGGAATCTTGATTACATGGACCAAGAAGGACAATGGGACGTGTAGAAGGAACAACGATGAAGGGATTACTCTCTTCGAAGAAAGAACTGAAGAAGAAGAGAATGATACAGTGAGATACAGTGACATCTCCATCCCTCCCTTCTGTCTCACTCATTCTTGTCTGGAAACTCCTTTACAGGAGTGATACGAGTGAGTCTCTGTGCAGTGGGAATAAATGATAGAGTGTGTCCCTCTTCCACCTTCCGACCAATCCACCAATCGATTGAATATCTCTGCAATGGCCTACTGTATCACTGACTATTAAGTGTGAGATACGGTATATATGTGTAGGAAGTCTCCAATATTGAATGAGATAGTGAATGAAGTGAGAGGGGATTCATAATCGAGTGATCCATCGTAGTCAACGAGACAACGAACAGCGAACGCAACTCGCGAATTCTGTAATTATTCAGTTATTCGCTTGACTACCATTTTTTCTCTTGTATATCCTCTACATGCTCCGCCCCTTTTTAACTTCATTTTCCATAATTTCTCACAGTGTTTCCTTTGTAAGTCCGTTCCCCCGTGAGTCCTGTATGACTCGGTATGTTTGATGTCCTCGATCCCTCCTCTGACAGAAAGAGAGAGACTAGACCACCTGTGCTCCCTATTCCCTCTGTGCCTCCCTTCCATCTCTCCCCCTCCTCCCGTATGACCCAACCGGGGTCACACCATATATTCAAACGAAGACGCAAGAGAGGGCGGCCCCTCGGAGAGAAGGGAGGAAGACGGATTGAGTCCTACCCTCTGTCCCTCCCCTTCTTGCTCCCTGTACTCCTCCCGCCAATCCCACTCTCTCGGCATAGCGCTAATTGCACCATGATTTATCTCAATCTTTCTCGCTCCCGCCATTTTTTCTTGCATCACGCACTGTTCGATATTTGTGAATATCACGAATTTGTTATTCGCATGTAAACGACTCGGAGGTAGTGCAAGCTCCGCCCCTTGGTTTCCCCTCTTCAGAGCACACCTTCCTATTCATCTGAGATCCCCTTCTTCTGATCCTACCCCCCCCCCCTCCCCTTCACCCAAAGGACTCACAGCAGTCCTCGTAAGTATCTCCTCAGCTCGTTCTCTCTTTCCTTTCTTCCTTTCCTCATGAACTTTCTTTCCATCGTGTCTAATCGGAAGCCCCTCCTGACATAGATTAGACCATAAAGAGTGAAGTCGCTTCCACTCAAACGATTTGACAGTTGTAAATCGATGGTGGTGGCGCCCGATAAGGGCCCTTTTAGAGGTGGGAAAGGAAGGAGTAATAACTTCTCTCATGGTTCTCTTGTACGAATGGAGATAAGTCTGTAGTTGTTCTCGTGCGATTGAGTGCATCTCTCCCTCCTCCTCTTCTTCTTCTCTTGTTCCTTCTCCTCCTAAATTCAAAAGAGTCTGTCACTCACTTGGTCTCACCTTCCTTTTTTGCGTCGTCTCAATGACTGATGGAGATCAGTGGAGAAGATTGATGAAGATAAGAGAAGGAGTATCTCGGCTGGTTCGATCAAGCGATTGATGACACTGATGAAAGTGATGATACTGACTAGATAAGGAAAGGAGAAGGAGAAGAGATACTGAGTGAAACATCCACTAGGTTCCTTCCTCTTCCTTCCTTCTTCTTTCGGTATGATTCAATTACCTCTATTCCTTTAACGAGCTCCGATTCCCTTGGAGGTCTTTTCCCTTCCCTATCATATCTCCCTCTGGCACCCCCCCCTCATCTTCAATTCCACTCTACATTTATTACTCCTTTCGGCATGATTCCCGCATAGGTGCAATATTGGTCTAATGAACACTTGTCACCTCTTCGGCACGAGAGATTCTCGATAGAGAACTATACCAGAGGGGATTTACAGTCTCATTCGTCGGAGTCCATCTTCCTTCCATTCTTCCATCCATTCACAGTCTGGTAGACCGTCTCCTCTTTCTCATACCGAGAGAGAGACCTCGGCCTCTCCTCTAAGTCTTCTCAGATTACGACCATTACCGTATACCGCCAGTCATTAAATCCCCGACCCTCCAATCTTACTCTGCATTCTCTCTTTCCAACTGTCTCTCTTTATTTCTCTATTTGATATCAGTCTATCAATCTCCTCAATTGCATGCTTCCTACCACCTCCCTTCCTCTTCCTCACTATGCAAATTATTCCTAACGGTTTCTCTCATCTCCTGTCCACAAAGGGGGCGGAGCCTTTGGTCCCACCCCTCCCGCTCCCTAAATTCAAATGTGTGTTAGAGAGAAGAGTGTGCAGAGAGTTAGAGTGCACGCTATGGAAAGAGACGCTGAGAGGTTTAGAGTGTGTCCATCGTGTCTGATCCATTCTGTCTAATCACACCACATTCACGTCGTCTTTTCACACTTTTCGCCTCTTATTCTGTCGCGATTGAGTTTATGGATGGGGTAGAGATGGCTATGTTACAGAGTATCGTTCCCGTTCCATTTGGAATGGCAGACGAGACGGACGAAGTCAAGTTATTTCGAGTACAAGAAGAAGATGAAAGTGATGGCCCTTCACTTGCTGATGACAAGAAAGATGTGGCATTGGAAGAAGAAATGGAATCAAAACCAGGAGCATTCGGTTAGTATTTACACTTTGATCTTGGGTTACGGTAGGCCAACGACTTTTTTCTCGATTTCATTGTGTTGTGGTCATTGAAGAGTTCACAGGATTTACAATAAGATATCTTTTTGAACTGAAAACGTCTTGATGAGAGCGAATATCATACTTAAGTGATTGAAGAATTGGAATAAATATGCCATTAAGGTAGTTTCTCAAGGTAGTCTAGAACATCTCAATAATGTGAGGGCAGATCACTCAATGTCTTATTCTAGTGCGCATTAGAATCACAAGCATTGTTCGTTTTCCTATCTTGTCTTCAATTTCTCCCATCTAGAATTTGAGTGTGTAATATATTATTCACATTTTTCATATCTTTTGATCAGTCTTACCTATCGATGGTCCCTGGAGGAATTTGTATGAGGAGAGTTGTGATAGATGACTAAATAGGGAGGGAAGGGAATACTCTTTTCTTCCTTTTCCTCTATTCCAATTTTCTCTTTGATCTTGCCGCCTCTTCCCTCTATTGGCCGCATCTCCATTTACGGGCATTGTATGTATGTGCAAAGATCGGAATACGAAGATGAAGATTACATAACTAAGACATGTTGATAAGGTTGATCTGTCAAGTATTCCTACACTTGTTCCATGAGGCCGGAAAGGGAGATAGAGAAAGAGATACAATCTTGAGAATCACACTTGTAGTGACTGACTGGGCGATGGTATTAGATAGAGAGAGAGAGGGGACATATGGTTGATCCATCTCTAGATTCACTCCTTTCTCTCTCATATTCAAAGATGTCCTCTCTCTCCCTCTCTCTTGTGAATGAGTGATCAGCTCCTTCATCTTCTCACTATCACATCAATAGCCACTAATACACCCTAGATGAGGTAGGGAAGTCGATATCCCCAGGGGAAGGGAGGGGGGAATCACCATGCTCCACTCTCTGCTTATCGTTAACGTCCGGAAGTGGATGACACATCACCACATTGATTATCACTATCAGAATCACATACGAATAATAACAGTAAAGCACGAGATAATAATGATTAATTCCAGGTGGTCTGAGTGCGTTCCATGCCCCTCCATCAACTCCTTCTTCTTCCCTTCCTCCATTTCCATTCTCACCAGGAATGAGTCCATTCACTCCATTCCATCAATTGGCCGCATTCTCCAATTGGCAGCTGGTCAGTACCTCTTATCCATCTCTCTCTCTCTCTATTCTCGTCGGAACTTATCTCACCTTTCCTTCATTCCTCCGTAACACGAAAAACAAGTCTCTTACGGTATTGTCTCAGTCATTCTCAATGGGGGATAACCGATTGTTGTGGCGACTGAGATTCTTTTGAATTGGGATGGAATGGCTAAAGATAATGAGCGACTCTCTCTCTCTCTCTCTCCGAAACGATTGGCCTAAGGCTCCTTTGTGCGAGAGGGGGCTCAATTGCTTCCTTTCTGCATATAGGCACCCATCACGACACCCCCTCCCCCATGAGTACTGTAGTTTGAAAAGAGAGAAGAATGAAGTGGAAGGACTCGGTTCTATTGTAGATGAGAGTAACGGTACTCCTCAAGTATGGGATATGTGTCAAGAAGAGGGAAGGGATAATTGAGGTTAGATCGAGACTCCAACGGAATGGATCCATGTAGTGAAGAGAGAAGATGAAGAGAATAGAAAGAGAGGGGAGGCATTATTGACCTTCGAAGGGAACCGCTAGTGGCATTGTATTATTGCATAACCCCTCATAAGGGTCAATTGAGCATGTCAATCGAGAGAAAGAGGAAGGATAAATCACTAATGAGTCTTTTCTCTTTTCAGAATCAAGCTGCAGCCAATGTCGCTCTTACGAATGCCATTACTGCTGCTCTCTCTCCCGTATATCCCCTTTCCTCATCTCCAATGAACTCTGTTGTTGATATGTACAGGTACGTCTTTCCTTCTCTTGAATACGGTAGATTACTGTAGATGTATATGGATTCCTTGGTTATCGATTCCTTTAATCAGAAATCTGGGAGCGATCACAGCGTTATCTCCTCTTGCGGGTGGTACCCGAGTGGGAATGATGGGAGGAATGGGATCGACGATTCCTCCATTCCGATCATATAATCCAATGCAACTAATGGGATTCGGAGGAATTGGAGGAGGAATGAATCATCCGTCAACTTCCTCTGCCCCTGCTACTCCATCTGGTATGAGAAGGAAGAGAACTGTCAAGGAAGAAGATAAGGAAGAACATATAAAGGTACGCTAGATCATTAGATACGATAGATGGAATGATATTGATGGAATCATTGCAGAAGCCGAAGAATGCTTACTTCTGGTTCATGGATGAGAATCGGAAAGTGTTGATGAATGAGGAGGAATGGAAGGACAAACAAAGCGCCGATCTGAATAAGGTATGGTAGATTGACTGGTGGTGTAGAAGATACGGTAGTGGTCAATCTAATCAATTATCAATGGTTCTTCAGGAGTTGGGCAAGCGATGGCACGATATGAAGGAGGAGGATAAGAGGCCGTACTTCGAAATGGCTGCGGTGAGTACGGTAGATTACTGTAGGATTGTATCGATTACCCCTTTTTCATCCATTTGACGCCATCTGTTAGTGTCCTTTCGTCCTCATTGGTGAAACATTAGACCTCATAATTTAATGTCTCTTTATTTTAGAAGGACAAGGAAGACCACGCTAAGAAGTATCCCAATTGGTCAGCAAGGGAGAATTATGCGAATAGTGCCAAGAAGAAAAAAAAGAGAGATCGAACCACTGGTGAGCACTCATTATCATTCCCCCTCTCCCTTTGGAGGCCCTCATTTAGTCTTTGGTCTTCCCCATCCCGACCCCATCTCTTCCTCTTCCCTCAATAGACTACAGTGTGGATACAGTTCCCCTATCTCTCCTCCCTTCTCTCTCTTCGTCTCTTCCTTCTGAATCTCTCGTCGACTACCGTAATCCTTGTGTCCAATGACGCCTATTTGTTGACAGAGAGGAAGAGGGAGCGAGAAAGGGATATCGGGATGGAAAGGGAGAAGAGGGAAAGGATGCCTCTCCTTTGAGTGATTTCGCCCCATCTTTCGAGTGCCAAGAGAGAACAGTGATAGTGATATGTGCAATCACCACTTGAGACGAGTCAAAGAGAGATACGATAGCATAAGATATGACCAGATGGGAACAAATAACGAGAGACGTGTAGGATAAGACAGCTTTGAGAGGGATGGAGTACCTGTGATCATCACTGTATTTACCCACGAGAGGGCAGAGATCAAAGATCATTCAATTGCAGAGCCAGGAGAGGGTAAGAAGTGTCGTGCTCGATTCGGAGTGGATGCACAGGATAGATGGTGTAAGCACTGTGTGAGGAAGAAGAAGTGTCTTCATACGGGAGGAGGAGGAGAAGATGATGAAAAGGAAGAAAGAGAAGAACGAGCTAGTAGTCATTCAACACATCAGAGGGCCACTGATTCAGGTTAGTAGAGAGGAATACAGTAGATCAGTAGATCAATAATCCATTTCAGAATCAGATCTTGACGATGAGCCAACGACGATTCCATCAGATGAAGATCTGAAGACATCAATGACATTGACTCCTTTGACACCATCATTCGCATTAAATCAATTAATGCTTCGATAGAATGAATGGATTGAATAGTAGCTAATACAGGGCGAATAGTGCAGTGTAGTATCCACTCTAATCATGTCGTTGTCTTGTATCTTCCCATTGTCCCTTTCTGTATCTAACCCCTCGATAGATGAATGCTTCTTAGCTATGCATCCTCCATTCATGTCCCATTCAGTCTCCCTCATTGTATACCTCATTTCTTCTTTCCGAGTAGGTCTCCATTTCATTCTCCCCGTTCACATAATCTCATTAGCCCAGTCTGATGGAATAGAATAGTTCAACTAGAGATTATCCCTTCCTTTCTTCAATCGGGTTCAATTATTCGTTTGTTTGATCATCACTTGGTATCATTCTACTAATGGCATACTCTCAATCAGTCTCTTCTTCTCTCTTTCACATAATAGTCAGCCATTCGGTCCGTCTCTTGCCCCGTACTCCCCCTTCCTCTCTCTAATCGAATCTCTTTGTAACTATAATACTTTGTTAACAGTCAATGTAATCGTATTTGAGTGTGTAACTTCGTTCATCGTGAATATATCACTTCTTCATCTCAATATCGTAAATTCGCTTCACACTCTGCTTCCTAGACTGCTTCAATAGAAGACACTGCTTGTAGAAAGAGAAAACCATCTTTGTTCTACTCTTACGCAATGGCCTATACCATTGATGGTTATGTTTCCGTTATCCCTTCACCTCTCTCTCCCAGACACTTCTAAGGGGGTGCTTATTACCGTACCCCTCCATCTCCTCTTTGTTCATCTAAATGGGGAAGGGAAGGGAGGGGGGATATTCAGAGGGACTGAATGCCCTGTGGCAGGGATCGAATAGATGATTACAAGTGGAAATCTTTGATGTGTCGATTATTGGATGGATAACGTAAGAGAGAACATAGCCAGAGGATGACTACTTAGCACGATGAAGGGACAATGGGAGATTAGCCCTTAGTAAGTATACTCTCTCTCTCTCTCACCGTACCGAGGGATCGAGACTGTAATTCATCACTGGTCACTTTTTGTATGATCACTTCTCACTCTCTCTCTCTCTATTCTATTTCCCCTCCCCCTTTCCTCCTTCCATTCATCCTCTTTCTACACATTCAAATTGCCGACCTTTCTCTCTCTCTCTCATCTTCCTTCCTCCTCACAGTCTGTCCATTCAAATACCATCCGTCCTTTTTTCTTCCCTTCTCGTCTCTTCACGGATATTTATCAGATAGCTGCAGATCCACTGAGTATCACATCAAGAGAAGGGATCAATAGGAAGGGGTAACGAATCTTCATCTCGGTCGATCCATTCCATCTTAAGCAGTTAATGACACTGATCGAAGTGGTGATAATGAGTGAACGAGGAGAAGGGGAAGGAAATGGGGAATTGAGAAGTGACTCGATGAAATATGGTCTACTCTGTCTCCTCTAGAGTGGCTCTTCTTGGGGGATCTTACTTCTCTTCTTTCCTTTGTTTTCTTCTCTTTAGTGTGCACATCTGCTAATGAAGAATCGTTTTCACTGTAGGGCACACACTCATAAACCACTCCATTTACTTAGAGAGGGCAAAAAAGGGTGCTGATCCTTCATAATGGAGAATATTGAAAAAGGGGTGCGAGTTACGATCTCGATCTATCTTCTGTCTTTCATCCCTCCTCCCCCCTCTTCCTCTCTGCCACCCAATCTGTTCCTGCCTGTCAGTCTTCTTCTTCTTCTTCTTCTTCTCTTCATTTGGGAGTCAAGGGAGATCAGAAGTGTCTCCCCTTACAGCCATTGCTCAATTCATCCCCTCATAATCCATCTCTTTTCATCTACCTTTCTTTCACCCTTCACTATCGTATTTCAAATCGATATTCTTTATGATATTTCGCTACTCTTCATACTTACCGTATCCTTGATCGATAATTATTCACTCATTTTCCAATTTGGAAATGAATGGTGGCAGCTCGATTCAAATAGTCAAGGTCTTCACTTTCATGCTTGCTATCCACTCTTCTTTTCTATGCAAATGGTGCCTATATGACCGTTGAATCTCCACAAAGGGGGCGGAGCCTTTGGTCCCACCCCTCCCGCTCCCTAAATTCAAATGTGTGTTAGAGAGAAGAGTGTGCAGAGAGTTAGAGTGCACGCTAGGGAGAGAGACGCTGAGAGGTTTAGAGTGTGCCCATCGTGTCTGATCCATTCTGTCTAATCACACCACATTCAAGTCGACTTTTCTCACTTTTTGCCTCTCGATATTCCGTCGCGTTTCGATACCTGATTCATCGTGTAAACGGTATGGTTTCAGGTGCGAAGAGGAGGTCTCACTCTTCAATTCTCACCCTCACAAGGGGTTCATCACAATGGCAGATGAAACTGATGAAGTGAAAGTATTTCGAGTTCAACATGAGGATGAAAGTGATGCTCCTTCCCTTGCTGATGACAAGAAAGATGTGGCATTGGAAGAAGAAATGGAATCGAAACCAGGAGTATTCGGTTAGTATTTGAACGGATTACTGTATTGAAGAGCTCCGTTTGAAGAATTGAGGAGTTCACAAACATTAACTTGAAACTGTCTTTCTGAACCGAAAATCTCTTCCTCCTCCTCTTCTCTAACTCATCCTCCTATCATGTTTCTTTCGAACCCTACTCGATTTCAACTAAACTCTCATTCTTGACAGCTTTTGAATGGTGTCACCTACATATTGCGAGTCTCTAGGGGGAATTTGGTATGGGTGAAGTTGTGATAGATGACTAAAGAGGGAAGAAGACAAGAGAGAGAGACGAAGGGAATACTCTTTTTCTTCCTTTTCCTCTATTCCAATTTTCTCTTTGATCTTGCCGCCTCTTCCCTCTATTGGCCGCATCCCCATTTACGGGCATTGTATGTATGTGCAAAGATGGGAATACCAAGATGGAGATTACATAACTAACGCTGATAACGTTGATAGAAAGATTAGTTAGATGAGGTCGGGAAAATGAAGAGGAAACCGTAAAGATATTATCTGAAGAGAATGCGTGTTGTATCTGTGACTGTGTGACTGAGTGAGTGATGGTATTAGATAGAGAAGAGAGGGGACAAGAGAAGAGATATGGTTGATCCTCCTTTAGTCCATATCAGAAAGTGACTTGCATCTGTCTTTCCATTGTCCTTCTCTCTCTCTACTTCATCTATCACTCTATCAGACTACAACGGAAGAGGAAGACTCATCTATAATGATGCATTGCCCCTCTTGTCACACTCTTTATCATTCTAGAAGTATCCATGGGAGGGGAAGGGGATCACTTTGTATACACAGGAAAGGTGATCCTAATGCTCGAGTAGTGGCACACTCCTTTGTTGATAGAGAAAGGTCGTTTACACGGTCTAAAGAGCCCTCCCCCTCTACAGAACCAATGATGGGTGATGGGCAGACGAAAGGGGAAGTGACAAATTCATCTCTTTCGGAACTTTCCTTAGCTGTTTGAAGTTATGGAAAGAGTGAAGAGGGCTATTGAAGAGTAAAGATAAAGTCTAATAATAATAATGTCTTCATCTCAGGTAAGGGATTCCAACCAGCAATGCCGTCATCTCCATCGTTCGCTACCATCTTTCCACTTACTTCACCAGGAGCAGCATTCTATCAGCAGTATGCATTAATGGTGAGAGACGATTACGGTAGAGGAGGTAGATCAAAACAGAGTCATTACTGTATTGTCTCCAGTCGTCTCAATGGGGGATAAGTGTTTGTTTGGCACGATTCTTTGGAATTCTTCCCGAAATCGTTACTGGTAAATGAGTGACTCGGTTGAGTTTCCTTTGTGTGACGAGAGAGCCTTCAATTGCTTCCTTTCTATTTATTCGGTCTCAACACGAAATCGAGAAGCGTACGATAATTAGCAAGAATGAAAAGTGTCGGGGACCATTGTGCTCGAGTAACGGAAAGGTTCTCAAGTGAAGTGCTGCTTTCCAACGGATCGAGGCTGTTTTTGCCGGTAGTTTCTCATAGAAAGGTGTGAGTTCTTCTCTAGAAGGGAATTCTTTCTTGACCTTCTACCGGGAATCAAGAAGAATTCTTTCTTGACCTTCTACCGGGAATCAAGAAGAAGGCTTTATGTCGATTGCGCAATGAAGAGAACTACGGAAGGGGGAAGGAAGAGGGGGAGGAAGGGACAGAATGACTCACTAGTCAGATGGGTAATTAACGGGTACATGACTAGGCAAGGACTAGAGGGAGATAAGACAACCGATTATTGCGTATTCTCTTCTCGATCACTCAGAGGAAAGGGATTGATATTACATACATTGGAAGAAGTTTTAAACGTGAAACTAGGAATACAATTCTTCAATAGTTAATTTCCAGAACCAAGCAATGATGCTCAACACGGCTCAACAGTATATTCGATCATTATCCCCAGCCTATCCACCTGCTGGGCAAAGTCCATTCGACATGTACAGGTACATTCTCCATATTTTTCCAAATCGAACGAGTTTGATCTTTGATCTCTTGCAGGAATGCTCTGATCGCAGCAGTGTCTCCCTCAGCCCCTAAGATGGGAATGATGGGAGTGCCCCTTCCTGCTTCCCATCGACATAATCCACTCAATCAGGTACGGTAGAGATACGGTAGGATGATATGGTATCGATTAATTGCAGATTCAGATGATGAATAGTCTTCATTCGATAAGTGGTGCATCCACCTCCTCCACTCCCCATCATCCAGCACCAAAACGAGTGAAGAAAGAGAAAGAAGAACACATCAAGGTACCCTATGTAAAGGTGACCATCGAGTTGTCTTCTTTCTCACTTATAGGACGGTTTTCGGCTCGTATTATCATAGATTAGAGTAAAGATTTCCCGTTGACTCGTAGGTGATTCGATTGATATGACAAGGAAGTAACGAATAAAATTGCAGAAACCAATGAATGCATTCATGTGGTTTATGAAGGAGAATCGACCGAAGATTATGGAGGAAGAAGAATGGAAGGATAAGCAGAGTGCCGAATTGAATAAGGTGAGGAATATGGAAGCGCATTCACAGAATTGTCACTGTTGTTCAAAAAAAAGATCATTTTATATCTGAAAATTATTTTTTTCTAATTATTTAAATTGCAGGAATTAGGGAGTCGATGGCAGAAATTGGACAAAGACGAACAGAAAAAATACTATGAGATGGCTACGGTATGAGTTTATCCTTTTATCGATTCGTTCCTTTTTTGTCTCTTTCGAAAAGGGACTCTTTTGGAATGGAATGTTGAAGGAACAGAAGAATCGTTTGCAGAAGGACAAAGAAGATCACAATAAGAAGTATCCCAATTGGACAGCCAGAGAGAACTACGCAAGTAACAAGAAAAAGAAGAAGAAGAGAGATCGAACCATCGGTGAGTACTGTAGAGAAGAGAGTAAACATCGGCTACCGTATCTCTATTTGATGATTCGAGGGATTGGCTCCCGTTTGGTCGCTTCTTCCTTCTCATTAGAGAGAAGTGATATGGATAAGCACTTGAGAGAAGGAAGATGTGAGAAAGATGATAGGGATTGAGCACAAATAACTAAGGATAAGAGATACATCCACATCTTTGTCGGATAGATGACAAGTGAAGAATCTGTAGGGACCAACGGGAGTTGAACCGATTGAACTGAATCTGAATGATCAAAGCTATTCTTCATTGAAAATACCTTATTGAGGGAAAATAGTGTGCATCAAATGATAGTCGATTCTCAGAAGATAACGATGGATTCAGTTGCAGATTCGAATGAGAGCAAGAAATGTCGTGCTCGATTCGGAATGAACGCCCAGGATAAATGGTGTAAGCACTGTGTGAGGAAGAAGAAATGTTTGTATACGACAGGAGACGATGAAGAAAGGAGTAGTAGTCATCAGAGGGCAAGCGATTCTGGTGAGGAAACATCTACTTCATCTAATTATTCACGAATTTCTTTCCCTTTTCGATCATAGCAGGCGGAATAGATAACTTTAGTATTCAATGTTGAATAATAATGGTAAATTTCTTGCAGAATCAGACCTCGACGATGATCCAACTCTTTCTCTTCGTGATATGGAAGGAGATGGAGTGAAGATGGAAGTAACCGATCCAATCAATGATCCTTCCTCATTCGCATTCAATCCATTATTCATGAGATAGATCTACCGTAGTTCACTGAATCAATCGATAGTCATCCCTTCATAATCTCTTCTTTCTATCGGGTTCAAATCAGGGTCTAGACCATGCACCCAATCTACACAATCCCACACATTTCTCATACCCTTTTTCCCAGTACTCTTTCCCCTCCTCTTTCCTCCCACTGCTCACTTATCTTATGCAATATCATCGTTGATTCCAAATGTATTTGTATATAAGCCTCTAGATTCTTTCCTATCTCCTTTCCTCCCTATTGTTAGCCCCATCCCAATTGTCTCCATTCATTCTTCACATCTTCTATCCAATCCATTCAACGTGTAATAAATAAAGTGAGTGGAGTTGCAACAAGAGGGGAAGAGGGGTGAAGGTGTCACCTGTCGAGAGAAGAAGTCATCAAGAGGGAGGTTAAAGGGAGGAGATTAAAGGGGATGGCAGGGGAATTGCTCATTGGACTAGTAGCAATGCATGACGAGACTGAAAGAGGCTCTCCTTCTCCTCCTCCTTCTTCCTCCACTTGCACTTCAGCAGCTTAGAGGAGATTACGGTATGTCTACAAGGATACGGTAGTTCGGTAGGTCACGGAATCCACTCAGAAACGAATTGCACCGATCGTCGTGTCTACAAGCTCGGTACCGATTGTGTCTACTGCAATTGTGAGGTGAGATTCAATAGATCGATATGGGATCGGCATACCGTATCTCAGGGAAACACTACGGTATGCAGTCCGAAGGGGCCGTGTTCCTGTCGTTATCTTGGTCGATCGTATCCAGAGGGAACAGTGTGGAGAGCACCCCATGATCCATGCTCCAAATTAATCTGCCATGTGAGAATATATTCGTTCAAACTGCATTCGACTCTTTGCTGATCTTTAAACACGAACTGACATCTCATCAATCACCAGCAACCACTAAACCAACTCTACGTGCTAAGCTAAATTGAATTAATGGTGCAATAAAACGAAATATGGATTGTCAGAATGAAGAATCTGTCTCTTCATTCGTTCCTCAGTGACGGAAGATCACTTAGCATAATGATTCTTCAATAAAAATCTAAAATTGAAGACAGAATCTTTAGGATGGAATCGTCACATGGTATCGAGTTGGTTGTCCGTGTCATAGAAGAGGACCAAAGTGCAGATGGAACACTTCTGGTATGATTCTCAATCGATCATTCTGCTCCATCACTTCGAATCGCTGTTCAAAAAGAATAAAGAGAATTGGCCAAAACTCCGATCAGTTTATAATCCTCAATTCGTACATTTAAGAAATGGATCCATGTGCTCGTGATGCTTGCCCCGTTCTCGATTGTCTTCCTGAACATCAATTGAAGAGAGAAGGACAATGCTGTCCCGTTTGTAATCCTGAAGAAAAGGTTTGTACTCATCGAAAAGTCCCCGGATTATCGACGAAGGGTGAAAAAGTTGAATAAATGAAAATAATTGTAGTCGAACATGACATCATCTCCTCTGTTCCACTGTCGATTCCGTGGTATTGACCATGAAGTGGGACATGAGTTCAGAGTGGATGCATGCACTCAATGCATTTGTATGAAGGGAGGATTGCAGTGCAGGTAGAATAAAGATCATTATCGATAGACCCATTCCCTCCTCAGACGCCATGTCTGTTCCTTCCTTCCCTCTCCACTCTCTTCACAATGTTGTCAGGCGAATTGTAGAGTCGACAATCAGGGAAAATTGGTCATACGACGGGTGAGATATTGATGAATATTTATTTTTAGTATAAATCAAAAAATATTAGTATGAAGAGTGTTCTCTTGAGAACGGTACTCAATGGCATTCTCGATCGACCGTCTGTACTTGTCTCAATGGTCGAATCACATGCGAATCATTGAAGAAGGACGAAAGTGTCTCATGTTATTCAATGGATGGATCATTGAGAGGGGTCGGAGATTCACTACTCATCACTCCCTCTTGTCACTATCATCTACTCGTTAGAAATGGGTGAGAGCCTAGACTAGCCTAGATCAAAGACCAAAGATCAATTCAGTCTCACTCTCATACTGCATGTATCATCGGAGAATATTCCATCTCTGTATTTAATCCTTCGTGAATTTGATCATCGAGTAGTCGTAGTCTTCTCATCATACAATGGGGTAATCCATTCCTCACTCTCAATCAATCAATAATTCTCAGGAGGCAACAGTAAGTGTTCGTGAACCGAATAGAATAACTCAAGTGGATAAGCCTCCCTTCGTTCGATTCGATCCTCCTGGTTTCAATATGCATACTAATAATCTAAAATACATTCTCTTCAAAAATGATGTGGTGAGTGGCACCCCCCCCCCTTCCAATTAAAGAACAATCTTCTCAGAAAGTTCAATGGAATGGTCGTGACTTCAATGTAACATCAAAAGCTCTCAACGGGACGGGAATCTGTCTTTCATCTCCCTCCAATAAATTTGCTAGAGGGAAAATTTGTTCCAAGAATCAATATTCTTTCCCTTTCTTCCATGATCTCCCTTAGATTAATTCAATTGTGAATGTCTCAATTCTCCGATCCTCATTCCATGTATTCAATGAATTATAACAGTGCAACAACAGACAAAACGTAACAATGCGAAATTCAACAATAAACAATGGAGAAGTGTGAAATACCCGTGAATGAAGGGGGAGGGAAGGAGGACTAATCGATAATGAGAGTAGGTCAAGCAAGATCGAAATCGTCTCTTGCATTGTTGTAATCGAGAACCTTCTCACGAATCTTACTGCCACGAGTCCATGTGATTGCGTCCTGTAAATTGACCATTTATAGCTTGGTGGAACTAATCAAGCCATGCTTCATACAGTTCATAGAAGAATTAAGCTGAAAATACAATATATTTAATATTTCTAACCTGGAAGTTTCTCGTGACGAGGAATGCGGGGTCGTTCACAAGATGGACGCCCACTCTCACGTGACCCTGAGATTAGAGATATTCAATCATCAATATTGAATCCAGATGCTTCTTTCCAAAATAATTGAAGGAAGGCTCTGCACAAATTTGCTGTATTTTACATCTTTTCTTTACTAGTGCAAGGATTTCTCTCTAAATAATTCAAGTATAAAAGTGGCCCCACTTGTTCGACATAATCGACGGCGATATTGACTCCATTGACCATTCCACTCTTCTTCATCACAACGGGAAGACGACGACGAGCGAATGATGAACCACACATCTGAGAGGGAGGAGAATTATCAATCAATCATTCCATTCTAACTTGTTACCACAGATCGAATTTGATCACCAGTAATTGAAATCGAAACCGTTTCTCTCACCTTTCCAACTCTCTCGAGTGAATCTGCACTGGCGATGAGACCGAGTGAGTACAGTTTTCCGATGAGTTCTCTCGTTCTCTTCACTCGATAGGGATCATTAGGAGGCAACTCCTTCAGCTTGTCTGCCAGTTCACGAGCCTGCGTCACAATTCATAAAAATATTTTTAATTACTGAACTTCGTCTCGTCGTCTTTCATTTTCTGCAGTAAATAAAGTAAATTAGCACCACTAACCTTGGAAGCCATTTTATTGTAGAGTACATAGTGTTCCCTCTTGGTAACTCCATACTTGGACATCATCTCATTCTGACGACCCGCCTGATCCGTCTGCAATTACACATATTAATGAAAGTATTCATCAAACAATTATACTTCCTTCAAGCTACTACATTTTACATTTAAATGTAACTTTCTCACCTCCCACGTAATGAAATCAGTCTTCTTGAGCAACTTCTGCTCATTGAATTTCAGTTTTCGCACCATCTACAATTATTCAATGATCAGTATTCTTTCCCATCGTCGTATTCCACATCAATCAGGTATTCTTCACAGCCGTACAACTGCTGTCCCCATTCATTATCAATAAATCGATAGGCAGACTGTACTTTTATTTTTTCACAGTAACCACGTATTAGCGGAGACAGGAGAGGCAATGGGGGAGAAGGCGACATTACTGAAGGGTGCGCGTTGAAACTGACTGCAAGGGGGGTGGGGGATTGAAATAGAAAGATGTCTAGTAGGAAGAAAATAGTGCTGCTGTTCTGTACAATGGGATGATGCAAGGAGGGAACGAGTAAGGAGAGGGGTGATACTGTAAAGAGAGGATCGATGGTCGAATGAATGATAGATCATCTACTCATTCATTCACCATATTGATCAGACATGGATGGAAGGAGAGATGGAGAGATGGAGAATGGCATGGACAGAACAGAAAGAGAAAAGAGACAGGAAGAATGGTGCAGGAGAAGATGATGAGACTACGAATAGATATTATTGTGAGGATACAAATAAAGGGGAAAGGGACCGGTACTACTCAAGAGAAGAATGAACAGATTAGATGAGATGGATTCTACCCAAATCAATATCATTCAACTCAACCCGGAAAGAGACATGAGAGAGCGAAAGAGAAAAGGGAAGCAAAGGGGACAAGTAAGGGGGAGAGAACGATCCATGATTTCAAAACTACTCGGATTAAAATACCCAAAAATAAGCATGGTAGAACAAAATACTATAGCTCTAGCGAGTACTTCTCAATATTGGACACAGGGAAGAGGGGGAAGGGAAGATAAGGAAAGAGATAGATTCTTCTTCTAGTTTCTTCTCATTCTCTTCAATAGAGATGCAGGTGAAGAAGGAGAACGAGCTCTCTTTCGATGTCTTGCTACTTGATGAACGAGGAATTCCTTCAATTCGGGTGATCTCTGAGGAGACGACGATGGATTCGGCATCAGAGCCTGTAAAGGGACGTTTACTAATAAACAAACAATACTTACTGCTAACAACCACTTTTCGATAATGTCGATAATGGAGCAAAAATGAGTGTAGTTGGACTACATTCGAATAACGATAGATATAGCACGATAGACTACGAATATTTGAACTCGTATATAAATGTTTCTAACCTGTTGGAATAGATGAAGTGCAGTTCCATCTCCTCCCTCTCCCTCAGCTTCTCCTCCTCCAACTCTCACTCCACGATGAAGACGAGGGTCTTCCGTTCCACCCATACACTTCGCAAGCATCTCAACGTAAACACGATTATCTTTAGTCATCACCCAAATCTAGTTTGTTCAAAATAACTTTAGAACTTGATACACGAGGATAGATCAAATAATTTTGGCCAAAATCACAACAATTTCCCGACAAACAGCTTTTATTGTTAAAACAATGCTTCACACATGCATCTAATATGAGTGTGAATCACACTATTTCGGCACATTGAATTTCGATCCACCCGAAAGATAAAATAAGTGAAACATACATTGAGGAGGACATTCGCATCGATTTTCTGTCCCTGCATTGCGTACAATTCCTTGGCGAGCGCCTGTCGACCAGCCTGAATATTCACATCATAAATCATACTCAACAACCAGCATTCGAATTACCCTCGAATATCTTTCTCCTAACTAGCCCACATTTCCCTTCTCTCTTTCTCGTCGATTACTCTCATCCATCACAAACTCATCTTGGCAGCCATGCTAGGTCACTGATACAACGGGCATCAGTAAAAGAGTGAAACAAGTAAATCAAGTGTTTAACCTGGAATCCCTTGTCGTATCCTCTCTTGTGACAATCCAATCCACTCTTGTACAATTGAGTGGTGGCTGCAGCAGCAGTCTGCAGTGATCTCCAATCACACTCTCGATACACTCGAGTCACCGAAGCTGCGCAGTGCTACAATACACAAATATACATTAAACATTGTAAAAGGGAATACATTCCACTCTTCTTCACTGCATATTCTTCTCTTCCAATAGATAAGCAAACATAACGAGAACCACCACTCGTTCCCAATTCAACAATAACAGTTCCAACCCTTAGCACACCCTTCATTCCTATTTCCCCTCTAATTCTGCTAATTGCCTAACTCGACTCCTCCTCGCGTGAGTCCCTCTCTCTCTCTCTCGGCTCATCAAAATTGTCAATCAATAGTCCTCTCGATTTCTCCCATTTCGTCAGTAGTTGTAAATCTTCTTTTCGAAAAGGAGGTTCTCTTTTTGCTAAATGTCTACTCTGCAATCGACTCTTCGTTGTTATCGCTTCAATGGATCATCAATCGATCGCTTTTCCATCTACTCTCTCAATCCTCAACATTAAAAACGTGCGTTCTAACCTCAAAATCGCTCCACAATTTCTCTCCATCGCAGTCCAATTCTCCACATCCACAGTGTCTGCTAGGCCCATCTCCACTCCACATATCGATCAACGATTAACCACAGTGATACTAGATTATATACACCTACAAAGAGGGAATGAATTGACAAGTGGTGAGGGCAATGGAGAGACAAAGGCAAACTAGAGACACGACAAGACACACACCAGTCAATCGATGGACAAAGTATGATAATGAGAGGAGTAATGAAATGAAAGGAGGATTGGAAGGAGGGGGAGGGACGGCATCTTTCTATTCACTCTACACAAAACGACGCATGACTACAGAGTGAGAGTGAACAGAGGGAAAGAGGGCGAGAGACAGCAACTCCTCGCAGCCTCACGCGCTAAACACAGAAATGGAATTCCCAACCACAGCTACAGTAACCAAATGGATATCTAAAATTTGCAATATTCTATTATCTACTCTGAATTTTAACAGCAATTATTTTTACTTTCGGAATAATTTAAATAATGTTTCTAAAAAATGTGTGGGGAAACACAATGGTGGTTAGAGTACATTCACAATATGAAAAAGGGGTTAAATTATAATCGAGAGAGTTGTACGTGCTACAACAAGATATACGCCAGAGGGCAAATACATTTTACAACTATGATTATATTCGATTATATGAGAAATATTCGAAATTTGGATTCGTGACCTTCCCAAAAATGAATGAATTGATGACTAAATTTCAAGGCTGAGAAGATACGGTAGGGAAAGAACGGAGAAATCAATCAAATAGGTAGGGAAAGGGAAGTTGGATACACAGTAGAAGATAAACGAGCACAGAATGCATCATGAGGAATCAAGCCTCTATTCGGGATAGGAACGATAGTTGAAAATATCTTTATTCACCATGGAAATCCACACTGCATTCATCTCTTCGTCGTCCAGGACGATAAGAAGAAGATTGGATAATTGAAATACTGTAGTTTACCAAACGTCAGATTAATCTTTCACAACTCCCTATAGATAAAAATTCCCCCCTCAATGCTTTCATAAATCAATTCCCGTAGAGCAAGTCTGAAACATCTTTTGTAACTCAATCATGTTCTGCCATAGTCTAATTCCCTTTTCTACACCCAATTCTTCTGATTGGGATGACTTCAGTTTCGGACACGACTAAGCTCTAACTGCTAATCTAGTAAGATAGAAACGAAACATTCCTACCAGGGAATCCCTTATCTGATAAATGTGAGAAGACATTCTGGAAGCCAGTTAGCATTTTCCGATACATCATTTCATTTCTATCTATGTATGGCAACTTAGCATCGTCCGTTCCCATCCCCCTACAATGCGTACCGGATACTAAACGGTCACGGAGGTGAAAAGAGATTGGAAGTGCGCTGAAAGAGGTCGAATGTCCCCCTGATGTGCATATCAATACAAGAGTGAGACGAGATGAGAAATGGAGAAGGAAGAGAATGAGAGAACGGGGGAGGGAATGAATAGGTTTGGAAGGGAGGGGAGGGGGATACTCTGGCAAGGCCATCTTCACACTTGTTATCAACATCCCATCAGTCCTATCATTATCTCGAGTCTTTCTCAACTCATCTCTTCCTAGAGGCTTCTCCTCTTTCCAATAAGAGTCTGTCAGATAAGGGAAGAGGGAAAGAAGGAGCAAGATGGGCGGGGCTCCGATTGGTTCAAACGGAAGAAAGGGGATAGAGAGTGAGTGAAAGGTGTAGTAGAAGGGAAGGACGGAATATGCGTCTTCCCATTCTCCTCTGTCTACTGCTACGGCATACCATAGCCAGAGGATTCAACGGTAATCATCATTCCTTCCACTCCTATCATCTATCCTTCGCTCTTCAGGCATTCCTGGTGACTACTGCAGTAAACGGGAGATTCCGTGCTGTTTGCATCGTGATGATGATTGCACTGCGCCCATTCTAGGGGATCATCTTTGCTATTGTGATGTATTCTGTGATAGAGGTCAGTTCATTCATATATCTGCTAACGGAAATGAAATCCGAACTGTGCATGCTGATATCGTCGAGCTCATTCCTAGATTTGAAACACACGCAGCAAAGTATAACTTAATTTGATTGTAGGACCCGATGGGGGCAACGACTGCTGTCCTGACTTCCTTGCGACGTGCAAGGGAATTCAACCAGAGAATACACAGGAGTTCTCTCTTTCTGGAAAAGGTCCGTTCTCATCTTTCTCAATTCTACTCTTCTTCCATTTATCTCATCTGCGCATTCATATTATATTCTACTATTCTTGCTTCGCGCATACTTTTTTTTATTTCTCTGGCAATCATCATTTGGGTATTCCGCTCTTTGCGCGTACAACTCCTTTTATTGTCCTTCGCTCGTTCAGTTCAGGAATCCCCCATTGCTTGCTCTTCGCAGTGATAGCTTGTCATGATCGATTTACTATCTCATCAACTCCCATTTCACTTCTCCTTCCTCTTCCCCTTTACGTAATCTTGTAGAGAGGGTCAATTTGGGAGGGTAAGGGATGATCTCTTGAGAGGTTAGCTGACAGTCTTATCCCTGGGTAGATCATCCCTCACCTGGTTCTATTCCCTCATAATCAGGAGAGATACTAATTATAGGCGGGAGATATCACTTCCCATTCCGATTTCCTCTCCCTCAATGAGGGTGTGTAATCGATAGTGATCAGGTTGTCCATACTCATCATATCTCATTCACTCATTATCTCTCCCCCAGCATGTGCTATTATCAAGAAGGTCGACACATCATTAGGCAACTTGAGATACTCCAACCTTCCTCTCGATTCTTTCAGAATGTTCTGCAGAAGGCGTTCGATATAGTGAGGGAGAGACAACGAAGAATAATTGCGAGACTTGGTATGAACAGCAATCAACCATTTTCGCACCCTTTCTCCGTTGATTGAGTAGCCATTTCAAGGTTATCTCCTCAGTTGGTAGTATCGATACTAGTGCATACTCTCAATCAAGGACAGTAGCCATTCCTTTCATTGCAGCACATGCTCTAGTGGAGTATGGTCGTGTGATCGTAAGACGTGTCTCATCCAGGATCATCTACTTCACGAGATAGAACACGGCAGATACACGTAAGTCCCCCATTCACTCTCAATTGCTCACTGCAAAAAGCCGCGAACAGTGTAGGAGGGAGGGACAGTGAGTCCAGACAATTACAACCAGCCGATCGAGTGTTCCATGATCCGACACTGAGGGGTTCATGAGAGAGTAATTGACCACCTTTGATGGGATGCATCGTAATGGACCGCCTTGTGTGCTGATAGCTTGTTTTTTTTTTGTTTCTCCTTCAAGAGAAGTATTGCTCCTCTCCCGTACAACTCTTTTTCACCCGTTACATTCTCGTTGCTCTTTCCTAGTCAATCCGATCTCTATCAATTACCACAAAGGGGAAATAGACATCCGTCGTAGCAGCGGAAGCTATCGACCACCTGCTCAATATCCGAGTGGAAACGTCCATAGACTTTCCCATGAAATATAGCACTTCTTGCTTTTCAGATGGGCTGGTTCCAATTACTCTTTCTTCTGGGGGCGAACTCTCGAAGAAGGAATCAAGTACAGACTGGGAACTCTTTTCCCTGAACAATCCGTTCAGCATATGAATGAGGTAGATCACACGGAGAATAATGAGCGAGAAAAAATCTCACAACTTTGAAGATCGTGATCAAGCCCCGTGAGTTGCCTGATTACTTCGATGCGCGTGAGAAATGGCCAGGACTCATTCATGGAGTGAGAGATCAGGGAGATTGCGCATCCAGTTGGGCCGTATCCACAACTGATACCTCACAGGATAGGTGAATAAGCATCTCCAACACAACAATGACCCTTCTCCTTCCAGACTTGCCATCATCACCGACGGTCGTCTCAATGAGTCTCTATCATCTCAGCAACTTCTATCGTGTAATCAACATCGTCAGAAGGGATGCGAGGGAGGCTATCTCGATAGAGCATGGTGGTACATTAGGAAGATCGGGTGAGCATTCACCCTTCCCTTTCGAGAAAGAGAGAAATCGGCTAGCCATATCAGCTGAGCGTTTCACCTCGTGAGCTTAATTCCCAAATCAAGGGACTGACACAATTAATATCAATAAGTTTTTTTTAAATACATTAAACATTGTTTTTCCAGGGTTGTCTCAGAGTCGTGCTATCCGTACGAATCAGGAAGCACTCGTGAGCCAGGCATCTGCATGCTTCCCAAGACACTCTTCCAGGCCAAACTTCCCATTTCGTGCCCCAATGAAAATGAGTCCAAGGGGTCAGATTTGTATTTCAATCATGCGATAACATTTCCATTATAGAAAAGTGTACAAGATGACTCCGCCCTACAGAGTTTCACCTCGTGAGGAGGATATCATGACCGAAATAATCTCCAATGGACCCGTTCAGGTACTATTTGAACTGCTCGAAATGTAAAATCATTTCACAATTGAAGGCCACATTCGTTGTTCACGAGGACTTCTTCATGTACAAGCATGGAGTGTACCAGCATACTCATATCGCTGCAGATAAGGTAGATCATTCTCCCCACCTCCATTCATTGATCAACCGATGTTCAGGGTGATTCGTACACTGGCCAGGGTTATCATTCAGTGCGAGTGCTTGGATGGGGCACAGACCATTCCACAGGTCGGCCAGTCAAGTATTGGCTGTGTGCCAATTCATGGGGACAGAATTGGGGAGAGAATGTGAGTACGCGATTGCACAATCAGAGATGGATTATCAATATTCAGGGATTCTTCCGAATTCTTCGAGGGGAGAATCACTGCGAGATAGAGAGTTTCGTATTGGGTAAGTGACAGAGTGGCAAGTTATCTTGATGTGAAGGGCTTCAGTTCACTCAGTGAGATATAGATGGAGTATCTATGAGCATTAGCCATCTCATCGAAAGGAGGCTTCTCCCATGGGACGTAATCTCATGTTTGTAGGTGCATGGGGCAAAGGAGCCAAAAGAAGGAGAAGATTCAAGCTACGAAAACTGCGCAGACGATTCAAGAAGAGACTATTCTGATAGTCTTTCTATTAGCCATATTTTATAGATTCTATCCCGGAATTACCATCGGTTATCTCACTCTCTTCATTCCTACTGCCATTCCCAATTGCTTTCCACTTATAGCTTCACAATTTTCAGTGATTTGTTTCGCACAAAAGCTTGTTATCTTTATTAATCTACCGATAATCAAACACGAATTGCCTATGTTACGTATTCACAGAGATAATATGTCGAGATCTATGAGGAATGATTATGAGAATCAAGAGTGGAAACTACCGGAAGAGTGAAAATTAACCTTGGAATAGGCATCATACCGAGAAGGTTGAATGAATGGCCCAGTGATCAGAGGCATAGCAGAGAGAAGTCCGAATCAGTTGCTTACCCTCCAATGCAAACGACACCTGCAATTATTTATATTGTTATATGTTGTTTACCATTTAAGAATTTTTAATCAACAAAGAAAACGAACAATGATTAACGAAAACATAAATATTTTACAATGGTACCTTATTGAGTGGCTGTGCCTTGTAGAATATTCGATCGAATCTGCATCTCGCCATGTGGAAACTTTGTTTGTTCGTATTTGTCCTCGTATCCCAAGTGAACTCTTCACTCTTTGGTTGTCCTGCTGCAATCCATGCATCCGCGAATCCATTCGGTAGACCGGGTAGCTAAAGAGAAACACTATCAATCACAACCCGGGGAACTTAACGCTCTTTCCAATAATATATGAAAAAGGAACCTCTCTATCTCTGACATTGAGATCTCCACCGAAGAAGATGAGAGCTTTTGGATACTCATTCGATATCGAAGCGATCTTATTCATGCATTGCCTGCAATATTAACAATCCTGAAGGGAAATCTTATCCGTCTATGACATAAAATTGTCTGCTCATGAGAAAAATTCCTTAGTCGCTCACTCTAGTTGCTGTCGTCTCTTATCCGAGTGTTCTGCCATACTCTCGAGATGAGTATTGAGAAGAAATACTTGGAAAGGACCAAGTGTGCCCTACAATTGGATAAAGTTAAAAACGATTATTACAAAAAAATAGCAACCTCGATTATCTGCAGTGTTCTATCCATTCCAGAATTTTGGTAGTGAATGACTTCGTGATTGCGAACACTGAAAAAGAAAATATAGAAAACAATCAATCGATTATTACTACCTGAATGCGTTGCTGACGAGAATGGCAGTGAAGTACATGGAACTTCTGTTTGAGAAGTACATGTTGTAAGATTTCTTAAGCTTCAGTAATTTATCGATATCCCTTTCAACAACTTCTTGCAGAAATACAAAGTCTGCACTGATTCTGAAAAGATAAATCAGTTGGAATAGAGAACAATCGTCATATTACCTAGATACGATCTTGTAAACAGCAAGCATGCGTGTTGCGAGACTGTTTCCATCCAATCCATCGATATTCCAAGAAAGTAATGATATTTCGAAACCGGTCATATCTTCAGGTGTATTGGGAGCGTCTGATTGAGACTGTTCCACTGCCGGTGGAGGAGGAGTAACTACTTGAATATATCCATCCTCGTCATTTCGAACGTTCCCACCATAGAAAACCTCCAAAGCTCTCTGAATATCACAGACATAAGATCACGAAAGAATACCTCTTACAAGGCCACTTCATTCGCATTATATTGATTGGTAACACTCTTAATTTAAAAGGGAGAATGCCAAACCTACCATGTTTGTGCTCGTCATGAATTTTAGATCAGAATGAATTTCAATCAGTAATTCAACACAACTCAAAGAATGGAAATGTCGTTCTGATGATATACGTATATTTACAGGTGAATTTCGTAAAATTGCAACTGCGAAATCGTTGCGAAATCATTACGTAAGAATACGTATATGAGGAGGGAACGACGATATACGATAGGTAAGTCAACTCACATCCAGACTCCAGTTTACATCTTGCAAAATTGTCTGCCCCAAGATCTCGTCCGTGCCGGTTATTTCAGCGAACTGTCGCATCGCTGCTTCCGCATCTTCGTCCGAGACATCAGTTGCCATGATTCTGAAGGAAAACATACGGATAATACATAGATCTCGTTAATCTCTCGAGCCAAAAACACATAGAATATGATCGATTAGACGTGCTTTCTCTCGAATGGTAAGGGTGAACGTCAACGACAGTCTACTACAGAGGGAATCAGCTGTATCACTAGAGGATGTGGCTTAGACGGACTTGGGGTCAGCGTCCACGGCGCGGAACCAATAACCGCACTCGCACCTCTTGGGAGCTCCCTCGCGGATGGTCATGAAGTTAACGTGCCCAGAGTCAGGCTCGCACATGCAACCGACGATTCTGTCAGGGAAGTGAGAGGATGTAAGGTTGGGCTTCTCTTTGGTCGAAGCCGCAGCGCGGTAGTAGACCTTGGGCTCGTAACGGTCGTCTTCGGCGAGACGAGCGAGGAGCATCTTCTTCACACGACCAGTCGCGTGCTCGAGGGAATCGGGGAAGTATCCGTAAGCTTCGGGAGAGGCCTCAGTGGCGTACAAGCGAGTGGTAGCAGCGGGGGCCGAGAAGGGAGCGCCTGTGGTGCGCATGGCGAGAGCAAGCGTGGCACGTACCGCAAGTTGAACCATGTCAAACGTGGGTAGTGATAAAACACACACACTATACACAAAACTAAAAGCACAGCAATTGAGAAATTCCTGACGAAAACAAAACTATTTTGTTAAGGGATCACTGAGAAATTTAAAATTACCGCACTTTTAATACCGTATTCTTGACTAGGGATTGAAATTTTTCAAATAGAAATGTACACCGTACACCACTGAAAAATTGTTTTATTCATACAATAATTTCTGTGAAGTATATCAATAAAGGAACTATAATATCCATTAATAATGTGATAGCACTGGCAATACTCTACTAGCAAGGGAAATATGGAAAGAGTGTTCAGAATTATTTAGTGCATCGTGTCCGATGTAAAGTCCAAGGATGTATTCGTGAACATTGCTATTTGCTAGTTCCACGTTTCACGAAACGCAACCTCCTCTGTCTAATTCTAAAATTGTTATTGTGTGTTGTTTTGTATTATTTTCGACAAGTTTTCTCTGTATTTCAAGCCCTATATTTCAGATGGTGTCAAACGGTACCGCTGAGACCACCATTGTCAAGGCGAAGTTCTTGAATGACATCAGAAAGACTGTTTTGCGACATAATCAAGATGTAACTTTCAACGATCTCGTCCTCATGATCCAGCGCATATTCTCTATCAAGCCTTCTCTTCCTATTCAGCTAAAGTACAAAGATTCCGGTCAGTATACTCTTTAAGCTTGCTGTAAAATTGTATTGTTTTTGCAGAAGGTGATTTTGTTACTCTCAATGACGACAACGATCTCCTTCTTGCTCTTCAAACCGAATCGTCGCTCTTTGTTGAAGTAACAGTGGTGAGTTCAATGATTTCATTTGAAAGAAATTACGGGATTGGCATTTTTTTTTCTCCAATGGTGCACACGATCGATCGATTATTTTGCAACCTTTATGCTAATATTGTTTAGGTGTCAAGCGCGTCGATGGCTCATCTTACTGAGATGCAGGAGCAGATCTCGTGTATTCAAACATGCATCGAAAAGATCTCTCGCAATCTCGTCGGAGTGGCTGCGGCCGCTTCTCACGTTGAGCCGGTTTGTCATTTTCTCTTTCGTTTTGTACTTTTATCATTAGCGTGCTCTTTACGATTCCTGATTGATTCAAATTCAATTCATTAAGATGAGTCGGTTTCACGTTCAATTATATTTATTTGCAATAGGGCTCACATTTTGGCCACGTGTAGTAAATATTTTATGGCACTGTTTTCCAGGTTGCTCATGAAGTGCACTCTCCTGTTCCCGCTCCAATCTCTCCTTCTCCTGAGGTTGCTCCCGCAACTATTCAGCCTTCTCTTCATCAGCAGGTATGGTTTTGTAATTAAGAAAACTGAATGGTTTATCTTCTTATTCATAAAATCTAGTCTAGAAGTGGATGTTTCCATGACGACGTCTCATTGATTGTGTCTCCAGAATCTGTAGTGGAATTGACATTGATTTTCCATTAAAATCATTTTATTTTTGAAATCTTGGATGATATAATAATTTTTTTTAAATTTCTTTCAGGTGACATCGGAGTCTCTGTCTCGCAACGAGCACGTAACGGAGTCTCGTGGTCCCGATACATCGGCCACTTCCATCGAAGAGGAGATCCATCTAGGAGGAGAGGCTGCTTCGGAATTCAGCGAGTATCCTCCTCCTTCGATTCCTTCGTTCCCTCAGGCAACTGCTCCTCTTCCTCCCATTCAATCTATTCCCGATCCCATCCCTTCTCTTCCCTCTCAACATTCTCCTGCTCCCGTTCCCCATTATCCTATTCCTCAGTATCCTCAACCATTTGCTCCTCCCCAATCTAATGCAAATGTTGCTCCTCCTCCTTCCTCATTTGCCCCTCCTCCCACTTCATTCGGTGCCCCTCCTCCATCTCAATTTGGAGGTGTAGCTCCTCCTCCTCCAACTGGTCCTCCATCAGGACCTCCTTCGACCTACGGAGCCCCTCCCACTAATTCATACGCTCCTCCCCCCACATCATTTGCTCCTCCTCCTACATCATATGCCCCTCCAGTATCATCATATGCTCCTCCTCCTCCTTCTTCCAATCCTCAATATCCATCTGGTGGAGTAGCTCCTCCCCCTCCTCCTCCATCATCAATGGCTCCTCCTCCTACTGCTCCTCCTACTTCATTCGCTCCTCCTCCCACTGGAGTCCCACAGTATCCTCCTTCATCCTTCGCTTCCCAGTATGGAGGTGCCCCTCCTCCTACCTTCAGTAATGCTCCTCCGACTGGATATCCCCCTGCAGGAGGATATGGTGCTCCCCCGATGGGAGTACCTCCAATGGGAATGCCGCCAATGGGTGGAGCGCCTCCTGGAGGTGCCAATCCCTTTGCCCGTCCTCCCACTGATTACCGTCAATCCCCATACCATCAATAGAGGAAGAGAATAGGCGTGAATGAGAAAGAACCCGCTAGTCTATCATCTATTTATTGATTCAATCCCACTGTTTCATTCGAATAACTCCATCTTGTTTGTACTGTATGTATGCTCCCATTGAATAGCAGTACACTTTTCCATTCGGTACTTGATGTCTATTATCAGCCCCTTTTAGGTGGCTACTCGTTTTCTACTTTCTTATTAATTGTTTCTCATCCCTGTATCTTTTTAGTACATTTCCGGAAAATGTCTGTAGGTGTGAGTTTTTCCTTAAATAATGCACAGAGATATTAGAAGAGAACTATTTATTAAATGCGATAAAATAATTATCGAATTATGCACACTTGTAAAATTGCCAAGCAAAGACAACGAATATAAGAAAATAATGGAAAACAACAGTTGAAAGTAGAATATGTGAACAAGGAAGGAGGACATCATTGAAGATAATCGGGGAAAATGTTCGCTCCGATCTGTCAAGTATTGCCCGCGAGACTCCGCCCCTTTCTCTCTCGCTCTCCCCGTGTTTCTACCCCGTCGCAACAAGAGCACACAATGCCTATGAGAGGGCGCCTTTCCCTCTCCTCTTCGGTTTTAACCCAGTATCTCAAGGTACGCTTGGGCATCTGACCAGATATTCTCTGTGTTAGAGAACCAACAGTTTTTGGGCAGCACTGAAGGGGGTTCTCCCGAGTGCAATAAATTGAATTCAATTTCTTCGGATTTTGATATTTTGTTGTTTCTGTTCGGATGCGTTATTTTTTCTTCTTTCACCATCAGATCAGATTTTTTTACCATAGAGCACGTTCAAAATTCTACAATCTATCCAATCTAAATAATATATAATGCAAATGAAATTTCAGTTGTAACAAAGACATTATTAATGGATGGATCGTCGTTCTCGTTCTCCCCTCATTTACTAGTCAAGTAAGAAGGGGAGGCGGTTGGCGCGGAAGGAGAGGTACTTATCTACTCCCATCTGCATCAATAACTTTATCTTGAGGACTCAGAGCGATGGGATTCTTCTCAGCTTTCCTTGATTTGATTGGCGGCAGTGCAAGAGTAAGTCGTCTACCGTAATGAACGCTCATGTTTGGGATACGGTAGAATTGTTACTGAGGTGTACCGTATTCTTCAGGGCAATAAGGACAAGAAAGATAAAGGAACGGGAACAAAAGAAGAAACGAAGAGAAGGAAAGAAAAGGAGAAAGAGAAGGAGAAGAGAAGAGAACCGGAGCCAGCAAAAGGATCATCAGAAGCCAAGGCTACCTCCAATTCAACATCCAGGACAACTTCAATCGATGTGTGTGGTTGAGGGGTTACGGTAGTCTACATGAGTTGTTACAGAGATAGTACTCAAGAAGTATGCGTTAGATACGGTAGTTCGACTGGAATATTGTATCTAGATAGTCAGACTGAGATACGGTATCGCAGCTCCGTGGTCCACAGCCCAAATCGGATGTAATCGAAGAGACCTCGGCGATGGCACAATCGGATGATCCGGATGATGTGAGATCAAAGATCAAAGATCAGATTATGAACACTTGATTTCAGCCGAAGAGTTGGGACTACGACGACATCGACGAGGCAAAGTAAGGGAAGAAAGAGTGAAGAGATCAAAGATCAACTAATTACAGGCCAACCTTCGGTCAGAAGATAAAGGACATGGCCGACAAGAGCGGTGAAATAGATAAATATGGAAAGTCAAAGATCAATTTTGTATTTCAGTCCGTCGAGTTCGACGAATATCATCGGGGAATGATTCGATGGCATCGAGACCAATCAAAGAGGTGGGAACAATGGAGAGGTTATTGAGTATTGAGGAATGATTGCAGAAAACGTTGGATCGGTTCATGGAGCGAGTAAAAGCTCGACAGGAGAAAAGGGTCAAATCGGTGAGATGAATGAAAGAAACAACTGGACAGATCTTAAATTGCAGGCTGAGAGAATAGTGCACGAGTCTGAATGCGTATTCCCCGAGTCGGCCGATGTTGTGAGGTAATCAATCGATTGAAGAGGGACGAATACCGTATCCTACCGTATTCCAGGGCTGAATCGATTATAGCACATAAGGCTGTTGGAAGTAGAGAAACAAGCGAGAAGAGTAGTCGAAGGAAGGATGAAAATAGTGAGAAGAGTACGAGAAGAAAGGAAGAAGGGAAGAGTCCATCAAGAGAAAAGATAGATGGAAAGAGTCCATCAAGAGAAAAGATAGATGGAAAGAGTCCATCAAGAGAAATGATAGAAGGAAAGAGTCCATCAAGAGAAAAGATTGAAGAAACTTCGAAAAGGAAGACTAAGAGTCCATCAAGAGAAAAGGAAGATGAAACCTCCAAGAGGAAGAGTAAGAGTCCTAAGAAGAAAGAAAAGAAGGAAAAGAAGGAAAAAGAGAAGAAGGAAAAGAAAGAGAAGAAGAAGAAAGAATCGTTAGTTGATCTTTGATCTTTGATTGATTAAAGAAGGAGTAAACTTAATATTTTCGGGGGGTATCTGACGTCATAGGTCGATAGTTTCCGTAAACCACATTCCGAATTTGAACTCTAGCTCAAGTTTGAACTGAGTTCCACGCGAGCAAAGTTTCTACAGTGCACAGGCAAAATCAAGATGCGCGTTGCAAAGGGAAGGGATCTAGGTCAAGATGTAGAGGAGATGGGAAGAGACGGGAGAGGAGCGAAATACTCTCGCGTCTTCCCCACCGTACTTTCCCCTGATTGCACAGGGGATCTGCTTCCCAGAAATTGGAGTTTACGCCTTCTTTAACACATTTATTCATTGTAGAACCGAATCGACTCGTTCTTCTCGATCAGATAAATCGGAGAAATCATCAAGAAGAGCGAAACCATCGCCTCTCAAACAGATTCAGAAGGTTAATTAATCGATTATCATTCGTCTACCGTATCCCATTGTTATAGATCTTCCCTGATCTATCGAAGTCTGGTCGGGAAAAGAGAAGAGAGAAGAAAGAGTTGAAGAAGAAGGAGAAGGAGGAGGTTCGATGGAAGAATCAATTGAATGAATGATTCTATTTCAGACACTTCGTCGAAAGAATCGAGAAAAGAATTTATTCGTGAATGGGAGGCCGTTCTGGGTGACTGCAGGAAGGATGTCGGCTGAGGAGAAGGTACTGTACGAGACTCATCCTTCGACCATAAAGATCAAAGATCAATCCTTCATATTCAGGCAGAAATGACACAAGACGATCTTCCCCTCAATGCTGCAATCATCCTCGAAGTTCGAAAAGGAAATATTGATCTTCCTGTTCTAACGGATAAACTGTGAGTACGGTAGAATATGGGATCTTACAGTACCTACAGTACAGTTAGAAGCAGCACTTTGTCATTGATGAGTGTGTATTGCTCAGAATCAAATTCGATCCATACGCTCCTCTGGAAGTGTTAAAGGGTCGTGATGAGACGCTCTTCAATCACAAGATGCTATTCGCCAATACGATTAGATCAATGATCAATTCGGCCGGTTTGTTGAAAGGAAGAATGAATGGCAGATATCGTTGTCTTTCAGATTACATTTCAACTGAGGGAACGACGGGAGAAACTGCAACAGGAGAGACTCCTCGTCGAGTGAAACGGCCTGAGTTCAAGGCTCATCCCACCTTCTTCTTCAGGTGAGTTACCGTATACCGTATCCAGTCTACAGTATCCCCTATTGAAGCTACGATCGATCGAATCCGGAGAAGATGCAGAAAGAAGAATTCGAATGGAAAGGATTGGGAGTGGCATAGAAAGAACACGAGATACGACACAATACGAAGCATATTCCGATGGACTACACTAATCATCATTGATAAACAAGAGTTTTGTCTATTCAAATGGCACTGACATCGTATTTTTCGTAGATGATATCTGTCAAATGTGTAATACAAACCAAGATAAGACTACGAACATTATTACACGGGTTATCTTCATGCAGTGAAGGCAATGACATGGTGAAAATGGCGCCATACATTCCATCCCTGCTCCTTGGTAGGTACAATCAAACCGTAAGAATGTGAACTTTTCCTATTTCGGAAACTCCTAGGAAAATTTCACTATCTTCCAGTTTCCTAGTGTTAGTTTCTCTTTTCAAGTTTCTAACTACTATCTAGATACTTGTAGGGTGTATCTACGTTGAAGAGTCGGCTTCTATCAGAGTCATCACAAAAATTTCTTATTGACGATATCAGTCGCAAACGATAAATTCAATCAAATACTTATTGAAATAGTGAAACAACAAGGGACTGAAACAGATGTCAGAATGTGTCAGAAGAAGATGTCAGAAAAGAGCAACATCGTTAAAAAGAGATGACCTTGACTGTGAGCAAATAAGGTATATTATCGTGCGTTTCAAAAGCTCAGCAAACTCAATGTGCTGGTTAGCGTATTGATTGCCTGGAAGAGAGAGACAGGGGAAGGAAGGGGGGGGGGAGGAGGACACCCCCCCCCCCTTCCGTCTACCGCCTCCTCCCGGCCTCTTCATCCCTCCTCCCTCCACTCAGTTCGTCAAAGGTCAACTACGCGTGCAATGGGAAATATTCTCACGATAAGAAGCACTGTTGAATGATGAAGGAGACGAATCAAAGGATTATCACAAGAAAATAAAGCAACGGAATTATCGGTAGAAATCATTAAAAAACTTCATTGGAGCTATATTTCACAGTCTAATACATCGAAATCGTAATCTAGACTTCTTAATACCTAGTTAATGGAACCACTGAATCTATCTACAGTATCTCATTGTGTTCAACGTATCGATAGACTCAATGCATAGATATTCTTCCTTTGTGTCTAGACTAGTCATGCGATGCTTCATCCAAAACGTGCATAAATATCAATAATTTCGGCGATTTCATCGTATCGAATCGACTAGTCAGACAGGCATTGTCCCTATTCTTCATTCTTCTTCTTCTTCTACCATTTCTTCTTATCAGCACCGAATGCATCCCCTCCCACTGCAGCAAGTGTCTGGTAGTTCGGATCGTGAGTCCCTGCAATGATTGGTCGTTTTCGAAAGCTGTCAAAACTGAGCCATGACCGGAGAGTATTGAAGAGTACAATTCTTCAATTATCTCTTCACCCCACTCTTCACTATTCCCTCCTCACCAGCAACGGCAGCCTTGTTAGCAGGTGCTGCGGGTTTTCCCGCCCCTCCTGCCGCCTTCTTATCCGCTCCAAATGCATCCCCGCCCACTGCAGCAAGCGTCTGGTAGTTAGGATCGTGTGTCGCTGCAAAGGTTACGGTAATGTTGAAGATGCGTCGAGCTACCGTAATCTACAATACCTGCGACGGCGTTCTTATTAACAGGAGCAGCGGGTTTTCCTCCAGTAGGGGCGAATGCTCCTGGTGCTTTCTTCTTATCTGCACCGAATGCATCTCCTCCCACTGCAGCAAGTGTTTGGTAGTTGGGATCATGAGTACCTGAAGGATTACGGTAGGCTGGGATACTGTAGGTTACGGTAGCTATTACCAGCAACGGCAGCCTTATTGACGGGAGCGAGTGGTTTTCCTCCTCCACCTCCTCCTGCAACTTTCTTATCCGCTCCGAATGCATCCCCGCCAACAGCAGCGAGTGTCTGATAGTTCGGATCGTGAGTTCCTGAATAGATGATACGGTAGATCGATATACTGCACTCCTACAGTACCTGCGACGGCTCCCTGTGCAGCAGGAGCTTTGGGACCCGCCCCTCCTCCTCCAGCGACTTTCTTGTCTGCACCGAAGGCATCTCCACCGACTGCAGCAAGGGTCTGAGAAGATTACGGTAAGTTGGGTACGGTAGCTACAGTATGCCTGATAGTTCGGATCGTGCGTGCCGGCTATTCCTCCAGCAGCCGGAGCCTTCGGTCCGCCTGGAATACAATCAGTTATCGATAGACAATTGGAGGCATACGGTACCTCCTCCTCCTGCTCCTGCTCCTCCAACCTTCTTATCAGCACCAAAAGCATCTCCACCCACAGCAGCAAGGGTCTGGTAGTTGGGATCATGGGTACCAGCCATTCCCCCGGCCGCCGGAGCCTTCGGTCCACCTGGATTGCGGTGGTTCAGTTATCGATAACTGGCGACAGCTACAGTACCTCCACCACCTCCTCCTCCAACCTTCTTGTCTGCTCCAAAAGCATCTCCTCCAACAGCAGCGAGTGTCTGAATTGGGACCGGTGAGTCGGTTTATGATGACTACCGTAACCTGATAGTTGGGGTCATGAGTACCAGCCATTCCTCCAGCTGCAGGGGCCTTTGGTGCTCCTCCTGGAGTACGGTAATTATCAATCAATCGATAACTGACTATCGTATACCTCCTGCTCCTCCTTGCTTCTTATCCGCTCCGAATGCATCTCCGCCAACTGCTGCCAGTGTCTGAATACTATAGGATGAGATACGGTATTCAATGACTACCGTACCTGATAATTGGGATCATGAGTACCAGCCATTCCTCCTGCAGCGGGTGGTTTCGGTGCTGATGGTCCCGCACCTCCACCCCCATTCTTGTCTTGACCAAACACATTCTGACCCTCCTTCACTGCTGCCAGAGTCTGACAAAGATCAAAGATCAACATCAATCTCAGTCGGTCTCCCATCCATCATCGTACCTGGTAATTGGGATCATAAGTATCAGCAATTCCTCCAGCAGCAGGAGCCTTCGGTCCTCCAGGAGGCACTGCTGGTGGTTTCTTATCGGGTGCCGCCCCTCCCTTCGGCTTCTTTGGTTCAGAATCAAGAGTGGCCGGAGATTGAGAATCCTTGTTCGACGGTTTGCCCGAGGCCTTACTGCGTTTCGAAGACTTCTTGCTGCCCGATCCTCCGGTCTCAAGAGATCAAAGATCAACCCTGAGATTAGAGATCAAAGATCAACCCTGAGATTAGAGATCAAAGATCAACCCTGAGATTAGAGATCAAAGATCAAGTACCACATCATCATCATCAGCTAGATCGGCATTGCCTGCCTTGGTTCCCTTCTTGCCCGCACAACCAGAGATGAGAAGGGGAAGAGCTGCAACTGATGCAGCGAGAGAAGAGAAGAGTAACTAAAGAGAGGAGAAGATACGGTAGGGAAGAATACGGTAGAATGATACCTTCCAGAGTAGATCATCCATTGTGGAATGGAAGGAGTGAAGGCGACTGTTCGTTGAGAAGGAAAGAGATGGAAATGAGGGGAGAAATGAAGGAAGGGGGGTGATGGGAATAATTTAATCGAATTTAGATGACATTGGAGAAATAAGAAAATTTGCAAAAGTAATATCAGTAGAAAGAAAGGGAATCTGATCATTTGAGGAGAATCTGTCAGGTATTGCACGCGAGACTCTGCCTCCTTTTCTCCAACTCTCCCCATGTTTCTACCCCGTCGTGACTAGAGTATACAATGCCTATGAGAGGGCGCCTTTCCCTCTCCTCTTCGGTTTTAACCCAGTATCTCAAGGTACGCTTGGGCATCTGACCAGATATTCTCTGTGTTAGAGAACCAACAGTTTTTGGGCAGCACTGAAGGGGGTTCTCCCGAGTGCAATAAGTTGAATTCAATTTCTTCGGATTTTAATATTTTGTTGTTTCTGTTCGGATGCGTTATTTTTTCTTTTATTTCTTTCACCATCAGATCAGATTTTTTTACCATAGAGCACGTTCAAAATTTTGCTGTACATACATAACTGTGACAATAAGTAACTGCCCCTTTCTATCTTTAATAAAATCATTTCTCGATTCTCACAATGAATACACTTATTAGAATCGCTATGAAGTTGGAACATACCTCGTAATACAGATATCAGAGGTATTTCAGATTTATTACATCATTGCTTAATATTGATATCTACAGTATGAGTATTAAGTGGACTCGATGGGGATACTCTACACGCAGTCTCCACTCCACTCGTACGCAATAAATAAATGACTAATCATAGAGAAAAATAAGGTGAACAAACACGACTAACAAGAGAGAGTACAACATGTGAGGTCATCATATAATTCAAACTATTCATTCTACCGTAATATGTGCCTTATCGATCCATCTACTTGTAGAACTTCTCTCCACTCTTCGCGTATTGAGCGAGAAGATTGCAAGGCTTGAACGCGATACCGTACTCGGCAGCATATCTGCAAACCAATCAATATTCACTGTGATACCGTATCCATCAGCATCTTTCGCGGGAAGATATCGTACCTGTTCATGTCAGCATTGAGTTTGTCAGCTCCATAGAGATCGACGAATCGGAAGGGACCACCCCAGAATGGAGGGAATCCAAGACCGAAGACAGAGGCGATGTCTCCATCGGATGGAGTGGCAATGATTCCTTCTTCGAGACACATAACTGCTTCATTCACGAATCGAGAGACGATACGCAATTGCTGATCCGACTTAGATGAACTGAAACAACAAACGATATATTAGGGGAAATATGAACGGATACGATTTTCATGGGTTTCGTGTCTACAATATTTTAAATAGATTTCGAGCAAGTTGGAATCACTGTCAGACATAAATCGAATGTGTTTCAACCCAGATCAATCTCATGGAAAAGAGTGATGAGGGAAAGAAGTAAATAAAAGGGCTGTAATCAACATACACGGATGCCTTGGGAGTCAGCTTGTACTTCTGAAGAATCTTCATCGACTCCTCGTTTGCCTGCAACAAACGAATACAATATTTTCACATTAAAATATAAATAAAATGCAAGGTGCTCGCCTTCTTCTCTCCCTTCTTTCCACTGCCATACACGAAGATTCCCTTGCCAGTCTTGCGGCCCTGCAAACAATCAATTCATATTTTGTTTATCCCACATGTTCCATCATATTCTCATCAATTCGTTCACCTTGAATCCAGCATCGATCATTTCCTTGAGTAGTCCATCAGCTCCCTTCATTCTCTCTCCGAATGACTGCCCGAGGAACGTGGCCACATGAGCGGCAACGTCGATTCCAACCTGCAATCCGGATAAGTTACGTCTCAATCCTTGAGGTGGTACACCCCCTCCCGTTGAATGCATCTCTCTTATACCTCATCAGCGAGAGTGGCAGCTCCGACAGGCCATCCATACTGCTTCGTGAGCTTGTCCAACTCAGCGGGTGCCACTCCCTCTTGCATCAATCGAACCACTTCGGCCATCATGGGACCGAGACAACGGACGGTGAAGAAACCGGGGCAATCCTGAGAGAGGCAGACATTAGTTATCCTATTCTATCTTCTACGTTTCTCATTTGTGTCAGACACAAAACCACATTTATAAACTACCATTTTCACTTAAAAGTAGTTTATACCTTAACGACGACGACGAGTTTGCCCTGTTTGAGTCCGACAGCAGTGGCAGTAGCGAGTGCTTCCTTACTCGTTCCCGTGTGAGTAATGATCTCCAGCAACTGCATCTTATCCACAGGAGAGAAGTAGTGCATACCAACGATCTGATGGAGGAAGAGATGATTGCCAGGCCAACCTTCATTAGAGTTGAAAATAATTATAAAACAAAAACAAATGGTAACTTTGGAAACATCATCGTATAGATAGTGTTAGTACTTTCTAACGCCAGTGAAACCATGAAACTACTGGTCGAAATCTCATGTGTGGAGGGGAATTCTCACCTGTTCGGGGTTCTTGGATCCCTTAGCGATCTCAGCGATGGGAAGGGCGGAGGTATTGGAGGCTATGATCGTACCCTGAAGGGAGAAAGGTCAGGGGGTAAGGGGAAGAGTAGAGAGATCAAAGATCAACTCACAGGTCGGACGACGCTCTCAATCTGTTGGATGACCTTGTGCTTGATTCCGATATCCTCGAAGACGGCCTCGATAACGAGATCCGAATTGGCAATGTCGGAGTACTTCGTCGTGGGAATCAGGTTAGACAGGAATCTGATATACAAATATGTTGTACCCATTTTTATAATTTGATAAATAGCGAATATCACAATCAGAAAGATAGCAATAAGGCCGAATGTAGTATGGATACAAACCTCTCCTTCTCAAGAAGTGAGATTCTCTTCTTCTTGTGTCTTCCATTCAATTGGCTCGTAATCTGTCCCACTCCTCTCTCCGCTCCTGCCTCACTCATATCCAACATCACCGATCGATAGCCCTTGTCGATAGATACGTTCACGATACCTGTCAACACGAATACTTAGTTGACTATTACCTCATACTTACTAAACAAAACTATTTGTATTGGTGACGTTTATGGTTGAAAGGGTGAATATGATGATATCATACCTGCTCCCATGAGTCCAGCTCCGATGACTGCAATCTCCTTCACTTCCTTTCCTTGTCCAAACTTATTCTTCTTACACTCGGTCGATCCATGGAACAATCCCATGAGGGCAGCCGTCTCACTACGCTTACACAGCTCACCGAACGCCTATTAATCAATCCATTAGAATAGTGCTCGATAGGACGATACTACATTGTCCACCGTATCCTCCCTCCCCCTTCTCACCTTGCTCTCGTGTTGGAGTCCCTTCTCGTGTCCCTCAACAAGTCCAGTTCTCACCACTTCCAGAATCTTGAGGGGAGCGGGGTAGTTGCCCATCGTCATCTTCATCACCTGAATCACAACCATTAAGATTCATCGTTTATAATTTACAAGCAATGAATCGCACAGCATTTAAAAAAAGATTTCTTCACTTTCGTGAGACACACTTTCTCGGATAACAATCAGATGATTGATTCATAATCTAACCTTATCTCTAGCCATCTTGAGAATGGCTCTATCGAGTACGAAAGAGTTCTTGGTGACTGCTTCAGTTGCCTTCTCCATGTATCCCTTCTCCTTCTTTGCCTTCAGTTTACCCGATGCGAGATCACGAGCCGTCTCGATCGCAACCTGCAATCGATATTAGTCAGGATACGGTATCCACAATCAATAATCCGCTAATCGATACCGTACTCACCTTCTCGAGGTACTCATGTGTCATCTCAGCGGCCGGCTTCAATCCATCTCCGAGGGGCTGCACCACCTACAGACAATACTTTCGTGTATGAGTGGCAACATCAAATTGCCTACCTGATTGACGAGTCCCATCTTCTTTGCCTTATCTGCCTTCACTTTCTTGCCCGTGAGCATCATATCGAGTGCATTGGGAACGGAGACCAACTTGGGAAGACGAACTGTTCCTCCCGCGCCAGGGAGAAGACCCAGCATCACCTATATCAACTTCATTATACCTTTTAAAATCTCGCATCATTCAATTCATCTCCTTTTATTCGAACCAAATCGTATTGAACCTTTTTTCGACCTGAATGATCCCTTTTCATCCCAAATAGTTCACCTCAGGGAGTGCCAGTTGTGTCTTCTTATCAGCAACGGCAATTCTGTAGTGGCAGGCCATGGCCAATTCCAATCCTCCTCCCATACACGATCCCATCACAGCAGCCACCACTGGCTTCTTCAATTGCTCCAACTTGTCGAACTGCTGCTGACCGTCTCTGCAATGGTAATCAGATGGTGAATGGGTGCACATTCCTCATTACCTGCTCAATTTAGCAGCTTCCTCTGCAGTCTTGGCCTTCTTGAGCATGCCTATATCTGCTCCTGCCACGAATGAATTCGGCTTGCCAGACATGAGAACGACGGCCTTCACAGAATCGTCCCTTTCAACCTGAGAATGAAGGAGATATCAGTCTGCGGAGAAAAGGAAGAAAATCGAGAAAATTAACCGGGAAAATATCGGCAACAGATCAACAAACAATCAGTATTTGCAACAACAATCAACACCATTTCATTCCCATTGTTACCTGCTCAATGGCGGATTTGAGGTCGGCTGAGAGTGTCTCATTCAGAGTGTTCTCCTGAAAGAACAATCGTTTGTGAAGAAAGCTAACCAATGAAAAGAATATCACTTGATTTCATAATCGTAAACAAGTCGATACCTTTGCCCCTGGGAGATTCATCTTGAGCACGGCGACATCTCCCTTTCGCTCCACGGCTACTGAGCCTCAAAAGATCATAATTAGTGACTAATTAATTAATTCCAATCGATCTTACCGGCAGAAAGCGGCGAAGACATGGCGATATGCCTAGAGAAGGGAGTAGCGAGATCTAAATATATGAAAGATTGAATAGGATGATATATTGGATAAGAGATGAATGTCCTCACGTGAAACACGGCATTGGGAGAGTCTGCTCAGCATGGTTGGTACCCTGAAGAGAAAATAATTTGGAGTATTGCACAGTAAGAAAAAAGTGAGCGATAACAAATGTGTGCACAACAGAGGACGACAAGTAATCAATGTAATAGGGTCGACTTTCAATAAATATTCAAGCAGAGATCAGAATCGCGATTAGAAACATTTAGAAGCTGAGGGGGAAGTACAGGGACCATGATGTGACACTATCAGATCGACGGATGAGAAAGGTGAGAGAGCGTGCGGGAGCGAGAGGATGTGGGGGGCAAAGTACAAAGTACACCAATGTGCGCCCTCGTTTCCCTGCATCACATCGAGGGTCGGAGTACAGTCATACTTTACTCGACTCAGTGAGGCTTGCCTATACTATGATCTACGACAGTTTAGACCGTTTTTACAATAATTGAGGCCTTTTCGAGTTGATTCCTTGAGCGGATCTTAGCTGTAAACACGATGAACACGACAACGCCTTCAAATGATTAACTGAGAACGTGCAATCAACCACTAGACAAGAATAAACACTGAAAATTGAACACGAAGAAATTTGAATGAAACTGGCAAAGTTAGAAAACCACGCTAACACCGATGGTGTCATTTTATCACACAACCAAAATTTCACCAATGTTGCAGATTACAAAAAAAATTTCAAAGATTATTTGTGACAAGAATCCTCATTTTTCCCAAAATTTTCTTATCTGAATGTACCTTCGGATTAAGGTTTATCGACAGACAGCATATTTATTGATCGTTAGCAGACAACTGGAATTTGGCATTCCAAACTGACCTAATAGACCAGACAACTGATCTAAGAAGAGGAAGAACGAATAATTCGTGAGCATACTGTATTTATCAGGCAATCACAGAAAATGTGAACAACTCGTAGATTAAATAAATATGTAGAATTGAGATGTAGATACACTCTCAATGAGATCTATTATCATCAACTAGCATACACGTAACTCCTGCACCGATCATAATGCATCCAAGGAGAGACTTGGCAGTGAGTTTCTCTCCCAGCATCGATCCGACTACGGTAGTCACAACGAGTTGGAGGGAATTGACAAGTGGAACGACGACTGAGATGGGATACGCTGCAGAAACAGCAACGAAGAGGATCTGAGAGAGTTTGGTAGATAAAGGGATGAAGGTGAAGAAGAGACTTACAGATGCAGATTGATTGATGGCTAGAGGGACGAAGACTCTCCAATTGAGAATGAGATTGAGAAGTTGAATGAGTGGACGAAGAAGTGGATGGACATTAGATGCTGAACAAATCGATGTTCTCAGTATTCAGCGAAAAAAATGAGCAATTGGAATTCTGTTAAATTGACTCGGATAAGCGTTCTAGACTCACAGAAGAAGGAAGGGGAGCTCTCGCTGTTCTTCACACCACGTCGAAGAAAGGGATTGGTCGCTCCCCAGGCGACTGCAACCAACAACGCCGGCCAGAGAGAATAAATATTCGAACTTGTCGACCCGGACATCTTCTAGAAGTAATAAATTCACTGCCAAAATCAATAATATTTTTAAAACTGAATAAATAAAAAACATTAAATAAATTGGTCCGTTGAAGTTCCCGACCGTAAAAATTGCGCACTGGATGGTTGGACTTTCCGGCTTAGCCAACGGCTCTCCTGGATTTTCATCGCTGCACTTTCACTCTCTTTCTGGATCGTTTTTACCGCATTGATTGCCTCTACGCGTAGCTCTATATGTTCATTACTTGCTAACCCATGCTGTTCAACCTTTTCTTGCTTATTTCAATGCCTTATCTTGAGTATGCAATTCCAGAGCACTTAATCTACTTTTTCCTTCGTCGTAAAGATGGAGGGGATGCCTCGGTTTCCCATGTTTGCTCCTGACTTCAAGCAGGGCTGCAATACATTAGAGGAAAATGGATTCCAAGATAAAATTTTTAAAGTAAGTCATTCTATTTCATTTCATAACACGTGCCTGGCCGGTTCTTTGACCTTTCAACTTGTTTCAGTACATTCGATCACACTATGGACAAGATCCAGATGAATTCGTGGCTGATATGGAGGAATTCAATAAGATTAGAACTGTGAGTCACACAGTGATGAATTGATCAATCGAACGCAAACTTTTTTTTAGTACTGTCTCCTTCCTTTCCCTTCAGAGGAGCTCATTCCTATTATTAAGCGGTATTATGCTCAGGTATCTTTTATCTTTCATGCTCCTCTAATATCAACCTTCTTTCAAGTTGCTCCTTCTGTCTAATCAATTTCCACTTGACGGAAAGCACCCCGATCTCACTTGTGAATGGCAGTGGTTCGTTGAACGTATTGTGATATCTCCAATTTTTGTGATTCGTAGGTCCGACCGATTACACGATCCAAATAACGTCCTAATCCTCACTGATGCACAGTTCGAATTGTGCAATCTCCTCTATAATCTGGCATGTATTCATGCACAGATTGGATCAGAGTTGCCGAGAGATACGGACGAGGTACTTATTATTACTTTAGTAGATGCAGTAGTAGTTGGTCGGTGACTAAATCAATATATCTTTCTTTCTTAGGGAATCAAGAAGGCATTCACTCACTTTGGATATGCAGCGTATCCTCTGCAAGTACTGAGAGACGAAATGAATGCATCCAGGTTAGTTTTGAGTTGATGATTCGCTTATACTTCTTTTACTGTCTACTTATTATCTGATATACTTCAGATTTCCGACTCTCGATTTCGACCGAGACACAATCTCCCTCTACCTCAATATTCTCATGGTTAGTTTTTTTGCAAAAAGAATTTATTGAACGATAATGAAAAAAATAGTGAAACGCCAAATTTCCCTCTCACTAACTCCACTCCATCCAGGGTCAAGCACAAGAGTGTATGGTAGAGAAGGCACTGGTTGAGTCGAGGAAACCACTCGTCATAGCCAGACTCACCTCCCATCTATACGTAATACATTTACTCTTTTTTATTTCTATCAATTAATTATCTTGCGATAATTCCGTAATTTGTGCAGGATATCTACAGTAAATGCGCGGAACATCTCGTACACGGACCACTTGGGGATGTGATGAATGCAGGGAAATACAAGGTAAGAATGAAGAACAAGATTATTCATATGGATCTGAATTGATTGTTCGATACGGTATCGTAATCTCCTCATATTCGTTCGTTTCAGGAATGGGTTCGAATGTGCACGATCAAGTCGAGTGTTTATGGGGCTATATCGATGCTATACCAGGGAATGGAAGCTGAGGAGAACAAGAAATATGGAGAGAGGTACGGTATTCAACTCTCAATCACGATCAAGTTGCTTTTGACTATTTCTTACATGCTAGGTGATATTTATACACGAATCTATGAAGCAATTAACACCCCATGCAAAATATATTTGTCCATTCCAGGGTTGGATTCTACGACGCAGCAATGCAGCACATCACAACAGCTCGTACTCTGTGTGCGAAGGAGACGAGAAGGGCGTATCTCGAGACTGTCGCATTCGTTGATGATGTCATCGTATTCAAGTTGGTTACATTCTGGTTAATTAGTTCAAGTAGCAAATAAACTATGTAAAGCATAGGTCGAAAACTGCTCCCGAATCGACCTAAGCATGCCACATTTTTAGGCCAATTTGAACAAAAATTAGAGAAAAGCATACCACCGATCGACAAAATCGGAAGATTTTTCACGAAACCTTGCTACAGCAAGTGCAGCAGCCATCAACATTTGTAATAGCATACCACATTCTGGGTTTCAGGACCTGAGCATTTTACCCCTGAAGGGGGGCATATATTTATCAATTATTCGTAGATGTGAGATAATAGAATATTGTAGGAGTCAAGACGCGAAGAAGGAGAATGATTTCATCTATCATGCGAAGATTCCAAAGCCAGAAGAGATTACGATGGCTGAGGTACTGTGTATCACATTGTCATTCTGTTATTTAGTGTTCCATTTAGCCACTCGCAATGGCGTGTGCATACAGTTTCAATGCACTGGACCCGACTGTGGCAGGTACGCTATCTGGAAGGGTACGGTAATAATATTATCTGTGCAGGAGCCCCACTATTCAACGGTCTCGTTCCTCCTTCCGTAGTGAAAGCTTGTTCTGAATACGATGAGAAGAAGGCTGAATTGAAGAGGAGTGTACTGGAGAAGGTCGAGGCGTATGATGTAGAGTTGATGTGAGTTCGGTAGACAAGGACTACATTGGTGAATCTATCTATTTGCAGGCAATTTGTGGATCGTCTTGATCTCACTCGAATGATCAAGATAATCAAGAATCCATATGGGACGAGAGTTGAAACGGATGTTAGTGAACATTTACAATTTATTCTTCGAATGTGTGTATTTTGTAGTTAATCACGCTTCTTTTCTTCTCTATAATTGTATGATTTCAGTCTCCAGCTGGTTTCTCTCTTCCCGAGGATCTTCTCTCATCCAATTCCTACTTCTCCATTCAGAATAGAGATGCTGTCCCTGAAGTACTCGAACAATTGAGAGGTATCAAATTAAATACATTAATTTTAGATGATTATTGCATCGTTTTAATACTTTTTCGCTGTTCTTACTTCAAGCTGACATTGAGTTATGACATATTAAAAATAAGCAAAAGTCTAACAATAAGTAAAAAATAAATATAATGTTGAGTGATCGGAGAGAAGGCGCGAGAGACGGATTCCCTGTTGACTGCACTCATCGTGAGATTGGATGCCATTCCTGTGGCTGATCTGGTGAGGGATACTGTAGTCGTTGAAGAACAGTATTACGGTAGTTAATCGATAGTTACTATATCGATTGCAGCCGAATGCGGAGGCAGCGGAGGGAGTGCGGGCGATCAAAGACGAATGTGCGAAACTGCTCGAAGCGAGTTCAAAGGCAAAGTCAGTAAAATTGAGTTATGATGATGAGATTAAAATTCACATTGGATTATTCAATGTCTTATTTCTTTCTTGATAATTTTTAGCAATTAATACTTTTTTTTTAGCAATTAATATTTCGTATATTAAAAAAAAATCGTATTTCAGAGGCTCAAACATGAATCTTCGTCTCGCTCTCGACGATAAGATGGAGGCGATTCATACACTCGGAATGAGTATCGAGGAACTTGTGAAGACACTCGCACCACAAGAAGTCAAGGATTACGGTAGGTATTGATTGATTAGAGATCATGAGGGCTACTGTAGATATTGATTTCCCCCATTGCAGCGTCGACTTCTGAAGGAGCGCGTATGCTGCAATTGGGAGAGAAAGTGGAAGAGATGAAGAGACAGAGGAAGAGTCTCATCGATAAAGTACACGAGGAATTCCAGTTAGTTTCCACTATCATTTTGATTTATCGTTGAATTGCAATTAGTCAGATAAATGGGCTATTTCTTAAGGAAGGACAACATCAACGGTAAACTTCTTATCGAGAGGGACACGAACCACACTGAATTATTCGAGAAGGAACTGAAGAAACACGATAATGTTAGTTCCATTTATACCCCTTGCAATTTTGGATGAAATTGAAATTGCTTGCTCACCTGCCGCTATCCCCTATCACACACCTGCCGTTATCCCCTATCACAGTGACAGGTGTCTCAACTAGCGCTCTTAGCCTCCTTCTCCCATGTGCAGCGGTGTCCGAGTGGTTAAGGAGATTGACTAGAAATCAATTGGGCTCTGCCCGCGTAGGTTCGAATCCTGCCCGCTGCGAAATCTTTTGCCACATTTTTATCTTGACTCCTTTCAGTTGCTGAACCTCCTCGAGCAGAATCTGTCTGCACAGCAGAGAATTCTACATGCTTTGCTGGAGGCAAATGCCGATTTCGCCGACCATGGAAAGGAATTGAGAGAACAAGCTGAGACGTAATATTGTCCATTCCGCTTGATCGAAACAGTGATATTTCAGGAGAAATATGCGAATGCTCGATCTCATTGCAGCTTCCGATGAGTATTTCCGAGTTATTGCTGAGGTTCGTTCTCTTTTGTTACCTCGAGGGTGAATGTAGTGGCGGGAAGATGCACAAAATGTTGTTTAAATGGCGCGCATGGACGTGTTTGCCCATTTGTAGGCACACGCGTGCTTTTATGAAATATGATTCAGGCTATGTGGCCTGTCTTAAATTTATACTCGATTTCTACCTCCCAGTATATTCCTAATTGCTAACTAATGATGTTTCTCTACAGCTGGAACAGGGTGATCTCTTCTACGGGAAATTGCAAGAACGAGCGAAGAAGATCAGTCAAGCTGTTGAGACGATTGAGAACACTTGTGAGTGAAATAGAGATTGATTAGATGAGTGATGAAGAAATAATTTGCATCATTGAATGGTTTCCTTGCAGTCTCCGAGTTCTTCAAGAAGCGTAACGAAGCGAAGGCATCCATGGAGAGAAAGGTGGGCATTTCAGAGGAATGCGGAACAGTGGTTTTTGTGGAGAAATTATCTTTGCCGTAATTGTCTTGTCCATCGGCCTCAGTATGGAGTCTGCTTTTCGTTTGATGTGAATACATGGTAGTGGCATGGGGACAATAGAGAGAGAGAGAGAGAGGTATATCAGGAATAAAACGCGTGGATTAATAGTATTATTCTCCCTTTTGCAGCGTGCGGACGAGCGTGCAGCATTGGATGCTCAAGCAGCTCTCGATGATTTCTCTATGCCTTCCTTCCCTTCTCTTTCTACTCCCATTGTACCCCCACAAGGAGGAGGAGGAGTATCGAGGAGGAATCCAGGTACATTTATAACTGTATTATCAAATTTCGAGACCGTGTGTGCCCAATATGTGTTATCATAACGTTCATCTGTCGATATCACTTGATAGACGGGTATACTTGTCCCTCTTCTTATCACTAACTAACCCTCGTCTCTCTTTCAGATGGCGGTTCTCGTCGTCGATTGGGTGATTACATGTCCTTCTACAGGGATAAGATGACAGGAGGAGTAGGAGGAGGGAGTCTTCCTCCTCCTTCAACTGCTGCTCTTCCCTTTCCTCCTCCATCTACTCATCATTTATCTCATCCTCCATATCTTCATTCTCATCATCCCGTTCATCCTGGTCCTCCTCTTCCTTCTCTCTCTATTCCTCATCCTCCTCCTCCCTCTGCTGCTCCTCCATCAGTCTATGCAGAGAGTAGTGGAGCCCCTTCCCCCGCCCCTTCGACCGTATCCAATTTCTCATACGCTCCTTCTCCCTCTGCAGTAGCTGCGCCCTTCGTGCCTCCTCAGGTTCCGCCCACTTTGCAGCAGCGACCCCTGCAACCTCCATACCAGATGCAGCCACAGCAGCACGGATTCCCGAGATTCGGTCCGGGTCCCGGTCCAGCCTACGGGTACGAACAACAGCAGCCTCAGCCACCACAGGGATATGGTGGTCAGGCCCCTGCTGGCACGATGCCAAACCAAGCCCCCTACGCGCCCCCTCCTACCAGTCAGTCGCAGCCTCAACAGCATGGATTCCCTCCGGTGAATGACACAAGCTCCGCCCATTACATTCCTCCTCCCACTCAGCAGCAACAACCATCCATGGGAGGACCTCCCTCTGTCTACATCCCTCCTCCTACTAGTCAATCGAGACCACCCACGATGACCCCACCTCCTATCGTATCCCAACCATCCCCTCCTGTGAATACAGTACCCTCGACTACCGTACCTCCTCCTCCTGCTCCTACTCAGCAGTATTTCTCCCCTGCTCCTCCTCAGTTTCCTCCGACGTCTTCCTATGGGCAATTCGCTCCGATCTCTGCAGCAGCTGCAGCCAGTCCCTTCGCAGCTCCTTCCCTTCCTCCAATGGCCGCTTCCTCATGGCTGCAAGGAGGAACGACAGCTGCAGCATCTGCAGCACGACCGTACGGAGGAGGACAATCCACCGTACAGCAGCCACAGGTGAGAAGACGGATGTGGGAAATGGTGAAATTAGTATACTTGTAGGCTCCGCACCCTCCGATGCAGCAGCAGCAGCCGCCGCCGCAGCAACGACCGACGACGCAGAATGGGGTAAGTGAAGAGAGGGGAAGGAAGTGATGTAAACGAAAGAGATCTCTTCGTTTAAGGTTTTAATTCGAAAGAATGGCAACGATGATAATATTTTCAGCCATCCCCTCAGCCCATTCCCCCTCCTGCAGCAGCTGCAGCTAAACTGCCCTCATTGGCCGATCTAGGAGCACAGCTGAAGGCTGCCTCGACGCAGCCAATGCAGCAGCAGCCAGGTGCATCTCCCTGGCACAGAGGAGTAGGTGGACCAATGGGATATGGAGGAGGAGCTCCCACCACACAGGTGAGACAGCCACTTCAATTGGTGATTTGGACAGACTTTGGAAGAGGTTGAATTGACGTCGAGTTATTTGATTGCAGCCCTCTCCATGGATGCAGCAACAGCAGTTCCATCCTGCAGCAGCCCCGCCCACCTCCCAGTACGCCCCGCCTCCGACCGTGCAGCAGCAGCACCCACCACCACCACCTGCTGCAGTAGTGCCTCGACCCGTGCAGCAAGTACAGCAACCGATGCCTCCTCCTCAGCCGTCGAGGAATGAGACCATTGTGAGTACAGTAGATGATATACAGGTAGATGACGTCTTCTCTCATTGTCAGGATCTACTCTCGGATCTCTTCTCCTCTGCTCCAGTGGGACCCGCGCCTCTCCTCCCAACGGGAGTAACCAAGGAGAATCAGGGTACGGTAGTATTAATTGATTTGTGGTGTGCTCACCGTATCACCGCTCGATAAGAGTAGTAATCGTCGATTTCAGTGCACACGACGCAGGCTCCGTCGTCCTCTCCGGCTCCCTCCACTCCATCAGTGATGGGTAGCGTATCGATGGATACAGTATCAGGAGGAGTATCGACTGCAGTGGTCAGACCGGCTGCTGCTGTGATGCCTATGCAACAGACGAGTACACCATCAACGATGACGATGGGAGGAGGAGAGGATCAGGTGGGGGAGAGAAGAGATGGGGAGTGGGATTGGAGTGATTCATTCCAGATGCTGTCCATCTCTGGTGCCACTTCAGTAGAATATGCACCAGTGGCAATGAATGGAGCGAGTGGAGAGGGCAAGGAGAGACAGGTATGGAATTGTGTTTGCACTAGAGAAGCATAAGATAAATGTAAAACGGCGTTTGAAACGTCAGCCAATAATAGAGCATAAACTAATACTGTTGAATGAATTGGATTAGTGTTTCTTGCAGTGTGATGGTTCGACCTCCCTGACATCTCTCCTGAATGCATCAACATTCTCCATTGGAGAAGGAGATGCGGGTCGATTGGCAAAGAAGCAATTACACGCTGCAATCAGAGGAGAGGGAGCACCACCCACTCTTGATCCTAATGATCCACTCAATCAACTTGATCCATTCTGGAAGACCAAGTGAGAGTAGGATGGATTACGGTATCTACTCGTGTTTATTGCTCCCATTGTAAGAAGAAAGAAAATTATATTGAAAGTATTTTGGATGTATTTATTGTATTTATGAAATCGATGTGACATAGTATACTTCGCATATTCCGAACCCCCACAATATGTGTGATCCCACTTTCATTGGTGTTATACTGTAGAAATGATTCCTTTTTCCTCCAGTAGTCGATTCTATTCCATTTCGTAATCTATACTCAACGAGTTATTTACTAATGTTGCCTCCCTGTGTCTATCTCAACTACAAGTCCACATCTAATCGATCGATAAAGATTATATCTTTAACAAGCAGTGAGTACTGTAAGTCCGAATTGAATCGTAAACTAATCGTTCATTGAATATTTCTCTCATGAGTGAATGTGATACTATCAGAAGAAGTGCAGTGAATCATTGTGCTCAGTAGCATAGTCCAAAGGATGAAGGTAGTTCAAGGGAAGATCACGTGATAGAAGAGAGTGGTGAGAGAAGAAAGGAAGGGGTGAAGTCACGAATGAGAGAGAAAGAAAGAGAGTGGTATCCCCCCACCTTTTAATCTCTCGTCAGCTCGAACTTTCACGCAACAATCGCGTTTGTGTACTATTGGGCAACGATCGAATTGCTGATTCTCTGGGAAAAAAGGACTGAATTTTCTGATAGATCCATTTGATCTGTATTTGATGAACGATCATTGATCTATCATAGAATTCTCATATTGTTCCTTTGTTTCTGCTTTGTTGGAGTAGGATATTGAATATATTTGTGCCCACCTGCTGTCCTTTCTCTCTCTCTCTCTCTCTCTCTTTTCTATAATACGTCCTCTCTCTCTCTCCATTGCATCAGCACTCTAATCTGATTTCCATGATATTTCACCCGTAATCATCGCACAACCGTTCCAAGCACAATTCAATTGAATCATCTCCCTTTTCTTCCATTCAGATTTGAAAAGAGACAGAAATATGAAGGAAGAGATTGTTTGTGCAATGCCATAGGGAAATGGACGGTAGTGTAGTGGACGAAGAGACAAATCCCCTTTTCTTTCTCCCTTCTGGTTGACTTACTTCACTTTATGCTAGGGTATTTTCCCGCTTTTGGCTTTTCTGCCCTCTCCAAGTACTGATCAAAGATGACATGTGACAGTGTATCCTACATAAATCGGATTGTGATCCTCTTTAGATACCCCCATCTCCCCTCCCCTTCATAACCCCCTTCTATTTCTTCTTATCGTTATCTTCACTATCATTAATCCATTCCATCCCTCTCTTCACCTCTTAGAAGTGTGCACCCTTCTCATGATATCTCAAAGTCTGCCATTTCCCCTTTGATTACGATAGTCTCATTGATCTATCGTCTCTGATCTACCTGAGTTCATTCAAGCGATGCCATCGTTCATTCTTTCCCCTTCTTCAAGTTTACCTTTTTCTCCCCCATTACTCGCTAACGCTTACTCCTCCCTTTTCATCACCTTTCTTCTCAATCTCAACTTCTTAAGATCCTTATCATGCTATTTCTGTTCAATTCTAACGGGGAAAACTCAACAGGAGTGTTCATTTTGTGTCATTCCAAGAAGGTTTCGTGTAGTTATAAACGAGTAGTATGTTTTTGTTGTTGTAATTCAATTGATGTCAATTTCATTTGTGTACAGGGTAACCGCCGTCGAGAGGTCCATTTCCCTCTCGTAAGGGCGAACGAGGTCAGATTTCATACAGTACTCACTCAGTCCTTGATGGATTGAGTACCGTAGTATGGTGTACCGTACCTCTCTCTGTCCCTTGTAGATGACGACAGAACGACGTCGTAGTGGAAGTGATGAGGAGGGCGGAGCAGTGACGAAGGAACACAAAATGGGAGTTATTAGCTGCTCCAGTTATGTCATCGGTGAGAAACTTGGATGGATTACTGTGGAATGAGATAGATTAGTGTCTTTGGCATTGTGATATTCGAGGGTATTTCTGGTGTCCACATATTAGCAAGCTCGGTGGCAAAAATCTATAATGACAACCTACTAATTCTTTTCTAATTTGAAATTTTGCGATGTTTTTCTACATTTACTGGGTTCTCTTCACAATGTTCTCCATCCATCAGGAAATATCATCGGATCGGGTATCTTCATCACTGCGGGAGACGTGGCCAAACAGACAAATTCAGTGGGATTGACACTCGTCATATGGGCAGTCTGTGCCGCAATCTCATTCCTTGGTTTGTGATGCATTCAATTGAACTAGTATTATATTTGGAGACGATCAATTGTATAATGGGTGCTGTATGTAGATGATGTATATGTATATCCTTGAGGAGCAATCGTCTACGTGGAATTGGCCACTTCCATTCCCGATCCGGGTGCAGATTACGCGTATGCAATGAGAGTCGGATGGAAGGCTATCGCATTCGCATTCATGCTCGTATCGGTTAGTTAAATTAATCAATTGGAAACTGATTATTGGATGTGTTTTCATTGAATAATGGTCCGTTCAGGTGTGCATCACCTTCCCTGCCTCTGCAGCCGTTCAATCCATCACATTCGGACAGTACATGGAGAAATTTAGTCAGTTACTTTTATTGTATCTCATTCAGTGGCTGTGATTTCAGTCAACTTGGTTAGACTTGCTTTTTTTCCTTAATCATAAACTTTGAAATGCCACAATTATGTTGATCTTCCTTTCAGTCTCAGTGCTCCTTCCTTCTTCGTACTCAGACGATTCAGCCCTATCCTCTCAATGGCTCATTATCGTTCTAGCCCTTCTATTGCTAGGTCAGTACTCCCTTGGCCTACCTCCTTCCATCCCTTCATTTGATGGATAGATAGATCAATCAGCACCTTGCAGTCTCCCTCACTTTCCTCAACTTCTTCTCACTCGATAAATTCGCCAGCACTTTCCAGGTAGGAGCCAGTTAGGAGTACGGTAGGCGAGTATCGACCATTTTAGAATGTTGTCTCCGTCTGTAAGATGCTCTCTGTAGCAGCCATCATCGGTATCGGATTCTACTTTCTCATCTGGAAAGGTACGGTAACTTATGGAGAAGACATGACTTGTATTGATTGTGAGTTGTATTGCAGACGAAACGGAGAACTTCATCAATCCGTTCGCTGGTTCTAATTGGGACATTGGAAGGATGACTATGGCCGTCTATGGAGGACTATGGTACGAAGATCACCAAGAATCCTCTAAAAAGTATCCTCCCCCAAATTCAGGAGCTACGCTGGCTGGGATATTCTCAATTATGGCACTCCGGAGATTAAAAATCCCAGAAGGTAAGTGCTAAAAGTAAGAGCAAAAGGATTGCATCGGCCGGGAATCGAACCCGGGCCGCCCGCGTGGCAGGCGAGCATTCTACCACTGAACCACCGATGCTTGCGTACGAGTGAAGGAGAACCGCGATATCTCTCGCCTCACTCCCTCTTTTCCTTCTCATCCTTAGTAAAGAGTGACTCAATTGCAGTACTATGCCCCTTTCTCTCTTCTTCGGATTGGGAATCGTCGCTTCTGCTTACATCCTCATTAACGTCTCCTTCTTCACTGTTATGACACTCGAAGATGTTCAGAATTCAACGGCTATCGGAGATGTGAGTGACAATCCCCTCTTTCCTTCTCCCCAAGAAGAGCGCGCGAGGCTCCGCCCTTTTCTCTCTCGCTCTCTCGCGTGTTGCTTACCCGTCGCGACTAAAACGCGCCCTGGCTATTACCACCCTTCTTTCTTCTTCTCTCTAACTCTGGATCCTCTGCAGTTGCCCGAGAAAATCTTTCGCCTTTTACTAAAGATTTCCGTGCAGAGGATCAAACTATGAGTATCACTCATTTTTTGGAATCCCCTCGAAAGAGCGGGATAATAATAACCAATTGAATTGGCAGGAATTCGCTCGTCTTACACTCGGAAGCGGATTCGCTAATGTGATTCCTGCTATGATTGCCGTTCTTGTGATGGGCACTCTCAACAGTAACATCTTCTGCGGATCCAGGTACAATCAGATAATGATGGAGATATGAAATATTTTCCCTTGAGAATCATGCACGCAGCAGCACGTGAGGGACAACTGCCCTCGTTTCTATCGGGTATCAATGTCGCATCTGGCTCGCCACGACCAGCTGTACTCTTCCAGGTTATTTCGCTTCTGCTCACATCCTCATTAACTTCTCCTTCTTCTCATCAGACTAGAATATAAAGAAGAGGCATTCAAATCCGATCTCTCCTCTCAGGGTATCTTCTCAGCCATTCTCTGTTTCGTGAACATCGAAACTCTCGTTAACTCAGTGACTTTCGTAATGTGGGCACAGAAAGTCTTCACTGCTGCTGCCCTTCTATTCATTCGATACAAGAATGTACCTGTCGAATCGAGTGAGTTCCCTTTCTTTTCACCAGTTCGTTTCTATGTCAGAAAAAACCCAATAGACGTGATTCAATTGTTTCATTTCAGATGCGATCAAAGTCCCGATAATCCTCGTTTGGTTGCTTCTCTTCGTCTCAGTCGCACTCGTCACCATTCCATTCATCGAGGATACCACGGTAAGTCGAAGTAGACATTTCATCGGCTCCAAATTCCCGCAGATTTGGGAAGAGTGCAACATAAAAAGGGGCAAAAGATTCGCAGCGGGCAGGATTCGAACCTACGCGGGCAGAGCCCATTTGATTTCGAGTCAAACTCCTTAACCACTCGGACACCGCTGCACGTGAGGGGAGAGCTCTCTTTTCTCTACAGATAACACTCATCGGATGTGGCGTCATCGCAATCGCTCTTGGAATCTACTTCGTGGCCATCAAGTTTGGAATCTGCGGATATGGAGGATTCTACGATAAAATATGCGGTGAGTTGGATTTCTTACCTCTTATATCTTGACGAGTATCGAGGTTAGATTATATTTCAGAAGTGGTAAATCTGGTAGTGAAGCGTGTCCTCTGTGTGGAATTGGATGTGAAGACAGTATCCACTCCTGATGAAAGGACTGAATTGAATGGTGAGAAGGAAGGAGAGTGAAGAGAATACTTCTCACTCATTCAGTCCTCACCCTTCCCAATCTCAAGGATGATGCTTCAATAACATCACTCTAATCTCTCTCCGCTTGTTAGATTGCTAGTCTGTGAATCACCATCGTAGTTATACTAGATCTCCTGTTTTATCCCTTGTTGTCTCGTCTAAGATTCACCTCGACTACTAGACATGATCACATAGTCTTATTCCTCAATAACTATCATTCCGGGTTAATTGAATAGCCTTGAATCACACCGTATTAAACCCCTTTCCCATGTCTGTCCCTATCATGCGGGTTCTCTTATCCATTACTAACTCTTCGTTTCTTGTTGTCTGATCCCATCAGAGTGACTAATCAAGAGTAAACTCGGTTTATCTGCAATGCTCAGTATGCAACAATTTTCCAACAATTAACAACAGTAACGAACATACGACCATAACGTAACAACTGAAAGATGGAGAGTTCAGAAGGGGCTACAAACATGGATAAGTGAGGGTGAAATAAGAGGAAACAAGAGAAGAAGATGTAAGAGGTGATCTTACGTGAGATGTTCCTCATTTCTCAGATATTCTCCAAGATCAGCCTGATGAAGAAGAACGAGAGCAGTGGGATCTGATCGTTTCGTGTCTGATGTTCCCTTCGCTGTCACACCGAATCTGCAAAATTACGTCATTAAAAATAGCGTTGAAATCACGATTCATGGCTTTTAGATTAAAAAAATGACAGAGCACGGTATATTTAAGTTTTAAAAAATGAACTGACCCGAGAGGAGTATCGGAACTAGAGTATACGACGACTCCCTCACTCTTATCCGCTCCTTCGCTCATTCTGAGCACTCCCGACTTGAGAACATTGTTTCCGTAGAGGAACTGCTGCTCCGCGTTTGGCTTCAGCCAGATACGGCACTAAATTATATTCAGATCACAATTTATAAAGTCTTTTGGAATACATATCAGTGTTTATAGAAGTATTGAAAATAATTGAAACCCCACTTTAGCATAGGGTGCGATGTAGTCGAGGGCAGTGATGTGGAGGAGGAACTTGCGAGATTTGGTGAACTTGCCCAGACAAGTACCGAATGAGAGCAGAGCGTCACGGGAGATACTCGCTGCCTGTTAGGAACATTAATTATGCCAAACTTTCCGATAGTACTATCAATAGAAAAATAAGCATTGGAAATAAGAAATAATCATTCAAATAAAATCATTGACGATAAATAGTTCACCATTTTAAGTAGATTCTCACTGCAGTAGTACACTCTCTCCTTGTGTAGACGGAAGACATAGTCACCATCGGCACGCTGCATTCATATATTCAATCTATTCTATCGTTAACACATATTTCATACGCAGTTTTAAAAACTAATAACAAAGGTAATACTAATATTACCTCGATGAGATGGGTTACATTATCTCCAATGTACTTGGCCAGTTTGGAGAAGACTGACTGCTGCTCTTCTTCAGTAAGGGGACGCATCTACAGAGACGACAAGTCTACAATTCACCACAAAAATATTTTTGAATGCATAGATAGATTTTGTCCGAGAACAACGGATTGCGGCTTACATAGCAATTCGACATTTTAAAGAATTTATTTATAAATTAGCACTTTACAGATGATTGAGCATGGAACGATGGATATGAGGTGAATTAGGCTTTTAGCCATGAGATGAGATACTTAGAATGTTAGCAACCTGTCACAAATTGAGAAAATCACTCAAGAAAATAGCAGCCGAAAAATGCAAAGCATTCTAACACTTGCTAGAATAACCGCTACAATAAAAGAAAAGCAAAACAATCACACCAATAAATAATCACAGAGACGAGTGCACTACCGAGAATATTCAAATGAATCGTACAAGTTGAAATCGATCAACATTAGGTTAGTGGATAGAATAATTTACACCATGATGTAGTCAATTGCTTTGATGACATCATCATTCTTTGATTGACCGTTTTTTTCTATGATTACGGATCTAGCGACATTTGAATCAACCTGGAAATAAATCATTACAATCAATTTTTGTTCACTTCTTAATGACATTTTTGTAAGTCTAACCTGCATCCTAATCATCTGATCCTTCTGCATTGATATATATCCTTGTGATACGAGCATCTCAAATGCTTCATTCAGATCACTACTCTCTACCATTGGCCATGCTGCTTCCTTGTGACTACTTGCCTTACGATACTCATTGAATAGGGTTACACGAGACAGTGACTTCTGAAAAGATTCGTAATTAACATAATTCCGTTAACTTGCTAATTGCTTACCTTTTTACCAGCACTTAATTTGAGACAGAGTGCGAGAAGGACTCTCGGTTGGAGTGGGAGACAGGCACTCGCTAGAGGACAATACTTCGTTTTAGAGACATCGGCTATATGACGGATTTCCACTCGAGTGGGAGGAGGTTTGGGAGGAGCAATTGGGGTGGAAGGAACTGAAGGTGGAAATGTATACACGGTATAAAGGCAATACTATAAATAGACTTGAACAAAAATAGTAAAACCAACCATTTTCATTAGCTTCCTTATCCACTTGCATATTCTCTTCTTCTTCTTTCAATCTCATGGATCTTTCAATTCTGCTTCGTGCACAACTCTGTCTCATCACACTCATTCCCTCTCGCACGTCACCGTTCACTGCTGACACCTACAACACTTAGGTTAGACACGATATTAATAATAATATGCACCTTTCGAGCACACAAGTCGACACCAGTCGCATCCAATCTTTCTCCTTCCTTCATCTCCTCTTCCATCTTACTATTGATAATATAAGCAAGTTCATCCTTCGAGTAACGAGGGAAAACCATTCGCACTGGTTCGATTTTCAATCTGCACATTCAAGGGATAAATAATTTTTTCATTAATAAAGAATAGAAGTATACTTACTTGATCTTCCTGAGTGTTCGCTCGGTGAGATCTATCTTGTTGGCTATTCCTGTAACAAAGAAAATGTAGAACTTTCCATGAACAATTGATCATGCTCAATTCAAATTTATTGATAATCAACATTCTGGCATATAGGCAAACAAAGAAAAATTTAAAATTACGTCGTACCAATAACGATGAGATGGGCCGAGACTGATGCAGGCATTGAGAAGATGGTCGTGAGCGCCTTCTCTTCCACGAAATCAGCCTGAAAGAGAGGATTGGTCAGGATGAATCATGATTCGGGATTAAACATGTGCTAAATATGATTGAACTCACTTCATCGAGGACAAGGATGAAAGTCTTCGTGAGAGCAGACACGAAAGCTGTGAACTTGGAGAGAGCAGTCGTGGCAGGACACGGCTGAAATAGAGTATGGATAGGCAAGTAAACGGTAAAATTAAAATGTAATAATTGTACGATATATACACTCACATTTTCGATTTTGTTCATGATGGCAGCGCACAAAGCATCGCCTTTCGTCAGACTCGTGCAGTTCACAATACATGTCTGAATATTATAAAGTATAAAAACATCATTTCCTTCTCAATTGCAAAGACAACTTTATAGTAAATAATAAAAACCTTGATCTTCCTGGGAGCCATTGTAAGCAACTTCAAAACAAGTCCAGTTGTCGCCGTTTTACCTGAAATACCATTCAATAAATTAGCTCGAGTATTTTAAATGCACCCTTGGGTAATGGTCATCATAACTTGACTAACCCGTGCCAGGTGATCCTGATATGTAAATAAAGAGAGGTTTCTTCTCCTCTATTGATCCATCGACGAGTGAGACAATCTGATTGAATTGTTCTTCTCTTCCCTTGAGAGGAACGATGGGAACAACAGAGGAAGTGGAGGGTTTATTGCACTCCGAAGGAGAAGGAGTCATATCTATAACCGTCGTACGTTAAAACTCAAATATTTGTTTTGATATTTGCTGGCCACACAGATTGCAACAAGCAATCTCAACAGACATTTTGAAATTTTCTAAATACAAAAAAAGAACCATCTCTTCGACTATCCAATGAAGATGTAGATTTGGATCGTGATCCGCTCATGGAAATGGCCGAGTCTTGAGAGAGGGGAGGAGACATCTGAAATGAGAAATTACTTGATGAAACAACACGTATTTAAGCGAATGTTATCAGAATTACATACAGATCCAAACTTAGACTATTACTTTTTTCGGAAATAGTTCTAAATAAAAAAAGAAAAGTCTGAATCGTACCTGCAGAACGCACTTGTCCATTCGAGTTGCAATCTCATCAACATCAACTTCCATCTTCTTATCATTTCTAGTTGGTGTCCTCAATTTGGAAGTGTACGTTGTTCGGCCAGGAGACTACAACAAGAAATATTTAAATTACAAACATCTCACAGTGTGTCTCTAAGCAGTACTAAAATTAAAGTAAATATAGGAACGATAAATTGAATAGCATTCTTACAGCAGTCAATACAATCTTCTTCACTGGCGTTTTCTTCGTGGGTGATTTTTGCTTCTTTATGGGTGATTCCCCACTCTTCTTGATGGGAGACTTCTCCTGCTCTCTCTTCTGCAAGCAAATACACTTTATTTAATCAAAATATACAAAAAAAAGGAGGAGCGGCTTTGCATAATATGAAACAAATGAACAACTTACGTTCTCTACTTTCACATTTCTCTTGCTTTTTCTTCCTTCTGTCCTCTCAACTTGCTTCACTTCCCCTGTCCGACCTCTTCGAGTCTCCACCATATCTGCAAAAAATTTTTTTTGTAAAAATATAAATACGTCAACAAAAAAAATAAGGAAGAAATTTGTTCAATTGCAGGTGAATTTCGAACAGTCTCATAGTCTACAGTAACGTTGAAAAGTTTAAAGGGACGCATTCGCGATTTACTCTATGTTACGCAGTAGGCCATTTGTCGAGTTACATTGAAGTCACGTGGGAAAGAGGGCAAAAAGTCAGTGATTGATAACTACGCGAATGGGCGTCTGCCAATGAAGGAACAATAGAGAGGGAGACTCTCTTTCCCGCGCGATTCCATCTCTCTGTACACACCCTCATTATGCTCCCTCTCCCTCACTGAGTCAGCGAATCGCGGCGAGAGTGGAAGAGATGACAGACATCCATTCGCGAGAGAGACAGAGACACAGAGGACTGCGAGTGGAGAGAGGGGAGGGAGGGGAAGGGAGGAGGGAGGATAGTGTAGTGCTCCCCTTCCAATCGATGGCGAGAGGGGAAGAGAGAAGAGAACGAGGGGAAGAGGAGGCGAGAGGAGAGGAGAAGGTCGCTGTCTCTCTTCCTCTCTCGCATCTCTCACTCGACTTGGCTCGTAGCCAACGAGTGCTCGCCTTCCCTTCTTCCTCTCCTACTATCCCCATTCCCTTCTATCCATCCTTCGATGCGTCGTAAGAGAGGAAGTAGGGATAAGGTTCCAGTTGGTTCCATATCAAAGAAAGTGCCTCGTTCATCTCTTCAATCGCCTTCGGTCTCTCTACCAGACCAAGACGAATCCCTCATCTGGCAAGTCAATGAGGACTCCAATGACTCTACTACACCAGACCATTCATCGTCTCCCATCGATTATGACTCGTAAGTAAACCCTCTTCTCCATTCACTGTAAACATCTCCCATTCTGTTCTTTCAAAAGTCTTTCCCTCTTCCTTACTCACTCACAATTGATTTGACCAGGCTGGCTGCAACACACGAACATTTCCAACCAACCGGTTCTCTACTTTGTACATCTCTTCTTCTTTTGTTCGTTCTAGGAATATTTCTCGTGGCACTCCTAAGTAACCCAATAATATCAATGGATGGGATGGGTAAAGGGGCAGTGTAGAGAGAGGTTGTTGGTGGTGTATTGAATAGAGGAGAGTAGGGGGGAGGGAAGGGGAAAGAGGAGTGGGGACGGCGGGGACGGCTGATCTCTCCCTCTGTTTATCCTTCCAGAGTACGCCACTTTGAGGGTGAGTAAGAGAGAACGATACACCAGAGTGAGAACAACCAATCCATCTAGACCCAGCCTACCAACTCCCTCTTCTTGGGTGGTCAATACTCCTCTCTCTCTCTCCTGTCCACTCTCCCTCGCATCTCCGTTATCCCGTCACTACTTTATAATGGATGCTTTCGTACTGCTCCCTCACGTTTGAATACTTTGCCTGTCTACGAGAAGCAGGTGCAAATTCGGCCCCATTGCCCACAAGTTAGTGTGATCAATACTTGCACTACTCTCAGTGGTCTCTCTCTCTTCTTCCGTCGCTCTTCCCTGTCTTTCCGCGTCTCAACCCACTCTTGCAGCGACACACACGTTCTTTCTCTCGCTCTCTATCCCTTACTCACTGAAAACATGTCACTTTGTCCCTATAGCCATCGCGGCGCTTATCTATTCAATCGGGCGGAAATATTGGATGGCACTTTACAATGGAGGACACACAAACAAGAACGCGGGCGATTTCATAAGCCAACCACATTGCAGAATATACATGATGGCAAACGTGCCTCCCCTTACGGATGAAATGCGATATCGATGTCCAGCTCTACCTCTCAGGACGAGATCTACACCAGAATTTTCACTTGTATTAGATCTGGTAAGATCAATTAACAAAAATATAAAAACAGCTGGGAAGGATATCGCACATTACGAAATTTTTTTTAGGATGAAACGCTCGTGCACTGCAGTCTGACACCATTGCAAGATGCAGCATTGATATTTCCAGTTCACTTTCAGAACACAACTTACCAGGTAGCAAAAAAAGATCATAGCTAACACGAAAATAATTCTTTAAAGGTTTATGTTCGGTTACGACCTCATCTGCACGAGTTCCTAGAGAAAATGGCGCAGTGCTACGAGCTCATTCTGTTCACTGCCAGCAAACGAATCTACGCTGATAAACTTATGGTCCGTTACAACAAAATAAACGATCATTCATACCACTTATTCAGAATTTGCTAGACCCCGGAAAGAAATTCGTGCGATATCGTCTCTTCCGCGAGCACTGTGTCAATGTATTCGGCAACTACATCAAGGTTGATTAAGATGGAAACAGCAAAATAAATAATCTCGTCGTTTATCAGGATTTGTCGATTCTCGGACGTGATCTATCCAAGACGATCATCATTGATAACTCGCCACAGTCATTCTCGTACCAGATCGATAATGGAATTCCAATCGAGAGTTGGTTCCACGAGAGACAAGACACTGAACTGCGCAAGCTCATCCCTTTTCTAGAGGATGTCAGCAAGCAGGTGCTAATACAGAGGCAAAATCACAAATAAAACGAAATAATTCAGGGTTGCACTGATGTTCGATCTATTCTACGAGAACGATATCGTATTCGCGATCAGCTAATGCAGTTCACAGAAGAGAACCCGCAGAATGGATTTCCATCACCACCACCTTCTCCATATTGTCCCGATAATACCGCCATTGCATACACAGTTTCCGCGTGAATCTCCATTCAAAACCATTCCCTGACCTCAGTATCCCGATTTGTTCTCATTTCTTTTTTTCACTGTCTTAAACCAATTGTCCTGTACATACTTTGGAACCCCTCGCATTTACGTACTGCCTTTTGATACCTTATAAGCATGCCAATTTGATTAGGTTCTACATTAGCAAAAGTTCAATAGAAGAATAGTAAACACTAGCAACGAAAATTAGCATTTACTACCAGAAGCAGTTCGGTGACTCTCCTGATACTCAGAAAGGAGGCAATACTGTTTCCCGTTGTTTGTCTTAGCCTCTATACATTTTACTGAACCACATTAATCCCGACCTCACTTGTTCATAAAAAAAGCACGAAAATGATAAAAAAGAATCTCATAACTCGAAAGAAAGAAACTGACTTGAATCCCAGTTGTGATTGATGTGAGCGGCTCAGACGATTCGACGTTCACGCGATGATGTCAGAACGAGACGTCTCAGAAGAAAACACGACTACAGCCAAATTGCATCGATTTATAAAAATCAAAATTTTCTCACTGCGTAATTGTGGAAGGAAGGAAATGTCGGCGCTAAACGTAGTAGCGACGACTAGAGTACACGCGATACACTGCGGGAATTTCCGTGCGGGATAACTTTGGTCTTAAATATGTTAATATTAAATTTTATTAATACAATTCTTTCTAATTAACTATATTAACGATCAGTGATAGCAAAAAAGACGTTTAAAACAAAATGAAAATATCACAATGGTTTATAGTGCACCGTGTGCGTTGCGAGGAACAGTGGTGAACAGGTGCACATTTTTATTTGCCACTTCACCAACGTGGACAAGGTTCCTTCTTCCCTTCTTCAAAATTTCGTGCTTCTTCATGTATCTTCTCTTTTCCATTGTTCCGTCCCAGTTTTCTCGTTGAGGGCGGAGCTCATTCGAATCTCTATCCTTCCTTTCCAGCCTTATCCATCTTCTCACGATGGTCTTCAAGGCAACGATCCTCGTAGGAGGAGCTCAGAAGGGTTCGTGACTTTTCTCGTTTTACCTTCAAATTCCTTGTTGAATATCATTTGCATTGCATCGGAACGGTATGAGAATAGTAGGATAGGTGAAATGAGGAGCGAGAGGGAGGAGTAGGTAGTGGGAGGGCTCTAGCACCGCCCACTTTCTTTTGTGCTCTTTCTAGTTAGAGTCTCATTTCTTCCTTGGATATCTATCTCCGATCTGCATCAAAATGGTCATGGCAATTGGTGCCCTTCTATCTCTCTACTTCTTCTTCCTTCTTCTACCCATATTCATGATCGCATTCGCTATTCACAACTTCCCTCTGGCTCTCTGAGGTACGGTAGACAGGATGCAGTCAATGTAGCATTAGATTGAGTGAAGAACAGGCTTTGAGAGCACATTGGGATCGCTCCTCTCATTGATTTTTGATTGATTTCGTTGCAGGAACTCGATTTCGTCCATTGTCTCTCCAACTACCGAAGCCCCTCTTTCCCATTGCTGGTGTTCCACTGGTTGAGCACCACATCGACCAACTAGCTCAGGTTATCTTTCCCTTGCCTGAGGATGTGCTCCCTTCTGTCGTGTCCTACTACCGTATCCCCTCCGGTGTTGCACCCATTTCACCCACTCGCACACACATCGGTGATAAATATGATTACCGTACTCCGGAAGCCGCGTGAATCGATAACAGGGAAACATTTTGCAGTGTAAACTACCGTCATTTGTATACTCTGCTCCCTTTCATCCGTGAGAGAGAGAGCCTGTATAATGGGTCGGATAAAGGAGGGAAAGGGGGCAGGAAAGAGAAGAAGGTCAACGAAAATGACACACTCAGCATGCACTCACAAACACTTTTGTCGTGTAATGAGCGAATTCCTCGTGAGTCAACTGGTATTTAACTGGTCTCGTATTAAATGGACGATCTTAATCGGACCAGTCCAAGGATTGAAGAGAAACGGGAATGAACTCAAAGGAGAAATGGAAGGAAGGAGCTTGCGAGAGAGAAAGACACTTTCCCTTTCCTGGACTATCCCAGCCATCCAGCTGTTAACTAGATCAATAAATCTCTGCCATGCTCTGGTCGAGTCTGTGATAGAAGGGGAAGTAGCAATTGTTGCAATAGTGTGTTTTACGACCTTTCCTTTACTGTACTTCCTCGTGGCATTGAACTTCTCCTTTCCGTCTATCCGTTCACTCAATTTCGATTTTCCAGTTACCGGCGCTCTCTGAGATCATCCTTCTCGGCTTCTATCCTGCAGAGGAATTTGCTGATTTCTGTGAGAGATGCCAACAGCAATACCGTATTCCCATTCGATACGTCCAGGAGAAAGGACCACAAGGTACGTTGAAAACAGTCTATTTGCAAGAAATGAGGAGGGAAATGGCCGAACACATGCTATGTCATTGATTCAATCGGATGATTGTTGCAATATCTAGAAGAAGAATCAGTCGTAGATGTCTACAATATTTGCATTCACTTGGTTGTACACTCATATTAAGATGTTAATTCTCACATTTGTATACTATACTTTACGGGGATAGCCATTGATTGAAACCAGTTGGAGGAATCACTCGAACTCATCTGTTCAATTGCGCCTTTACTCCGTCAAATTCACTTGTTTGTGAAAGAGGGCGAGGGCACTCGGAGATCTTTTTAGAGACTATTGATGAACGAAAAATTAGAATTGAGTTCGACGGAACAAGGACGAGAACCGTTCCGTTTTTGATCGATTGAACTGTGCAGCTTCAATTCACTGAGGGAGGGATGAGATTAGAAGGAATAAGATTTGATTGGAGGGACAGCAGGAGGAATGGCCCGTATGAAAGAGGAACTATTGAGTGGAGAACCAGAAGGAATATTCGTCATGAATGCTGATGTGTGCGGTGATCTACCAGTTGATGAAATGGTCGAACAATTGAACACCCAGAAGGAGGTAGGGTAGATTGATTGGGAGATGATATCATACGGTAGATCGAGTATCAAGCGATAAAAATAATATTGTTGCAGGCCGAATGCATTCTTTTGACGACAGAAGCGACGAGAGAGCAGAGCACCAATTTTGGATGTGTTGCCATCGGTTAGAATAATAATTATTCATTCAAAAATCATTGAAATCTTAACTAGGTAAGTCATGTTTCACTGCTTTCAATTCAGTGATCAAATACTACCCTCAAAAGGACCTATGCATATCACATTTTGAGCTTAATTTGAACAAAAATTAGAGATAAGCATACCACCATTACACAGAAACAGAGAAAATATTACGAAACCTAACCACCACATTCCCAATAACCTTCAAAATGCGTAAAAGCATGCCACAGTTTAAGTTTCATGACGTGAGTATTTGACCTCTGTTTCAATTGCACAACAACAATAACAAACAATGGAAAATGACCACAGTTTTTATCACGCAATTATTGCATAATGTTGCAGGAGGGAATAATCGTGTTCTTCACTACGTGGACAAACCGACAACCTTCATCTCTGTCAATATCTCATGCGGAGTATATCTTATGAGACCAAGTATCGTGAAAGTGAGACTTTTTTATGTGGACTTAGTTTTCGAATGATTTGAAAATTAGGCAAATACGTATGAAATATTGTGAAATGGCTTCAAAAGATTAAAATGTTCTTTCACAATATCTCTTTGTAGTCACTGGAAGCGTGCGAGAGTGGTTCTCTCTGGTTCGAGACGGATATCTTCCCTCATATGACTCACAAGGGAACTCTCTATGCACACAACACAAAGAGATGGTGGAGTCAGACAAAGACTGCTGCGTTCGTTTTTATTATTATTAATCTAATAGAAATACATTCGTAAAAGTTGAAATACATCGAGGAATAACGAGAGAGTGTTCGAGTATTTCCATCATTATCAGATGTTGGTATAGTTTGATCAGGGTGTCTAGGTGCATTCGCAATTGCCCGATAAGATTTCATGCACTTTCTAGTTGATAGACGGTGATGATAAGGGTGATCTTGAATGCATCAGAGAAATTGTCTGAAATATTGTCTAAATGTATCATAAAGTGTCCTGATTTCAGTGCGGTTCTCTATGCTAATCGTGCATATCTCCGTCTCTACCGTACTCGATATGCTGCTCGATTGAGAGTGGCAGGAGCACAGATCATCGGAGATGTATTCATCGATCCCAGTGCAGAGGTATGGTTGAATATTTTAATTATAGTGGCCCAGTCAGATTCAGCAAAATAGACAATTGTTTACGAATAAATGATCTCAATGAAACGAGATAATGTCGACTTTCTCAACACTGAATTTCTCAATTTGAGGTTGATCCTACGGCGAAGATTGGTCCCAATGTGAGCATCGGACCAAATGCGAAGATTGGAAAGGGAGTGAGGATCAAGGTATATCATTTTCTATCCATATCATTACGGGAATCGTAACAACAATTGTTGCAGGAATCGATAATTCTTTCTGACACGATAGTTCATAAGAGGGCGTGTATCATGCACTCGGTCATCGGATGGAGATCTGTGGTTACACTATTTATTTGTTACTAAGAGACTATAATTTTTTTGTGTCTGTCTGTCCGTCCGTATGTATGTATGTATGTATGTATGTATGTCACGCTCCGGAAATCGCCCAAAATCGCCCTTTTCGCCCGTTTCCAAGCCTAAGTCCTTCAGCAAAAGTCTTGTAGCGATGATCCGAAAAAAATCAAAAATCAATAATTTCATCATCACTATGCAATATGACGAAATAGCTTAAAAACCCGTTTTTCGCGCCGTTCTCGCCGGAAACTTAACCAAATCTATCGTGCTTGGCACCAAACTACTCGTAACCAAAAGTTTCAAAAAATCGATAATTGATTTCGTCATCACTATGCAATATTGCGTAATAATGATGAAATAAACCGTTTTTGCGCCGTTTTCGCCGGAAACTCAACCAAATCAAATATATTTTTTTTTCATTTTTATTATTACGTCATCAATCGATACCGTAACCCAATTACAGTGTCCCAAAAGGTTCGCTGGGTCAGATTTAGTTTACTGGGTCAGATTTATGACTTTCGTCATAAATCGATACCGTAACCCGATTACAGTATTCTAAAAGGTTCGGCGGGTCAGGTTTAGTTCGGTGAGTCAGATTTATGACTTTTGTCATAAATCGATACCGTACCACAATTACTATGCACCAAAGTTGTCGACTAGGTCAAACTTAGTTCACTGGGTCAGATTTATGACTTTTGTCATAAATCGATACCGTACCACTATTACCATGCACCAAAGTTGTCGACTAGGTCAAACTTAGTTCACTGGGTCAGATTTATGACTTTTGTCATAAATCGATACCGTACCACTATTACCATGCACCAAAGTTGTCGACTAGGTCAAACTTAGTTCACTGGGTCAGATTTATGACTTTTGTCATAAATCGATACCGTATCACTAATACAGAACCCTAATCGGTTCGACGGGTCAGACCCGGCGACATTAGCTAGCGAGCGCAGCGAGCCTGCGAGTCCCTGGCGGAAGGCTCGTGGGGCCGAGGGCGAGCCGAAAAAAGATGGGATGGGGCCACGCAGTGGGCCCATCCCATCTTTTTTCGGATCGCCCGAGGCCCCACGAGCCTTACGCCAGGGACGATGCCAACTCGGTCCGCGACTGTGAATGTTTTATCTTCCAATGTAGTCCACTAGCCCAAACGTAGTTCAGTCCCCACGAGCCTTTTGCAAGCGTAGGCACACGACTGGGATGAAACTACACACATAACCCGGCGTTGCGAAGCGCTCGCAGAAGACTATCACAACCCGGCGACATTGCAGCCGTAGGCTGCTTGCCACCCGCAGGGTCTAGCCGGGCGTAGCCCGGCTAGTTATTCTTAAATTTGCACAGTATTTATTTCTCGTAAATCATTACCATTCTTACTTGAAGCTGCGATAATCCTGTCGATAAAAAAAATAACTTGGTTATATACAATGTGATTTTCCTTTCAGATCGGTGAATGGTCTCACGTGGAGGGCGTCCCTCTCGCTCCCAATCCCAATGTACCCTTCGCCAAGATGGAGGTTAGTTTCGTTTTTTTTAAATTGTAGCTAAAGAGTGTGTCACCCGCGTTTTCGACGATGCATCCAAGCTAGTATATTTCGATTTAGAAGCTTGTGATCATTGAGCGTTATCCCAATTCTTTATTTATACTTGTCTCTTTCAGAATCGTCCTCTGTTCCTTAAAGATGGTCGTTTAACTCCATCAGTGACCATTCTTGGAAGTGACGTCACTGTCGCTCCTGAGACTATTCTTCTCAATGTTGTCGTCCTTCCCTACAAGGAACTCACTCAGAGTCACACAAATCAGATCATACTGTAGATCGGTTATCGATTTCCTATATGGATACTGTAGACAATTATCGATCGCTTCTTTCTGGTCTGGTTTGCGCTTACCTCGAATTATTAATTGCTCTTTCTCGCTTCTTTGGAGTCTAGTAGCTCGATAGTTTTTCATATCGTATTGTAAATAGTATCAGAGTATTTCGCATAGCTATTCCATCCACTCTCCGATTGTTCCCGATTACTAACATGAGTCATTACTCCCAACTGTGATAAGCAATGCCTTTGTAAATATAATAAATGGTATTTATTTTCAACAAATGGTGAAAAATTTGTTCAATATGTACAGACAGAGTTGACACGATCGATAGGCCACCCGAATATTTGACTTCGTAACTAGAAATTGGTCGATTGATCAAAATCAATCATCGAAAGAATGTCTTCGTAGATTTCTTCTTCTGTGATGGGAAGTGTAGTGCAAACTTCCTTCGACAACACAGGTTGCAGTTGGATTCGGACCGACTTTGTCCTTCCCTGAATATCGATCGATTACAATGAAAGAGATCAAATATGACCTTCAAGAAAATAGTCTCCTCCTGGTCCACAGACTAGATGTGAAGCGGGCTGCCATCCATAACGAGATCGGACCTGAAAGGAAGAAGTGGAATGATCTTTGATCTTTCTCTTTCCCTTCCACTCACCAATAGAGTCTTCCCTTCTCCACATTCATACAACATGCACTGATCATCAATATCAACGAGGAATGAAGCCGGAGAACATCTCTGCAAGAGGGAGAATACTCTAGTCCAATCGAGGCAAATGAGTCATTTACATGAGATGGAGGACAAGTGGGAGATGCAGAGAGGGGAGTACAAGAGCATTCTGAACGATGAAGATTAATCCAAGTACCATTTTTATGGATTTAGAGGTCGAAAGTTGAAAATACCCTGTATACAAGTGAGAGTGACATCCACTCCCACTCTCTGTCCTCTCTGTCCTTGTTCATTCTCTGCAATCCATTCCGATCCTCCTTCAGGGCAAACGAGTGAGGATAACATCAATTCGAGGAAACCGTCGGGAAGCTACAACATTTGATCACATTTATCAAAATATTCAAAGACCTCTATCAAAGCAAGCAACAAATACAGATATTGTTGGCCACACCCAACCGGCGATGGCTTACTCAAAACTTGGCCGGCCGCGAGCATCCGAAACTACCGGGCGGATACCATAACCGGCTCCGAGAATGATGTGGCCTAGCTCTATTCGCTTCCGGGGCTGCACTCCGAAACGTGCAGCATGAGAGCTGACTGTCGACAGCCACGCCCTCGTACGGCAAGCGCGATATAGTCACGCCGGGTATGAAAAAGGCGCCGGAGGCAAGGTGGAGCTATCGCGAATTCGCGCGTTTCTCTGTGTCGTACCTCAACAGCCACATGCCCATTAGGACAAGTGATTCGATGTTCTCCGAGATGAGAGAAAGATGAACAGATTCGACCATCCGGACAATCGGAGGTCGATTGAAGAATCCTGAAGCAATTTAGAATTTGAAGAGTTTTTGAAAATGCTGCTAATGAGTCATCGAACCTTCCGCATCTTCTGAAGGAAGTGTACGGTTTGAGTGCATTGATGGGGAGATTGAGTCCATCGATCGAATCAATTCCATCGAAGGGATTGGGAGGACGAGATCCGTAGATCTGAGAAATTAAAAAAAAGGATGAGGCACACTCAATTCTTCAACGGTGTCATAGTTTCCCATCGAAATGACAACCCACTTGAGGCATGGCTTCATAACCCTGAAGAGCCAGCGATTCAGCATACGATGGAACGTGCTGGGAGGAAAGGGTATCTGTCTGAACTAAGAAAGATCAAAGATCATGGCAGACTCAGACAAACCACAAGGGCTAGTCGCTGATTCGTCGTTGATTTAGTTCTCAATGCTCTTTTTTCTTCACTTCTTTCCTTCCTCAATTGTTGCATAATGTGATTCAATTCCTGACGGATTGTGTTGTGACCGACAATCTCATTCTAAAGATCTCAATTTACACTTGTTCAACGGAAACAGCCCTTGCCTGTATTCTCTTCGTCGTTTCTCTGTCCATCTCTCCTTTCTTTCTCAATTCATTCAATTTTTTTACTAATCGTCTTCTCAACTGATCGTTTTCATGAACGCGTTCCTATGATAAACATGGATTATTCAACAGCCCTCGGCATCTCGAGATACAAAACCATTCGAGAATACGAAGTACCTGAACTTCTCTGAATCTGACTGCCCAATCATCCACTTTTGGAGTAGTCGATGACTCTTCTTCATAGTCCTCAAATGTGCATTTGCCTTTCTGCTAAATCCTCGGAGAAACCTGTGCATCCTCAATTCGACCTCTTCGTAGAGTTCTGCTATGAGGCACGACTGATCCGCATGTTATTTCTACCTGAAGGGTACGGTAGACTGCCTACTATCACCGTAGATAGATAACTGACTTCTCTCGGAAACTTCTGGTCGTTGATCAACCACTGCTTCTCTTTGCACTCGGATTTCGTTGCGAGAATGAGCGAGTTTCCTTCCTGAATATAAGACATAAGGAATTATGTAATGTAGACGTCTCACCATCACGAGAATCGCTGATCCATCGGTACATTGCAAATGACCGTCAGTCATGGAGGCCGATGAAGAATCGCATCTAAAGTTTGAATAATGAAAGGAAATGGGTCTACGGCAATCCTACATCCAGCCTTCTAAACAAAGTCTGAATGGCGTAATGGAGCATGGAAGGGGGGCTCTCTGTGCGAGACGAGATGCATCTTGGGATACTGTAACAGGAGGGAGATATCGATTGAGTGATGTAACGTCCTACCATCTGCTCGATTGGTCGTTGTTGTCGTGGTTGCAGTGCGTAAGCATGCGACGGATACGGTAGGAAGGAGAAGACAGATGATTAATCGCATACTGATGGAAAAATGTGTTCGATGACGAATAATAGACAATGAAACTCTCGTGAAGCTGCGGCGAACTTTTCAACAATCGAAAGGAAAGGGGAGGAGAAAGTGGGACAGCACATTCCTAGTGAAGAAGAAGGAAGAAACTTCATTCGATAGAGATAAGCTCTCCTCGTTTCACTTTATCTATCAATTATCTTCACTAACAGTTGCGAAAAACGTGCGAGATCATACAAATAAATCAAAAAGAAACTAAACGGCTCAGGTAAGTATGTGATATTATCTAACTTCGTTCCTTCTTTTGAACATAAGTATTGATAATTTTATCCATTGCATTTGGCAGTTGAATAGTATTCAGATGACAAGTACTTTATCGAGTAAGACAGCTATCGAGTATCGATTGATTCGTGATGGGGATTAGATCACTCTTCCCTTCTTCCGCCCTTAGCTTGTTGAAGGCGCTTGCACGTAGTTTTCCTGCAAAAACATTATCTTTTCTCCCAAAAGAACCCCTTCTCTTCCATAACAATCTGTCAGCAACTATTAGCGATAGGGAGAACGCGAGACTCCGCCCCTTTCTCTCTCGCTCTTCTACCCCGTCGTGACTAAAGCACACAATGCCTATGAGCGGGCGCCTTTCCCCTTCATCTTCGGTTTTAACCCAGTATCTCAAGGTACGCTTGGGCATCTGACCAGATATTCTCTGTGTTAGAGAACCAACAGTTTTTGGGCAGCACTGAAGGGGGTCCCCGAGTGCAAAATTTCAAGAATTCGCCTTATTTCGTGATAGATTCCATTGACAATTAGTTTTTCCTTTTCGTTCATTACCTTGTGTGCTCCTTCGAATGCAGCTTGTTGCTGTTCTAAATTCTTCTGATGGATGAAGTGATGACGAGTGAGCACATCGTCGTCAGTCTAGGAGAAGAAAGTGACTTATGAGCACCGGACAGAGCCATCAAGGATGGGGCGATACCTTGAACCATCGTTTGAACCATACGAAGAGGAGTGTGGCCACATACAGCAGAATGAAGAGGATCTGCAAGGAAAATTGATGAAGATGAAAAAAGAATGGGAACCAACCTCGACTCCGATGTATAGTCCAATGTGGTGTTGGCTCCCTATTTCAGGCTTAACTTCATCATGCGCAGTATGGTTCATCATCGATTAGAGGGGACGGAGTGAGAAGAGGGCGGGGGGGGGGGGCAACCGCACGAGGCGGGGAAGGAAGGGAAGAATGAGGGATCGAATCGATTCTCATCGGGGGTCGTTCAGCTGTCAACCATTGTTTGTGATGCAAACGGAGGTTGAGCAGGGGAACGGCCCTTGATGGGAGTATCCATTATCCATATTTTATGAAGATTGTGAAAGCAGGTGGGAAGCAGGAATTGAGTAACTAAAAGCGACTAATTCTGATAAAAAAGTTTGGTTCTTCGTTGCAATCCATCACAAAAGGGAAGAATTCTGAAATGTGCCTATTATTCGATCATAAAGATTGAAGAATCGAACGTGTTATTGAAAAAAAGATACTGATAACAGAATTAGGTTGAAAAAAACATTCCTAAATTGGAAAGGTGCGTTTAGACTCCCACGATTGACAGACCTGACGTGGGAAAATACTGAGATGTGAGGGGAATTCATGAAATATTGGACAAAGATCTATCGGAAAAGGACAAAGTCTATTGAAAGGGACAAGTTATGGAATACACCATCCACTCTTCGTAATCTCTAAAGAATGATCCTAAGTGAGGAGAGGGGGGGGAGGGAAGTAGTCTCACATCCTCGTTTGATCTTCAATCTCTTGATCCTACGATCTTTGTAAATAAGGGAAGGTTCAAGCTGCGATAGTGGAGGGGAAAGGTTAATTGACTAACGAAGATCGGGATCGAGTTGATTGAAAGATACGAAAGATTAAATCTGCACTGATGTCATTGAAGAGGAAGGAAAGGAGAACTAAAAGATCAGAGAATGGCCAGTGAAGGAACAGTAGCTCTGATAGTATTGCAGGAAATGAGTAAGCATACGGAAGAATGGGAGTTGATCTAATCTCTTTTATACCCATCAATGCACTAGGAGGGACATCTCTCTACGATGACAATTGACTACGTGATAAATAGGAGAATGAAGCTGGTGAATACAGTGATGACTGACCAAACACAAAATAGAGGTGAGGAGAAGGGAGTTGATATGTGCTTCCTCCCCCCTGAGGAAAGACCTTGTTTTGATCGTGAATATGTACAATCGAAAGGTATGTGGAAGAATGCTGCACATTACGCAGAATGAAATGGCTGACCATCCTTCCAATTGGGTAGTCTACAGGACAGGCACTGATTGCACTGGAAGCACTCGTACTCGGGAACAAGAAAAGACAAGTGATAGGTACGGGGCAACGTTTAGACTAGAGATCGGACACAATCACTGAATTATCGATTCAATGCTATACACTTGGGACTAAATGGCCCCATTTCCCTCGAGGATGAAAGTGTTACTCGATATGTGAGACAAAAACAGCAATTTAATGAACGTCAAGAGAAGGAAGTCTATTGAAAGGGAAGAGGGAATGGATTAGTCCGACTCGAATGGAAGGGATCATTTAGACACTAGACTGATACATAGATCGACTCCATTATCTTTCTATCCCACACCTTTGTGGTTTGTGGATTGTGTGAAGTCAGATCGAGATTGAGGTAGATAAGAGATCGGGAAAATTATCTATATTCCATTGTTTCTCATATCACAAATAAAACTCGAAATACGCTTTGAAGTTGGTTCACTAATTGTAAGGCATTGGGAGAAGGAATAACGAGCTAAGCATACAGAATTCGAATTGTTGGCTACGAATGAAATTCTAGGCTGTGCATCGACTAGTATGAGAATGGGAACCGTATATCAATATGAAGTGGTCGTAATCAAGGGAGGAAGAGGGAGAGAGAGAGAGATGGTATGGGTGCTAATTTCCTGTGCATTATCTCATTCCGTTGCAGATCTCTGTCTCTTTTGCATCCCACACAATTACGGAGATCACCATTCCCCCATCTTCCCTTCCCTCTCTCTCCCCTCCTCCTCTCATTCTAACCCTTTCCCTTTTCCTCGTGCGGTTATGAGCCGGTATCCAGTCTCCTCCGTTATTTTTTTACCGTACTCAATATCGTAACCCAGGAGTTCCGGTCGATCGATCGCTACGGCTTCAACGGCCAGAAGTCACACCACTTCGTCGAATGTGAGCTCGATCGATGATGTCTCCTCGCTATGCGATCAGGTACGGTAAATAAGACGTATACGGTATATCGATCGAAGACTGGCTTCTTTTCAGGTTCACTTCAGACAGTCCCTCCGAGATGTGTCCGTAGGCAGTACCAGGCTAGTTGATCTTTGATCTCTGATTTCAGTTCAAATAGATTTGAAGAAGATTTTATCAGAACGTTCAATAATCTAAGTGCTCGTGCATTTGCACGTGCACGAAGGTCAATGATGGGTCTAACATCAAAACCTGTGGACCTAGTACAGACTCATCTTATCATTGATTTTCACAGGACTCAATCTGAATTCAGTAATGAAGATCAATTATCAACTGAGGAAGGCATCTTTGGCTCGAAATACGGAATGGGACGGTAGGATATGAGTACTGTAGTTAATCGATAACTGATGTATTTCAGTCGTTTGGTTGAAAGCTCAAGGGCTCCTAGTGGAATTCGGAAGGGAAAAGAAGTTGTATTCGACCCTAAGCAAGACGTTCAAGAGGTATTGAAAAGAAGAAAGATAGAAGAATGAAATGAATTCAGGTTGAATTCGATGGAACGAATCGAGGACATGAGAAGAAAGGAGAACGAGGAACAACAAATCTGTGGAGAAAGTCAGTCGTCGATCATCTACAATGAATTTACCGTATCCCTTATAGATACGGTGCCTTACGGAAGCTGAAGACTGTGGGAGGCTACGCACCGAAGGACTATAAAGACTCGAAGGGACGCAACTTTGAATTCTTCTCGGTGAGGAATGGATACTGTAGGAGTATACGGTCTATTCTCATTCAGGAGAAATCCCGTCTTCCTGCTCCCCCTCCCGGTCCAGAACTCACACTCAATAGGGATAAGAAGTATCCTTCCGTTGTTGGTGAGGGGAATTATGTTCACTCCAAGCCACGCCCCTTTTCCAGCCTGTGTCAAGATTGGTGATAAACCTGCAGTGGAGGAAGCACTGTTGGTAGCCAAGGAGGTCAGACTCCGACTCTTTTCTTATACAAACTTCTTATTTTGAGATTGATTCGATGGTGACTCGAATGTCTCTCGACGACTATATCAATGTGAAGAAGGAACATGGAAAGAAGAAGAGTAATAATTATTTATTAATATTGGTCTCAAGAAGATTTTTCCAGATACGGTAGCTGCTAAACTCAATCGATCTGGTGTTAGTGGACTCTTCCGACGGCTCAGTGGCACCAATTCGAAGAGAAACGAATAAGCTCCGCCCCCTTTTTTTCTGATCACTCGTATTTGCGAACTGAGAATTGAGCATTACTAACTACTTATTCAGTACGAATGGATAAAGCCTAAATTCTCAAAGATTGTTTTCTATAGGAATGAATCATGATTTCCAATCAAATTATTTCTATAATTTTATGGTAGTTGACCCCATAGCAAATGCTCTTTGATTTTCAAGGTCTGCGAACGATTGTCTTACAGATATGAAAGAGATGTTTGTTGTCTATCACAAATATGTGATGTTGAACGTATGGGAGCATTGATGATCCAGAAAGACGCAGTGTGCGAGATTTGACATACTCATTTGAGAACAGGACAATTAGAAAATGTTTATTGTTATTGAAATAGAGTGAGTAGTCTACAGTACATGTAGAGAGGGATATCGATTGAATGTGTCTCTTCTCTTCCTTTCCATCACTGTTACTACTATATTTATTTAATATTTTGACTAAGCAAACCTTTGGATCAGTCTTCTCTTCCGTTTTCGATTGCTTAGGTTCTCCCGCCATCACAAAGTTCTCATCATCATCACTATAATCTGAATGTTCATTGAACATGCTCACGTACTGTACTTTTCCATTCGCAAGTCTCTTCGGTCGGCACAGTTTATACTGCTGTAACAATTGTCTTTTTTATCAAGAATTCTTAACTATTCTTAGATTTGTTCGCTAAACTGACCCTTATTTCTTCATTGTCCACTGTTGTGATATATGTTTTCTGACTAGAAATCGATGATTGATTTCCATCGTATTCCGGAGTTTTATCTTCCATTTCGGCAGTGGGAACAAAATTCGATTGAGCTTCTTGGACCTTTCCCTTGTTATTGTTGCATTGAATGACGACAGGTGAAACTATCTTCGATTTGGAATGATTGAAAGCCTGAAGTAGATATTAAATATTCACTTGTTTCCATCATGAAATGCTCTTTGGTCTCTGACTCACCAATGGTTTCTTCGGCAGAGAGATTTCCATAGTTTTGTCCTCTTGCATAGGGCCATCCTTCTTCTTCCCATTTTCAGTCGCCTAAGTGATGAATTGATCTTTGATCTCTTTCCTTTTCTTACTTCTTTCGATGTCTTCTTCTCTTCTAGTTTCTCTTCCTTCTTCGTCTGCAATTCCTTCTCATTTCCTCTCATCTTTCATTAACTCACCTCTACTTTCATCGGTTCTTTCTTCGATTCCTTCTCCTCTTTTGCACTGAAAGGAACGACGACAGGAGCTGTTTGCTTTTTGGTTGACGAAGAAAGAGATGGTTTATTCGACGTTGTCGAAAGGGCTGGTTTCTCAAGTGGAGGAACGTTTCGATTGATTGAAAACTAAATATGGAATTTTCGGTACCTTTTTCATGCATAGTAAAATAGAAGTGAGTGGGATACATACGATGAGAAGGATGAAAATCATCAGATCGTCTCACTGAAATAATGATACGGTAAGTAAATTGATTGAATCCGCTAATCAATCTATTGAAGAGTTTGGTTATCTAGAATAGATGAGAAAGTAGATAATGACCACCTCAGGATGGGAGAAAACGAAAGACCGACCACTTATTGCACGATAGAAGCGACCGAATGAAACGGAGTATACGATTATCATGATTGATCGATTATGTTAACTTGTTTGAACATCATTGGAAGAACTATTTATGAATCTCGATGATAAATGATTCGACCGACTCCTCAGAGTTCTCTTCACATCATTTTACCCTTGATTTTTGAAAATAATGGCATTTTGAAGAATTTACTTATCGATCATGATGAGTTTTCTTTCTATGATATGCCGTACCCATTCACGTTTTTTATAATATAACGAAATTATAGATGGGCATGTTTTGCCTAATGATCTTACTCTCATTGTCAATGTTCGATGTTTTAGATTGGCACTGCAGATGATAACAATTTTCAGAATAACTTAAATTGCTTCTATGTAGATTTTCTACGTAACCTTTAATTCATTACATTATATTGCAGACATTAAAAATCATTTTGTTCTCCTCGTAAGTTTAAAACATTTGAAGAGACATTGAAGAATTTAAATAATTGAAGAGTTCTTGAAGAGGTTTGAAGAATCGTGCCACTTGAAGAGTGTGGCCCAGTGAAAATTATATGACCCAATGAAATCTCGCTACTCCCGCCTCTCTCAGTTTAAATCTTTGATGCTCAAGTTCCAACGCAATTTGGAATGGATTGCCTAGAGAGATCGGCTGAGTAAGAGAGGCGAGTGAATGATAAGGTTTCTTCGCGAATTACTTGTCTTTTTATTTGTTCATTACTTCTCCATAGCAACGTAATCTCCATGAATAGACTTCGCTTTGTTCCTCGATTGTAGTCCCACTCACTTTCTTCATTCAATTGATCATTCAGGCAGTTTGGATGGCGAGAAATGAATCGCCTTCCTCTACCTCGACCACTGCAAATTCAGCAGCAAATGGAACATCCAATGGAGTTTCCGCCAATCGATCCACTAAAATGTACAAAATCGATGTAACGAGTAAGTTATTATTTTTTGTAATAATATTTTTCTCTCGCCATTAGCCAAATAGTGACTCATTCTTAAAAGCTATCGATCGAACAGCTATTTTTATATGACTCGTGCTTATTATATTATTTCAGTTCACGGTGCGAAATGGACACAAAGTGGATTGTTCTCGAAACCGGCGGACTCGTATGCTGAATTGACAATAGAAGGAGGAGGATCTCATTCGATCAAGAAGACAGCGACTAAGAAGAAGAGTAACAGTCCTGAATGGGAAGAGACCTTCAATGTGTCTGTCTCGGAACAATCAATTCTTTGTCTGAGGATTCTGAATAAGAGTAAACTCTTCGATGATACTCTCGTAGGAGCGACGAAGATGAAGATGAGTTCTGCTGCGAGGAATGATAATGGAGAATGTAAGTTATTCTAAATTAAATAATAATTTGAATTTAAAATTTTTTTAAAATTTTACTGAAAAACTATCCCAAAATATATCACGTATTCTATGGTTCATTTGCATTCTTTGTAGTGACTCCCGATGCCGTAACCCTATCGATCTCTTCGAAGGAAGGCACCAAAGTTGGTACTGCTCGGATTTCCCTTCGTGGTTCAATGGAGAGAAAGAGAAGAAGCGCAGGTACTTCATTCCCTCTCTTATTACACTGATTGTTATCGTCTCTCCTTCACAGGAAGTAGTGGAAGGAGTGATTCGACAGAACATTTCGGAGAGGCGTCAACCTCTTCTTCCACTCTCGTTCCACCCGCTGACAGTGCTAATGCACCCAGAAGACCTGCATCGAAACCGACTCGAGATACAATGATGACATCTCAACAACAAGCAGCTGCAGCTGAAGAGCCCCTTCCTGATGGATGGGAATTGAGATTCGATCAATATGGAAGGAAGTACTACGTTGATCATACAACGAAGAGCACCACTTGGGAGAGACCGAGTTCACAACCACTGCCGCAGGTTAGAGATACTCTTCACTTTCCGCTAGCAACTTGTGCATAGCTCATTGGTAGCGCGTTAAACCTGAACACGCAAGGTCATGGGTTCGATTCCTCTCGCTGTCAAATGGTCTTTTGACGCTCTTGCACTTCCGATGACGATGAACTGAACCGCAAATATGAATTCCCTGATTCAAACCGCACGTCAGTCTGAGGATTTCCTTTTATTATCAGTCTTATCAGTAATAGTTTTGCTAATGATGATGGTGATTCATTTGTTTGCAGGGATGGGAGATGAGGAGAGATCCCCGAGGAAGGGTTTACTACGTGGATCACAACACACGTACGACCACTTGGCAGAGACCAACAGAAGATATGATCAATGCCCATGAACGATGGCAGAACAATCGACCTGAGGCACAAGCATCATGGGAACAACGATTCCTCATTCAGGTTAAACTTGTCTCTTCTATTCCGGACTAACATTTGACTATTTCAGAACAACAGTGGAATGACTGATGATCCCCTTGGTCCTCTGCCTGAAGGATGGGAGAAGAGATCAGATCCGAATACAGCTCGAGTATACTTCGTCAATCATGTAAATAGGACAACTCAATGGGAAGATCCTCGTACACAAGGAGTTAGTGATGATCCCCTTCCAGAAGGATGGGAAATGAGATTCACTGAACAGGTATTCAATCTCCATCCCCATCAGATTGATTATTCCTTCATTTGAGCAGGGTGTTCCCTTCTTCATCGATCACATCAATAAGACGACAACATACAATGATCCTCGAACGGGAAAACCCGTCGGTCCATTGGGAGTTCTCTCTCATAATATGACATTCGAGAGAACTTTCCGATGGAAAATCGCACAATTCCGATACCTTTGTTTGGTGAGTATCTATCCCCGTTCTTTGATACGCTCTCTTTGTATCCCAGTTGTTGGAATACTCGTAAATCCTTTGTTCCTTTCAGTCGAATAGTGTGCCCAATCACGTAAAGATCACTGTCTCTCGAAATGCGGTCTTCGAAGATTCATTCCAAGAGATAATGAGGAAGAATCCAGTTGATCTTCGTCGACGATTGTACATTCAATTCAAGGGAGAGGAAGGTCTTGATTACGGAGGAGTTGCGAGGTAATTAATTCCTTCTTATCTAAATTGAATTCTTTCTTCGATGACGATGAACTGAACCGCAAATATGAATTCTTTGATTCAAACCGCACGTCAGTCTGAGAAGATTAATTTTCCTAATATAGATAAATTCAGTTGTAAATTGTACGTGGTTATCCATCTCCATTACAGGGAATGGTTCTTCCTTCTCTCTCATGAAGTACTCAATCCCATGTATTGTCTATTCATGTATGCGGGTGGAAACAATTACAGTCTTCAAATAAATCCTGCTTCATTCATTAATCCCGATCATCTCAAATACTTCGAATACATTGGTCGATTCATTGCCATGGTTGGTCCATTCCCTCATTGTCTTCCCCCTTGAGCGATGATGTGTCTATGGTTGGTCCGTGTTTCCGACTAGTGATTGATGATTCCACAACCTACTGAGCTCCTTTATTTCTCATTCGACAATTCATCCTCCATTCTAACTTCTATTCTACAATAGTAATCATTTCCTTACAGGCTCTCTTCCACGGTAAATTCATTTTCTCTGGATTCACGATGCCTTTCTACAAGAAGATGTTGAACAAGAAGCTGGTTCTCAAGGTAGAACCAATCCCTTTTCTTCTCCATTCATCCCCTTTCCCTTCAGGATCTTGAATCAGTCGACACTGAATTCTACAATTCAGTCGTGTGGATTCGTGACAACGACATTGACGAATGTCAGATGGAATTGTATTTCGTCGCTGATTATGAACTACTCGGAGAGATTAAATCACACGAATTGAAGGAAGGAGGAAAAGATATTCCTGTGAATGAAACGAACAAATTGGAATACATCGAACTTCTGGTGGAATGGAGATTCAATCGAGGAGTGGAGGAACAATTGAAGGCATTCTTCAATGGATTCAAATCTGTTTTCCCACTCGAATGGCTGCAGTATTTCGATGAGAGAGAATTGGAATTATTGTTGTGTGGAATGCAAGATATCGATGTGAATGATTGGCAGAGACACACCGTCTATAGACATTATGCTCCCGGAAGCAAACAGGTACATTTATACTCCATTCTCATTGATCTCTAGAGCATTCTTACTCTCCATTTCATTAATTCTTTACAGGTGATGTGGTTCTGGCAATGGGTGCGTGCTCTTGACCAAGAGAAACGAGCTCGTCTTCTTCAATTCGTCACTGGAACATGCAGAGTTCCTGTGGGAGGATTCGCTGAACTCATCGGATCGACTGGCCCTCAATTGTTCTGTATCGAACGAGTTGGCAAGGAGAATTGGTTGCCTAGATCGCACACTTGCTTCAATCGATTAGATCTTCCTCCCTATCGATCATACGAACAATTGGTGGAGAAATTGAGTCTCGCTATTGAGATGACTGAAGGATTCGGCAACGAGTGATTAGGTTTCCCTTCTGATAGAGCCATTGTATCAAAGAGTATTGTATATTATTATATCATATTACACAATCTGTATAGAGAACCCGACTAGATATTGTGTGACAGAGGAGAGTAATACGGTGTACCGTGGGGCGGATTAATTCATTCTTCCGTAGGCGGTTGTGATCATTTCCAGTCAATCTAGAATACTTTCATACTCAATTATTTACTCAAGCGGTTATTAGAGTCCATTCTCTCTCTTCCTCTTTTGATACATCATAGACTGACTACTTTCAATCCTCTATACGAGAGTTGCACAAATAATTCCTGTCATTCAGAAAGATTCCCAACTATTCCGATTGTATGTAATCCCTTGTAGATATCGATGTAGAGCTTGCTCGGCTTTATACTCATACCATTTCCTCACTTCTCTCTAACTCCATTCCCGTGTTCAATATATATCGGTGCATAGCAAGTAAAGATATTTCAAATCAACTGTATCGTTGTCTTCGTTCAAGGTGTTGTTGTCACCTATGATACCTCTTCCTCCCTCTCTTCCATCCCCTTTCCCATTCTCATCTCATCTTCCAGGGTACTCATCATCATCAATCATCATGGTTGCCAAGTCCGAGGCTAAGGCTCAGAAGGCTGCTGCTGAAAAGGCAGTGAAGGAAGAGCAAGAGAAGAAGGTGACCTCTGATGATGACGACTCTTCTGATGATGAAGATGTTCCCGGTCTGGAGGAGGGAGAAATCTCTGAGGCTCAGAGAAAGGTAAGACTACTTCCTTTCCTCCCTTATTCTAGTTCAATGATGAGTAAGAACCGCTTTATGACTGCTGATTCCACTGACTTTGCCTGAGAACAACACCTTTCTTTCACCAATTAGCAAGTAATTAGTAGATTGATTAACTAACGATTGTTTATTCAGGTGGCTGAGGCCGCTGGTCTTGCCGAGCAGGTCGATCGTACTGGCAAGCAGTCTCGTTCTGAGAAGAAGGCTCGCAAGCTCTTCTCCAAGCTTGGACTCAAACCCGTCCACGGTGTATCTCGTGTGTGCATTCGCAAGAGCAAGGTAACAGCCGTTTCATCAGCCGGAATTTAGGATCTCTAATCAGATGTTAATATTTCTCTCTTGCAGAACATTCTGTTCGTGATCAACCGTCCCGATGTGTTCAAGTCTCCCGGATCTGATACTTACATCGTCTTCGGAGAGGCTAAGATTGAAGATCTCTCTCAACACGCTCAGATGAATGCTATCGACAGAGTCAAGGTGAGTCCCTCCCCTGTCCCTTCCTCTTCCCCTACCAGTTCAATGACGAGTAAGAACCGCTTTATGATCGACTGATTCCACTGACTTTGCCTGAGAACCTTCCTCCCCCTTCCCCTTCATTCATCATCCTCATCCCATCTAATCCTTCTCTCCATTCAGCCGTCTGAGGATGCTCCTGCTCCTCGTCTCGCCCCAGTGGCAGAGGATGAAGATGGAACTGAGGAGGATGCTACGGGCATTGAGGAGAAGGACATCGAACTCGTCATGAGTCAGGCAAATGTCTCCCGTAACAAAGCAATTCGTGCCCTTCGAGCTGCTGACAATGACATTGTCAATGCCATTATGGGATTGACCATGTAGACGACGACCGTCTGATTCCATTCCCTCTCTCTCTGTCACTCTTCCGCCCCTCTTTGTTATCCATCCCCCCTCATTCGCACTCGTTAGTTCATCCACTTTCTGCCCCCACTCTAATGATCTTCATTTTATTTGTTATTTGTTGCCCCGTCCGTTCGTTTATTTCCTTTATCGAGTGATTTTTGTGGAAGCTTTGACCCATTTTGATCTGCAACGATCGTGATGAAGTTATATGAACAAAAGGGTTTAAACAATGAACAAGAATACACGGCAAGACAAAATTTTTGCACGTAAAGATGTGCAAAGAATTTTTCCTAATAAGATACTTGAAATCCCAGATCTAAAAACTTGAACGATGACGATGAGCACTCTTCAAACCCGAATTCGATACTTCCGTTAAAATCTTAAATTTTCTCAATTTCCCCAAGTTTTTTTTGATATTTTTAGAGATCATTCTTTAATAATTTCATGAACGTTGTATTGCGTTCAATTGTACCCAACTACTACTAATTCTAGAGAGATTCTTCTTTTCTTACACTTAGCAATACCCAGCAGCACAACCCAAAGTTAGAATTTTCAATGAAATGCGAAATATAAATTGTGTGGAAATCATGTATCTACCTCGATTACATCAATTTTAGACAACGATAATCTGGAAACAAAGGGAACAAGTATCACACAACGAGGAAAAGAATGAGATAGCACGGCCAACGGAGATGAATAAGGCGAGAAATGAGACATAAGAACGGGGAACGATTTCATGACTGAACTGAGAAGTTGTGTCATAGATAGGAAAAGGAGATTATTCTATAACAATTGATTGAATATCAAAGGAGATCAAGCTTCGATTTGAGCATCCTGAGCAATGTCGAATTGAAGTCTCGGCCACTTCACATTGTCAACTTGCTTCAGAATCAGTTCCACCTACAAATAGGTGTGTTCAATACACTCATTACCCTACAACTATCAAGGCTAATAAATTCCATTTTTAGTGATTTTCATAAATTCTTTAGTGCAGATTTGAACGAGTCGAAAATAAATAGTTGACAATAGTTACCTTTCTCTCTCCGACTCTCGCTTTACTCTCTTCAGGAATGATCTCTCCCCACAGATCATAGACAAACGTCGATTCCTTCGTTCCGAATCCATGCACTAATTTCACTCTCATTGATTGTCCATCCGATTCGACCGAAACCTCGTCTGGCATAGCACCCTTAAACGACAACATCATCAACATTTTATTTCAGAATAAAATCCTCGTTAAGTTTTTGGTTAATTTTCACTCATAAAGGGCTTTAAAAATACTCTGGAGGATTCAAGCTAGAAGTAAAATCACTCCCCACCTTGCAATACAGATTAACTGTAATTGTTCCGTTGGCACTGTAGAAATCCTCACGCAGTTTATCCACTTTCTCGTTCTGCAGTGCAACAATTCAATATCGACATCCAGTTGGATTACTGTACAAATATAATATAAATTAACATTATTAATTCGTTGGCTGTTCGAAAAACAATTTTCTACAATTGTTGTGAACCTTTAATTCTTACTTTGGACCAACAATGTTCTCCCTTCTCGCATCCAGTCTGATTAAGGAATGATTGGAAGTCGGAGGTCTTCTTCTTGCAGCACGACCAATACTTCATTCCCTACAATTAAGATGCATTATACTTGTATGGTCATAAATTGCCATTTGTGTAAACACATACAATTCAAGCTATACGAATGCAAGATACGATTAAAGTAGTAACCTCGTGGAAGATTGCAACGCCTGGATGGTGTACACATGAAGAATGAGATTCGGAAGGACCACAATAACTCTTAAATCAGTTACCACTTATTCCATCCACTCACACAAAATTAGTTACCGTTTTAAAATATATACACAGAAAAAAAAGAACTGACGGCTTTACAGCTGTTATTCCTGCAGGGAGCTCCTATCTGCAGCTCATTCGATGTCTCCGACTGATGTTCTTCCAAGTACCTAAGAGATAAAAGTATTTATTACCAACAACTGACGCTTATAACGATAAAGCAAACAATTGCATTCGAAAATAACTAGTTCGAGAAAATGGTTCAACCTTTGGATGGCAGCCTTAGCTCCATCAGTAGTCTCGATTGTGATACTCCTTTCTTCCCTCGATGTTTCATCTCGTCTCTCTGCGGGCTTATTCAATCCATTCCACACAATCACGTCCTCTTCCTCAAAATAATCGCTTAGAGTGATTGAATATAATGGGTATGCACAATTTCCACTTCAAGAATATTAAAGCCTTTGAATTGAGATAAGCCATAGAGAAGCCTTTCACCTTCTCCGGTCGAATTTCCTTCACTGCGGCCACTTTGACTATATCAACAGGCTTCTCGTTAGAGTGCCGGCCCTTCGTACAACCTGAATACACCAATGTTAAGAAGTTACCTATCGAAAAAAGTAAACGTGACTGACGTGTGAAACTCACCGGGATAACTAAGCCAAGTGCCGAAATCAGTGCTCTTCTTGTTGCAACAGTTCCAGATCTTGTAAGCATCATGGAAGAAGGGCGGACCAGGATGGTACTGACAATCCTCTGGAAGAAAGAAATCAACGAATAAAATAAGAAAAATTCACAAAACAAGATAATCAGAAAATGGCTTACCAGTGCTATTACTGGTGGCATCAAACTTTTTTCCGCATCCCTTATTGTAGCAATCGACAAGAGTTGCCTCGGGCATTCGGATTCAGAAAAAAATAGTAACGTATAGCAATATCCGGCGAGATCTATCAAGGAATCTAGAAATTTCCAAGGCCAAATTTTCCGGCTCTGATGTCGCCGGAAAATGTCGTGGTGCGATAAATCGAGGTTTACTCGAATATGACACTACAAATAGAAGAACGCCACAGATTTAGCGTACATTAATGTTCGACAAAATATTTCTCTATATTATTTTCAGAAGGAGTCTTTTACTTAAAAAAAAAGATAATTCCAAGCTCCATTCTGATAATGCTTTCTTGCAGTTTAGACTAGTCGACTTCTCTGTTCTGTAGATACCGTAACCGTGTTAAGACTTTCTGATGATCAGGAAGGGTTCAGCCGACAAGATCAATAGGGCCAAAATACAGATAGAGACCAAGAGAAAGAAGAGATAGAGAAGCGGTAGAAAAATAGCAAGCAGATGAATCTCATGTGATTGTTCATATTCCAATTTTATGTTTATTGTACACCATTAATCAGCCTCGATTGCATTTATCATTATTGTCATGGGCCTACAATTTCCGAGTCTTCTCTTTCAATTTGGCTCTTGGCATTTTCCACAGAGCTTTTCGAATTGATCCTTGTACTTGTCCTGATTAGTTCTCTGTAATGAAAACATTACCACACTGATAACTAGAGTATTCCATAGTATGAATACTCTCTTATAAACTTACGTATAAATACTCGAATATAGTCTTGATAACAGCAACATAATCATCTTCATTCTTAATTGCTCCATTTCTACATCTACGAGCCCATTTCACAAGATCAGGCAACTATAATTAATCATTACTCAGATATAAATGATTAATTCTTACCGTGGTAACCTTGTCTCCTTTATAGATCAATGCAGACATGACATCGACTACAGCAAGAACAGATGCACGAGATATTCCACTCATTTCATCCATCACTGCAATTGGTCCAGCTGATAGATTCTCCAACTGAATAATACTATTAGATTACGGTAATAATCGATAATCGTACTCTGGAGATGACTCTAATCGCCTTGAGGAGATTACGACCAGTTGATTGCGTATACGTTGATTCCCATTTCGTCATTTGCACGATACAGGTGATCTAGAAAATATGGTATTGATTGAGGAAAGTACAGTAATCCATTACATGGGAATTGGAGCATCCTTCAGGAAGAACCTCGAGAGTGGTTACTTGCTCCTTCTGTACTATCTCCGTCTATAAACAATATGATACAGTACTCTCTGATGGTCATTCTACCGTACCTTCTTATTGCTTACTGCAATATTTCCGTAGTTTTTAAAGATTCCATCGTTAGTCGGCCAGAAGTCAGCCATTACATCCTTGATTATGGTATCAATCAATACCGTATACTGTAGAATAGATTACCTGTCCATCAGAGGTCTTATCACAGAGGACGACAGTGCAGATTACTTTATGTTCGAAGATCATCTTCCAGAAGTCTTCAATCGTGTTATCCAATGGTGTCTGATAGAGTAATAATATACTTAATCAGGGAAGAGTACAGTATACCTGAGTCAATATGTATTGTCTTTCAATTCTTTGCCGGTCGTACATCCAAGATGCATTGATATATAATTTGCCTTCGTCTACTGACACACGACTATCGTCCAGACATGTCGTTGGTTCCTCAAGGGAAGTATTACGATACAATACTCTATTCATCCAAGATACCTTGTGTCGATTCTTCCCTGCATTGGCTTTGAATGCCTTCTCTCCAAAAGTCGGGCTCTTGTATGGTTCGATATCCTTCTTATATTCGGCATGAATGCCCTCAATTCCTGCAATTGATAATTGTAGATGGAAGGATACTGTATCACACCCAAGTCCGAATATTTCTTCATAAAATCTTCAGCGTTCTTCTTTGCATCGGCAGTCCAATTAGAGTCTTTTTTCTTCTCATCTTCCTGGCATATCGATACATTAGTCCTCTACCGTATCGTCTACCGTACCTCAACAGTTGCCCTTTTAGTCTTTTTCTTAGCAGCGGCTGGTCGAGCTCCAATTGCAGTTTTCGTCTTGCCATCACCTTCAACGGTCGATCGTTTTCTTATCTGAATGAATACTAGAGTAAGGGAGAGATCACTATGGAAGATACCTTGGTCATGACGACCTCTTCTCTTCTACGTATCCACGATGAATAAATGGAACGAACGAATCCATCCCTTTTATTCACCAACTCATATGGAAATTGATGAATTAGAAAATATACTGAGAATATGAGAGAGAGAAGTGATTTGACTATTCCGAGTCCGTTTCATTCTCAATGTAATAGTGTCTTTCGTATCGGTTTCCTGTGAAAAATTCTCCCAAGACCGATTCCATGCATTAGTTGCAATCTACCCTGATCATATCTAGATAGATCGAAAGTTGGATTACATAAAATGAAAACACTTGGGAACTTTCTCTTGTGTATACCCCAATTTTTGTTAGTGAACGTCCACATTCAACATGTATCCGAACCGTCGTATACGGTCAACATTTACTTGTAAAACCGCATGAATATTCATAATCCATTTATTATTACCTTGTTCAATTAATATTAGCACGAGAATTGTACAGGGTGGGAGGAAATGAATGGATGGTAAGGGAGGGCATGGAACAGAGAGGGGAAGGGGAAGGGAAAGGGGGAAGGGGTGGGATCGATACCCGTACGAACCTGTCACTATTGAGCACAACGAATACAATGAGACTGGGAAGAAGAGAGAGAAGATAGGGAACATGTGGGAAGGATAAAAGAGACTCACTGGGATCGATCGACTCGTATCAAATAAGAGAAGGCGAGATTATGGGGCTACGGTAGAAGACTAACTAATCGATAACTGGGAGGGGGCTACAGTACTCCAGTTCATTCGGGCGAATCGAGTGCGGGTCTGCACTCAGCAGTAATCGATCCATGGTAGAGGGGTACGGTAGCCGAATCGTCTGAGACGAGATCCCATTGATAGTCAGAAGTATCATCTTCACTGTAGTTCTTGAAGAAGAACCTGCAATCAATTGATTAACTCATCAATTCGATTGGTTAGAGAGTTCCCTCAAGTAATCAATAGACTCACTTATTTCTCTCTCTTCTCAATCCGAAAACAGTTCTAAACTTCTTGAGTGTCATCATTCCTCCTTCATCAGGCTCCGTTCGGAAGACCATTGGTCGATTACCAGTTACAGTAACCCTGAGAAGGATCTTCCCATCGCAATTTCCATTGCCAGATGAAGTGGATGACCCGGGAGCAGAGGGAATTCGACCCGTCGATCGACTGAAAGTATAGTAATCAATGATGAATCAGACCACTTCGGACTACTGTATGCACTCGTAACTTACGGTAGTGTAGCGAATCCATTGTGAATTCCTGCTCCCGTTCGATCGTGTTGAGAGGGAGATGCATTTGGAGTGAGAAGATGGAAGTAGGGCGAAGGATGAGAATATGAGGAAGGAGCATCAGTAACGAATGAAGGACGACCAAGAGTAGGAAAGTGACCAACTCGACCATCGAATGAATGATCTGTGATGCAAACTGTAAGCATTATTCACTACCGTATCCTACAGTATTCACTACAGTAATGATACAGTACTCACCGATATCAGCTCCATGGGTGGGTCTTCTGAGGGTATTGAAGTGAGGAACAGCGGATAAATGAGAAGAGAATGCGGATGAAGATGAAGATGGATGACCAGAGTAGAATCCAGATGAACCAGAATCATGATCCGTTGATGGACGACTACAAGAGAAGAGATTCATTAAACAATATTCAGTATCTACCGTAACCACTTAATCAATCAATACAACTACCGTACCCCTTCTTGCGTGTGGTTCCTGCAGTGGGTGAGGTCGACGAATGGCCGCTCACTGCCGTCGTGTTGTGTAGTGTATCCATGTACTTGCGACGCAGTCTGCAAGCATCACAATCAATACCGTACTCTATCTACCGTATTCGTATGAATGAATGAATAGGGTACCTATTGGATGGTGGAGGGGCGAATCCATTCATTCCTCCATAATAATGAGTGGTTGGAGGGACGATAGCAGGAGAAGCGAGAGTATGAGTGGCTGGAGGAGTGTCTGAATCCTCTCCTGAACGGAACTTCCATTATCTCTATGATTACGGTATCAATCGATATCTTTGTCTACAGTAGTCTACAGTACTCACTCTTGATCGTTCCATTCTTTCCTCTTGCATCCATTCTATCCGCGTAATCATCAATATCCTTATCGATTGCCTCTTCAGTCAGATCCGCAAAGTTGTCCCCTCGGCCACTCAAGTCCCTGCAAGTACCGAGATCAATAAATGCAACCATCTTCATTCTGTATTGCCCCATTCCCCTCTACCGTATCCCTATCGTACCTCGCAAATTGTACTCCTCTCTTCTCCATTTCATCAGCTAATCTCTGTAGTTTGTCTCCTAGCTTGTCCGCGAAGGACAATTGATCGTTCGCATGGCGTTGCTGAATCAATCCATAATTATCCATATTCTACCGTACCCCAATCAATTCGTTTACAGTATGCCCCTTGACTACCGTATCCCTCTCTCCCTACCGTACCTTGCTTGCAATGGCTGCATCCACGTCGATTGGCTCCTGTTTCACCGGGTCTATGTTGTATCTGAAGATCAACAAATTAAGTAAGGAAAGATCAAAGATCAAAGATCAATGTGTGAAAGAGTGAATAATACTCACGTTCTGAATGGGTTCTTGAGTGCATTAGAGATGGCAGCGGAAGCGACGGCGACTCGAGAAGGAAATGGAAAGGGAGAGGAGGATTTGAATGGAGCAGATGAAGTGGATGGAGATGAAGTGGCCAGAGATGAGGCACGCTCCTACAATCAATACCGTATAATCGATCGATAGAGTAATGTACCATACCTTCTTAATCGTTGCGGGAGTTCCCATTGAAGTGGATGGACTCATCTCAGATGCTTCTTTTATCGCTTTCCTCAACTGAAATGGACACATTCAAATACTCTTCTCGATCGAGTTAGATCAGACTTCGTTTCACTCAATTTCATCGTGAATGCAACATGATCGATTAGATCTTATTCCCCTCTTGAACTATCTTGAAAGAAGAATGGCCTTCTGACACCCCATCTTGATCAGCGCACTGATAAATTCATAATTCATAATTCCCGTATAGACTATCTATCGATCCTTCTCACTCACCGCAACGAAGGCTTCCGATGAGATGAAATTAGCATGTAATTGTTTGAGATATTCATCGAGTGGAAGGATGACGATATCGAAGAAGTCTTTAGAGAGAGATCCATTCTTGATTGAATGAGCCCTTCGAGACATCTCTGATCGGACTGAATCAGGCAGGAAGAAGCATGACCCCGTCTTCTTACTGTAACACACTTCGATTAGCGACGTTTCGGATACCACACCAAGGGGGACTGTTCCATCACGAAACCATTATTCTATTACCTTACTTTTTGAACAGAGCGACGTTTTGGAAACGTCAGAAGCTGAGTACACCACTACCGTACCTGATATAGCTTTTGTGGGCGGTGATTGCGAGATGGGGCGCCTCTACCGTCTTCTTCTCCACTATCGAACGGAAGTGTTTGATTGTGAAGTGGAGATCGATAGCGGATCCACATCGGGATTCGTCCTGAACAGAAGATCAAAGATCAGTCTCGAGTTGATAAGAAAAGGCCATTTTCACTTCACTTTTGTTAACCTATCAGTGATTTCGATCAGTTTTGAGAGTTCAAAGATCAACGACCAACCATATTAGCCCATCTTCTGAATGCATCAACAGCATCTCTATCACTCAGAACTTCTCCCACACTTCGTAACAATCGATCGACCGAGGGTGTAGCCATGCTGCAAGAGGGAGATAACTCATTAGAACAAAGATCAAAGATCAAGTGGGCGAACAGACATCTCCCGATTGGCAGACTGACAATGAGTCACTAAGACACACGTAAAATCACAAACAAGACCTCGAATTGCGCGACTCTCGACTGTGTATTGGGAAAATGATCATAATGATAAGGGGATTAGGAAAGAGTCGATGAGAGAAAAAGGGAAGGTGATGAGAGAGAGAAGGAGGGAGGATGGAGGGGGACTCATTCTGAACCGGATGTGAATGAAGAAGGAGAGATAGAAGGAAGATGACTACAATGAAGACGATCAATGGTCAATATTGGCGCCATTCTACACTCAATCTCTCTCGAGGAGAGTCTATGGACACTTTGAGACCCAATGGATGGAAGAACGAATAGTACGAGATACCATTATTACAGTGGAATGGAAGGGAAGGAGGAAGGAATAACGACTTGTGGAAGGAGAGAACGATCGAATAGAGAGAGAGGGAGGGAGACAGAGGGAGAGGGGGAGAGTGTCCAGTATGGATGAAGGGAGAAGAGCTCTCTCAGTACAAGATGGTCTCCATCTCACAACATCTGTCTTGATCCTTCCTAGAGAAGAGAGAAGGGATTCGATCTATCGGGATCACAAAGGATAACGGAAAGGTGGAAGGGAGAGAGAGGGAGGGAGAAGTCAAGGTGTGATCGAGGGGAGGGGGGAGTGACTTCAAAGGACAGAGGGGAAGGAACAAACTGAGAGAGGAAAGCGGCATGAGTAAAGGATGAGTGAGACAATTAGAGATATAGAACGGACACCCGAAAAGAGAGGAAAGAAGAAGAAGAAGGAGGGGGATACGATTGGTGTGTGCGGGATCCCTTTGAGGGGATGAGATCTGATGAGTTAGATCATTCCTGAAGAGAAGAGAGGGGAGGGGAGAGGATACCTCATCGGGAAAGGACAAATTAGATTATGAAGAGAGAGATGAAAGAGAAGCGATAAATGACCCCAGAGGGAAACAAGTGGAATAACACAAGATAGATAGATGAGAGAACAAAGGCGGATGAAGAAGAGACTATAAAGGGAGATGAGAAATATGATATTATTATAACACGTGAGAACAAATCAGCAAGTATTCAGCAACGTGGGGTCAACTTGGAGTTTTGAATGCGAAACGTAAGCAGAGTAGGAATGGATTGGGAGTTAGAGTGGAGATAAATGGGAAGGGCCATTTATCAACGTGTCTGCCCCCTTCTCTTCTTCCAACCATTCCACTCAAGAGAAGAATTACTGTGGAGTCGAAATGAATGAATGAATGAATTTCCTATTGGAAGACCTCTGAGAGTCGAATGGAAGAAATGAAATGGAGGGGTAGCGATAGATATGAGAGTGAAAAGGAGACGAGAAGAGAAAAGGAGAGGCATGCAGTGATATATGCCTGCACCCAATCCCATTCTAGTAGAGGGAGGAGAAGGAAGAAGGGGAGGAGAGGGATGAGAGTGAGTAAGAGAGAAGACAACGAAGGATCAATCTAAGAATGAATGGATGAGAAGGAGGAGGAGGAAGAGAAGTGAGAAGTGGAGTACCATGGGGAACGGACGTAAACTGAAGAGAGAAAGGAGAATGGGTTATTACGAGGGTGACAAAAGATCAAAGAGCGCCGACCTGAGGGAAATCGTATGTGAACAACGGATGCAATTGTAAACTGACAATGGAATTATCGGAATCGAGGGGCAGAGATGGACAGTAAAGTAATACGATTATCATTGTTTGTTATGATAGGATGTGAATTGGAGATAGATAATGTCGATAGAGATAAATCAATAGGAGCATCGCTTCTGGGGACATTCCTATCACTCCTTCCGAATCTCTGATAACCTCCAAATCTTATCAATCAATGCTACTAAGAGACAGAAGAAGAGAGAAGGAACCATCAATGGATATGGTCTGTTTATGGACTGAGAAAGGGGAAGGGATCAAGAGTAATAACAGCAGATGGAATGGATTCAATCCACGAAAGGGGAGAGAAGATAAAGGGAGGAGGGAGATGGATCTCCTTCCCTCTCTATCCATCACTTGATATGGACTGATGACAGCCGACTGACTCCTTCCAAAGAGATGAGATAGGAAGAGGGGAGAAGGAATGGGATTGAGTGAATGAAGAGAATCTCTCTTTTAATTGTAAGTCCCCATGCACTCTCTTCCGACAGACTCATCGAGAGAGATCATCTACAGTTACGATACATTATTCGAGTGTCTTCGATAGACGAGGAATGGAAGAATAAAGGAGAGGGAGGGAGGGGAATGGCGGAGTGTCCCTTTAAAGTGGGTTCAATACAATACAATACAATTTATCAGTGTCGCTTTCTGGGCGCTGATCAAGATGGGGTATCAGAAGGCCGTTCTTCTTTCAAGATTTCATTTTGAGGGGTCTCGGGCCAGTGGATTGGTCTTCTTTCCTTGTCACAGTCGCAATGGCTGGAGAAAGAATACTGCTCCCTTGGTTCCCGATAGGACTGTTGACGGAGTTGCACGCAGATTGAGTCCCACTGTAGGTCAAATACGAAGCCTGGCGTGTGCTGGAGTCTTCTGTGTGCTCGAGTCCTCCAAACTCGAAAATCCATCTTTGAGCGAGAGATACGAGCCTGGATTCTGAGGGACCAAACATCTTAGGCGGTCATACCCATCACACGGCGACCAGTCCGGCTTGGATGGGGATTCCGATCTTGTTGAGTCGTTGGCGGAGACGAGAGGAATTAGAAGAAACCACTCTCCATCAGAGAGAATGGAGAGGGAACCGCTCGCGACGACTAACAGAAATAGGAAATTGGGTTCACTGGCAGTCCTTCCCTTTGAAGGAATGCTTTCTCAAAGAGCGGTGCGGCAAAGGAAGAAGGATCACGAAAGGAGTCATCTCTCTCTCTCTCTCTCTCTCTCTCTCTCTCTCTCTCTCTCTCTCTCTCTCTCTCTTCGTCGTTTCGTTATTCCTTTCTTTCTCCTCGTGTGACCGTGTCACTTCTTCTTCCCATTGGACTTCCAAGGGAGGGGAAAAGGGAAGGAGGGAATCTTCAAAGGGGACCGATTCATCCATTCGGACAAGACAAAACGAAAGGAGAAATCCCGACGGATAATGATTGAGATGACTCGAGATGAGAGAGAAGAGGCCGACGGAAGGACAAAGAGGACATTAGAGTGAGAGATGAGGTCGAGAGGACTACTGTATCAGTTGACACTATCCCTTATCTTGTATCAACCACTTGAGATACTGTGACAGTGTACTACTGGAGTGAGTGAGGGTCAATCTAATCAGTGGCCTCTCTCGCTCTTGTTATCAGAAGCTCCGTCGACCCCATCCATCACACTGCACAATCAGTCAATGCAACATTCCCTCTCTCTCTCTCTCCTCTCCTCTTCTTCTCTCCGATAACTGATCCACTCATAACAGTCTCTCTCACTAGAATCACCACTACAGTCACTTTGCCATAATTGTTTCACAAATATTCACATTAGTCACTATGAAATATGGCGATAAATTCCAATCCATAAGATCAATATGAGCATAGTAACGAAATAGCGAGTGCGCAATAGTGAAATATATCGTTGTCTCGCTTCGGAATGATGATCTATGTCTATTTCCGTCGCGTCATTCTCTCAATCTCCCAAGAGGAGGTCCGATAGATCCAAACTACTTCCCCTCCTCAATAAGGAGATTGACATGAATCGAAGTGAATTCACTGAGACAGATCAAGATTGAGATTTGAATCGAGAAGATTCAAGTGATTGAGAAGAAGGAGGATGAAAAGGAAGGAGATCAAAGGGTAGAGAGATGGAAGAAGGGAAAAGCGGGAACTTAAAGAGAAAGAAGGCATCAGAATCATTGACTAAAAGACGGGTGGAATGGGAAGAAGGGAGGGAAGAGGAGGAATAGAAGGGGGTAAAATGAAAATGATGATGAGATTGGTTCTCCTCCTTTTGCCTCTCTCTCTCTACTCTCTATCTCTTCTTCCCCTCTCTTTTGATGATCAAAGAGATGCCGCCCTCTCCTCCTCCCTCTCCTTCCCTTTCTCACTCCCTCTGCTCATCTCGTGTGCTGTCCCTTCACAGCATGAGAAGTAGACCACACGAGAGACAATGAAGAATGGGGAGAGTGCAGACACAAAAGGGAGATGAGAGAGTGGGGAGAAAGAGGAGAGATGGACACTCCAGGTGACTGACGATCAGGGGTCCATTTCAACTGTGGGGATAGGAGAAAATAAGGGAATCGAATGGTCACACTCTTTGCAGTACACGTCCATATTCATACTACTACTTCGGTGATTGGTCCCGTTTCGATCGTTCGAAGTAACTGATATGTTGAATGCCATTGATAGTGATAAAAGACTTGAAGAGAAGCGCGGCGGGCAATGATTGGGCCAAGTATTCCTTTGATCTTCCTCACCATCTCTCCCTCCTCCCTTCTTCTCTCTCTCTCATCAACATCGTTCATTCGTGTTCATCTCGACGATAACGTCTGTAGAGATCAAAGGGAAGCGAAGGGGAAAGAGCTACCATTCCATCCATTTCAACTACCGTAAAGGAAGGAAGGCGGGCGACCGTTTGAATGAGAAGGGGGGGGGGAGTAGGCGGCAGGCTGCTTTCATCTACCCCATTTATACTATCTATCTCCCTTTCTCGCAAATGAGTGAGTTCAAAGAGAGAGAATAGGACAGGGAATGGAAGGGAGAAGTGAGAGACACCTTGTGAATTGTATTCAAATGGATCAATGGATGGGATGGGAACGACGGACTGAATCAGAAAGGATGAATTCGAATTCAAATGAAGGAGGGAAAAGGAGATCCCTTGTGAGAAATGAGAGTGACCAGAGTCATTTGAGAGATGAAGGAGAAGGAAAAAAAAGATGAGATTGAACGAATGGAATGGATCGAAGAATGATGAAGATTAATTAAGGATCACAATGAATGTGATCAACACAAGGAGACACATATGGGATGTATACTGAATGAGCGTTGAACAAGGTATAAAGAAGATTGGTGTATTCGATCGCAATATATTTCTGTCTGATGCCATTCACGACGGCAAAAAAAGACGGATCACTTCTGCAAAAAAAAGTAAAAAGAGGTCCGTCGGAAGCTCTCGTCTTCTCTTCGAATCTACGGTAGAATGGGATGGATGGAGTATCTCATAATGAGTCTTCTCAATGGAATGAGTAGACGGGAAACGGGGTGAATCGAGATAGAGAGGGAATGGCTTTACACAAGGAGAGAGAGAGAGGTTGGAAGGAAGAAGGAGGGGGATTCACTTAGTCAGTAGGGAGTAAAATGATATGATAGAGTCACTCTCTAGAAACAGAACTATGAGTCGATGAGAGCAGGGAGAGAGAGGGGGGGGGAGGAGGGACTGGAGGGTCACTTCGGGTTATCGATTGACTCATTCCCTGACTCATTCCTCCCATTACCGTACTTGCTCACGAACTATCTGCGAAAAAGTAGGTTGCGAGTGTAGCGAGAGAGGGGAAGGACGCTATTAACGGTGTCTTATCTATCGCCTTATCGCCTCTGTGACGTAACTTGTGATCGAAATGAGGAGGAGGATTAAAGAGCGGAAGAAGCGGCGTTCCCTCTGTCATTATATTGTACCGAATCATCATTACCCATCCACTTCAATTGACTAGACTCGAGCACTATGACAAAAAGAGTGAAGCGTCTGCTTTTTGTGTTCCGTCACAGACATGAGTGGATATTAAGAGGGTGTGGAATAGGGAGGAACGGAGTGAGGGAGAGGGATGGAAGGAGAGATCGGGGTAGATCAAGAGATGGGACGAATCAAGAAGTTGATAGACGTAATCATCATTTGTCAATTGGAAGAGAGTGGAGAAATAGAGAGAGATTGTCCCTCCAGCAGTAGAGAGAATGAGAGAAAGGAGGAGGAGGAGGGGTAGATGAAAGGGTGCCGATTACTGATAGTGAGAAGAGACTCCTTTCATCCATACCGAATGGGAAGGATGATGGAGAGATGGAAGGAATTGTAGAGAGTAAGGAGGGGATTATTATCCACGCTAGGGTTGACAACACCAAAACATCACGACTCAATCAGAAATATGAGACAGAGATCGAAATTGTCAATTAGAATCAATTGATCATTGGTGACGTCTAATCAGATATTCTCTGATCATAATGAATGTATCACTTCAATGTGTATTTCGCGTACTGGACAATTCGGTAAAGATGAAGAGATCAGCCTATCATTTTCAAGAACTCATCAAAGTCTCAAAGTGCAGATGTGGATGAGAGCGGGTCATTCTACCGTACTCCTTCCTTCCGATCTTTCATCTGCTCTTCGTTCCTCTTTTCAGATCATCATTCGAGATCAAAGAAGCTTCCGAAGATTTCCCATCCAATTTACTGCACACATTCTAGCAGCATTTCCGATCTAATCGGCAGCCGTTTCAGAGCCTTTTTTTATTGAAGACTACTGTAGGATCTGTCTTCATCGTACCCAGAATGCACTGGGGCAGCAGAGGCTGCGCCGTCAATTAGAAACATTCTCCTGTCAATCGAATGGTCTCATCACAATACGTGATCGAGTTCAGTCCATTTGATGAGCACCACATATCAGCTATGGTGGGCTATACATGATCGGGATATAAATAAACCATCGCAAGTTTATCTTAGATCCATGCAGTGCTCGAATCGCTTGCAATTCGATCACTTTCACAGTAGACAGTCGTGTTTACTTTACTATGATAACTTGTCCTTGATGATTCTCGATGATCGATCATCTCTCCATACTCGAGTGGAGAGGTGAGAAGGAGCAGGAGGGGAGGGAGGGGGAGGGGTGGGTGATCTACCCCCGCTACCACTATTATTGTCTTCTCCCTGTCTACTCTTCTCACAACACACGACCATTCCTTCATGTACTCATCTCACTCATCATCATCTCCTCTTCTTCATTCTTCTTCATCTCGTCCACTTTCTCCCTTTCGTCCTCGTACTCCTTCGGAAGCCGCTGCCATCAAATTCACTACGATTCCCGGTATGAATTCACATTGTATAGAACAAGATTCATCAAGCCTTCTTCAAATGTCACGGTCCAGTTCTTTACAACAAAGTTCTCCTTCGTCTAATGGCAGATCTAGTCACAACAGTATCTCCCTCTCTTCTTCAGTCACAACATTCCTTCAAAACAATACAATGGCACATTGCCCATTGTGATCAGTCCCGATCCTCTTCAATCTCCCTCTCCCTCCCTTCTTCTCCTCTTCTGCCAATGGAATGCCTCACTTCAATCATCATAGCGTATGATCGAGATTGAAATAGATGGGAGAGGGGGCACATTCAAGAGGGAGAGAGAAAGAGGGGGAAGAATAGAACCTGTACCCATGCTCTCTCTTTCTCTCCTCTTTTGGTTTCTCTACAGCTGGCACTTTCACTCCATTCCCATTCCCTTTTCAACTCTTTCTTCCGTGGAATTGAATCTGTCTTCAGTCTTGATCCACTAAGCCATCTGCTTCTTTTCATCTGCCCGAACAGGATATCTATTCTGCTCATCTTCCCATAACTCCAATTTGCAATTGATAATTAGTAAATAATAATGATGGGCATTGCAATGAAGTTTTTGAACTTATTTCTGCGTCAATCTCTCCATTATCTATATGGAATCTTCTCCTCTTCGCTAGTCTCAAACCCTCCTCTCTCCATCCTCAAACCCTAACTGACCTTCACTGAATTCGCAGTGAGAGAGTAGCCGCGTGTCCGAAATGCCTCTCATTCCCTCCTACTCAATACATCGATCGATACCTTTCTTCCACTGTTTCCTCCTTGTTAATTGGCTATTCTCTCATTCAGTCAAGTATTTGTCGCAACTCTAATCGTCCATTCAATCGAAATCAATCGCAACAAAAACACCTCCCATAGTGCCCCCCTCCCCACTTTCCCTCTCCCATTCAATTCCCTCCCTAAACCATTCTCATTCATGCGAATCGACCTCAATCTATTATTTAACATCATTTTCCAATGGATTGTTTTTGTTCCCACATCCTTTCCATTCAAAATGAGTTTCCTTAAGGATCTTGTATGACCTCATCGTCTCTCCTTCCAGACAATCTCCTAACTCCACCTCTATCTCCGATCACTCGTACTATTACTTATCACATCGTCATGAGAGGAGACGATCCACAGTAAGTCACGAATATACTTATTTTTATCTCGTACAATCTTCCGTTCCTCATAGATTCATCCCCTACCAAACCTCAAAACACACATGACTTTTGAATATTTCATGGTTTCTGGCTCTTTCTGGACACCGCTAGACACCGTCCACCCCTATTTAAATCCTTGCGTTCTCCCTCCTCTTGGATCTCTATGACAACCAATCCTCACGTGCTCCCGCCCATTCTCTAGATTGGAAGGGGAGGGCGCCGATTCCTTTCCTCATAATATCCCCCATGTAAATCACTGACCGAATCTCCTCTCATACCCCTCCCTCCCTTCTACCTCATGGTCTATCCATGCCCTCCTATATTCAGGTGAATATAAAACTGTCTAAACTGCTTATTATCATCCCTTTTAATCATTTCCCTTTGAGTGAACGGGGTGCGGATCTCCTTTCACCATTGGAGACATTCGAACACTATGAGAATCGTGCTCGTTCTCCTCAATCGATAGGCGGTCAATGGACAAGTGAACAAGCACCACAACCACGTGAGGCAACTTATTTACCATTTGAGGCACTTAGAGAATTCTAGTGACTTCACCACCATGAAAACTCGCAGTGAATAGAGCACATCAAATTCTCAAATAAAAATGTTTCAGCCACTCGATACACATCAAATCGATCACTTCGACAGACACATGGATACAATCAGGTATCATTTATCTGTTCACTCCGTTCACTCCACTTCCCTACCATGATTCTCCTATTCTCTATTGAATCTCTTCTTATCAGGGCGTTCGATCAGCAATTTCCCATCGCAGTCCCACTTATCCTCAACCCAATCATTCCTCCAATGGACATATATCAGCAGAGTATCGAGCACCACAACCACAGTCTTATGCTGTGAGTCACTCACCATATGATTGATTATCAATCAATTACTGTATCCCATTCAGCCCCCTCAAGCATCTCGTAATTACGAAACACGATTGGGTCCTGGCACGATCGCATGCGAATATCGAGCGGATCCCCGAATAACAGAGGTAAGTCACAAGATGATTCGGAGAATATAAAGGTTGTACGATAGACAGTCAATAGCAGAAACGCAAAGCACAGTATCCCCATTGCAGCCTCTTCGACCACTCGTTACTGAATATCGACCTAGTGGGAATGAAAATGGTCGACAGCACGGAAATCTAGCTTGTGAATATCGCGCAAGAGACGCATCCCCGTCACTTCGAACTACCGTAACCACCACTTATGCTCCCGAACGGAAGAAATGTGAGTTACGACTAATCACCACAATTTCTCAGTCGTAGATTTTCAAATTTTCTGCCGTATCTAATGAATACGTATTACAGTACCTGTCAAATTGATTGTCTGCATCGCCATCACAGTTCCCCTCTTCATCATCATCTGTATTCTCGTGGCGGTCCAACTCCAAGAGTTGGGAATCCTCTAATATCGACATCCCCTTCAATCAACTTCTTAGGGATATATCAATTGCTTCTCCTGCCTCAGCAACGAAATCTCCGGTTTCTCACTTTCCTCGCAGTTATCCATTAGTCACCAACTATTTCTGTACATACACTGCACCACGTAATAAAGAAATATTCTTTTATACACTCACAATTAATTATCAACAAAAAACGAGCTCTAGTGAGCGATAAAACCGGGTGGAATATTTAGATAAAGTACAAAAGAGGGAGAAGGGGTAGCATACATCAGTTGATATCTCCATCGGATTCATTCTCTACTCTCTTCTCTTTCTCTTATTCACTACTTGAGTTGCAGTGTACAACTGTTTAGCAGGAGGATCCACCTTATTCTTAGTCTTCGTCTTACTACGATCATTATCAGAAGAAGTCGTCTGGAAGGAGAATCAATCAGTCTTTGATAGACAATGAATACCGTACCTCCTCTTCCTCAGTGTTATCCTTCTTCACTCTCTTCTTCTTCTGATCATCGTACTTCCATTTGAAGGTGCATACAGTCAATAGAGGAAGGCCGATCGTCACAGACATCAGACCGGAGAACACCAACCAATACTGAAAAGATATCTCCCATTAATAACACATTTCCACATGAATCACAATTATAAGACAGAAGCACCATAGTATTTATATGTAACAGAGTAATAAACAAAAAATAAATAAACAAAATCAGTTTCCAACTTATCGCCCCACAAACCCTCAAATGTGCTCACCCATCCATTGCCTCCAATGTACTTCTGTACAGCAGACTCGAGGAGTACTTGGACGGGCACTGAAGAGGGTTTATTACTCCTTCGATACACCCTTGCTAACTCACGTTTATCCTGAGAGACATGCGAGTATCCGACGTACGTCTTACCGTGCTTCCCACTACAATCAATCATTCAACTTGTCCCTTTTCATGAACACTACTTACTGGTACATCACTTGCGCAGGAGAAGCGACGATACTCATGAAGGCCTTCTGATCCGGAGCCTAAACAACATTTTTTAAAAGTTAGTTTATTTCTTTAAACTGTTCATCATAGAGTTAAATATCAGAATATATTCTTTTTCATCGTATCCCCTTGAGACGTCACGAATCCTTCTAGTTGCACGTACCTTGTTATCTTGTCCCTGGGGGATTCGATTGAGAAGGACACGAACAACGTGCTGCACTTTCTCACCAGGCTGGATCTTCGAGAATTTGACCTGAACGGAAAGAGATTGGAAGAGGGATATGAACAATAACTCACGGAAAGAGCGCCTCGCACGGTCAGAGGACCAGTGCTGCTCGAGTTAGAGTACATCTGACGATAGACGGAAAGAGTCACACTGAAATGAAAAAGGTCTGAAGACGAAGTAAAATATTTGCAGACTCATGAGCGGTTTGATCTCCGACGTTGACAGCAGACAGAACCAATGGTACTTCATGATTAACTGGTAGATAGTTACTGAGGAACTGTCTGAAATGAAGTGTTATTTAGGACAAAATACACGAAACATACCTCCAAACGAGCACGTCCGGTCGATTAGCAGCCGTTGCCAACGTCAAAAGAGACAGCAAACTGAAGCAGATAGCGAGATGCTTCATCTAAACGGATGGGTGAATGAAATGTCAGCGAAACGACATGAAAAAATTAAGAAAACTCCAACGGGAAAAATGCAAAAAGCAAAAGACCTCGAACTGCAAAATCGAAATGACGTCAGAAAAAGTCGATATCTAGAATTCTGTGCAAGACTTTCCCTGATTCAAGACACTGCTTCAAAATACTTTTATTGCGATCACTGTAGCCATTAACTGAGCTCCCTTTTTTGTTTCTTTGCTTCTCTGTATTTTTTTATATTTGCGATGACATTTAGGCCTCTTAAATATTCATTGCTTTCACGTGTCGTTCCACTTTGTACATGCATATTAATTTTTCCGTAGACAACGAGATGAAGTTCGAATAATTCATCGTCTTTTATTAGCGCGTAAAGCCTCGTATCTACAAAGTATGCGTGAGCGAAGACATGGAAAAGAATTAACCGTGTTTCATCATCATCATAATGGTCAGTGCCTAATTACAAATAATACTTATTCGAATGAGGAATCAGAACCATGGGCAGATCAATCGATATATTTACAAACAATCGTAGGACACTGTATTTTCCCTGTTGGGACCCGCTTGATTTTACTCGAATCAATAGAAGGAAAGCATTAAGGAACACCTGATTCCCAGGCGGAAAAGGAAGGCATTCGAATGAATACGGTAATCGGAGAGACTATCATCGGCTCAGTGAAGGGATTCCCGTAATGAGATACAAACCGAATGAAGGGGTGAATGTGCAAGAGAGACTAGATAGCTAAGAGAAGTGTGCACTCCCAGTTTAGATGGGAAAGAGGGTATCGATTAGAGAGGGAAATACAGTAATCAAGGAGTATTCGCTCCGATCAGTGCTTTTTGTTCATTTTCATTGGCTGGCATTGTCCTTCCTTCTCTATCCACCATGATCATCGTTCGAGTACGAGTGAATTGAGTCATGGCTGCAATTATCGATTGATTGATTGAAAATGATAATTCTGTACTCACTTGGCGAGAAACTTCGACTCTTCTTATTTCCCATCAATAAACTCTTGAATGCGTTCCTAAATCTCTGTGACATGAGATTGTAGAGAATGGGATTGACAGAGCAGTTGATGAAGACAAGAGTCTTTGCGAAGAAGAGATACCTGAATTGACTAATCAATTACTGTACTCCTACTGTAATTTCACCATTCAGGCATGAAAATCTGATCCGAGGATGCATACGAATTGTAGAAAACCATGGCTCGATAAGGGAACCAGCAAGTGGCGAAAACTACCACGACCAAAGCCAACATTTTGACTACCTGTAAAGAAGGACCGTAACCTCTGGAAGATCCCAATCATGCGAATCCTTGCATTAATCAATATTGAGTGATAGATTCACACAGGCAGTGCACAACTTAGAATACGGTATAGAAGGAGAAGAATAATCAATGCTCAGTCTCAATCACGTCGTCTACCATTCTCACAACATTCTTCACTACATTCCCCTTACACAACCTTATCGCGCTTTAGTACTATCGAATCATTGCCGGTTAGGAAAAAGAGAGATTCCTGTTAGGTAACTGATAGGTTATTGAGGAGGGAACTGAGAAGGAATACGAATGGGAAAGGAACTAACCGAATTCTTTCCTCCTCTTGTCGATGCTCTTGATCGACCTCCACTAACAAGAAATTCACTCGTTTTCGGTGGTTGAGGTTCGTCCTTGGACGAATTTTTGCCTGAATCAATCAATAAGATCTCTCTCACGGAAGGATTCCCCCGTACCTGCCGAAATGAGATTGACAGCAGTATTCTTCAATCGATCTCCACACGTAATCAACACAAAGTAGATCTTGATGTAGATGAAGATGTTCAATACCATGGGGAAAGCATAGAAGGACAGAATGTCGAAAGTGTACACCATCTGAATGATACTCAGTCAACTCCCACTCTTCAGCTACGCAGTCAAACCCGATATGCACTGTGATCCCTCGATAGACTGAATCCGCACGTCTTTAATCCTGCATCATCCTCCGTCCACTGAAAAGGAGGAATCATTGAACACATCAGAACCATGTGTTTGTCTGAGCAATTCCACTCAAACTGGAAATGACAGATCATAGTCAGACTAACTCATTTCCATTGAGATCTCTGATTCTTACCTTGGCAAGGAATATCCATGGGGCATTGTAGGCGAGGGCTAGCACCCAAATCACTTTGAGAATGAGTTTAGCCCTTTCCACTGTGCACATCTGTCTGAAAATGGAAAGAATTGGAAAAGAAGGGAAGGAATTAGGGATTTCTTCAAACCTCGCTCGATATGGATGGCATATTCCAAAGTATCTCTCTATGGTGAATGCTGTTATACTCATAGACGATAGATTAATAGCCAGATACGGTAGAAATGACATGACAGCACATCCTGTAATGATCAATACTCATCTTATTCCCATCTGTTTCTCATTGAGGAAGTTCTGCAGATCAGTTGCAACTTCCTCGTTTTCTCTCATGATCAATCACTCAGTCACTTGTCAAAGCAGAAGTGAAAGCATAAGCTGGAAACTCTCATCACCTCTCGACCCCCCTCCACCTTCCCCCATTCCACCCTTCGGACAAAGGAACTGCGACGTCAATACCTCTCTTTCTTCTTCTTTTCTTACTCCACCAACTTTGCCATCGGAAATTGTTGCGAAAACACGCAGACTCGGTATGATTCAGAGACAGTCTTCCTCTCTTCATTCCCCGTGTCAGGAAGGAATGAAGAGAGAGAGAGAGAGAGAGAGAGAGAGAGAGAGAGAGAGAGAGAGAGAGAGAGAGAGAGAGAGAGAGAGATGGATAATAACATGTTACAGTACTAGGAAGGAAAGAGAACTTCCGAGGCGATCAAGTGGATTCATGGCTAGGTCACGCATATTCTCTTCCCCCATAACTTCCGTTTGAGAATGAACAATTCACCGATTGGTCCAAACACGTATTCATCTGTGTACAAATACGCTATTTCTACGGGAGTTGTCGCTATGAAGAAGAGGGAATCAGAGATGGCCAATGAAGTGAGATAACAGTTCGTTGGAGTTATCTGAAATGAATTCATTCATCATAGTTCATTCGGGAGTTTCCCCTTGTCCTTTTCTGTTTCAATCTCATTCTCACCATCACACCATTTCCCTTCTCTTCCTTGACAGTAAACACGATGCCCTCCCATTTAACTAAGAGTGTGTATTTTAAGGGGCAGTTGGAGTCTCGAAATGAGTTCTCTCGTGAGGTTTGTTTTGTGGGCGACAACGAAACATTGTGACGGCGTGGAGCGAAATGGTTCTCTATTTCTTCAGTCCGGATGTTTATCCGAGAAGAGACTGAACTCTGTCGTAAGAGAGAGAGAGACAGTACATTACGAGTAAGGAAAAACAAGGAAGACCGATGAATTGAGTGGGAGAACCATAGTTATGTGCAAATAGGGGAGAGTTCATTAACACCCTCACTACGTAGAAGCACGAAAGAGTGGAATGATTACGTAGAATTCGTAACTCGTAAACAGTGTATTTCGAAAAGTTAATCAGTACTGAAATGGAACTGACCATTCCTTTCACTTTCCTCACTACAGTGATTACCATCACATTTCCGACAATTCCGACTATTGTGAGAAAGGAGAAGATAAAAGTCATGAAGATCTTGAATTCCATCGTATCGTAGACGGTTGGAACAGCTACTGTATTGTCTACAATTGAACACTTCTTTCGTTCCCTTCTCCAGTCCGGTCCCTTCTTCTCCTACTTTACGGTCCAGGCATTTTCTGGTGTTTGGCCCTGTCATAGCTCAACATGCCCGGGCAAGAAACGAGAGAAAGTCGAGGAGATATTCCGAGAATAAGGATAACTTACTGGATCCGAACAATTTGCACTCGACTCCTTCAGGGACACGAATAGAAGAGCCAACCTGTAAGGAAATGAGTTACGATTAGGAAGGAAACGTGCCAGACAGAACCTCGAGACAATCGAATTCAGCTTGTTCGCTGTCCATTTGAAGAAAGCGTTCGTTTCGAGACAAGACAGAAATGGGTCTGACTATCCCCCCCTATCCCTACTCTTCCAGGAACAGTTCATTGAAATAGCCAGGTACTACCATCTGTTCCTCTTATCACACCTCCTCCCAAGTGTGGATTCCATTTCCTCTTATCGTCGAGATAATTTCCCTGTTTTTAGCTTCTTATAGTGCAGTCCTTCTTTCCAAGAGAGCGATCCCTACTACAGATTATGCACGCCCTGCTAAAATATTGGTGTTAGCTGTCAAAGTTCGCACCAAGAAAGATTTCCAGAGGAGGGAAGACAACAACACTCAATTATTCAGTCTGAACCAGAACGGCAGAAGACGAAGATTGGTTGACTACACCCTACCCAATGGGAATCCCATCTCATTCTAGGTTGATCTCCGGATACTTCTCACCAATGACGTCATCAATCTCTCTTTTCGATCTTTTTCTCACAGGGAACACGATGGTCTCAGTTTGTTCATTCCCTTCTTTCCCTACTCTCTACTGCAGTCACTCATATGTACCCACTTCGAAGGGTGAAGGAGAAGAAGTAACATGAACCACGAGGTTTCCATTATGCCCTTTCATCCAAAGTACTTCACTAGTCGGAACAATACTCTGTTCCCTTTGCCTACTCCCTTCTGAAGAGATGTGTAACTGATGCTGTTAGTCAGTGTCTTCTCGTGTCTTCCAAATCTAATGAATGGATAGTAGCTTACTCTATTGTAATCGTCATTCTTTTCATCGTACACCATCTCCGTTCCATTCATATAGATCCCTGCACATAATTTCCTCATTTCTTCGTCTGTCATCGCAGTGGTCATCAACCCTGCAAAGATCAAAGATCACGAATAAATTATTTGAATGCATACAATCTAAGATGTTGGCTTTCAAAAACATGTGGCGAAGATCAAACGCAAAATCGCACAAAAATATTCAAATCCCGAGAATACGTTTTTGCTCAGACTTTCTTTTGATTATACGCATAACAATGAGGTGAATGATCATGAGTCGAAAGTTTTCTTCGCACTCTCTCATCCATGCATAATACTCTGATTTTCGAAGAAAACTAATGGATCTCGTTTCGTAATGACGCAATGGCTGCTGATTAATGGAGATATTGAATGGGTTAGAGGAGAAAAGGAAGGCTGACATTTAGTGCACATTCGAAACTACGGTAATGGGAGCATAATTCAGGCATAAGTTGTATCGTAAAGTGGTCGTAGACAGGACACAACTTCTCAATAGTACTCCCTCTGTCTTTGCTGTAATCGTCCCCGTCAAGACTCCCAAAGTATAAATAGAAAATATGAGTGGAAGGAGACAAATTGAAGAACGTAACGCGAAAAGGCTCAGTGTAGACTTGTCGAAAGTCGAATTCTTCGTCGAATTCTAAATTCGACGAACCATCAAAATAATGAAATGCACGAATATCAAAAAAGGATAATAAATCCAAGAGTGGAGTGAGAGTCAATGTACTTGGTACAGACCTTCTGAATAACCACGCTCCCTCCCCTCCCTCCCCTCCCCTTCTCCGTCTCCTCCCCTCTCCTTCCCTTCCCCTCCTCTCGCCCTTCCAAGTTGATCGACTGTTTTGCAAACAGAGGCAAGCTGCCAACGATCAAACAGACTGTGAAACGGAAGGAAGGAAGGATTAGGATCGGAATGAGAGAGAGGAAGGGAGGGAAGGAGGAGGAGAGTAACCTTGGTCTGATGAGGATGAGGAGATAAATTACACCTCAAAGGGATTCGATTGGGTGGGAATCCCTCCTTCTGATCTATACCGTCCGAAGTCACGAGCAAGAATGAATAAGGGGGCGGAAAAGTCATTTTTCACGTGGCAGATTGTCTCTCGGAACGACTGAAAGAGATTGCAGCAGTTTGCAATTAGACGCCTTTTGTCCCCCTTCCTCCTACGCGATCTTCGAAATGAAGAGTAAGAAGGACTGTTCTCGAACCCTAGGACAGATTCAGACAATGTGTTCAGCATTTCCCCATTCGATTCCGGCCTTTCTTCTCCTTCTCTTCTAAACAACGCTCGCTTTGTGGTGCCAATTTAGACGACTGTACGAATAAATGCATGGGAGAAGGAGGCAGCTGTCTCATTTACGTTGCAAAATAATCGAGGCTTTGTCTACTGCAGGAAATGTCAAGCAGTATGAGCAGCAGGAGTCTGGGCAGAATTGGAGCAAATAATTCGAATTGAATGATTGTTCGACCTCGTGTCTACGATAGATTCCACCATGGCTGGAGTTATTATGCTGTTAGAGACAGTAAATATATGGGAACGAATCAATGAGCGATAAATATAATGAAATTGAGTGTTGTGCCGTAGTAACTATTTCTACTGGGGATATCATGGAAGAACGAGGAAGAGGGAAGGAGAAAGGAGATGAAATGAGTGGCAGAGTGATAATGAATTGCTCTCACTCTTCAAAGATTGATGAAGAGTAGAAAGAAGAGGGAAGAATAGAGAGAGACCGATGAGTTCAGAAACAGAAATACGTCTTATTTATGATGGAATGAAGGAGAGGGAAAATAGTCGACCAAGGATACGATAGGTACGTGTTATTCCACTACAGCATCCAATACAATTTACGAGTTCGCCATTTTTATCTATGTCCTTTTTCCGATCAGTGGTTATGATATTGTTTACAAGATAAATTGAGATCATTCAATAATCTTCTGCAGATCCCTACACGAATTCGCTCGAAGTTCGCTCGAACTCAACATCATACATGAAATTCAATAGCTATCTAGCAAAACAGGATGAAAGAGAAGACCTACACAGTTCAGTAAATCTTGTTCTCGAAAATGCACGTAGACTGACTATCAGAGAACTGCAACATCTATGTAAGTGAATCGCCTACGCGCCATTTCCTACTTCGTCCTATCAATAGTAAATTGAGATAAATGATGAACGTACTTCTATCCTTTTCACTCTAATGGCATTTAAGTGTAAATCCTACAGTGTGACCAGTCACAGAGTACAAGCTAACTACGTAGATTCGCACGCAACTAAGAACTTTGAAAAAAAAACAGAGTTCACTCTCAAAATCTGCAGGGAAAGTGAGAAGAAAAGGTGCACGATGAAGAACATTGTGGAATGAAGACGAGAGAACTAAGTAGGAGTGGCAATAGAGCAAAGAATTAACGGACGAGAGAGAGAGAGGGGTAATCAAACATGTGACACAACGAACTACCGAATGAACTGACAGAGTTCAGGTATCGGAGGACAATTGGACACAACAAGACCCGAGTTATGATAGACGGATGGAAAGAGAGAAAGTTGATTGACGGGGAATCAACTGAAGTGGGAGATTGTGCAGAAAAGAGAATAGGAACAGAGTGAAAAAGTGAGCGATGAATAATGAAATTGATGGTCATGAGAGAAGAAGAGAAACCGCTGATCAAACTATTCGATTTGAAATGAAGAAGAAGAAGGAATTCCGACTACGGAATAGACTAAGAATGGAACCGATCTAGACAACAACAAAAAGTTGATTTTGTTTCGGGTCGACCAGATGCCGTTATCGATGAGAAATGAGGCCGATAAGACTAATAGGAGAGAGGGTGTGAGTAAACATGGAAGGAATGAAGGGAAGAGAAGGAGAGAATGATTATGATTGGCAGCACTCTATGAACTACGCAAGAGGAAAAAAGAAGGAAGAAATCTGAGATGGAGGAAGTTGCTGGTCATTGAAACAGAGAAGTGACTTGCATTGCAACAACTGACTGAGAGAGAGATCGATAAAAGGGGTCGAGATAGTTGATGATGAGAGAATGATTCATTCGAGAGTACACACGACATGTGCCATTTCGATTACCCCACTTCCTCAAGACACTCACTTTCTCTAAACTATTCCCCTCTCTTCATCGCACTCCAGATGTCATCTGAAGGAGAGACTGTGCAAGGGAGGACAGGAAGGAGGAGGAGGAGGAGGGGGAAGTGATGAATAGACAATAACGGATAGACAAACCCATCATGACCTATAGAGGAAGAGAGCAATTGAGATGCTGCGAAAACAACGAGAAGAACTGTGAAAAAAAAGGTATGGAGATCGAAGAAAGAATAGAGCAGAGATATTCAGAGTAGTATCTAAATATCACGCACTGAATGATTCACGTAGAAACATCTCTAATCTTAGACGGAAAACATGGAAAGTCGGCATGAAAACCGAGACCGAAGGGATAAATCTCCGGAAGTGGTCGGAGATCAACTATTTATGAAGAGTGTGAAACATCATTTATGAAAAAGAGCTGGAACTTGGAATTATTGAGAGTGCATTCAGTTGATCAGTTTTGTGCTTCTTTGATCGGAGGGATAAAAATAGTGAAGAGGTGGGAGTAAAGACGTTCTGAATCGAGATGATAAAGAGAAGACAGACGTAGATTCGATCATTTATGATGATGATGTGATTTCCTTCTTTGATAAGGACAAACAAAATGGACCCATCGAAGACAAATGATGACTAGTTTACCTCCCTCGAAGAGGCTTATCTATTCTGTATCCATGTATCCAGCTATAAATCAAGCATGCGACACTTTCCATGCATGCTACAGTATATTCGGGGATTGTTTTTGGGGGGAGTGGAGAAAAGCTGGAAACTGAAAGGCATGGAATTACGTAGTTATGAATTGGGAAAGAAATGGAGAGATGGGATGAATACTGGAAAGAGAGAAGGAAGGTATCTAGAAAGAAGACTGTTTTGGGGGGAAGAAGACCAGTGAAGGGAATTGACAGCATACTCTGGTGAGTGTTCCGAATAACAGAGAAAAGGAGCTAAGCCGATTGTGAGAATATTAATGAAGACACGTGAGTGTCAATGAAGAGATTCAAAGGATTCCTTCAGACTGAAGGAGGAGGAGGGGGGGGGACTGAAGGGAAGTCTGAGACCCGGTAGACGACTTCTACTCATTGGTGATGGTCTCATTTGGTCGTAAAGAGGACGTCTCTCTTCTTCCCATCCATTCACTACATATGTCACACCACGACCAAACTTCTTCCTCTCTCACCGTTGAGAATACCGAAAACAAGGGGCTTTTCACAACGATCTATCGGACAATTTCGTCCGTTTCGAACAATGGGAAGTTGCGTACTCAAAAGGCACATGAAACGACGTGAGATTGAAGGGAGAAAGAAAGGGGAGAGAAAGGTCGATGGAAGGGTCAGAAATCAAAGAAGAACTGATGAGAATACTTACTTCCACTTAATACGATGAGAAAACAATCGGTGAAATGGAAGAAATTACGGGAGGAAGGAAGAGAGACAGAGTAGATCAAATAATGGAGGATACTTGAAACTAGAGAAGAAGAATTTAATTTGCAAGCACTTGCAACTATCCCAAATACGGTCACTTTTCCGCAACTTTACTGTTTGCTGCACTTTTGAATCACTGAATTGATTTAAACGTGATGTTTCAGAACAGAAGCAAATTAGAGATGAGTCACAATTTGTGGAGAATGAAAATGAATAGTCGACGAATAATAGGGAAGCGCAATGGATTTCAATGAAGGGAAGGACCACACTCTTTCCAATCATCATAGCATGATATTTTGACAGCGTCATTGGAGGAATGGAAAATATCAATGTTCATCATATGAAATATTCAAACAGTATTCTGCATACAAATAAGGCATGCGATAATCTTCTATCTCTCTTCTAGAAAAGAGACGACCATACGCAACGCCCAAAATAACGTGACAATTGGACAAAAGGAAGGTTTTTGTTCCGGCTTTCAAATCTAATGTTTCAGTGAGGGTACTGAAATGAGAATCGCCTCTCGAAATACTCATCTTTCACCTATTTTACCCTCTCTTTCAAGGGGGGAAACTGAGTGGTGCGTGTGGGAAAGACTTCTGACTAACAATGGAGATACAATGGACTACGATGGATGCAGAATTACTCTGAAAAAAGAATAGTCTGTTATCGATCGGCATATTCTTAGAATGTGCAGCATGATTCCTCCCCCGACTACAACCAATTCGTCAATTTCTGCTGAGTGGGGCAAAAAACAATTGTGCTGCATGCATAATTCGGAATTCATCAAAATTCTCTTGCTATAAAACTTTCTCTTCACTAAATGACGTTCGCGTACAGTAATCATCGATAGAAAGGGGAAGGGAGAAAAGGAAAGATGATCTCTGAGAGGGGTCTCTATAGACACTGCGAAGAAAAGTGCACGGCGCTTTTCCTGAATATTTTATCTTGTTTTTAAAGTTGGTCGAAAATTAGTGAAGAGGGCGAGGAGGGGACAAATGACGGAGAAGAGAAAGAAATAGAGGAAGAAAGTAGAGGAATAAAGCTAATTTCGAAGGGACCGACGCCATTTTGCAATACTGAATCATTTATGAGAGTAAAAGCCAGAGAATTCGAGTTTCGGGACACAAAAAAATGGAGTGGGAAAGTCAGGAAAAGAGAGAATGGCAATAGAAGAAGAATGGATGCATCGCAACAATCAGTTGATGTGAGAATGGGGCGTGGATCACTAATCACTCTGATAAGAGAGAGACGACTGCAGACTCTTCAAATTACACCCGCCTACTCCCGTGCAGAATTCAAAGGCCATTGCAATCAGACAGCAAATGACGAGAGAGAGGTAAACGGTCCTTACTTTCAGCTGTAAATTCCCCTCGTTTCTCTTTAGTTGCCAATGAAGAGAGGGAGTTTCCCTCTTGAACCATATTCTCACGAATGTACACAATATGGTCAATATGAGGAGTAGAACGAAGAGTTATTGAGATGAAGAAGAAAAGTGAAGAGATGAAGAGAAAACGGGATGAATATGAGATGGAAAATGGAGATGAGAAGGGTCCAAATCTTGGAAGATCTGATGGATGGAAGGGACACTTTGAAGAAGTGCTGGGACACTTTGAAGAAGAAGCTAAGTGTCAATTGTGTGCTTCTAAGCACACCACACCACTCCTTTCACTACAAGGAAAGATTCAACGAGCAGAATGCCGTAGAAGGCTCTTATTCTTCACATTTCACACACTTTCTTGCTATGAGGTGAAAGAGCATTCGAGGAGGAGAGAGAATAGTCAAAGGAACGTACAGTCAATTCTCGCAAGGACGGTGAACAGCTTCGATTTAGGCAACGTTGGCGACTGCATTGTGGTGTGGTGGGAATGGTGAAGCTGGTGCAGCTGCAGGACGACGAGTGAGATTCGTCGCCCTCACGAAGAATTGTCGAAGAGGCTCTGTAATGATCGAGTGTGACGATTGAGCGGATGTGGGTACATGAAACAGCGGTAATGATAATGGTAAGATATGGGGAGACAGTTCCGATTTTATAGGGTCCTTATCCTGATCACGAGTGTTTCGTCGGAAGTTGATAACGATAATTGATAGAGGGACTGGGTCGGATGATCAAGAAATACAATTCGGAAGTGGTGGATTGTGGGATTTTTAGAGAAGAAACGTGATTAGTTCAGGTAAAAGGTGATTGTGATAGAAGGTCGGATGACCGACTGCCGATGAGAATTCAATGAATGGGCAACAACTGTTCATCATAGCGGTCATTTATTCGACATCAACAAAACGAGTGTCTACTCTATAGGAAAAGACTGAACAACGATCTTCCGTGTTACATAACACAGCTCGAAACTCAATCTTCCCTTTACGAATTCGTATAACGAACTCGTTCTTCACTGGAACAACTGGTCAGTCGAAGGAAGGAAGGAAGGACACAAATTCAATCTGATTGTGACAAGATGAGAGAGAGAAGGAATGAAGAGAGACAAGGGAGGAAGGACAGAGAGGTCATCTATCCAATTTTGTTTCTTTTGCTGCGAAAAGTGTCGATGTACTGCCACCGAGACTTTGGCATGACTAAGCATCTGAAATGAGGGAGGAAATTTCTCTCGATCATGAGACCAATTGTTCGCCCCCTTGGATTCATTCGTGAGCTCAATGAGTTCATCTCTTGATCAGAGACGATGAGAGACAATGGAGACTGAAGAGAGGTCAGAGAAGGAGGGAGGAGGAGAGACTACGGTAGATGGAGAGAGAAGGGAAATCGGAGTGGGGTCTGTGTGAACGAAGGTTGAGAGTATCAGGATTCACAAATGGAGAGACTTATTGGATAGTCTTACTCTTTTCACTCTCAAAGACACAAAAGAGCAGGCGGCAGTTTTGAGCATACGAATAAAATGCCACAAGCGTTTTTTTTTTACTTTCGAAAACAGAGGCTTTATCCCGCCCCCAGTTATTGTCAAAACACTACGTACTAAATGGTCCAAATGGATTCCAGGAAGAGGATTCAGAACCCTGAATTCGACTGAAAACCTTTGATGTGAAACCTCGGACTGCTTTTTTACGGGCACTCTTTCACAGATGTGCAGAGAAAAGAAGAACAATGAATGCCATTTCGAATTTAGTATCGACGACAAGGAGAAACTAACTGAGAACGGAATGAAATAAGAAGAGGAGTACACGTTTCTTCCCCTTTTGGAAGTCATGTCTCCCATGACGAATCAGCAGGAAAGAAGGGGAGAGTCTAATGGAGTTCCGAGCCTCTCGAATTATGCACAAATTTCTTTTCTTGCCACGCGGAAAGAGCCGGAAGGAGGGGGGGAGATGACAGAAATATATGAGAAATTAGGAGATGGCTAAATGGAGAACTATGTTGAGTGTAGTGTGAGGGAGTGACCTGAGAAGGAGCGAGAGATATGGAAATATACAGCAGATGGACTGCTTTTCACACACTTGAAAGTGCCTGAGGATATGAATCAGAGAGCAGACAAAGAGAAGAGAAGAAGAGAGGAACTGTGAGAGAGAGTAAGATGATACTGAGGAGGTGTGAAACTGAACGAAGGAATAGAACTTCGATACTCACTTTCACGTAGTAAAAACGATGAGTGAGAAGGGTGAGAGAGCGGAAGAATACTGTGGAACGATGGAATAATGAGTTTCACTTTTCTCGGAAGAGGGAAGATCTCGTCAAAGGGACTGTATAAATCTACGGGATTTAGCCGGAGAAACTTTGGAATGACAGAATCAGAGGGGGGGGGGAAACTTCCTCATCATCCTTACGGAGATACTTGATTATTCTGAATGGAAGACAATGGAAAATGAAGAAGTTTTCGTATGAGGAAAGAAAAGACCTTCGAGAGCATTGTTACCAAATTTGGAAAGGGGTAAAGAATTTTTGTTTACTCTGTCCATTGTTCTGAAATTCAACAAAGAACGAGAATGAACCCAATTCGATTAGGTTCCAGTAGAATTATTCCTATCTACTAGTAGGTATTGAGAAGACGAGAGGGGGTATATTTGGATACACATGAGGAAAGTCTGACGGAGTGTCAACTTGCAAGGAAATAACAGTGACTGCTCAGTCCAGGGAAAGGATGATGCACTATTGTCTGTAGACAAAAACAGCTGCTGTACTGAGAACTATTTGGAACTATTTGGCGATCGAATGAGAGATAAAACTTATAAAAGGGAAATAGAAAAAAAGATGAGTGGACGAGGTGAAGAATGGAAAAAGGAAGAGGAACGATAATTATAGAGAGAATAAAAAAGGGAAAAGATCTCACTCGGTCACATGTCGTTCTCTAACCGCTTAGTAATAAATAAGTAAAGGGATCAGCAACGTAAGATTAAGAAATACGCAGTCCACTGTTTTCTACGTCGTACCACAATTCTTTCGTTATCAGAGTGCGGTCTCCCTTTGAAGTCACAAAGACTCCTAAAATGAATTATTCGGGTATCCTAGTACGACAATGTTTCGCGGACGACAGCAAAGTGAGTCTTATTATGAACGTCAGGCAACTCAGAAATATTGTAAACTTAGTTTTGTCTGGGAATTCGTCCGTCTATTCAGACGTTCACGATAACAAACCCATCAAAATACTCGATTGTCTGCGACAGCCTCCTAGATATGAATCGACATGATTAATTGGAAACCATTTCGGAACCGTATGGCAGGCTGGAAATTGCATCCGGTGGAAAGGATCGGAACAAAATCTTCGGAGAAAGAAAATGGGAACGATGGGAGAAATGAGATGTGCAAAAGATGAGCAGATGAGTTCAAACGCCATTATGCCGAACGAATTTGCAATGATTGCAGTGGGAAAAGGCGATTATTTAGAGACTTTGAAACGAAGCGGGGGAAAGTGAATAGATGGAATAGATTTGGATAGAGAAGAGGAAGTAGTGACCGCACGGGAATGTTTCAATTCCCTTTAGAGACTAATTGAGGGTCTCACATTCATCTGAATTCAACACCCAACTGGATAGAAAGAAACCTATTAGTAGCCACGACCTGCTGAACAATGCGTCTGGAATGAGTGCTATTGTTATTGTTGTGTGAGTCGAAACTTCGTTTCAAACCACTCTCGCACGCTGAAAACAGTTGGGAAGATGAGTAGGTAGAGTGAAATGAAGAGAAGAGTGGAAGAAAAGTAACTGAGAGGAGGGGAGGGGAAGTGATCATCCGATAGGAATACAATTGGAAGAACCATTGGAGAACGATCAACCGATGAATAGAATGAGAGAAGAGAAGAGAGAGACGACTGAACCAACGGAAGCAGTGAAGGATCACATAAGAAGGAATTCATCCTGGAAAGAATCCCTTACTATGTTTTCCTAGTATGGAACAGTTCAACCGCGTCAGCTCAATGCATAAATGGGAAAGCAGATTAGATAATGCGCGATGAAAACAACAAAAGATCGTCGGTATTCAGATTAGTGGAAAGAACTAAACGGAGATCAGATGAGAAAGGAGGTTCCCATTGATGAATGAATAGAAGAAGAAGAAGAGAATGGGTGACGACCATTCATTAGAGAAGAGAAGGGGAAGAAACTATAGAGACACAATGCACTTTTCCACTCCGTCTGTGTCGACTGTGAAGGTGAGGACAACTATCACGAGGAAATTATTCCTTCAAGTCTATGACATAAAGCGGTTAAACTTTAACAGTCTACAGCAAATATGAAAGCGCATACTTAATTACCCGTTGGAAAGTTCCATGTCTGGCGCTGGACTTTCTGTAAAGTTTTCATGATAAATAGTAGTTGGCAAATCCGGTCAACTTGAAGATTCGTCATCAATACAAAGAACGGGCTGAAACATCTGGATTCGCGAGGGAGGACCAATGTGTAAACTCCTCTTATTTTTACAAAAAATAACAATATTTTCTTGATGTCTGGTCGAGAAAGCAGATGGAAAACGGAGCAAAACAGTGAGAAGTTCTTATTATGATAAGAGGTTGACGCACTATCAGAGATGAAGAGAGAGAGAGAGAAAAGCAACTACCTGTCTGTCTCAAGTGGACTGCCAACAGATGAAATCACAAGAGAGATCTACATGACCTACTGTAACAGAATTCCCCATTTGTCACCCACTGATTGGGAAAACAAGTAAGGAAATTGACCTCCCTCGCTTTCCTTCTTTTAAAAATACGGGAAAAGGTTCGAGAACAAATTTGTGAAATCCGTCTAAAGAAAAACAACTCGAGAACAAAAACAGGAGGAAATGCGTGCGGTTTTAGTGAGAAAAAAGGAATGGAAAGGTTAGAGATCGGGAAATGGATAGGAGGAAGGAAGGAGATCGAAGGAAGAGCCATTGACAATAGAATGAAGTGAAGTAATGAGTGAAGTGGGATAAGGGGGCGGAAAGGATAAAGGGAACGAAGAAAGAAAGTGTATCTGTGTACGAATGAAACGGCGTGAACGTTATGATGATTATCACTGCAGAACTAAAGATAAGTGCGAGTTTGCCCTTCCCTCTCTCTCTCTCAGAGGGGCGTTCCCTTGCAAATTGAAGTGACTCTTCAGCTCAATTCCAGATCAAATGAGTGGGTGCCAACCCATCACACAAAAGAGCCCAATTGGTTACTCCTCGTGATAGATGGAGGTGGAGGAGCTAAAAACAACCCATAGAATGATGAGAATTGCGAGGTGGGTGCTTCCTCCTCCCTCTCTCTCTCTCTCATTGGTCTCCTCTTGAGACTCACTCATTGTGTGCAACATCCGAGTCATTAGCACGAGAGAGAGAAGACTCATTCATTCTCAAATAAACGAATCGTCATCGTTACTTTAATGAGTAGCTCGTTGATCGGACAACTGACGATGAGAAAGAAGGAGAAGAGAAGGGAGTAGGTAGATCTCTAGACAGGGAGGGATCAGAATGGAGGATGGGTTCACACACTTTCGACATCGTTCAAAATCGTGAGAATTGAAGGGGTTCACTCATCAATCATTTTAGTCAGCTGTGAACTAGCCTCATTTTTCACTGATTGGTTCTGGTTTCATTCTTGAACAGTCATTCGCTAACCCGATATCATCAATAGTGGTCGAACCCGGTACATCCATTCAAAAAGTTGTTTATCTCAAAGATGAGAATATCTGTTCCATTTCCATCATCTCAGACGACGTGAGAGACGAAGAAGAGAGAGAGAGAGAGATGGAGGGACACATTTCGATGGCTAATTGTACAATAGGAAGTTCTCTCTACGCGTTTGTTTGACTTTCTCAGTGAAAAAAGGGGAGAATTGTAAGTGAGAAGCAGACTTTTTGTTAAAAATCAATTCACACCTTGCGAATGGTACAGAGAAGAGTGAGAAAGGAAGGGACTGAATGGGGAAGGGCGTAACCTATCGAACGGAACCATTTCAATTTCTTTCCCTCCCGTAACCCATTAGAAGAGGAAGGAAAAGATCCTCTCGTGATAGATCACTCCAAGAATTCGGATAGATGAAAGAAAAGTGAAATGAAAAGACGGAAGTTCCAAATGGAACCCAACCCTAAAGAAAAAAGTGGAAAACTGATGAAAACAGAAGTAATTGAATTGAATTTTTGCACGAAACAAGTAATGGAAAGTCTGAGAACGAAAACATTCTTTTGTTTTGATGATCTCGCCTTTCATGACCTGAACCAGTGATTTTTGCTCTTTGCTAGAATTATTAATAGTTACACCTGCATTAATCATGAAATGAAACACTGCAAATGCATATTCCCAGATGATTATTGATGAATCAACCCCCTCTTCATCTCTTTCCTTCATCCATTTCCATCCTATTATTCAACAGGAATGGTCTTCCATCGACTGTTTCCTCTTCTTTCTTCTCTCTTTTGCTTGTCCTACGGTGAGAACATCAGCCTCACTATTCTGTTATCTGTGCAGCTAGAATGTTGACCGTGAAGTGATTGCTAGGTATTCAAAATGAGGAAGAGCTAGTTTTTCCGTGTGGAAACTTTCAAAAGTGTTCAATACTTCAGAAATAGTAGCATATTTCAGCCCTGAAATATCACAATTTCCTTGATAAAGGATACACGATCACACCCGGATCGTCTATTACTATCGACACGAAAGATTTCCAATGGTAATCAATCGATAATCTCTATTCCGTACGAAATCTATTTTCAGGCTCGAGCTATCTCTCCTTCCGGATATCTCCACTACTGACTTCTTCAAAATAAAGTATTCGTGCGGATCGAAGCCAACCATTTCATGGAAATCGGTAAAACATGCATTCGATCAAAGGATAATTGATAATCAGGCTGGAAATCATGGAGACAATACCGGAATTCAATCGGATAACTTCGATTGTGGATACTCTACAGAAATTTTGATTAGGTGAGATCAATTGCGACATCAAATCAGGATTGTTTTCAGTTTCACATCGAATTCTAACGTTGAATTTTATCAGAGAAGAGGAGCGGATTGGTATCCGTGGATTACGGGTAAGAGCAAGAGAGAAGAGATATACAAAATATATTCCATTTCAGGGGTTCGATCGATCGAATTCGATCTGACAACTGTTAAAGTGTATCGATTGGAAGGAGAATTCGATACATTCTCGGTGAGATCAAAGATAAATCAATAATCGAATAATGACTAAGATCTACTTCAATCGAATGGGAGCGAATGATCTTGTGAACTATGTGAAAGAGAATGGGCTCAAGAAAGGTATATCATCACTAATTATATCGAGATCAGAGACGAAATTGTCCAGGAAATGTTCTATTTCTCACTTTCGCAATCGATGGAAATAAGGATGTTTTCTTCGAAATTACGAGAGGAACAAAGAAGAGAAAAATGACCAAGCTGAAATTCCATAAAATGTACAATGGAGACATTGGGGTGAGAGTTGAGATTGCTGTCAGGGAAAGATAAGATCGAAAAGAAACGCATAATCACATAACAAACGGGAAGTGTGAGAACCAAAAGGATCTTCTGGAATAGGGCTTGCTTAGCCTGTCATGAGTATGGTTCTATCCTATGCAAACAAGGGAAGGAACATGAGAATCCAGTTATTACTTTACTCAGCTCCCAGAAACGAGGAATAGTTCTCATTTCATGAGTGCTTCAAAGGAATTCATAATGAACTTTGTAGTTAGCCAGTGTGTCGAGTGACTCCTCTGAGGAGAGATGCTGGATACAGAAGGCTGGAATTATCAAGATACTTATTCAAGTTGAAAGCGATCACATGAGAGTATCGTCCATCTCTCTATCAGTCGATAATCATTCCTTCTTTAGATCTTTCCGGGAGTGGCCAGAGCATTCAATGGATATTGTTCTTCATACTACGATATTGTCCCTCCTCATGAAGATCCCAATACCATCGAGGTATACTGTATCTCTCATCTATCGATTAACTTCATCCTCTTCAGATCCACAATCTGGACTACAGTACTCTCATTCGTGCCGACATCGTTCCCTCTCATATCAATACTGAAGAATGAACACATAAATTACTATTTATCACTCTTACTGCATATAATCGATTTAAAAAGAATCCATCGAATATGAACAAAGTTCACGTCTATTTAGCCTTCTCTCCTTCAGTCTCTTTTCTCTCCAATTCTTCGAGTCTTCTGAGAGAAGCGTCATTCTGATTGAGAAGAGTTTCGATTCCATTGATCAACTCCTGAAATACCCAGCTCATCATTCTCATAATCTCTCAATGTCTTCCTCTTCAAATCCAATGATCATGCCAACCTTCCACCCTCCCCATGATGTAACCTCAGCCCTCTGACCTTTCTCTTCTCTCTATTTCTCTTCACTTGTTCCTCCGTCGCTCCCTCAGTCGTCATACTCATTGCATCCAACGATATCATGTGTCTGAAGAGGGTCCACATCCTTTTCCCTTCTATCACTCCTTCCCCATATACCTCGATCCGGCCTCATTGAACATCTTCATCTTCTTCTCCAGTCGTTTGATCATCTCAACGTGTTGCTTCGCTGAAATGCAGTGAAAATGTAAAAATGAAAAGAGATAAAAAAGAAAAAAACGAACGTTGGAGGAATCGCTTCTCCAATTCAACCAGATCCTTCTCCAGATCATTGTACCCGTTCTGGAAAAAAAGCCCTTCAACAAAGAAAAAAAGTACACACATTACTAATAAAAACGTATCTAAATTATCCTGATTCTAATAGCAAATTCCCTCACCTGCCAGCCGACCAGTGTCTTCTTCTCGAAATCAACCAGCGAGTGGAATGTAGCGTCACTCTGCAAAGGGACAAACATCTGCCTCCGTGGCGCAATCGGCAGCGCGTTCGGCTGTTAACCGAAAGGTCGGTGGTTCGAACCCACCCGGGGGCGTATTCTTTTGCCGCTTTCTTACCATCAGAGGAGCTCTTGTTTTGCCCATCACAAGAAGTTTGTCGCCTTCCTTGAACGAAAACTTGTACAGGGCGTCAGCATCGTCACCGGCCAGCGTCCTTCCTGCAATTTTACTCATATATTTCTAGTTTGGCGCCGTGATACGTGAAATATCAACGACTCTCCTCTCCACCTCCAATTTGCATACACCCCTGCACGTCTCCTATCAATTACCATACCATCCTCTCCTCTCCTCCCCTCATTCCCTTCTTTTTCCTTCATCCCGATCGGTTGTCCCTCTCTAGACGTACGTTCCCCCCTCCCCTCTCCTCTCCCTTCATCCTATACTCTTCAGATGTTGTCTCGTGTTGTTCCTCTTCTTCGTTCTTCTTCATCTCTTCGTCCTCTTCCTCTTTCCATTCGTCGTTCTCTTCATAAGGGCGTCGATTCCACTCCTCCTCTTCGATTCGTTCCCGTCGGAGAGAAGGTTAGTGAAGTAGTAGCTCCTTCTTGATCTATTGTGATTGAGAAGAGATAGGGGGCATAGAGTGAGATGCGAGTAATCAGTAGGTCTAAACTCCCTTTAAACGTTGTAACCCCACGTGGACTCCTCCTCCTTCATCGCAGTTTTTATCTACTCGACCCTTCTCCTCATCACCATCATCTCCTTCTTCCTTCCCCTTCCTCACTCCTGATCGACTACTCGTCCTAATGAAGGATGCAGACGTGGCTGCCCTTAACTCTCCCGATCCTCGAGATAAGGTTCTCGTCCCTCCATCCAACCCCACTCTACACTACCGTACTCTCACAGGAAGGATGCATCGTATTAGATGCACGGACTGGCGAGAAAGTGGCTTTTGCATGGAATCAGACTACGCCTGGAATGGAGCAATCGATACGATGGGTACGGTAGTCTTCCCTTCGGGAGTCGCCAATGCCCTCTTGCAGGCAACAGATCCCACTCCGAAGGAATTGATAATTACTGAGGATTGGGGTCTATCCAAGTATCCGTACATGGTTCATGCTGAGCAATCGGCTCTCATTGAAGCGAGAAGGGTGCACAAAGGTAGTTAGTCTACGATCCACATCGACTACCGTAATCCATCCTCTTCCACGCAGGACCCAAGATTGTCTACACTACACTACATCCGTGCAATCGTTGCGGCAAGCACATTGTGGCTATGGGAGACGTAGTCAAAGTAGGCGATACCGTAATCATCATGCAGTATCATCTATTTGTCATACTGTAGGTAGTGTACATGATGGATCGATTAGAATGCGACACGTATAATGCAGCTCAGTGCATTCTGAAGAAGGGAGGATTGATTGTAGAGAAAGCGAAGGATATCCCTGAGAATATTCATCTTCAAGAGGCATTGGAAGAGGCTAAGAAGAGTCCCGATACTCGAACCAAGGTGTGTATCATCCATCTGTCCCATCCCTCGCTCCCATCGGACTACCGTACTCCCTTCCATCTCCAGGTTGGATGTGTTGTCCTCTGTGCGGAGACAGGAAAGACACTCGGAACAGGCTACAATCGACCATCCAAGGGATTCACCAATGATGAAATCGATTGGGTACTGTATGCCTATTGATTCAACCCAAATCTACCGTAATCAGAATGCCTCTCGTCCTACTGTACCCCAAGAGTGGATTGATTCCAAGTTTCCCTACGTGCAGCATGCGGGTGTCATGGCACTCATGACAGCAAGGAGCAAGTTTGACGGTTTGCCAACTACCGTAACCCTCCTCTCTTATCTCCTTATTCGTGCCAGGACCGATGATTCTTATCCTCAATAACTTCCCCTGTCACGAGTGCGCGAGCACTATGGTGATTGGTGAAGACGTTGTCAAGGTTACTGTAGTCGCATCCCAGATCACCTTCCTGACCTGCCGTACTCGCAGATTATCTACCGTAACCCGCCCAAGTCTGTCTCACAGAGGGCGGCCGTCAAAATATTGGAGAAGGCGGGAATTGAAGTGGAACAATTGCATGTCTAGTCAACCAATCGACTCACTTGTACTGACAACATTGATTACTCGTATTTCACTCTCAATACTTTCTTGGTGGGAACAATCATTGTCCATCGACTCAATGATTAATTTCAGTTGGGTCTTTATCTCTTGATCTGTGTCACTTTCCTCGCATATCCCACTTCCGTCCTTCTCAGATTGAACGACCTCCGTCCTCCCGTAAGTTGATCTTTGATCTTTACCCCTTAATCATTCAATCTAATCATATCTCATTACAGGTTGCAAACGAGTTGAACTCTGATGTGCAGGATCAGATCAACGCAATCCGTGAGGCGAAGAGATCAAAGGTCTAATTGATTGGCCCGAGGCTCCGCCCACTCTTTGACTCCTCCCCTTTCGTGTATGGCGTAACCTCTGATTCTGATAAAGATAATGGGACTGATTATTGATTGACTGATAAAGAATGACCCACCTCTATGAATGATTCGGAGTAGTTTGTTGTCCATGTTGAGTTCATCACAGATTCGATCCTTTAGTTCACGAAGAGTGGAGGGACCTCCCTCTGAAATACGGTAGATGGTACTGTAGATTAGAAGTGTACATACCTGCAGCCAAATCGAGATCGACGTTATTCGTTCCATAGGCGACTTTGATCTTCATCCTGAATACTCAATCTTCTCGATTCCACTTCATTCCTCTCATCATGTATTCACCATCGAAGAGCCCGTAACCCGTGAGATCACCACAGCACTATTCTTGTTCATTAAACATTTTATCGAGCAACGGAGAAAACAACATGCCGCAAATTATCAATCTAATTTGATTAATTAGCGATTTATTAGTTGAGAGCGAGAGAAAAACCACGAGTGAAAGAAGCAATTCAAGGGAAATATGAGAACCGTAACATTTTGAAGATTTGATCTAAGGCCTAACAATCTATCAAATTGACTAGAGAGATTAGTATGGGAAATGAATCTATGGGAATTAAACCATAGTTATCCAAAGGACGGAATCTACAGATAAGCGGGAGGGATATTATCCATATGAGGATGTCCCATATGTAGTGTCTCATCATATTCTCCCTCATCCACATCATCCATTTCCTCTTCGTCTTCCATATACGATCCTTCTCCATCGTCACCCTGCAATGAATGATATTTTAGGATTATGGATTACTTATTGTTAGAGAGAATTGCAAGGTCATTGAATAGGGTACATTCAAGTGAACATAATAGAACAGTGAAACTTTAAGTTTCCACATTTTATATTGAAATATATATTAATATAAATCAAGATAAATACAACTCACATTCACATCGTATCCGTCTCCCTCCATATCCATCGTATTATCCGACGGATTGTAATCCGTCCGGACTCTCATGCGGTTTCTGAAGAGATTTTAGCTTATCTCTTCAGCGTCGTTAGCAGAATTCGCAAAGGAATAGCGTAGAAAAGTGAGTGAACTAACATCAAATGGCGACACTTCTGTTCGTGCAATCGTTGATTTCTCCCGTTAGCGAAGAATCGACCACATCCCTTCAGACACACGAATCTGTCATTCAAACATTTAACAAATCACAAGAATGGAAACATCCTATATTACACCTTCCATCCTCAACTCTTGCTCACCTCCTCACGTTGAGATGTCTACTCGATAGATGTGCATTAAGTAGTGCCTGTGAGATGAATTTTGCTCCGCATCCTTCGTGCTCGCACGTGAAACTACGATCGTTCAGGTGACTGAAATTGAATTGGTTTTTTAAAAAGTTTTTTATTATAGAATAAAAACTGACCGTCTAATATGCATTCTCAATGGAGTCTTCTGGGCGAATCCCATTCCACAGAACTCACACTTGTACGGTTTCTCACCCGTGTGAGTACGCATGTGCGCCTGAAGACGAAAGAATAAAATGAATGAACTAGCCATAGTTCCGATTCAGATGGGATCTCATGTCAGTTATAACCAACAAATTTTTTTGCGAAATTCAGTTATATGTCAGTTATGTCAGTAATTCAGTATCTCAGTTTGAGAAAAGGAATAAGTGTAGACCGTTTATCCTCCTTACTTGAATCTTGCTTGGATATTTGTCCGTTTTCCCGCAGTAGGTACACGTGTGGATCGTCGGCTTCCTCCTCCAACATTTATGTTTCACTTCCCTGTCTTAGACACGACGTACCTGTTATGGGGCGACATCGAGTCGACATCCGCTCCAACAGCAACTGCATCGATGATCCAATCGAGATTACGACTCGACGGACCTTCAATCGAAATAATTCATACAAATTATACACTAACAAAGCGATACAAAACAAAAGAGAACAAGGAAGTGAAACTAACCCTGTCTCCTTCGCCCCTGTCCTCCTCTCTGCATTGCATGCCGTTCACGGGGCATCATCTGATATCGATCGATCGATCGTAAGAATCTACAGTAATTAAGAGTACCGTACCTCTTCTATGTATCCCCTGTCCACATCAGCTACCATCACTTCGATTTGATTCTGCAATATCTCATTTTATATGATTTTTATAAAAGTAAGGATTAATGATTGACGATTCGGTACCTCCCACTTGCTCGCTGGTCTTCTTCCCTTGGACGGAGGTCGGAGATCGACCTGAATTCGAATTCGATCATTCTGAATACGCACAGTTTACTTTTTTTCGGAGAAACAACAACAATGTTTTCAAAAATCTCACATTGTGATCAGTCTCTAATAATTCATCGTCTATCATCTCTGCACGAGCCATCTCGGCGAAAACCTCAACAATTATATTAATTTCCGTAATTTTAAAATCCAAAATCATCTATGTTTCACGGAACTCACTGGTTGTTGATCATCGTTCAATTCATCCTCCAGCATGGATCCATCTGCAGCTGCAGCAGCCGCGGCCGCTGCAGCAGCCTTTCCCTCTCGAGAAGTCATCACCTGGAATAATGCAGCTATTGAAAATAATCGAAACATTATCTCGAAGCTTTCACGTTTCAGATATATCTCATAATCGTAGTCTTGTTTCTACACATTGATATGTGTCCAATCTCTCCACAAAAATATAACAGCCCATTTTTTGCCCAATATACCGTACCTCCACTTCATAGCTCGCCAGGGGCGCTTCCACAGAGTAGCCTGGATACATCTGAAACAATTACTTCCTTTTCTTCTTCACTCTCCCTTCTCCTCACCTCTTCCTCCTTCACTCCTCCTCCTCCTCCCATTCCCGTTCTTCCCAATGTTAACAATCGCAATCGTTTCGTCCGTCCATCCTCTGTCTGAAATATCCAGGCACTGGTGAGCTTCGATGTCATAGTTCCCGAGGATCCGCAAAAGGCCGAGTCCGGAGATTAACACTATGCAGACCCGCAAACCGCACGGAGCGCCGAAATTTTTTTAAACAAAAACCACTCCGCCGATCCGCAACTCAAAAAAATTAGTACATTGGTAGCTCACAGGAGTGTATCCAGGGTTCAACTCTCTTCAATCTCAATATTCTCCTTACCATTGCTTTCCTCATTTCATCATCATCAACTTGCTCATCTTGCTCGATCATCAGTGCGGATCCTCCTGTAATTCACTCGTTACCATCTCCCTCCCCCCTCCCTCTCTCTCTCTCTCACCATTACTAGTCGATGGATGGGCGATAGTAGCATGGATTCCCATTGGTTCCATCGGTTGAAGAGTATGACGATCGGAGAGAGAAGGAGAGGTCGTAGGAACTGCAAAGGGAAATGTTACTTCAAACTATCTAGGCACACCTATGTTTCACTAGGATGCTAAAGATCGCAGGTTCACGAAATGATGGTAGAAAATTTTCAATTTGAAAACAACAACTTTAGTCTAAATTAGGTTAAATTGACTCAATCTCAATCTCCATATCCATTTCCCGTTCTCTCGATCCCCCCCCCTCTTCTCTTCTCTTCATTCTTATCTCGTGACGGCGTCTCGGCCGGTTCGGCAGGAGATGATTGTGGTACACGGTAACTAATCCATATCCATCCCCCCCTTACTCACAATCTCATCACAGGAATGTCACTCAATTTCGCGTCTCTCTTGATTCTGATGGCCATTCCACTCATCTCTCTATCTCTAATTGCATGCGCCAAGTTTAAGAAGAAAAATGATAAGAAGGTTGGGAACTGAATCAGTTTGCAATTCCAAAACGGAGATTACTGTAGCAACCACCGACGGCACCACCTCCCAAGCCCAAGCCACAGGGCACACCGATACCCAGATCAACCAAGGTACGGTAGTGGGGATACGGTATCGTGAGAGGAGTACGGTAATTGTCAGCCTCGAACCGAGCCTCCGGCCTCTCCACAACCAACTCCTGCCCCGCAGCCTCCACCACCACCACCAAAGGAGGAAACTACCGCACCTGATACGGTTTACAGTTGTCATTGTGACCCGTCCAACCTACCGTACCACTCTACAGACTCCGGCTCCATCTACAACTTCACTGGTGCCTCCATCGGCCACGCCCACTCAAGAAACGCCGGCTCCCGACGAGGACTATGAGGTACGGTATCTCTATCGATCGACTACCGTAACCTTCTCAGGAGACTCCGGCTGTCTCTCGCAACGCATCATCGACTGCGGCATCTCCAGTGGTTGGTCGATCGACAATTGGCAATTCATTGCCTCCCCCTTCTCTTCTTCAGTTGTACGATAGGGATTTGTGTGTGGACTACACTCCGGATGTCATCATTCAACACGAATTCCTCTTCCAATTACTCGAGAAATCATAATAAGAAGGAGAAGGAAGAGACGCGGCACTCGAAGACACCGAAGATCGATCCGCATTCAATCGATAAATTGTTGATCGTACTAAACTACCATGTTCCGTCTTGACATTGACACCACATTCATGTTTCAATGGATCACCAAAATCTTCCCAATAGTTCTGATACTGATGTGTCCGATTTCTCCACAATAAACACGACTCACTATGCTGTTCTTGTATTCCATCAGGAGCATCATCTGCAGTCGCTGCATTCACTGCCTCCTCCTCCTCTTCCTCTGTCATCACCACGATTTCTGCAAGGGGGAGCACGTCAACATCGCTGGGCAAAACAAATTCGCAATTGTTTTTCGATATAGCAAATAAAAACAAAAACAAAAATTAATTGATTAATCATACCCTGATCGTCCATCATCGTCTCGTGGTCTACGTACTCGTAGTACGTCGTGTAGTTCTATAATATACCCATCATAATCAAATATCCTTCTTCCAAATTTCCTCACCTGATATTCCTCTCCCTCTTCTCCATCAATAACTTCTTCTTGTCCCTCCACTCCATCCATATTCGCATCCCAAACATTCGCATGGTGCATCGCCAGGTGGTTTTCCATCTGTAACTGTCAGCTTTCATACATTTTTCGACGAAAACTAGGGGAGAACGAGTTCCGATCTAACAAATGGGTTTGGTCCTTCTTATGCGATATGAATTGTTTGAATGCGATGGGTTTTCCACTGACCGCTTTTATATTTGTATGCTGATATCCGCATCCCTCTGCTCCACACTCATACACTTCCGCCATTCCCTTCTCGTTGAGGAGAGGAACGGACACTGCCGACATCTTATCACGGGTTAAACCTGCACGAAAAAAAAACGATAAACTCTTTATTTCCCTCCAGTCTGGCAAATGAATGATCAGATACAAAATAAAACATAACAAATATTATTTCTAACCTTCCTTATCCGCTATTCGGTCCATGGGAATTCTATGTACACGACCGCCTCGAATGTGCACCTTCAATCACACATTTACATTCCAATCTCAACCATATTATAAATTTCCCAATTTGAAGGAATACTTTTGTGTAATCACCCCTTCATGGACCCTCTGATTGTATGGAGTGGCAAAGTGTCGATCACAGAATGAACACTTGTACGGCAATTCGCCCAGATGAGCCTTCAGATGCACCTGACGGCGAGTTGATTAGAGATCAAAGATCAATCGAATGGATACCTTGAGTGATCCTCCTTGAGTGAATCGTGCTCCACACACTTCACACTCGAATGGTTTCTCTCGTGTGTGCTTACGGAGATGTTCCTCGATCTTCGAAGGATGCTTGAACGTCTGAAAGTATATAAATCACACCTGCACCTTCACTGTTTCATTCTTACCATAACCCATCCAACAGCTTGAACATATAATGAAAGTGGGAGCAGTGATCAAATAAATCAACTCTAACAATGGCTCACCTTATTGCACAATTCACAATGGTAGATGGTTGCAGCCTTTCTCTGAGTGAACGTGTACTTCTTCTTGTATCCTCTTATTTCCTCCATCATTTCTTCTTCTCTCTTTAATTCAATCGATTGATGTATATACTGTCTCCCCTCGTCGTCTACTTCGATTCGCTCCTGTACAAAAAATCAGGATCAAATTCACACAAATCAATGGATAATCCCTTCGGGTAATTCACTTACACTGTCCTCCTCTTCATCTCTCTCATCATCTCGATGTTGTCCATCCTTCTTATTGGTCGTATCAGGATCTCGAATGAGATAACTGGTATGACCAGGTCGATAGGACATCTATCCACCCAATTTTATCTGCAACAACCACATTTGGCAGTTCTTAGACATTGATTTGGTATATATATATTTAGGATGGTCTCCAACCATTGACTTTCAATCTCCATCAATTTGCGTATTAATCCATTTATTTCAGCAAGATAGCTACTATTTCTACGGGGAAAGTGGTGAAAAGGGAAAGAAAGACAATTGGCGACAAGGCAGCTGCAACAGCCACAACGAATACAAGTGATCACTATGTTTCATAAACACATTTCGATTCGAGGAACAAAGGCTCGATCTACTTTCCTGCTCTCAAGAACGATTTAGCATTAGACTAGATGATAATCCAAAGCGGCAAAATGTATAACTAATAAGGGAGGGGGGAGGGCGTGGCGGGATGCTATTGCATGGCCCTCCTTCTAACTATATTGGGAATCTTCATTCGTTGCATTCCATGATTACGAGGGACAACAATGGGAATTTGAGGTGATTCCCTCTCTGAGATGTGATGATGATGGTAGATAGGAGAGGAGGAAGAGGGAGGAGAGGGACGAGTGGGAGAGAGATGCTCTCTCTTCTCCACTTTCTGCACTGGAACGAGTCGAGGAGGATTCATCTCAAGACGATACACGTTATCTGCAATGAGAATCTTTAGTTATCTACAACTAATTAATTGTTAATAAGATACTCACCCATCATATTCCCCTCTTCATCTTCGACCATCACCACTTCTACTTCTTCTTCCTCCTCTTCATCTTCTCTTCTATCATCTCTTTCTTCATCTCCTTCCTCTTCCTCTTCATGTCTTACTTCTTCTTCTCCTTCCTCCATTATATGGTCATCAACTGATTCTTCACTCACTTCTTCTTCCATCATTCTTCCCCTTTCCTCTTCCTCCTCTTCATCTAGATGTCGTCTCTCTTCTTCCTCTCTTTCTTCTTCTCTATCTTCTTCTTCCAACAGATCACGCATCTCATCGTAATCCAAATCCACCGGGTCGTCCTCAAACACAAATCTTAGTTATCGAAAGGGGAAATAATAAGGAATTAGTGTGATACAGGTACCCAACTCGGTAATTTTCAACAACAACAAGAAATAAAAACAAACAAATTCGTCGACGTGGGCGATTCCTGGGTGGTCCTTCATTCGATGAGCGACCAAATGACTACGACGAGAGAAGAGACGACAGCATCCTCCCACACTACACACGTATCTGAAGAGAGAGAGAGAGAGAGAGAGAGAGAGAGAGAGAGAGAGAGAGAGAGAGAGAGAGAGAGAGAGAGAGAGAGAGAGAGAGAGAGAGAGAGAGAGAGAGAGAGAGAGAGAGAGAGAGAGAGAGAGAGAGAGAGAGAGAGAGAGAGAGAGAGAGAGAGAGAGAGTTTTAGGATCCATAATACTAAATCAAGATTCCTAAGCAGCCAACTAGTATCCGCGGAATGGAAACGCTTCTGGGCACACAGAAAAGAGAATGTTATTTTCACAAAAAGAAAGGGAAGTACATCGACCTCAGTAGGAAAACATAAACTCTTGTATTGTCAGTGAAAGATGAGCCCACTAGGAAGTGCATACTCACATTGTCTCACCTCTTAATACCCGCATGGACGATTCTCTCGTGTTCATTTCTCGCACTTACATTCACGAATCGACGTCCACAATCCCATGTACACGAGAAGGGACGATCACCTTAACGATAGGGAGCCCATTACACTTTTCTCTAACGTTTTTGAACCCAAAGTATTCGTTAAATAGGACCATCTCTGTACTCGGGCATAATAGTAGTTCGAATAACAATATACTGTCTGCCCTTTCATATGTCGTCCAATGTTTTCCCCTCTGGCGGCGCCTACTGTTAAGTGCATTCGATTGATAATATATTATCCAGTACCTTCACAACCTAGTACGAATTCACATGATATTATGCAAATATAGCACAGCTTGATCGCTTATTGAACACCGAGTAAGTGTAGTGACTTACCCTCAGTATGTTTCCTCTTGTGGTGTATTCTGAGTGCATAGAAGGTGGCGACATTCATACCACACAACTTGCACGAGTACGGTTTCACCCCCTGATGAGTACGCATGTGCGCCTGCAATACAGAAATCATTATGAACAAAGTTCATATCCGACTACGACATAAATCCTGGAGATGATAAGCACCATTAGCAAATAATTTGGAAGAAATCAAGGAATGATTGACACCGCCCCAATCCTAGCACATTCAAGGGATATGTGTAACCTGTATCTTGCTGGGATGTTTGAGTAGCAGACCACAGATATGACATTCAGCGACGATAGGAGGAGCACGACGAGAGGAAGGACGACGCACATCTGATGATGATGTCACTGCTGCACATGACGATGATGAACCTGATGAAAGGGAGGATTCTTAACAACAAAAAAAAAACAAAGTAAGAATCTAAACTGTAAGAATGATCACAGTGATGTACACGATGGTGAATGGGCAGATCTAGCGAAGCATCAAAAGTACCTTTGAGTGGGAATTGGACCACTTCTCGATTCTCCGCTACTGCATTGATAACCTCGTCGATTCTGAAAGGAACTACAGATTATTAAAAGCTGCGTTTCAATCCGCTATCTTCTATCGAAATTAAAGAAATTAAAATATACAAACCGTTTATGCGCGTCCTCAGTCAATTCGATGATTGGCACTTCCACTATGGGAGGGCCACGTCTCTCCTGAATCAAAGATTGACATCCAATTGGAGGCACCCGAGTTTCTAACACCCGATGTGTGCATACTCATTTAGGATCCGATCTGTGACTCATTTCACTGACTCAAACAGGGCGAATTGTGGATTCATTATATATCGCAATTAGGCCGGAATTACATAGTATTGAATGCATAAGCTCACATCCATAATTGCCTGGCGCATTTCAGCTTCCGGATCGAGTACAATCATCTTTTTCTGAGGTTTGAGATGAGGACGGGCTGGGCCCATTCGAGGCTGAAATTGAATTGATTACTTTCCATTAACGGATGAATCCATCAATAGTGCATTGTTAAGTATAATAAATCAATCAATAACTACCGTACCCTTCCGAGATGTCTCAAATCGTGAGCATTCCTCTGGGATGCATTGGGAAAGGCTTTCCCACATCCACTCGAACAGAGATAGGGAAGATCTTGAGTGTGCCTGTAAGATCACTAATGTTAATACACTCTGATTATACTAAACAATGATAATATCCTACCTCTTCATATGCATTCTCCATGGAGTCCTCTGACTGAATGATCTCCCACACACATCACAATGAAATGGCTTCTCCCCAGTGTGAGTTCGCATGTGCGCCTAAAACATCCTCGTTTTACTCGAAATAACTATTTTACAGCCCCTTCCACATATAGATACACATATAGATATATCTACTCCAAGTACTTCCATCATCAAACAAAAGTTTCTGCCCAAAAGCGTAAATAACGACTCACGGCAATCTTGCTCGGATGCTTGAGTACGGCTCCGCACACTTCACATTCATGGATAGTCGCTCGTCGTCTGAAATATATACATTCATCAATTGAATTTCAGCCAATTTTCCAGCAAAGCCTAACTATCCCATATGACAATTCCCCACAGAATACTAGCCGTCACTATCAGATCGAGTGTGGTTTCAATTAGTTGTAATACTCACCTGCCCGGAGGATCAAAGAGCTGAAAGAGCTCATTGGGACTGGGTTCGTGCATTTCCTCCTGCTGAAATTAGAATTTATACTTACGTTAGCAGCGAAAAGACGCAGACCGTACAATAAAAACACAACATAATATTCGTATTTTAAATCAGGAATAGAATAAAAATAATTACGTCATGAATGTATTGACTAGGGCCTGCTTCAGTCTCCTCTATTAATTCTTCCTCGCCCACAATCATACCACTTGCATGCATTTTAGCAAGATATCTGGAAGAAAAAGGTACATGGACAGCATAGACAGTGCAGTTCAAGCTATTTGAATAGGCTTTGGCCTTTGCCATAAGTAGCTAGTAATATTTTTAGCTGATTTAACATACTTTCGAGCATCCTCGTGATTTTCAAACGCTACGAACTCCCCATATTCGTCTTCCGCAAATTGACCACCCTAAATAGACTTACTTTTAATGAATTTGAAAACGCAATTAAATGAGCCAACCTCTGGTGGTTGCCCGATGAGAACATGCTCGTTCGACGGCTGTTCCACAACCTTAAAAACATAATTTAAATCGATAATTTACCGTGAAAGGAGTCTGATCTAACATACCTCTTCTTCCGCTTCTCCATCCCATTGCATGTACTCGTCATAGTCATATTCACCCTCCTCCAATACGTGCCCTTCCAACTGAAAAGAAAAGATAAAAAGTTCAATCATTGTTTATATCGATTCTCCTGACGAGAAACTGTTTTATTACAATTAAACATGTAAACTGACTTCCTCTTCCTGATACTCATGCTCGTCTGCCATATGAGCCGCTTCCAATTGAGCCTCAGACAGAGCTCCGTAGACCTTTGCCCGACGCTCCATTCAAACTTGTTTTCTGAGAAAATAAATGATTATATAATGTCGCCAGACTGTGGGACAGGTGGGCGATATGCTGAGGATCACGAAAAAAGATTAATATAAAGCAAATAATGAGTATAACGCAATAAAACAACAGAATTTGTGACTAAAGTTTGGCTAAACAAGAATCACAAGAGCGTCTACAGTATCCCATTTGAGTTGTGTCACGACTTTAGAGCACGATCATAAAATATTATTATTTTATTTTGTGTAAACTGTTTTTTTAAAGTTTACAATGTAAATATAATATATATAAAAATTAGAATGAATATCATAATGAGCTCATACGACACGTCACAAAAGAAATAGTTCAAATTATCATATAACTTTAAAAGAACAGATAAATCGATCGAGTAAATTAGAGTATTGTCTTCCAATGTCTCTCTCAATTCAATCCATTCTCTCACTTTTACCTGCAGATGCAACCCATTTTCAATTGAGTTATTCGTCTTCTCGATTTTATTCATTCTCTCTCTTCTCTTTTCATTTCATCTATTCCCTCGTCTGAGCCGTGGTCTTCTAGACCTTCTCTCGGTTAGTTTGAAATGGGGATCCCGATTTGGAGAAGGGGGTCCTGGGGATACCCCTCGATCTCTGGTCCATCCCTACCGTATACCTCTGCAGGAAGGAACGTCATATCCGTTCCATTGTACTAAGCTCGACGACTACGTTCGACTGATATGTGCTTCGGAAAGAAAAAGAATGGTGAGAATACGGTAGTTTCCCTACAATACCGTATCTTAAGGGACATCATTAGACAAGAAGGGAGCTGCAGCTGCTGCCAAGCCGCTTGCCCCTCCTCCCGTCCCTCCAGTACCCAAAGAGGCACCCAAACCAGCTGCCCCTCCTGCTGCCGATCCTCCTCCTCCCAAGAAGGAAGAAGAGAAGAAGGAACCTGAGGTACTACGGTAGATGGATTACGGTAGATGAACTATTGATTTCAGCCTAAGAAGGAGGAGGAGAAAAAGGAGGAAGAAAAGAAAGAGGAGAAGAAAGAAGAAGAAAAGAAGGTACTATTCATCAAAGGTGATACGGTACCTAAACTATATTCTTCAGGAGGGATCGAAGAAAGAAGAAAAGAAGGAGGGTGAAGAAAAGAAGGAGGAAGAGAAGAAAGATGAAGAGAAGAAGGATGAAGAAAAGAAAGTACTGTATTAGGGACCAATTCGTTCGATAATGAAGATCCCTTTAGGATGAAGAGAAGAAAGACGGAGATGAAAAGAAAGACGAGGAAAAGAAGGATGGGGATGAGAAGAAAGATGATGAGAAGAAGGAAGGAGAGGATAAGAAAGTACTGTATCTAAGGGTTACTGTAGTCTCAAATGTATCGATTTATAGGACGGAGATGGAGACAAAAAGAAGAAATTCGAAGCCCCCAAAGAGGGAAAGAAAGCAGCTGGAGCCGATCCAGCCTACCAAGTAATCGATACCATCAGATTACTGTATCCATGAACTACCGTATTCCAGACACTCGCAAATCTGGATAATGCTGACGCTTTCGGCCCTGCTGCCAAACCAGTATTCAAGGCTCCTACTGCAGTGAAAAAGGCTGACGCAGCTGACCCACAGTATCAGGTACGGTAGAACAATCGACGATTGAGAAGATGCGGTAGATATTGATGTCTACTGCAGACTCTTGCAAATCTTGACAACGGAGAAACATTCGGACCTGGTGGTGACAAGGATAAGAAAGAAGGATCAAAGAAGAGTAAAAAGGAAAAGAAGGAAGGATCTAAGAAGGAGGTATACGATAGTTGAGTGAAAGTGAACATATTTATTGATTCTCAGGCCAAGAAGGATGAAAAGAAAGATGAGAAGAAGGAGGGTAGCAAGAAGTCTAAGAAGGAAGCAAAGGAGGGATCCAAGAAGAGTAAGAAGGAAAAGAAGGAAGGATCCAAGAAGGAAGTATGAGGATAACTGTATTACAGTATGTGATGTTGATATTTCCAGTCCAAGACAGACGATAAGAAGGAAGAAAAGAAGGATGAGGAGAAGAAGGAAGAGAAGAAGGAAGAAGAAAAGAAGGAAGGATCTAAGAAGGAGAAGAAAGAAGGATCAAAGAAGGAGGTACGGTAAATCGTATCGATACGGTAATGGGAGATATCGATTACAGGCTAAGGAAGGATCAAAGAAGGAGAAGAAGGAAGAGGAAAAGAAGGAAGAGGGAGAAAAGAAGGAAGGAGAAGAGAAGGAAAAAAGTAAAGTAGAAGATGCTCCTAAGGAAGGAGAGAAGGTACTGTATGAGCAAGTGTGTCTATTTATGATCTTTGATCTTTTCAGAAGGACGAGGAAAAGAAGGAAGAAGGCGAAAAGAAAGAAGAAGAGAAGAAAGAGTAGATAAAACGAAACGAATTCGTATTTGTAAAGGCTTGAGCCTTCGTGAAAAAGATAAAGTTTTGTGTTTTATCGTCCTATCGCAGGTTTCACATAATAATCTAATGGATGGCAACCTGATGTGGGAACAGAACACAAGAGAAATAATGGGAACTTTTATCGCGTATAATTTGACAGTTATTAGTATCATTCCTATCTCATAGATCCAAGTTAACGAAGTTTGATCACACATAAAAGCAAAAGCATTCACAATGAAAAACATAATTGAAAATTACAAGATATGCACTCGACTAATTGGTTGTAATTAATAATACAATATTTAGATAAGCTACTTAATGAGAACTCTTGCCCATTCTTAGATATTGAATATAATTGAGCAATATTGTGGCACGTCTTCCTTGTCTATCGATTGGTGATCTATTCACTCACAGATTCATAACTTATAGCATAGCACATGAATATAACATGGTAACAAGTACGTCTAAAATACGATGAGATTCAAACTGAGCTATCGTAGATCACAGGGATTGATCAATTGGGAACAAAGGGAGGGAAGGGGGATACTGTAGATGGGATAGATCACTCGTCCTGAGGGGAAATTCCTCTCTCATATCGTTCCTTATTGATGGTGGCCAATTTGACTCGAGCCTCTTGCAATTCCTTCTCTTTCCTCAGTACGGCCTCCTTTGCATCCATCACCTACAATCACTTATTCGATATCCGATCGGTCAATCGATAAGTGACAATCTACCGTACCTGTGCTATTCCCGACACGAGTCTCTCTGAGATCACAATGGTTCTCTCATCTTCAATCACTGATTGTCTCGCTGCTCCGACCAGTCTCTCGGTCGCAGACTTCACTGCAGCTCCGGCAGCCTGCAAATCGATTCCGTCACCTACCGTACTCTTCCCCTCTTCTCCTTATTACAGTACTCTCTTCTACCGTACCTGCAGTCTCCTGTTCGCCTGGCTGCCCTGATCAGCTCTCACATTGCACGCGATGAGCAGTTGTGCAGTCGACGAAGCTACCTGAACACAAGGAATAAAGTCAATACTCGATCTTCCTCCCTCGTGCATCTACCGTACCTGCTTCGCTGCCACTATCAGCTTCTCCTCACTGGCCTGTCCCTGCACGAGCGAGTTTGCTGCGTCGCACAGCTGCTGCACTGCGGCAGCGACGAATCTGAAACGTCGTCCACATTGCACACACTGTCACTACCGTAATCTCCCTCACCTCGCAGCCGATATGAGTCCCTCCGACCACTGGTAGTCCTGCGACACCTTGCCACCGCCATTCTGATGCGAGAAGGAGCGACCTACAAGAGGAGGAGAGATTAAAGCTAGTTCTTGATCACTCTTCATTCTGTATCTACCGTACCCTGTGCGACGAGTTCCCTCTGTGCATCACTGGCCGCCTTGACTAGAGTGGCGACGGCGGTTGTGATTGACTTGGCGGCCGATAGAATCGTCTCATCGAAGGTCATGTTCTCGTTCACTCGCTGCAATCAATACCGTAATCTATCGTACTCTTCATCTACCGTAATCCTCTTCCCTTTACCGTACCTGCTGTGTTTCTCTTGGTCGCAATTCAGCCAACTTCACAGCAGCAGCATTGATGGCCACAGCTGCTCCGATCAGTTCATTCTCAGCAATCTCCAGTGGATCATGCAGCTCTTGAGACATCTGCAATAAAGACAGTTATCGATCAGTCGAGTGGTGTGGCTACAGTATACCTCATTCTTGATCAACTCGCTGCATGCCGTGAGGTCCTTGAGTGCCCTTGCGAGTGCTCTTGTCGTGTCGACGAGTGTTTCCTTTCCTCTCGCATCTCCTCCCGACACTCTCAACACACCGTGCACACTACGCATCACATTGCGAACCTCAATTACCGTATGCGATTATAACGGCGCAACTCTGCAACCGCAACCGAAATCGATATTGAATATATTGAAATGTCATCACATCATGGTGGCATGAAGAATGTATGAAACACGAAACTGACTATTGGCCATTAATGGCGATATTTGGAAGTACTGGTCCCCTTTCTACAGTTTCTTACGATCGAAAGCATGTCAAACAATGCGAAAGAGTCACAAATTCTCTCAATTCTCGATAGACGCATAGTATCTACCGTATCTACCGTACCTGCATGGCCACTTCTCTTCCTGCATTGATCGTCTTGAACTTTGCCTCGGCCGTCTCAGTCTCGTATGCTGCCACTCGAGTAGTGCGAAGGAGTTCACTGCAATCAATCGATATTCCATCAGACTACCGTAATCTCAGCTCCAATCACCAACTGATCTCTTCCGTACCTGACAGCCGTTCTGGCCAGATTTGCCGCAGCCACAGCGTCTTCCTGATTCAGGGACGATCCGACTCCCGCAAGTTTCGTCGCCGCGCCGGAGACTCCCTGAAAGAAGGGAATGATTACGGTATCTGTCAATCGATATCTACCGTATCCCCTTCTCCTACTGTACCTGGGCGGATCTCATAAGATGTTCCGATGAGACAGGCGCCTCGTTTGCCATTGAGGACGGACCCTCTCCTGCGTCCATTTCGAACTTCTGCAATTCAAATTTATTAGCGTATTCGCATGTGATTTTCGCGTTTCATGATCCCCTAATAGTCAAAGGGCTCTTTCAAATACCTGTATCTCCTGATAGATTGCCTCTTCCGCTGCTTCCAATGCGAGTGTTCCCTTGTGCTCTCGATCCTCCACACTCTTCACCATCTTCAGCAGTGACGTCACATTCGAGATCATTGTCTGCAAAAGAGTTAGTTCTCGATCCATTCCCCCTCTCCATCTACCGTACCTTGGTTGCGAACTTCATCTTCTCAATGGCTGGGTCCTTGAGTGATTTGCCCGATGCATTCTTGGTTGCGTGAATGAGAAGGGAAAGGGCGGCAGCCACATCACGACACGCGTGCATTACTGACACCTGAAGAAGGAGGAGAGGGTACGGTAGGAAGAGACGATCACCAACTGACCTGTGCCTCAGTGTTGTGGTCGGCGGATAGGGAAAGAGCGCCCGTCTTCACCACTTCACACAACATCACCATCGTACGTACGGCATTCTGAGCAGCGACGGCCAATTGTTCCTGATGAGAGAATTCATCTTAATCACTTGCTTCCTCCTTCACTATTCTTCCTAATCGCCCCTTCATTCTTATCAATTTCGAACACATTATCAGCCTCATAGTTAGATATTGAAACGACAAAGTGTCGACACTGTCTAATCTCCAATTATTCCATCTCCTCACTTGATTACTAGCAGCTCCAGCGACGAGTGCCTTCGTGTCCTCAATGAGGGCCTTCGCCGTCTTTATCACCTCCTCTCTGCAATACCGTAATCATTCGATCCATCTACCGTAATCTCACCCCTTACCTATGAGTGGTGAAGTCACCGGGATGAGTTCCTGCAGGATGGAGACTACCCGAGGTGGCGAATAGAATGGTCGTATCGAGATCTCCAATGATTCCCGAGACAGTGTTAGCTGCATTGATACACGCTTGAGTACCCTTAGAACCTGCAATCGAGAATACAAGTCATTTGAAAGAATAATCGCAACTTTATCGAACACATTATTCTCATCAGCCACATAAGCGTCTACGCAAACCAGAAATCACCTAGACATTCTTTGGGAAATAAAAGAGAGAAAGAATCGAAGGAAACAGCCCAGCAGTCAATTTATCCACCAGCTCAAACCCAAATTCACATAGTCTATCGATGGAACGTAAATCAATTCTTCAGTTACAATCCCACATACCATGATGAAGTGCAGCAAGTACTTCTCTCACTCTCTCGATCACTTCCATCGATGCTTCATTCATATCACGATACGCCATCGAATCATTCGGATGGGCTGTGCGAGTACCGACCTGAGAGGACGATATTTGTTTTAATATACAAACCATCTGTGAAATCGACCAATTCCATGTCTCAGCCTACATAACCAGCTCTTGAAACTCGTCTTCACCTGGCCACTATGAATTCTACCGTAATCCCAATCCATCAATCAATAATACCGTACCTTCTTGACACAATCGATGCAGGCCGATCCCAATCTCTGCACTGCTACCTTCAGTCGCTGTGCGTGTTCGGGCGATGAGAGAAGGATCGCCTGAATTACCGTAACCTTCACATTACCGTATCTACCGTAGTTTCATCATCCATATCCAATTGCGAACTCACATTATGGCTCTCAACAGAGAGCTTCTTGTAAGTCTCTGATAGATGGAGTGATCGAGCGGGTAGATCTTCCACTGCCGAAGGAGGGAGATCAGATGCTGTACGACGAATCTCCTCCAGATACATCGTCATACTGAAATCAATCGATATCAATACCGTACCCTCCCCTTCTCACTACCGTATCCCTCTTCCTACCGTACTCACTTTGTGTGTGCATCGGCGACGGATCTCTCTGCATCGTGTCCTCTTCCTGCCACTGCTCCATCCGTGAAGGCGATCGATCGAGTGATCGTCTCCACCATACCGTGAGTCACTCCTGACAGAGATTACGGTAATCATCAATCTACAGTAATCGTCTACCGTACCCTTCTCGGACGATAGTCGATTGACGAATGAGTTCATATCTCCGAGTGCCTCTTTGTACAGGGCCGTGGCCTCCTCCACTCGCTGGTGAGCGTCGCGAGCCTGTGTATAGTGAATTTGTGGGTTTGATCGATTATGATCTCGCTCATCGATTCGAAACTTCAAACTGATCCTATGAGATGATGCTGAAACCCCCAAGTGTGTGTGTGTGTCGAGGGTGCATACACAATCACATCTATTGAACCATCAATCTCATAGGACGACAATCCCATTTTCCCTCGTTCCTCACTTGTGCATTTCCTCCTGCTTCTTTGGCACTTCTCATTACTTCCATCTCTGCTTCGATCACTGTCTTCGTCTGCTCGAATAGAGCTGTCTGTGTACGGGAATCGGACGAAGACTGAAATTAATTGTTGCTCAAATTATTTTTATTCTTTCTCCTTTCTCTTATTGGCCACTATTGCGCCATTCACATCATACTCTGACATAGAAACCACAAAGTTATGGCACGCCACAATCTCAAACAACTTGACAATCTCGTCTTCCATCATAATAATCAATGTCTACTCACCTCGGCGGCCTCACAAGCGGCATTGACGAGTGGATGGGTGATATTCCACTGCTCTTCCACACGCGCCGCCAGTTCCTCGCCCTGTAGATACAAACTATGATTATCCATACAACCGAATTTCCTCCTTCGATCATAACTCTACTCATGGTTTCATCAGTACACTACATAACATTCACATTTGCTCTCATGAATTTTTCTTTGACATCTACTTCAAACTTATCTCTAGTTCAAACTCATCCCCATTCTACATCTTCCCCTTAAACTGAAACCCTATCTCACCTTACTACAAGCAGCAGTTCTCAATCCCTCGACCTTCTCTGACAGTGATTGTGTTCCGTGGATAATCTGCTGATGCACCAACTTCTCCGATGTTACCGTCGTTCTGCAATCAATCCATATTCCACTGCTACCGTATCCCCAGGTGACAACAGTACCCCGTCAGTTCCCAATCCGTATCTACCGTAATCCCTCACCTCGGGTGAGATCCGACAGCGTCCATTTCGCGACGTTCCACGTGCTGGATCAGCTGCAAAGGAGAGAATGAATTTGGCTATTGTTCCGCTTTTATTTTTTTGGCCCGCTAGCTTGGTGTAACACCACATCATGATAAGGTGCGCAGTCAGATTCGTAATGATAATTCATCGATCAACTTGAAACCACCAACCTATAACATTCACTTGGCAATTTCGTGCAACACCAAAATATGATTTGAAGAGCCTTTCAACTTTCGACTTGCCCAATTTTCGCTACAGTCATTCGTTATATCAATTGTCTATTCACCACAGACAATAGCATTTTGGAAAACTGGAAAGAAGATAATCTCACCTGTTCAAGTCTTGAGATGGTGGAGTCCAATTCAGCCTGTCCAGGGGCCGCGTCTCTAATTGCAGCCACCAGTGATTTGATCGACTCCGATACATCCTGCAATTGATCACCATTCAATCGATAATCCCCCCACTCGCTTGACTCCCTCCTCTTTACCTCGTTCCCCCTCATTCTTCGTGTATGACCTCTCATTACCCATGCTATCCAATTATCCGGTATCTCCATCCACTCCTCCATTCAGTGAGAGCAAGCAGGAGAAGGGAGAGGGGAAGAGAGAGGGGCCAGGTGTCAACTTTCCCTCTCTCTCTCTCTCTACTCCACTCTATTCAATCATTCATATGGTCACTCTTCCGTTACTTGTACTCTGATCTATCGCTGATGTGCGCCACCATGTACGATTAACATAATTAAAACTAAAGATCAAAGATCAAAGATCACTTCTCCTCACCCTCGAATTGCCGGCGATATTCTGCCAGGTGGCGGCATCTCTGGGAGCAGATGCGAGAACCTTCGACGTTCTGAGCGGGAAATCGATTATTCAGACATTCTACCGTACTCCAAACAATCGATAAAGGTCAAAGATCGATAATCTTACCCGATCATCTCCGCCGACGCATCAAGCATCCTTCTGGTCGCTGTCAGCACCGGAATCTGCGAATGTAACATTTCAACTCCAGGCCCATCTGAGTTTCATCGTCCCCATATCCTCCAACGTGCAGCCAAGATACACTAATTCTCACAGTACCGCTTTCAATCTTCCACCCTACCGCACCTGTGCCTGTTTTCCCTCATGTGAGATGGCAGCGGGTCTCGGGGCGAAATCGGGTCTCTCCACGAATTGGATGAGTGACTGCACCGTCTCGCGCAGTTCACGCGCATTTGAAGTACACGCCGAGAACGAATCAACGCTGAAGGGAAAAAAGTTATCGTGTATCCACATAAAGAAATTCTACTGTAGTAAGACAGCGTTAGGTGGGAACCACTGGCCAGCTGTTACGCTGAATCAGAAGCTTTTCATTGTTTTCGTTCAGCCCGAGCTCAGAGACACTAAAACAAGCTTCCCACACCACTTAAGGAGCAGAGCCGAAACTCGAATATCACTGGTCAAACATGCAAGAATACAGTGAAACCATCCCTGACCTGGTTGGTCTCTCATCGAGAGCATTCGCACTCTGGAAGAGAGACGTCGTCTTCGATGCCAATTGTTGCGCCTCGTTGATGAACTGCTTCTGCAATGAGGAACTAATTGTATGGAAAGCCACAAGGTAAATTTCAGTTTCACTCATTCTACTTGATCTTGCTATTAATAAATAAAGCGATCGTGTGAAGATAGGCACTCTTAAAAAACTGATATCGAATGTAACACGACAATATATTGAAAAACCAAGCACTGGTTGCATCCGGGTTTCGATACTCTCATATCATCCATGCCCATTTAAAAATTCAGTGTTTCTCTCGATTAGACGTAACAACACATCTCATACCTTGGTGGTAACAGCAGTCGTTCTATCGCTCGCTTCCTTGCACAGTCCTGCCATCACCGAAATGTGCTTCGAGACGTCGCTCAGGTCCTGAACGGTATCAGCTACCGTAATCACATTCTACCACACTCTTTTGTTTTTTTCTACAGTATCCTCCACCGTACCTCAAGAATAGCAGTTCTATCTCCCTTATTCTTCTCCATTCTATCGCATGCTTGTACGACGAGGACGGCCGATCGATGGAGACGAGGCGCGTCTACGAGGGCAGCCTGACCTCTGAAAGGAGAAACCCACTTTTGATGGAAAACCAATAACTTTGTTCTTTTGAATTATTTGGCAGATGTTTACAAATGGTATGAGGGCTAGATTGCGTTCTCCGAGATTCTACATCTCAAGTAAACCATGTGTAACAGAAACCTACCTGGTGATCTAGCAATGCAATGAAGCAATGGGAATCTTGCATAAATTTGCACATACCTGACACTCTTAGGATGGGCGACTCCGACCAGATAGGCCGATTGAGCAGCAGCCTCAGCCAATGAGCACACTGCATCCGCCGATTGACTGTAAGGAACATACCGTAATCATCTACCGCATGAGATACCGTAACCTTCCACTTACCGTACACTATGACAGAATCTCTGTGTCTCTTCGTGTCCTCCAGTCTCCATTTGTTTCGCATTCTTCGCAATACCAGTCATCGCTTCTCCGAGGGAACGAGAGTGGGCAGTCACCTAGGAACATTGGGGTTACACTAATAATACTAGAAACCATGTATTACAATAAAGGTTGATAACTTGTGTCCAAATACCCGACACAATATAAATTTTTCCCCATGAACGTGTCACGATAATCATCTATGTTGCCCTCACCTTATCGAGACTTCCGAAGTAGGAATCGTCGTTGACGGGCAACGAGGCCTGGTCAACCAGATGGCGTACGGACTGCAATGTTCTCGATCAATCAATACCGTAACCCCTCCTACTCGTCTACCGTACCTGAATCTGTCTGAGTGCTGCATCGCACTCGGTCTCCCATGGGCGATGCACTTCGGTCACCTTCTCCACGATGAGGGTTACTGTAAGAGATCAAAGATCAGCAATATCTTCATACTCATTTTATTCCGTTATTGAAGCAAACTAATTTTTCAGAACGTGAACATACTCTGAAAGTGCAAATCCCCTACCCCTTCCCTATCTCTCATCGACTGACCAGTCTCGGTCAATTGCTTGGTGGTAGTTGAGAGTGTCTGTTGATGTGATGGATCGGGTCTATCGAGTCGATCGGATGCGACCACTGCAGCACGAGACAGCACTTCTACTGCCTGTAGAGAGCAATCAATTGGTTTTGGAAAACAGACTCGGACACAAATTGCAGCCTTTCTCTACATGCATCTTTAGTTCAACCTATGCAACACCACTCTCACGGGTGTGCAATCCGTAATAAAACGCATAGATTTCTCATTTTGCCATTTAAAGTTTCCGAATAAACGAAATCATTCATTACCTGATTTCTAGCATGTTCCAGATACTCGAGACTCTCAATTCTCGCCTCTCGATCGGCCACTGCTGGCAGACCGGCCATCACCTGGAAGAAAACTGATTCGTTGCAAAATTCACCCAGTCACTTTCGCGCTTCGGCACTATCGCAAACCAACTTTCGAATTGTCTCATTCGATTAATACTCCCGTTTCGCCTTCACTAATCTCTCACATCAGCCCTCTTCATCCTCACTAACCGCCGTATGGAAGTCGGTGTAGCTGTTGACGAATACATTGACGCTCTCATTGTGTTGTGGTGCTCTCACAGCGACGACGAGATCGGAAGTGGCCGATGCGAGAGATGATGCCGCACGACGAATATCCGGTTGACGAACGGTGGAGGAGGCTGTGATCTTCCTGAAGATAACACAACTGACCAAGAGATGTCACCCGGTGCATTCGTGCCGCAACTAATCATGATATGCTCTATATTGGGCCACTACTCAATGAATGATATCTTCTCGCTATCCAAAATCGAAAGATTACTTCACAAATCACACCCGGTTGGTACGCATTTCACCTTCATCCTCATATTCTCCGATTGTCTCCCAAATTTGATCTTCCCTTTACATCTACTTTAATCCATTTCCCTCACCTGATCTGGTCGATTCCCTGTTCGATGTGCTGATGTTGAGGAATGCACGCGACGACTTGACGGAGAGACGTCGACACCTGACAACCACACCATTCTTCTCATTCTCCAGTTTAGATGGACCTCTTCTCTCACCAATCGTGCAGCTTCAGCCATATGTGTTGCATTAGCATCCTCTCTCACTCGATCGAATACTCCTCCCGCATCATGCACTACCGAACGAGCGGAGACAATGAATCTGCAATTGGAACACAATTATTGTTTATTATACCACTACCTCTTGCATCATTATCGAATAACTCTGCAACTTCTACACTTGGCCACCTTCTGCAGCGCCAAATCACCTAGTCCATAATATATTCACAATACGTTTCCATTGATATTTGTTATTCCTACCCCTTAAACTAATAAGTCAAATCCAAAACATATGACTCTTCATCACATCATGCATCCTCAATTCTCCTAGTCCGTCTTGTCATTCAATCATAAATGAATAATCACTCACGTATCCAGATCGACGTCTTTCCTCGTCGCACACACCGATCGAGAGGCCGCTGTGAACGTGCGAAGGGCCTGCACAATCGATGGTACTGTATCTACCGTATCCTCCCTCTACCGCAATCGCCCCCTACCGTACCTGTGCTGCCTCAACGGCCGATGCTCCAATATGATGTCCATCGTGGGACACGGCAGCAGAGACCAGCTGGGCAAGGGTTGATCCGACCTTCAATGAGCAAATTGTTTCAATTTCATTCGCCCTGCACTGTGCCTTTTCACGGCTCCTATCACTTCACCCTACTCTTTTTCCATTCAATAAACGATCGGTTCTTCAACAATACGATACAAAATAATCAGGAAAATATCATCTCACTTGTCAAGATAATCTAGATAAGATGCGATGTCAAGAAATGAAGAGATCTCACCTGTCTGACTCCTCCCATCAATGCACTAGTCGCAGTATGTGTCGTCTCGTGTGCATGCAATGGCTGCAGTCGCCCTGCCACTGCTGCACGCTGCACCTCCAGCAACTCTGCGTCCAATTCCTGCAAGGTCCGACATTCAGAATATTACAAAAAATCAAGTCTGGAAACCTGCTAGATTCGTGCCTCACACCCAACCTATGATGATCATGTCCACGACTTTATTGATACACTCGAGATTCATTTCGAACAACTTGTCGACTTCTGATTTCTCGCTTCAACTTCTACATACAATGCTCAGATTTCAGAATTGTATGATTCCATTCTACGTTCCTTCCATAATGTTCTCATTCCCTATCCCTTTCCCCTCACTTTAATCAACTCTTCCGAGTACACTAATTGCTGGCTGAAGTTCAATTGTTGGGCGTTATTCAGGGCGATTCTCATCTCGCTCAGACTCTCACTCAGCTGCTGTGAGGATTGCTGCAGATTCGAGGCCATGTGCTGCAAAGGTAATAGATTAATCGATACCTGGCTACCGTAACCCCCGTCTACCGTACTCCTACGGTACTCACCTGTTCAGGGACGTGCACCACTGCAGATCTGGCCACGTCGACGAGTCGTGTTGCCGGTTCGATCACCTGATTACGGTAGGATTACTACAGTAATCTACAGTACCATCTATCCACTTTCTAACAATGAATTCGACCAATATGGTTCACGCTTCATCTCCTACATAGAACATTTCGATCATAGTACTGATCAATTTCATTCTCATAGATCGTAATAAATCATCTAACTAACCACATGGGAGTCTCTGATGAGTCTGCTCTGGGCACGGAACTTATCTGATGCAGTCTGTGCATTCTGACTGTCGCGGATCGATGAAATCAGTCTGCAATCGGATACCGTAACCAACTGAATACCGTATCCTATCCCACTCAATCAATACCCACCTCGGCATGGTATCTCCAGTCTGGGAGCTCTCCATCACCAGCGACTCTACTACCGTATGCGATTCGATCAGTTGCTGCAAATGAAATCAGTTAGTGATAATTAGTGAATCTCTGCATCAGTACACTCTGGTTACTGTAATCGATTCTCGCAGATTATTGTATTACCAAGCAGAGGGGTTAGCTTGTCACGAACAAATTTGGTGTTCGCAAAAGGCTCATCTCTTTCCACAAATAATTTCTGGGTACCTGAAATCACCGTTTTCTTTTCTGATCTTTGATCTCTCTTGCACTTTTGCGAACACCACTTTGGTATATGAGGGGAAGGGGGAATAGAGCGCACACTGAGTCCATTCATTGCATCATTCATACGCCATTCTCTGTTAGACTAACCAATCTTCAGTGGAAGAGAGTGCGGGTGTGAACAGAAGGGAAAGAAAAGCATAAAGCAATGGAGTTAGCCTAATCTAGAGTAATCTCTCTCACTGCAGTTCATCATTCACATGCTATCACTTGCCTTCCCGTATCCTCCATTCGATCCCTTGATCTACCCCTTCCCCCTTCTCCTCTTCTTCTCCCTCTTCTTCTTCCTCCATCTGATTGAGTATGCATGGTGGCCCGACAATGTCATCCCCTTCTTCCTTAGTACAATGTGCATTCCTAATCCTCCCCCTTTCTCTCTCTCTCTCTCTTCTCCTTTATTCTTGCCCTTTCACAGTAGTCCCCATGGAAGATGTAGAGAGAAAGCTTGTGAGACAGATAGAAATAGGAAAGATAGACTCCAAAATGAATGATATCTACAGTACTTGTGTGATCCCCTTCATGTGTGGTCTTCCAAGAGTTTTCTCATACAAATACACTTCATGTCGAATCAGTTGCATCGAATAATTCATATGTGTCACTCATTTCAAACTAGATCGATATCTCTCACTTTGATTTCAAACAAAAACACAGAAAAGGACGTGGAAAAAGTGCGTTCGAAAGCATGATTCAAGCAAGCTAAAGCATCAGGGCAAAAATATAGAAAGAATAAGGAAAATTGGCAGTTCTTGTTAAAATTCGTTCGTGTATTCTACAGTCAATCTCTCTCACAGGGGATAGGAAGGGGAGACTACTCTACCGTACTCCCTCTATGTCCTTCCAATGGGTACGGTATACACCGTATGTTCTTCATCGACAAGCAATTGTTCCACTTCCTCTTTATGTTCCTTCTTCTGTTCTTCCAATCGTGGTTTCTTCACTCCTTCATCTTCTCTCTTCACTCCAATAACTCTTTCTCCTTCCATGGTAGATGATGTCGTCTTATGAGTTGAATGAGGAGGAATAGGAGAGGAGGTTGATGGTATTCCTCCTCTCAATACACTCGTCATAACATCTCTTACTCCTTTCTCATCACTCTTCTGAGTTGTCGTGGTTACGGTAGTTCCTTCTGGTCCTATCTGGATATTCCTGTACATTCCTTGTCCATAACTGGTAACATCTCCAATATCAGCTTGTCTCGTCTCAGATATGGTTGTAGTAGTGACAATATCTCCTCGAGGAGTCATTGTCCTTTCTACTCGTGTTTCTCTCGTTGGTTCAATCACTGGAGGTGGGACAGCTCTCTCAACTTTCACTCTATATTCCCCTCTTCCTCCATCCATTTCTTCATTCGTCGTTCTTCGTGTAGTTACCGTAGTCTCCACACGACGGCCGTGTGCGGGCGGAGGCGGCGCTTCCTGTGAGTGCATCCATCCTACACCACCATACACAATACACCATCAACACGACGACTTTTACCAATACTCGTCGTACACCATCGACATCACACCACCTAACTAGCGAGTGCGCGCTCTCTTCCTTCGTGGTGTAGTGCATTGAGAGAGAGATCAAAGATCAACGAGCCAAAGTGAAGGGTGGGACGAAAGGGGGGGGGGGGGTTGTGTGATCGGGGGATTGTGCTAGCAAGCAAGGCAAGATGCGGGGGCGAGTGGGGATTCAAGCAGTGGACTTCTTGCTCATATCTACCGTATCCTACCGTAATCCATCTATCGTAGTCTATTGTGACCTACCTTGCATGCCGAGGCAGCAGCGATGGTTTGAGTGGCATTGTAGGCCACTTGCTTCGCTGCCTGCTCAAGCTGATGCATCGTCCTGAACGGAAGTGTGACTACCGTACTCTCCTCCTCTACCGTACCTCTCGCTCTGTTGATCATGTGTGACTGCACTGGTCTCAGTCTGGAGTCTCTCAGCAGCCGATCGAAGGGCCATCTCACGATCTGTCGCTCCCGGACGAGATTCAACCTCCTACAATCAATCGATTGTCTCTCTCAGCTACAGTACCCCTTCCCTTCTACCGTACCTTGGTAGCATCAATCATAGTGGAGGTAGCATCAGCCACTCTCTTAGCTGCATCGAGTAGTCTCTGTCTATTCTCTGGTCTCTCTTCTGCTTCCCGCTCAAATTCCTCCACTAGAATCTGCGAGTGACGAATCACCTGAACAGAAAGGAGATTAAAGATCAAAGATCAATTTCACCAGTCACATTCTAGTTTCATCATTACTTCCATATTAACTTACCCTCTCTCCGTGTCGCACCAATTCCTGACTAGGTCCTTGATGGGTGATCAGTTGATTGGACGATCGAAGAAGACGTTCGTACTCATCAGAATACTGATTCGTCTCCTGCAAGAGATCAAAGATCAACATTCAGAGACTAAAGATCAAACATCAAACATCACCCTCTCAAACTCACAGTGCTCAGCTTGGGATTGGTCTTGATGTGGCCGAGGAGACCATCGAGAGCCGTCGTTACTTGTCTGCAATCGATACCATCGACTACCGTACTCCTTCCCTACCGTATCTCATCTTCAGTACTTTTCCTACCGTACCTGGCAGCAGTATGGATATCTCCGAGGTTTCTTCTTGCCTGTTCCACATTGGGATCATATTGGCATGCTCCATTCGCATCGTGAAGCAGTTGCTCCACCGAACGAGCAACCTGAATTAATGAATTAAATTTCCATTTTCAACTTGTCAGATCTGTGCTTCACTGTTGCTCTTTCAAGACTCCGATTTAATTTTGTTTGATGATATCCTTACGTATTTTCAAGCTCAATTTCTCTGCCATATTTACGTAGGCATATGTGCGTTTCACTCTATACTCATCAATCCATCGATCACACTGTCCTTTATTTTCTTTGAGTTTCTTGAATTCACCCAATCACAGCTCTACTGCACACTCTTCAAATCCTTTATCCGTCAACTTCTTGTGCCCTCTTCAAAGACTCCTCTCCCCACTAGACATCCCCCCCCTCTCCCTTCCCCTTCTCCTTCCACTTCCTCCACATCGTCTACTCCGGAAAAAGACATTAGTTTCTCATTAGTGCGACGAATTGGAAAAACGAGGGAGCGAAAGGGGAAGAGACGATGGAATGAGAGAGAGGGAGACGGGAGGGGAAAGGGCAGCATCCAAAATGAATCCCTCTAGTTGGAAAGATCCTATCCAATATGTACACATGTGAGCATCAGACATCTTTACTCCTGAAGTCCCGATCACAGACAAATTGATTTCCCGAGCAGACTGAATGGTGGATCTAACTAATCAATTCAACCTCCTTGCCCATTCACTAGCATCGTCCCATTTCCTTCTCTCTTCCTCATCTCCATCTAATCTGTATTCCATCTGTCGATAGATTGCCCTCCCGAGACCCCCTTTTCCATCCGAGAGAGAGAAAAAGAGAGAAAGACAAAGCCCCATCAATCAGCCTCATTTACCGTAATCCCCTTGGATCCCCTCTCTCCACTTCACGCCTCTCAACTACCGTAATCCCCCTTTGATCTACCGTACCCCCTTCTGTCTGGTGGTTCTTCCCCTCTTCATCTCTCATTCATCGAGTGGGTTCTCCATTATGCACCTGTGTGTTCCCTCTTTCTCTTTGAAAGGGTCGATTGAGTCCTCCAAGGGCTTGACTCTCTCTTCTTCCCATACTCTCTCATTGGTCAGACAGAGCGAGAGAGTGTGTATAATGAAGAGAGTCTCCATCTCTACATCTGCTTCTTCATCCTTCTCAATGTCTATCGACCACCTGTTCACCTCTTCTTCCTCTCTTCTCTTCTCTTTTTAATCTCACCCTTCCTCTTCTCCTTCATAACGACCCTCACTCAGCACGAGTAACCTCCGTGTGTAAAGCTGCTCATTTCTCAGTCCTACCGTATTCCTTCCTCTAATAAGTCATTCGTCGATTGTCCCTCCTCGTGTCCCTACCGTACCTCCTTGGCTGCACTCGTCAGTTGTTGCTGGCACGCGTCACTGTCGATGGTCGGGGCGACGACTCGAGTGCATGCAACCAGTTGAGAGGTCGCGAATGCCGTCTTCGTCGCTGACTGCAATGAGGGCGATGATTGGGAAAGGGCGACGAGGGAAATGCACCACCATGGTGATGCACACACGTCCTTCGATTACACGCAATGAAATGGGGAATGTGGAGGGTGATTAAAACAGTTCATAAAATGAAGGATCATTCAATGGCAGATGGGCCCTTTTTTATGGAACACACTCTGTCATCTCGAATGATGGATTGAACCAAGGGAGGAACTTCTTCATACTACTCTGAGACTACCGTATCCTTCTCCTACCGTACCTGAATAACTTTCTCCGTGTGTTCCGGTTCGGGACATGCTGTCGAGATCGTCTTCGCACTGCAAATAATCGATTGATTAGAGGGTATTGATCTACCGTATCCAACTGATCTCTCTCCCTTCACACTGTATATTCCCTCTCCTCTTGTACAACCATCAATTATGGATCTCTTCTCGTCTCTCTCTTCCTCTTCTTCTCCTCATCACTACATTCACAATGCCCACAATTAGTCATTAGGGAGACCAGAGAGAAGAAGAGGAAGTGAGTGAGAGAGAGAGAGAGGGGAAGTCCTCCCTCTACCCTTCTAAATGACCATATCCTCCCTTCTCTCTCGAATTTGCTCACTGATTGGCACAGATCACCATCTGACCGGAAATGAGGGCCAGTTAGGGGTAGAGGGAAGAGCGATAGGGGAGAGGGGTACGGTATCCCCTCTCCATCGACGGATACCGTATCCGTCCCCCCCCTTCTGCCATCTCATCAATCACTCCTTTCATCCTTTCTTTCACACAGTTGGCATCCTAATCACCATACCGTCCCTCTCTCCTCCCTCGGAATGGCTCTGGTGTCCCGAATCAAGTTGGAATCAAGCACGTTTTGGCTCAATCAAGTTGCCATCAAGCTTGATTCCAACTTGTAGGAACCCAAACTCTCTCTATTCCCCATGCTATCTCGTTTTCTCTCTTTCTCTGGATCTTTCGCCCTGCCCCACGAGTTGGAATCAACTTGATTCCAACTTGTGGGAAGCACTGTAGTCGAGAGAGTTAGAGAAAGAGAGAAAGCGAGAGAGTGTGGAAAATTAAGAGATTTGCCCCACAAGTTGGAATCAAGCTTGATGGCAACTTGATTGAGCCAAAACGTGCTTGATTCCAACTTGATTCGGGACACCAGAGGGGAGAGGGGGGAAGGATAGGGAGACAGCCAGTGGCCGGTCATCCGTCTCCCATCCCTTGTCATTACCACTGATCCAAAGGGCAGATAACCGGGGCTTGACCGGTCAATTATCCATCCTGCTTCGAGAATCATGGATCTACCCCTCTATGACCCCTTGTGTGTTCCTTCTTCCTTTGTCACTCTTTCCCCTCCTCTCCTCCATTGAATGAGCAGCATAATCACACATCTCTCTCTTGATCCACTGACGTCTCTTGTCCATACACCCCAGAGAGAGAGGGAGAAGGGAGAGAAGGGAGGAAATACTCTGACCCCCAGTGGAAAGGCAGTCCAATGGGAAGAAGGGGGAGAAGCCTCAATTGCCAGAAGGGGGGAATGGGGCAGTCTTCCCCTCCTCCCCTCTCCCCTCTCTTCTCCTACAACAATCCAATTGGGTGTGTGGCCGTTGCTGTCGAAAAGAAGAAGAAGAAGAAGAGAGAAGGAATGAAAAGGAAGAGAGAGAGAAAAGGGAACAATTTGGCCTCCTCCGAGTCTCGTACTCTTTTGGCCCTTTCTCTATCTATCCAATCAATAATTCTTCCTTTCGACTACTGCCTTTCTTTCCCACTCTCTTTCCCTTTAGTCCACTACTCTCCCACACACTTTACTCCATGGATACCGGAGAGAGAGGGGGGGGGGACCATGGATGGAGGAAAGAGGGGAGTCATGGCTACCTTCCCTCTTCCTTTTCCTTCCCAGTCCTATTTTCCCTTCTGCTTTCAATCTCTCGACAGATGTGATCCCGAATGGTCTGCATTAATCTGTCCAACCAAGAGAAGAAGAAGAAGAGGAGGGGTTAGAGAGAGACGAGAGAAAATGGAGATAGGAGAGAGACAGACACATCGTGGTATGCCTTCTGTTCTTCCCTTCCCTTCTCTCTCTCTCTCAAGTATGCCATCCTTCTCCCCTTCCCATCTGCCACTCTCTCTCTCTCACTCTCGGGATGATCCTCATGAACAGCTTCCCTTATCCTTCTTCAAAGGGTCAATCGATAGGTCATGACTACCGTATCCCTCTTCCCTTCTCTCTCCTCTCCTACCGTAGTCTGTCATTCGATCTACTCTCAATTTCCTTCTACATCTGCTACGGAAGAAGCCCCGTCGAGGAGGGAAGGAGGGAAGGGGAAGGAGAGGAATCCGAGATTGCGTCTTCCTTCCCTTTCTCTCTCTCTTTTCCCATTTCCTACTCCAAACAATAAACGAATCTCATCGTGCTTCGACCTTCCGATGCCTAGGGGCATAAACTGACGAGAGGGAAGGAAGGAGGGGGGGAGGGAGGGGAGGACCCTCTCCCCTCAACACACACCTCTGTCCCTCCTTCTCTTCCTGCAGCTGCCGACCTGGTCAGTCAATATCCCCTTCTCTTCCCTCTCTCCTCCGATAGACCCGATATGAGGACTGCTTTACACTATCCTCCTCTCTCTTCTCTTCCCTCTGCTCCTCCGAGTCACTGCAGTAATAGAGAGAGAGAGGGACGGAGCATCGACTAAGCAGAATCGACAGCACAAGAAAAAAGCTCGGATGGAGCCCCTTCCCCTCCCCTCTCCCTCTCTTCTGACTGTACTCTCCTTCACCCATCCTCCTATTCTCCCTTCCAACGTTGAAAACAGAGAAAGAATAGAGAGAGAACATGAAATTGGCTCGTATCCCTCCTCCACTTCCATTTCTCTCTCCCTCTCTCCCTCACTCCATTTTCACTGTAGAGAGTAGCCTCGATTCTATTGACTGAGTCTCCCCCCCCCCTCTCTCTTCTCTCTTTTGATTCCACTTCCATATTCCCCAGTACATGACTATTCCCAGTACGGCCAATCGACCCCTCGGCTACCGTATTCCACACGATACCGTAGTACACCACACAGATACAATCACATACACGACAGTCAATCGATAATCATTTTAGTCCTCCATTGGCCGCGGATATGTCTAATAATTCTGGTTGCTGTGCAATACTACAACCCAAGAATACCAGACATATCAGAGTCCAAGATGGTGGGAAGTTCATTGGGGATGGAAGGACGGGTCAACGAGTAAAGATCAAAGATCAAAAAGAGATAGCTAATCACCTCGGAAGACTGTTTGGAGGCGGAGGAAGCGCAGCGAAATAATAATTGAATTGGTATTTGGTTGGATGGACGGTTGGAGCGACGGGCGCCATTCCCTTCTCTCTCTATCGATCTCCCCCTAGGGGAAAGGGAAGGAAGAAGAAGGAGGGAGGGAAGGGGGATGGCTAATATGTCGCCCCTCCCTTCCCTCCAGCTATGTTCTCTATCCACAGTGATGTTGCTGTGCTGCCATTCCCATTCACTCTCACTCTATCAATCAAGGGCGAGGGGGGAAGGGGGGGGGGGATGAACTGGCTATCCCACCCTTCTTCACCTCCGACTATTACGCAATCATAGCACATTGTGAGGGGGAGGGGGGGTCGAGATGAAGGAGGGGAAGAGGGATAAGGGGAGGGGAGGAAGCTCCCGCTGTTCGCCATATGTGACCTATCCCCCTACCCCTTATGCCCATTCTCTCTCACTTACTAGTCCTAACTCGCAGTCTTCCAAGGCTATTCCTACACCTATTACATACTAGTCTCCCTTCTCCATAGGTAGTCATATATAGTTGACTTATCTCGTATGGTAGAGAGGGGATGGTCTATTGGAAGGAGAGGAGGGTGGAAGACGGGAGACTTACCTTCTACTCTGTCGATTCAGAAGGAGGGAGGGAGACTAGGAGAAGGAGCAGTCAGGACGACTGAATTGAGAGTGGACTGAGTGAGTCTGTCTCCCTTCCTTCTCCTCCCCTCTCTCTCTCTCTCTTCCCTTCTAATCCCGCCCCCTTCTCGACTCCTCCCCCTTCCCCCTCCCCTCTCCCTCTCTCCCGACGAGGCTTCTCTCCCTCTACGACAGCTGTGTCCTCTCTTTCCCTCTCCCTCTCTCTAGGGGGAGATGGAGGAGGCCCTCTCTTAGATACGCTTCTTCATCCATTTGCATGACTTGGGAATGAGGGATGGACGAAGTGGGGGACATCAATCATATCTGGAGAAGGGGAAGGGGAGAGACAGAGGGGGAGACTGTCCATCCATCTAGGAAGGGGAGACTATAGCATCTAAGACTACAATCCCCTTGAGGAGTCGTCCCCCTCCTCTTTCCCCTTGGAAGGAAAAGAAGAGGAAGAAGACACACGAAGGAAGAACGATTGACGACTCTCTGGAGGAATAAGAAGGGAGAGAGAAAAGAGAAGAGGAAGGGGGGGGACACTAGAAGAGATGGCCCCCCATTCCATCTCTTCTCTTTCTGCTATACGATTTGTGACCTCTTGAAAGCACTTCTGATCTACCAAGGGAGACAGGATAATTATCGATTGACTGCACAATAAGCACCACAGTACAGGCCACACACAACACACGCAGATACGGTATCCCCACACTCCCTTCTATCACACCCCACATAGTATTCCTACCGAAATCTACCGTAATCCTCACCGTTGGACGAGTTGGGCAGTGCTCGATGCAACATCCTTCGCCTTCTGCATCAATCCATCCGTGAACGTCGTCTGGAATAAAGTCAGTCCTCGATCGCCCTCCCTCGTGCGTCTACCGTACTCCTCTCTTTCTGTCCTACCTGAATCGTCGTCTCTTCCTCGATGGTCGTGATCACATTTCTCGAGTAGTCTCCCACTCTTGACGCCGACGATAGAATCTTCGTGCGGCTCTCCTAAAATTGAGTCCAGTCATGAATGTACCCTATCGAACTCGTCCCTTGCCCTACCATACCCTTCTCCTACCGTACTCACATCGTTCTCTGGATGGACAGCCGTGAGGAAATCTCCGAAGGCGCCGCACAATTTGCGAGACGCATCGATCAGATCTCCTCTCCTGCAATATGAGCTCATTTTTATCTCTGATCTGTATCTTTTCTCATTCTGCGTCACTTTTTTACATGCACCTCATCCACTCTCCAACAGTGATAGCCAGTCCAATACATTATTTTCACTGTACAAGAACACTGAATCATAGGCATCATGAGACCTAACGATAGACAGGTCACTTAACACCCTCCATAACTCACTTCTGTTCAGGCATCAATGCTCCGAGATCTCTCACATCTCTTCCCACTTCAGGCATATTCGATCCTATCGTCGCAATCGCCGTTCCCACTCTATCGTCGTATTCCTCCTTCACTGCCGTCCATTGTACTACCTAGAGAGAGATCAAAGATCAACTTCCACCCTCCGGAAAGATCAAAGATCAAACCTGAGCAGTGGCAGCTCCCATGGCGGCGAGTCGCTCGTTTACTCTCTCCTTGCCCACTTCAATCTGGTCGTCGATCAGTCTGCAATCAATCCATCACTCCTTCCCTACAGTACTCCCTTCCCTCTCTACCGTACCTTCTGCTAGCAGGATCATCGGGGAATCGTGGCAGTTCAATATGCGGTTCCTTCTCCATTTCATCTTCGGCCTCTTCGACCGCACGAATCGTCGCTTCGATGGTTCCTGCACGGAAGAGAGAGGGTTACGGTAGCTCTCATCAATCGATAATCTCTCTCTTCTCCTTACCGATAAGTGCTCTCTGGGCACGCTCCCTCGGGTCTTGGATGTGCGCGCGTTGACTCTGTAAATCAATAATTAAATATAGTCATCTGTTGATCTTCTACCATTTGTTAATTTTATCTGTCATATCATCAACTGTACTGTTTTCCATTGTCTCTTCCCTTCCATTTCTCCTAAACGGGAGCTCCTTCTTCTCTTCTCAACTCAATCACTGCCTTCTCTCTCTCCTTCCTCCCTTTCCTCCTCTGATTCAGTGAGTCCATTCAAGACGAAGAGGGGCCTACTATAGTTCACTCTCTTCCTTCGTCCATTCACTCCCTTGATTTGTGTGGAAGGGAAGGCTAACGTGGGGGAATGAGAGGGGACGAATCCATCTCATCTGATGGCTCTATCCGATTGGAGGGTACGAAGGAGATTGGGTTGGGAAGAGATTGGGGATGGATTGGGTCTATTTCCTGTGTGAGACACGACTGATTTATGCTTCTCCATGAGGCCCTTTCCCCTTCCCTTTCTCCATATCAATCTGCACCATCTTCCCATCTCTATTCCTCATGGGACTCTTCCTCCTCTCCCTCAGCCATCCTCTCTTCCATCAAACTTGGAGAGGGGCTTCTTCTTCCTACGTCGTCTTTTATATCCACTCATAAGACATCTTGAAATATGAGGGAGCGAAGAGGAGGAAAGAGAGGGTTTTAGACGACCCATTCAGCAGGAATTGCTGATGGAAGACACTTGCAGATGGGGGGAACGAATGGACTCTTGATCCCCTCTCTCCCTCTCCATCTATATCTACCGTAGTTCTCGACTACAATCCAATTCTGTCGCAGTTCATTCATTCGCCCTTTTTCCTTCTTTGCATCCGCTTCTTCATTCAATCTTTTGAGTGTGAATACTCGATTTTCCCGCGACCCGCCGATTCGTAGTCTCTCTCTCTTTCTCTCACTCTCTGAGAAGTACAAGTGAATTGAGTTGAGGCGGGAAGGACGTAGAGGAGGGAAGGGAGCAGGAAAGGGAGGACGTAGGCTCCCAAGAAATTGCGAGAGGACCTCGAATTCGTTTTTCCTCCTCTCATAAGTACTTTGGATGGAAGAAGAAAGAAGGGAAGAGAGGAGGGCACTTTGTCGGCCAGGCTACCAAGTGGAAGATGAGGAAGAAGAAGAAGGGAAGAAGTAGGAGGAATAGGGAAGAGGGACATCTCATCGGCACTTCTTCCTATTCAGAAGACTACTCAAGTAGCTGAAGGAAGGGCCAAGAAGAAAAAGAAGAAGAGGGGGAAATCATGAATGGATGAGTGAATGAGAAGGACTATTCTTCTGCTTCACTCTTTATCCTTCCAAAGGGACGTCTTCGAGTATCACTTGAGAGAATACTTTCGAAAGTACGAGGGAAAGAGGGGATTAAGTTAGTCTTGCCAATCAGTCATTCACTTCGCATTCTCATTCTCACGTCAGAGTACTTTTTCACTACTCGCATCGACGCAATCTCTCCATCGACCATTCCTTCTTCTTCTCATCTCATATTCATTCCCGTCTGTCCTCTTGTTAGAGTAGTAGATTACTGTCCTTCTCCTCTTTCCTCCTCCCTTCTACCACCTGGCGAGTGGCCACCCTTCTCTCTCTCTCTACACAATCGAGACTCCATTTGTGAGTAGTCTCAGTCTCCCTTCTCTTTTGGGGGCGGAAGAAGGAGGGAGGGGGGGGGGGAGGTGAGTATAATGGGTCTGAGCTGCCCCCTTTGAAGCCTTCCCTTCCTCAATCAGAGGTAGAGATCCGTTCAATTGACTCTCTTTCTCTCCGGAAGGAAGGAATTGGATTGATGAATGGAATGGGCGCCACTCGCCATACGGCCGTCTGCTCAATGGGGCGTCAAACGGGAAAAAAGAGCGTTTCCATTATTTCGAGGGATCTCCACTCAATCCTATTTCATTGATCTGGAAAGAAAAGCTTTCCTTGCAAGACCCGCAAAAGCACGAGAATATCGCCATCAATAACATTCAGCGGAATACAGTATCTCGACTACCGTACTCTTCCTCTCTTCCATTCAGGACGGAGTATATCTGGTGGGCGAAGGACACACAACATGTACTCACTCAGTCAATCATCTCCGATTTCAAACGAAGGAAGAGAAAGGGGGACTAATTCCTCCTTCTCATCTTACACAATCTCTCCACTAATAATAGGACGTGATTTGTCGATGGAGATTGGGAAGATGAGGCCAGGGACCAACTAGTCCACTATCCATCGTCATTCCATTGACGAGGAACTAGTTGATTTGTGTACTGCTGACCGTTGTGAAATTAAGAAACCATGGTATCTTATAACTCAAAAGCCTTCGCTGTAACACCAAAACGTTAAACTCATCGATAATTCGCCCATTTACAAAATGGACAAATGTTTTGTTGACTATCACAGGGAAATGAAATCGTAAGACCATCGCCATCCGTGGTCAAGTAGAATAGGTGCATCCTCAATGCTCCATGTCAGATGAAACATCCATTTCATCGTCAATACATCCACTTTCAAAATGGACAGATATTTTGGTTTGTTGACTATCATGGCGAAATGACATCGAATGATCAGCGCTACTCGCTTTCTTGTGTACTTACTGAATCCACAAAGCGCCGGGTCCGATGAAACATCAATTTCATCAACGATAACTCCGAATATTGCTTTTTGTTCATAAATTGTTTGGTTGACTATCACAGCGAGATGAAATCGTATGACCATCACCACTAATGATCAAGTGCACTTGCTGCATCCACAAAGTGACGGGTTCGTGTCCGAACGAAAATTCGCCAGTTTCTCCCAATTCTTTCATATTTTGGTGCTCGTGCATTATTCTACATGCATTATAAGTCAACTATATCATGAAAAATGAACAATAAAATAATAAAAAGGAAATAATCTAACCCTGGAGACGGACTGGTTGATGATCTGGCCCGATACTGCTCCGTACTGTGCACCGTTGATACCTACAACCACTCATCACTCTCACTTTTCTCCTTATCCACTACCGTACTCTATGCATACCGTATCCATCTCCTACCGTACTCCCTCTCTCTTACCGTATCCATGAGGAGTAGCGGTGGCTGATCTGAGTACACCAGGAAGGGCGACATGACCATCTCTCGCGTGTTGACCACTGCCTATCGTACCGTGTGAGACCTGATATGAATTGCATTATTACTATTGTTAATATCATTATAGATGTTATTGGAGTAAACATTTATGTGTAGCTGTACATGGGGGCTGAATTGAATTGGTTCAGAACCATCAAACTAGAAGTAACTGTGAAACTCGGATAGAACTGGTTTTTCAAACATCAATTTTCGACAGTCAATAGACGGTTTCTCCCCTGTAATAAAACTCAACTGAGCATAATAAAATGAATCAATGTGATTATTGTTTTCATTACTATGATTATTAGAATTGTGATCCACATGTGGGCCGAATTGATTTTTTTTCGGAACCATCAAACTAGGAGTAACACCGAAACACGAATTGTCCTAGTTGTTCAATCGATCTATTTCTTTCTGAAACTGCAATTGACCGTTCCCTCCTATCAAACTAACCAGAGTGGCTCTCGCAGGAGTGACGAGATCTTCAAGCATCGTCGATCCCTCGTCTCCCTCAATTCCCTTGTGATCCGGAATCTTCTTCTTTCTCAGAATGATGTCGATGTAGCCACCTGAAAATCGGAATTTCTGGGACATTCTCACACACGTTTGACTTTTGCAGTTGAAATACATTTTTAGGGACTAATGTTCGAAGAAACAAATCAATAAATCTGCATACCAATCAATTGCGCAATCTTCTCTCCGTCGGCAGTCTGCACCGTGTAGAATCCATCGGCGTAGTCACCGAAGTCCTGGAAAAGAATTTATTTTAAAAAAAATTGTTTTGTTAGAAGCGAGAACCCGATGTAATCCGAAACAATCTAAACGACCCTCGATTATAGATTCGTTGAAACATCCTAGTGAAGGGGGCCTCTCAAATCACATTCCTTCCAGAAACACTAAACTGACCAGTGTGAAACTCCTGGGAGTGGGTGCCCACTTCCTCACTTGCTCCAATGGCCACTCCTTCAACACTTCCTGCAAGAAAATCACTTAATTGTTTTCTATTTACGATTTGATATTAAAGCGATCAGTGCTGGAAAGCATTACATTTAGTCAAAATTTTAAAACTAGTATTATCTGTGAAACTCAAATATTTTCAGGTACATCTGTAAAAAAAATCACCTCTGGCTCAGTTCCTAGAGATCAAATAGTCACACAATATAAGACAGCGTGAATACAATGGCTCTAGTCAAAAAACTAGTTGAGCGATGCAAAAGTTGAAAAACGTTTCAACTTTTGCATTTAACGTTAGATTTCTTATAATTGAACTAGTTCAATCTACGAAAATCGCTCAACTAGTTGTTGTACTAGAGCCATTGTAATCACACCCCCATATATCAACAAAACTTCCCAATAATCAATATCTCATTCCATCTACCGTACCTTAGTCTTCTCATCCACTCTCATCACTGATTCCTTGTTCACTCCGAGCAGACGAGGAACCAACTTGTTCTTGCCCTTCAGCTTCTCTGCAACATACTCAGTCAGTTATCGATAGAAGGATACCGTAATCAATCACTCCACCGTACCCTTGACGAGGAAGAAAGTGACTCCATAAGTGTTGAGTCCTCTACATAAATGGACGTATTTGCTCTTCGCATCGAGATCGCCCGTTCCGATCAATTCACGGTACAACTGCAAAGGGAGGAACCATTCAAAATCAGAAATTGAGTATTCTGAACTAGATGCATAAATTACACTGGATGTTGCTGTATTTTCTAGGAAGAAGAATACCATGTGAAACAGAAAATAACCGCGAACAAAACAGCGATCATTTCATACGTCTAAAGTGATATCATTTGTGTTTGATTATGTTGTACAGGCTCATTGTCAAACACCATCTTGACCAAATAAGATCTGCATGTGAAACGCAAGCAAGGAGTTCAAGATTTAAAATAGTTTTCTCACCTGAATGACTTTCTTCTCGTTCTCCTTACTCTTCGCGTACTCCTTCGGGAGAACATCGCGACCACTGGAAAAGACCAATATCAACTTTTAAAAATCTACCAATCGTTCTCTTTATCAAAATCGAACCCTTTCGATCACTTACATGATCTTGGTGCATCACCAAATCACCAGAGAATTAACTTTTTTTTTGCATTCAATCCAATCGACGAACAGCATAAGGAAATTGAAGAAGAAAAAACGAACTCTACGTAGAACTTTGGTTTGTTCTCGGGGAAGTCTCCGTACTGAACTTGTGATTGAAGAGCTCCCAATTGACAGGCTGTCTCTTTGTTCACCGGATGAAGACCCTGCAGAGGATATATTCCAATTTCGGGTTTATCGATTTCAAAGGTGCACATGATCATTTGAGCATCAACATTGATACTGATCTACTACCCTTGGAACGCTGAAGCACCATGTCTTTCTAAATCACAAATCTCGCTTCTCTTCCTTCCCCTTCCACTTACTCTGAGTACTCCATCTCTGCATTGGACGTAGAGGAGATTCAATTGCACGGGATCACGCGAATCAACGTTCGTGTCAGAGAAGAAGAACTTACGACTGCAAATATTCTTGTTTCTCAAGAGCGGTAAATCTAATTACAAGTTTCAACATTTGGGCAGAGAAGATCATCATCCACATCCCGAAATCACCTGGTTTCTTACACTTTCACTATTGTATTCTGCATTTTAATCATTATAGAAATCCATGTTCTAACCCCATTGCTCACCTCTATACAAACCAGTACATATCACCTTCATGAAGCCCAAACATTCCCAGTTCACTCCATCATCTCCAACCATCTCCTCACTCACCGTAATAGTAGTGTTTCCTCCTCGAGTATTCCCTGTTCTCTCAATGTCTTACCATGATCAACCCAGTTCAACTCTTCATCCGTCTGCAGCTTCTGTCTGCAATTCGAAAACTTACAAGTTTATTTATGATTTTGACCTCAGCTAGTGTGGTTTCATTTTCTCACAAGTTGCTCAGATATTCATACACAGCACCAATTCATTTGGTCCTCTCACCTCAATTGTTCCATATTCTTCTCCTTCCTCCTTCCGAGTGTTCCGGATAGAGGAATATTCTTCTCGCTTCGTCCACCTGTAGAGATCAAAGATTACTATCGAACGTGGCCGTCTAGATAAAGGAAAAGGTCACCCATTTCCTACAGTGCAGGAACTGATGCTCATGATACTCATAACGATTCCACAACACTAATAAATCAATATCTAATTCGGCATACCGTATCCATCAGCAGTCTTTGCCCTCTCCATCCTCAGATCCATTGTGCTGTGACCATTCTGATTCGGAGACTCCCGAACCTGCAAACCAATAGTCAATTCCCTTCTCTACCGTCCGTCAGCCATCCAATTTACCAATAAATTAGCTAAAATGAGTTTTTTTCATTTCTGAAACCACTACTGGAATTAATCACTCAGGCGTCAACCAAGTCATATAATCACTCCGAAACACTAGTGCACTTGGAAAGAAAACATCCCTCATAACAATAACAACCCCTCTTTGAATCAATAAATCCCCATTTACCAGTGAGTATTCATCATGATTGGCGATTCCAATCTTAGTGCAGACAGTGATCATCAGATCTTTCACTGGTTGACTCTCATCAACAACAGCAGTCTTCACTGCTCCATCCAACATTCGAACACGAAGATTACGCATCTTACGCTTGTACTCAATCGTGTCCTGAAATGAAAATTAAGATGGTTAAGGAATAAAACGATTAGAAAGTCATAATTGTGACGTTTTTAGCCGACTGCCCATGCTACGATAATCCCAGAGAGCGAATGTCTCCAAGGCATGTTCATCAATTTAATCGAGTATCCTCCTAGTTTAACGGATATTATTAACAATGCTTTTCAAACTGAGAGGTGGATTTAATAATTCAGTTCACTTTTCAATTCTTCTCACATCGATGAATATAGGTCACAAACATTTGTTCACGCGTTGCAACACATAACCTCCTAGTTCATCAATCATGCCAAATCTCTTTCCAATCCCACAAAGACCACCATTTCTCCCCCTTTTCTCACCTGATTCCTGAGTAGATAGTGTTCGAGTGACCGTCCATTCTCCATCCACACACAACGAGTCGGATCGTCGTCCACACGGAACAGTCCGTACTCCGACGCTGAACGGAACGGATTAATCAGATATGAGAAGATTGATCGTCTTTAGAAATTAGTTGTATTTACCATTTCTGACTGGATCAGATTGGCATCATACACTAGCTACTATTTTCATCATGTCGGTGCATCACCAAACAACCTGGACGAGCGGCAAAAATAGTTAGACATTTTCGACCAGATCCCAGGCAAATCATAAAATACATTATTGATCAAGTTTACGTTGTAGGTGAACCACAGAACCGACTAGTCTTTCCACTTCTAATGATCATTCAGGGGATAAGGAAGGGGACTCACGTTGTGTATCGGTCAATCCCATCTTCTCTCTGATTATCTTGCACGCGTCAAACACCAACATCGACGGCTCCAGCTGAAAATAGCGCATTAATTAGCGCGCTAACATTATTTCAAGTGATTATTATGATTGCAACGGAGGACTGGAGGATTTAGCCAAATCGAGACCCTTTATAATTACGAAAAATTGGAGCAACGGTGAAACTCGAGTTAGCTATGTTGCTACCAAATATTTTTATCAACTGATGCAGACACTATCTAAATCGATATCCCTTCCTACCGTACCCCCCCCCCCCTCTCCCCCTACCGTACCTGCATCGTCTTCTTCGTTCCTCTCTCCGACGAGACCACATTTAGTGTGATGACGCCCATCCTGGGCCACTGCAAAGAGATCAAAGATCATATTTCAGTTTAAATAAACATCACTACACAATCAACTTTCAAACGTTTCTACTGCAGCCAGGATCAGAGCAGGCAACTAATCAAAGCAGTAAAAAAGAAGCGCAGAACAATTTGAGTAGTGAATCGAGTCATCGTATCGATCGAATGGATGACATTCTGAGATGAGAAGAAGAAAGGAGAAGAGAGAGGAGGATGAAGGAAGGCAAGATGAAGGAGCAGTGAGGGGATGAATCAGAGAAGGAGATGGAAGGGAAAGAGAAGGAATGATGAATATCGTGATACTCAAGGGTGATCAACATGGGGAAAGCTCCTTCCTCGTGGTGAATATTGTAGGAATGATTCGATGCACCTACGAAATCCATCGCTCATATTGTTTCATCTCTGCTAGACGACAATAAAATAACCCAATTTTACGCGGAAAACCAAACACTTCTGCTGCTCAGTCGATGGCATACATAAATCGATCATCTGCGGCCTTCAGTCGGAGATTGGAGAGAGATGGACACGAATAGGAAGAAGAAGAGAGACAAGGAGATCGATGAGAGTACAGATGGATAGAGAGACGAGAGAGTGTGTGAAAGGGAGAGAGTGGAAGAGAGGACAGAGATGGAGGAAGACTGGATGTGTTACATCGGAATAGAGTTGACGGCAGAAAGGGAAGACAGAAAGACAGGGCTAAGATGGGTTAGCAAGTGAAGGAAGGGATCAGCAGATAGATATCAACGATCAATGAACAAATCTATCGACTGAATCAATTTGACATACTAGCAGCGCAACATCGTACTCATTAGCGCAACATGCTCCTACAAACTCTACGTCGCCACTACCGTACACCAATGCAGCTTCACTTTCATAATCATCAGGGTTCAATCAATCAGGAATACGGTAGATCAACACGCTACAAATCGATATTTCGGACAGGCGTAATTCGCCGGTGGCAAGTGTCATCTTAGAGAGAGGAGAGAGAGGAGAGGAAGAGAGAGATGCTTCATCCCGCCTACGTTCATTCTTCCTCTCCTCCTATCTCTCAGCCACCTTACACTGCACTGCTCAGCCATCTCCCCTCTGTCTCTCCCTCTCCCTCTCACTGATCTCAGTCCTATCCCCTCCTTCCATCTATTCACACTACGATACGTCCAAGAAGGGAGCGACTAGGGGCAAATGCAGGGAATATCGAATAAAACAGATCACAGTGATCTGATCACTATTACGAGACCAAGAAATATTTCGGTTGTTGTTAAAGATGTCGAACTAATCAAAATAAGGGACTACGATCAGTAGAAACACAGAGGCAGAATCCCGCATTCACCAAGTAGGGACCACCATCGATTATGCAAATCAGTGATTCATGACTCGGAATCTATCTCAAGTTATTAAACAACAGTATAGAATCATTTTTTGTTCAGAGAATACCTACCTAAAGATTTTGGTTTTCGAGAAAATTGCAAATTTCTGAAAAGTCGGTTTTCAAAAACGAGAGACAATTTACTTTGAAGGTCTGTAAATCCAGAACAAAGAGTTGCCCGCGACTTCTGACTTTTCCTAGGGATAGACTAGGGTCCAGTCCAAGACGTGTTAAAAATTTAGCCAAATCAATGGGCTCCTTCGATTTTTTTTGAGATCAAAGATCAAAATAATTACAATTATTTGGGTTTGAAAAAAGATTGAAGGAGCCCATTGATTTGGCTAATTTTTTAACACGTCATGCGTAAGGCACTAGTCCATCACTGGGAAGTGTCAGAAGTCGCGGGCAACTCGTTTCACGAAATCTAGAACGATTTAAATTCAAAGTTTCTTCAAAAGTTGAGTGTTTTTGAGATATTTTCGTTAAAAAATATGGGAAGGAGCCCATTGATTTTTCCAAAATTTTGAGCAAAGTTGCTCGATATAGTGTACTAATGATCGATGAAGTCAGAACCCGCGGGCAATCAGGCTCCTTCGAGATAATTTGCATCGCGTGGGCACGAGTCGATAAAAATAGGATGGTGGTCCCTATTCACCAAGACGATGAAGAATTTGACCGTTCGTCACAGAATTACGGAATAACGTCAGACTGATCTGTCGATATCAATTATAATTTCTACAACGGTGTGCCAATCAGATCAAATAATAACATGAGGGTAGCAGAAGAACAGACGCTGAAACCCGAATTTACCTAGGTATTACCTACATAAAAGCATAAAACGTCGCCCAATTGATAACCCCTCGCAGAATCACTCCCCTAAATGAGTCCATTCTCTCTATTCGATTGTTCCCCTCTAGAGAGTAGTAACTATAATGTCTCTCCTTCAATGGAGACAAGACTACTTCAATCCCTCCTCCTCCTCTCTCTCTCTTCTTCTTTCTCTCTATCGTTTCTACTCCACTTCTCACGACCGACAGACCATTGCAAAGATTCGAGGAGATTCGAGGACCCAAGAAAACGACTGAACCGAAAAGACCAAGGAATTGAACGGATCTAAGGAATGGAAAAGAACGAATGGAGTCAGTCATCCATTGCATCATTCGTAGGCAACTGTATCACTAATGAAGGACACAATTCACTTGATCAGCAAAAAAATACGTGGAAATCTACGCGGATATCTCAGATTTGCAATTAGAGCAGTGCTACAATATAGCTGAGAGTCAGATGGTGTCTCTCTCCCTCTCTTGGAATGTCCTTCCCCCTCCCTTCCCTCTCTCCGTTCCATCTTCCCCTTTCTCAGTCCTCTCTCTCTCTCTCCTAGTCAAACAAAGCCCTCACACGGGAAAAGCTAAGCCTCTCGTGTAGAGATCACAAGAAATTAGGAGAGTTCAGAGGGTGAAGGGAGTGGGAGAGTAGGCGGAATGGAGAGAGTGGAAGAGAAGGAGAGAGAGGGGCGATAAACTATACGCGACTTCAATGTGCGACAATGCGATTACAAGCCGCCATAGGGCGATTGATGGAAAGAAAGGCGAGGTCGAAAAGATGATCACAATAGGGACGAAGGCGCTTCAGTTAGTGATCAGTGACTATTGCACAGATTTAGCAGCGGAATCTTATTTAATAATGGAGTAGTAATTAACACTAATTATAAGGCGCGTGATGGATCAATTAGCTCACATTCCAGACTCGTCAATGGAGAATAACAGACTGAATGAGAGGGAGGAAGGAAGGAAGGAAGGAAGGAAGAACTACTCCACGCGATTTAGAATTCACTAGTTCACAACTGTAAATCGGAGAGTGCAACACATCGGGTGATGCAAAAACGAGTTTAAAGAAGCACAAGAAAAGGGAAGTGAAGAAAAACGGTAATTGATGGATATGGAGTGAAGAAAGGAGATTGGAACGAAGAGAAGTGAAGATGTGTGAAGAGTGAAGAGAGAACCCCTCAATCAGTCCCCTCCCTCTTCAATCCCTCTGCCATTCCGTAACCCGATATCAAAAACAGGCTGCTACCTTGCGTAAACTCTCTATTGAACATTGTAAACCGGAGGAGGAAGTGGAGGGTCGTCTGTTTACAGGAACCATACAAGGGACGAGAGAGAGAGAAAGAGCTCAACCTGGGGGGAATGGCAAATCAGTCGAAGAGAGAGAGTGGGTGACCAATGTGAAAGAAAGAAGACAAATACCGAAAGAGAGAGAGAGAGAGAGACAGAGAGAGAGGGAAGAGAAAGAGAGAAGCTGTATGCAAATTCAGAGCTGAATGGAATTGGAAGCACAAGATGGTGGGAAGAGACGATGGAATTGGAAGAAGAGACGAACGAGTAAGAGCAATTATCAGCAGTTGACATTGATCCACACTGATTTAACCATCAAAAATATTTGAAAACGATCAAGTTGAGCAAAAATATCAGACAGAAAGCAATGATGAAACACGAAATCGAGCAGAGAAGCTTCGTACCCCTTTCTCACTCAGAAAAGGTGCAAAAAGACGATGAAAAAATGGTAGAGAACGTTCAAAGAAGAAGAGGAGGAGGAAATAGTACCCAAAAGAGACGGCGTGGGATGAGAGAGAAGAAGAAGGAGGGAGAGAGGAAGAGAGAAAGAGAGGGATGAATCATTCTCCCCCTCTCACAATCAGGCTGTAGAGGGAGGGGAGAGAGGGGGGGGGGAGGGAAGGAGTGGGGGTCATTCTAGTCACTGATCCTTCTGTTCTTTCCCTCTCTCTCTCTCTCTCTACCACCAGATGCATACAGACAGAGAGTAGGGATAGCAGCTACTTTCTCATCTCAACAGAAGGAACGAAGGACTGACTGACCCCCCCCCCCCTCTCTCTCTCTCCTTCCGTTACTCTTACCACTTCTTCTCAAGAGGGGGAGTCTTTATGGCTACTACCACTCATCCCTTCCTTCCCTTTCATCATCACTACTCAATCCCTTCCCTCCCCCCCCTCAGGTAACCATCAGTACTACTAAGAGAGAGAGGTCATCGACCGATAACAGTCTGTGTGTCCTTTCTCTCTCCTTCTCTCTCTTCACTTTCTCCAATCATAATCCCTCTCTAACTACTTCTCTTGATCAGTTCTGGAGATAGAGACCCTCCATTCTCTCTCAATATCCCTCCATCTTCCTCTGACTCATTTGCTTATTTTGCCCGTCGAGGTGTCACAATTCGAGCGGATGGGGGAAAGAAATCAGAGAGAAGAAAGGAAAGGAGAAAGGGGGAGGGAGAGGGGGGCACACTTGTAATCGATCCGAGAAATGGCGAAGCGATCAGAAAAGTGGAGGAGAGAAGAGAGAGAGAAGGAGGAATGAGAGAGGGAGGGGAGGGGGAGGCAGAAATAAATTGGCAGTCAGATCAAATGAGAGTAGTAGTGAAGGGGAGAAGAAAAGTCGCGTCTCAGTGGATAGTTCCTACCAGCCGCATCTCTACTCAATTCTGCACAGGAATTGTGAGGTTGTTCACTATTTCCATCCCAATCAGACTTCATCCTCCCTTGACTGTCATCCACTCCATCTGGTCCATTCATCATCGTCCTTCTACAGGACTCGAGACGATCAAAGGAAGGAAAGGAAAGAGAGAAGGGAAGACGAAGAGGATGGAACAGGTGTCGTTGACCTATCGAGAGGACTGAGAAGACAGAAGAAGAAGAAGCTAAGGGGAGAAAGAGGAGAAGGAGGAGGGGGATCAGACTGTCAGGAGACTCGATGTTACAACGAGAGATCGATGGTCACTGTCGGATTATACGAGGAAGGGATCGGTGAGATGACCGATGGAACTATTCGGAAGGGGACAGAAAAGGGAGACGACTTCACCCCTTCCTCACTTTTATTGTCGTCTAGGGCATTCGGTACAGCCGAATGAAATATCTCAAAGGGACGAGGGAGGCTAAAGAGGGAAGGGAGGGGAGGGAGATCATTCTCTACTCGATTTATTACCCCATTCGAGCAGACTCGACTACTAAGCTTCTTACACTGCATACAATTCATCCTCTGGAACACAGAAAGACATCTGTTCGATTCGTCGTTTAACCACATCGTTATCGGTAAAAAAATTCCAACGCCGAACAGGGCAAATTTTTGCACGATACAGAGACGATGTCATGTTTCCTGATTGCAGAACGCAAGAATCATGATTCGCCCTACATGGAATAAGCGCTGCAGTATTCCCTTGAGTGAAGTGGAAGAGGGAGGACTGGATGCGAGATAGTGAGAATATCTGAGAATAGAGGAAGATTGAGGAGGAAAAGGCGAAGAAAGGAGAAATGAAATGACGATTCATCATATTCCGAAAGAGGCAACCGAGATATATGCTCAAACGCACGAGATTCATTGCTTCGAAGAGGAATTTATGGTGAAGAAAGAATGGCCGAATGATAGAGAATAGTGGAAGATATCGCAACAATTGCCTTATCTACTTCAAAGCGGTCATTTGCATCAAAGGGGCCCGATAAGTGTGACATTCTACGACAGCACACAAGCACAACATCCATGGCAATCTTACCCTATCGAATCCGAATATATCATGATCTGAAGGGTGTTGGACCATCTCTCTTTCACTACTGGTCAGTCTCTACTGAATGAACTGAGAGATGACCACGAGAGAAAGGAAGACACTTGTCCTCTTCTCCCTTCTCATCAATGCATGCAACACAATTGTGTCCTCCCTCCAGTCCTCTCTCTTTCCCTTCCGAGAGCAGTTCTAGTATCTCTATCTCAGCTGACTCAATAGGGGGTCAAAGAGATACAAGCAACCCTAAATATTACTGCAACACTACTAACCACTATACTACCAGAGATCAATAACGAGCGTTGAATAATCAGCGCTAGACAATCCATGCACCTTGCAAATTCGCATTTTTCACGGGAACTGATATTGCTACAGATCACTCGATCCTCAAATAAAATGAATACTCACATTCTCTTCTTTCACTTCACTACGGCGCTTCAATTTTTTGAACATTTGTCTGCAAAACTTGCCGCAATTATCGATTCCACCTTCAGATGCAACGATACGAAGTTGATCGATCGAACAACCAACGGAGGAATTATTGATGGATGGCACAGATTTCTTTATTTCCTGTTCTTCATTTGTATCGATAACAAAAAGAAGAGAAACACGTGAGAAATGGATGATGGAAGGAAAGGGAAGGGAAATGTAGGAAAGGGGTTGATACCGTAGGAATCTTGGGTCGTACACATACAATTATCAAGTTGTTAGCACGAAATCACAAGCTACTGTAAGGGTATGGAATGGAATAGTCTGCTCGAGTACGGTATAATTCTAGTCGGGACCAGAGAAAATGCAAGTCAATTGCACTCTTCAGAGTGATTACCGTAACCTATGGAACATTGGGGGACCATTGTACAAAAGAAGAGAGGAAAGACAACATAAACGGTATTGAACTGTAGAGATGAATAACACACTTGAGGTATGAGCATCCTGGGATACGGTACATGGGTCATTGACGAGTTATAAGAGGGAATTCCATTGAGACAAACGGATAAAAGGCGAAGAAACTATAAGGAGCAACTCGGGATATGTTAGACGTAAAGCGAATCCAGTCAATGGAGGGAGTTCTACAGGCAATAAGGAGTAGTTTGGGCATCTAGAGGATTAGAGATGTGCCTCTTCTTCCAATAAATAGGCAATAAATAATACAGAAAGCGGGGAAGGGCGACAATATAACATAAATGTCTAAAATCGAGGGGGGAATCGGAACACTGAGATTGCACAGATCGAGGGAGGGGAATGGGGATGGAGTGAGAAGTGTCTATGATCAATGGGGAGAAGGGAGGAGGGGGTACAGTGTTAGTGACTGTCTGTGGTGCTCTCGATGGGAGGGGAAGGAGGGAGGATCAATCGATATTCCCACTTGGGGTCGATTATAGATGGGGAATTATAATGGCGGCTGGTCTTTGCTTCTTCTCTTTCTCTAATTGCATCGTATTCCGCAGATTGGAAATATCTTCCTGAATTGAAGATTGTTGATAACAATACTCGATCAATTGAACAATTGGAGATCCAAATAATTTAACTACCGAATGAAACACGAATGTGATAGACTGACCATGACAGAATCCAACTTGCCCATATTGGACACTTTCTCTCTATGCAGTTGATAAGTGTGGACTGCATCGGGTCGAACTCCCTGAATAGAAACAAGTTACGAGTGATCAACCACAACGATGTCCCCTCCCTTCCGCTCCTTCATCATCACCCCTTCTATTCGTGTTTCCCTCTGTACTCACATCGATGGTTGGCATAGTGAGATTGAGTGCCTTGTTCATCTCACAGTACTGTACAATGGGATGAACCCATTCCCGAGCATCGCGAACTGATTTATCATCCACAGAGAAACCTGCAACCAACAACATGCATATTCGTCCTTTCAAGTAACTTTCAAAACATCGGTAATGATTTTGATACAATTTGCACATTTTTTGGTATGATGATGATGCGATAAACATGAATTATTCTCACCAGTAACTTGTCCAATGGAATCATCAGCATCATAGATCTCATACATGACAGCAGCAGCGAGTAATCGATTAGTATACTTCCTGCATCCATCGTGCAGAATTACCACGTCCATCACCTGCAGACAACTAATTATTCACTTTGTTCTAATTCACCCGCACTGTTCGAGTTCCACAACAATCTCAAAAGGGATTATTGCAATTTTGATAGTATTTGTCCCAAAGATATAAATAAATCGTTTCCTCCGGCAGGCACGTTGCCTTGATATCAGGATAAATGAAATGAAATATATAAATAAAACTAACATAAGCGACATGCATGTAGTCGTCCCTCATACAGCTTCCCTCTGTAATCGGAAGATCTCTCGGTTCATCCTCATAGAAGAATCCTTCCTTCACTGGAGGAAGAAGAGAAATACCAGATGATGTCGAAGTGGCAGGCTGAAATCAACGAATCTTCATTCATTCAATTCATTTTTTTTTCACCTTTGAAACACAAATACCGCTAGGTGTACATTTCCACAATTGTCGATAAATAATAGCACCAACTCACTCTTGGATTTCCAGTGAGTAATTCGAGGAATAGAGCAGCCCATTGAAGGGGAGTCGTGATACTCACTTCCCATTCGAGCACCTTCAGCACGATCATCTCCATGTGACGAACCTGTCAATTCAATGTTTCACACCCTTTTCGTTAATCTACCGTGAAACATAAAACTGCCGGGCCATTAAAAACATGGTACATACCTCTTTAGCATCGCATGCATGGTCCGTGTACTGGACAATGTCCTCCACCTTCGGAGGGTAGATCTCCTACAATAGAGAAATTTACAAACTTTAAAATAGCTCTCTTGGCCATCAATTTCAGGCCATCCAGTTCGAGCGGGAATCATATGGTCCTAGTCCGTTCACTCTTCGGTCCCTCATCCTTCCATCTTCCCACACCTTTTCCTCCCTATCTCCTCTGACCTCTCCTTCATCGGGATCGTAAACCGTCACCCCATCCTCCTTCCTCCTTCTTGTCCTACAAACTTCCCTCCTATCAACCTCTTCATCTGTCCATATTCCTTCCCCTTGTCTCTATTCCTCACACCTGTCTCCTTCCTTCTTTCTTATCCTCTTCTTCCCTCATACCACCTGCTATCCATACCGTCAATCCAATGAGGGAATTCCATCCTTTCGGTGCCCTCGTTTGGCCACATTACAAATAAAAGGCACGCCACTCGCCGATACACCCCATCAATAACAGTTGCGTAATTGGAGACCTCTCTCGGCTCTTCCCTCTGTCTCTCTTCCAAGGAAGAATGGATCGAGTCGGCCCCGTTTGACCTACTCTGTTCATTGCATCACTCTTGTGATCGATAGTGTCTATCATCTAGTAATCTCTTCTGATATCTCCATTCCCATCAACTAGTTGATATCCAGTCCCGATTAGCCCATCACTGTATCCTCTCCCCTCCCTCACTCTCTAATCACTCCCTACCATCTCCCTATACTCTGAACTCCCTCTTCTGTCCTTCACACTTCTCCACTTTTTGACACTTTGCAGAAAAATGCGCCAATTACTCGCAAACTGTTTAGACCCCCGCAGAGAAACAAGATTGATGCTGATCATCCATTCAATCCAACCACTGATGGGCTAAGTCCCGCCAGTTGGTCGGGGGCTCCGCAATTTTCGAAAATTTTCTGTTAGGCGGCTCCGCGAAAAACGTTTTGGACAACGAAGAGGCCCCGCAAATTTTCTAAAAGTTCTTCTTGGGGGCTCCGCACTAAGATGATCAAGCGGGGAAATAGCACAGCAGTGAATCCAACTAATTACTAAGGTAAAGGTAAAGGTAAAGGTGTATCCACGTCAAGCGATTTTACAGTCATAAGACAACGCTAGGTGGGACCCACTGGTAAGGCCAGCTGTTAGACGGACTACATACCCGGCTGTCCAATGCTTTCTCGGGTAGCCTTACCTTTCGCAACCGAGATTGCTACCAATTTGCTACCAAAAATGAAACATAAACGTCAAAACTAGCTGTATGGGAAAAAATTAGCATTCGCATTTCTCACCTCAAACTTGGCAGCAATGAAGAGTGCAGTGGTTCCAAGCAATTGATATTTACCAATCTGCACGAATATTCCGAGTGACGGACCCTTCGCCATTACTCTGTAATCAATTCATTCATCTACCGTACTCATTCTCTCTCTACCGTACCTATCGACATAATCGACAGCCAAATGGAACGTCTCTCGATGCAGCTTCTCTGCCCAGCACACCTGCAATCATCTACAGTAATCCCTCGATACAGTACCCAATCCATCCTTTGTTTCCCCTTTCTTTAACCCATTCACATAGACAAATCATTCGGTCGAGCTGAAAAACTTTGAGGAACCGCAAAAAGCGCGAGTCCATTGGTCTTCCGTTGTTCTTCCCCTCAATGCCATTCTACCGTATCCTAGGGGGTGATGAGGGAGAGGGGGGATTTGAACGGTAGATTGAGTCAGTTTAGTCATCCGAACAGAGGGGGTACATGAGGATGAGCAAGAGAGGGAAACCGAAGAGGAAAGGAGGGAAAGCTAGAGAGAACCATCATTCATCATTCCCATCCCCCTTCATCCTTCTACACATGTGTCCACTCATCACTGTCCTTTCCCAGGTCCTCTTCCTCCTTCCCTATCTTCACTAGCAATGGCATTTCAAATGCTTCTTCAACCAGACACATCGATGCAAGACATCACACACTAATAAGAGACGACACTTATCTGTCAGTTCAAAAGAGCACTCTTCCCTTCTCTCTCTCTCACTCACACTCAGTCTCTCTGTCTGTCATTCCTCCACGTTCTCAATAAATTCAAATATTCCTTATCATCTCCTGGAACAGACACTTTTTCATGTCCTTATCAGTGCTCTCTTCGTCGAGGGCGCCATCTCAATTACAGTCCTATTTCCCTCGTCTAATCTCCCCTCCCCTCCCTCTCTGTACTCGGAATCTCCCCCCTCTAGGCATCATATTTGACCACTTTCTTCTGATTGTGAACCGACACTCCAATGGGCCGTGCACACCTCATTTCTATGTCTCATCATTCAAATAGAGAAGGAGGAGGGGAGAGGGGGCCGCAAGGGGGGAAACGACAGAGTCTAAATGTCCCGCTATTTGAATTGCTAATCACAGCGAGGAGCAATGATGAGAGGGAGAAGACGAAAGGGCATCATATTAACGAGAGGAGACAAATGGCCCCTATCATAGAGCTATATTATTATTATTCAAATATTATGGCATACAGTAACCTAAAGCAGCGCTTCATTGAATGATATGCATCTCCAGTAATATTCTAGTTTAACCACTTCATCATCTTCTTCCACTTACATCTTGCATCCAATCAATAAGAGTTGATCGTGCATCGGCAGGAATGGGATCATTCTCCGATTGTCTCCTACATCGATCGTATCCGTGTGGTTCCATGAACTTCTCATTACAGATCGAATGTAGATCATCCTTATGCACCAGCACTGTCCACACCTGCAAGACAATCTACTTGGTACTTCCTCGTTACAGATGAAATATTAAAGTGTTTTAAAATGAAAAAGGAGGAGGGAGCCATGAATGACGGGTGTATCGGCCCTTTCAAGACTAAAGGCACAGACGCATCACAGATTATCATCAGCCAGATGTTTCCACGTTTCAACGGCACTTCAAGGCAACACTATTCGAAACATTTTCAAATCGCTGAAGATTATGCAAAACGTAACTATGCTCGAATTTGCAGATTTTTTTTAAGATTTGAATATTTCTAAATTCAAACCAAACTTTGTACCGCTTGTTTCCGAAAGAGTAATCTGTCCATGTGACATGTTCTACTTCAGAATGACAAGTCGTTCTTCGATTCCAATCAGTCTCTTTCTTTAGTCACCCCCCCCCCCCTTCACACCTTCCTTACCCAACATTCAAATATGGAAGATTGCAATCTTTTCCCTTTTGCGCTCCAAAACTTGGCGATACAATCAAAGTTTGTGGTGTACTGTACCGAGTTTGAAGCAATAATCGGCAGGGAAGAGAAATGTCAACAAAGGAGGGGGGAATTACCTCCGAAGCAGGTCCAATTCCACGACATCGGTTCGAAAACTGTTTGGGCTCTTTGAGAGGAGCCATGTCGAATCTCTGTGCGATGTCCAATGACAACTTGCGGAAACGAGTCATTCCTGAGAGTATCGTCCATAATCCATTCTCTATTCATTGTATCACAACTCACTTTCCAGTGTATCCTTCGGTCCATCAATCATTTCATACAATTTCTTCTGTTCATCAGATTGCTCTGCATCATCTGGTGCCTCCTCCCATCTATCGTACTCCAATTCGTCATCCTCATTCTACAATCAATCAATCGATAATCACTCATTCCCTACCGTACTGTACCTCAATATCTTCATCACTAGTGAATATAATCTCCGTCTTATCCACTTGGAGATTTTGTCCATCATCATCCTCATCTTCGATATCTTCTTCTTCTAGATACAATTCACTTCGTCCATCTGATCCTTCCTCTTCTTCTTCCATCATTATCACTTCCTCATTCAATGATCGTCCTGATTCTCCCGATGACGATGAATACGATGACGACACTTGCTGCAATCGATCATCATCTACCGTACTCTCATCCTACAGTATCCTCACCATATCGGGATCGATGGCTCCATTGTGTTCATCCTCTCTTTCTCTACTACCTTCAATAGATTCATTGTGATCAATCTCCTCTCCCATAGACGTCGTACTTCGTTCTTCACTCGTCAATCTCATTCGTTTCACTTCCGTTCCCACTGGCGAACTCTGAATACAACACACTATTATCCAATTACAGTTATGGAAATGATAACCTAATTATGTAAAATTTACGCTTCTAAATGTGAGACTATACTAGTGGATCTTCCAACTCCATTAGTTAGTCAATCGTAATTGAATTTGACAAACTCACAAAAGGAGAGACAGATATGCAACGTTTAGTGGAAGACATGAGCATCATATTGTAGAGGGTGAAGGAGGGGGATGACTACGGTAGACTTCTCTACAACTTTCGATAAACCGTCTCCAAGCAGAGAATGAGACAGGGCTGAGTATGGAGAGGGGAGGGGACTGTCCTCCCTCCTTCCTTCTCCTCCACCTGCCCTCTCTTCATTCCCTCACTCCCTCCCTCCTCCTCTCGTCTATCTCTCTTTCCTCCTCCCCTCCCTCCCTATCTGACAATCCTCCCTTGTCACTTGTCACTCTCCTTCCCTATCTCATCTTATCTCCCTCACTCAACACGTCCGGCCCTCGAAACAAACGAGCCCCAGACACGTAACTCTCCACTGTACGGTCGTCTCCCCCAGCTTGCTTACAGACAGAACTCCTCTCATTCAAAAATGTCGACATTTCTGAGAGAAGAAGCACAATTTCCCTTAGAGACAATTGTCATAATCGTACAGTACCCTTCAACCCCTCTTTTCAGTCCTCCCTCATCAGTGTGTCTGTCTGCCTTCTCTCAAGGCCAGCTTCTCCGTCCAATCGTCAAACAGTAATGACCTCACTTCGGGCGGGAAACCATGGCTCTCCCCGATAGGAGTCTCCAAGAGAGGGAGAGGGAGAGGAGAGGGGGGGGGGGTGACCCAGTCTCGTCCTTAGCCGAGACCTGTACAATCCTTGCGCAACTTCCACCCTCTATTCCCTTGGCATTCCTTCGAGGGGAGAAAACTGCGCAATCGACGGAAGGACAATGAGTAGATGCATTCTCATCAAGACGTATAATGAGTATGCTCCCACCTTTCTTTCCTATGTCCAGAATCATAAGAAAGGCAAATTGGAGAATTACATAGGTATTTTCACACTATCAGTCTTGTGCAATATCCGAAGGGCTTAGGAGATAGTAAATAAAAAAAGGATTGCGCCATTCGCAACCGTATATATTCAAATGTCAGGAGAGGGACGAGTTGGGAATATTTGCTTTCGTAAAGGCTACAGCCCATTCCATCAGCAATCAAGAAGAAGTCAATACCCTTGATGGGTTCTCCTCTCTTCGGCTCCTTTGTCCTCTGCTTACCCTTTCCAAGTGGTTGATCTTTCTCATTTACATGGATGAATCTGTACATGCTCTATCATTCGATACATCTTTGATTCACCTCCATAGAGAGGGAAAAGTGACTGGGAGCGCGCCAAAATCTATTGTGATCGACGGGCCGATAACAATGCGCGGGAAGAAAGAAGAGACGGAGCTTATCAATCGTTATCACTCTCTACTCGACACTAGAAGAGTACCGCACAATGGGCTTAATTGTAATTGTGATTCCAATCGACTGGTCCAATCTGGTAGCAGAATGACCTCGTTCTTAGCCATCAACGTTAATTACAGGAAAGGAGGGACGAGGGATTAGAAGAGAAGACTGTCTGGTGCTGAGACAGCTGTTGATAGACCTCCCCTCTCTGCAAGAACCCAGCACTCTTATACCATGAGGTCAGAGAAGAGGAAGGAGGGGCACAAGGCATACCGAGAGAGAGAGAGAGACTGTCCCTCTGAGAGATGGAATGAGGCTGATGAATGAGCAAGGATGGGACCATCTGCGGACGACTATGAATGAGAAACGATACGGCAATGGGATGGGCTTACACCGAGAGTCAAAAGCCGCTATTCAAATCAGCGCACGCAAAAAGTGGGCTGAATGTGCCCGTTTATCCCAGGCTGACATTAGCAATGCGATACCCATTCCTCCCCTCTCTCTCTTGATACCGTAGGGGTCTCCGATTTCGCGCCAATCAATCGAGGCCAATCCCATAGGGTCACACGATGGGAAAGATAGATCAATGTTCCAGATGCAAATTGGGAATAAAGATGAGAGTACATGATACGGACACAAGATTAATAACTGAGGACAAGGCCAAACTCACGGTTCTTTTAGTCCCCCGCTCTTCTAGTGCACACGGTGACGTTGTCGACACTTCACTGAAAGGAGAGCATCAATGAATGTGGCAATGTAAATGGAATGATGAAATAATTAACATACGAGAGACCAATTGCGAGACAAACGGGTATGAAAAATGAGAAAGTTCAATGATGCAAAAACTGCGCGCGCTATGCATAATGAGCAGAGACAAAAGTGTGAGGAGGGACAATTAGAAACGAAAAGAGTGTAGTTTGAGATGTGAAATGGAGACAAAGTAGATGATTAGCAAATCAGATAGAAGTGATATTACTTAGAAGGAAGATTTGCATCTACGAGAGATACAAAACGGCATAAGTCGCTTACATTACTTCTCCGCGAGCGACGCGAAGTCGAAGAGAGACACGCCTTCTTCCCAGGGCCGTAGACTTACGCACCCAGGGAGTAGGCACCGTTTCGGTGCGAGATCTCATCAACTGATGAGGAAAGAGTCCTGCTCGTTTGCTCGGTTTGATCCCAGTGAACAGATGTTAGCGTGATGCTGAAATTTTTTCATTAAAATATGTAAAATAAATATAAAAAAAAACTACAACGTAAAAGCGATAATCGGATTTGATCTACCAGATTTTAAATGCGCGAATTCTTCGCGGCTATCTACGATTTCCGCAAAATAATAAGCGGAAATTCGGAAATCGCGGAATAATTTGTGTGGTACTCTTAGCACGAAAATATTTCCAAAACATTTTGCAGTTCTGGCTATGATCCTTAAAAATGGACAAGTGTGATTGGTCACTTTTTCGTTTCAAGTTTTGTTTATTTCAAGTGTTCAATTGCATTAAATTTATTAAGTTCATTTTTTTAATGACTGTCTCGCTATCGCATTCTTAGCCTGACGACAAAAGGTACCTGCTAATCTTTTTTCATATCCGAAACTAGCGATATTAAAAAAAGTCTACATTGTTTCACATAGTTTGTATGCGGAATCAATCTGGGAAGGATAATAATATGCATGACAGTTGTGTCGATGTGGAAGTGTTTCTTGGGAACACGCTTTCCTCTCTTCTTTGGTTAGGCGCAGAGACGGTTCGTCGTTAAAGCAGGAGAGAGCGTGCAAGAGAGACGCTTTGTCTGTTCATACATTGTACTTTTGCCTATCACTCGTTTTCAATCGCGTATTTATCGCATTCCACTGCAGTTAAATCTGCTTGCACTGTATCATCGTTATCGGAAACGTTGCTGATCGCACTTTCCTATTCGGATCAAATAGAATCTGCGAGTATCAACTCCCCTTATCTATCATTTCAGATCGAGGTCACCTGACGGGCATTACTTCTACGTATAAACACACCGGTTCCACTCAGTTAGTTCATTTCCCCCCTTTCCTTCTGTTGTCAGATTCTCTCTTGTTAGAGTAATTTCAGCATTGTTCATACTTTGTAAAATTTGCATCATAACGTGCATTGCCAATCTTAACTTTATCAGCTTATCTTCCCCTTTCCACTTCCTTCGTAATCAATATTTTAATTTAGTAGACGGGTATGTCTGACGACGAGAGACGACTTATAATCGATGAGCCCGATTCGCCCGATAACGATAGACTCGTCATTGCAAGTGGTATGACTTCCCCTCTTCCGTTCATCTCTCCAAAGTTCTCTCATCAATGACATTTTGCACTATGTTTGACTCCTATTTGTGATTGATCAGTTTGGGGTAGACTGTGCAATCAAATTGAGAATAGAACACGAGTGAATGCAACAGATTCCTTTCAGAAGACGAAGTATCGGATACGGAGCTCGGGAGATTCCTTATGGAAGACACTGACATCGTTATAATCGATGAGATTTCTCCTGCAAAGAATGTCAATGGTACGACACTAATTTCTTAATGTGTTCATTGATACACTTGAAATCGATTCATAGTGTTTTCGATGTATGTAGGCATCTTTTCTATGTTCCCGATTTCTTTTAATATGAACTGATATCGATCTCCGGGTATGATATTTTGATCTGCAATCAAAAAAGTGTGAACGAATAGTCGGGAATTGAAGGGTATTTCCTCCGTTTAGATCGTTGTGAGCGTTTATTCTTGTGCAAAGTATATACGATCGTTGTCGTATCTCATAGTGAATAGTTGAGGGCGATAGAGAGGTGATTGGTAGGTAGGAAAGAGGAATCATCACTGGAGGTGATGTAGAGTGTAATAGTCCATCTCATCCCTCCCCGTCGAGAAGTTTCTACGTTCTTTTTCCTGTTTCTTTCCTCAATTCCCATCTGTCAATTCCAATCCTCTTTCTGGAGTCATCCTCAATGAAGTAATGAAAGACGGGGAACAAAAATCTACCGCTATCATAAGATTGAGTAAACAATGGTTTATCACCTCTTATTGATGATGAATGGATGATAGTGGACAGGGTGACACACCTCACATGCGCGTACTCGTTATCTCGTTGAGTGGCAGAACTATGGGGGAGATAAACACCCCACTCGAACACTCGACTCCTCTTCCTATTCGCTGACGAATGAAGCTCAAATTACCAGGTTTTGACTCCCTAAGCCATATTATTCTTCTTTTCCAAGCAATGCCAAGATTATATGAGCGATGGATTTAGAGTAGAGATAATCTATAGATTATTCGATCGGCCTTAGTCGTCGTCGTGTCTAAATAGGGATGAGAAGTAGGTATTAGGAGGGTAGATCCATCTGATTCTCCGTGTTATCGAAGTTGGCAAGATACTGATTACTCCTTGCGAAATTGAGGGATTCTCAAGTCACAATTTACCCTTTTCCACGCCAATTTTCTCACGACGAACCCGAAAAGATGCTTCTTGGAAGTATTGGTAGTCAAGGGCAAAGTGTGGCCATACTTGTCGAAATAGATGCTCCATGGATACCGTATTCTGGTCTTTCTGGGCGTGTTGGTCTCATTCACTTTCTTCATAATCTCTCCCTAATGGTCTTTATCCTGCAGGTTCGTCGTCTAAGAAGGAGAAGCATCAAGATCCCGACGTAACTCCGCCATACATAAATGGATCAGTGATGGATAAGAACGAGGGTGAGATACGAGGGGTACGATAGGTGAAAAGTGGTGATTGAGATGTGAAATGATCATTCAGTTGGTAGTCTAGCCGGAAGCCAGACGTTGTTCATATTTGTAGTCGTGCTGATTTGTATAGAAGATGAAAGAAGATGTAGATCCTCATTGTGAATAAGCAGAAAATGAAAATGTTGGAGCCTTTGTGTGTTTTCACCCCTCTTCTTTCAACGGAGAACTCTGACAATGAGTGTGTAGGGAATGTACTGGTACATGGCGAGCTTCCAAAATGTCCGGAAATAACAAAAAAAAAAATGTTCAGAATCGATCGAAGATGGAGAGATCGCAGATGATGATGAGGTCACGGTAGATGATGGAATGGATCAACGGACGACGTTAGTTATTCTTTGATCCTTGATCTTTGGTGTAAACTGGAAGGTATCAGAAGATCCATTAGGATATGCTTGATGATTGTTTCCTACTTTTCTCCTTCTCCATTTTTTCGTTATTCTATCATATCCACTGAATATTCATGTGGGTATTGGTCATCTCTTTTTACTCCCACTCTCTCTCTCTTCTTCCTCTATCCTCTTCCCATTCGATGTAGATGCAACATCTCAATAATTGACACGTAATGCGATACCTTCCCATCTATCCATTGCTCGTAGTTTTTTATTTCCTCCCTATCTTCCTCCTCCTTCCTCCTCCTCTTTCTTATTCTCACACAATTCTCTCTATTCTCCATCATCTCTCATCTCTCGTAGTTCTTCCCTCCCCCATCCTCCTCTTCATCTCTCGTTCCTCTTTTCTTTCTGTGCCATCTCGAAGGGGTCTAGTGACAGACAAATCTTCTCATTTCATACTTCTCTTTTTCTCCATTCTGGCTTCCTCTATGACCTACCTCTGAATGAGAGAAGGAAGCCGTAGATAGGATTGGAACATGGAAAGAAGGGAGGAAAACGCAATTAGAAAGAATCAGATTCGTTAGATGTGAAGACGTACGGAATTGAACAGAATGATGAAAGATCTTTGATGAAAATGGCTCAATCAAAGGAATAACTCGAAATAGGATGGCATTCGATCGACTGGATGATTATGGATTATAATGCTCTTCCCTATTCTAATCGGATTGACGATACGGTGGGGGAAAATAGTTCGATTCCTTCCTAGTTGATCTCTCTTCGACCCTTCCATCATTGTCACTTTTCTCGCTGTGATAACTGGTACAAGTGTGCTCCTATTCTCCCTCTATCAATACCTCCAATCGTCTCTCTTTTCCTTCTCCATTTCTCACTCGAGATGGCTGCAAAAAGTCTATGAGTTTGGACGGAAGGAGATAGTGTAGTAGTTTGCAATGAGAAAAGAGTAGTTGAATTCCCGTGATAAGGGACGATGGTTTTTGCCTGCTCCTGAGATATTCTCCCCTCACTTCTTCTCCTCTTCTTTCCTTCTGGGAATCGGGAATAGAGAAGGATCTAGATGGAAGGCTATAGTAATTGCCATGTTTCGTCTCCCTTCTCTTCATTATTAATTTCCGACTTTTTGTGTCTGCATTCACGAGATTGCGAAGAGAAGAAAAGAGAAGATAGAAGAAGGAAGGGGAATTATGTCGATCGATAGATGGAATCTAATGACAGAGAATGACCAGAAATAGAGAAATAGAAGCATCATATGATGGCACCTCTGAAGGTGGTGAATCCCTCTCACATTCAGTCTTTCTCCCTTTTCTCGTTCGTTCCCTTGAAAAGGATTAGGTATGACGCAGTGAAAGAAGGATGATATGCAAGCAATTGAGTGACGGATTAATCAAGTACTCAATTGATGGAAACCCTTCCTTCGAGAAGATGTCCAATTGGGAATGCATCCATCGGTCGAAAGAGCTCCGCTAATCGAGTAGTGCAAATGGACAGATTAAATGTTATTGAATGAGTGTTACTCCTGCTCAATGAATATTCATTCCCTTCTCTCCGTCCCATTCGATTAGCTACCTCCTACAACCTGTGAGATTACTTTGTAGTGCAGGGGAATGAAGAAGGGCGAGATTTCACCACACAGAGGAAAGGTGCGAGAAAGAGGAGGGAGGAATAATAGGTTGTCATGGGGGAGATTTCGTCGTTGTCTTGTGACTAGATGATGAATGGTCTATGCATACCACTAACAAGAACACACTATCTTTTACTCTTAAACATCACCTTTTCAGTTGTAAACGAGAAACCGGATAAGTCGATCAGTGATAGTCACTTATCTCCATCTTTTTGCACCTGAACTCTCTCAAATTTAGTCACTCTCTGCATCATCCGATCCCCATTTTCCCATTTTTCATCTTCGTCCAGTTTTACGACACACAGAGTCCCGCGCAGAGGGGGCTAGATGAGAGGAGATAAGAGGATGAAGAAGTGATAAGACTGATAAGAGAAAGATGGAGAAGGAAAGATGAGGACAACTCGTCATTGGGGGTTGAGTAGATGAAGAAGAGAGATAGAAGGGTCGTCTGAACTCTGATGCACTGCATTCTAAAGCGATTCTAGTGCCTCTCTGTAGAAGCCCAGATTACTTGCATTATTGCTGGTTTCATTGGCAACCTATATAGGAGGCAGCAATATCGTTGGCTAAGAGCACCATTTCCCTTAATGGGATTCTGCCATAAAGAGAGGGGGTCTAATAGTGAGATGATGGAGGTCTCTCTCTTCGAATAGGAAATGGATGTTCGTCTGGTGGTTCTTTATCCTCTGAGTCTCGATGTAAGTGGATAGACAGAGAGATTAATGAGTGCTTCCTCCCTCTTCATCTCATTCGTTCATCGTCTCGATTTGGAATTGACCAATTTGGAATGGCTTATCTATCTCCTTCTTCTTCTTCTCCCGTGGTCACATCTTTCGCTTCATCTCTTGGTCCATTCATCCATCCCACCATGAGTGAAAATGAATATGAAGAGGGAGAGATGCACCGCCCCCTTCCCCCCCCTCCTCTCCCTCCCTTCCCTCTCTATCTTATCTCTCACTCTCACAATAATCACAATGTGTTTGGGACAGCGTTTCCAGCCGTCGTTTCTGCCGTGTTATGAAAGGAGATTGAGTAGAGGAGGAAAGGGAGGGAACGAGAGGGAAGAAGAGGGCGAGATGGAGGAAGAAGGGGAAGGCTGTGATAAGAGGAGATGTTCTTGACTTGATAGCCAGTGTAATAGCATATCAATCTCCTCCTCTGACTTACTCGACGTGACTGGAGGAGAAGAAGGAGGAGTGGCGTGGTCTACGAGAGAGATAGAGAAAGAGAACGAAGGGAGGAAGAGGAGAGGGAGGAGAAGAAGGAAGGACTGGAGGAGAGAGAGGAGAGAGAGAAAACGCCTACCCGAAGAGAGAGATCGCACTTAGGAGAGTAGAAGGACGCTGCGGAAGGACGTCCAGTGTCCAGTCTTTACTTGCAACTTCTTCCCCTACTCCATCCATTCCTCTTCCTTCTTGCCCTCCTCATCGTTGACGACATCTGATCATCATGAGCAGTCGGGATGAATACAGGAAGCCGAAGACGAAGGAAGCTCCCCCCTTCCACGATGACTTCAAGGTATTCGGCCACACAGTGAAGATGGGCCCACCCTACAGAGGGAATCGCCATCCCATCTCACCCAAGAGAGAGACGACCAATCCTGTGAGAAGAACAATAAGTGTGGAAGATTGGAAGAAGAGAGAGGAGGCGAATGCAAGAAACGATCGAATTGATCGATATTGGCAGGAAAGGAGAGATTACCATCACAGGTTTGTGACTCTCTTGTCTCGTTAAATTGGATCTAGACAATTAGTCAGACAAAATAAAATCCATTTGGGCGGATGAAGATGTAGAAATTGAGATGGCACAAGGGTCAGTGAGAAACTGAATTATTCGATCGCCATGCTAGACTTGTAGATGTGAAGCCATTTCACTGCTATGATGTGTCTACTTGCCCATTAATGATTACTGTAGCCTCCGTGGGAGTCTCTTTGAGGACGGCTTCTTCTGGGAAAAAGATGTTTCTAATAACGATGGTAATAGAGTCGTCGTCCTTGTGGATAAGCCCCATTCCTCATGAAGGAAAGAGTTTAGCTGTCCAAGTAGTCGATAACTTCTTCTTTTTTTGGACAAGTGTGGGGAAAGAGTTTGAATGGGAGGGAAGGAGGGAGGGGGAACATCTATCAACGCCCTTCCTTCTTTAATATCCTCTCTTCTCTTTCTACTCTATGGGTGTCATCCTCCCTCTCCTCCTCCTCCTCGCCCTCTCTAATGCATCTTATTCCGCCTTTTTTTGCGAACTATTGGAGAGGAGAGAAAGGAGATGAAATTGAAGAAAAGAGGGGAAAGGATTACGGTGGATTGAGTGGGATCGACGGGTTGGCGTAGGTCGATATGTAGCAACTTCGTATCGGAAGTTTTTCTTCTGAGGAGGAAATATAATTGTATGGGGGGTGTTGACGCAATGAATCCGTATGAATTCTCTTTGATCGTCGTCCTCTCCATTGTAATACATTCTCTCGTCTTATTTTAGCATGAATTGAGTCATCGAAAGAGAAGGATGATGTATGAAGGGAACGATAGAACGATGAACATGATTAATACAGAATCAAATGTCGATACTCTCATTCTCTCTTCCGATATCTTTGCGATGAAATTGAATCACGGGAGTAGTCACATGTAGATCTTTTTCTCTTACTCTTGATATTACGACATAGTTCCAGTCTATAATAACGAGCTCATATCTTCTCTCGTAATAATGTTGACGAGAATCTTCGAGAATGACCAGAAGAGAATGTGGAACGTTATCAGTATAGTCAGTGTTGGGGATGATGCATCGAAGGGTTGAAGGAGATTAAAGTGACACTTGCAATGATAACAAGTGAGATTAGAGAGAATGGCGAAAGCATTACAAAGTTCTATCCTCTTCATTCTTTCTTGCACTCAAATGAAAACAGAGAAAGGTCATTAAGTGAGAGTTTCTCGAGAAGAGATTACGTAAAGTAATGAGTTTGTCTTGCCTACGAGTGGAATAATGAAGAAATTCCCGTGTGACTGCTGTAAATGAAGCGTTTATTACAATATGGCTCAGGGGTTGATCTCTATTCTCTTGACTAGAGAGGATGCATGGAAATTGAAGAAACTGATGATGATACGGTAGATCACCAATCAATGTTCTTTGCAGGAATCAGCACTCGTCATACCGTAATTCATCTCACAAATCTCCGACGAGGTCGAATAGAGATAGTAGAGATTCGAGAGATGGAAGAGATGAGAAGAGAGAAGGAAGAAGTAATGGAAGGTTAGACACTTCTCTAATTTATACTTATTGAAATGGTGTGATTACGGCGTGATGCAATGAGTGGAAGTCTGTACTGTGAAGTGAATGAATGAGATCAAATACCCCTCCTGAAAGGACCTATGCGTGCCACGTTTCGCCGCTAATACGAACAAAAATCAGAGAAAAGCATACCACCATTTCAAAAAAACGGAGACAATTATCAGAAACCTAACCACTACATGCTCAATTACCATCAAAGTTTGTAAAAGCACAGCACAATTTATGTTTCATAACATGAGTATTTGTCCTCTGAGTGAATGTCGTCAGAGGGATCAAACACGAGATGATATACATATACAGATTCCTCGTTGATGTTGTGATCATTCCCCTATCTTCCCTTCAATCTTCGTAACATCTGAATGACTTTGACACGCACACATCTATACGACTCCCTTCTCTGTTCACGGAATTCCCTTCCCTTTAGACGTCAACTCGGACTATCACAATGAATGGATGAGATGGACGAATGTTTGTTTGATTCAATCTTTTAATATCTCCATCTCTTCATCTTGCAGCACTTCTTCTTGCTTCCTCTTCCTTCTGATCCCCTCTAATCACAGGAACATCCCTTCCTTCCCATTTGTCCCTCTTCCGTTCCCTTTTCCCTCTGTCCTTTCCATCATTCCATCCATCAGCAGAAAGGAGAGACGAGTCATCAATTCATAGCCCCTCTCTTCCCCTTTATTCGACCCCCATCTGTCTCTCGATAGTGTTGCCATTATTGAGGCAGGGGCTCGTTAGTGTCCCGTCGAGAGATTGAAGTGACAATTGGAACGGTTTTTCTCTTTGTAGATAGTTAATAATTTCTGAATAGATCCCTCTAGTGCAGAGTATTCGGTAGTCAAAGAGGGGGAAGAAACACTCTCATTGGTTCTTATCGGAGTTGTTCATCTTTGACGATGTATCGACTAGTTTCCATCGGGAGATAAAACAAAGAATTGACAGAAAAAAGCAGAATGAAGCACTACAAGGTTTTGATGACGGCGCGTCGACCTTTATTTTCAAATTTGTTTCCGAAATGATGTCATTCAGTGTTTTGACACTTCTCATCAGAAAAGTGTTGTTCTCTGAATCCGTGTCTGCTTTCCTCCCTTTAGATCCCTTTTCCCTTTCCTTCCTTCCGTTGAGTTGTTTTTAGAGGTGTGAAATGCATGAGAAAGCAGAGCAAAAACAGCAGTAGGTCTGTGTTGCTCTTTCTACTGCAGAAATACCCTTCCCTCCTTTCACAATCAGGAGTTTGACCCATCCTCTCATTCTCTTACTCGAGAGAGACAAAATAATATTGTTGAATAGGCAGCAGGTGGTCACACTATCTATAGCACCCACAATCTGTCTACTATTTCATGTATATCAACCCCCCCCCTCCTCTCTTTTCTCTCCTCAATCGCCTGTTTATTTCGCCCCTCTCTCATCTTACGCTGGGTTCAGTTTACCATCGTTCAGAAAGGTAGATCATGAGAGTGAGAAGAGATCAGATTGCATAGAGGAGAGGGGATTGGATGGAGAGAGGGAGCAGACTCTTTTTGTGTTTCGATCGAAGAGTTGAATAAGCAGCTTATGGAAGGGAGAGAGATGAAGAGTTGTTCTAGGATGGGAGGGATCAATGGGAGTTATGGTAATAGAAAGTGTGAGAGAAAGAGGAAAGACGAGTTTGAGGGGATGAGAGAAGGGAGAGCAAGAGTACCGAAAGAGACGTATGGTCTGTAATAGAGGGAAGAGGAAAGAAAAGACAACATTCCGGTGCTATTAAAATAGTGCCGAGTGTTGATGAATGTGTTGACCCCTCCTCTTTGAATGGTCGATTAAATCTAATTTGTCTCTCCTTTACAACCTTTTCCTGTCCATTTACTCCCTCTCCCTCCTCTCTCCTCTTCCTTCCTGTCTATCCATGGATCTCCATGGATCTCACACACTTTCACTCCCTGCTTGTCCCTTTCTCCCTTGATCTCTCGACCATTCCCTTCCTGCTCCCTTTTGCACTTCCCTTCCTTCCCCTCTCTCTCAATCTCTTTTTGCCCCTCGTCATCAACTGTTTGGATAGTCGTGCCTTCCACCATCTCGAATACTTTCAAGAATGGCAGAATGAAAGTACGGGGTTTTATTGGCAAAACGACGCGATTGACAGTAGATTTGTAGGCGCAAGAGTGATAAATCAACGTAGATTGGATTAGCCAGTGCAGACTGATGCCCGCACTGGCACAGCTGTTGAAGAGAAAGAGAGATAGAAGTAGATAGTAGACACTCGTCGTCTCTTCAACACTGAGGAGAGGGCAGACAATCTCAATGGGAGCTGAACAAACAACGTTCTATGATCAACCACCCATTCTTCCCCTTTTCTCTCCCTTCTCTTTCTCTCTGTGTGTGGTTTTGATGCATTGCAAAGAAGTGTTCAAGAACCGTCACGCTGGAAGAGGAAGAAGATATGCAGTGACAATAAGACGATTAGCCCATCTCCCTCCCCTTAAATCCCTCTCCCTCTGTCTCTTCCCATCTCTATCCCCCTCTCAGCCTGTCATCTCGTTGACTATTCATGGTCAACGCGTGCAAAATGGCCCTCTTTTTGTCCCCTCTCATCGCCTTTCACTGGCTGTTCACTCCGCGACGAAATGGTATTGTACGGTTCAAAGTATAGAAAAGATGAGATTGTTCTCCGAATGCCACTCTTGATCACCCCCTTCACCTAATAAGTACTAATTGGCACAAGTGTGTCTATCAACAGATCACGTAATCTCTTCCCTTCATTCCTGATACACATTCGAATTGATCTCTCCGATCACTCACGTCATGGACCTTTTTCGAAAGAGAAACAGAGAGGGAATCAATATGGGTGCTGAATCCACTGATTCCTAGTCTCCCTCCTCCTCCTCGTCTCTTCAAATTAGCCACCATCTTACTACTCCTGCTCGACTCTTCTACACTCTTCTCTTCGATTGTCCTCCATCGAATACAGTTCACATCTATCATAACTCCATCCAATTCCCCCTAATCCTCAGAAGTGTCTAGTCTCTCTCTTCGTTCCTTCCCTCCTCTCTCCTCCATCCTCACACCCCATCTCCTCCAACCAATCGAACGTGCTCGTTAACTCTGTCTAATTTATGGATCATTATCTGTCGATAGTTGGAATAGGGAGAGGAGGAGGAGGAGGAGGAGGGAGAGGGGGAAGGGATCCGATCGGCCTCCCTTCCCCCTTCCTCTTTTATCTCGACCCATCTACTACACTTTGATTTCCTTCATTCACTCATTCATTCACTCCATCTCTCTCTCTCCTTCCCTACTGGAGAATGAGTAGTAACTACTTGAGTAGCCAGTCAATTCCACTTCGATTGATCTACTTCTTCCTTCTTCTCTTGGTAGACCCTCGTGACACAGAGGGGGGGGGGAGGGCTACCCGCATAATCTCGTCTAACTCTCCCAATCTCCGTTCTGTTCCATCCCCCCTCCCCTATACTCCCCCTCTCTCTCTCGCGCTTCCTTTTCTCTGGTCGTTCCGGTAAAGTAAGGGTAAACATTGTGAGAAGAAGAAGGAAGGACTCTCGTCCTGTTTACAAATGAGGACTGTAGAGGAGGGAAGGAGGAGGGGGATAGATACCCTATCCCGACCTCCCCTAGTCGATGATCCCCTCCCTCCCTCTCATAGCGAGAGGATTAGCAGATGATAGTGTGTTCATCTCTCCTGTTTGGGTGGTTGTTCAAAGGGAAGAGGGGGGGGGGCTATTACAGTATCACGTGATAACTGTAGAGAGGAGTAGCCTCTTCTCTTCTGCCCATGACCTCTCCAGTGTAACCTACGGTACTCCCTCTCCTCTTCCTCTCTCCCTCTTCGATCTCTATCTGACTTCTCTCTCAACACATTCCTCATGTTGCACAGGGCGTCTCTCAATTGTGTGTTGATACTTTCTTTTCACTTCCTTTTTTTTACCTCTCTCGCCGCTTCCTCTTTTTTAATCGTTCGTTCTCACTTCCAATCTCGATGGTTCCATTAGCACCCTCTCCTCCTTTCCAGTATTCCACTTGTCGATCGATAATCCTTGATCTCTTGTCCCCTCTGACTCCCTCTCCGATCCCTCTCTTTACTCTCCTCTCTTTTTTCCTCGTGCCCACATTCGCAACAGCTCAACGGCCATTTCGACCTTAACGACGTCTAATCCACGGAGTGATAAGAGAAGTGATTAGAGTGGAGAATGGGAGTGATAAGAGATGGAATTGAAGTGGATGGGAGGGAAGGAGAAGGGGGAGGACTGATTGGCAGAGGAAGAGGTGAGACAAGTGCATTGTGATAGGGGGCAAGTGATTAGAGAGAAAGGGGCTAAAGGAGGGAAGAGTAGACAGGAGTGATTGATGGGATAAAGGGCGATGGGAGGGAGAAGAAGGAAGGTGGTAGAAGACGAGGACCAAATCTTCCCTCCTATTACCACTTTTTGTTGCGTGAACCCCTGTTTAGATTGGAGAACAGAGAAGAAATGTGGACATTGATTTATGAGGGGGGAAGGGGTAACGGATACAGCGGAGAGATGAAGGGGATGAAGCATGGAAGGAGAGAGGGAGGGTTGATTCCGCCTCACGAATTGGAGTGAATGGGATCAATTGAACGATGGTGTCTATTCAATAGATGGACAATCTCTCTCTTTCTCTCTTTGTGAGTGTGAGGAGGGTAATCCCCTTGTCTTCTCTCTTTGGATGCCCCCGATTGAGTGTCCCCAAGGGGAACGAAGAAGGGAACAGCTGGAAGAGAGAGAGAGAGAGAGAGGAGCATTGCCGCACTCACTGCCAGTTAGTTCCGTTCCCTCCTTCCTCTCCCTCTCTCAAGAGGTCAGATGGAAGGGTGTCGATGGGACAGTCTAATAGTATTCTACGATTGGTACTGTTTAGATTGTATCGGATGGGTGGCGTATTAAGAGAGACGGGGCAGTTAGGGGAAAGGTCGTTTTCGGTTCGTCCCTTTACTCTTTCTTCGCTCCCCCTCTCTCCCTCTGACTCGGGCTCGTATTGGGTGATTCAGTCATGATTGGCTGAGTTTAGAAGGAGAAGAGGAATCAGAAAGAAGAAGTGTGGGAAAGGACGAAGGGAGAGAGAGGAGACTGGGGGAGGAGAGATAAGCCGCGTTCAGTGATATGATAAGGGAAGAGTTGCGAGTGGAAAGGGAGAGAGTGAACAACTGATGAGTGATCGATTAGAGGGGGGGGGGGAGAAGGTTGATGGGAGGAGTACATGTCAACACTCTGTGTACTCATTCCATAATATTAGTATTACTCACAAGGGTAGGTCAGAAGGATTGATCAGTGTAGATTGTGGTGATCAAGAGTGATCTATTGATGCAGATCAGTGCTTGCTTATCGTGTTCCTTCCCTTGAGTGATCTCACGTGTGATCCTTCCTCTCTTCTCTCCTCTCAATTCGACACCCTCCGTGGTGTCAGTCATCGTCACTCTCAGTTAGTGTTGCCCCCCTTACCCCCCCCCTCCCCTCCTCTCTTCCTCCTCTCCATCTGTTACACTCCCTCCATCCCATCACTGATGGGATATGGACACACTGTGGAGAGAGAAAGAGTCCTCCCTCCCTTTATCTATCGGTGTTCTTTGGGGGCCGAGAACTCCCATCCCCTCCTTCCCTTTTCCTTTTCCGTCCATCGCTTCACTGAATCAGAGATGATGTGAGGAGACGGGGAGAGGGCAGGGGAGGCGAATTGTGACCTTCTCTCCTTCCATCTTCAGAATGCTCGCCCTCAGAGAGATTCCATGATTCTCCTCCTCCCTTCTCCTTTTCCCTGCCCCTCCCCTCCTTACCCCCCCCCCTCTTGGCCTTCAGAGTCTCTTCTCTCGGTGTCACTCTGTTCTCCCTCATCAAATTCCTCCTCGCCTTTCTTTTCTCTTCGTCTTTTCCCTTCTTCCTTCCAATGTTGCCCCGTCGCACTATTTTCTTATTCTACTCTTTCGTCCGTTTTTGTCTTGTCTAAGCAGCACATCGCATGGTTTCATTGCAAATGATCAAAGGGGATGATTGATCAGTAGTTAGTTCATAGTGTGATCTACTCATCTCTATGGGTGGTCTCTCCCTCTTTAGAGGGAAGAGTCGATGGGGGAAACACGCTCTAATCTGTGTGCACAAAGGAGAGAGAAGCGTGGACTATCCCCAGCTAGAAGCAGTCACTCACAGTATTCTATAACTCCCTCTCTTCCCATTCCTCCTTCCTATCCCCCTCTCTCTCCTCTGCTTGTCCCCTTCCGTCCATCTATCCTATCGTATTTCGTGTCATGCTGCCCACCCTAGACGTCTCTCCTCCCCTTCTCCTCCATTCCATTTCTCTCCTTCTCACTCTCTCTCTCTCTCTGATCTATGCGGAACCACTCCCGCTCAACTTTTTTTGTGCATCGCTCATTCGTTCGTTCTTCTCGCTACTTGCTCCTCTTCTTCTTCTCTCCACTCAGAGATTATTCGATGAAAAGTGCGAGAATTGAGAGATTTCAATAGAAGATCACAACGAGAAGTTGAGATTAGATGAATTGACGTTGATTGGAGGATCAGGAAACGTGCATGAAGATGCGAATGTTGCTGCAGTGACTGATCAATGATTATTTTGCAGCTGATACTCGTAATCATTAGTCATTGCTGTTCCCTCTCCTCCCTTCATCTCTCCTCTCACCAGCCTTGCTCACATTCTATACTCATCGTAACTCTTTTTGCTCATCTTCCTCTTCCATCCACTGGTTCTCCTTCCTCTCCTTTCTCTCCATTCCTTTGCTCCTTGTCCCTCCTTCTCATTCCTCCTTTGAATCGGTCCATCCTTCCGATAGTCTCTTCTCGTGCCAACTCAACTCTTCCTCTTCCATTCAGTCTATTCATTCCCATCTCCCGCCCGTTTACAGTGCTCTATCTCCTTCAAGTGAGTGTCGTGAAATCTGATCGGTCCTTCGTCTTTGCTTGACGATGCACATTCGACAATGATTCCTCACGTATATCGAATGTACTCCCCTCCCTCTCTCTCCCTCTCTTCCATTCTCTTCCCTCCCTCGACGAGACGAGACTAATCAAATCCCCCTCTCTTCCCCTTTTGAGTCGCAACTCCCAAGTTGTTCCATCTCCCTCTCTCCCTTCCTCTCCAGAATGTCCTTCCCTCTTCCTTCCTTCTCTCGTTTCTCTCATCTCTTCGAAGGGGGGAACACATCCTAATTCAGTTTGACTGCTCTACTTCTATTCTATTCTCTTCATTCTTTTATCACTCTCCTCCTTCCTTTCCGTCGTTTTTTCATGGGCTCTTAGGATCCGCAACTCTGGGCAATACTCATAAACCGCCGGTCGTTCCCCTCTCTCCCCTCCTCCCCTCTTTCTCTCTTCCCTCCTGCTAGATTAGCCTCCGCACGCTCGCTCTTCTGAATGCATTCACACGATGGAGAAAGAAGGACTGCAAGGGAGGAAAGGGACAGAGAGGACAGAAGAGATGGAACTAGAGTGATGTGTGTAGAACTGTCTAGCACTCACTGAATAGGGAGTAGAAGAGGGAGTCTATATTCATTCAGCACACTCTCGTATTCTATTCCGCAGTGTGTGACATCAAAATACGCTCACTCACATTTCAAACTCTAGTTGGATGGATCGCCATGTTTGTACACGAAATGGCAGTGTAGCAAGAGAGGGAGAGAGAGAGAGAGAGAGAGAGAGAGAGAGAGAGAGAGAGAGAGAGAGAGAGAGAGAGAGAGAGAGAGAGGGAGAGAGAGAGAGAGAGAGAGAGAGAGAGAGAGAGAGAGAGAGAGAGAGAGAGAGAGAGAGAGAGAGAGAGAGAGAGAGAGAGAGAGAGAGAGAGAGAGAGAGAGAGAGAGAGAGAGAGAGAGAGAGAGAGAGAGAGAGAGAGAGAGAGAGAGAGAGAGAGAGAGAGAGAGAGAGAGAGAGAGAGAGAGAGAGAGAGACCCTCACCCCTTTTCTATCCATTGTTTTTCTTGTACCGTCCGTCCTTTTCCCTCTCTCTCCTTTCCCTTTCCATCGTTCGCTTCACAGTTCGTGCCTCCTTTCTTATTCAAAGAGAAGGGAGAGGGGGCAGTCAATCTACGCGTGTTCTTAGATCCTTCTCTTTATTGCCTCTCTCTAGACTCCCTTCCTATTCACAGTTCATGCATAATATTATGATAGCCCCATCATCATTTATGATCCTTGTCTCTTCTTCTCCTCCCGCTTTACATCTTTCACTGATCTGATCTCGATTGATAAGTATAGACAAAGCAAGTGATTGGAATGAGTATCGTAAAGAGAGAGAGAGAGAGAGAAAGGGGTAGGGTTAATGGCGAAGACCCCTGATTCCTTCCTCCCCCTTCCCTCCTCCTCTCACCTCCCCTCCTTCTTCCTTTCTTTATCTCCACCCGCCAGTCTCTCTCCCTTTCTCGTGCTTGTATTAATTCATTGAGGCGCCAGATATTGATCTACCCTTGGCCATCCATTGCTACAGTCACTCAGTAGTCCCCCATCTCTATCTCTCCTTCTAGTTGCATACCCTTTCATCTATCGATCCATTGATCCACAGACCCATCAATGTCAGGAGTGACCTCATAACAGCGTATCTTTATCATAATCGCTCTTTTTCATGACTCTTGGGTGTCGCTTTCTCTATTCTCATCTGGTTCGTTTTCGACCATTGGCTCTTTCCCCTCTTCCCTCCCTCCTCTCCTTCCTTCTCCCATTCCCACACAACTTGTCATAATGGGGGATAGTTAGGCAGGGGCAGAGTAGGAAGGGGGGGAGGGGAGGGATCTAAGTATCGTATGTCCTCAAAGCAGTTTGAATCATCGCTTATTCCAATCACCTCCCATCTGTATCCTCCATCCTTTTTGCCCCCTTTCTGTCTCCTTTCTTCTCTCTTCTCTCTCCATACCCCTCTCCATACCACCCCCAGTAGACCCCTCGATTGGAACTACTTATTTGATTTATGCAAGTGGTCAGAAGGGAGCTGAGAGGGGATAGAGATGGATGGGAGCTCAGTCTCTCACACTCTCATCGTATGGGAAGACAAAGGAGAGAGAGTACTCACAGCGAACTGTAGGTAGATCTATCGATTGATTGGTAGCGAAAAGTGTCGGCGCTTCTTTATTTTTATGACCGCCCATAGGGGCAATTAATTGTGCGTCTAGCTCGTCTATCTATCTCATTTGCCACACCTACTTCATTTAGAGTGATCCATAGGGAATATAATAGTGCAGAGACTATGGCGTGTCTTGTGTCTACTTCCTACGTGTCTAATTGATCACTAGTCTGGTCACTATAAATAGTGAGAGAGAGAGTGAGATTGAACGGTGAGAAGTGCATTGAGAGATAGGGAGTGAACAGTGACAGTTCCGTCCCTGAGAAAGAGAGAGATAAGAGACACACTATCAATTGGATATGGTCATTACTGATAACGATTATCGATTGAGAAGGGAAGGGGGGGGGGCTAATCAGTGTGATGACCAAGTAGTTGAATGTGAGGAAGAAATGCAGATGTTCCCATCCTTTCATCTCTCCAATCCGTTCTCCTTCTCTTCAATCTCTTCACTCTCTCTCTCTTCAATCACCTCCTCTTCATTCACTGATCTACTGTGATCATTCCACCACTCACTTTGTTCACTCTATCACTTTTTCATTGCTTCGCAGTCTCAATTCTCTCTCTCTCTTCTCTTCATCGTCCTTTATCTCCCTTCTCCCTCTCTCGCCCCTCCAGAGTGATTGAGTTCTTCCCTTCCTTCTCTTCCGTCTCTCGATCAGAATCCATCTCTCTCTCATTGGCTGTCCTCTATCTATCACTCTTCACTTACGCAATTAATCACTATCCGTTGATTAGAAGCACCCGATGGAAGGGGAGGAGAGGAAGAGAGAGTAGTCACACGTCCAGATATCTTATCTTTTCCGCTCCGCTAATATCTCTCTGATCACGAGCGAATGCATGCGAACTGTAACTTGGCTATGCTGCAACAAAAAGAAGCGTAATGGGAAGTGAGATTAGGGATCGATGTGACATCTTCTCCTTGCACAATGCAATGTAGTTCGTACTCGTCTCGACTCGTAGACTATCGCACTCCGTTACCTATTCCCTCCCCTCCCTCCTCCTCTGCGACCATTGGCAACATTGTTGTTTAGACGACTCCTTCCCTTCTCTTTTCGTCCCTTCTCTACAGTTTATAATACGATTGACGTATACAACAAGTGCTGTAATTGATAGTCGACTACATGGTCTCTTTCTCTGCAATAATCCCATCTCCATTCCTCCTCCCTTCTCCCCTCTTCCTCTCTCTTATCTCTATCCCTCCTATCAGCCCTCCCCCATCACTTCTCTTTTTCTTCACCCCATCCTCCCTCTCCTCTCCTCCCTAGTGATTAGAAGGGGGGCGATTGGGGGGAATGATTAGGCGTGCTCTCTCCCTGTGTAAACTCGTCTCTTCCATTTCACGCGTCGTCCCCTCTCTGCGTCATAGAGAGACTAATTGAGAGAAGATGATCAGTGATATCAATCACCCCTCCGTCTCTTATCACTCCTTCCCCTTGCAGCATCGGCGACAGCCACAGCAGTCGATCCGGCTCAAGCCACGCCCACTCTGCAGCATCTGCAGCTGCTGCACCACCAACATCATCCCATCCACAGAGTAGAGGAGCACCCGGAGGTACGGTAAACAGGAGAGAAGAATACGGTAGTAGATGAGTATTGATCCTCGTTGTCTAGGTGTTCGGAGCAAGCCGAATCCTCTCTCGGCACCGCAGACTCTTTCCCCTGCAGGACATCTGAGGAAGTCCGTAGATAGAGAGAAGGAGAGAAAGGTGAGAAGGGAGAGACTGTAGGATTGAGGGAGGAATAGTAAAGAGATGATGAATGGACCATTAAAATGGACATGATTACAGGATCGTCACAAGTCGATTCATTCTCTACACAGTTGCATCTCCTCATCGACAGCATCAGGAGGATCATCGTCCACTCCTCCAGTTGTATCCACTCCCCCTCCCCTTCCCCCTCCCCCTCCTCCCTCTTCAATCCCTTCCCTTCCCTCATCGATGGCTCTCGATGTTCCTCCTGCTGTTCCCTCTCCCGCTATCACAGATATGATGGAGAAAGGAGAGAAGAAGAGAGAGACGAAGGAGAATGGAGAGAGAAGAGAAAGGAATGGATCTGTATCCTCATCGACGTCGAGTGTGAAAGAAGGAAGAGAGATGAAGGAGGACATGACCTCCTCGATTGAAGAGAAGAAGAAGGAGAATGGAAGGAAGAGAGAGGAAAGAAGTGAGAAGAATGATGGTGAACAACCACCTGAGAAGAAGAGAAAGCATAAAGAGGAAAGGAGAGAGAAAATGGAGACGAATGTCAATAGAGAAACTGATGAAGAAAGGACTAATAATGTGAGGAGTTATGATTATCAATATGTTTCCAATAATGGTAGACGATAGAAATCTTGGAAAGACACTACGTATTTGTTTTTACATACTGTTAGATTTAGACGTACAATTGACAAACAATGTCACATCACAATTGCGGCAACAATTGATTACGCTGACGTAGGTAATGAATAATAATGTCGTCTCTCATTTCAGAATCCGTCCCCTCCGATGATGTACTCTCGTGGAACGTCAGTGGATGTGCAGGCAGATAGAGATGATTCCATTCTCAATCTACCTGCTGGATCATCTCTCACTCTCACATTCACTATAGCTGCCACTGTGGGAAGTGGAGAACCTGATGGAGGTGAGCGAATGAAGAACGATTCATAGCTGAATAGGCCATTGGAACGAGCTTCAATACTAATTTGAATGTCCAAGTTTCGAAAAAAAAATGAGAAAAAATATTCCGGAGTATGTGTTTGAAACAATGATGTTGAAGTGACTAATTTACAGGGTTGAACACGATGTACATATCAGCGATGATTGGAGGGAGGGAATGGATGGGGTGCATTCGAGATGGAGATGAAGGAAGAAGAAGATCTGTCGTCTCTTCTGCGTCATCTGAAGATGGAAGAAAAGTGAGAGTGAAAATGATATCTACCATTTCTTTTATATTTAACTAGAACTTGTTTCGGTCTATATCACATTAATTCCCTTTTTTTTCTATCAGCTATTAGGATTCGCAACTCTAAGCAATTCCCATAAACCATCGGGTACCACATAAATTTGAGAATGAGTAAAGTGAGTTTGCCGTTTAACGAGATAGAGAAATTGCAGGCATTTCGAGGGAATGGGACAACAGCCCGAGATAAAAGAGCGAGAAATGGATTAGAGAGGAAGAGGAGAAATCAAGTTGATAATGGTTAGTTAATATTTATTTTTACGGAGATATTCTCGGAACATGTGGAAAATATATGTTGGTATCGAATTGTGTAAGCAAAGACTGATCCGATGAAGAGAAGACAATGCGATATTTGCAATTTAGACGAGGAAGATGGTAACTCTCACGATTCGACGTCAACTGGAGAAGGAACGAGTACGGGACAGAGAATTACTCTTGTTGAAAATGGAAATAAGAGAGAAATGCACCATTGTGTTATCGATAAGTGAGTTATTATAAGATTTCCTTCACAATTAGAATCATTTTCAAACAAGATACGAACACTTGATTTTCACTGGAAATTATATTTTGAAATTGTTTCAGTTGCGATTTCCGCTTCTCGAGCAAGAGGGAAATGGAGTACCACAAGTGGGAAATGCACAATAAAAAGAAGGTGAGATCTACTATTTGTAAAATATCAAGCTGTTCGATGTTGCAATAAAAAACACTCGAAATGGCTTGTCACATGTTTCATCGTCATTATATCTAAAACAATTTCCCAATAAATGTGATTTAGTCTCTTTCTCAATCTCAATCATTGTGTTGCAGGTAATGAAGGAGGATCTCGCTAGTCAGACTGACTTCATCTCTCCCTTTCTCACTCCTCATTTCTCCATCGAATGTCAGACTGACGATGTCGTTGTGAGGACGAAAGAAGAAATTGAAGAAGAGAAGAAAATGAGGATAAAGGAGAAAGAAGAAGATGAGAAGAAATGGAAGGAAGAAGAAGAAAGGAGGAAGAAGGAAACAACCGTCAAGACTGAACGACCTCCTACTCCCGTTGAAACCAAACCAAATGGTGAGATATCACAATTTATGAATCAATAGTAGCCTACCGCACCTCAATCCACCGTAATCAACCCTCCCCCTTTTCAGGTGTGCTGACGATCCAAACTGGTACTCGTCCCTCCGTCCCCACTGCCTCCTCCTCTGGAGCTGCAGCCCCAGAAGGAACACTATTGATGAAGGCATCTCCCATCTCCACTCCCATTGCTGTTGCAGCACCTGCGACCCCCACTGCTGCAGCTGCAAGAGGGGCGGAGACAGCAGGAGGAACACACAAAATACACGCTCCCAGTGAGTATTTTTCTCATTATTTCTTTGATTAGATCATTACTATGCCCGTATTATTTAACCCTCTTCTTTTCAGTTGCGATGGCTCCATCGATAACCTCATCATCATCATCATCTATGCCCACTTTGACACCCGCAATCTCCACTCCATCCACTCCAACTACCTCTAAACCCCCTCGAGTAGCAGGTGGATCAGGAGGAGGAGGAGGAGGTCCATCTGTTGCCTCTCCCCGTACCCTTCCTCTCGTTCCTCCTCAACTTCCACCCGGTCTCTTCCCCAATGGCCTTCCCAATGCTGCCTCTGTCGTCGGATCGCCCGCTCAAGCGCAAGCGATGCAGATGCAGCAAATGCATCAGATGATGCAGCAACAGCAGCAAATGGCCATGATGCAGCAGCACGCAGCTGCACAGCAACAACAGAAGGCAGCTGCAGCCAGCAACACACAACACAAGATTAATGAACTAAAGGCCAAGGATGGTGAGTAGTTTACACTTGATTATTACTGGCACCATCCTGTTATGGATGATCTCATCTATCATATTCGAGCAGAGTGGAAGTGGTTGAATGAATATGGTTATAATACCACATCCGTTGCAGATTGTGGTCCTTCCACATCATCAGGCATCGCCCCTCATCCCTCGATGCCTCGTCCCACTGCTGCTCCTTCCATGCCCGTACCCACTCCTCAGACACCTCAGAGACCACCACAGATGCAGCAGCAACCACAATTCCCTCCTGGTCAGTTGAATAGGGATGATAGATCTCACCAATAGTACATGGAAACTGCGTAACAATATCATAAGAAAAGGCATATTTGAATCACGCTTGCGTTCGAATACTACGTACGCACGATTCGAAAACACCCCAGGGTTTCTAATATTTAGGGTTTTCGAAAGATTGCTAGCATAAGGGCACCATTTCTTTTTTTGCAGGATTCGCAATGATGCCAATGATGAATCCAGCTCAACAAGCAGCTGCACAGCAAGTTATGCAGCAAGAGTTCATGCGACAGATGTACTTGTCTACTCTGATGAATCAGAATGGACAAAGTGCACAACAACAACAACAACAACAAGCACAACAGCAGCAACAACAACAAATGCAGGTAAGAGAGAAGATGAGAAGAATTCCAGTATTGATGATTGTATTTCAGCCCAATTTCATGCAGCCATCGCAGAGCCAAATGATGATGATGCAACAATTGATGATGCATGCTCAGCAACAACAGCCGAAATGAAGATACGGAGTCCTAAGTGGAAGACTACCGTATTCCCCTCTCGTGCTCCCTCTCTCACTCACCCAATAGCCAATGTTCTTACCCCTCGTTTTGTACTCCCGGTTGAGATACTAGTGTCATTTAGTTGTATTATTCATCAAGTTAAATTGTAATTTGTGCAAAGCAATACCGCCTTATCTTACCACCATTCCAGTGAGATTTTTATTTTTCAATACATTTTGTACATCAAAAACTCTGATCGTCGTATCTCAGGTCCTCGTGTATCCTATTCGTCAATGTATCGTTTTAATATTTGATTTTAGTTATTTTCTCCTCTTAATATTCCTTGATATACATGTTCCATTCGATGACTCGATTATCCCTTTGATTCACCCCAATCTTCAAATGAGTTCTTTCCACCCTCTCCTCACTCCCCATTCTTTCTTTCTTCAATCCTTATTAATCTACGGCTTCTATTTTCACCCCTTTTCATCCCCATCCACAGGTTCGTTCATACAGTAAATACTACAGTACCCCGCCCTTCTCACTAACTGGTCTCCTTCTCGACTCGAGGATTACTGTATGCAGAGTATTCATTGATTCCTTATGTTTCATCATAAATTGTCTAATAACACATTTCCATCTCTTCCCATTGCTGTACAGTGAAAATTGGGAAACTATTGAGTTACTTCGAGAAGAAAATAGTAATTTATTTTCTATTCAAAGGGAGAATACAAACTAGAATGAAAAATAAGAAAGAATTATAATTATCTGAATAACGAGAAAAGGAGCTGGATTGAACAAGTTTCCATTAGAGATATGCATTGAAAGGATTAGAAGTTGTGAAGAGTAGAGTCTAGATGGTCATAGAAGGATCAACTATGGCACTTTGGAGTTGAAAATATCGAAACCAGAAAAGAAAGTACGGTAGAGGGAGAAGGGATACGGTAGTATGAATGAGGGAAAAGGAGGGCAGTTAAAATAAAACCAGATTCATTTTGAATGGACGAAGAATGTGGCAAAGAAAGAACAAATGAGCAAGTTATTAGGTGATAATTTGAAGAGCAAATGAAAGAGATGAGAGAAGAATGAATGAATGACTGAAGATGAGAAAATAGAGAGAAAAGCTCAGATGAATACTATTCGATCTTTCACTGAGAGAGGGAATGATATCACGGATGAAGAAAACGAGAGTAGAGTACGGTAAGTAGTGAGGATGGGAAGGGGATTACGGTAGGATGGAGACTAGTATCGATAGGAACCCGAAGGACCACCGTATCCTCGATCTAAATCGTCGTATTCATCGTAGCCGTGTGGATCAGGAGCATATCTGAAGATTATCGATTGATGAGAGAGTGTGGGAAATGAAGAGAGTAAAATGAAGAGAGCCGATATTACCTCCTCTGATCACCGTAGCCTCCTGAAGAGGGAGGAGGAGGAGCATGCTGCATGTGCATCTAAATATAACATCGTTGAAGAGGGATTGAAGAATGAAGAAATAGCGTGTTTCCGGATCAACTATCTACATCCTTCTTCAAGAGAATGTACCTCTCTTCAAATTGACTGATTCATGGAAAAGGAGCGTGAACGATTCAAATTTCATCCTTTTACGGATTGGAAAGTGATAAACTGTTTAACTAACATTCTGTTGCATGGGTGGTGGTCCTCCTTGATTGGGCGGACTCAAATACGGTTGTTGTGGAGCCATCGAAGGAGAGACGCCCTGCATTCCACCTGCAGTGCAAATTGATGAATATTTTATGGTTACGACTCTTCTTCATTCTATAAATGAGATTCTTCAGTATGATTCTTCAATATTCATAAAGTATAAACTAACCCTGTATGCTGGTTGCCATAACAGGAGGAGGAGCGGGATTGTGTAGCATTGGAGGAGCCATTGGATCGATTCCTCCTCTCATTCCATTACCTCCCGTTCCCTGTAATGAGTTCATTCATTATGTTCCCTCTTCTACCAGAGTGGGAGACAGATGTATCTCGAAGTACTCGGAGATATCTGTCAGTTCAAACATTGGCTCTCGTGTACCCTTCCCTTCGAGTGATTCAATCGTGTTGCCAGGGGAGATTCCCACACGACAGTTCTTACCTAACGAGTCAGTTTGTTGGCCCGTAAGTGAACAGTATACAAGAAACATCAAGGACTTGATGATTCACTAAACTGACGCAGTTAGAACAAAGTACATGGAAAACTATTGAATAAATGCTGTGCATTTAAAAATTGCGAATTATCTTGTGAGAACATACAATTCAAAAGAAATAAATGGAAATGAAGACACCTCATCCAAATAATATGTCTGACCTGCATCATTTGTGCAGGAGTGAACATCGTCGTCGGCCCTCGATTCTCCATTGGATTTCGTTTGATTCTCGGTGGCGATCGAACCTGCATTAGAACAAAACGAAATAATAAACGAAAGTATGAAAAATAAGGAGCCAATGCGTATCAGTATCGACAAGGGACGATATTCTAGGAATTGGTTTTTATATCCAAAAGATCCTTCGGACAGTAACAATTGTGTGAGTAATTGAAAGATGAAAGATGAATAAGATACGGGTGGATGAGTTGCCCTCCAGTAGCTTTCCAAGTAATCGGCCAAGTGTTCACACGCGTCTTCCAATTGATTTTCATCCAGAAGAACGTCGAAACATTCCTGAAAATGTAGAAATCAGGTTGTTTTTTTTCGTTTAGCTGTCTATCTATCGTAGTACTAATATCTACGGCTGCGACTTCTTCACAGATGTATACGATGTAACGCATGCAGAAGTAATGAATGAAATGATACTCACAGGTGGACATTGAGCAAGTTTCTCCGCTGCAACCATCTGTACATTCATGTTGCGAGATTGAGATTTCCCTCGAGATTTGATCAATCGTTGCAGCACCTCAAGATTTTATTTTCCAAAGACTGAATACCAGAACGCTATTGTCATTTCTAAATTCATCGAGAAATAATAACCAAATGAAACATACTTGCGCACGAAATGTGCATTGATCTCAGAAATCTCTTGAAGAGTATTTTCTCACCTTGGGACTGCTAATCTTGATGTATACATTGATGGGAGCGAGACTCGTCTTGGCCAATTGAGAGGGATGATTAATCGTATCACAATCGAGTACAACCAATTGCATCGATCGAGCCAATTCGAAGATCCGTTCGATCTCAGTCTGGATTTCGGCTGAAATGAAGAGGTTAGACTGGTGAAGAATCAGTTGTAAAGGATCATCTTGCAAATTTTCCAGGTTCAGTGCCCACTAAGTACGCTGTTGTTGTGCTTGTTGCCATATTTTTCATTTGTTTGTCTCTCGATTTGCGTCTATTTCATTCGCATAAAATGGCTCAGTTCAGCCGATTTCCACAATCTAAATCGTCCCTGTTGAAGACGTCAACAGGTACGATAGGATACTGTAGACCATTGGGTTACGGTAGAATATCGATCGATCGCAGATCCATCGAGCTTGAGTGCCGATGGAAACCACACGATCGGTTTGGACTGATGATCCCGTTCATTCATCGTTTCCATTGCAGAGAAGCGTTGCGTTGACTGCCCCTTCTACTGTGATCCCTTCTGGTGCTACCCATGTTATCTGTTCTGCCCCGATAACATAACACGATATTTGTTTTTCCTAGAATATTCTACCGAGATGCTATTTACAGTGCTGCTGAATTATCTCTCCCTCCGTTCTCACATGCGGACGAAGCTTCTTCCCTCTTTCTCCTCTCTATTCATTTCCTCAATTTTGATGAATATAATAAAGGAGATTTGTATCAATCCAAGGAACGCACATCAAGTTTTAAGCTTGCAAACAATCCGACACTGTTGAATCTCTTTTTCGATTCATGTATGTGACATTCATCATGTAAAGAATAATCATGGTACCCAATGAATTGCTTGTCCTCGAGTTTCCTCTTTCGATGTAGGCTCTCTTGGAGGGATTATTGAGGAGACTTCGCTTAGCCAGTGAGATATCAGCTGTCACTCGAGTGATGATTATCCTGAAAATAGCCAAATTAATTATTCGTTCAAAAATGAAAATGATTTGCTGCGACTATCGTTATGTTTCTCCTCTTGTGCTCTTTTTGTTTCCTATCTTCATTTGTCAAAATAACTCGAATGCGTGAATATTTTTCAGTATCTCACAGTCTTTCTGAAGTATTTTCCCCTAACTGAGATTGCTTGACTCAAGAGTGAAAGAGTGAGTGAGTATCTATATCTGACCTGCCCTCGAATCGATGTTTGAGATAGTCAAAGACAGCCTTCTGCATCATATCCGTCACTTCATAACCTGCAATTACAATTGATCATCTCCTTCTCTTTATTTCCGCCATTCTCCCCTTCCCTTCGTGAGGAATAGCCTGTGTGCGCACGACAAAACTATGAATGGATAATTCGGAAGGAGGGAGCGGAAGGGAGGAGCCTCTCCTCCTCCTCCCCTTCTCCCTCCCTCAGATCTTTGACTGCCAGACAGGGAGGAAAGACAGGCCGAGCACTCTCTCATTTGATTTCGTGGGTGGGGAAGAGAGGGAGGGACTAATGCCCCTGTGGACAGAGGGAATCGAAGCACGAAAGACCACTAATTCCCCTTCCTTTTTACTACAACGAGAGAATGGATGAGGTAATGGATGGAGAGAGGGGGAAGTCAATGGAAACACAATGGAAGAGAGGCCGAGATGGGATTAGTTATCCATTTGGCCCCATTCAATCTCCATTTGGCAGGTGATTTCGGGTGATTTAAACTAAATAGTTAACCTTTCAATGAAGGGCCAACGAGGACAACTGGTCGCATTGAGGGAACGACGTCGTACGGATTCAGCACTTCTTGCTGCAAAATAACTCATAAGAAAAAACGTATTTCAAGAATTTTCGGCTCTAACTTGAAATCTCTTCAATTCTTCATCAACTCTTCATAGTAAATAATCAACTGATGAGAAAGGGGGATCCGCCTGACCTTCTTGAAGATAAGTTTCTTCTTTTCCTTCGTAGGTGGCGTCGTCACGACGTTCTTCAGATTCTTGTGCTCGTCGTCTGCATTGAATTAACGATTTCTCCTTCTCACAAGTATTTTGCTTGGTTTTGCACGTCTTTCATCAATTATCCATCAAATTGGCCTCATTCCAGTCTCACAGAAGGAAGTGAAATCATTTGATACCAGGAGTAGGGGGTGAGCTTCCTCTCGATCCCGATCGAGGCATCATTGCATCCAGATTACCCAGATTAGAAGTGGAAGTTGATTGCTTGCTCAAATTACACCAATATAAATCAAATCATTCTCAAATTCGACGGAAATTGCACTATACCGATGATTACGATAAAACCGTTTATTCATCCATAGATTACTCACAATTTGGCTCCTCCCTTCTGTTGTTGCATCCTAAGTGTCTCCAATTTGACAGGAGAAGGAATGAATCCGAGATCGCATCCCTCCTTCACCAATCGACCGATCCACCAGTCATTATTGTATTTCTGCAATGATTGTTCATTGAATAAAATTCAGATCAAGATACATCGTGTGAGGAAGTGTATTAATACCTCTTTGATGTGTAGATAGTCCTTGATCTTGAAAGATACAGCACATCCGTGAACGGGCGAGTCATCATCAAGAGATCCATCGTATTCAACGTTTGTGCAGATAGAAAAGGCTACCGCTTTGTACTGAAATATAATGATTCCTTATTTCCAAACATCCGTAACGTTCTCCATGGAAACTAGACTTTGAATCGTAACGAAACGACTAGTCGTTTAATAGGGAAATTCACCGCCTTCTTCACGAGAGACAGCGCGGAATGAGGAGAGCGAAGGGTGATTTTAATTTGATTTTCACTGATTTCCCTTTTAAACGACTAGTCGTTTCGTTACGATTGAAAGTCTAATGGAAACTCTGCTTCTCAGCCTTTTCTCGTTTTTCTTCATTGTGAAACACCCTTTTCCTAGTGTTTTCTTCTTTCGTTTCCTTCGTTTCTCTTGAAAAAAGAGGGGAAAATCCCTTGAAGATAATGAGATGTTGCTCGTCTTTCGATTTGTTACTCTCCTTATTCTCACTGTCTTCGGGAAAGGAGCGAAATGCGGATATGGGATTGTAAATGGGTGTAAGGAGAGGTGACAGATGGAATGACGTCATGTTGAGAGGAGGAAAGAAGGGGCGTTTACACTAAAGAGAGAGAGGAAGTTCCCGTTTGAGAGGTCGAGAGAAAACGAAGGAAACACATGGGAAATGAGCAACGATTTCAATTCTTCTTCGTGCACAAACATCGTTGAAGATAACGACCATCTAAGGAATTGCAAGGATTTCGGAGGTCAGATGCTCTAAGATCAAAACACGAACAGAATCGACGTTGGCTTCTACTCATTTCTTTACGTGTTTTTCCTCCTTTTTATCTAACTTCAATACGTAATCCTTCCGTTCATCCATTCTCACCTTTGCTCTCTCCAATTGAAGTGCAGCTTGTCTCTCAGCATCTCTTCTAATCGCATCTCTATTACTCTCCTCCAATCCGAATTCGTCATCGTGATGAGAGAAATTGGAATCACCCGAACCCTGGAAATAGACAACGACTCAAGTCAATCATTATGATGTGCTTATTTGCTAGTTGAGTCATGTTTTCAATGAAGAATGACGTTTGGTGAGTATTTCCTACATGTTTGGGCAGATTTCTCACGGTTATTAGCATAAATAATAATAGAGAATGGTGTTACCCTTCGTCTGAACGTCATCTGCTCGATGGATGGGGGAGATCCCCTCAGAGGAGAATTTCACTCCTCTCCAAGAGGGGAATCAATCGATTCCGTTGACGGATCTTAATCGGATCTGATTGAAGGGAGGAAAGACCTTTCCTGACCGCTCCTTACGAAAGTAATAACGTCAAAAGCGGTAAAATGAGACGACGAAGGGAAGGAAGAAGGAGAAGAAGAGAGAGAGAGGGAAGGAGGGAGGGAGGGAGGGGGATACAATGGTGAATTGTTGAGAGAGAAGGCTGCCTTTTGGGGTCTATCTCGAAAGAGACGAAGAGGAATGAAGATTGACTGTGATTGAAGATGAGATCGATAATTAGAGTGAGAGAGTGTGTATGGGAAAGGAGGAGAGACGAGAGAAAAAGAGAAGAAGATACGAAACGTCAATGAAGAGAGACAACCAATAGCTTGAAGTGAGGGAGAGGGAGGCGGGAGAGGAGAGAGGGATCTGGGGGGAAGCTCTCTAGTAGATCTCTTGAAGAGAGACGCGTTGCGAGACCGCGTCGCGTTGAGAAGAATGAAGAGAGAAAAGAAAGAAGAAGAAGAGAGGAAAAGGAGGACTCAATTCAAGCACATGGACTTACTTTTGAAGGAACGAGAGGGGGAAAGGGGGGGGGAGGGGGAGAAGTCAAAGGATGGAGTAAGGGAGGGAGGAAGGAAGGGGAGGTCTCCCATTGTGATAGGCTGTAATAGGGAGGAGGGATCTCGAATGGCAGATGTAGGAGGGAAGGAGGGGAAAGGGGATGAAGAGGTTAATGGAACAGCTGACATCTATCATTGACTTTCTTCATTTGTATTATTAATATTGTGCAAGTATGTCAGAAGTTAGATACTTTGTAGGACGGATAAGAACATTAGGATGATATCCTACTGTATGCGAACGAAACCAATTTTAGTGTTGAAGAATTTTAATTGTGGCTTCTCAAAAGCGAATGATAATGATTGTTGGTATCTAGAAGGATCCGAAGGAGAAGGATATTATCCTGATATTCTCATACGACTCACTTGTCAGAGGATAGATCGTCAAGTACTGTAGACAGAGGTTAGACGGAGTGGCTGATAGTATTGCGTGGGTGATCTCCCTTGAGCATGGGAGTGTGTACAAATACTAGAGGAGATCTCGTGTATATCTCGTGAAGAAGAGAAGATGAAGAGAGGGATGTCCAAATGACAGCTGAGATTGAAGAGAAACAGTGATAATACAGTGGGCTGTCGAGTACGAATCACGCTATTTCTTTGCTTACTTAGATTGAAGAATGGGAACGTCACTGTGGATCAATGCGAATATGCATGAATTCAAAATATAAATGGAAATACGGTAGTCTCTTCCCATCTTCCTAACACGTATCCCACCCAGCACCTTCCCTCCGAATATGGGACAATTCCCAATTTGCGACTCGAGAGTCTCTTCAGGGAAAAAGAGACGCAAAACGAACGAGACAACCTTCTAAAATGATGGTCCCTTTCCACAAATTTCGGTGATGTCAGTGAACACTATCTTTTAAAAATAGATATTTTCAGAAATTAGTTTTTACATAAAATTTCTCAGTAGGGAAGGCTTTCGGTTCAAGAAAAAACTGTGCATTCTTCGGCTCGCAAACCATCGTAAAGGAAGCTCGCAAGAGCAAATAGAGAACGGTCAAGAATATTGTCAAGGAATGAAAACGGATGAATAGGGCACATTCTTCAATGAAGACTCTGCAATCTAACTCATACATGTAAAGCGATATCAGGCCCTATCATGGATAGATAATGCAGATGTACAGGTGACCTTATCTTATCAAAAATTTACAAAAAAAAAGAAGCACATTGTTCGTAATTCTATTTAACCCTCACATAATTGTTATTGTGCATTTGCAGAACGAATTAGCATTGAGAGTGAGAAGGGACGAGTCTTCTCTTCTTTCCTCACTTTTCATCTTCTCCCCTCTCGTAGGCGGTTCTCTCATTCGCATTCTCTACTGACTAGTGTGAGTACCCCCCCCCCCCTCTCTCTCTCCCTCATCTACCGTGTCCTTCAGATGGCGGCGCCAGCAGCACCACCCGGTCCTCCCTCTGGAGGTCCTTCCCCTGCCAAGAAGCCTCCACTCAACCTCACAAACAAACCCGGAGAGCCCGCCTTCCAGCTAAAGGTAATGGATGACTCATCTATTCTACCGTACTCAATACGTACTCGTCAGCTCGATCCTCTCAATGAGGTTGTTCTCACATGGACGAAAGGAGTGAGCAGTCATGTCGATATGAAGATCACGAATAGCACGAGTGATTGGCAATCGTATAAGGTATGAAGAGATCAAAGAGATCAAAGATCATAAAGATCAAAGATCAATCTCAGGTGAAGTGCACTGACAACAACATCTTCCGGGTGCGACCGCCTCTCGGCTTCGTGGAACCCGGCAAGACTGAGACCATCAAGGTACAGTAGAGTACCGCACTTCTACCGTACTCATAATCGATCTCAGATCTTCCAATCGTCGATGACTCTTCCTGAGGCAAATCGTCATTTCTTCGCTCTTTATCACAAGAAGTGCACTGCCGATGATTCGAAGAAACAACCTCGAACGGTGAGGAAGAATGATACGGTAGATTGGGGATACTGTAGTCTACAGTCTGTAGACATGAAGACATATGGTAGATAGAATGATATGGATTGCAGCTGTGGAAGAGCGACACTAAACCCGATGGAGTTGTTCGTCTGTTGGCAGTGTTCAGTTCGACTGCCCCTCCCTCGATCAGTGGAGCGATTCCCGACGAGAAGACTGAGGTTACGGTAGATTAAGGGGATATTGATTGAATGAGATGAATTGAAGGGATCAAAGATGGATGCAGTGAGAGAAACGAAGAATGATGACAAGAAGGATGAGAAGAAGGACGAGAAGAAGGTACGGTAGATGACGATGATGAGTTATCGATAACTGATTTATTTGCAGGAAGAGAAGAAGGATGAGAAGAAAGAGGAAAAGAAGGAGGAAAAGAAGGAAGAAAAGAAAGAAGAGAAGAAGTAGATCATAATAAAGGGAAGAATACGCTGCGAGGGCTCTGCTATGCAAGATAAACTGTATTGAGTCCTGCATGAGAAATCGTTTACTATTGAGTATTTATTCGCATTGAGCATTACAAGGAACGCTGGAGCAAAGACATGATCTATGAAATCCTTCCCCTAGTAACAGAAGTCCTCTTGCATGGGGAAAGGGCGGGATCTCTTCAAAAAAAATCTGTCTACATATCTCTGTAGTTATCTAGTGATCTGACATGACTTAACAGAATTCGTCCCCTCTCTCCTGCTATCCCTTCCTGTTTTGCTCCATCAGAAATAACTTACTGCCCGCGAAGGATCTAGTATGCAAATCAGTCTGTTCCAGCTCTTCAAATGTCTCGGTGGCGCAGGCGGTAAGGCGTTGGTCTGACAAACCAACGGTCGCAGGTTCGACTCCCACCGAGATGGGAGGGCTGGTCTCTCCCCTGGCTATCTAGCTGGAATTATGTCCGAAGCCTGAGCCTGCCAAATAACAGGAGACACCAATGTGAACTGCCTGTGCATCCCTTGATCAGTCAAGGGGTGAGAATAAGTACGGTACAATCGTAAGGTGCCTGATGTTTTGCAATATTTTACAGCGCATGGGACAACTTGAAATATGCTTACGTAAATCCTAAGAAAGACAGCTAAAGATAACATGCGAGTATGTGAGGCAGTCTGGTCCAGCTCTTCAAATGTCTCGGTGGCGCAGGCGGTAAGGCGTTGGTCTGACAAACCAACGGTCGCAGGTTCGACTCCCACCGAGATGGGAGGGCTGGTCTCTCTCCTGGCTAGCTGGAAATCTGTCCGGTTGCCGTCAGCAACTGTAATACGAGTGGAGAAGCGAGGAGAGGAGAGGAGAGGATTCGTCTTGGATTGAGGAGTGGAGTAATGATCACAGGAGACACTGTTAAGGTCGGCAAGACCAGTGTGTACTGCCTGTTCATCCCTTGTTCAGTCAAGGGATGAGAAGATGTACGGTACAATCAGATGGTACCTAATGTTTTGCAGAATTTTGCACCGAATGCTTGAATAATGCGAAATTTAATCTCGTAAGATAGGCTAGTGTGCGAACATGCGAGTATGCAAGGCAGTCTCATCCAGCTCTTCAAATGTCTCGGTGGCGCAGGCGGTAAGGCGTTGGTCTGACAAACCAACGGTCGCAGGTTCGACTCCCACCGAGATGGGAGGGCTAGTCTCTCTCTAGGCTATCTAGCCGGTGTATGTCTGGAAGAGTCTGAGTGTGTGGCCGGGCCATCACTGATTGTGAGTGAGTACCTCGAGGGAAAACGAAGAATGAGAACGACTGAATGGACCGTCGAGGAGACGTGTGTATTGTGAACGCGTGTGCTGCAGAATCGATCGATCCCTTGTTCAGTCAAGGGAATTATCTAGATAGTACGGTACAATCGAATGGTGCCCAATTTTTTGCATTGCCTTTTTTGCTATTGCAGTGATTGCTCAATATCAGGTGACATTGGTTGACGGTTAAATTATGAAATTATGAAATAAATAAATGTGTGGTAGCAAAAAAAGGAAACGTAAAAAGCGGCCAATCTCATGTGACATGAGTCATGACAAAGATGAATTCGAGAGGGATAGAGAAGAATTGGAACCGTTTAGTGGATACGTAAGAAGGATTACGTTTGTCAATCTTCCATTTCAAATGCATGAATTTTCCAGATTTAGATGGAATGTAGACATTGAGACAAAACAGTTTCAAGAAAGCTAACATGAATTTGAATGTAATGAAAGGATGTAGCATTTCCAAAAAAAAAAGATTGCGAACGAATTGGAAGAGAAAGGAGAGAGTGAATGAGAGAGATTCACAAAGGGAAATAGCTAACAGTTATGGTTCATTTCCGATACGTTTCGCCTATTCTCTGTTATGAAATTGGCAATTGTGTATGTCTTTTTTCCAATGCTCTCGTTGACTCCATCCGATACACATCCGATACACGAGAAAAAAAACGTCGAAAATTTTCATTCATTGTTTGAACGAAAATGATACAGGAGATCAGATTTGACTAATGTATACAATATTTGAGACAAATTTACAAAATTGATAATGAATTAGCTTTGAACGGGCTAGATCAGTTCTGTGCTTGCTTTCGAAGAGATTGCAATTTGATAGGGGAAGGAATGAATCCCAATTCGCCGTCTTTCTTTCCAATCCACCATTCATCATTGTATTTCTGCAAATATTAGGCATTCAGAAGTGTAAAATTAAGGAATAAATGATGATGAGGCAGACCTCCATAATCTCAAGTCCATCCTTTGCTTTGTAGCTAATCACTCGTCCGGGAAGGGGAGGATCCACGTCGAGAGATCCGTCGAAGTCACTATTCGCTTGGATAGAGAAGGCTGCTTTCTTGCACTGAAAATAATGTCAAAATATTTCCCAGAGGATAGTTTCAATCAACCGACAAGGTAAGGAATCTCACCTTGGCTTTCTCGAGCTCCTTCGCCGCATCTCTATGAGCGACGGTCTCCATTGGAAGAAGAGGTTCTGGAACAAGGCACAACGTAAAAGAAAGGAAAATGGACTACAGCAGTGAACAGAGTGGAAGGAGAGAGGGAAAAGGGAGATATGCAAGGGTGGGGATAGATGGCCAATGGCTCTCTCTGAGTACATCTCCAATAGATGAGTAGCAAGAAACCGCGACGCAAACCGCGTTGCATGGAAGACCATAGATTAGAGAGGAGAAGCTCGAGAAGGGATTGGAAAGGGGAAAGGGGAGAGTGGGTGGTCTAATGTGATACCCCTGCAGTAATAGGGAATGGGAGGTGTCAAATGACATCTAGCAATTAGCCATAGATGTGAAGAAAGGGAAAATACTTTGATTCAAGAGTAGCGCGTGTGTTACCTGGTTTACCGGGTGGTGACAGATGTCTCGTGTGGCGCAGGCGGTAAGACGTTGGCCTGACAAACCGATGCTCGCAGGTTCGAGTCCCACCGAGACGGGAGGGCTAGTCTCTCTCATCCTCTATGCCGATAGGGGGGCTCACACGCCGAATGTCACGGAGCTCACAAGCTAATATCAAGAAATTCCTCACAAGGAAAAGCATCAAGAGCTAAGAAACGACGAATCGAAAGTGTGTGTGTGTGCAGGAGAGACCCACCTTCATAGTGAAGGTTGTGATGACAGTACGGTACAATCGAATGGTACCTGATTTTTGAACTTTCATTGTTGCATTGACCATAATCTTCATTATGTTTTTCGAAAATAGTTCTTTATTCAATTCGCTCACATATTATGTCACGGGAGGAAATGGGGAAAGGGATGGAACCACTTATTGTTCACAATCAACAATTTGCCTGTACCATCAAAAGTGAATGGAGAAAGTGGGAAGGGCAGGAGAGTAACCATCAGCAGTTACTCTCTTCTATGGGGGAGAGGGAAGGAGGGAGGGGGAAGTATTGCATCGTGTGGGGTGGTCATTAAAGCTGGTCTACCTGACAGTCACCGGTATCGATTGGGAGAATGGAAACACTGAGATTATAAGGATACTGTATTCGATCGATTGATTACAATGAGATTTCCTTGCTGAGAGCAACGAGAATCACTCCAGCCAGAGTAATTCCATACGCGACCACGAGGAAGGCGATGTTTCGTGAACCCTGCAAGTAGACAATCAGTTATCGATCGAGTTTAGTGTACATACCGTAATCTCCTTGAAGTAGAGTACACTCCAGGCAGAGGCAATCAGACCGGGAAGCATTGCGCAAAGAGGATAGGCGATCGTCTGTGAGAGATGCTCGATCGCTGTGAGGAAGAGAGATATCGCCGTCTGAATAGTGGTGTGTTGCTTTCTGCCCTTTACCATTCGTCGACTTACCGCGAAGATAGCTCCCGAGCAGAGGGCCGGCAAAACCACGGGTCCCTCGATGTAGGGCTTGGGACTGCTGCAAAGAGCGTGGTGTGATGGACGAGGAATGGGAAAAGTCGTCGCTTACCGGATAGTGTAGATGATGAATACGACGGCTGAAGTGACGATTACACCACAGAAGAAGGAGAGGATGTAGGGAAGACCCTCGACAGGAGCATTACCGAAGAAGATTGAGTTTTGCTTCAAAGAGGCGTTTTAGAGTCTTCAATTTCAGAATGATGGATTTCGATAATTGAAGCGTAGATACTTACCTGAATGTATGTGATGGGCGTAGACATACTGCCGTAGAAAGTTCCAGAGATGAGAGCAGCGAGAATCGCACTGAAAATATCCCTTGATTCAATGTTAATGAGTTGTGCTTCAACGATTCTTCAGATCTCCATTCGATCTCCAATGTAAATTTTACTTACACAATTCTAGTAGCGAAAGGAACGTCATCTTCATTTCCTTCGTCATCGTCAATTTTCTTCTGCAATTTGAACTTCAATCTCTTCAACCAACTCGAATCGAAATTATAAATAATCTCACCGGTTTCTCAACGTCATCGTCTTTCCCACTGGGAACGTCGCTCTTGATGAACAGATAGAGAACGCCGCTGCAAAATATTTTGATTATTTTGACTCTCGATCATTAATTCTTACCCAACGATCAGCAGAAAGACACCAGCTGCATTGAGAAGATTACTGGCAGGATACATGGCACGAATTCCGAAGAGACCGAATCTGAGATTTGTTTATGTTTCATTGAAAGTCGAGCTGGTTGGACTTGAATAAATGAATGTACCTCGCAACAGCCCATCCCGTGAGACAGGAGGTCGTATTCCATATGAGAACTCCCAATGCCATTCCAAGCACACTCATGATCTTGATAGCGAACGCATTTCCTGCAATTTCAAATTTGATAAAAATTTAAAATTGTTTTGATCTGGAAGATAATTTTGAGACCACTGGATACTTTCGACTCATGAACAAAATACGGGATTCTATTATTTGGAGAGTTCTATTATTTACAACAGGAACATCCTTTAAAAACAAGTTATTTTTCTCAGGATCTTTGATGATAACAGACAAGTTTATGATCCCATGAAGAAAGAAGGAAAGAACGATCAATCATCAAATCGGTCAGTTTGCTCATGTCTCAACTGTTTCATAATGTCTTCATAATTAGTGAGCTGAGATATAAATTACTGACCAATACACCAGATGCATCCTCCCAGCATCGCAAGAGGATAGATTGGAGGGAAGTTAGAGATTCCATTGATTAGAATTGCAGTGACGAGACCTCCCAAGCACATCATCAATTGAGCGAAGAAACCTGAATGATATCGTTATTTTCAATCTTGGGATGAAGGATTAAAGAAGGTGTGGCACGACCATTTGGCTAACAGAGTTCTCGATGCCAGGTGATGGGTCGCTGTCACCCAATCACGCTTTCGAAACACCCATGTTTTGAATTTTCGTTTAAACGGAGATATGAACGATTGGCAGTTTGCCAAAATGACCCTGAGGGGCAGGCAACGAGTGAGAGAGGGAAGGGTAGTGAAGAGACGGCGCATGCAAATTGATGCGCGCCGCTCGCTTATGATAATTGAGCCAACCGTCGTGCCTCTCCTTCTTTAAACGCAAAATGAGAAGATCTGAATCACTCACCATCTCCCGTCGGAGCCCTTTTGATTGGTACGAATACTGAACCGAACAACAACGAAGCACCGAGTGCAGCTGGAACTCCGATTGCCAACATTCTGAAGAATATACATGATATGTGGATCAGAAACTCGGAGTGAACAGTAATTAGTGTGAGTAATTATGAGAAGAGTGGGAAAGGAGTCGGCCTATATAGAAAAGAGAAGAGAGGTGCACTCCTTGAATAGTACATAGAATCGAGATTACACATGATAGACAAGAATGTGCGATCTTTCGACCAATTATCTACGATAACGGAGGACGTTCCGGAATGGTGATGGAACAGTTATGAAAGATAATCAGTTGGATTCGGGAAAACATGTAACATCCTTGAGATGGCGAAAGAAAAAGGGGGGATAGATGAGACGAAGGGAAGGAGTGATCAGTATCAATCTGCCATTGAAAGAGAGATCGAACAACATAACAACAATAAGGGAGTAATTAAAAGGGTGAGTGAGAGTAGAACGGGTACGAGTAGAACGAGGAAGAAGACGACAGACGAAGATGAGTGTCGAAGCACTGGATCGAATGGAGGAAGGACGATGGCAGATCAGGATCTGCATTGTCAATAGTGACATTTATGACACAAGAGGGAGCTATGAAGCTAGAAATATCTTTCGATGATCATGAGAATGAGTCAGACAACGTCATTTGTCCGTGTGATGAGTGCAAACCGTCTGCGATTATCAAGTGCATGGGACGGACGTTCAAACAGAGATAACTGGATCATTAGGAACGAAAACGAGATTGCCGCCAAGAGTGAGAAAAGGGGAAGAGAAGTAGGGTCGATCTATGAGCCATCGACGGATATTATCGTGCCTATCATGAATGAATAGGGAGGGGAATGCACTAGACTAACAATGTCTGGCAGGAAGAAGAACACAACCCGAAATAGTTCTACGAACTCTATCAGAGTGTCATAGTGCGCTTGGAATATCGTATAAGAGAACGCCTATAAAACTAGTACCTTCTAGCTGAAGTGCACGGATATGAACAAATTTCTCGAGTTGTAATGCTTTGACCACGCATTTTTGAGAATGATTCGGATGAAGAAATAGTAGAAAACAACTGATCACTTGGGAACTGTGACACATTGGTGAAGAACTAGATCATGTATGAAGAATTCCCATAACGAGGAAGTTTTAAGAAAATGGTCGGACTACAAACTACGGAGGATGGCCAGTTTGTGGAGTGTTGGGAAGGTGGGGCACATGTTACGAGATGTGGTTGATAATAGAGTAGACAGATATGAGTGAGGGAAATGGCGTGGGGAGTGTCTTTATATGGAGAAACATCATGGTCCATAGCGTTCATGATTGAATAAATTCGTCAGAATCCAGTGGTTTCCGCTCGATCGACGCATTTTAAAGTGCGAGATCACTAGTTTTGCATAGTGATGCGTGCGAACACTGGAACAATGGTCGATAAATGGAAGGAACAAGGAACTGTGGTCACCAAATATGATTGACCAGTGCCAATTCTATTATAAATACTAACGAGAATCTAGTCAGATGGTTCGAATGAAGGGCTGTGAAAGGAAAAAAAATTGAAGAATAACACGCGATTAGTGACAGATGACCCCACATATCCGGATCTCTATTGAAATAACTCTATTTGTTTTTGCGAAGAAAACTATAATTCGGCACTACTGAATTCATTATGGAATGAACACCGAATGCACTCATGTTTTGAGTATCAATTGAACAATTGAAGGGAGAGGGGAGAGGGGGGGGGGGAGTTGTTCACGGGTCAAAGACTTTTTGATCGAAAGATAGAACAATTATTGAATAGAGAAGAGAAGTGTTCCGATGGCGAGAAGAATGAAACCACGAAGAGGAAAAAGAGAGAGAGGAACTGACTGGGATGAATCCAGGAACTGATGGACAAACTCTCAGGATATTAGATGCAATTGAATATTTAAAAGATCTCGAGAAAGCTGAGAATGAGAACTTCCTGAGACTTAGTCGGATCTAAGAGACCACTCTTGAGGCTCGTATTTTAGAAACTTTTAAAGTGCAATGACCGTATTCATGCAAGTGAAAGTTGTCTGTGTACCGTTGGTCCTCTTATACCCATTTGATGATAATCTCTTTCCTCTGGTTGGCACTCATTATGCAAATCTCTTTGTCCGCGACGATCTCTTCATCACATTTATTTCACAGGAAGAGGCGATGTCTGCATTTCATTGGAGCATACAAGGACATGAATCGAAATGTCATCAAGGCGGGTTGGAACCTACATTCGCATACTGAAACATCTTCATCATCCCAATGTGATCCTAACATTCAGCTTAAATTTCCGCTCATTTCTGTTGTAGATTTTTCCAATCATGTTGAAGAGCACTCATCAACTTTACGAAGATTGTGCCACTGTGCAAAGAATTCTTCAAAAATACAAAACAAAACAATTTTATTTATTTCATTGGCAAAGAAGAGGAAGATCTCACAAGGATTGAGTTTGACTGGGAATGTTGATTGTTATGCGAAGGATGAGAGGCAGAAAGGAAATTGGGAACCTATTCGACCTGGGATTGACAAACTGACGAATTATATCTCGGGAACGATCTTTCACAGGAACTAACGGGGGATTATTATAGATGAAAAAGGGGGGGGGACGGTCGGGTTGAACCAATCGAAATGGTTAAGTAGATTAGATACACATCGGGGGCAATCGAGATATGCTAATAAATGAATGGAAAGGAGTAGATCAAACAGTGGAACAATCAATCGATAATCACAACTTGCAGTGGAGGGAAATGTTGGTCTGCGACCGAAATGCAAAGAAAATGCGAAACAACTTGGAAAAACTACTGTGAAGCTATTGAAGAAGGGAAAAGCTTAATCGATCGATGGACTACCATATCTTCTGATTACCGTACTCCTAGAAGGACAAAGTCTTCGAGAGACCGACCATCGCAGCGCCACACAGAGTGATCGCCATCGCAACAGCCAGAATGATGAAGTTACGATGGCCCTGGAAAATCGATAACTATCGGTTACCGTACTTTTTGACTTACCGTAATCTCTCTGAAGTAGAGAATGCTCCATGCCGATGCTATGCATCCGGGAAGCATCGTTATGATCGGGAAGCTGACCTGAATTGATCTCTGATCTTTACATTCTCTTGATCTATCGTTAATCAAGCGATATTGATAACATACCGCTTGGCTGAGGTTATCATTGGCAACGAAGAAGGAAGATTGGGCTATTCCCCAGAAGAGACCAGAGACGTAACCAGGGAGGACGATTTGAGGATTGATCCATGGGTCATTTCTCCTGAGAAGGAAAGGTAATATCGATCAAAATAGAGATTGCGGTAGTCAATTCCCTACTCATTTCAGTCGTCGATCACTCACTTGTAGATACAGTATCCGAGGAAGAGGGCGGTCGAAGTGAGGAAGATGCCGAAGTAGTGGGAGAACACGTAGTCGAGACCGTCCTTGCTGCCGATTCCCTGGTCCTGAGAGGACGAGAGGGGATTACGGTAGTCGATTGATCGATCACTTACGATCATGTAGTTGACAGGGGCGAAAGTGACGCCATAGAGAACTCCTGAGATGAGTGAGAGAATGAAGGCACTGCAGATATCATTAATCAATGTGTGTTCATTGCCATACGTTTTTCCAATATCTTGTATGGAGATAGGTGGCAATGAAGATCCCTTTGAACGTTTTCTAACTACTGTTGTCACTGGAAAAGTGAAGAGCCCCGGCCAAAAACTATAAACTTTCGATTCTTGATCTCAATACGATTGAAAGAGTTGGTTCATTGTAACTGATCGAAATCTCTTATCGAGTTGTCACTAAAGTAGCACACCTCTGCTGAATGAGAACTTTTTGTGTGAAAGACGACGATCATGGAACCTCTAAGTGGAAAGAAGAAAAAGGGCAGAGAAAAGGATAGATAGAAAGGTTCTTTGACTCACAAGATTCTATCCTTGCTTCCTGCTGCAATCGTCGTGTCTTGCTTAGCCACTTCCGCACTCTGCAAAAAAAAATAATTCGGGGAAAAAATAGGAAAATGATGTTTTCAAAACAACATTCATAGAAAATATTGAAGAAAATAATAAGAAACGACCTCATCTTCACCGAATTCCTTGGGTGTATCATTGAGTGCTTCCTTCTCGGGAATATCTCCCTCAAACACAATCATTATCTCTTTACTATTATGGACTTCCAGTGTGCAGAATCAGTCGTCGCTCGATCGAGAGACAGACGCGTTTTACGGGGTGAGCACACATGGCTGAGTGGTCTAGTGGTATGATTCTCGCTTAGGGTGCGAGAGGTCCCGGGTTCAATCCCCGGCTCAGCCCTTACTTTTGCCCAATTTTTTACTGACTATTCCAAACACTTTTACTGATCTGCCGAATGATTCATAATGATTAAAGTTGTTCTCACCATCTCCAGACTGGTCTTCCTTCCTCCATTCTTCGGTTTGCTATCCAGTCTTGAGAAGATTACTCCACTGAAAAAAAGTTGATCGTTAAGATTACGGTAGATCACCAACCCAACGATGACACAGAGTAGTCCAGCGTAGTTCAATGGTTCGTTGGCGGGAGGTCTGGCGATCGTCCCGAATAGACCGAATCGACCCGATGCCCAGCCAGTCAGACAGTTGGCTGCAATTTCACTCTGTCTATCGATACCTCCTGATCTACCGTATACCCGTGTTCCAGATGAGAATTCCCATGGCCATGCCGAGTCGATTAATGATGGGAATGGCGCACGCGTTGCCTGTAATCAATCGATAATCGCTACCGTACCCCCTATCTACCGTATACCGATGGTCCAACAGGCTCCTCCGATCATGGCCAGAGGGTAGAAGGCGGGGAATCCTTTGATGGCGTGCACAACGAAACCGACGAAGAGAATCGCCGTTGACATCACCCATTGAGCGAAGAATCCTGAAGATGAGAAATCGATAATCAGGGCCAGTATATTTGAATTTATATTTCGGCGGGAAACTGACCATCACCAGCGTCGTACTTCCTGACGGGTACGAACATGGACCCGAAGAGGCCCGCCGAGATACCGCATGCGGCCAATCCGACCACGAGGGACATCCCTGAAGAGGGGATACGGTAATGGACGAATACGGTAATTGGTTGGGTCAGATGAATGATCGGAGTGAACTGTGTTCACTGTAGTCAAAATATTCATATGCGAAGGCGCGAAGTGACAACAATGGGATTGTAGCTACTCTATTGAGAGAAGGGAGAAGGGAAGGAGATGGTTGTGATGGAGATGGGAGAAGAAGAAGAGGAGGGGGGAAGATGTCTGAGGAAGGAGTGAGAAGGGGGGGGGGTTCAATAATGGATGAGGAGAGGGCACAATGGGATGATCGAAAGAGAGATCAATAGAGAGAAGAAGAAGCAAAAGAGAAGAGAGAAGAGTTACTGTGTTTATTTATTCGCCTTCTCTTCCTTCTCTCGCGATAGATTGGAACGAAGAGAGAAGAGCACTTCGAAGGTCGAACAACGATTTGTGAAACTGATCGACTCTCTTCATTCCCTCTCTTCACTCTGACCTACTAGCCTTTCTCTGTCATCTCTCTTCATCACACACTCTCTCACTTGTCGTGCTTAGAGATCTCTCGCAGACTTCTTACACTTTCCGCGTGTGCAACGGAAAGGACAGCCACTGACCAGGGAATGAGAGTAGGTAGGTAGATCAGTGGGAGTTGATCAGAGGGGGGGGGGGGAGAGGGGAGGAGGGGATTTCGATCCTCTTACAAAGGGATTCACTACCCCCCCCCTCCCCACATCACTCATGCTTAAAAGCTGTCGAAGCTTGGCCCAAATGGGAAAATATTGAGTAGGATAAAGAAAAGAGTGACAGAATGACAATGAAGCGTATATCAAGTGGACGCGGAATGATCAAAGGGAGTGATTACATCTGAAGATTCGATCAAGGAAGAAGAAAGGGATAGAGAAAGGGGATTCTTTCCTTTCCCCGTGGAAGCTGTTCCTTCTACAATGGAAATGCATTGAATGGGTATGGGCCCTCCCTTGATGTCACCGAGCAACGGAAAGGTAGTGCCATATGAGAGATATTGTCTGACTCTCTCCATTTATCATACTCTCTCGCTCTGTCTCACCAGCCAGAGGGTATAAGGAATAGAGAGTGAGAAAGTTACTCCCATCTGACTATCCTCCACTTCCTCCCTTTCCTCTTCCCCTCCATCAATCTTGTACTTGCAAGCATTATATGAGAGAGTGTGGAGAAGTGAGAGCAGCAAGAGAGCAGGGGAAATAAAGAGAGCGCAGATGGGGAATAAAAAAGAATCACTGTAAAAAGTTGAAGTTGAATTAGAGAGTGGAAGAGTAAGAGAGTTCCATACAGTGAGAGAAAGGCGATACATAACAACTCTCATAACGAGAACCCAAACTTGTTACGCTCAAATTCAACTGACGAAAAAACTGTGGAAAAGACGCATCACAACGACTATCGAGGTAGCCAATCAGGCACTCCTACCCTTTACTCAACTCATGCTAGACATTAGAGATTAAAGACATTTATCAGATACGATATGGACAACATTAGTGATATTAGAGTTAATCTAGATAATCTACTTCTGTCTAGTATAAGTTCTCTTGCATACGATACTTCCACACTCCATGACCACATTGAGAATGTCATTGTCGTCCACGTGACGAGTGATCGTCGAGTCCTTGTCACCATCCTACAACGAAGGATACTGTAACTACAATAAAATCGATATCTACCCTACCTTGATCTTCTTCTGTCTCTGGATGAACTTGCCCTCGGGAGTGATGGTGACGAGGGTCCTACAACGAACAAGATAATCTACCATAACCCGACTACAGCACTCACATGTACTTTCTGCCATCGGGAGTGGTCTCCTCGAATTCCTTATCGAGTTCGAACTCGAGGGAAGTGTTCTTGAAAGTGGACTCCTGGGCGCACACCCACTTGTTGCCCTGTAGATGAATTCTTCTCTTGTAAAGTATCTTGTAACGCTCTTGTTAAGTCAACAGAACATGTGTGATTCATAGGGAGGAGAGACGTTCACGGTAGGAATTCACACTTTTCTCTGGATTCATCTCCATTCATGTCTAACTGATATTGTCCAACCTGCTTCTTGAACTCGAGAGTGACCTTGATGTTGGCAGCAGCCTTGCGAGTGAGAAGACCGACTCCGCACTCCTGCATACACAATATTTAAATTTCATTCTGATTCCTGATTCAATTCGTCATTTGATCTTTGGTAGAGTATCCATCAAAACAACGCTATCAATACCAGCATTGTTACTTTCGGTGTCACAGAATGAATCATTTCTCCTTATCATAGCGAGACCACATCTCTTGTACACTACGGTCAAAGTCGTTCTTATCACTAGTGATAGCGTCTTGGTGAGAGAGACAGATCCCGATAGACTATGCCATTGCAATCGAAGAGAGAGATAAGCCCTCCTGTCAAATGTTGCATCGTTGGCAGAAATACTACCCCCATTGATTGGCAGATTTCTGCTGAGATTACATTGTGATTAGGATCCGATGCAACGCCCACTTAGAAATTATTATAAATGGTTCAATATCTTCAATCTCAGTGTCAATCTAATCAATTCTCTCAAAAACAACAGGATTGTTTCTGCAACTGTTAGTAAAGTTTATGAAATGAATCATAACGTATATCATGCACAAAAAACAGCAAAAACAAAAACATAAATCATACCTTCATGTACTCTTCGAAGTTCTCCGAAGAGGCGGAATTCCATCTACCAATGAATTTCTCGGCGGCCATCTATACAATGAATTAGAATTGAATATTAATCGAATTACATCGCATAAAAGACACACAAAATGCAGTTGAACACTGAAAGTGTAAATTCCCTACAGTCAAACAACAATTCCTATTCCCACAAAGAACGACAGAACACGTGAAGTGTTTGGTGAGAAGGAACGGGATCATTCCGTAATTGGACTGAAGAAGAGAAAGAGGGAGAGGGAGAGACTGGTTAGCCTCTGGAATGGTCCACTGACCTCCCCATTCAAGACCAGAGATGAGAATAAGACACTATCAGTCCCCTTTCTCCTTATCACTGAAGGTTCTTATACCCATCCACTCCTTCCAGCACCCCTCTCTAACTCTCTGCGACCTCTTCTCTCTCTTCACTTCTATAGTCTAACCCCTATGCCACAACTACAATAATAACAAACGAAATGGGGAATTCACAATGGACGGATTGGGATAAAATTCGAAATACGGCGAAGAACGACGTTGTTTCACAAGTAGACAAGTGGTGACTAGTTCTATTACTCTACTTGTGAAATTATAGCGGACCTAGTGGGGAAATAAGAGATCCTCGGCCAATTTCGACCTGTTGGCTCTAAATGGGAATCATGAAAAGAGGGCAGATTCTAGGTGGAGATAATAGGGTGAAGGAAAGGGGAAAGGGGAGGGATCAATTGAGAAATGTTTAGGCTGAAACACTTACTCATTGCTCTATCGCAGGAATTGAGAAACGAGAAGGAAATAAACTGCCACGTACTGTTATTTATGTGAAACGGAAGGGATAACTGATGTTTGAGTACTGGGATAATAGAGAGATGAAGAGAAGAGGAGTGAACGAGAATACACGAGTACAATTCGGCCATTCTCTCTCTCTCTTCCTTTCTATCAGTTAGGGGAGGGATTAGGAACGGCCGAGTGTGGTCAAGGGCAGAAGAGAGAAGATCATCTTCCTATGGAAAAAAGAAACGTAGGAGCTAGCGAACTTATTGCCTTTTTCTCCATTGAACGGGATGTATCGCTCCGATCACAATTGCGTCACAACAAATGCAAGTGAGAAGCACATCTCACAACGATGATTCAGTGTGTGTCGAGTGTGTGTAGAGAGAACCAACCTGTGATCGTCCTCTGACTTGATACCCATGGAGGATGAGAATGTTGTATGTGAGAGCTGAGGTCAATGATGTTGAGTATTAATTGAAGAAAAAAATATGTCTAATGAAAGGGTAAAAAAATTGCCGACAGATACCGGCACCACACAAATATCATGAGATACCTGATACCATCCGCTATTTAGCATGCCCTGCACACGCTGTATCAGAATTATAATATTCTAAAAATCCTAAAAACATCATCTCCAGTTCGTAAATCATTTGATTTTTCAACGGAATACTAATTTCCCTTCGACTCTTAAGATATTCTTCACTCACGTTAGATTCGGCATTTTCCCCAATAGTGAAGAATGATATCTGAAAATAGAATGCCAGATATTCTTCAGGTTATACAACCTCTACTCTGCAGAAAAAAATATTTCGCTAAAAGTTTTATCATTGTCTTAACAAATGTACAAACGATAACACAAAAAATAAGTTAAAGCGGACTCGGGGGACTCGGCATAAAATAAATAAAGACAACGAAAAGGATGTGTGCTGTGCTGTGCGTTGAACAAATGTAAGATATTTTCCGAGGCAACGATTTTATCGTGGTCATCACAAATTAAATTAGAAACAACGAATAAAACGAACAACATTTTGTAGCAGATATACGAAGCAATGGAAAACTATGGGATCATTATATAACATTTCACTACACCGATTTCACAAGGTATTTGACATCTCTGTTGCACATTAATAACACGCTAATCGAAGAAAGAAAGAATGCATATAAAGTAATTAACAATGTTAATTCTGGGTGAAAAAGTCATCTAATTTTTCGAATCCCTTCTTTTTCTTAGCCTTTTCCGTAGACACTTTAGTGGAGTGTCTACGGAAGATCACTGGATATGGAGTTGGATCGTAATAATCATCGTACTCATCTTCATCATCTAATGATTCTAGAAACCTCCAATCGTCAATCATATTCCCATCGAATCGCATATGAATATTTCCATCGAACATATGATACTCATAAATATCGTCAGTGGAGTGTTTGAATACCTGCAATTTTCACAGGATGCAGGTAATTCGAATATTTATCGTGTTAATAATTAATTAACGTTACATCGTTAATACATCATATTTGGAATCACATCGCAATGCAAATATTAGCGTCCAACATGTACTTACCTCAATTCCGTCTCTACTTGAGAAGAAGTTTCCATCTTGGTTAGTGATTCCAATGAGATTGAGAAACGAACTGCATTGCCTCAGTTCCATTTTTATGTGTAAACGATTAATACCGAATGAATCCGAAATAATCTGCAAATGAAACATGATTTAAATTGAATATATTCGATGATGAACACTTGAGTTGGAAGGCCGGTATGTATTCCTAATTGCACTTTGTTACTAATATTGTAAAGAATTTTTCCACGCTTAACCGTAAAGATCCCTCCTCCTATATGTATACCTTGTACACTTCATGGAAAGATTCTAGAGATATATAGTCCATTATGTTGTTACTCAGATGAAGGGAGACTGTGTTTCTTGCTAGATTCAGGAAGTATTCATCATTCATAATTGAAGAAATTGAACGCTCATTCTAAAAACAACTTCAATGCATTTTGAAGATCAAAATAACCAACAGTGATTTTCAGATGTATAAATCGAGCGGCCAAAGACGGGATTAAATTGAATATTTCATTATGGAATACCTTGGACCCGGACAGCTTAAATAAATGCAAAATAAATGGAAAGCGAATAAGAAACAAACTCACTTGAACATTCAGAAATTTGACAGAGATATTATGAAAGATTCTCTTGATGCAATCAGATGAATATGATTCTTCCTTGTAGAAAATAATCCATTGCTCACTAAATCGAGCTGTTCTGCCAAAGTAGAGCATAACAAACTTACCCCTTCTCCCAGAGGCTTGTAAGGCGACTGTTATTATTATTCGAAAGCTGAAACATATTAAGAAGCAACAATATAAAAAATACGGATCTCCATACGATATCTAGAAGCTATTTACCTCACAAATACAAAGTTTGTTCACGAAATATTTCGACTCCAATTCGATTTTGTCCAGTCTCTTGTTTAATCGTGCTCTCATTCGATCTTCGATGGGAAGAAATGAGAAGATATGAGAGATCATTTCATCAGGGAGGGAAGAGAGAGGGAACTGAAATTATCACGATTTTTTGTTGGAGAATACTATTGTCAGAATATTTGTGAATCGTTACCAAAAATACATTCAACCAGAACGCGCACTGAATACGTGCTGAATACCAGAATCAATAATGCAATCATTCACTAAATCGGCAGCTGAACGTACACAATTACTCCACATCCAAGTCTTCCAATTCCATGTCACGATCTTTCGTTTCTCTTCACTATTCGCTTGAACCGATGGAGCGAATCGACCGCCAGATGCCTACGATTTTGTTTCCGTATAAATAGTCTACAATGGGTTGCGGACAAGGAAAGGTTACATGAAAATATGTCCTCAAGCCACATCAATTAACAAAAAAAACCATTGAACCCGCTATTTTACGAATATTAGTATTGTATAAATAGAATGAACTTACAGCCCATGTCCAAGTCTGCCAATCCCATTTCCGTTTCAGATTATAAGTTTTCGTGGGTACATGCTGGATCATCTGAAGGGTAGCAACGAATTAAATATATCGAAATGTTTTGCTACTGATCAATGCATTGCAACATGTTTACAGTGAAGAACAAGAGGGTACCGATCGAATGCGGAATACACACCTAAGCAACTTACCGCGCATTTCTTCCAACTCCAAGTTCGCCAATTCCATTCTCGACGGAATCTCTGTTTCTGACTATTCTGACTAACTCCTTCCGGTAGAGCAAATATACTGAGAGACATCTGACAGAAAGAGAGAAATACAACGTAGCAGCATATCAGAAATTATGGAAGATTGATCAAATAGTAGCCGAACAATTAAGCTGCACGGGTTAGTTATGTACAAACCGATGACGTGCAACATCGAAATTTATCAATGAAAATTGTATAGAACATTGATGCGCATAACTTTATCAAATATTATATCAATCCTTCTTCTGAATTAAGAAAATACAATATGATTCTTGAATCATGTAACTAAACAAACTATCAGTCATATTCTACATAGAGAGAGACGGGAACCTCGTTGATCATTCTAGAGGGCCACAGGTTGAATACACAAATTCGAATACGCAATCTTTAGAAGATTCGTTCTACATCGGCGATAGTAAACGTTTACAAATAAGTTACACAATGTATAATTAATATCCATCGTAGGAAATCGAGACACTGTAGCCGGGATAGGCCTTTTCGATGAGCTCTTTCGAATCTTCGTGCTTTGCAGGACCATACGCCTGGATGAAATATGAATGAGCAGTGGAAATGATTCTTTCATATAGACAATTGCGATTGTTAAAATTACACTATGCGTCCTATGAAAACCGTAAGTTTTTGTGAATAGCACTATTACATAACAAAAATAAAATATGCAGAATTGAACACTTCCAGATAGAAAGAGCAATGTTCTCGTCTCTTCATTTTGCCTTATCTCTCGTCAGTCAAAGATACGAGACAGACCATTCATCGATAGAAAGGCTCACCTGTGAGTATCCATAGACGCAAATGTCCTTTTTCTTGTCGTCCAACTTGATTCGACCACCACCAAGAGGTTTCAGCTTGAACAACTTCTTGTCCACCTGCAAATAATTAGATGTGTAAAATGAAATCTCAAATGACAAAATCCTAACGCATTATAATGAATATTAACTAATAAAAAAGGGAAAAAATGATTATTTGCGATACGCAACAACAAAGAGTATCTATGCGTAAACAACCCTTACAAACAACAAATGAAGAATCTCACCTGTTCTGCAATCTCATCGAAGATATCGCAATGGTAGTGACATCTTTCGTAGCCTCTCACGATAATCTTCGTATTGGAGCCATCGCTCTTGTCTGTTACCTGCAAAACTGTAGATAAATCATTTGTCATAAATGAAACGTCATTTAAAAATGAACAGAGATAATTACCTGTACTTGAATATACTTGAAGACGCCAGGCTTATCGAGGTCAACGTCTTTGATTTCGGTCATAGTCTTCGCCGCCATTCTAAGAGCACTCACGGAATATGGACGAAATGTAACTGCCGAGAGAAGCAGCAGGCTTCTCGCTTGACTCAATGCCACGGTTTAACCTGGGTGGATAGGGTTGTTGAAAAGATAAAGAAAGCTGCGTGAAGTACGACAAAGAAAGAAATTAGACCTACATGTATCTACAAGTCAACAAATCGAAACAAGAAACCGAATGTTATGCACCGCGAATTCAGGACGGTGGCAAAACACGGCTCGCGGTACGGAATTCAGCCGTCAATTAGCACGTATGTTAAATTTGGAAAAAATCATGCCTGGTTTCAAATTCTTCTAATTATTGGTTATTTCTGAGACCCAGATAACTGGTTCATTATTTCCCTTAAAATTGACAGCCCCTGAAAATACGAAAGAGCATCAAACTTACAGTAACTTCCGGATTCCGTGAAGTAGCAATACAACATTTACGCTGTTTAGCAAAACTTTCGGTAGCACAAAACCTACTGCTTTCGTTTTGAGCGCTCTATTCAAGTATGCTCCGGGGTGCACCACTTTCCTTCATAAATATAATATATTTCGCTGTTTTACCTTCCTGTTTTCATTGTTCTCGAGTGCATTTTATTGGTATTTTCGTGCGGTTTTATGGGTAAGCCAATCATCAGGTCTTTTATGTCCTACCCTCGTCACGATGGTCCATCTATCAGCTGAATTGGCAACGAAACGACTTCAAGTGAGCTCATAGTTGTTGATTTTTAAAGTTAAAAGTTACCAATATTCAGTCTGCAAATGCCACTCAAGATGGCATTGAGTCGATCTCGACATGGATACTTCATCACACCGAATCGATTCGAATGCTAGCCGATTGCTGGCTCAAACTGTTCCGAACAGGTACTCTTTAATACTTGGTATATTACTGTCGTCAATTAAATGGACTTTTAACACTCTATCATATGAAAGGCCAATATATAATTGATTCTTGTTTCTCAGAGGCGGAGGATCGTCGAGTCGTGCTTTTCTACATCATGAACGATGTAGTACAACGAGCGAAGAAGAAGCATTCCGATGTTGTCTGCTCTACCTTCGAACAACCAGTGATTTTAGCCGTATCCCTCGGAAGGTTTGAAAATTTATATATTTAAATCGTGTTTCTGATAATCAGAAATTCTGATTTATCAAAGTATTTACTTAGATAATTTGTAGATTCTCCGAGAAGCTTCGTAACGTGATGGGTCGATGCCTGAAGCTGATTGCAGAATGCACTGCATTCAGTGCTGCAGGGCTCGATAAGATGAATCGTATGATACGTACGTTCCAAATATGAAATATTAGCGGCCAATCCATATTTTGTAATGGAGTTTTCTAAATTAAATGCAATATAAATGTGTGTTCATGAAATACTTTTCAGAAGATCCCAACGGTGACACAGACGATGGAAGCTACGAGATTGATGTGATGGATTTGGCTAAGAAGATCGAGGTACTTTCTTCTAGTAAAATTACAGTACCTCATCCGAAATACGAGTTTCAATTATTTGTGACTGTCTCTTTTCTATATCTTATTCGTTCACTCTTCAGGCCTTCATGAAAAGCGTAACGGCAATCAGTAAAGGTTTCGAGACATTGAAGAGGGCGCCGCAGGATCTCGAAGAACAGATACAAACCAGAATGAAGGGTACGCATTCCTCACACTTAATAAGAAACTATTGTACAAGGAACCTGAATATTAGAAACTATATTAATATGTGTATAATAAACTTGATTTCATTACAGACAGAAAAGAAGGCGCAATTCTACTGAAAGAGACGCGTACGGCAATTCTGAGGCTGGAGAGGTTTGAAGAGGCTGTCGAAAATAACACCAAGGTTAGTCACGCTTCAATTGATTGAATGTGCTCATGAAATTAAAATCTTTATTTTAAAGTATGTAGCAACTGATAATTCTTTCACGGGTAGAGCTTGATCCATTCTTTAAAAGAAATTGCACTCACTGATCACTGATTTTTACAGCGTCTCTACGAATTTGTGGATGAAATTGAGACGGCTAAGCGACTCTTCAACATGCAATTGAGAGATGTCGCCGTTGTCGAAGATGTGAGTATTATTCAGCTTCAGTCTCGAGATCTCATTTGTCATGCCGTTACATTTCGGGAATCCTGTAACACTTGATTTTCCAGGCCTATGTCAAGTTTGGCCAAGGAGTTCGAGAAGTCCAGGATGAAGTGAGCTTTTTTTGTTACAATGCTTTGTCGTTTCTTTCTCAATTTCGTGTATTTGCAACTTGAATCGATGTGGTATCCTAAATGGTGATAGTGTTTCAAGTATGAAATGAGTGTCTCTCTCTATCAGGTGGAAGAGATGGTTCGTACAGGAGTATATCCAGCTGGTTCACCCCCTCGTGATGCTCCCTCTCCATCGGATGATGATGATGTATTCTCAGGAGGAGTCGAACAAGTACTCAATAGTATGTTTACCATACCATTCCTTTCATGAAGTAGTGACCCAAATTGCTCAATTCGTTGATGTAAAAATGATGTGTGTCACGTGTGATTAGTGAAAAGTGAAGTGATTTCAATATCTAAATATTAATCGTTGAGAAATGCGTCCTCACGATGTGACAGACGAGGCAGATATGGATATAGACGACGATGAGCCTCCTCCGAGTATGTGGGAGAAGAAGGTACCGTATATTTTCATTTCATCTAGATTACTGTATGCTAAAAGGGAAGGGTTTAGTTCAATCTAAACTATCTTAAAAGTACGGGGTGGCGACAAAGTTATGTTTCAATTAGAGAGGATTTCGAAATTCTTAAGATATTCAATTCTATCTTGTTTCAGCCAGCTCCTGCTCCCATCTCAACATCTCGTCCATCTCTAGTGGAACGAGCAGCAGCATTGGCAGCTCACATGCCCTCACTCGCAAGTCATATGGGCATCGACCCACGAGCTGTGAGTGCATTACAACTTGCTCCTATTACACGGACTAGAAACATTTTGTGAAGCCTAGACATGGCTGGTAGTTTATTCTATTCTTTGCTATTTGTATAGTTTACTTGATAGTACGTTTTGCCATACAGTGGAACATGAGTCATCCTAGTTTGTCTTTCAAATGAAGTAAAAGATTAAAGAGACATGATTTCCAATTTGCAGCGTGGAAACAATTCGGGAGTAGCCTCAACCTCCTCAACTCCTTCTACTCCATCCACTCCCTCACTCACATCGATTGCTCCTCCTCCTGCTAAGAAACCTGCCATCGACTCTGCCGCACTCCATCAAGTATTCATGCTGGCTGCAGCCAATATACCCGGCATGCAGCTAGCACAGGTCTGTATTTCGAAATATCCTCTGTTTATATGATTTGGTCGATGAGTAATTACAATCGTCAGTGGTCATTGGTCATTGGAATTTTTTGAATTAAATACTACGCTTGAAATATCATTTACCAGATTGATACATGGAACAATATTGTATCTTCAGAAAGCTGCTGGCTATCCGGGTGCAATCCCTACGACATCGGCAGCACCAGCAACCGCTCCTCCAGTCACGTACAGTGTTCCTCCTCCTTCCTTCGCCCCCAATGTCCCTCCTCCATCACAAGATGCCGTTGCACAATTCATGGCACTGCAGCAGATGCAGCAGCAACAGCAAGGAGGAGCAGCTGCAGCTCCTATATCTGTGCACACCCTTCCTCCGTCCCTCCCCTCTGCTCCTTCTCAAATCTCTCCCTACTCTGCCCCTCCTCCTGGATATCCCCCAATGAATAGTGGAACTCCAGCTGCACAGCAGTACATGACTCCACCTCCGCAGCAGCAACAGCAGAACAGGGTTTGTTATTATCACTCTTTTCGTCTTTGTTCTAATGGGGTTGACGCTTCTTACTATGAATTTCCATTGCAGCCTCCGCAGCAGTCGCACTTCTCGCCTCCTGCAGCCGGTTCCTATCAAATGGGCTACGGAGGGGCTGCAGGGGGATACCCGCAGCAGCAGCAACAGCAGGCTGCAGCCAGTCAAACCCAATACGGTGGAGGACAACAACAGGGACAGAAGAAGTACTCCGCCATGCCTGAGGTATGATACAATCTCAAGGCATTGTCCAGATATTTGTTTGAACGATTTAACAGTAAAAGAATTGGTTGATTTTTAAATGGTAGGATAATGAATGTAAATTGCAGTACGGTCGTAGTAAGTCTAACCCTGGAGGATGGATGATCTCTCCGACGGGAGGAGCACCCACTGGATATCCACCCCCAGGTGGATCACATTGGGCACCCATACAAAATACCGTGCGTTTTTTTTCTTTTTTTAGTGATTATTCAAGAGTGTACGTAAACATTGAACTTTTGCAGCCGTCGACTCCGGGTGCATCAGCGTCGGCTACAGCCCCTGCAGCAGGCACACCGTACACTCCGACTGCACCCGGTCTGATGGGAAGGAAGGCATCTGACGGAGGAGGAGGACCATATGGTATACATCATCCTTTCTTCTTTTTAAAGTTAGCAATACCTAGTTTTATGTTATACATGTTATTTTTATACAAATCGTTATTTCAAAAATAATTTGAGGAGGCGGTGAGTACGGAGGATACGGTAATCGACAGGAGGAACAGTCGGAAGATGCCTACCAACCGCAGTCTCGACAGGTATACGGTACAGTGACGGGATTGTATTGATTGACTTCATTCAGAGTTCATTCGACAGTGGACACGACGTTGACTATCGTAATCAGTTTCCGCCTAGAGGTGGAGGAGGAACAAGACCGGGATACGGTAGAGGAGGGAATCAAGGAGGGGGATACGGTAGAGGTGGTGGATTCCAACGAGGAGGACCAAGAGGAGGAGGAAGAGGGAGGGGAGGATTCGGAAATCAACAGAATTATAGAGGCGGATTCAATAATCAGGGATTTTAACCAAATTGTGATCGTGTTGTTACTCCTACCTCTTGCATCAGTATTTATCGTTAATTGAGATGTGTAGAAGATAATTAATTAACCATTTCTTATAGCATAGCCCATACCTAGCCCGTTGGTTGTTGTCCAAATTGCCTCTTGATACTCATAAATTCTCGATTTTCTCACCACTTATCATAATATTATAATAATAATATCTGTAACTATATGCGTATTTGTTTATCAATCGCTTAGAATCACATTCAACAACAGTCAAACAAGCTACAAGGAAGACCTAATATGGTGGAATAACATCTAACTGAATTGACTCTATTGAGATATATTTTACGGGAAAATTGAAAAAAAGCTATGGGCATGAGGAAACTTGAACAATAACGAGTCATCTATGATATCGGAAAATTCGATGTGAGAGGGTGGAACTGTCTCATAAGAATCTCGTGTAAAACAACGGAATTGCATATGACTAGTTAATCCCTCGATTGATTGAATGAATGACCTACTTGGAGAACATATTAGCCATTCGTTCTCTCGAGTCTTCATTGAAGAATACCCATGCAGTAGCCAATGCCGTTCCTACTCCCGTTCCAATGGCCATCGCACGAGCTCCCTGAGGACTGCGGTAGATCGCACCCGCGAGACCACCTACAATGGCATTGAAGAAAAAAAACAATAAATGTCCTTCATTGAATGACCGCGCCCACGTATGCTTCATTCATGTTGTTGGTTCAGTTTTGTACTTTGTACACTACTCTTTGCGTACATAATATTTAGAATAGAATGGGATCAAGTGTAACTATAACTGACCGGCTCCGATAGAATTGAGATCGTCGTCTGCTCTCAACTGTCTCAGTCCAATCTCGAGCACAGAATACATGAAGACGAGAACGCCTGCAATATTTATTCTTTTTACAAAAAATTTTTTTGAACCTTCACGAGATTACACACGTGTACCAAATGTGTCTTAAAGCCACACTCGTCGAAAGTTTCGAATCGAAAATATGCACGTAAAGAAAAAGATAAGTATACCAGCAGGCTGGGCGAATCCGGATCCGTGCTTGACGGTCGCGTTAGCCATACGGGTCAACCACGGTTTGCCACGCTTAAATGCATTTTATTTAATCAAGCACAACGATAACAACTTCATTAAAATGAAGACAGTCAAATATGAATGGAACTGACGAGCGTCTTTGTATCCTTATCGAGCATCTCCGGCAGTGCTCCCCTCATCGATCCCACTCCGAATCCACCAGCAACTGCCCATCCAATGTGACCAAGGGCGAACTCGAATCGACCTTAATTCATTCATTCCAAAGAATAAAAAAATTAAGATAACATACCCTTTCCGGAGACTCCTCCATCGGGCATAATGTATTGCGGTTGAGAAGCAGCGAACATCGAAGGGTCGATCTAGAATTAACCAGTAACTGAGCAGTTGAACATTTCAAAAGGACTGAAAATGACCCAAAATGTACAATTATTGAATATACAATGTAACGATAGCGAAACTAGCGTTTAAAAAATATAAATATCTTACTTGGAGATAGGGAGTCATCTGTCGATTGAGGGGTACTCCGGCATGCTTCAGCTGATCCAGAGCGAGTACGGGAGCGGGTGAATAATCGATAGTAGGAGGAGTAGCTTCGGCTTGCTGCTGCTGGAGAAAGTAACACTTGAACCCGCATGTTCATTTCACGTTCAACAACGGCATGCATTCCTCGTTCCTAACTGCACAGAAACAAAAATAAAGCTTACGGGATTTCCCCCAGCAAAGCTGGCATGGCCGGAAGGACGCAAATCATCGCCGTATAGTCTCAATTCGGGTGCGACATCAGAAGTGGATGGAGCCGAACCAGTATCGGTAGGAGCCGAAGATCCACCCCAACCGAACCACGAGGCCATTTCTTGAACAACAAATACACAATTACACAATGAAACAACGATAAAATCGATAAATGAAAAATATCAAATTTTCATCATTTCTGTGTAAATACAGTATGGCGGTGTGTGTTTTAGAACTGCCCATTTTACTAATCTATGGCTCAGGAACTAACCACGGACCTGGCTCTGATCTTTAGGTACTGCAGTTTCTTTTTGATTCATGGGATATTTGATTTTTGATGTTATTGAACAGTCGGACTCAGATAAAACACTTAGCTTTTTTTTTAGATTCAAGCCTTTATTGATACGATTACTCAAGATTCATAGATCTATCTATTCTTTTTTGTCTTCTTTCTTTTCGCCTTCTTCTTTCTTTTCCTCGTCCTTCTGAAACGATCAAAGGTCATGAATAAACACACATACTCATACAGTACCTTCTCTCCTTCCTTAGGAGCATCTTCTACTTTACTCTTTTCCTTCTCTTCTCCTTCCTTCTTTTCTCCTTCTTCCTTCTTTTCCTCTTCCTTCTTCTCCTTCTTTGATCCTTCCTCAGCCTTTAATCGATATCTCCCATTACCGTATCGATCCAATTTACCGTACCTCCTTCTTTGATCCTTCTTTCTTTTCCTTCTTCTCCTCATCCTTCTTTTCTTCCTTCTTATCATCTGACTTAGACTGAAGTATATCAATATCCGATACTGTTAAACAGAACTCTTTATACTTCCTTCTTTGATTCTTCCTTCTTCTCCTTCTTACTCTTCTTAGATCCTTCCTTTCCTCCCTTCTTTTCGTCATTTTTCTTTGCCTGAGCAGATCAATAAGTTCATTTTCCCCAACTACCGTATACCTCTTTCTTAGATCCATCCTTCTTCTCTTTCTTAGACCCTTCCTTCTTTTCCTTTTTACTCTTCTTTGATCCTTCTTTCTTATCCTTGTCACCACCAGGTCCGAATGTTTCTCCGTTGTCAAGATTTGCAAGAGTCTGCAATAGACCCCAATATCTACCGCATCTTCTCAATCATCGCTTCATCTACCGTACCTGATACTGTGGGTCAGCTGCGTCAGCCTTTTTCACTGCAGTAGGAGCCTTGAACCCTGTTTTTGCTGCAGGGCCGAAAGCGTCAGCATTATCCAGATTTGCGAGTGTCTGGAATACGGTAGTTTACGGATACAGTAATCAGATGGTATCGATTACTTGGTAGGCTGGGTCGGCTCCAGCTGCCTTCTTTCCTTCTTTAGGGGCTTCGAATTTCTTCTTTTTGTCTCCATCTCCGTCCTATAAATCGATACATTTGAGACTACAGTAACCCTTAGATACAGTACTTTCTTATCGTCTCCTTCCTTCTTCTCATCATCTTTCTTTTCATCTCCATCTTTCTTTTCCTCGTCTTTCTTTTCATCTCCGTCTTTCTTCTCTTCATCCTAAAGGGATCTTCATTATCGAGCGAATTGGTCCCTAATACAGTACTTTCTTTTCTTCATCCTTCTTCTCTTCATCTTTCTTCTCTTCGTTTTTCCTTTCTTCACCATCTTTCTTTTCTTCGTCTTTCTGTTCTTCACCATCCTTCTTCTCTTCTTTCTTCGATTCTACCTGTACAATCATCTGTTTCTATACCGTATCCCTTTGATTGAGTACCTTATTATTTTCGCTCTTCTTTTCCTCTCTCATTGCTGCCTCCCTTTTCCACTCCTCTCTCCTAGCTTCTCTCATTTTCTCCTCCTCCTTCCGCTGAAATGATAATCCATAAATCACATGTTCTATTCACTATCTCCGTTTCTTCCCGTACAACCTCCAATCAAGTCATTGCCTACAGTATCTCTCATTCTTTTTTCTCAACCTTCTCTAGTTTTCTCTGCTCATCACGTAATGTCTTCTTGTTCATAACATAGTCTGGTATCTCGATAGGTTCAGGCAATTCTGGTTTCTCCTCAACTTCTTCTGCCGCTGAACAACAAGTTATTACAGTAGAGTTCGACAGGTGGTCTTCCGTATCCTCACCTTTCTTTCTCCTGCACATTTTAGTTGATTGTAGTCGTCGAGTTGCAACACTTATAAATATGGAGCAGATATGAAGTTGTTGTCTAGAATACGGTAGGTTGTGGATACGGTAGCTGGATGGAATCATGATCATATCCATGAACAACCACAAATTCGAGAATGATTAAAACGGAGTTATCGCTTCAGAACTGACCAAGTAAAAGTATCTAGACCGCAGCTCAGACTAGGGAATAGATAAAATGAAAAGAGAAAAGGCAAGAAGAGACGAAATGAAGAAAACAAGGTATATCGAATGAATTGAATTTCTGTTGTATGCAAAAGCGAGGTCAATGAATTGACTGCTTCGGAACGTTGTCGGATCGAAGAAGAGACTCTGTTTATAATATTCTTTATACATATATCATGTAAACTATTAAAATTTGCAGGGAATAAGTTGATCAACATTGATAGTGGTTGTATCATGGAAGTAAGGGGGAGGGACGACATCAGGCCAATTCGTATTCTTCGGTAGAACGAAACAGCCTTCCATTATTCGATTCTTCTGCAATCAGTAAATTATCTTTGAGAATGTCTAATCACTTACCATGTTACATGTATGAGTGATAAGAAGGTACGGTTCGAGCTCTTTATCGATTTCTGGCTCCATCATTCCTTTGAGATAATACGCTGTCAGGAATTCTGCATTAATCTTCGAATCGATCTCTCTATCTGCATTGAACCATACATCTCGACCTGAATAATCATCCAGTCGTAGGTCAAACGATGTTGACTTACCTCTATTCTCCTCCATCAAAGTCACATTGTATAGGGTTTGAGATGCTCGGGGAATATGACACTTGATGACTACTCGCACTTCCATGTCTTTGAACTGTTTGACCTGTCGAACTACATCCTCACTTGAGGATACGGTAGCCAGAACGATCGATAATCCAATGAGGAACATAAAGGAAAAGTTGTGGAAGAAAGAAGAAAGAAGAAGAGGGGGGGGTGAATCACACTCTCCACTGATTGCACTTGCCAATTGAGAAAGAACACGCGTTTATCCCACAAACAACGCAATAAAAAGAGGAAAGACGAGATCGATAATATGAGGTATCTGATGGTGGATATTCTGAGGTTTATTAGAGTGGAAATGTAACAACAGGAAGAAACAGTATGTACAGGCAAGGGGAGGGCATCGATTGTGAACTATGAGAGAGTGAGCAATCGATAATTGGATACGACAACTTCCCATCTCGCATCTTCACGGAGCCGAAGTTGATTCAACCGGAAGATGTTTGGATGCACCTGCAAATATATGGGTCTTGGCATGGAAAATACTAAAAAGGTATTGAATCTGCTTCGGATTTTAGGGCAAGGAGCTATAGGCAAACATCCAAAGCACACTTATTTCTTATCAAATAGATGATTCTCACATAGTCAGCGAATCCATAAACGAGACGGTCTTCATTGAATCCCCTTGTGTACTGGAATGGCGCACTTCTTGCAATGGTGGCGAGTGAAGGAAGGAGCAATTGGGAGAGAGTGCACTCCAATTGCTTGTAGAGTCCGTCCTCACGCATTGAGTCACTGCAATTTATCGATAGTTTACCCATTTTTTATTGGAGATTTCAAAAAGATATAATGAAATAAATGGTACGGATCGCAGTGCATAAGCACTAGGGAGTGACTGGGTCGAGCAGCATACACTTTCTCGATATTGCATTGTGGAGTGCGGATAGGGGTGCATTCCTGAAGAAAGGTAGTTACTATGATGTTCCAAGTTGGTCTGTTTGAGGAATTGAAAATAATTGACTAACCTCATCAATGCATACAACTTGTTCACATGCCATCATGCTTTCGTACACTGAATATACCGTGCCGTTTTGAAGAAAAGCGTGCTGAAATGGACATTTTATTGAGATTTCAATGCCATCCTGAAGACTCTGTCTCTTCACGTTTTTGTTTATTTCTTCATGACAAGCTCTCAGAATCGGGAAACTAATTCTTCATTCTGTTTTTTTCTGAGACTCTCCTCATAACCAATTCCACGGAACGAATTTTATGTGTTTTGTAGATGGTAGTGAATGATCTTCCCCTCTTCTTCTCTTTACCTTCAATGAGTGCCTATCGGGCACATCTGCTCTCAATTTCTTTTCCTTTATTCCATCGAAGAGCTCGAATTCATCCGTCTGACGATATATCTTGAGAATGTACAATCGACCCTGCAATCGATTGAATAGATGACCTATCTACATTACTCTTCAATCGACATCTTATAGTACCTGATATGTTTCTACATCCATCACTTCTGCACCATTGATTGAATAGTTTCGAATCCCATCCCCGTCCCTTAGATAGCACATCGGACTCTCTGAATTCCTCGGAATTTATTGCATTTATTCGGAATCGTAGATTTTTCGATATAACCCACTATAGATACGAACATTATTCTTTTCCTATTATCTCAACTCATCTTCTTCTGGCCATAGCGAGGTCATAAATCAGAGAATCCATTATCTCCTCACCCATAATCTTGCAGCAGATCACATTCTCATCTACATGTTCACTGCATTTCCTCGATTGTGAATGAGAGAGGACAAAAGATTCATTTCCGATTGGAGAGAACGATTGAGTATAACGAGTACTCCAGAACGTATCGTGACTGAAAGAATAATCGTTATTATTGATATTCAAATTTGGGAAAGTTTCGAGGAAATGTTACTAATTAATTTCTTTACTCATGTGATAACCTATCTAGACATGGCGTGATCTAAGTTTTGAAACAATTCGTTGAACATCACGCGTTCAAACTGGTTCTTTAGACTTTTGAATTGTGATTCACTGATTGATAATCATGAACGATCATTTAATTATTAATGTCTATCATTAATCAATTAATCCGTAATGGTTAATTACTAATGATAAATTTTCGTCCAATTTTGTTGATGTCGACTAACGCAGTTTAGACATTAGTGAATGATTGAATAGAAGGAACGAGAACCTTTGTAGTTTCGAATTTATGAGACTAACTAGAGTTCAAGACAAAAAATTCTATACTAACATTTCCTGCGTTGTGATTCGTATCTCCTGAGTGGTTCGATTGACATGAATAGATGGATCCCCACTCTTTCTCAATTCGTATGATCGAGGAGGTTGGAAGAGAGGAAGTAGTGGAGGCGAAGTGGATAGAGGCCAGAACTGAAGAGAATCAACAATTTGCGAGTCACTCCATCCAAATTAGACATGACATGTGAAGAACCATCCTTCTTCCTCGTCTTTTCTAATGTTCCCGAATTGCAAAATTATTGTCATGTTCAGTCTAAACTAGTCCAAGATGTAAATACTTCCGGAGGAGCATAATAGAGAGTAAAATGAGGGAGTAGATAGATGGAAAACTGACAATAAGAGCTCCTCCGAAGATGGTAATTGATACGAGGAGGACGCACACCCATACTTTCATGTAGTGAGTGTTAAGAGGAGATTCCAACTGGGAAAAGAGAAGATTATCCAAGGTTATTCATCACCATTTTGCACTTCAGTCGTGAGAGCTTCAAAAATGGTGTTGGAACGGCCCGTGTCGCCTTCCCATCCCCTTCAATCTAGCGTCCACTTGAGACCACACTCGAAATCGGCCAAAATAGTGGTTATTCGCATCTCCGATTCTAATATCTCGCAAATCTCGCTGCTGAGAGGGTTTTTCATTTTGGAGAACCCGCGCAAAACACCCGATATTTCTGTTCTTCGAGAGACGAAAAATCTAAGAAGGAAATTGAATGAGGGCAGGACTCGGTTTTGAGTCTGCTGAAAACAATAGAAAAGAGAATATTCCCACGCGCGCAAAAGGCTATTAATGGATGTTCGAGTGAACGTGTTTTGAAGAAGCTTCTTTTTTTTACTTCTTCTTGTTCCTTATTACCTATTTCTGCAGACACATTACCTATGACATTAGTTCTGATTGTAGATAGGTGTGTTAAAGTGTAGATAGATAAATGAACGTACAACGCTCACGATGGATGGTCGATGGACGATTGATTCACGATGGGAAATCAGTGGTTGATCATCGCTATATTTTAGCTCTCCATCTAAAAGATTCTCTAATTTTTTTCTTTATTCAAAAACTAATAATTCTATCAAAATACTGAAAATGAGCTCACTTCCGCTGCCGATGACCAGCTTGCCTTCGTCTGAAAATAAATGCAATTTGTTTTTGTTTTTTAATTTAATTAATAAAATGATTATATCATTCGTTTCGTAGCATATATTCTATATAGTATTCTTCTCGAGATTTTCATTTCGAAAGGAGAAATTCCTACCACTGCTCAAGCAAGACAAAAGAGACAAATTAAATGTGAACTTACGATAAGTTCCTGCACTCGAACTTCCGTTCTCCGATGCTGAAAGGAAGGTATGAAGTCCAATCATGACTAGACTCGTCTAGTGTTCACTCTACGACTGAGAGAGAACGAGACAGAGGGAGAAGGGGGCGGAGTCTATTCTTTCTATCTCCCTTTCTAGAGAGAAAAGAGGGAACATTCGTGAACATGAGGTGACAAATGAATGGGATTAATAAGAATGAATAACCCATTTCGGAATTTCACTAACCGTACGTTTCCTTTTGATTGTCTTTTCCTGTGAAGTCGATTACCGATGGTTCGCCTACAAGTTATCTATTGTCCCCTGAGAAAATATTTCAAGTGATTTCGAATGAAAATGCTCACGATTATATGCTCCATCATATTTGGCTTCGCATCTTGCAACGAGTGGAGAGAGAGGAACACGAGCAGAGAGAAAGGGAGAGGGAAGCTCCTGAGTAAAAGAAGCATCACTTACCACGTAGAGAAGATCTCATTCCCCTCCTTGCACAATACAAAAACAGAAGGAGGATTGAAAGGGGTTCACTTGCACAGTAAGAAGAGGCTTACTTACTGGTTTGCTGTTATCTGAAGAGAAGCTGAATGTCACTGATTTCCGTGTATTTGGAGTGTCCGGAATGTTGGCGATGATTTTCTCAGCTTCAGAATCTTCCAATTCGAATGATGATTGGGTGTCGTCGTTTGAATGAAAGGACGAAGAACAGTCTGGAAATGAGGCAAAGATTAGTGCTCAAAGCCCGAAAATAGAATAGTGCATTCCAAAATCCCTCTAGGTCAGATTTGTATTCCCACGTTTCCCCTCTTTGTAGTCAATGTGGCAGTCTAGTGCAAAAATTAAAACTTTTTATTGTATTATTACTTTCTACCATTAAAAAAATCTGGAAATTCATTCACGTTCTTTGACGAGTGCTGTTTTGAGAGCTGATAATACAATTCAGCCCCTCCATTATCATAACGATGCTCCACCATGACGGAAGGGTGAGCTTACTCAGGCTCTACTATGTCTTTCTGTCGAGGGAACATGTTTTGTGAGTGAGGTCTTGTTAGAATCGAAAGAGTTCTTTCATTCTACAACCTCTCTCTCTGATTGTGAGAAAGTGCACTGTGTGTTGAACTGACCAGTCTGCACTGTTCCCGCATCACTCATCGAATTGTCGCTACGATCGCCCATTCCTACTGCAGCTCAATGATTTATTTTTCTTTGCTGCCAGACATAACGATATATCACGTGGAATGAAGAGAGCGCATAGACATGTGAGGAACGGATGCGAAAAGCAGAAATAATTAAGCAGGGAATAGGGAAGTGACAGCAGCGAATATTATATGAAGGAACATGGAAGAAATAGATGGTCACAGAACAGAGGAATGAAGAACAAATCTGACAGAGGGATACCTTTCTTGACTAAGAAATGGTCAAACCGTGTGCATTTTAGACACACTCTCCATATCTAGTCTACTATAAAATTGGTTTGCTCCATCTGAAACCACTTCATATTTGTCCAGGATAACCAAAAATGCAACGTCCAATAGATGGACGGGCCAATAGGGATGACTAAAGCGTGAAGTGAAGTAATCGATGGGGGGAGGGAGATGATAGCCTCCTTCCTTGACCCGACTGACTGATATTGATAGTCGCTCTTCCTTTGTTTACCCCACAATCGAAATGATTACGCATGCAAAGAATGTAACTGATACTTACAGGTAAATACAGAAAATAAGATAAAAGTAAAGTGGACGACGACGTAAGAATAGAGAGTGGGAGAGTGTAACCTCATGATTGCGCCCTTCTCTTCTCTCTTATCAGTATCTACTTTTATGTTCGAGTGAAATCACGAGAATCATCGAAGAAGGAGATCAAATCCCATTTCAAAGAAGGTTTCGCGCGCTTCGAATATCTATCACAAACGAGAAAAAATCGAGTGATCGACTTTACCATTTATATACGATTCGCAACAGTGTTAATTGCCTTGATAGATAAGCGTCAGTCTTACAAATCCGTACAAAAAGGGTAATAAAAGGAGAGAACGAAGGAGAGAAATCATCAAAGCATAAGTTCAATGTCCAGATCACTGATGACTATGAAATGAAAAGGTGTTGCGAGAAATTACAACGTCACGTCGCAAACCAAATTGGGTAATTAAACGTCTATCAATGGCCGAGGGACGAGAGAGCAGCGGCTAAAAGAGAAGTAGAATCCCTTGAGAGGGTAATGCTTGGATGCTTGGGTGTGAGCGATCAAGTAGAAAAGAGTGAGAGAAGGCATGAATGACAATTCAACACTGGTAGATATGTGACGCACCGATATAAAGGTTTGGAAGATCGGTAATTCGGAATGAAACAATATAATACGAAATAAAGTACATCGTCAATTACGTCGTTGCCCATGTGTAGTTTACCCGCGCGTCACCCTTCTCACTATTTGATTGCTCGCGCTTCTTGGATGATAAGGAGAGACTCTAAGTGTCATACTTCACCCTCTATTATCGATCCCCTATCCTCTCTAATCCCCTTGATGTCCTATTCACCCCTCTCCCCACCTCATTCCAATCGAATTCTGTCGTGTCTCTGTAGTGGAAAGACGAAGAAAGTTCTCTTCTATCTGGCATTGAAACTTATTATCGTCGGAGTGAGTACACGTCATAAACACTGTACGAATTATTCCTTTTCAGCTCATTTTTGGACATGGTTCAGGGACAGCCAAGGTATTTCTTCCGTTGCCTTTCAGTTGAGACTCTTCTCCTTCAGAAACCAATCAAATACGTAACTGTCGAAGGAAGAACGAAAGTATTTGAGGCTACTGCTAATGAGGTTGCGAAAGATATGAAACAAATAGAAATATCGTCATTTAGACATGTCTTCTGCCCAACTCTGAACTGTTTCACATTCAAACTCTCGATCTTCCCAAATGTTCATCCTCCTTCGAAGATTGGTTATGGGTCACAGTGAATGGAGATGTTCTGCCAAGAGAGGGAAGGTCAGTCACTCCTACAATATAGCTCTTCTCTCTTTGATTGTCGGGTGTGATTAGTGTTCGTTCCGCCTCTTCTTTTTCGAATGAGTCAAATATAGACATCATAATTCAATTGGATCAAATTGGTTCTAGGGAGGCAGCATACTGCAAGAAACGGCGGAATCGTGATGAGGACTGGACGAAACTCAAGTTTGGAGAGCGAATTAGTGATGTGGGTGTCATTCTTAACATTTTTCATTGAAATGTTTGTAGATCATGGAAGTGAAATGTTCCGATGGAGGGGAGAAATGGTTTGTTTGCCTCCTTCTTTCTCGTGAGGGCAAGATAATGATTGTAGGCAGAACTTCATTTGGAAGTTGACCCCGAAAGAGGGTGTGAAGGGGGAATTGAGGGAAGACAAGAGAGGGAATTTGTTGATATTTGAACTCTCGTCGATTGGAAAAGCAGAGTTAAGACAGCGATTCCGAACGACTATTGCATGGTTGAAGAATCACAGGACTTTTAATGAATTGAAGAGTTTGGTCTGATTAGTTATATAATCTTTGATCTCTGGCATTGTAGACGTTAATGCTGCAAGCGATAACTATTACGCCGATGGAATGTTCTCAACAAATGTTTCTTCAAGGTTAGTAATCTCATGTGAAATATAAATTCGAATGTGTTTCAGTGCATTCTCAAAGAAGTCCCACGTCACTCTCATTATTGATCGAGAAAGTTAGTCCGAATGAAACTTTATAAAAAGAGATGTTCGATTCAGATCGTCGTAATCTCTCACAGTTCGCTCATCATTACGGATATTTTCGATATCCAGTCAGTTATCAATAGTCTCGTTCTCATTCATCTTCCCTTCATTCAGGAAGAGTCAAAATGCATCCAATCCGATGGTCAACATGTCAAAACTCTCGCTGTTCTCACTGATTTTCTCTCTTCATATCGAGATTCTCCTCACTTTGCCTCTATTCATCTCTCAATAACCAAGAGCAGCGATACCGTTGAGGTCATACCCATTTTTTTCTCCATTTGCCATCTATCTAATTTTGCCCTTTTCAGATTGACTTCGCACTCGCTTTGTGGTTCGATCACAACAAGCATCTTCTTGATATGACCACCATTGTGATCACTGCAGGTTATATTTTCTTCACTGATAATCCACCAATTCACTCTTTCCAGCCGCCAGTCCCCTCCTATCCTCCTCTACCACACACAAGGATCTCCTAGACGCCCGTCTCCCCTTTCTCTCCATTTCTCCCCCTGACAAAATGGAGAAGTCACAAGTCCGTCCACTTTGTTTGCTTTGCTTACTCGAGATGTCGTGTTGATGAGCTCACATCACAGAACCAGCGAGACTCACAACTAACAAACATCTTATCATTTTTTTCAGAGCACTCGAAATGGGACGGCTGCACTCATTCCTTCCTCGAAGTTGTTCACTACTGATCTATTGGGAACGAATTATCGATCGACGAATTGTGCTGAGGCAGGCATAGGAGAGAAGCATTGCATGTGTGTGGAGAGAAGAGGAGCTCTGACGAATCCCACCGACATCCAGGTTGGTCCTTTTAAGCCCATGGATGAACTTATCCATCGCTTGCATTCCCCCTCCTTATATTCAACCATTTCTACCGGTGTTATTAGAAATGTTAGAACAATTCTGCTCTTGCAAACCGCTATGTGAAAGTTACAGGATGTAGTCGACATCACAGACTCAATAGTCACTTGGATCAATGAGAAAACGTTGAAATATCGATTCTTGTGTATGACTCTGGCCGTGGATGAAGTTATCGAAGCAACTAAGTTTGCCTCATTTGAAATCCGAGTTAGAAAAAGCAATTTCAGAATATCGCTAAGCCCCGAGGCACTTCGTCTTCCTATCCATGGGAAGAGCGAGCGATTCTTCATCGAAGAAGCATTCACAGAGTACAAGATACGGTTCACAACCAAACCGGGGAGGTAAGATCACCGTTATTTTCAGGTTTTCGATTATTTTTCTTCAGAAAGCTCTTCGAGGCCACAGTTGTCTATTTTTCTACTGAACGAACGGTGGAAATCGATGAGAATAGTCTCCGATTGATATCAGAAGAAGAAGAGGGAGATTGCAATCGAACATTTCCTTCCGTAGTTCAATTCTGCTCTTGTAAACCTCGAGGACTCGCGTTTATGTCTCGCTTGTTTTTTCTCGGGTGATCTGTAATAAATTTCCATTCTGAACGTCAGTTCATAATACTTACATCTCATAACTTCAACGCGAGATAGCCACTAAATGTACATATTCACAATGAGAGTGATTGAATCCGGGGGCACTTACTAACCTTACTTCCTCCTCCTTCGTTGAAGCACCCAAATGAGTAGAATCCATCGTAGTTTATGCCTTGCTCCTCCTTCTCTTCCATTTATTCTTTCATATCCCGCATAGCAAACATTGTCGCTGCTCTCTGATCAATTCCCATGGTATCAACGGGTTCCATACGGGTCGGCGTAGCAAGAACCATTCCCGAGGTTAGTTTATCATTCACTGATAATAAGTGATAAGAGCAATCTAACAGGCCAATGATCATTGCTCGAGATGGCCAGTGTTCTACCCAACAAGGACATGCCCCTACCCAGGGATGTGCACTGAAGTAAGAAATCAAAATTTAAAACTTAAAAAAAATATTTTGAGGCGATTGGCTACATCGCTCAAGCCGCTAGCCTCACAATCGAGCCTGTTCCATTCGAAATTCCGAGCCGTCGAGACTTCGCTTATGGAGAATACAAAGTCAGCCAGTTTGATAAAGGAGAGGTTATAGGTCTCTGCACGAAATCGGAAGAAGAAGATATATAGATATTTGAGAATGGATCATGGTCTGGAGCATTGGGATATTTGGATGATGGATTATTCGACGTCGCTTGTCTCTTCTATCAGAGAAATGATGAACGAGACAGGGATTTCCACTTCACTTCCTCCTTCCAACGGGTTATAGCAATTGTTGTTCTTCTCTTTGTAGGATCGCCGTAAGTTTATGAAATGAAGGCTCGCTTCAGACCCAATTCGTGATGTTCTCTCGATTGAAAACAGAGCCGATGCCTCCCACACTCGGCTCGCCGTACGAAGTTTTCACGAAATATGTGAGGGAGAAATTAAATACTCAACTTTGAAGTACAATTTCAGGTTTGGATCGCAGCTCTTGCAACGATTATCGCACAAAGTATTGCTCTTTTCATCATCAGTAGATATTCTGTGGATTCGGACAATCGAAGTTTGCACTGGGTATCTTCAAGTGATTCGACGTTTCTATCACACAAGACTCTTCAGCACTTCTGGATCACTCTTCGAATTCAATTGTCACAGAGCACCTATACAGAGGCGTTTCAATTCGATTGGAAGAGTTTGTTCTTTATTTAATGTTTCACAAAGAATACTTGTTCAGAGAATCTCCTATGCTGGTTGTTCTCCATGCTTCTCGTTGTTATTCTGGCACAACTCTTTGCTGGAAACACCATTGCTTCTATTATGAGGGTAATTAATTAATCATTAATTACTCGAATTAAATTTAAATGATTGAGCATCGTCGATGGGAGACATTCACAACGATTGAAGAGGCTGCCCAATTGATTGAGAATGGAGAGCTCACTTTTGTTATCACTGCGGATGGAACGTTAGTTTCTCTAGAATTTCGATCTAATTCAATACACTAAATATTCAGATTCTATCGTCAATTGTTCACATCTGATCATCCTTCTTTTGCCCGTCTGAGAAAGGCATTCGAGAAGGGAAGAACACGAAACGTATGCGATTTTGTAGTTAGAAATTTCTGAAATAATCGATGATTTTGAGGTCACAGCTCGTTCGAACGAAGAAGCAGTGAGGTTTCTTGAAGAACCGGGATTTGTCTTCGGGACGCATTCCGAATCGAGTTCATTCCAATTCTTCAGAGATGTCTGCGATATTTTCTTCGTTTACGAGGGTGAGTTGTATCTAGATTTTTCGCAGAAATCATGAAGAAATCCAGGTTTTCCCACGCAAGAAACGCATTTCATCACTCGGAAGGACTGGCCATTCAATCACAGTATCGACTCGGCTATCGTGCAGAGCGACACATTTCTAAATCAGTGAGTTTTTTTCATTATTATATTTCGAACTTACCTGAATCTCAATCAAAGATCTCGTTTAGTAACTTCGAGAAGTACATAATGGAAGGAGGTCGTCCATTCTCGAATGGAGGAAGGAAGAATACTGAACAGGAGAGAATAATCGCTGGAGGACAGGCTCTCGGTACGTTTTTTTCATCACATGTTTAATCATATTTTCTGAGTGATTGATTCATTAATTCTCAGACTTCCCCTCCACTGCTGGTGTCTTCATCGTTGTTATCATTGGAGGAACTGCATCGACATTCTCGTTTCTCATAGAGATTGCATTCTACCGATACCAAAGCTCTCGTTCTGAAGGATAAATCACATTGCTTCCCACTCACTCACGTTATGCCAAATGTGGTGGTACTTCATCGATAATGTTGTCAGAAAATATCTAGTGAACGTGGAAAGGAAGAGTTTGAGTTGACACTTTTCGCTGAATGCACATCACATGAGAGCTTCAGTGGCATACTACTCGCTTCTCTACTCTATAGAGAGTTAATAGTTTTGAGAGAGTGAACATGATGAATAGAGTAGGGAAGTGAGAATGGTTTCTCCTCCTTTCCCGTTCAATACTCGGTCAGAGAAGAGAGATTGAATGCGGAGATGTTTTTGTTCGCGAACTCTATTGTTGCACACAGTAGCTTCCAACTGAACGTAGAATTGTTCGTACATAAGGTGAGAAACCTTTCCTCTTCAACATTCGAACGATGAACTTGCCTCTTCTCTCCATTCTCTTCGTTCTTCTTCTTTCCTTCTCAGTCCAAGGACAAGGAATGATCAGTGGGAAGAGATCTGTTCGTGCTGTAACACCATCAAATCCAATTCAAAAATTGCTGAATGACGTAAGTGGTATCTTCTTTTCTTATGTTATCGTACATCACCCACATTACCGAACAAACGAACTTTTTTTTTACTTTTCGCGAATTCGCTTTAACAATTCCTAATTTTTGTTTCATATTTTTGTCCATCCCGATAAGTGGACGAATACAAAAATTGGCCGGTGAAATATTGTTTTAAACGAGTGAAAAATTGGAGCGGCAAGAGCGAAAAGTGGGGCAGCAGGCTCCAAGTAAAGCCTAAACGCCGGCTCGGGAATAATCACACTTCCGTAACCACTTTTCGCTCTCGCGGCTCGTAATTTTCAACCATTTAAAACAATATTTCACCGGCCAATTTTTGTATTCGTCCACTTATCGGGGTGGACAAAAATATGAAACAAAAATTAGGAATTGTAATAGCGAATTCGCGATAAGTAAAAAAGGTACTTTAAGTTAAAAAAAGTACATTTGTTCGGTAATGTGGGTGATGTACGATAGATAATTTTATGATCTCAGTCATTTATAGATATTCAACCCGAAAAGAAGTACAACGAAGAGACCTTCGACTAAGAAACCATCCAAGGGATGAACTCTTCTCTTCACTCTTCAATTCATCTTCATTATTCAATTGTTATCTGTGTTGAAATAAATCTTGCAACGTAGCTCCTCTCTCATTTGAAAATTATTTATTATACATTTTACACATAATGGAAGCGGGGAGAAAAACTGATGGATAGGCGACAATTGCGAGAAATTTGGGTGAAAAACTGAGAAGAAGTGAGAAGAATCTTTGAACTTGCGAGTGATCGCAATAAATAATGAAAAGAAACATGAGAATAACGAAAGGGAGTGAATGACTCTAGAGAGAAATCGTAATACTTGAGGAGGGCTAGAAAAAAAGAGCTTGGAATTCGAATGAGAGAGGTCCAGGCAATTGTATTCGGATCGATAGAGAAAGCTGTGAGGGTACGGTAGATCAAGGGAATAATATATTGATTACTTCTTTCTACTTTTTGAAAACTGTCTGTGGAATACAACAACGAATGACTAGTTCACAATGAAAAATCGATAAACGGATCGGGTGGAAAAGAGACGCCGGTTACGGTAGGTACGGTAGATCAAGAAAAACAACCGAGTAGGATACGATAGGAGAAGCAACGGTATACGGTAGGAAGCAGGGAAGAGGGAAATGAATGACGAGTATACGGTAGGGAGAAGCACCAATTATCGATTGGAAGCACACAAGGGAATATAGAGTTAGGTCACCGTCAATATTGAGGATTCTGAGAGAAACAGTCAGAGAATATTATGAAAAAACAAAATGGGAGTAGCACCATAAATTCGGCATTTAGCATCATCAGAGCAGGAAATGTGTGTAGAAGAAAGGAGAGAAACACTGATAGATAAATTGAGAAACGTTTAGCAAAATGTGTCTAACGGAGTGAGGATAACTCCGGATCAATGAAGAGTGAGACTCTATGACTCCGTCTTCAGATCGACATTATTATTGGCCATTGTGGAGAGAGCGGAGAGAGAATGTTCCTTCATATGATCACCGAGGTCGACCATTGATGAGAACGACTGCAACAATAAATATTATTTTTTAAATTTTTCATTGGCCTCTTCCACGCCGATGCCAATTCTTCAATGGATTTCAGCACAACTGCACCATAGTTCGAGGCTCAGGATTTTAATGAGTACTGCAACTTCAACGTACCTTCTGACAGATGATGCAATTTGGTTTGAGTGATTCGAGATTGGAGCTCATCAATTGCATCAACATCTGCATGGGAAGAGCAGGCTGAGGAAGGAGATCTGCAAAAAGGAAGAGGATTACGTCATCACGTCGTAATCATTGATCCAGAAGGCCATGACGTCACATGTAGATACGATACTGACTTCCACTCATTGCTTGGATCTGTGCAGAGATATGAGGAGGAATGTGCAGTCCGGATGGAGAGGAAAGAGGAAGACCATTGGGGGAACTGAAAGGGAGGAGATTCGACTACAGTACATATTCCTACAGTATCCATATCTTCTTTATTCTACCGTACCCCATCTCGAGTGCGGGGTCGAATATTCTCCTTCCCCGTCGTGATGGCGTGTGCATCGTCATGTGTGTGCTCATGTGCACCTGCAAGGATTACGGTAGCCGATGATTCACTAGCGGGAGATTCAAATCAGCTTCAATCTAGCGTACCTTCAGATTTCCGCGAGTGGTGAATGCCCGTGCGCACACTTCGCACTTGAACGGCTTGTCGCCTGAATAATATTGGGTGTAAGAGATTCTGCGATTTGGTAAACGTCGCCTTCGGAACACCACACTCACCAGTGTGCGTTCGCATGTGGATCTGGAGCGCGGACGACGATGAAAAGTGCTTGTAGCAAACGGCGCACTGATGCTTGCTGCAAGGGATACTGTACTCTAAGTACACCATACCCGGTCAATACCACCGTACTCCTAATAACCAACCTGAGAGGAGGCATGGGCCGAGGTGGAGGAGGCTCAGTCTCTGCCCACATCTTCTTCATTGCGTCCAATGGATTCTCCGATCGTTTCTGCAATATCAATCGATAAGACTACCGTACTCTTCAATCTACCGTACCTCTCCATCAGTCATCGCTTCAGCCGGTCGGACCAATTCATCCTTGATGGATACGGTAGCAGTCGCGATGGGACCCGTGGATGAGGATGAGGAAGGGATCTGACCCATTCGATGCTCTTCCGTATCAGACACATGAGAGATCGAACTACCGTCCGTCCTGCAGAGAAGGGATACGGTAATCACCAATCAATAATCAATCGATAACTGACTGGTCATGGACTCCTGATGATCCATCGGAACTTGCTCCTGGGGAGATTGAATTCACGCCAGGACCCGTCTCTTGCTGGGCCTTGAGCAGACTCTCGATCGTTACGGTAGGTTGTCTGCATCGATCGATTGACTACAGTATTCCAATGGATACAGTACCTCTCGATAATGGATGGTTCATCTTCAGTCTTGATAGGGAAAGGAAGATCTCTGGGAGGGGACGACTCTTCCATTTCAGTGATCATTTCTTCTTTCGTATCCAATCCATCTCTCATTCCTCCGACTGCCTTCTGTTGGGCAGCAAGTAGTTGCTGCATGAATGAATGCAACTGAAAATTGAAGGAAGGGTTAGAGATCAAAGATCAAAGATGAGACGAACCTGACTGTTGTGCATGACTCCTCCCGGGCCGACTGCAGAAGGATTGGGCGAATTGAGGAAGGGAAGGAAGGGGAAGGGAGGAAGAGAGGAGAGAGGGGAAGGGGCAGAGGGAGAGGAGGAAGGAAGGGTGGAGGTGGGAAAGGGAGGAAGGGATGATGAAGAAGGAGTGGGAGGAATCAATCGTTGAGTGTGATCAGCGATATGAGATTGCAGTTGAGGAACCGTCACGAATCTGAATAGGATGGTCTTTGATCTTAGATCTTTGATCTGTGCTTACCTCTTCTGACAAATGGGACATTGTTGTTGTGGTATTCCTGTATTTCCCATGATAGGTCCTCCTCCCATGTGCCCTCCTCCTCCTCCCATTCCAGGTGGTCGAAATGGATGTTTCGATCGATGAACTCCCATGTGTGTCTTCAGATTTCCCTTCGTCGTGAACGCTCGTTGACAGATCTTACACTTGAACGGACGCTCACCTGCAAATGGATGTGGTGTGATCAGTAGGAAACGTAGCCTATTCAATTTTCGACAGAGAAGTTATTAGTAATCGTCGTACCGGTGTGTGTGCGGTAGTGCATTTGTAGGGCGGACTTGCAAGAGAGAACTCGTCGACAGAGGATACACTGATTCGGATCCGTTGTGGGAATGGGATTATCGCCCACGAGAGCACGCACTTTCTCCGCTTCGTCCGTATTCGAGATCTGCAGAATAGGAAGATTACGGTAGTTCGATGGGTCAGAAGGACAGTTCGATGGGTCATTGTCCTTACCTCCATTAGACTCTCCCAGTCATCCTCATTCTGCAGTATGCTATCCACGGGAATTCGACCATTCGGAGTCATCATCATCTCTGGAGGAGGACGAGACATGACTGCAATGGGGGTACGGTAAGATACGGTAAGATACGGTAGGAGTACGGTAGGTCAGATAATAAACTCACATTGAGATGATTGATGGTGCATCTGTCCAAAGGGATGAGGAGTGAGATGATGAGGAGGAAGAGATCCACCCGATAGATCCATTGGGGTAGAGGAGGAGTCTGTAGGAGGGAGGAGGTGGTTACGATAGATATCGATCGAGAGGGGGATCGATCGATAGACTCCTCTCACTCGACCACTCTGCACCATGGATGGATGGGGAGAATAAACAGAAACAATACGAAACAATTATTTGTTGTCGTGTTATTGGCAATTCGCTGCGGATTCTTATTTTCTACAGTGGAAATGCAAAATGAGTATCTGACGGAATAAGGTGCAATTTGGATATTTCCACTGCAATCATCAAAATGACGTACCATTCTTCTGGAATAGTGCAGAAAGAAGAGTCATTCCTTTTGGTTCTTCAGTTGCTTCCCTTGAAGAAAGTGATTCATCCTTCCCATCCTCGAAATCCATTCCTTCATCTACAATTTATCGATTATCTCTCTGATCTTCCTTCCATTCTCTAACCTCCATCAACAATTGTGAAGTCATTTCTAATCGTCGTAGGGACTGATCTTCTCTCCTCTTCATCATCTACCGTACTCCTCTCTCCACCAACTGAAGAGGGACGGGGCGAAGGAATCTCAGCTACACATTCATGGCAGGAGTACTGTAATCATCGAATACGGTAATTGACATGTATCGATCTTTCGTCCATCCCATTCATTTCTCTTCACTCGATCGAACATGATACTTACACACATACACTCACTAATAAAAGGGGGCGCAATCGTTTATGAGGCTCATTTCGCAGTGAAGTCGTTAAGGGGAAAGGAGGAGAAAGAAGGGGAAGAATTCGCAACAACCGAAGATAATGATCTACCCTATGGACGATTCTCTGCACGTCCGCTAATAATGCAGTGAATTGAATAGTCTTGGGCAGAGATCAAAGATCAACTCACTTGATCCCTTGAGTAGGTTCCTGAGCACTTCTCACATTCGAATAAGGCTTCATCTGGATGGACATCCTGAATGTGCCAACAGAGGGAACCAAGCGAGGAGAAAGACTGAAAGATCAAAGATCAAATTACAGACTCTCGCTTCAAACTGCATTCACCAGAGATCAAAGATCACTCGTACCTTTCCGCAAGCATCCGCAGAGCAGTTGAAGACTGCATTCGGGGGTGCTCCTGAATCGGCCCTTGATTCAGTTAGAGGAGGGGAGGTGGAGGTGGCGGGAGTGGAAGGGAGAAGGGATGAAAGGGGAGGAAGGAGAGAATCATCTCCAGAAGGAAGAGGAGGAAGGATTGAGGACGGATGGAGGGATGTAAGCATCTGATGCAGCAACTGCAAAGAGGAATCGATAGTTGATGGATACTGTAGGAGTGACTACCGTAGTCTCTCTAATACCGTACCTGCGCAGTGCTTCCTCGCTCGAAAAGCATCGACTGCATCGATTTCGTGTCCAGTGGCGATGAGGGTACTGTAATCGACGGTTATCGATTGATAATTTCTCATTTGGTCGTAGAAATCGATAATAGAGAGTAATGTTACCGTACCTTGACACCTCTTGGTACTCAAATCCATGGGAGGAGGAGAGGAGGGAGACGTATGAGCGAGAAACAGCGAGAGTGGATCTGTCACTCCTGCAATTTTAATAATTAGTTATGATGTGATTACGGTATTCAGTTATCGATCGATGATTGAGTCGACAGTTACATCATTCGAATGATTGAGTCATCCCCATTTGATTGACTTGCGGTAGTTAGAGCCAGTCACTGATTCATTCCTTTATTCCCGTGAGTGAATGAAGTCTCTCTCTATTGAGAGATCACACTCTTGAGTTAATTCCCAATCGCAATCAATCCATCTCCTTTATTTGTCAACTGATGAAAGGAGTAGAGAGAGGAGGGGGGGAGGGGAGGAGAGATGAAGGGAGGTGGGAGGAGGGGAGGGGAGGAGGAGAGACCATTCCCATATCAGTCCATCATAAATTGAAGTGAGAGGAGAGGGTCGATCAAATATTTGTCCAATCAAAAGCGACTAAACGATAATCTCACGCCCCTACAGTACTCCTGATAGTGCGGGAAAGGGTGTGTTGCGAATGGTCGACTTTTTGCAATCGTCGATCCCTCGTTACACCACACTTTTTGCTCGATTCAACTGGGGGGTAGGAAGATGGAAGGAGAGAGAGAGGAATCACATTCACATCTGGGATAATCACGGACCTTCTTCTTCACTCTCTCTCTTCATCTACCGTAGTCTCTTCATTCTCCCTCTATCCTCTCTCTCTTCATTCTTCATTCTCTCTCTCCTTATTTTATGTGATTCGAACCAGTTGTGTGTCCCTCACTCTCTCCCTCATAATTTGCGATTTCTTCGCAACAAATATCGTCTTTCGGAAGGGGAGAGAGAGGGGAGGAGAGGGGAAGGGAGAGAGAGGGAGAGAGTGAGAGGAATGAGGAGAGGGGAAGGGGCACTTCAAAGTTATGAGACTCCCATCCGACCCCCAGGTGAATCGGATGGTGAGAATCGATAGGGAGGAGAGAGTATGTGAAATGGAGAGAGTGCAGAGACAAGATGAGGTTAGAGAGAATGATAGAGTGTGCGGAAAGAGGAGAGTGAGACGGTGCAGATGTGCACTTTGTAATTTGCCTGTCCTCTGGCAAATTGGTATAATCACTAGTCATGAGGTCCCTTCTTCCTTTCATTCTTCCTCTGCTTTCATCTCGAAATTGAATCGAGAGAAGGAAAGGGAAGCTATCAAAATTTAATGTTCCGTTTCGAATCTCTTTCGTCTTTTCATCGGGAAGATACATTTCTTAGTAGATTACGGTAGATAATGGAGAGTGGAAGAGAGAGAAGGATTCTAAGTAGATTGGAGTGAATTGAATGTATCTCTCTAGAGACGATCAATTCTGTTTTGATTGAGACAAAGTGAATGGATTCTCTTTCCCATGAGATTGAGTAATGATTCTCTCTCTCTCTACCGTAGTCATATGGGGAGATATTATTGAATCTCCTTCCCTCCTCTCTTTCCTCTCTATCTAACTCGATTTAGTGAGACATAGGCCTCAATTCCCTCGTACGAGAGATTTGCTGCCTTCTATCTCTACGATAATTAGCGGAAGTCCGTAATCGGAGAAGCATCGGAATATTATATTCCCCCTGTCCATCAAGATGAGAGGAGGAGGAAAGCTCTTCCTATTTCAGACGAAAAGATGGGACCGACACAATTTGAGAGGATAATGGGAAGAAGAAGAAGAAGAGAGAGGGAGAGTGTATGAATTCCCAGTGCGCAATCTGATATGCTCACCCTTTCCCGTCCCTTATCCCACCACGACTACGGTAGTCACCCATCGATCGATAACTGATGATGAATCGTCCTTTCCCTGCACATTATCCCCCCCTCGTCACTCCAAAAAGAGTATCGAATCACTCAAGCGACAGCTAATTCAATATAACGGGAGAAATAAGTAGAGAAGAAGAGGAGGAATCGTAGAGATTGTGATCATTGATTGATATAAAAAGTGACTTCCCCTTCTTATTCCTACCATAATCCCCCTCGACTCTTTCTCACTTTTTATGCATAGACTCATACGCGTGCGCGTCACTTGACTCCGCCCACAAAATATGCGAGAGAAGAGAAGGACTCGGATACGGTAATAGATCTTCCTGGTTCGTGAACAATTTTCAGCGCAACTTTTCCTCCGTTCTCTCTATCTGTGGACTCTCTTGATTCACCATACTCTCTAATGGAGAAGGAGATATCTAGATAGTGGAAGGGAAGGAGAGAAGGGAGCAATGGAGAGTGTCATCGGATTGCATCGAATAAGTAATAGTCCCTTCTTCTCCCCTCTGAATTCACTTCTTATCTCACTCTCTCATTCAAATTAATGGATAGACACAGAGAGAGAGATAGTTTCAAGGGGGAGGAGAAGTAAGGAAGGGAGGAGAAAGAGATCAGATAAGAAGGCTTATGATATGCCGACCCCCTCAAGGTTATTGAAGAGAGAGAGAGAGAGAGGAGAAAGGATCATTTCACTCTCGGAGAAGGAAGAAGTTGCGAGATTGATAGGAATAGAGATTAGCCCTTTTACGCAATCGAGCTTATCAATGCAATGACCCTTTAGGGGTAGAGAGAGAGAGAGAGAGAGAGAGAGGGAGAGGGGGAATAATCCCTTAGAGTGGAAACAAATAAACTCGATTCGTCATTCACAGTGATGATTGATTAGGAAAGAGAGAGAATTGAGCAGTAATTCGAGAGAGAGAAAAAAGGGGCGAAAAGGCTACATCAGTTTAGTGCAAAAACATGGCAAAAATAGGATGAAGCGCGAACCCCCTGAGGGTACTGTAGAAAGTAATCGATACTTACCCTTGAGATCCTCTCCATCTTCATTCAGTCGTTGAGGTTTGGATTGCTTACGACGAGACGACAGTGATGTCATCTGGAGAGATCAAAGATCACAAGGAGGAGGAGGGAGGAGGGAGGGGGAAGGAGGGGGAGGGAGGTGGTCAAGAGTGCGACATTTGAAGGAGAATAGTGAACGGACGGATGAGCAAATGCGAATTATGAGAATGAAAGAGAGGGACGAAAAACGGACGGAGAAAACTGTGCACTTATGGGAGAGAGAGAGAGAGGGAGAGGAGAAGTAATCATCTTCGAGATAGATAGTAAATGAATGAAATGATCAAGTGGGACGAATTGTTGCGAGATGAGAGAAGAAGAAGAAAGGAAAGAGGAATGAGAGTGATATGACCTAGTGAGAGATTAAGCGGCAGATGATTATTGAGGAAAAGAGAGGGGAATTGTCTGATCAGTTGATCTATCAATTAATAATATTAAACATCATAACAAGTCCCTCTTATGAAATGATGTTCTCTTTCTCTAGAGTGAAAGGGGCAAAGCTTCTCTAAGGTGTGAATATGAAGCGAGAGAGGGAAGACGAATGACAAAAGACAAACGGTAAGATGAGAAGACCATTCAGCTTCTCACCTCCCCTCCTCCTCCCTCTCCCCCTCTCCTCCCCTCCCTCCACCTCTCCTACCTGTAGTGGAGGAGAGTCTGAGATGCGCAAACTAATACGTCGCTTCGCCATCCTTTCATTTACCTCCATCCACCACTCTCTCGTGTCTAAATGACCCCTCAGGCGGAGGTTTGATCTGTACTCTGACCTACCGATCCCCCTACCGTACCTACACCTACCGTATCCAGGAGGTCCGATCGGTCATTACTTGCACAGAGGAGTGAAAGAAGTAAAGCGGGGTGAGAATGAACTCGAAAGGAGAGAGAGGGAAGGAAGGGGGACAGAGTAAGAGTAAGTCGCAAAAGGAGCGATAATAATCGATGAAGAAGTACTGATTTATGAGAGAAGTTTGAGTTGGAGAAAGAAAGGTTGGAGATGAGAAAAGAGTAAAATGATGGGGAAGGATCTAACCTAATCGAGAGATTGAGAAACACAACTTTTTATGAGTAGAAGAGATGAGCAAGTAATGATAGGAGGAGAGAGGGAGGGGGGAGGTGGTGGAGGGTAGAGGGGAGGTGAGAAAGGGGGTAAGATGGGGTTACTCATATCATGCTCAACCCATCTATACTCTCACCCTAAAGGGCACTACCGAATTATCTATCTAGCCTAAATTCGAAAGGAGAGAGAGATCAAGGGAGGAGGGGAGAGGGATGAGGAGGAGAGGAGTGGGGGAGGAGGGAGGAAAGACTTAGATATAGATCTGCAACGGCTCAACGCCTCCGATTTGGCCTTGTCAAACTTCTCAATATCTATGGCCAATCGAGACTTGCATGAAATGTCTAACAAGTAAAGGGGGGGGGGGTGGTGAGGGAGGGAGGGGAGGAGAGATGAGAGGAGGTGGGAGGAAGGGCACCGCATGGTCATGTAATTCTGCACTGTATAAGGGGACAATTCGACCCAATTTGCCTCCGTTTTCTCGCTAATGATCTCAAATAAGCCATGAAACGATAAGTGATAGCTCATCTCTCCTCCCCCCCCTCTTCCTCCCTCCTCCCTTTCCCTCTCCTCCCCCACTTTCATCCCTCATTAAGCTGCATCATGAGGAATTCGCAACCTTTTGATGATCGCTCGCTCTCATTTCTGAGGGATAGAAAGAGAGAGGGGGGGGGAGAACCCTGGGGGTGGAAGGAAGGAGGGGAAGGGGAGAGAAGCGACTTGAACCGAAATAAAATAAGGGTATAGAAGAAGGGTATACCGAAAGCTTTATGGGGGCGATTTTATGATATGAGAAGATTGGTGGTTCAATCCCTCCTCCCTATCAGTCTCTCCTCCCCCCCCCTCCCCTCCCTCTCTCCTCCCCTCCCTCTCTCCTCCCCTCCCTCTCTCCTCCCCTTTCCAGTAGCCCCTGAGGCGTGCGAGTACAAACACTCCTTCTGTTATGACTAACGGCCGCCTTCCCTTTGCTCCTCTTCTGTATATATTGTGATAACTGATGGACGAGAGAGAGAGATCAAAGGTAGACAAAGAGAGGCAATGCGGGAAGGGAAGGAAGGATGGTGAAATGGATGGATGCAGACTGAACACTTAGTCATCACAGACTATGCAACAGTTGCCAACCAAGGAAGTTGCACAAGTGAAGAGACTGCCTCTTCAATCTCTCTTCACTGAAAAGATAATGAAGAATGAAGAGAGTCTTCATTTCGATAACCCATGTTGTAACACGACTGTGTGAGTATAGAAACAGTAATCGATGGAGAGGAAGATGTAACTAGGAGCGAGTTTCGACTCTTCAAATTAATCTCGAGTCGCTTTTATATGCTGATGTGTTCACTTGTGAGCGATCATTCGAATTACCTATCGAGAGAGGTTTGAGCCGGGCAAAAAAAGGATGATGATCAATGAGGAGTGACGGGTACAGTAACCAGAGACCGGAATTATGATCATGGCGGAATGAAATAAAAAGAGAGATGGAAAAGGGAAGGGAATTGTCCCCTGGGGCGAAGTGAAGGATGCCTAACGATAGAATGATTCCCCTCTCATAGTCATAGATCAAGATTGAGAGAAGGAATAGAGGATAGGACCTCCCTTTGAGGATTGCCTACTCAGGAAAAGGAGGAGAGATGGAGAGGGGAGGGGAGGGGAGGTGGAAGGGAGGTGGGAGGAAGGGTAAAGGGAGGAGAGAGGGAAGCTTCTCATGATTCATAAAGAGCCACTTCTCATTCACAGACTTGACGATCCCCTGTATATTGTTGACATTGGAATGAGAGAAGAGAGAGAAAGGTGAAAGGAAGGAAAGACATCGCTAATATTTTGACCCTTTTCTTCTGCCAATTTCGTAATGATTATGGAGTAGTAATCGATTATGATTGTGGAAGGGAAAGAAAGGGGAAATCGATCTACTCTTTGCTGATTAGGAAATGATCAAATAGAGAGAGAGTCTCCATAGAGGGAGAAGATTAATCTGATCGAGTTAGAGGAGGAGGAGAGAGGGAGGGAGGAGAGGAGGAGAGACGGGAGGGGGAAGAAGCAGATTGACCTTTGACTGATTATTTGATACTGATTAGATAATCACTTTGTACAATGAGAAGGAATGAGAAGGAGGGGGGACTATTGAATCCCCCTCTCCTCCCCTCGGAGTACTATAGTGCGATGTCGTTACATAGACGATTACTCTTCTATTCTCCCTCACTAACAAATTCATTTGTGGGGACGAATTATTGCAAACATGACCAGGAAGAGAAACGATTCCATCACACAACGTAAGGAAGAGCACGAGAAAGGGAAAAGTGGGCGGAGTCATAATCCCTCATAACTACCGTAGTCTATCTCACTCGTCATATGAGAGAGAGAAGGGGACTGGAAGGGGGAAGAGATGGGGTCTATGAGACTTGCGAATCTCATTGACTCCGCCCCTCATTTCACATCCCCTCCCCCTTCCCTCCCTTCCCTCTCCCCTTCTTATGATAATGACTCTCTATCGCTTCTTTACTGTGAAAGGACCGAAGGAAAGGGGACTAAGTGGAAAGGACAAGATTTAGAAGATGCACTATTTAAGAAGAATGAGGATGGTAGGTCAATCTCGGTTTTCAGCTTATTTCAATCTAACTGATTCTAACGACAGTTCAGAATGAAGAAAATGTAAAGAATGAGTACAGATGTAGATCTCAAACTGAAAATCTTTCATAGTAGTTCAATGCATGTATAGTCTCTATTCTTCGATGGGAGATTCAGTCGACTATGTCTAACTGGATATCAAATGCTAACAAGATGTCCCATTCCCAGTCCCTCTCTCCCCCCCCCACTCCCCCCTCTCCCTCTCCCTCTATTCTCTCCCTTCGTCCAAACAAAATCATCGTCATATCATTCCTTCTTCTTCTCTCCTCCTTTCTTGATTGACTAAAGCAGAGGGGAGAATAATACCGTACCCCCTTCATAGATCGAGAGAGCGTGCTATATCGAGAGAGGGTGTTATTTTCCCGATGGGACCATCAAGAGGAATCAATCTTGCATGAGATTACGGTACTGATTATGAATGCAAAGAGAGATCGGAAAAGGATGAGAAAAGAGTGAAAAAGGGAAGAAATTCACGGCTTCGCCTCGATTGTTTTGTAAACAGTCAAAAGAATCGGAAAGAGGAAAGGGAAAAGAGGAGCAATGACTGTGAATGATCCAAACAAGAGAGAGAGAGAGGATAACAACATATGAGATCCCAGATCATATTTCATAAATGTTGTTGCGCGAAGGAGGAGAGAGAGAGGGGAGGTGAGGGGGGAAGGGAGGTGAGGGAGGGAGAAGTGGAGGAGAGGATGGTGGTAGGTCAGAATGAAATCAACACCTTCAATTGAATGGAAGAAAGGGGAGAAAAAGGGACGAAGAAGATGGGCAGATGGGTGATACATAAAGGGATGTTTGACATGCTAGTTACTGAATTAGATTGAGAGGAGGAGGAGGGAGAAGGGAGAGGGGAGGGGAGGAAGGACTGGAGGAAGGGGCGGAGGAGAGGTCTCATCATCAAATTGTACTGAACGAGAAGACGGTTTGTCTTGAGATACAAATGTTTCCTCGAGACATGCAAGTATAATGAGGAGCAGCCTCCATTTGATAGACGATTATCTATCTCCTCTACTCCCCCCCCTCTCTCCTCCCCTCCCCCTCTTCCCCCCAATACATACTCACATTAAAAGTTTCAATAGAAGGACGATGTAATCAAAATGAAAGGGGGGAGAAGGAGAGGAGAGAGACGAATAAAAATGGTAATGGGCCGCATCTATCGAATCGCAATGAATGTTTCCAATCTCCCTACCGTACTCTCTCTCTAAGCGAGAATTATAGGGTATAACCACCTCCTATCCACTTGGTCTACATAATACTGTAATGGTGAGAAAGGGATTGAGACAGGGAAAGGGAAGAAGGAAGAGGGGAGGAGAAGGGAGGGATGATACAGTGAAATGACCCGAAAGGAGAAACATTATTGGCAACTGAGAAGGGAAGAGAAATCTGAAAATGATGAGAATGGAAGGACGAGATGGAATGCAATAATGGAAGGGGAAGAAAGGGGAGGAGAGGAGAATGAGGAAGAGAGTGAATATGGTAGAATGAGAAGAAATGAATGAACAACATGGAAATAAGAGGAAAATGACGGGGGGAGCTACAATTACAAGTAGTCAATCGAGAGTGAACCATAAAATAGACAAAAGGATAACTCATACTCGCTCATTTTGTAATGGTGATACACAAGGAGCGAATCAATGGAAGATTACAAATGTTACTGCGCCAGTATCCTCAAAATGGCAATTTTAGTATTAACGTTGTCGAACTCTGGGAGGATAGTAATGGATATCCAATGATAGAAGAGAAGAAGAGAGGAGAAGAAGAGAAGAAGTCCATCAATAAGAGAAGAAGAGACTTCTTCTGTCTATCGTTCTATCTACTCAAATTGAAGCTTATTTGAAGAAGAGAGAAAAGAGACCGAAAGACTTATGAATTACGGTATTGACGAGACAAGTTTGAGACTCTTCTTGCACTAAGAGAGAAAGAGGCCAATCCATGTTGATTGAGAGGATCGAGACTAAGCTGTGAAAAGGCCACTATGATTATGGAGATGGAGACTCACTTGTGAATGGACCCTTTGATGCTTCCCTTCTCCTTTCTTCCCACTCGATTAAGTAATGGCTCGATTACTCACAGTATTCCTATGATCCCACCTCCCCTCCCCTCCCTCTCTCTGCCCTCTCACCTCCCCCTCTCCTCCTTCTCTCTTTTGACGCGCGGTAATCACTCTAGTGAACAGAAACAGACAAAGAAAGGGGTCCCATGTGTCAGGAATAGAGAGGGGGAAGGGAGGAGGGGGAGGAGGTCTAATGTGCGGTAAATTCAGTGAGAACGGTTGGGTGTCAATGGGTGAAATGAGATGCAATGAAGAGAGTGTGAAAGGATGTCCGTTTAGAGAGGGAAGAAGGGGCCCTTTCGGTTATGGGATAGACCCCTATCTGAACCGTTTGAGATATTCTGGATAGATTACTCATTAGGGTTCACTGACTATCAGTCCTATCAACTATTCTCATCATGGTTGGAGAAGAACCATGCATGGAAAGTGTTCGGAGAAGTGAATAATATGAGTGGGTATATCATATTCATAACTACCGTACCCATTCTCTCTCCCTATTGGCTGAGCCATCTTTCTTTTTTGCGCGCAATCGAGATGAAATGAAAGAGAGGGAGAGAAGAAGGGGACAAATGCAAAGTTTATGATTTGTCCTTCCCCCCTCCCTTCTTCTTCTTTTCCTTCTTTCAATTTCTCTCTCAAACGCTGGTAATTTTCGGCTTAGCGATGAGAACTCGAATGAATCCAAGTGAAGAAGAGAGGAGAGTGAATCGATGAGTGTACTTATTAGAGGATGGAAGGGAGGGAGGGGGGGGGGGGGGGAGAGTGTTGAGGAGTGGAACTAACTGATTACCACAAGGAGGGAATGCCCTAGAGACATCGACTTTAGGTTGATGAATTCCCCCTGGCAATATACCGGACTATTTTGGGATCTCCTGGATAAAGGGATCACATTGATAAGGAGTGATAGGGAAGAGAGACTTAGGGAATCGACTTTCGCTTTGTTCATCTGTTCTAATGATTGGATGTGAATAGGTCCTTTAGTGGGAGGATGAAATGTGAAGATATTGTGGAGGGAGGAAGCATCTTTATGTCCCTTTCTCACAGGAAACAATCAGAGAAGACGAAGGAAGAGGGGAGGGAGGGGAGGGAATATCTCTCCTTCTGTTATAGAAGAGGAGATAATGGGATGAGGACACGAAATGAGAAGAGAAAGACGATGAATAGACGATGGAATCACTCAAAGAGGAGGAACAATTACACAATTGATGACTAGGGGAATTCGCTCTGGATATTGTATCAACACCAGCGAGATTATCACTCGGATCAGCGTGAACAATACACTGCAGACGTTCTAATGGTTGGTAGATGGAAGGAATAAGACTATCAAGTATGATTCCTCCATCTCTCCTCTATGATGAGTGATCAATCGATGATAAGTGACTATTACTAATGAGAAAAGAGAAGGGAAGAAGAAGAAGTGATATTGAATATGTCAACAGAAGGAAGAAACTGTACAATGAGACCAATAAAGGTCGGAAATGGACACTTTTTTGGATGCGGGAGAAAGGAGAAAAAGGGTGCCCAAAAAGGTAAGAAACAACAAGTGAAAGAGAGAGAAGAGGAAGGGCCAACATTTACGGTGGCTCATCTTCCTTCCTTTCATCTTTACCCGATAAGAGTATTTTACCTGTGAAGATGAGAGACAAAGAAAGAGAGAGAGATGAATACCGTATCGAAGGATGATGACGTGAGAAGAGACTTGAATATTGGATAGGAATGAAGCAGAGACTCCGCCCACTTTTCTCTATCCCGACCCCTAGGATACACAGATTGTACTAATGAATGGAGTGTGTGAAGAGGGAAGGAAAGACTTCTCTTCAATCTCGAAATGATCTACCACACCATGAATTATCCTTCGTCCAGCTGTATTTTGACTGACTTTCATGAGTCTTCCCCCTCTCCTCTCCTCTCGTCCCCTCCCTCTCTTCCTCCTCATCCCTCTCCTCCTTCCAATCCTTCTATAGCCGCCAATCAAAAGCGTATAAATAAGGATATAGAGAAGCTGCATCGAAGGGTCCAAATGAAATGGGTGGAATTCGATGGGAGAAAAGGGCGCATCATTCGAAGGAGAGAACACTCTCTTCCACTCTCTGATTATTCCATTGATTCAGAGTGTTCAATATGATTGTGTATCACTCCCATGGCACCCTCCCCCCCTCTCCCCTCTCCCCTCTCCCTATCATTTTGATCAGAAGCCGTGTCCCGAAATGTCGCCATTTGGATGCATTGCCCCGTATCAAACATACAGCCAATTCTTCTATGAATCCATCTCTCAGAAAGGGAAAGATGGAGGAAGAGGAGGGGAGGGGAAGGGAAGAGGAGAGTACGGTGAAGGAAATGTAGTAATCAGTCAATGAGAAGCATAGCATAAGGATGAGAAGAGTGATCACCCATTTCCCCCTCAATCCACTCTTTTATGTGAGGGAAGACTAAGTGGGCGATTGATATCGTGACTTCCTTTATACGGATGAGCTAAGCTGACTCAATCCCTTTCATACCAATCAAACATGACCTTTCTGTAAATCGTCAATCCTATCCCTCCTTCTCTCGAATAACCGATTCCCTCTCCCTTCTTCTCATTTCTATTGTCATCTCTCTCCCTCTTCCTTCTTCTCATCATTTGAATGCAACATAAATGGGCGGCCTTGCGAACTTGTATCAGACTCACGCCCATGAAATGACCATCGTAAAAGGAGGAGAGAGGGAAGGATGGAAGAGGGAGAGGGGGAGGGGAGGAGGAGGGGGAGATCAAGAGTGAAATCTCGTATGAAAATGAGTCTTCTCTCTCGACTAATCGTTCTCAATTATCTACTTGTATCTTCCTCCCTCCCTAAGGTCAATGCTCCTTTTGAATAGGAAAGAGCATTCATCTAAGCTCCCTCTCTCTCTTGGATCTGGGGAAGTAGGCGATCAAAATGGTACAAATGAACAGTCTAGGGCGAAAGATCAAAGACCAGATCAGAGGGATAATTTATAAGAGTGGTGTCGCAAAAGATAAAGAAAACGTCGGCCTTTCGTCTCACTCTCACGACAGTTGCTCATAGTGGATCATAATAGAAGGAAGGAGAGGAGACGAGTGAATAATGAGTATTTGAGAAGACGAGAGATGAAATGAGACGAAGAAGATGTGACACACACTCATATCAGTTAGTGATCGATAAGAATACCGTAATTCATTGAAGATGAGTGCGTCCAGTATACGAATCGAGTCCTCACATGGGGCGGAAGAGGTCGGGGGAAATGGAATTTGACAGGCATATTGAAGAGGGGACGACGTATAGATAGAGAGAGAAGCGACCCGTCAACAATTTCAATTAAGCTCTTTTCGTAGCGATACTCAGACTTATATACACAGAAGGGGAAATGAATTTAGAGATGAAATACCGAGATGGGAAGAAATGAGTTGATTGAGAAGAGCACGAGAAGAGAGACTACGGTAGAGGGGAGAGAGAGGTGAGGAGTACGGTAGGAGGGACAATCGATATGGGGATCTTGCAACGAAGGGCTCTCGGAACGGGGGTTATGATAAATGTCCTGAGGGTAGATCTCTTACACCGTAGTGTCTCCCTCCTCCCTCCTCCCTCCTCTCTCTCTCTCCTCCCCCTCTCACCGCCCTCAAACCTTTATCAATCATACACTGACAAGGGAGTCAAAAGAGAAGCCGAACTCCCCCTTTCAACTTCTCTCTCATCTTCATTCAATACTGCGCTTCTAACTTCTAGCTTCTAGTCAAATTTCGCATATTCTATCGTGAAAACTTTCCGAATACGTGAAGAGTTTGCACAAATCACTCCCGTTACTTCAATTCTTCACTCTTAAATTCTTCATTCTTCATTCTTCAATGAGTAATCACCTCTCTTCGTTCTCGTTGACTGATTGTGGTGCAAAAACGTCTCTGTTATCTCTATCTCTCCCTCTCTTCTCTTCACAAATCTCACTCTTCCATACGTCACTCTCTTCATCATAACTCTTCCCCCCCCCCTCTCGTCTCTCCAATAATAAGCGGCCGTTTCTACGATAGACTCCGCCCCTTCCTCCCTCTTTCCCGCCCGATACTTATGAATAATATGCGAAGAGCTACCATATTCGAGAGAATGAGAGAGTGTGGTGAATGAAGAGAGTGTATACGGAAAAAAGAAGGACACGATATCTGCAGAAATAGGAATGAATTTGAAGGGGTCGGAATAATGAATTGTCCCGTTATCCTTCCTTCTCCTTCCTTTTCCTCTATCCATTACATCTCTTCTTTCTCATCATTCGCATGTCTTTCTCTATCTCTCGAATAAGATTCATGCGATTTCTCCCTAGAGGCCAACACTGAATTTGTGGGATTTAATAGAGACGAGTCTTCTTTCCTTTACTCGGGAAATAACAAGCAGAGGGACTTACGACTAATTCACTTATGTATTCCATCATCGATAGAGGGATACAAGCTGTATCTTAAGTGTCCCCTCTAACCCCACTCTTATACCATCCGATCCCCTTCTTCAATTACCCATGTTGTTGTTCCAATGAGTGAGGGAACAACAATAACTAATTGAAGAGAGAGAGACAAGCTTAATCGAGAGGGGAATGAAGAGAGGAAGAAGCCATTTACATATTAGGAGAGAGAGAATAAGGAGACAATAGCCCCCATATGACGACTGAAATGAGAACGAGAACGGAGTAATGAGAGATTGAATGGAATGATAGACGAGAGAAGAGGGCAATGAAATGAGAGGAGAGGGTGTGAAATAGATGACACATATTCAGGAGGAGTATATGGGTTCTGGAGAATTATCGTCGTCTAGATAAGAAGACTAAGAAGACTACACAATTCATCTACGATAATAATGAATTAATTGCAAAAATGATAAAGGCCCATTATTGAGGTCCTACGAGGATCACTGCTAGGCCAGGGAGTTTCAGAGCGTTGAATGAGACGATGGAGCGATTTAGCTAACCATTCAATAAGGGAGTACTGTAAGAACAGGGGGTATCAACCCTTGGAAGTATGTCATCATAGTCATTTCGTGTCTCATTCTCCTCTTCATCTCCTCCTCTTCCCCCTCCCTCCTCCCTCCCTCCTTCTTTCCTCCTCTTCTCACTTCACCCATTCACATAGACCATTTATCATCAGATTCGACTTCTGATTAGAGCGAGAGAAAAGAAGAGAGGGTCGACGGGGAAGATTGTAACATGAGAAGAGAGGAGGAGAGGCATACTTCATCATAGAGAGAAGGAGGGAGAGGGAAAGGTGAGAGGAGAATTGAAGAAAGGTGCGAAATCATCGAACGAGTGAATGATTAGGGACTCGGAACTGGGCTGACAAGAACTTCTCTACAGCAACTAATACAGCCAAGTAGCAATGCTAAAAACGGTATGCACGGAACGGTAGCGCTGGCATACGGATGAGATCTCCTCATTTATGGGTAAGGGGCCATAACCACTGTTCCCTCCTCCTCCTCTTCGTCTCAGGTGATCTGTCACAATATTTCCCCCTTCTGTGCAGTGATAGGGAGAGAGAGAAGCAAAGGAAGGGTCATATGGCCATAAATTATTCACACTTCACTCATCCACCAGGTAGAGAAAGAGAGAGATGGAGACTGTTGCTTCCGGTTCGAATGGGATACGGTAATATGAGGATTGATAAATGAGTTCATTCTTTTCTGCCCTCCTTTAATAATAATTGCAAGTCCTACAGTCCTAAAAGGTCGTACAACGCTCTGTGAAATGTACTATGCGTTTATAGGTGCAGGATGCCTCGAAATTTGTCTCTCGAAAAACCCAACCCACTAGCTTTTTTGCCGTTATCGATACGTGTGATGGGGCCTCGGGGCGAAAGATCTCTCGATGTTGCGATAAATGTTTATGACTTGTTACAATGAGAGTGGGAAGAAGAAGAAGGAGAAGGGAGAAGCTGATGGAGGAGAGGAATCATAAAGAGATTCAATGAGAAGGATGGAAAATGTTGCCAAAGAGAAATGGAGAAGAGGGGTCAACGGTCAACGAATTCTGTAAGATCACGATGATATAGTCCAAGAATTCTGACTGATCATCAGGATCCCGCTGTATAAACAATGCGCATTATTTCTCGGATAATATTCTACCTACCAGAGACCATCCCCCTTCCCGTGTATAGTAGTCAGATAGAAGGGATGATGAGGATCAAGGAATATTAGTAATAGCCATAGAAGGAGAGAAGGAAGGACTAGGAGACAAGGGAGAGAGAGGGAGGGAGGGAGAGACGGATGAGGGAATGTCCATTTACTAATAATGAATGGCAGATAGATTAATGAGACGAGAAGAGAAATGGTGAGGAGCACAAAATATCATAATGGAAAAAAGAGAGAAGAAAGAGATGGTTCGAGAGGAATGACAGGAATAATGACTGCAACTATTACAGAAATTGAAGAGTTCTCAGGAATTGGCGCAATTGGGCCGTAACACTGCACTAGAATAATTTGTTTGTTGACACGAACTACAGTTTGCCTGCTAACTTGCAACATCAGCTAAGATAGTTTCTAGTGGAGATACGATGGCAGGAAGCCGACTTGAAATTACCTGCCTTATTGTAGGTGTCTAGCCACGAAACTCTTCGCCCTTCCGCCAATGTATGGTCATAATCATCCACAGAAGGGAGCAATCGTAAACGTGTGCCTTTCAAGTTTACAATCATACTAATTAGAGACACGAAGAGAAGGAGACAGCCGGTTGGCGGTAAAGATTGAGATTGAGAGAAGAAGAGAAAGAGTGTCAAATGGAGACAGTCAGATGGCATCAATTTAGAGATCCCACCCATTATATGGGACAGATGAGACTGACACGGAAAAGATACACGGGTTGGAAACACTTTTCGAACACAGACTCAAAGACTCTCGCGCCAAGCATAAATGCTCCTCAAAACTGTAAGAACATACTGTCAAAGACAGTGACAAAGAGGGAAGAACTCTCCTCATTCATCATCGTCTCTCATGGTGAAAAATACCGTAAAATTAAGACTGAAAGGTGAAAGGAAGAAACACTTCGAATCCTTCCAATCCATTCTCTCTCTCTCTTCTCTTCGTTTTGAATCATTTCATGGTCCTTCTCTCCTACTGAATTATTGATCTCTCTGTGCAATAAGCGACTCCCATACATCCCCATCATGAGAAGACCTCTTTGTTAGGGGAGAGGGAGAAGGGATGGGAGGGAGGACTGTGAAACATGGATTGGCTCTCTCCCTCCCTTGTCCTATGGATATCATGCAATAAGTGGCCTGAGGCAGATGCAAGTTCATATTTACACAGACGAGTGACAGGAAAGATGGTTTTGGCGTTTTAGACGGCCTATCCTATCGCCCGAATTTCAAACTAATTATTCACTCTTCATTAAGATAAGAATCGGTCGTAAACCTACTGAACGCCTGAAGGAAGTGAATTTGAGAGCGAATTTCGAATCGAAATTTGAACTGCGATGTCCACTCTAGTTATAGTGGACCCATCTACTCATCTCTCTTCCTTTTCCCCACTCTCTCGTTGGTTAGAGTGAATGAGAGAGTGTGGATAAAGAGGAGAGTGTTTTGCACTATCATCGGACCAGGAAATTCGAGCTGCTCTCCTCCACTCTCTCTCAGAGATGAGTGGAGCGAAGGATTCTGTTGCAATTCGGAGGATGATGAGGAAATCATGGGGACTATTATTGAAATATTCGAAAATATCAAAGATTTTCCACCAACATCAGATGATCAACATTTATTTCACAATTTAAAAAAAGGAATAAAGAGCCCAGTCTTCAACAAGTGCATCCCTCTTCTCCTACCGTAGTCTTCATAATTCCGCCCTCTCTATCTATCCCCTCTCCCTCGCTTCTCTCTCATCCTCCATATCCATTTCTATTCTCGACAATCTGCTCCTCTCTTCTTCTTCCCTTCCTCTTCTCTCTCATAAAACACATCAGAGATTGTTGCAAAGCAGATGCACTAGATAGACTTCGACCACGGAATAAATGAGAGATCGAGGGGCCAATATTACGATATCAGGGGGGCGAAATAACGGAATAATACGGTAAGCGTAGATCAAAGGTGTCAAAAATATGAAGATGGGAGTTGATAAACGGGACCGATCGGTCATCTAAAGGGAAGATTCTCTCCCTCTCTCTCCTCCCAACTTCTGAATGGTCGTAAATATCAGTGAATAGAAGCTGTCCCCTTAGGGTCACCGACTCTCTCTCTCTCTCTCTCACCTCCTCTCATCTTCCCCTTTCCTCTCCCTCTCTGTCTCTCTTTCTACTCATGTTCCTTCTACTCCCAGCTAATTCTTCATAAGTTACAACTAATTCCCACTCTAATCCCAGTGTGAAACCCTCACTCTGGGTCACTCTACTCATTTTTTCGCTTCTTCATTGCGTATGCCCTTGTGTGTATCGAGTGCAACCAAATCTTTCTGTTCTTTATCAACACTTTAGGATGACGATTTCTCTACATACACACACCTTTCATACAATAGAATACACCACAATAACATACAAAGTGGGAATAGTAAGGAGAAAGCGAGGACTCTACACACTCGTTAGACCAGGAATAGGAGACACAAGGCGGGGTACGGTAGATCGAATCAGGGGGGATACTGTACTCCTTACTCCCTAATCGATACCGTATTACCTCAATTCTGGCTACGGTAGCTGATCACAGATGAATACAAATCGAGCGACTCAACAGCGGGAAAACATTAGAATGTGTGTATATGGGGGACAAGAGCAAAGGCAATTGGAAGAAGGGAAGGATTACTGTAGAAGGAGAGAATTACGGTAGATACCATATCTCCCAACACACTACAGCATTCCACCATAGTCATTTACGAAAGAATGAGCATAATGGCTGATAGGGGCATTCTGTTATACTATTCTTGTCTCTTCACAAATAAAAGGTGCGGGGAGGTGGATACTGTATGGTGCGTGCAAGTTAAATAGACGAGTACGGTAGGACGGAGAGGTACTGTAAGTCAAGGAAGGGCAGTAGAGTTTCTCCATGATATGCTATCTCTACTGTCCTCGGAGTCTCGACTAAAAATCAGACGAGTTATTAGGGGGGATACGGTAGTTGGCAATCTCTGCTAATCGATAATGGAGAAAGTGATTGGGGAAGATAAGTGGAGGGAAGGGAAACACAGAAAGAAGTAGGATCACAAGGGGATAGAATAAGTTAGAGGGAGAAGGGAAGGAAGGGAGAAGGGACGCATGGAACTGATTGAGAATCATTACAGAAGGAGGCATACATAGGGAGGGGATACAACGATGGGAGTGGAATGGATCAATAGAGGGGGGAGATACCGTACTCGTCGATTAGCGTTGCAGGAGTCGCTCAATCGCCATGTTCACGTCACCGAAGCACGCGGAGAGGGCTGCAATATATTCGAATTAGGAAAACTAGCCAATTTCATGTTTCAGAGACTCTCGATATGAAAAGAATTCATCAAGTATCTAATGAAACATATCCCATAAATACACAATAACATATTCCATAAATACACAATAATGGCACAGGTTTCCGATGATTCAAATTCGACTACTTACTTTCACGTTTCACTAATACTCCAAACGTTTGCAGGAAGCGTTACATCCAATATCAACAACGAGAAAAATTCTACATACCAGCCAGATTCTCAGCCACATTAGTGAATCCCATTCCCTGTAGTTGTTCCAATTGAGATGCATACTGTGCCTCCAATTGTTCACGAGATGCAGGAGGAGCACCGCCACCCATTCCTGCGCCCTGTAAGACATTATTCATTAGTTAGCTGCCTGTGATATTTGCGTTTCGTCGTTTGAACATATGCCACTATCTCAAGTTGGATATGCTAATGAGAGGGCTCTTTTGAGCAATCAAGCCACTTTCAAGATCCCCTCTCCCCCTATTGTTGCCCATGATCTTGAACCCCTCGTTGCTATTCCGTATTTACGACTCCCGCTCTCTTCCCCTGCTGTTTTACTCGTGTACTCGATTGCCCCGCTGTGATCACTCCACTCATGATACTACTTCTACTACAAGGGGGAGAAAGGGCAATCCAATGCATTCATCCCACCATTCCAACTGTTGAATACTGTAGGGGAGAAGGGGGGGGGGGGGTGGTAGAAAGAGAAGAGAAAGGAGCCCCCCCCCCTCTGATCAAAAGGCGACTTCCTCAATGACAAATCGCCCCTCTCTGTCCTCTCCCTCGACCTCTGCCCTTACTCATTCCACTCACAATATTATACAGATCGGACACACTCGAGGGACCAAAACATGGCAAAACATTCAAAGTGATTCCATTTCCTCATGTCTTCTCAACTCAACTTCGTTAGTACATCTAATTCATCACACTCATTTCCATTGACATGTGAGGACTAATCTCATGCTCTGGATCTCAATCCATTCCCATTTTCCTTAGGACGACACAAAAAGCTCTTTCTATCACTTGCTTCCATCTCCCATCCATCACACCCATAACTGCCTACTGCCCCATCCTTCCTTCTCTCCACTGATTCCAGCCCCAATGCCTCATCTCATAACGTTCCATCTCTTCTCTCATTGATGAGATCTCTCTGGTTGATTTCCTGACCGTGTCATCTCATTTAGTCTGTCCCCCTCCCTCCCCTCCCCTTCCTCCCATATAGTGATGGGGCAATAATGAGACAAACGGACGACATACAAGAGAGAGAGAGAGATGACAATTGAGGAGAGAGAGAGCACTGCTTCAGAATGGAATCTCAAAGGAAGGAAACAAGGGAGAGAGAGAAGGGGAATGAAATGAATTCCCCCTCTATTCCTTCCCATCAACACAGCCCATTAGTGCCCATCAGATTATGACATCGCACAATCGACAAATAGCCGGCATATGGGGGATCTGCTAGAATAAGGCATCTGTAAAGGGCACATCGCGCCTTAATTTCATTCCACCTTCATGAACCAACAATGCTACATGCAAGCACTTTGGTATTTTCAAACGACAAGTCTACTCGGGCATGATCTATAACCACTCTGCCCCCATTTGCCCCTATTCATTCCTTCACATCTCCATCATTGACAGCTGCATGTTCATTAAAGGAGTTGCCGCTACCTCCTCCCTCTCCCCTTTTCGTCCCCTCTTCAATCTTTCACTTTTCATCTCTTCATTCACACGACTCGACATTGACACTTCTCCCTTCCTTTCCTCCTTTGATCTACCCCCTTCCCCTTCCCTTCCCTACAAATGTTATCGGAAGCACCCACTAATTTATCGTCCATTTCTGACTCTTTTACTCATACCGATGCAAGAGATAGATACAACCGTAAGCAATCGAGGGATCAATTCTCAGGATCCTACAGTAATTATCCCTCTTTCTGTCGATTCTGTAATCAATTAATCATCCCTCCAATGGATATTACCTTGATCAATCAATAATTCATTTCACTCACCATTTGCATATTAGCGAAGAGGGAGTTGAGGACGTTGGGAGGGATTCCGCCGAGTGCGCCTGAAAACATTATTCAAGTGACAGACTTGAAACATCAAACCAAATGAAGCCAAATAAACTAAATCGAAATAAATATATAACTGTCCGTACCTGCAGCAGCTCCGGCCGCAGCTGCATCAGTTCCTGCAGCAGGTGCAGCAGCTCCTCCCGCCTGACGACCGAGAGCCTCCATCATGGCTGCTGACTGACCGAACATCTGATAGAGCTTGATTAGCCAACTTCTTTTCTTTCTTATTGAATTGGTTTGCGAGCTTGAATAGATGCGCAACCTACGCGTCCCAAATACACCTAAAAAAATGTGCTGGTTGTTCAACAAGACCTATCGATAATCGAAATGTTGTCCACAGTCATTCTGCTAAATATTCTATGAAACCTAAATGTGCCTAATTCAAGACGGCTTAAAATCGGAATTGAATACTGGAATACGTACATCTCTGGCCAATTCGGGAGCCTCCGTCCTAATCACTTCCATTCCACTCTGAATCTGCATCATTGCCTCGATCACACGGGGATTTCCCATTGCAGTGAGAACAGAGGGAGGAACTCCGCCCTGATGAGAAATTAATTATTATTATTCACACACAAGATGCAAGTACAGGAAATATTTTCTGATCAGAGATGCAGCAAATTTAGTGAGACGCGGTATGAGTAGAAAAAAATAGTGCCAGAAAGATTTATGTTTCACACATTATTCATACATCCTCAATTGGAAACACTAGGATGAACTTCCAAAATAAACTTCAAAAACAAAATAACGAACCAATAGTCCGGCAGTGTCGGGGTTGCTCGCGAGTCCCTGTGCCATCTGGGCTGCCTGTAAGTTCAATTCAGTATCTCAGTCTGTAGACCGACAATATGTTTGTACTATAAGCGCAACCCAAATCTCGCGGACATCAAACTTAGTTCAATTTTAACGCTTTCTTAGCCTTGCACCACTAATCGCTATTATCAAATAAATGTATCATACTGACCATTTGTCTCATAGCAGGATTGTTCATCATCTCCATCATTCCATTCGCGCCAGCCGCTCCGCCGAGACCACCCGCCGCTCCTCCTGCTGGAATTTTTTGTTATCTTTTTTTCAAATCGGTTATTCAAAAAAAAACAACAATAGATAACAACAATAACAATAATAACGATTACCTCCTCCCATGGCCTGCATCATCTGCTCCATCATCGCTCCCATTCCCGCTCCTCCTCCACGAGCAGCACCGCCTTAAGATACAATTGTTTGATTTATTTCGGATAGATTCCTGACACTTGTCGAGTTCATGCTACATGATTACTATCAAACAAAGAACTACGGAAATTAACAATTTGCATATTCGAAATATATTCGAAAAAGGATTTTCTTTAAAAAAAATATTATTTGTGCCTTACACATTCTCGTTTCATCTTTCCTTCAATAGAATCCAACTATGTATCGAATAATTCCTGATAAATTCCCATGAAGGAAATAATACTGAAAATGTCCAATCGACAGCCGCCTCTCCTCTCCTCTCTCCCTCTCATCCATCATCTCTACTGTTCACACCTTCGCTCTCCCTTCCCTCTCCTATTCGAGATCAAAGCTCTTACAAACGAGCCACTCCATCATCTGGGGACGCGACCTCTCATAATAGAGACACCACTTGTTGCGCCCCTTCAGATCCCCACTCTATTGGGAAAGAATTCTATCTAGTAGGGATCGATTACCAATTCCATAAAATGACGACTCATTGTTAGATAAGAATTACTAGTAAAACGTCAATTCAGTAAACAAAATGACTGACTAAAGTGACACTGCATAATTGTTGATCGCATTTTCACACCTGGTGAGTCTACGCCAGACGTGCCATTCATCATACCCAGCTCACAGGTTGACTAATGTCAGGTTTCCTGCTAGTACTCAATTCTCACCTTGTGCTCCCTGTGCTGCTCCTGCTGCAGTTCCAGTCGCAGCTCCTCCTGCTCCCCATGGATTGGGAAGGGCCTCGGCATTCTCCACTCCCGCATTCTGACTGCGAGACGCTGAACGAAGAAGGAACTTGTGATGAGTCATAGTGAATCAGGAGAAGAGGAACGGATGGGAAACTATATGTAGGAATTATACAAGTACTTACTGGCATTGTTGGCGTTATTGGAGAGGGCGGCGAATGGATTTCCCCCGAAGGAGGAAGTGGCCGAGTTGAGAAGAGGCTCTTGCACCTAAACACATCTTGGTTAGGTTTTAATTAAAACTCCTCCAAAAGAAGCGTTTACGACTAATTTAGTTCTTTTGGATAATCAAAATATTTTTGGTTAATAAAAGTGAAAAATGAAAACTAACATCCTGGTACAGCCTCTGAAGCGCCGCCTCACCACCGGGAATTCCCTGCAAATTAACAAATAATTACATGTGATTCATCGTGATTTGCGATTGTATCCAATCATACCGAAGATTGAAACTTTAAACCGACTTAAATAGTTCTCACCTGGAGATTTCTGATGGCCTGATCGTGGTTTCTCATCATCTCATTGAACATATTCGGGTTTCGCATCTTCAAAACAAAGAACATAATTATCGTCTTCGATCATTGAATTTCCTCCTTCGACCACGTTAGATGGTGAGAGATAACGAGAGTGGCAACAACAACAAGACGAAAGAATCACTCACCATCTCCATTGTCTGTCTCATCATCTCAGGGTCGTTGAGGATGTGACCGAGCTCCGGATTCGACTGAAACAAAAATAAATTATGATTATTAAAAGAACAGAGACGCTAGTGAACAAATACAAGCACAATAACAGCAATATTGTCGCAAAACAAACCTCGATAAGTTGCTGCACCTGGGGATTCTCCGAGAGCATACTGCGCAGAACCTGAAAAGAAAATCACTTGTTTTTTTTTTCAAAAGTGCCATTCCAATTTCAGAACCCATTTTCCAAGCATGACTCATTTGAAAACGTGCTTCACGCGAATTGAATGTAAGTTTCACCTGGGGATTGCTCATGAGGCTCTGCATAATGGGAGAGTTCATCATCTGTTGCATCATCTCGGGATTCTGGAGCATCGCCATTGGATTCATTCCTCCCGCAGTCTGAAAGATACGAAATCATGCCAGTGATCTTTCGTTTCATTTTACTCTCATTTGCACATTTACCCTTTACGATATTGCTGTCTTTGTTCTTCATTGTGCATCACTGATAAGAAAGTGCTAATCGTCGTTCAATCGATCACTTCTTCACTCAATCGAACTACTCTAACCACACTGTAAACCAGTTTTACACACATGGAAGCACAGAACCGCGTGGGTAGATCATAAGATAGAGTGGACTCACGGGTGCTGCTCCCATTCCGGGTAGTCCTCCGAAGGGAGAAGGTCTCTGTTGTTGAGAAGGAGTGGACGGGGCTGCGGGTGCAGGAGCAGCGGCAGTCGGAGCTGCACTCTGAAGAGAGAAGGGTTGATAATGGATGAGGATAAATCGAAAACCAAATAAATACCTGAGCAGGTGCAGGGGCAGCGGGAGCTGGAGTACGAATGACCAGATGGATGGCCATTCCATCCTTGATCGCTGCAATTTAGTACGTAAACATTCAAATTATGAAAAGTGATAACTTAGTGAATCGTATGTTGAAAAGCTTTCTATATTACAAGAATCCCCAGAGAAGGCAAAGAAATTAAAAACTGACAATGCTGCGCGAGAGTTTCCGCATCCTTGAGGATCTTTCCGGAGAAGATAAGAGTGTGCTTCTCCACTGAGTTACCCGTCTTGTCTACGAGCGCATGTTTCACCTGAAATAACGCATTCTATTGAGGTTTCCATTGTAGAGATATCAAATACATCGTTCAGAATGATGATTTTCGCAATAATTGAAAGGGAAAATACTCGAATATGCAACGTCATCATTCGAGCAAGTTTCGAGAATGAGAAAGAATAATCGGTTTTTTTTCGCCGAATTTCGGTGTTTTACAAACGAAATTGAGCTCACTCACATCTCCGACAGTCGCTCCTTCCGGTACTTCAACGTCGTACTGAACGGCAGTCGTCTTTATCTTCAAAGCGATCTTTCCAGCGCCGGACTCCGAGGACTCGGCCATTCTTGATCTAAAACGTATGGTACGAGAATGAGAATATCTGCCGTAGAACGCACATTAACATAAAGTCTAAATTTTATAAAAATATTAAAGAAAAAACGTCAAAACAAGAGACAATGAAAAATCGTATGATTGAATTTCCCGTTCCGAGCATGACCCCTAACGGCTCTAGAGCGAGGAACATAGGCGGAAATTTGGGTTACTCTCGGAACGATAAACGCAACGCGAGACGCGACGCCGTACAGTAATCTCGCTACGAGACCTTTCTAATTTTTTGAAAGTTTGGTGTGTTGGCAGGGCGGAGCCTCTCGTCAGTTCGTCCAATGAGCGAGTACCGCGTTGGTCTCTTCTCGACGTGTGTTTAGGAGGACATTTCGCCTCTGAAGGCGAATATATTTGGCTGATCCACTGCGGTAGATGACGCGTCATTAGATGCAGCAAGTAGAATAGGCCTAGCACGCTCTTTATATCTCAGAAAACCGCTTCAAATTGCTGCGTAATCGTAGAATTTCGAATTTCAAAGGCGCTGAAATGTCGATTTAGTTTTTTTTGCTCTCATTTAGCCTCAAAAGTTGCTGAAAGAGCATGCGCGCGAGTGATTAGGTGATTTTAGCTCAATAATGTCTTGCTTTTTGGTGAATGAAGCGCGTAGTTCGCCCATATTTTCTCATTTTTCACTTTGCGAAAGGATTGGGCTGTTTTGTTTTTCGACTCGTTGTCATATCGATTGTTTTGCGATTTTCGCCACATAGTCAATTGCCAAGTTCAAGCCCATTTTGCAGGTATATAGACTAGACACGAACCGGGATGAGGAGCCTGTTCATCCTTGCGGCCGTCGTGGCCTCATCCGTTTTGGCGTCTGATGACGTCATCGTTCTTACCGACGCCAACTGGGCCGATGAGATCAAGACGCTCGAAGTCGCCCTTGTCAAATTCTACGCTCCCTGGTCAGTAATACTCCTTGCAAGTTTGCAGAGGGACAATGGTAAATATATTTCGCAAGACAGTGCAAATCAATATCTGCTGGAAGAAAGTGTAAATCGATTGTATTCCTCCAAGGAGGATATCTCTCAACTGGGTCACTAGAGAGTAGTCAAGGTTATTGAGCGCGCGTATAATGATCCCAATGGGTATTATCGTCTTTTCCAGGTGTGGACACTGCAAGAGACTGGCTCCCGAGTTCGACAAGGCCGCCCCCAAGCTGAAGGCCAATGACCCTCCCATCGCTCTGGTCAAGGTAAATATTTCAGGCTGGCTTTGGTTATGAAAGTAGCGTAGTAGTAACAAATGTGAATGGTAGTAATATGAATATTGAATACATCCATAGAGAGTTGGTCATTGTGTGCCAGCTCGTATCTGTTTGCCCAGCCTGTCCGTTGACCTCTTTCATTTGTATTACAAGTCTGCACTATGGCCATTCAGTTGCTCAGCTATGCATAGCGTTTCCATGACATCTTTGACTACCATGAATGGGCTCGTCAAGACTTCTTCCTTAAAATCGATGCACACTCGACGTAAAAGAATGTATCCGGAAGAGTGAATGAGAGGGGGTCAACTGATAAAACAGTGAAGTGGTGTCGCGTGATATTTAATACCACGTGGCCTATGGATTCTTTGGAATAATTTAATTAAATAAGTACCTAATATGCAAATGTAATTTGTCGTCGAAGTATACAATATCAGCATGTTATAGTCTCAGCAAAAGAGATTTAGTTTTTGTGAGTGGAATCAGAAAAGCGCAATGAGATAGCAATTCCAAAGCCACATGTAAAATCATTCAATATTGAATGCGTTCAGTTCCAAGACGCGTTGAAACACATTTTGACATTTTGGTTTTTGTTACCGGTTTTTGTTACCGTGTTCGCTCGTGGGTTTAACGAACATTAAGTTTTTTTTATTGAATGTCCTTTTTTCGTGTGCGCTTTAACAACATTGAAGTATTACTTAACGTAACTAGAAATTAGCAGAGTGCGCGATTTCGAAATTTTTTGGGGATGTAGTGACGGGTTAAAAGGTCAGCGAAGAAATCAATGTTGTGTGAAACTCGCGAATTAACTGAATTTACACTCGATCCCTCAACCATTGCTAGAGAATTTGTTAAATCGTTTTTAACAGTAACGGGCACACTAGGGTTGTCGATTCATTACCGGGATCAATAGTATTGCATGCCCTTCCCTCCCTGACCTCGCCCCTGCAATACTCTCGCAGGGGAGAGGGAGGGATGGGAAGAGGTTGCAATACTCTCGCACTCTTGCAGTAGTATTGCATCCCCTTCCCATCTCCCCTCTACCATTCTAGAGGAGCACAAGAAGGGAAGAGGGTGCGGGACTATTGCAAGTGTGCGAGAGTATTGCACCCTCTTCCCATCCCTCCCTCTCCTACGCGAGAGTATGGCAGGGACGGGTTAGGAAGGGAAGGACATGCAATACCATTGGTATTGAACTTGCAACCCTAGGGTAGATAAACCTAAAGTAACGTATCATTCTATCGTAACGAAAGAAACATTATAACGATATTCAAACGCAAAGGTTTGGTTGATTATACTTTACTGTATAATCTTTACTAACTTTACTTTACTTTACTTTACTAACAGCTGGCCTTACCAGTGGGTCCCACCTAGCGTTGTCTTACGACGTAAAATCGCTTGACGTAGATACACCTTTACCTTTTTTTTTTACCTCTACTTTACTGTATTCAGCCGAATACAGGTTGTTAGATTCTGGGAGAGGTATGGGGTGCTTAGTGATAGAGGAATAGGTTCTTAATAAAACATATCTTTACAATTATATATCGAAGGGATCTCTGAAAAAAATTGAAATAACAACGGTTAAAAAATATGATTTTTATAATAAAAACTATAAACTCAGTGTATCACCTATAACTTCTAAATTTTTCGATAAATCGATAATGCGGAAAAGTTTTTCATTGATTCAAATGATCCATGTAATGATAGCCATATATACTTCCCTTTCAAGAGGCTAAATATCCTCTTATAAGATACAAGTACAGGATACAGGAAAAATAAATACATACAAATACGTATATAAATACTTATAAATACAGGAGAAAGAGGCATTGCGTTGCTCTCATTGGACGTAATGGTTGAGAGCATAGCTGTCCAGCCACGGCGGCGACCCTTTTTTGACCATGTATAGGGAGGGGTACGTGGGACCGCAGCCACGACGGTCGTGGCTGCGGTCCCACGTATCCCAACACATGGGAAAAATTTAGTCGCCGCCGGCGTGGACAGCTATGGTTGAGAGACACTCACAAGGGAAGCACCAAAGTCGGGGTCGTCGGCCCGGTAAGAGACCTATGTGGGCCGGTAGGGCATGGGGGGAGAAGCTCAAAACAGTTTTCAAAACCTGCTAAAGTTTCATACCGTAGTCAGGGGAATCGATAATTGCTCACCACGTGGATTTGCGCGCGCGCGATCCCAAGATAGTCCCCAGGTTGCAACATGTGTGAGTCAGAAGCCCTGGTAGCTCAACCGGTAGCGAGTCCGCATTGCGCCGGGTACCCACTGGTTCTATTCCCCACGTATGTATTTTTCTTTTGCCGATTTTTCGCAACTTCGGCAACTACTGTGTGCTATTTTTATCGATTTCTCCGGGGATTACAATGAGTTTCGAGAACGTATAAGGCTGCTTCAAGGGTGGAGAACATCGAACATGATCCTTCGGTTACAAGTCATGGGCATGATTGGAGAGCGGATCTGCGATAGCTTGCAGAATCCGGCATCCCTGATAGAATGTTCTCCTATCCAGGGGTTTTTTTTTTATATTTTTACTGTTTTTTATGAAGAACATAAGATCAAAAAAAAAATATCGAAGTTCTCCACCCTTGAAGCAGCCTTATACGTTCTCGAAACTCATTGTAATCCCCGGAGAAGTCGATAAAAATAGCACACAGTAGTTGCCGAAGTTGCGAAAAATCGGCAAAAGAGAAATACATACGCGGGGAATCGAACCAGTGGGTGCCGGGCGCAGGGCGGACTCGCTACCGGTTGAGCTACCAGGGCTTCTGACACACACATGTTGCAACCTGGGGACTATCTTGGGATCGCGCGCGCGCAAATCCACGTGGTGAGCGATTATCGATTTTCCTGACTACGGTATAAGACTTTAGCAGGTTTTGAAAACTGTTTTGAGCTTCTCCCCCCATGCCCTACCGGCCCACATAGGTCTCTTACCGGGCCGACGACCCCGACTTTGGTGCTTCCCTTGTCAGCATGAGAAAGATCTCGTAGCAAACACGACTACTGTAACATCGTCGCGTACGTTACAGTCACATTCGAAATACATACGTTTTTGGATGAATGGTAAAGGAAGCGTGACCACTTCCGGCACTTTGAAATAATCAATAATTTGATAATATATTTTTATACTAAATCGTACGGTATTATGATACCAAAGATGCTGGAACATATGGGACATAATACGTTTAATTTTTAATTATAAAGGAAAACTATTGCATGTACATACACTAATCATGTGATATTTTTTAAAAAAATGTGTTGTATGATTAATAATGATTATCCTTGTTGGACTATCGCATTTTCATTGTCCAAATAAATGTACACAGTTCGAACAGTACGCAAGAGCATCGAAATAATCATCACCACTGATTATGATGCATTGATTCGGTTCACTTGGTGCGCGCATTGGGATTTTTAGATACATAAGTCTAACGGTCTAGAACAGAAAATATACCTAGCGGTTAATCAATTTGTATGTAACATGATTAGAAATAATTGTTACTCTTTCAGGTTGACTGCACCATCGAGAAGGAGACTTGCCAGCAGTTCGGAGTTTCCGGATATCCTACTCTCAAGATCTTCCGCAATGGACAGCTTGCCCAGGTAAATTGGATTATTAGCACCGATATTTCCTTCGAGCATAGTCTACATGATTTACATCTTCGTATTTATGGCGTCGCAGTTATTCATAAATATATTATCAGGATTACGACGGACCCCGTGAGGCTGATGGTATCATCAAGTACATGCGTGGACAGGCCGGACCATCTGCCAAGGAGATTACCTCCGTCAAGGAATACGAGAAGTTCATCAGCCAGGACGACAACGCCGTCTTCGGTTTGCACATTCTATTGTTTTACTTTGATGTCGTCTACAAAATTACAGTTAAAGTTCCCTCATGATTAGTTTACATATGATATTTTCAGGATTCTTTGAGACTGACTCGAAGCTGAAGGACTCGTTCTTCAAGGTTGCCGATACCGAGCGTGATCGTTTCCGCTTCGGATACACGTCCAACGCCGAAGTGCTCAAGAAGGCCGGATACACTGAGTGAGTTGAGATGATCATTGAATGATCCGTCTCGAATGGACAAAGCATCTTCTTCGACTGAGTCAATCTCTTCGTTCAGTGACATCGTGGTCTTCGTTCCCAAGAAGCTCCACAACAAGTTCGACCCCAACGAGTTTAAGTACGACGGCAACTACGACACTGACAAGATCAAGGCCTTCCTCGTCTCCGAGACGTAAGATCTTTCTTGTTTCATAAATACTTGGCTATTCAATTTGCATTTTCTTGGGAATGAAGTTGATTGAGTTCATTTCAGGAACGGATTCGCTGGTGTGCGTACCCAGGGCAACGCCTTCCAGTTCGAGGCTCGTCCCCTCGTTGTTGTCTACTACAACGTCGACTACGTCAAGGACCCCAAGGGTTTGTCTTCGATCATTTCTTTATATTTTTCTCTTTCTTTTTTTAAACTTTTATATTTTTTTGTGATTGCAGGCTCGAACTACTGGCGCAACCGCGTGCTCAAAGTTGCTCAGGAGTACAAGCGCAAGGTGCACTTCGCTGTGTCGAACAAGGAGGAGTACGGCGGAGAGATCGAGCAGGCTGGACTCGGAGACAGAAAGGACTCTGACAAGCCCATCGCTGTCCTGTACACTGAAGCCGGAAAGTACCCCATGGACCAGGCCTTCAGGTACTGTAGCCATTTCGTTTTTTAAAACCTTTTTGTAGTTTTCATTAACTTCATTCTAATTTTTCGGATTTTAGCTTCGCTTATTCTGAATGAACATTTATTTCATTTCAGCGTGGAGAACCTGAAGCAGTTCGTTCAGGACGTGCTCGACGATAAGGTTGAGCCTTTCATGAAGTCTGAGGATGTTCCCGCTGAGCAGGGAGACGTCAAGGTACGAGTGGTGATCAATGAATTCTCGAAGAAGATTCTTTATCTCAATTGACACTAATGTCTCCCTATTGCAGGTGCTTGTTGCCAAGAACTACAAGGAGCTGATCCTCGACTCGGACAAGGATGCTCTCATTGAGTTCTACGCTCCGTGGTGCGGACACTGCAAGTCCCTCGCCCCCAAGTACGATGAGCTCGGCGCCAAGGTACGGTAATTCAAATATTTCGGTCAGCTACCGTAGTACTTGAATTTTTGTTTACTGTATACTTTCTACATTTTTTTTAAAATTAGAATTCTTCCGCACATTAAAATTTGATAGTCGTTTAAATATTTTTTCTTTTAAAATTTTTATTTTCTGTTTGCAGCTCGCGAAGGAAGACGTTATCATCGCCAAGATGGACGCCACTGCCAACGACGTGCCTCCCATGTTCGAAGTCAAGGGGTGAGTGTATATTCCCTCACTAATGCTGCTTTATTAACTGTATAGTAGTCAAGTGCAATTACTACGTTTCAATTTACTCATAATTTCCTTTCAGATTCCCCACTCTCTTCTGGCTTCCTAAGGGCGACAGAAAGAACCCCGTGCCATACAACGCTGGCCGTGAAGTGAAGGACTTCATCACTTTCATCGCTAAGCACTCCACTGATGGCCTCAAGGGATACGACCGTTCCGGAAAGAAGATCAAGAAGAAGAGCGAACTCTAAGTTACTCGATTCTTCCTTACTCCCACCAAAGTCCCCCCTATTTATATATTGTAAGTATTTATTACATAGTTTTCAGAGTTTCAGTACAGTCCAAATGATGCATACTTTTCAAATCAGATGACCCTATCATTAGTCAACCTCAAAAGCAATTGTGATACTGTCTTGATGGCAGCTTGGATTGTATTGTTTTGTTTGTCACAACGAAAATAAGTAGTGATGGGGAGAGACTTGATGTGCATTCATCATCATTACCTCTTCTAACACTACTGATTTAGTTGATAATAACTTATTTGAAGCGGTTCTCATATTGTTTTAGAATAATTTCTGGTTTTAATGCTGTAGGTGATGCTGGTTTCTTGTTCCTAGACTCCCAAATGTTGTTCAATGCATACCCATACGGAGTGATTACTTCACTAGTATGTGTCCTTCCGTGTTTGTAATGTGCCTTGTGGTGGTTTAGTACTCTTTCCATCCATCCACCTCTCAGCATCTGCTTTTTCTTGTATTTATTTTGAGTTTGCTGCAATAAAATGTGGTTCACTTATGTTTTCTGGCCTCCGCAATTCAATGGGACACGTTGTAGAAGGGATAGATGATGAAGGGAAGGGAACTACAGTATACCTCCTTGGCTCACTTGAATTGAACTACCGAGACGCGACGCGTCAGCCTCGCGTTGCGTTCATCCTCCAAGATTCTCGGTGCGATTTTCGTGGACTTGTGACTTTGCTAACTCAATTTGGGAGTTATAGAAAGTGTTTATTGTTTCTGTTTTTGTATGCTCCTATGCTTTAATTGATGGAGAATCTTCCTACAAGTGTTAGAATAGCGTGCGCGAAGCGGTTTTCACACCACAGCTCGAAGTTTAGCAGTTTTGTCCGTTAAATTTCCTTCATCGTTATTTTACTTTTTTTGTTATTTCTATGTAATCAATCGCTTTCAAATTTGATATGCCGCAAGTAGGCCACCATTTCCATTACATATCCAAAAATTAGAAAGATTGGTCCAACCACGTTCAAGTTATGACGTTTTTAAGTTGTTAAAAGCTTATTTCTGCTATATTGCTTCTATTTTCTGTTCAATTCATCTAGTTTCCTTTCAATTTAGTAGTTTTGTGCCATAGGTATACCCTAAATCGAAAAATTAATGAAAAAGTCCGTGTAACTGCTCGCAAATTCGTTTTTTAAGCTTTTGGCATATTGCCAAGTGTAGTTTGTAGTTTTTCAGTTTCGTGGAGCATACACCGAACTCCGTGAATGTGGGACCCGGACAGCGGCGAATCCAATTCGTCGTCGGGCAGTGGAGACGAGGACGTGAACGAGGACTCTCGGGTAAGGATTCCATTACAATTTCACCCCGGTTAAAGCTAAGAATCGATATGTTTCTTTGTGTGTTCGATCTGGAACGATGCCGTTGCTTGCAGGATCCCTTCGAGAGAACTGCAGCTGAGGAATCGAAGGATGATGAAACGAAAGACGGTGAAGAAGATGATGGTGAACATTCGAGTGATGGCAAGGGTGAAGCTGATTCCGATTATGAAGATGACGATAAAGGTGATTGTTGGTCTACCACGGACAATGCATGAAACACGCTCTGATTACATCTATCTAGGGTGGTTCCTGGAGGGTATAGCGGTTCATGCATTTCATCATAGTGAACAAATCAGCATAGTTAACACGGTTGCATGTTCATGTTCTTGGGATTAACGATTATCGATTAACGGCTCACTTGCATCGTATTGTTGATTTTTTCATTGCAGCAGCCTCTGTGAAGGGGTCTGATGATTCGGAAGAAGAAAAGGATAGTGAAGATGAAGAGGAATCGGAAGAATCCGAAGAATCAGATGACAGTGGACCAAAGAAGAAAAAAGCACGTAAAGTCACTCGGAAAATCGATGACAAAACGATAAAGGTTAGTTAGTAAGATCATTGTGTGTTATTGTACACTTATCGATTGCAGTTACTTGAGTCGGAGAATTATCTGCGCCGTTCCGGCAGACAAAGAACTGAGGTGTCTGAGGTACGGTAATTACTGATTGTGATCGACCATCGTTTCGATCGGTGGATAACGGAATACGGTATTATTTCAGACGAGATCTTCGTCTCGCCGTAGCACGGGCGCTCGTAAGCGAAAGATCGACAGTGATGAGAGCGAAGAGGTACGGTAGTTTCATTCCATTCTTATCGTATTCGATCATGATCTGGTTCATGCTGTTTCTATTCAGGAATCATCATCCGATTGGTCTGATCAGCCCAAACGAAAGAAGGCTGTCGCCCCTCCAAAACCCAGGAAGAAGACTTCGATAGGAAAGGGAAAGAAGGGACCATCTTATACGAGTGGAGGAAGGAAGAGAGTCGACTATAGAGAAAACTCGTCAGATGATGAGGTAATATCCGAACTAGAATCATTGCCAGAATTTAACAAAATGGCCGTGATTGCAGGTGAATGAGGAAGATGTTCTTGAGTGGAAGGAAGAGGAGCCTGAACTTGAGAAGAGCACTATCTCGAATGGAAGTATCAGTGGAGGGGATACGGTAGAGAAGGTGATTATTGATTGATTGGTTTTTGTATTCCCACGGCTCACCATTAACAGTGACATTATCGACGATTATTACATTTAATACAATTATTCAAATATTAGTTAGTTAGTATGAATTATTGTTTGAGGTGCTCAAATACCGTGTGGGTGTGGCGAGTGCGACGGGCCCTTGTACGACATGCTACAATGTCGAAGAGAAGGGAGATCCAAATGAGGGAGGAGAGAAGAACGAGAGACAATTCCTTGTTAAGTAAGTACAGCTGCATCCTCACATTTTTGAAGGCAATCGTTTCAACATATCAACACTTGCCCAATGTTTGGTAATCTTGACACTAGTATGTGGCGCGTATTCACCTAGTGCATGCCTCCGTAGTGAGAACATTCACATTAGATTTTTCTTTAGGACATCGTTTCAACATATTGCTCATGTGCCGTAACTACCAGATATATCGCCACTGCGCAACGTGTGTTCACCTAGTGATGGAACTGTTTCAGATGGCAAGGTTGGTCTCATCTTCACAATACATGGGAATCAGAAGCATCTCTCGCTGTCGCTGGCGCCAAAGGAGAGAAGAAAATAGCTAATTATATCAAGAAGCTAAGGGAGGTCGAGGAATGGTGAGTGAATAAGTTTCATATTAACTATCATGTAAGAACTATGAGATCGATATTGTTTTCAATAGGACGGTTATACGCAATCAAATACGATGATCGACCATTGACTTTGAGAAAGGGATGAAACACGAATTCCCAAGGTGACTGATGCAATGTTTTCAGGCGTCGATCGGCCGATAAAGAATACATTGAATATTATGAATGCGAACAGGGAATGGCAGAGGAACTACTTGATGAATATAAGAAGGTACGGTACATGAAGGGGGACGGATTATGGTAGAATGCTCGTGTACCATTTTTCGCGCAATAATTGTTGTGCAGCAATAGTTTATCACGTGCGACTTGGTATGTTTTGAGTAGCGAATACATTTGCGGGATAACTTGGTATCGTAGTACCATTAGTGGGCTGGTACTGGAGTGGGCACACTCGGTTGAGTGGATTGGACGGCCGGAGAGGGAGAAGGAGACGCCTGACCAGCTGCTGCTTTGGGGGCTGCAGCAGCTGCAGCTGCGGGAGGTGCTGCAGGTGCTGCTGGAGTGGAACCACCAGGAGAATTCTTCTCCTTCTCTCTCGATTTCTCCTTCTCTCTCGACTTCTCCTTTGAATCATCAGCTGACGATGGCTGCATCTGGATTATGTCCTGAACGGAAAAGATTATGGTAGTTGAAAGGGGGGATGGATACGGTACCTTCTGTGACTTCTCCGTCTTATCCTTGCAATCCTCTTCAAATGGATTATCCTCGCCCTTCTTGGGAAAGAATCGCTCAGTCTGTAGAGGGATGGGGATACGGTAGTTCAACTGGGTCAGATTCCTTACCTTCATGTCATACTGTGTGCTGTTCTCTGGCTTTTCCGGATCCTCGAATACGGGAATGTGACCGGGCTTGTACTTCCTGTGATTAGTGAGTAGTCGGAATGGAAGGAGTGATTAGAGAACTTCTTAGCTTGAGTTCGAATAGAGGGAGTCTTGAAACAGCAAGAGACGAGGAAGGAAATAAGGGGAAAGAGGACGAGTAGAAGAATCATCGACCGATTGGAATGAGGGAAGAGGGGAATGAATGAAGAGAGGAAGGAAAGAAGAGGGAGTGGATGAGGATTGAACTGCAGAATGGAATAATCAAATGAATAACTTGCAGGTTGAACGAGTGGTGGCCCATCAAGTGTCGAGGGACAAGAAAGATGATGGAGAAGAGCAGACTGGTGAGGAAATGTACATTTTAGATTTCGATGAATACATTGATAGAATCTCTAAACGTATAGTGGAGATATAGTGAAGAAAACGCAAATAATAAATCGTTTTTTAAGAGCTGGTCTCATTGTGATTGGAATGAATATGAAAATTTAGAGTTCTAGAATAAAAAAAACTGAAACCTGAATATGAATTGCTTTAATTTTTAGAATATTATTAAGCTGTACCGTCAAAGAATCACTTACAAATCATATACTTGTCATTGCAGAGTACCTGATCAAATGGACTGGTCTACCGTACTCTGAGTGCACGTGGGAAGACAAGAGATTGATTCCCAGAGGAATGATTGAAGAGTACGAAGAGAGAATCGAGAATGCTAAGCTGCCCTCCAGAAGTGCTCATGTGAGTCATCATTTCATTGTCTAATAAACCGATTGAAACAAGTAATCTTCAGGTACTGAAGCGTCGTCCGAAGTTCGTGAAACTGGATGAGATGCCTGAATATCTGGGCAGAGGAGGAAAGCAGAAGTATGTTAATTGATCACATTTTTCGCACTCTTTTTTTTAAATTGAAGACACTTAATTTCGCACTAATTTTTAATAGAAGAGATTTGATTTCGCACTCTGCACAAGTTGTACACTTGACGTCGCACTCTTTAAGAGTACACAAATAAACACATTAATAAGAAGATATTTTGATTGTTGTCAAGAGCGTCCAGAAGAGGGAAGAGTGTGAGTAGAGAGAGTCGTTGGAACGGGAGTTGTGGGGTTTATATCTCTTTTACGCAGGCATCTTCGATTTTTGCACAAAGTATTAGCACATCATTACCTTTTTCATCAGTCTGTTATTCTCATTTCTTCTATTATGTGGTCTATCATCATCCGTTGTATATTAATGTGGAATCATAAGTTGAAACGATATCGTTGATATGCAATGTTTCTAATGATCAGTTCGGGGTTGTATGCGTACATTGAAACATGAATCTGCGATGCGATTACATACGACAATTCAAATAATCTCCTCAATATTTCTTCACTTCCAGATTGCGCGACTACCAACTGGAGGGATTGAATTGGATGCTCGCTGCTTGGTGCAAGAATAATTCATCGTAAGATTCAGATCAATTATAATTGAGAATGTCTGAGAATAATCATTAACTTTCTGGAAGGAAGAACTATTGTAATAATTGTGAAGCGCCAAAGTGAATGGATCAAAAACAATGAAACGCCAACCAATGCTTCTAACCCTTAATATTATCCATTTGGTTACAGTATCCTCGCTGACGAGATGGGTCTCGGCAAGACGATTCAATCGACATCCTTCCTCTCATCGTTATCGTCCATCCACGATCTCCATGGTCCATTCCTCGTTGTCGTCCCGCTGTCCACAATGGCTGCATGGCAGAAGGTATGGGGGGGGGGAAGAAATCTGTGAAAATGTGTTTGGTGGTTGAGCTTGCCGTTTCAGCTTTAGTTCAAATCAGTAGTTTCGATAGAATGTAATGGAAGGTCCACATCAGATCCAACAAAAAATTTCCCCTGTGGGTTTTGGGTTACAAACGCCTGTCATGCCAGTATCGTTTTGTCTTTGCTCAATCACACTGCATTCTCCATTGAACACTTTAAACAACTAATCAATCGGCTAACATTGGGCAATAGCTTCGTAATAGTTTTAAAGTTGAATTTGTCAATTATGTCACGAATGTGGATTTCTTGCAGGAGTTGTGTCAATGGGCGCCGGGTCTCAACGTGGTCACGTACATGGGAGATATGTCATCGAGGGAGTTTATTCGACAGTACGAATGGTATGCAGCAGGAGGAAAGAAAATGAAGGTGAGATATGAGGAGTTTTTTTGCAAACAAGGTGTGGTGAAGATAGGGGTCAATTAAATTAACTAGGTAAAAACATTAATTTAAGGTGGGTACGTTTTTCAGGTCAATGACGAAAAAACGGGTACATTTTTACGAAAACTCGAATTTTTGCCGATTTTACCCCTATTTTTCCCGATTCGTTCCGTTTCCGGCGGGCACGTTGTATGTCCAGAACCGGAAAAAGCGGGTACGGTATGTTAAAATTAACGAACTAGTTGACCCCTGGGTGAAGACAGTGAAACGGGGAAGTGAAGGGTGGTATATCTAAATTATAATAGACTAAAAGGTTTCATTCTAGATAAACGTCGTCCTAACGACCTACGAGATCCTCATCAAGGACAAGGTTTGTGATCGTTCATTTATTTTAATGGATTGCAATTCTATCAATTTGTCTACTCGTTGTTTTGATTTTTTTCGTTAAACCTGGTGAATCCATGTTTTACTCAATGTCTGATCACTCTTAAATCCCATCTTCAGTCCTTCCTCGGTGGTGTTGAATGGGCAGCTCTGGTCGTTGACGAAGCCCATCGACTGAAGAACGACGATTCCCTCCTCTACAAGTGTCTATCCAACTTCAGAACTGATCACAGGTGAGATACCAGTTTCAACTTGTTGTATACAGGAACTTTCGAGAATGGAATAGTGTAGTTAAGTCAACTATTCTGAATCTGTGTCACAAATTTATTCCATACAAGCAACAATGAGAGCAGAAATCTAACAATTATGATGCATAGAAAATGACAATCGTTGATAGAAGAATTGAGGTAATAACGCTTGCGCATACAAATTCGAGGTAGATGAGGTAATGTTCGGGGTGAGGTAGCTGGGCCAATTGAGAGGAGTGTCATAAGTTGTGGTACTCGATATCTATTGAATGGATCACCTGCACTATGAAGATCATTTGGAGCAAATTAGGCATTCTATAAGTATGATTTGATCATGAAATGGATGCATCAACACTAAGATCAGTTCCGAGTTTGGGTGAAGTCATGGACATGGATGAATCGATTAGAGTGAGAGTAGGAGGAAGAGGTTGATGCAATTGACGAATGAGATTGTAATGAGTAACTTTCCTACTGAGATGATCTCTAGTGGATCCACAAGCAGAACACGTGAGAGGCTCGTGTATGAGAGAATAGTTGCCCTGGAATGGGAAGAAGAGAAGGTTAAAGAAGGGACGAAGTGACCACAGAACGTCCTTTCCCTCTCACAAAACACAAGTACACAGTAAGGGGAAGAATCGACCGATGGAAAGAAGAGAGAGAAGGAGAAGGCAGGACCGAGACACAAACCTACCATTTTAATGTAGTTTATGAGCTGTGGTGAAACGGAAATAGGCGAGTTGCAGTCATGACAAAGTGGTGTGCAACACTGCGGAATCGATATGACATCGAAGGTATACAGAGTACCCAGGATGAGAGATCGACCCATGAATGATTCTGGAAGGGGAGAATGAAGAGAGGAATACAAGGGAAAGAGATACCGTCGCCTGTGTATTTGCATCGCCACTGCGAGAAGAGACAGTCAGCGCAAATAACCTGATTGAAGAAAAGATGTTTTCACAAGATTTTGCAATCGAGCGACAGCTATGCTATGTGGAAAACAAGAGGATGGCGCAATCTAGTGGATTATGTGCAGTGATACTCCGTGAGTGCTTCGCGAGTGCGTACCTGTATGTAGTAAGGTCGAGAATCGAATAGAAGATGCACGGAAGGAACTCCTTGTCTGAGAAGTTAATTGTCAGAACGATTCCTACCAGGGAAACTCTTACCTGGGCAGAGTGGATAGGAAGAATATGCCATCAACAAGCGGATATTTGTCGTAAATGGGAAGTGGTTGGAAGCAGGCGACACAGGGGAGACTTCTCATATCGTGTGCACCGAGGGTCTTGAGGAGACAAAGACGAACGTCATCGCCTCCTTGTGGACAATCGTCCTCCATCTATAACAGACAATGATTTGAATGTGCATTACAAGTTAGAATTGTTGGGCATTACCTAGAACCCAGGATTTCGTCCCCTCCTTCACACACCTTTATATGGATACCATTGAATTTGGAGGGAGGAATCACTCTTCGAAGACTGTCGAAGTTGTCTCTCTTCCAGAAAATGGACCCATTATCTTTGACTTGGTCATCTTCGAAGAATGTTTTAGCGTCGACATTCCTATGAGTGTATCGATTGGTCCATTCCCTTCCCCCTGCCCCCCCCCCATTGTTGTCGGGTGTACCTCTTGAGTATATCAGGATCGATGTTGCATCGTAGTTCAGTATGGATCGAATCCTTCCGCTGCCATTTCTTGTCATTCCTCATGCTGTTCACTCTTCCTCTCGACATACACATACTCTCATCTGAATACTCTCTTGTTAGTCAACGTTCATCTCTCTGAGGAGGAGGAGGAGGAAGGGGGGACGAATGAAGGCACCCGTAAACAACCAACACAACCATCCCATTTTTTTGCCAATTCTTCTCTATACTACACTTTTTTCATCATCCCGCGTTCTACGTTGTTCTATAGAAGCAATTCATACGAAATACGCAATAGGTACACGTAACGAAAGAGCACGTAGCATTGTGTATACAGTAGGTTTGAAATTGAACGAAGCATAAACACGATGAAATTGAGATCATTTACATTTATGCATTAAAACAAACTGACCAAATGACAATGTTTTCTTGCGGAATAGGTTAGGATCAATCATAGTACTAGTATAAAAAGAGCCATGCAGACTGGAATACCGAGCGGAGAAAGGGGAGGGGGGAGGAGTCAGAAAAGAAGGAGGAGCGAAAGGAAGGAGAGAAATTCACTCGAGTAGGTCATCTATCTCCCTTCTTCCTCTCCTGTTAGTATGTACTACTCTTCACTCTTCTAATGGGCGACTATTTCCGCTTCTCAATCCCCATCCGACGGAGACTAATAAGACCTTCCATCTGAAACAACGATTACATGTTCCTGTCTGATTCATTTTCCCTCCCTCCCTCTCCCTCCCTATCCTTCCTCCCTCTAATCCGCAATCTTTCGTAGTATAAGGAATAGTATAATAGTGAGATCTGGAAAGAGGAAGCCAACAGAATAGAGAGGAGTGAGAAGGAAGACTGGAAAAACAAGTGTGGAAAGAGAGGGGAGAGGGAGAGAGAGGGAGCGGAAGGAGGGAAGGAGAGAGAGACGAGGGAGAGGAGAGAAGGAGAGAGGGGAACAGGGGAAAGACGACCACAGGGAACTGTCACCACAATCAACAACCAACCAGTATACTCATTATGGATTGTGTAGAGACAAGGGAGAAGGAGGAGAGGGAAAAGAGACAGAGATACAGAATGGAAGTGAGGGTGCTGCCATTGGAAGGAAGGAGGATAAACAGGGTGTTATCAATGCAAACGATGGAACACACTTTCACTATGGCAACTGAGGACATCGAACTGAGAATGGGAACGAACAATGAAGAATAGAAAAATATAAACACTGCCCACGATTTCTGCAGACCCTGCATAGTTTGATTACCTTTTGCAAGAATGCGTAGATTGCGAAATTATCGTTTCGAAATTTCTGGATTCCCTCGTGCTCTTTTTGCACGCTGTTTTCCTGCAAATGTAGAGCAAACTGTAGAGACATGAATGGCATTGGAGGATACTCATGCACTTTCCCTCATTCAAATATTTTCAGACTGCTCATAACGGGTACGCCACTGCAGAATTCGATGAAGGAATTGTGGGCGCTGCTCCACTTCATTATGCCTGAGGAGTGAGTTGATCGATAGTCATTGGGGTTACGGTAGCTTCTCATTACCGTACTCTCTCCTTCTCAGATTTCCCTCCTGGGAGGACTTTGATCGTGCCCACGCAGAGGTCGACCACAAGGGAATCTCCTCTCTCCATAAGAAACTCGAACCGTATCTTTTGAGAAGAGTGAAGAAGGATGTGGAAAAGAGTCTACCGCCCAAGGTTTGTTCATTATTTGATGGGCTGTGGAAGTTATGTTTCAATAAGGGGCATTGATATTGGAAGTATCATTACTGAACAATGCATCCACTATTAGTACTTGAAATGAAATATACTGAATGTAATCAGGGTTCGGTAGACAAAGAAGATTGGTGTTTCAGTGATGGGTATTGGGGTTGAATGGATGTGCGGAATAATTTGTCGTTCGTTTTAAGTTTCGAAAATAAACCATCCCGTATTCAGCTGGAGCAGATCCTGCGAGTGGACATGACAAGGGAGCAGAAACAATTCTACAAGTGGATATTGACGAAGAATTACAAGGAATTAAGCAAGGGGGTCAAGGTGGGCAATTATTATTTGATTGTGAAACAACGAGGAAGGAAGAATTGGAGATGTGGAGCAGCAGCCGTATTAGTGATGAAGGTGAAACAGTGATTGGGCGGGGTGTTACAAACCTTGCAAAATATTGCAAGTTTGATACAACTATGGGAGTAGTAGGGTGTATGAAACAGAAATGGTGTTTGGCGAAATGCGAATATATTTGTTTCACCTTGTTGACATATCCTGATTGCAGGGTTCGATCAACGGGTTCGTCAATCTGGTGATGGAACTGAAGAAGTGCTGTAATCACGCGAGTCTCGTCAGACAGTACGATGACCCTGAGCATGATCCTGCCGGGAAATTACAGGTACGGTAGGGGAGAAGCGAGGGTTGACAGCAAATGAAATGCAGAATTAGATTACACCTCATATAGTCAGAAGAAATGGGGCATCTGATTTTTTGTTGAGCCAGGCTAGGCAGATTCGGGTTTTGACTCGGAGTCATAGTAGGAAAGATAGAGATATGTGTAATGCGACTAGTATATCTTTAAAAAAAAACTACCAATGATCAAAATTGAATGCGTCTCCCATTGCAGCAACTGCTCAAGTCATCGGGCAAGCTGATCCTACTGGACAAATTGTTGTGTCGACTGCGTGACACAGGCCATCGAGTGCTCATCTTCTCACAGATGGTCATGATGTTGGATATCCTACAAGAATATCTCAAATTGAGAAGATTCACTGCACAGGTGAGCATAGGGATTTGCATGTAAGGAGGAGCATTCGCAGTGTTGAACAGAACATAACACTATGTGGTTACTGGTTGAACGATATCTTAATATAACGAGAGTGATTGCAGTAGACGATTACTGCTTCTTGTCCCTTTTCTAATAATAATTTCTCCTCATTACAGCGATTGGATGGATCGATGAGGGCTGATCTTCGCAAGCAAGCACTCGATCATTTCAATGCCGAGGGATCGACGGACTTCTGCTTCCTTCTATCCACCAGGGCTGGAGGTGAGAAGATGGGGAGGGAGGGGTGATTGGGGCTATTCATGTACCTTTTTGCGAGTTTAAAATTGTCCTTTCGTTTCCAATTTGTAATTAGGCTATGCTAGGAGTGCATAAATCTAAAGCAGAGTCCATTTCACTCCCGGAGCTTGAGAGTTTCAGAGATGAGTCATAGTTGTGAACATTCTTAAACTTTCGATTATCGATCGATCTTTGCTATTCATAAATATGTGTATGCAGGTCTGGGCATCAATCTGGCAACGGCGGACACGGTGATCATCTTCGATTCGGATTGGAATCCACAGAATGATCTGCAAGCGATGAGCAGAGCACATAGAATCGGACAGACAAAGACGGTGAGGGGGGGCACTAGGTGATTGGAGGCCGCAGAGGTACTATGAAGATTGACGAATCGGTTTAGGATTTGATCGTTGTGCAATTTGGCATTGAGAACATTTAATATTTTGAGCTACTAGCACTAGGTGAAAAGAGGTTTCAGAAGTGCTAGGAAGGTAATGTGATTGTTCTATGATCAATTTGATCTGGGAAAAATCATTTAAAAAAATAATTATTTAGAGTGAATTGTTGCAGGTGAACATCTACCGTCTGGTCACTCGTGGTTCAGTGGAGGAAGAGATTGTAGAGAGAGCGAAGAGGAAATTAGTATTGGACCATCTAGTCATCCAGAGGATGGACACTACTGGAAGAACCGTGAGTTATATTCTTTTTGTTTGATGCGCAAGTATGAGACCATATACTGTCATAGGACGCAACGTTGATGATTATACAAATGGTGAAACATTGAAGAACTGGCCAGTGATTTTTTGAACAGAGATTCTAATCGATAGTGGTTCTGCGCATCTGATTCCACCATTAATCTAAATGTGAAGCATGAGTTTCGCAGGTGCTGCACAAGTCTGACCACAAGGGAGGAAGTTCCTCTCTTCCCTTCGACAAACACGATCTCAATGACATCCTCAAGTTTGGCGCCCAAGAATTGTTCAAGGAAGCTGATGGAGAAGAGCAAGAACCGGAGGTGAGAATGGGAATTTGGGCATCTTCCCTAGTTATGTCTCGGCGTATAAGGGATTAGGTTGAAGATCTTGGATGGTGAGACAGAAATCGGTAGATTGATGGACATGGTGGTTGTGTGTCACAGGAATATTTCATAGTCATGCACCACTTTCCTTCCATGATAGCATCCTGACTGATGATATATACAAATTTCATTTTCTCAGGTGGACATCGACAAGATCTTACAAGTGGCCGAGACGAGAGATGCGGATGAAGCACAAGTGAGAGGAGGGAAGGGGGGGGGTGATCTTTGATCTTTGGAAATTCACTATATCAATTGAATTTGCGCTCAAGTTATTTCAGTAGTTTATGTATAATTTTTCGGGTTTTACTCCGCTTTTATTAATCAACAACGCGATTTTCAATGGATAATGTATTCAGGAAACGGGAAACGACCTCCTGAACGCGTTCAAGTACGCAAACTTCGCGATAGACGAAGAGAAAGATGTGGCGATGGCAGGAGAGAGAAATGAATGGGAGGCTATTATACCTGAGGATAAGATTAAGAAGATGGAGGATGAAGAAAGGGAGAAGGTATGTAAATGAGATTTTTTTTTTTTAGGAGATAGTGCAGATATCATTGATAGTTTAGGCGCGCATTGATAGTTTAGGCAGGCACGCAGATAGTGGGTGTAACAAGATCTAACTTGGCCAACCAATCGAAATTTTTAAGAAAAATGAGTTTGCTATTTCTATCTAGGAAATGTTTGGATTATTGAATGTTCATCCGTGTTAGTGATGTTGAATAGACGATGAAACACTTATCCTCTTGGTTGACTGAAATGATTCTACTCAGGAATTGCGCGAGCTCGAATTGGGTCCACGAGAGAGGAAGAAGGTGCAAGAGACGCCATCTGCTGCTGGAAAGGAGAATAGAAGGGAAAGCGTAGCCGATGATAGTGATGAGGTACGGTAGATCTGTGCCTTTTATTGATTCTCGGACCCTTAGTTTTCCTATTTCACAGTCTTTCTAATACCACATCCCTCACTGCAGAGTGACTCTGATTCTGGCGGTCGTAAGAAGAAAAAGAAGGCGTTCGGTGATTTCTCGACGAGTGAAATAAAGCGATTCGTGAGGTGCATCCGGAAATTTGCGAGGCCAATTGAACGGTAAGTTTTTGGTTACATTTTGCTATTATTTTATTTCGATTTACTCAAAAATAATTAAGCAACTATTCTTAGACTGGACGCGATCGCACAAGAAGCTGAATTGGAAGAGCACGGAACGGGAGAATTGAAGAGACTTGTCGAAGCTTTTCTGACTGGTGAGAAAAGGGAGAGAGAAGAGATGGAAGGGGTGGAAAGTGAGATGGGATAGTGGGGGAAAAAGAGAAGAGGAGGGCGAGGGGATAGTTTGTTCTCTCGCCCGTCATCTCATGTGCAGCGGTGTCCGAGTGGTTAAGGAGATTGACTAGAAATCAATTGGGCTCTGCCCGCGTAGGTTCGAATCCTGCCCGCTGCGAACTTTTTGCAACATTTTCGGCTGATGCCTACTAGTACTTTCTGTCAATATTTTTGCTTAATTAGCATAATTTTCACCATTTGCAGGTTGTGATACGGCAGTGAAAGAGTATGCGGAGAACGAGGAGAAATTGAAGGATTCGAATGAGACGAAGGAGACTGAAGAGAAGAAGAAGGCTGACAAGGGACCCACTTTCAAGTATGATTACCTATTTTATCTATCATTTAATGATTTAACTTGCTTCATGAATAACATGAATCAATCGATAATTGCAGATTTGCCAACGTGGTCGATGTCAACGTGCGACAGTTCACCAAGACCCAGAATGAACTTGGTAGGGGAATTGAAACACGGATTCATTTGGCAAAGATTCAATCGATAATTGCAGAGCCACTTCATCTCTTGCTCGCAACGGCCGAAGCAGAGGGCAAATTTGCCAACTGGAAACCGAACATCAAGGTACGGTATTTAATGAGGATTACGGTAGCTGCTCAAATCTATGATTGATTTTTCAAAATGAGTTTTTTTCCAGCCGCGTCCCCAGAATGGTTGGGATGTTCCGTGGACGGGTGAAGACGATGCGGCCATTCTCAAGGGAATTCACAAGTATGGAGCTGGAAGTTGGGAAGCGATCAAGATGGATCCATCACTTGGATTGGCTGATAAGATCCATCTTAAGGATAAGGTACTGTAGATGAGGGAGGATACGATATCTATATCGATCATTGCAGGTGAAGAAACCGCAAACGAAACACGTTGGTCAGAGAGCAGAGTATCTGCTGAAGTTGATTGGAGGAGTAGGAGGAGGAGCAGTGAAGAAGGAGAAGAAGGGAACTGATGGAGGATTGAAGGTAGGCAGGAGAAATGGTTGTGCTAAAACTATATAGTGATTGATACTCGTTTACCAATTTATTGATACATGTAGAGTAATGATAATAACTTTTGTTTCACAGGAGAGGAAACGAGCTCTCGAGCGAGAAAAGGATAGAGACAGGAAGAAGAAGAATAGGGAGGAGAAGAAGAAGGAGGGTGGAGAGAAGGATGAAAAGGAGAAGAAAGAAAAGGTTTGTTGATATTTTACACAGTAAAGCAAGTAAATCAAGATTGTTTTGAATTAAATCAAAGTTGTATATCTGTTAAATTTCAGAAGAAGGAAGTGGTGAAAGTAGTGAAGAAGGACCATCATCATAATCACCATAGAGAGAAGAAGGAAGGAGGAGAGAAGAATGTTGAAAGAGATAGCAGAGTGAGATATTTGATTCCATTTCGCTCCAACCGATTTGATGTTGCACGTCTATATCAATTGACTAGGGATGTTCACATTTCGGTGTCATGTATACATGTGCTATCGAAATGTCAATATTACGTTCAGGAAAGTGGTCTCGATTCGTTCCTCAACGCGATAATCATCAATATGGCGACGTACGGACCCGCTCTCGACGATAAGGAAGGAAAAGTATTCACGGTTAGTTGAGAGAAGATTATGGGAGTGTGAACGAGACTGGTGATTTACTGTTGCGAGGAATCTACATGAAACATAGGAAGTGGCAGATTGTGATTTGTTCTGTGTTCGAAGTGGTAATAAACAATAATTACAGGAATGCGTGAGTATGATGCGGCCTGTGCACAAGTACATCAAACGATTGTCGAGTGACGATGAGAAGGTGAGAGGAGGGAGGAAATTGTCGTTGTATAGAAACAGAGAATTGATGGGAACTAATAAATGTCCGTCTATGTGTGGAGAAGATGTCATTCTTTGTCAGGAGAAATCGAAATCAGTGCAGCGGATAGGAGAGCATGCGAGGGAAGAGATGAAGAAGCTCAAGAAACGGTGAGTGCACATTATTGATTAGATGGCTACTGTTATTCGGAAAATGGTCATTTGTTGATTCTTGACTAAGTGGATGATTACAGTAGGCCCGAGTCTAACATCAGCAAGTGGTACAACTACGTGTGGATCTTTATCGCCAAGTTCTGCTCACAGGTATGATGAACTTTGATACGGGTTACTTTATTTTTCACGAGTATCTCAAACCCGTAGACAATACAGATGTATTAATAACATTAGGGCACTCTTTGGAAATACAAATACATAAACATGTATAAAAGTGTTCAATTTGAGGAGCCAATGGACCTGTTGATCGCGTATCGAACAGTGGAGAGTAAGAACCACAAACACAAGGATAAGAAGGATCATAAGAAGGATGGAAAGGGAATGGAGAAAGAAGGAGAGAAGAAGAAGGAAAAGAGGTTTGTTGAGTGGGGGAGGGGGGGGGGGTGATTTGACTTTCACTTATGCTATAATATCGTGATCGACGCTGGTGAGTAATGTGAATTTGGTTTGAGCTAAATTAGAATTGAGAAAGGAGGAGTTGAGTTTCTATGATTCACTAAAGGCGAATTCTGCAGTGTTTGAATAATGTACTTCAGTATTCGTTCAAAATAATTCATAAAATAATTGCAGCGATCACCACCACCACACTCCCTCTTCCTCATCCCATCGACGAGAGAGGGACAATCATCATCATCATCCATCTTCATCTTCACGAGATAGAGGAGAAAGGGGAGATCGAGGAGATCGTGATCATTCCTCATCTCATCATCGACCTTCATCAGCTGCTTCCTCTCACTATCAACGATCAGGTGAATCGACAGACTACCGTAGTCCACTCAAACCTCCCACTTCCATCACACCCAATGGATGGAGACGGTAGTCTATCGATTACCCCTTCCCCCTCTTCCCTTACGCATAGCGGATTCTTAGAGAATATATGGATTAGCAGAGTATTTCATTTGTTGACAGTAACATAGTCAATCAATCGGGTATTCTTAATCTCTGCAGCTAAGCTCCGGCCACTCAGAACCTTGTTTGTTTTCCCCATTCTCATTTTGTTTATTTGTTTCATGTGTAATTATTTGATGCTTCTTTACTCAGCCTAGTCCCGTTTAGACTCGTTCCCCATCACAATTCCCAGTTTGTTTCCTCTCTTTCCATTCAGTCCACTCAATGTATACGGGTGTGCCATCATTATAGGTTATCCCTTCCCTTCCCCCACCCTCTCCCTCCTTCCCCTAGTAGAAAGTAGTCATTCCGTTCTATCCTTCGTGTAATATAGCTATTTTGATGGTGCCTCATCTTTTTACTGCCTTTCTTCCCCTTCCCCCGATTAGTTCATTGACCTACTCAGTATGATATAGTCTCATCCATATCCGCACACCCGATATTTGCATACAGTAATCTCGTCTCTATAGTGTACGTCAATCAATAGTATCTTGTCCCTACCATATCCTGCCCCTTCCCCTTTCCCAGTTAAATGCACGGTAGAATGGATTAAAATCGATCAAATTATCTATAGAAGTATCTAGAGTAAACTCTATTTTCTCTTTATTTTGGCTAAGTAAATCTAGGTTCCCCACCTCTTTCATTGTGATACAAGTCTTTTGGTCGTTTACGGATTCATTTTTTGTATGATAAACGACTTTTTTCTAAGATGGAAAGTGCAGCCCCCCGTGCGCGCTGTCAAAAATTCAAATATGAGAAGAAGAACACACTAAATAAACGAAGACTCCAAGAGTTTCGTCGAAGAGACCATCTTCAAGAGAGTCCAATTGAAGAGAATTAAATGAAAACCAAGAAATGTTGTGAGAAATGTAAATTCATGAAACAAAATTACCACACTTCCTCCTCCTCTTCTTTCCATTCTCCTCTCTCCTCTTTTCATTCCCACTTCTCTCCATCCTCGCGAGTGGCAGTATTCGAGCAGAATGATCGGAGGAATCAAGGTTATCGTATCCCCTTGCCCCTGAATACCGTATCCCTCTCACAATCAGGCAAAGATGAAGATTTCCTTGAAATCGAAGGAGAAATCATCAAAGACGAAAACTTGTTCGAGTAAAGAGGATAACAGTGGAAGAATGGTATGTACAGTGCTCCATTCAACCGTAACCTCACCCTCGTTCAGACTCCACAGAAAAGCGGCAAGTTCAGCGATGGATTTCTAGGAGTATTCGGAAAAACGAAGAATCAGGGCGATTTCTTGGTGAGAAACTGTTTAAACTACTGTATGGTTGTGCGATAGATTACTGTAGCCGACTATTTTCAGGTGCGATGGAATCACTCTGGTCCTCCTCCGCTCGGCAACTTCAAAGCAGGAAGCACCGTGAAGGCTCTCGAGTTTCAGAAGGAGTACGGTAGATGTGAAGGTGGTCCGATCGATAACTGACTATTCAGAGTATCGATCGTAACTAAGCGAATGACTGTGAAGGCGCCGAATATGGTCAAGGTACGGTAGATCAGAGAATGGATACGGTAATTGATTCTTCACTAGGTCGAGAAGATGAACAAGGGAAAGAAGGAGGAGCCAACTCTGATCAGTGCAATGTACCTCGAATACATGTGAGTGAGACTGTGTAGCTGTCCTCAGCAGGGAGGGGTTCGGGGCAGCTACACAGTCGATTTCAGTGGCGACGGAAAGCCGAAGACGCCAGTGGCTGAGCAGGTGTGCAAGGCATACAATGTGGACAAGATGGCACTGGAGGGAAGGTGAGAATGGGGCAACCATGCAGTCTACCGTACCCCTTCTTATCGTATCTCTTACCATACTCCAGATGGTTCTTCGGCCGTTGTTCTCCTCTCGATTGCACTGTTTGGCTATGCAATCGATCGTATCTCGCCGCCGGTTCCTTTCTCGTCTGCCAACCGGTTTGTGATGATCTTTGGTCTTTGATATTTGATCTTCCCAGTCATTTCTCTTTCCTGTGACTCCCTACGATTGGCCTCGATTCATGCTGGTAGTTCGAACCATCGGAGGTATGGTAATCGATGAGTACTGTAGAGGATACGGTATCGTTGCAGGATCGATCGAGTGGTTTCATCAGGGATGGTTAATTGATGAACTGAACAATGCTATGGGACGAAGGGAACTCGTTAGTTTGCTGGGTATGGTAGCAAGGAGGTTGCGCTATCTTTCCAGGAGGGATTCAAACGACGCGAGAAGGAAAATGATCTGATGCCAACTCTCCCTCATGATCCACCTCCCGTTGTTGCCTACATTATCATCCAGAGAACGAAGTGAGCATCGACACTAGACTGTAGTTTGATCTCTGATCTTTCTCAGAGAGGGTCGATACTACATCGAAGATGCTGAGAAGTCGTTCTATCTCCTACCCGATCTACTCAACCATCACTGCTGTCAGTTGTCGATTCGTCCCTCGAGGATACGGTAGACTACTGTAGTCAATCGATGGTTCAGCCAATCCGATAACATTCAACGATGGGAAGCAGACAATCACATTGAAAGAGACTCGTCCGCCCCTTCCCGTACTCGAAGATGGAAAACCTGTTGAGGTATACGGTAGAAAAGAGAGTACGATAGGGCACAAAGATGATTTCAGAATGATGATTCGACCTACCGCTGTCCGCCTCCTCCTCCTCTTCCTGTAGCCATCGATGACTTCTCCGGAGCGGGTAGATCACTCTGATCTTTGATCTTTGATCTCTCCCTTTCCTCAGACATCCTTCCTGAGCTGGTTAAAATCCCTAACGTTCGAATCGCTAATACGCAAATGCGCATTGGTAAGAAGCCCCTCGTTACCTCCATCGATGAACATTCGCCAACGGGAGAAGCGAAAAGAGGTAGGTCGGAGACGCGTTGCTGTCGCGTCGCGTCGCGGTCCGTCATCATCATCCTCTCTGCAGCACACTTCTGCCTGAACGGTCGATGGCATCAAGTATCACTGCGATTCTTCAGTAAGGAGGTAAACGAGGCAAAGGAGGAGGATACGGTAGACCAATCGATAATCGATGTCAGTTTCTCGTAATGGAGGGAGTCGCTGAGGATCTGCTGTATGTCGATTCCAAGTCTCGCGCTCGCAATCAAGCTCTTTCCGAACTGAACAGGTACGGTAGGATACTGTATCCTGATTACTGTGCTCATCTATCGCAGACTGAAGCTGAACCTCAACGGCTTTGAGTACGTTGCTCAGATCGTTGCGGGAGATCTGAATGAGAAGGTATACGGTAGACGGACTACGGTAGTTATCGATCCATTCAGAAACTCTCAGCCTGGCTCGCGTACGAATTCGTGCCAGGAATGCCTCTGGACGCACTGCTCGAGGTGAAGAGCCGGCTTTTAGAAGATACAAATGCCGGTTGTGCCATTTTGCAGATGCGACGAGAGGACAGAGACGCGATTGCGATGCGACAGCGATACGAGATTATGGGACAGGCAAGGGATACGGTAGTCAGTTATCGATTGATTGGATCGTTCAGATCGCTGGAGGGATGCGATTCCTCGAACAGAATGGACTGTGCCATCGACATCTCAACTCGAGGAATGTGGTACGGTAGATCGAGAGGGATTACGGTAGTATCGATTGATTCAGATTGTGATGCTCGAATCATTTGCTCATCTTCGAGTGAAGATCACTGACTACATGGTACCGTACAGCTTCCTCAACAAGGTATACGGTAGATTACGATCGATAACTGACTAATTACTGTAATCTCAGGCGAATGCCCGACACGTGAACATGGTGAAGCTGGCGGAGAAGACGAATGCCTACCTCTGGTAATTAATCCAGGCCACGCCCCCCCTGCCCTTCTAGCTTCGCCCCTTTCCCAGGTGGTCTCCCGAATCCGTGAGTAACGATCGCATATTCGACATCAAAGCGGACGTTTGGTCGTTTGGATGTCTCTGCTTCGAGGTTATCGATCTGAAGCTCCGCCCACTAATCGATAATCTACCGTAGATTATGAACGACGGCGCCCTACCGTACTCATTCGAGAAACCACCCATCACCAAGATCACCGCGCACGTTGATCTTTGATCTTTAGTCTAAGTGATCTCTCAGCTCTTCAGATTGAAAACGTTCTTCGATAACAAGCAATCGATGAAGTTGACGGAAGACGCAGCTGAGCCATTCATGAACCAAGTCCTGACACGATGTATGAATAGAGATTCCAAGGTACGGTAGGAATAGACTACGGTAACTAATCGATATATGCACAGATTCGTCCCTCGTTCAAAGTGCTCAATCAGTTCTTCCATGATCTCCTCTTCAATTCGAAACTTGATCCGAGACAGGTATACGGTAGAGTGGAAGGAATGTATTAATTGATTGAATGACAGGTAATAGAGAAGGCTTTCTCTGATGGAGATACAATCATTACGACTGAACTAACAACGTATTGATTGGGTGCACGAATCAATTCATTCTATGGAGTTTCACCCCGTCAAACTTATTCGATAAACATTCGGTTGTCACTTTTGATGAGTTGCACAAAGACAAGAGAGATCGTTTGAAGAATGAGACACAAATTGAACAGAACACTTCACATTACACAGACACCACTATCAACTTATAGTTGGACGTTCATATAAAATGTGTCGAAAGGAGTGAATTCGTTATGAGAATGAGGTGTGTCTTCCTGATAGATAAGAAGAAAGGCGAGGCCGTTGGAAGGAGAGAAGAGAGAGAGAGGGAGAAGGAAGGGGTTATCATCTGTGGTTGAATAGCCCCGTCGAGAGTATCGCCATTCTCGCTTCAATTACTCATTTTATCGGGTCATCTCGTGTATCGATTGAACCAGCTGTGTTTTATTTGTCTGACCCTCTTATAGTTTCAACATGACTTAAAGGATAACGATAGAATTGATCTTCGTTGTTATTGATCTTTCTTCAGTCATGTTGCTTGCCATGGTGGAGCAAGCCAAGGGCAAGACTCCTCTGGATGATGTCGACGTGGAAATAGCGATAGTTCAAATGAGAGAAGAAATTGTTATTTGGTTGAGCAAGGACAGTGTTCAAGCATCCTTTCTCAGGGTTTGTTATGTTTAAAAAAGATATTGTCCAGCCGCTAGGTGTCTTCCTAATTTGAGTAAATATGACCCTGGTTGCCTAAGAATCGAACAAGGGGTGGGACAGCGATTTTTCTAAAACTTGAGAATAGAGGTTCTCGAGGGTGCTGATGATCATGGTCTTCTTCATTTTGCTCCAACTCGACTGGTGCAGCCGTGCTGCAACCTTGCTGCACGGCACCGATTTTCTATAATTCGGCTTGCAGTTGATGAAACTAGGTGAAAATTTAAGAGCCTATGTAATCGACCATGCTGATTCCAACCATGTCATTCATGATTATTAAAATGCATGGATTCGTCAGATAAATTTTCATTCTCGAATGTGAGGCCTAAGTGGAAGCCGAATTTCATCTTAAACGATGCGCCTCGTCGAGAGGATTATTTTTTTATATGCAGAATGTAGGGTTTAGAGAATCCGTAAAAAATGCGAACAAAACGGAAATGATTGAGGAGATCCTCGGAGAACAACAAAGATAGCAATAATTCGGATTCTCTAAGCCCTACATTCTGCATATAAAAAATAATCCTCTCGACGAGGCGCTTCGTTTAAGATGAAATTCGGCTTCCACTTAGGCCTTGCATTCGAGAATGAAATTTTATCTGGCGCATCCATGCATTTTAACAATCATAAATGGCACGGTTGGAATCAGCATGGTCGATTGCATACGCTGTTAATTTTTACTTAGTTTCATCAACGGCAAGGCGAGATATAGAAAATCGGTGCCGTGCAGCAAGGATACAGCACGGCTGCACCGGTCGAGTTGGAGCAAAATCTAGAAGACCATGATCTTCAGCACCCTCGAGAACCTCTATTCTCAAGTTTTCGAAAAATTGCTGTCCAATCTATACCACAAAAGTTACTGATTCTTACGCAACCACGCTCATATCAGGTGACAGTTCAAGCCGTTCGCGATCAACAAAGTTCCATTGAGAGGGCGACTCTAGAGGCTGTGAAGAAGGCCCTTCCAATGTATGCTTACATCTTGGTTCAAATCTGATCTTTGATCTCTTCAGTCCAAGTTGGCGCTTCGTCTTCACTATTCCACGAGCAGAAAAGAAGAAATCGATGGGAGATTCATCATCTGGTTCATCATCCTATGGAGGATTGGAGCGAGAAAGAAATAGTTCCGGCAAACCACTCATCTGTCTCACTCTTCCGAGTTGGTCTAATCTATTGAAGAATCTAATGAATAAAAAGTAATATCAGGAGAAAGTTCACTGGAGGGAATCGCTCCTCGATGCGAGCCGTATACTCTCAAGAAAATGGCTGATGATTCGAGGGATAAGGAATACTCAAAGATGTACTATAGCAGTAGTACAATATCGGGAGCGATCTACTTCATGAAGTATGATTTCTTTATTGTATTAGTACTTGAAATCGTAATTTGAAAATGAATAAATTCTAGATGGCTGAAGGAACGAGAAAAAGCGGAAGCGGGCTTCAAGAGGAAGTTGCTAATGTCATCCAAGAGGTGGAAAATAACTTAAAAATAATTATTTTATTCGAAGCATTCGCAGAATCATCACATCTTGCTCACACAACCCCAGTCTCCCCTCTACCCAGTGCATTCGCTTGAAGTCCGGCGCGCGAGAGATAACCGCAGAAGTGAGCCACCCTTACACATCTCTGGTAGTATAGTGGTTAGTATCCGCGCCTGTCACGTGCGAGACCCGGGTTCAATTCCCGGCCAGAGAGAATCTTTTGCCCAATGTTTGCTTATTCGATTTATGATGTTTCAGGAAAGACAGAAGACTGAAGCAGTCTCAAAGAAGCTGGATAAGGTCTTCCCAACTCCTTTAATCTTTTACAATCCACTGTTCAACACTGACTTTGCGTATGCTGGAAGGAGCACTGTGAGTTGCTTTTTGTACATTCCATCCTCCCAAAACCATTACAATCTTGAGGTTGATAATCTTTTTTCAGGCAGGTGAGCTTCGATACATGCGTGATGGTCGACTTGAGGGAGGAGGAACCGTCACCTACGAGATGCATACTGCAGCCAAGAATAATGATGCAAAGAGAATCGAGTATGTTGTCCTAGGCAAATCTTTCATTGATCAAAATATTTATGGTCACGGTTCATTCCAACAAAAAAGCAGGTTCGTCATGCCAAAATAATTGTTCTTCAGACTTCTCTTCACTTCTGGATACGATCTCAATCTTCGCGATGACAGTGGATGGGCGCCCATTCATTATGCTGCATTTTTGGTTCGATTTTCCACCTCTATCAACAATAATGAAATGCATTCAGGGTCACCAAATAGCGCTTGGTGCACTTATCCACTCGGGATGCGATGTATGCGATGGTTGAGATCACATGTTGATCTTTGATCTCTTCATTCTAGGTGAACATTCTGAACAACTCTGGCAGTTCGGCCCTTCATCTGGCCATTATGGCAGTGCAACCATTCGTCGTCGAGTTGCTGTTGTTGCATCCGAAGATTAATAGGGTGAGGAAAAACAAGGAGATTTTAGAGAATGAAAATGGACAATTGCAGTCTGCAGTGGACGCGAATGGATGCACTCCATTTGATCTGGGAATGAGGAAGAAACAGGTACGAACAATAACTGAAGAAGGGAACAATAATCATTATTTAGAATTCGGTTGGTGAAGAACTGGGCAAGCTACTGTTCCTACTCGAATTCCTTGAAGAATCACCAAAGATTCTCGTGAGTAGTGATTTTGATGCAGATTCGAAAATCACATCCCATATTCAGGTGACATTCCCCGATCGTCAGTCTGCGATGATGAAGATGGAAGATAGGAAGGATACGAGGGCAGATACACTTCTCTATGAAGTACTCACTCAGGATACGGCTATGAAAGCATCGGAACAGAAGGCAAAGGAGGTTGGGATTACTATGAGATGCTTCCTATTTAGATTTAGGTTTTTCTGTCAGTCATTATAAAGAAAAAAATATTGCCTGAACATTTCCTCTGATGCACGGTTGCAAGAGTTGCTTGATTCCAACTTGAACGTGTGCATTATAGTTACAAGTTTCTTGTAATAGCAGGCCAATCAGTTTTTTTCAGTTGATGTCATACTTCTCAATCTGTATCGTGAGTGGTGACAAGGGGAAACATCCTCCATGCATTCAATTGGAGAGTGGAGAACTACCTGCGAGATTGGCCACTGCATGGGGAGAAATGAGTGGAGGAAGCTGTAGTATTGAGATAAGAAGGAATCAATTCATGGCCATCGAAGAAGAGAAACATGTGAGTGATTGAACGCTTGAAAATGAAAAAAGTAATACTTTATTATAATAACTCTAATGGCAAAGAGAGACAATCGAGGTAATGGGGCAATGGGGATCACGATTATTAGAAAGATACTAACTAATAGAGAGCAAGGAGGGGAAGGGAGGTAAGGAAACCCGTGTGAAGGATAGACTGCTCTCTTCTATTTGCACGCTATCTTGATGGTCAGAGAAGACGAGAGAGTAGGGCGAATGAAGAGAGGCAGAGAAAAGAATGGAAGTGAGATGATAATTAGATGAAAGGACAGGGCAACCGGTCAGTTAGCGATCCGTATCGGAAAAGGAGTGTCAATACGGTGGGAATACTGAAGAATGAATCGACTACGGTAGCTCAGTTGAGAGTACGGTATGCAGTGAGAATGAGAAGGAGAAGAAGGGAGAGGGATGATGAAGAGTTGATGCAGGCACCATCGGGGCAAGAGGTTGAGCACACCTGCAATTTCTTGGGTTTCACTTATTCTTCAATCGAATTACCACTTTTTCTGAGCGTAGATGCCAACCCTGTCAAAAAGATACCTCAACATAAGTGGAAACGGTCCTCCTTGCGGGTTTCTTCGCACTTCCATCAGTTGTGATCAAATGACGCAACTGGAATTAATAATTTAAAATTTAATCGTTTCATGATGATTCAGAATAGGGTCACACTCACCTTTCTATTCTTCTCATCTCCGGCACTCTTCGTATTGTAGAGTGTGCATCCCGAGATATCCTCCAGTGTTCCACAACGACGAGATGTGATCACTCGGGCTGCAATACATTTACTTGTAACCTTTATTTCACGATTTAAGATAGTGGTGCTATTCAACTAGGCCATCCGTATGATTCGAAATGCACTTTTTCTGCATTGTATTTGTCCCAGTCAGCAAACGCCCTCCTATTCTCCAATTTTCCCTTGGGCGCTTTTCCCTTGTTCTTCCTCCTCATTTCACACCCGATTATCACTCCACATGTTTCTACGATGAATAAGTGCTTTCCTCTCAATTCTTCCCTGGGGGAAAGAAGTGGAGGTCCTCAGCAGAAATCGAAAAGTGCTGCTGAATTCACACTCCTATAGGGGGATTTCTGAAGGAGTTATACTAAATGGAGTTCAAAATAATTTGTTATTCCCAGGAGTTTGTCCATCTGGTAGATGCCTTCATAACTGGAAGGGAGAGAAACAATACATGTGAAGTGGCCCCTCGAGTACACCTCTGAGTGTGGTCTATCCCCCCTTCTAAGTACTTATCCCTACAACAACTCCATATGTTCCTGCCCCTCCTTGATTGTGCTCATAGTCCAAGATGGGAAAGGGTGTGGGATAGAGGGGATCAGAAGAGGGAGGAAGCGACTAATTGGGCTGTCAGGCTCATTACGATTCCACAAGGAACGACCATTTAGAGACACTCTCGAATTTCGAGAAATATCTTCGCGTATTTGAACCTTCCCATGATCCCGAGTCAATGTGTGCACACGGAATGGTCCCGGGGGACAGATTGATTTATAAACCAGAAAAACGTAGTAAAAAACTCACGATTTTCTCCCGATCTGAATGAATCGACGATACAATGAGTATGCGTCTTGTTAGAGCACGGAGTCGGGTCCATCAATCCAAGATTACAACTGGAATAATAATAATGATATAGATATTCCCCTAACTATTATAGATAGTATGTTATTCCCAGTAGAAGATCTACTGAAGTAATACCTAGTAGTGACCACTCTGCAGTTGACACATCTCCCCGCTATTTCCTCTGCACGAAAATGCGTTCGGGGCAAAAATGAAAAGGGTACGGGGGAAATGGTTTCCGCAGGAAATATGAGAGTGCACAGTATTTTGGCCAACGAAATTGAGCAGCGATCACGACATATTTCAAACTCTTCAAAAGTGGTTCGCACTGTGCAGTAATTCTGGGAACAATGGGTGCAGAATGAAGAGATGTTTCTTTACTAGATTTTAAATTGGATATTGGTCTCTACTCTAGGTATATTGTGGGGACATATATCAGTGTTGAAGTCAGGAGGGTAAGGAAGAATTCCGAGCAAAATCGGAATCGTCTTCATAACTCACATCTCGGCCTTCTTCTTGTTCACATCGTGATCAAACCATCCATCGTTCCGATCGCACTGTAGACATTTAAGCGCCGTGGATACTGTAGATGGGAGGGATTAACTATTGATAACTGACTGTAAATCTCACCAGAAATGCAGACTGTGAGCAGAAAGAGCAGGCGGAAGTGCATCGTGGCCGATCGATAACTGAATTATCGATTGATTATTGCAGATTCGACCGAATCAGACGTCACAAACGATGCTCGTACACGAAATAGCACAATATTTCCAGTGAGTTCACGAAATGAGACAAATGAAAAAATGCGTTGATTCTCTACAGGGAGGGTTGGCTGGATACGAGCAGGAAGGATGCGATCTTCATGACGGTCCATCTACCACCACGAATGGCACAGAGGTATACGGTATCGATCGATAGACTATCTAACGGAATTCACACGACACAATAGAGAGAGAAGGGACTCCTATCATTGGTTATTATTGGGCGGGGAATAGACGGAGGAAGGAGAGAATAAGGGATCTCAAGGGAATGGAGAAGGAGGAGGAGATATGAGGAGAGGTGACCACTTTGTGTCTATTGAAGAAGAAGAGAAGGAAGAGACGTGAACTTGTCAAGGAAGTGGAGGGGGGGGGGAAGTGGAATGAAACTCGTGAAACTTCAGTACCATCGCCGTCCGTTATTTTAAATGTCAAAATTAAGTGTGCGCGGGAAATAGAGAGACTATTCACTTCTCAAACTTTCGCTCAAACTTTCTGCAATTTTTGGAAACTTGGAGTGAACGACAACGGGACTGGACCTCAATTCATCAACCCTTCCCCTACTTCTCGTCCTCCCACCCTATAATCCCCTCCCACTTTCTGAAACACTCTCAGAGGGTGAGAAAACTGAAGGACGCAAGGGAAAGAGCTTAGAATTCCATTTCAGTTGTTCCCAAATACAGTCGCAAATCAATGCAACAGGTAGTTGGTGTTCAAAGAGATCTGCGCCTGCAGAGGGATATGCCCTAGGGTTCAAAGGCTAATTAAAGTAAGAGAGGGGGGATGTGGGGAGAGGAGGGGGGGGGGGTGAGGAGGGCTCTCGGAGATCCCTCTCTCTCCGATGGCATGCTACGATAGAGAAACAATTGAAAGGAGTGGAGGGAGGAGACGTGAAATTAGAAATGACCAAGGGGAAAGGGAGGAAACAATACCGAAGAAGAGAGAGAGGAAGCCACTTCATCCCTTGAGTGGGTTAGACCGAGGAATCACAAAGCAAGTGAGGAGAAGGAAGGAGGGTATCTAATCTAAGAGTCCATGCCAGTGGGGGATACAGTAGATATCCTATCTAATCTTCTCGAAGGTGACTCACGGGGAACTGTTTTCGCAGTACCAGGGACAGTTTTGCAATGGATGAGACTGTCTGCTAGATGAAAACATGGAAGGAAGGAAGGGGGAAATCGGAGGGAGAGGAGAGGCGAAAGGGGCACGAAGATAGAGGGTAATCAGATCCAATGGTCGAATCTGTGCATGAAAGAGAGATGACATCTGAGCCCGATATTAGATGATATTAGAGAGGAGGAGAGGGGGAGGGATGTTCAATGTGTGATAGAGTGATTGATACGATGGAGTAAAGGGGGAGGGAATCAGATGTGAGAGAATGATTAATGAACCTGGAAGATGTTCAACGATTACAACCATGTCCTTGAGGACCCCGAGGAGGACCTCTCTTGAATGAGGGAGAATGGGGAGGAGTGAGGAATATCAAACACGTGTGTTTGTTTGAATGGTCGAGGTGATTAATGCGAGCGGACTCGGGAAATGACCAGTTATGACGGGGCTGCAAAAAGTATGCCATTTCGCGCAGCTGTGATTCAATACGAAGAGGACATCTGTAGTGGACGGGGAAGGGAGGAGGGAGAAGAAGAGGGGGGGGGGGTGGAAGGAGGTGGGAAGTGGCCCTAAACGAGCCATGATTATGATTCACTCAAGGTGTTCACACAGATGGTGGCTGGAGATAAGATATGGATTACGGTAGATGCCTATCGAGAACTGAGTCCTCGTTTACCCCAACGAGTCTCGAGTGATGGGTTTCAAGTGGAAATCCAATGCGCGAGTCAAGGGGATCACTCCCTATTTAGCCCCCCTCTGAAGGAAGCTGCAAATATTAACGGAGCTTAGGTTACCCGCAATGCGATAAGTAGGGAGGGAATGGCGTGATGAAGGGTGGGAAAGATTAAAGATCAAGAACAGGGATGATTATGAGAGTTGGGAGAGGGCTAGAAACAATTGACTTGTTCCCTTCCATGATACCACCCGCGAAGGGGGCTAGTTCCCCCTTCTCTATGTGATAGATTGCACTGTCGGATGTGGAGACAGGGAATGAGAGACAGGGAGAGGAGAGGAGGGGGAGACTGCCATAGACTCCCCCGAATTAGTTTGTCCCTTCCAATGGTTGCAGAAAACAAGTAGAACGGGAAAATTGGCAACACTTATTGTTAGGTGTTCTTCATGAGGAAATGAGAAGGTGATGGAACCATGGACATTGGTTTGGTTTTTGTTCATGAGACCTTCATTCTACTAAAATACGTTTATTATGTAGTTTGCAAGGGAAAAGTAATATGCGAAGGATCGCGTAGTGGCTAATCAAAGGCTAATGAAAGTAGACTACCTCTCTCGCATACATTTGCATCGCCGATTGATCTACCCCTGAAGGGAGGGAAGGAGGAGGGGAGGTGAGAGGGAGGGAGGGAGGGAGAGGGAGGCTTCAATGATGAGCAATGCGGATGAATGAATAAGGGACGGCGACTCAGTCTCTCTCGAATATGGAAGAAGTCTTACTAGAAGGAAGTGACCAGTGAGGATTCACTCTCTTTTATAGAATCCATCCATTGATACGAATGAAGGAATCGAAGTGACACAAGTAATGAATATAAAAAAAGATTAGATAAAAGTGTGAACACTTTGAGTGGCCGATAGATATCTAAGAGAGCACCCGGAGGGGATGTTGACCAAAGTGGAAGGGAGAGGTGAGAGGCCGCGCAGCTTCCGCCAATTAGCCCCTGCACTCCCACGAGAACTGTGATTCGGCGAAGGCATTCGCAGCGAGCAGGATTCGAACCTTCGCGGGCAGAGCCCATTTGATTTCGAGTCAAACTCATTAACCACTTGGACACCGCTGCACTTGAATGTTCATCCTGGGGTCACGCTTATCAGCTCTGAGTGATGATATAAGGTGATTGATACAGGGATTAACGAAGGTCGGGATGGTCATGTTTGAGATGGGTGAACACAAATATGAGAGGGGAGAGTTGCATAATGACTAGGTAATGGAGTCAGAGATGGGAAAGAGTGATCATCAGATGGTATGACCCAGTGAGGGAAGGAAAGAGTCTACAGAGATTTGTGTTGATGCGAGACCAAGAGGGGAGGGAGGAGAGGGGGCATCTATGAAGGGCCAAGATAATCTCGTATCCAATTACGATATGCGCATTCTTCCTCTCTCTTCCCTTTTGGGGACTACTCTTTTGAGGGAGCGGATAGATCAGAGAGACTCTCCCCTTCTGTATTGAACGGAAGTATGCACAGAAAGAGAGAGGGAAGAGGGAATAATTAGTTGAGACCATATACAGGCGCTAAATAGGAAGAGAAGAGAGGGAACAATATGGTGAGGAAGATGAAATACCAAGAATGAAGACGATGTGGACAAATTAGTGTACAGTTTGAAAGTTAGGAAGCGTAACTAATACTACAAGCCATGTAGTCTGACTTCTCCCGGAGATGCTTTGGATAATGCACTAATGTGGCCACTAACGTATTTCGGTGTGTTTTTGGAGTGAAGAGTCTAAGAGGGAAGAGGAGGGAGTTTATTGCCCTTCGTAGAGAGGCACGAAGAGAGGGTCTATCAACGAAGGAGAGAGAGACCCCCAATATATGAGAGGGTGTACCGGAAATAGAGTCATGATATGGACAGACGAAGGAATGGAAGAATGAGGAAGGGGAATACTACGAAGTACTCCAATTTATGGAATATTTTGTGGACAGTTGACGAGAATCAGTACAAATAAGACAGTTTTGACCACTTGACTAAATTGAAACGAATCTGTTGACCGAAAAAAAACGAATGCGGGTGGTCTCGTCGGTCCTCAAAAAAGGGAGGCGAGATGGGAATTGGAAGAGTCTCAAATCTGAGTAGGAAACGCTGACTGCAGTTGATTGTTGTGCCGGAAATCAGTTAGAGAATGGAGAAGAAAAGTGGACGAATGACCAATTGGAAGGAGAAGGGAAGGGAACAGAGGAGGAGGTTATCTACTTCGAAGGGACATTACTAAAGGGGAATTGATCAAGTCGCTTGTACGACGAGGCTAGTCCAATACGAGTTATGACGGGACATAAAGATAAAAGAGAGAGAAGGGACTCTCTTCCTTCATCTGATCCCTTGTCTTCTCTATCAACGAGAAGGAGAAAGAAGGACTCACCACTTGAGAGTTCATTTAAGTATTTTATGTAGGTCCTAAGCTCGCCGCGAGAAACATAAAAATATGAGGAGGAAAATGAAAGAAGAAACTTTGGATTCATTTTGAGAGGGAGGGATCAGAGAGAGAGAGGGAAAAGGGAAGAGAAGAGTTGAGATTCCTCGCGAGAAGTCTCCTTCTTCCACCGTGTGAATTGGGAAGAAGCCGATTTATGAATTAATTAGAGATGTGTGCGGTAAAATAGATGACAAATGCAGAGAAGGAACTACGAAAAAGAATGGAGTTACTCATTCAGAGAGTCTTTTGAACACGTACCTATTTTTAAAAGTCTACAGTAGGAGCACTTCCTACTTATAAATGTCGGGTCAACAAAATTGTGGAGCCGTGCCGGTCACAAGTCATTGAGGAAATTAGCGCCTGCGGGTCTCCTGCCTTGAAGAGGCGGTCTGCATAACGATGGTTTGGTCGTAGTAATGAAAAAGAGGAGTGACGACCCACAGGGATATTGCCGACCCCCTCACACACACAAAAGAGAGCCACGCACTTTAGTTGATGAAAAAAGGAAGGAAGAATGGGAGGACGGAGGGAGGTAATGCAGTGCTAACTTGAGCTGGGGGCGGAAACAAATCGGGCTAGAAAAGAGCTGATCAAGAGGAGAGCCAGTTCGCATGAAAAACGAGCAATTTGAGTGCGAGCAAGTGTGGATTAATAAAGTGGAATGGGAGAGATTGAAAGGGGGAGAAATGGACGAGAGATTTTGTAGAAGAGGAAAGAGAGGGAAAAGTGAGGAATTGTCGTAACCGGAGATTGATGTTCGAATTCTGACTTCCCGACGTTAAATTCAGACGACGATTGATCGGATAGCAACGAAAATGGACTTGCAAAGAGATCAAAGATCAAATAATTTCAGTATGGCGGACACTCTGGATCGATTGCCTCGACGACTGAAGAAATTGGCAGAGAGATCAGCGGATGAAAGGGAAAGACTCTTGAGGGAGATCGAGATTGAAGTCAGTTGTCAATCGATACCGTACCCCTACAGTACCCGTTGCAGTCCTCTCTACTCGACCGAAATCTCTCCTATTCTGAACGAGAAGCGAAATTCCTGGCTAAGGCGAGAAAATCGATAACATACGGGTGCAGACCGTATGCTTGTGTCGTCGAATATATTATGGTAAGTGGAAGGATGTTCTGATAAATTTAAAGCGTTTTTTGATTTCTCTTCAATTTCAATTTCTAGGATTTCATCTATTCACCACTACTGTCAGTGTTCGAAAACAGCAAGGGTCTAGGCAACAGAGAACGTACGCAGATAGTGAATCTTGAATCAATTGATAAGGATGACGAAGGGGGGAACAAAAGAGCCGACGGTATCGTTGCATAACCGTATGATCACAATGATGATCGGTCTTACGCAATGAGTGAGTGAGCAACTCGAGACTGGAGATGAAAGGGGAAGGTGAGAAGAGGGAAGAGGGGAGGACTAAAATACGCGCGCACCGGTCACTCTCCCTCGTTGCCTCGTGAAAGAAAACGGAAGAATTGCGATCTGAGTGAGAGAGAGTGCATGGAATGAAGAGAGCACTAGGTGTTGCTCCTAGTGAAAGAAAGAGGAAGAGGAGCCATGAATGGTCGTGTAACGAAGTAGGATTCGTCGTCCTGCTCGAAATGCGACGGAAGTGCGCGAAGAGTAAACGTCGGCCACCTGGTGGTGTGTGGCCACACCATGCGCCGGAAATGGATTGAGAGCATCGTGGTTATGTTTACGAGTGAGGATTAGAGGGGCAAACTAGGAGGGAGATGGGGATGGGAAGGGGGGGGTTCGATAGAATGTTCTCTCCTTTGGTCAAGGCGGGAACCATCCTTTGGAAGCTTCATTCCCATTCAGTCACAGTCAATAGACTGTGTAGGCAATGACCCGTTCAGAGGGAGAAGGGGAGAGATAAAAGAATGGAGAGGGCTGGCACCAACGATGGACTCGGTGTGAGTAACCAGAGTGGAACGATAGCAGACAGGTGGGCACTTGGGAATGGGATAGGGGATAGAAGGGAGTTACGGGAACATTGAGGCAGTTTTACACGATCGACACGGGGCATAACGAGGTTTCCTGTGGGGGGACACAAATGGGAAAACGAGGAGAGACAAATTGATGGAGGTTTGGAAGAAGAAAGAAGGAGGAAGGAAGATGGTTGGAACTTCACGAATAATAACAGTCACAAAGAAGGGGCTAAGCAGCAGTTAATTGCTCTTGTCGGCGAAAATTCCCTTGGACAAAGATATTTGTTTAGAAAGAGAGACTGATGATTGATGGGGTGGGGCAATGACCATAAGTGTGGATAGAAGCTCACTCAATAGGGATATCATTGTCGCCCCCTCAGGTGTCCTCTCTCTCTCTCGATCCTCTAATGGATGGCTATCGAGAGTGAGCATCATTAAGACCATCCCAGATTATGGAAAGAGAGAGAGAGAGAGAGAGAGATTGAGACCACTCAACAGCCAAACAGGTGATCTGAACCAACACGTGAGTGAAAAGTGACAATGAAAGAAATCAGTAATCAATTGTGGTTCAGCATTATCGTCCGTCTGATAGAAAGAAGGGCTCGAAATAAAATAAAAGGTATTGCAAAAACAAGAAGTGATTGATCCAGTGAAACGACTGGGATCACTGTGGGGTCTATTCAAAGTGGGTTAGCACAGAGGAGGGAGGAAACCCCGCTGGTAGAAAGAAGTTGTGCGACCCTCAATTAGAAATCCCTACTAGAATGAAGAGACTCTGTTGTTCTTAGAAGTGGAATTGATGAATGGACGATGCCGTATGAAACTCTGATAGAGGAGGATACTTGAGAGACCAGAAGGTTTAGAAGAATGAAGTCCCTGTCTCTTCATTTGTTGTTATCTCTCGGGGCGGCAATATAAATCCTAGTGTGAAGGATGCACTAGGGATGAATGGTAGGGGTAAGGGTGTTGAAGTTCACGTCGGTTCAGCTTGAAAAACTTGAAATTTCACATCTCATATTCTTCGATCATTTATCCATCGATCCCATCCGAATACATGATATGTTCAGCCCCATTTGGACAGCTGTGGATTCCTCGGAGTGAATGAGGATGGAGTACACGTTTTCACATTCGATCAGGTATGACAATAGCCACCCACAGATTAGCAAATGAAGTTTTCAGAATCTCTTCGAATCGTATCGATGGGAAAACTTCTTCTTCTCTTCCTCCTCTTCTTCCGATGCGACCGTTATTCAATTCGATCACCTCACGAAAGAGCACACTTTCACGGCGCATGTTCATGATTCGGTATGTCGAGTTTAGAAACCGAAATGCGGTTATTCGTCTCTTCATTCCGACCACTTTATGAACTTCCAGCCTAAATTTCTTCTCAGTTAGGCAGAAGAAAGGACAAACCGACCAGTATTATTGACCATTTGCGCACACAATTAGGAGAATTTTATTACTCGCCCTTTTCAGAACCTTTCGTGCCGCATCTTGACATGTCTTTTGTCGTTGCTTTTCTATCCACGCACATTCTTATTATTGCAGCTAAAAATTCTTCAATTTCAGTTGGTAGCTGCAGCGATTCTCCGTCTGTGCGATTATTTCGCCCTTCGAAGTCGAGGAATAAGGAGATGAACAAGACAAATAAAGAATTGAATCAATAATTAATGATGCATAAATCAACTTTATCGATTGACAACACTCGTTGGTGCACACCCGTGTGGGAAAATACTCGTTTTGCACAATTTAATTCTTTGGTCCGAAATCGTCGGTGATAGAGTTTGAAATACGGGACGGGTAATTCGGACCCGGCCGGGTAATGGAGGTGGAAAGTGAAGAATGATAGTTACCCGGGATAGTTGGAATGAAATGGCTCCTTTTAGTGCAGTCGATTCTGAACAGTTTGAACGCAGAAACCGAACAAAAATACTGGTAATTTGCGCAAAATAGAAGCACAACCTGAAGACCGACAACCCCGAGCGTTTTGAAGGGCAGAAATGCTTCAAACTCACAAGCGCGCATTTTTCATTTCACTATCCCGGGTAATCCCTCTCTATCATTCTTCATTCTCGGGTACCCGATGTCCCGGGTAGCGTTACATTTCAAACTCTAGTCGGTGATCGTAATGCAATTTAACTATAATGTCTTCGTTTCCACTTCGAGATAAGGAACGAGATACCGTAACCAGTACTGCAGAGGGAATGATTATCGATTGATTGATTCAGGGAGAGGCTTACGGTGATATTGAAAATGACGAAGAATAGAGGGAAGATGACACGGGAGATCAAATCAATTCGTCGAGAGTGCTCACGGTACTTCACCTGCCATCGTGCAATTATTGTCCTATTTGAAAATGAATAGAGCAAATCAGTGGTTTGGTCAAGGATTATGCGCGTTATGGCCCTTCTTCGAAACAAAAAAAACCTGATAAAATAAAAATAATGTAATCATACCTGCCACAGTGATCCCCACCACGACAATCCGACTCGAGCAGTGCCCATTTGGGTGAGGGCGATAGGATTGGAGAGGAGGTGATTACTGGAATTTGTTAATCACTTAAATAATGAATTAACAATGATAAAACTACTTGCCTGATGACCATACTATGACCGTTGTTGTTCATTCGTGGTGGTTCCATTGGCAACGCCTGATCATTTTCGAAAATAATTCAATTGTATCATTCATCTGAACTTACAGTGTAATGATGACCGTTGTACGCCGAATGATTATTCGCCTCATTTTGTCTGAAAATGATCAGTGCTAATTTTATCTTTCGAATTTTAGGCAGAATTTCAATGAAAAATAGATAACTGACAATCGATAGAGCATGTTTGTCTGATGTCTCGTTCTGTATTGATTCCTCACAATATCCTGTCTGGCCGCCCAATTTACGAGTGCAAATTCGAGCAGAGCACCGAAGATGAAGGCTGCAATGGAGAAAGTTCACTATTTTTAGAGAACAAAGGGAATTTATTGCGGGGGAGAATGGGAATTTGGGTGCATTGGCTCTGAAAACTCCATTCGTTCTCTATGAATTCGATTAGGCCGTTGTCCATATTTCAAATATTAAAACAATTTCGTAAATGTTGAAAAAAACAAATCCAAATGCTAACCGAGACAGACTCCAATCCAGATATCAATAGCCTTCGTGTAACTGACTGGGGGAAGATTCGCATTCACACCAGATGCCTGGCAAGTTATCTACGTTTCTTACAATACTAAAGCCTCGATTTTCAAAGATGATTCGTGTTTTAGATAAAGTTCTGTGAGAATTCATAGCTCAAACCTGAGTGGTCATGGTGAGTAGCGTGGTTACTCCCAAAGTGACTCTCGCTGGCACCGAATCCTTGTCCAACCTAGAAACGAGAGGCTATTTTCGTAGAAATAAATAAGAAAAATAATAAAAACTAACCAGAAAGAAACCCATGACACGGCGACCAACATGAAGGAAGGAATGTACAATTGAAGAAGATAATATGAGAATTCCCTCTTCAACTCGATCTCAGTACGGAGGCAAGAGTAGACTCCTGAAACTCGTTGTTACGTTTCAGTGCAAGAATTACGGGTGAAAACACTATCAAATTTCATCTTACATTTAGCTATAAATTTGATGGAAGAACAACAAGTAACAAGACGAACCAGTATTAGTAACCGAAGTGCAGCTGTTTGTTCGCACATCAGAGAGGATGAAGGAAGGCAGAGATTCCCTTATTCCATCCTTGATCTGGATCGGTTTAGAATCCTTCCAATGGTACTCTGCAATCATTTTGTTGCCCTCTTCAATAGGTTCGTTTTGACGTACCAATGTCCTTTGTGGTGTAGGCATAAGATGCAAAGTCGATGAAGCAAGTTTGGACGTCGAGGGGATAATCGACGAGCCTCATAGGACACGAGAGAGTCAACGTCAGTCTGAAATGATCTTTGATCCATGCAAAACTATTTTTTTACTTCTTCACTACATTTTTACGATGCAGAACACATTGTTGGACCTAGGTATTCTCAGTTCCCACTTCATGCATGGGAGATAGGCTCGCATCACTCTTTCTTGGACCAAGTGGGTGCTACTTCCCATTGGTCAGTGACCATTAATCGATACTACCGTATACCTGCATGAGTACAGTATCCGTCCCGTTCCATTGTACACTCGAATTAGAACGTTCGGTTTGTCAATCATGTGCTTTTTTCCGTCTTTCTCGTTTTGGAAAAATGTATCCGGCACCTGAAGAGATTGAAGTTCAACGGAAAATATGGAGAAAAGCAGGAAATTGATTCATGCAAAGTTTGCACTCGCTGTGAATGCCCTTTCAGTTCAAATTAGACTCACCCAAATCTTCTGTTCCGGTGACAGGACGATGTGTTGTAGAATGGGAGAGTTGAAGTAGAGACGCTCATCAACCCATTCCTTGATAAATAACAATTAATTATTCAGAGTTTCCTCCGTCGAAAGATATGGTTAGTGAGTATTAGTCAACAGAGCGGCCATTCCTAGACGGTTAGACGACCAAAACAATGGAGACTTCTTCTTTAATGGGAATAAAGAAGAAGAAGCGAGGAGATCGTACCATTTACGACGATAAAAAATGCTTTTTGCCATTCTGAATGGCTAGACAACTCTAACGGCTATTTCTTTCACTAGAAGAAGATGAATAAATGAATAAACGAACTTCTCGAAACGTGAAATGCAATGAGTATTCCATGTTAACATCGTCCACTTTCGAGATACTCCTGCAAAAATAATTGGTGATGGTGCAAAAACGTGCAATTTTTTCGTTATTTTCCAATAAATTCGTAGCAAGAATAATGGAAAAGGGGATAATAATAACGTACCGTAGATACATATTTGCGTGCACATCAACTGCCGTTGCATCGGATGAGATTGGATTGAGCGTTCCTCTGAATTTTAAAGATCAACATTTTCGAAATTTGGAGAATAACTAAATTGAATGAGGCCCTGTTAGAGAAAGCTATAAGAGAAAGCATTGAATACCTCGGTCTCACTCTATAATCGTAATCAGATTCCCTCGAGATTAATCGATTGATTAGTGCTTGCTCGTCCATTAACTTCTCGTATCTTCAATTATTGATTGATTTTCGAAAACTAGGTTTGGCCTACCCAGTGTCTCTGAATTTCTCTCCACTCGTTTGGAGTATACTTTGCTGTACGAGTAAAAGCACAGAGAAGAACATCCCTCCTCGGTTCACTAGAGCATCCTGAAACGAAGAGATGGAGTACGGTATCGATTGATTACGATGGCGAATAAACAGAAGGAGTGACTCGGTCGAGGAAGAGATTGCCTTCCACTGCTAAGGGAGGAAGCGACTCGTTCAATAATTCAGTGACTTTAGAGGGGGGAAATTCGGAGAGGAGGGTTTTGTGGATGTAGGGGAAGAGAAAGAAGAGACGACTGCAGATACAGAAGAGATAATTATTGGGCTGATGGCTGTGTGTAAAGAGATCGGAATGGAATGGGGATGTAAGAGGAGGGGAATGGAATGGAGAATAGAGATCGCGTGTACGAGACAATGGAGAAATGGAAGAGGAGGAGGAGGAGGAATGGAGGGGGGGGGGGTATTGGTAAATGGGAAGAATGGGATTCAGATATCTACACGAAGATAAGAGGACGACGAACCAATCAGGAAAGTAATGAAGAATAATGTGCTCAATCACTTAGTGAGCAGAGATGTGTGAGACACCTGCTATTCCACTGTTGATTATACCATCCATTACCGATTACGTATCTACACATGTAGCATAAACAATCAAATATCTGTATCTATTTCTTAAGAAGAACAAAATAGATTGAGGGAAGTGTAAAGAACAAGTGAGAAACGAGAGAAGATGTAAACTTTATGAGCAGATGGGAAAGGGAGAGAAGATTCATCGTGAATTTCAGAGAATTAAATATATAAAAACATACTGAGAAAGTTCAAGGAAATAAAGAGTGGAATGAAGAAAAGCAAAGATCGAATTGAGAGTATTTTGATGACGCCCGTGGTGAAATATTACGAATTTAATATTTAGCGAGAGAATCGGGACGAAATTGAGGAGAAGAGAAAAGAGCAATAACTATTCTCCTCGATCTGAGGAAAATAGAGGGATTGTGAACGGATTGGTAGACGGGCTCTCAGAGTATCCCATGGATGGGAAAGGATAGGAATTTTGTGATAGAAAAGGGAGAACATTGGGAGCCAAACACTTCCTCGAGTCCAGAGAAACATCCGAGACGCTATCGGTTCATATTTCTTATACGAATCGCACGTAGAGTATAATACTCATGAGGAGGATCTATGGTTAGGCAAAACTGCAAATGGCAAACAAAATCACGAGAATAGAGAGTTGCCACGGGTGAGAGTTGGTATGAATGATCAGTGAGGATTGATCACGAGTTAGAAAGGAGAAGAGGAGAGGAGAAGGAAGGGAAGAACCACGTTTGAATTAGGAAGAAGACTACGTCACACGAGAATCATAGACAATAAGAAAGAGTAGATAATAGGAAGAATTCCAGGAAAGGATTGCATAGATCGAGTGGGAGAACTTAGTCCTTTTCTGACGTCGTCAACTCTTGATTTCTTTGAGGGAACAACATTCTCCGATTTCTAATCCGACCTTCGATCCGTCTAGAATATTCCCCTCTCTCTTCTTCTATTCTCTATTCTATTCCCGTGCTAATCTCAATCTGAAGGGGATTGAGATATGACGAAGACCTGAAGGAGAAGAGCACACGATGAAGAAAGTTTAAGAGAAATTGAAGAGATTGAAGAGTCAATGCGGATTACTCAGGAAGAAAAGGTGTAGAGCATGCAGCATAGACTTCAGAGGAAGAAAGGTGAAATCGGGAGGAACTGGGCAAATGAAAGGGAAGAGAATGAAGATGAATGGAGTGAGAAGAGAGATGTCTACACTGTCATGGAGATGAGGAAGACAGTGAGAAGACAACGATGAGGAAATAAACACATGATCATCTACTATTATTTATAGCCATTTTGGATTCATCAGCATGTTTGGTGAAAACTATCTTCACTTTGACAACACAAATCACGACATATATTAATTGATTGCTAGATTCTATAAAATGTTAAGCAATAAGGGAAAATAGCTGTTCAACCATTGCCGATTACTGTTTTCCAGAATGGAATAAGCGATAAAGAACGCCATTATCAGCGAATATTTACGACGAGAAGCAGTGATTATCAGAGGGAGAAAACAAGGGGAGAAAGTGATCGGAGAGGAAGAGAAAGACTCGGAATAATCTAATTGAGTGAGTTTCGCGCATCTCTGAATAGACATGAATAAATGCACGATTGGTCGGTGCGTGCGAATTGAGAAGACAATTGATAATTGACATATAATTCAGATTCCGAGAAGTCGTGCTTAGACTATGCAGTCATCATGGGTGGACCAAAATGTTTCTTTCGAGACAAAAGGAATAGACTAGAGGGTGTTTGCAATGAGAATTCGTGCAAGAAGTGAGAGGGAGTTGCAATATAGAGACACGAAGGGTCATGGAGAAGAGGAGTCCTTCTGAGAGGGAGATGTCAAAGAGAAGACCGACTGAGGAAGAGGGAAAAGGCCATCTCAGTAGGTCACTCTACTAGATTAAACATGTTGTCGAATGAAAGGATTGAGATATATACTCGATTGAAGGTAGAAAGTACCTATCACGAATGGTTTGTCTCAACCTTTCACTGAAAAAACGCGGTCGAAAGTGAAAATGGATGGAGAAAGGAGACGATCCGTAACCTTTTACCGGATTGAAGCTGACCCTACCCCATTACCTACTCCTTTTCACTTTGGCCCCCCTACTGACATTCTGTCCATTCCACCACTACCTTCTCCCTATGAAACCATTGCTACTGCTTATCCTTTTCCACTCTGTTTTATCTTCAACTCAACTGTGGAAGACATTCCCTATACGATATACGGTCGCTGATGGAAGTAAGCCATTTATAAGATATTTTATCAGCTAAGAACTTTGAACCATAGATATTTTCAAAGTGACCAGTGCTAGTTCAGTCTCCATTTTGAAAGGAGTTTTCCAAGTAGAGGAAGAGGTCGTAATAGGTACGCGTAATGAGGAAAACCTTCATGAAAGACCAGGAAAGAGACTGTCCTAGTGAAGGGATAAGGGCAGTTCTTAGGAGGATTTGAGAAGAACGACAAGAGATGTCCCGAGATGGCTCAATTTAGAAGAGGATAGAAGGGGAACGGGCAAGATTGAGTAGAGATAGGAGAGGGAATTCATTCGTGAAGACACAGGCTAATTCCCTCCCTTTCTTCCCTTTCCAGTCAACGAGAAGTTGATAGAAGAAGTACTTGAAGAATGGATGAGAATGACTTGTGTTCGATTCGAAAGGACCAAGGAAGAGGAGGAGAACAATCTACAGTTTGTACGGGCACAGAGGTCAGTTCAGCGGTGAGGAGCATCACTGGTGGCTTCGCGAGAAATGACCGTATTCACCTCTATGCTGTCGGTTGACCAGAAAACCCTCCTCAACTAGGGTTCAGAGAAACTGGAAGTGAACCATGATCAGGCGCTTTTCTATTGTTTTCGACGGTCTCTGAGAGATGACGAGACTGTTGCTCTACCACCTGTAAGAAGGGGGAAGGCACAAGCTGTTATGACAGGGGCGAAAACGGAAGGAATGGGCCAAATTGGATTCACCACTGGTGATTCTGGGAGGGACGGGGTTGATCGAGGGTCTGGGGGAACGGGAGGGAAGGGAGGAGAGGTCCAATCGGTTGTTGTTGTTGAGGGAAGTAGACAAGATGGATTAGACTTGAGCGTGTGAATGGAAGGAGGTACTTCGTGTTTGTTGGATGAACACTTTGAGTAGAAAAAAGAATGGACCAACGGGGATTAAACATCCAAGATGAGGTTCATACTGCAGCAGAGAAAAACGCTATAAAAAAGTAGGATTTGGAGCGCTTGAGAAGAGAAGGGAATGAGGAAATTATGAATTGAATAAAGGAAATAAGGATGGAGAGGAGAAGGGAGAAGAGGGAGGGGGATACTTGAGAGACACTTCATTGTGGATCAACCAATGACGACAATGGGATTCCCTCCTTCGAAGGAAAGATCAGACTGAGGGTAGACTGGGAGTTATCACGTACGATTGGATAGTCATGACGTAATCTTTGATGCTGTGCAAGCAATATTTTACGAGTCTCATGGGCAGAAGAAGAAGGGGTGGCAAATAGGATTAGATTCTGACTGAGGTTGACTCACAAGTGCTAGAGATACAAGAAGAGTGAAGAGAGGAAGTACCCGAATATAAGGAAGGATGTCCCATTCTGCCACCTTCTCTTCCCTAACCCATCCCCCTCCCTCCCTCCTCATCCTTCCTCCCTCTCATCCCTAAGCTCTCCTTCTAAATGGACGAGTCTATTGTCTATGACGAACTTAGGAAAAGTTGGAGCAGAAAGAGTCCGAGAACAAATTATGAATACGTAGTGAGTCTCAAGACTATGGAAGGTGTGGGCATAATGGGTTCGAAACAGAGGGAGAAAACGTTGAAAACATGTTGATTTCGTTTCGTCCATATGAAATTGTTGAGGAGTGGGCACAGCCGATTTAATTGCGAATGAAATCTGGTGAGACACGGCGTAAAAAAGTGATGCGTTATTTATTTATGGCCTCGTGGAGAAGAGATTGAGAGGGGCGTATGGGAAAGGGAGAAGGAAGGAGAGTCTGTATAGAGCCCCCGGCATTATTCGTGACTGATCTCGTAGAGAATATGAAAGAAATGCTCTCACACTGCATCATTTCGGACAGTTTTGAATGAACTCTTTCAGAGTGAACTCATTTTGATGCTATGAAAAGACTTTCTCTTTCGGAAGATGAATGGAACGTTGCATCATCACTATCCAATACTCTTCATTCAGTTGCTTCTCACACATTGGCCGAGTTTCGGCCGATTCAAATCAAATGATAGGAGTACATCCTGCTTGTGAAATAAAAGGAGTTCTACTTCATGAGATAGGTAATAAATATTCGGTGTATTAAAAATATGCAAATCACGTTTTCTATTTGAAGAATGTCTGAAACACAACTGACATAACCGTTGACCTCTTCATCCTCTGTTCTCAGGTCACACACTCGGTCTACATCACACTCACACTAGAAGAGATCGAGATAGATATGTCGTTCTCAGAATGGAGAATGTACGGTAAGTTACTGTACGATAGAATGAGAATATCGATTGGTAGATCACCTGCGTACACTGCTGATTTCGTGAGAAGAGTGAGAAGAGGAGTGCTGGATGGAGTACCGTATGATGTGGGGAGTATCATGCACTACTCGGTTACGGTTAGTGGTAGTTATTGATTGGACGAAGATATCGTAATCAGACCTTCGCTCGATCACCCTCCTCCTTCACTATTCTTCCAAGGGATTCAATCTATGCTCAGACACTAGGGCAACGAGCTCGTCTATCATTCTATGATATACGATCAATCAATAATGCGTATTGTAGAGGTACCGTAATCTTCAAGTGATCACAACTACAGTATTTCTGCAGATTCTTGCTCCTCTTCAGTAATCGAATGTCAGAATGGAGGCTATCCTCATCCCGATCGATGCGATTCGTGCATTTGTCCCGACGGTTGAAATCGATATCGATCGATGGCAGATAGATTACTGTAATCTTGCAGGTTACTCGGGTAGACTCTGTTCTGTCTTGGCTAATAACAATGGATGTCCAAGAGATGTCTATCGATTAGCATCTCCTGAGTGGTCGACGATTCATCATACACACCACAGTGTTGAATGTGCATGGCGTGTGGAGGTGAGGACGACGAAAATCGGTTGATATGTAGGTCATTCATAGGCACCAATCGGCTACAATATCGAATTTGAGCTGGTGGAAGTCAGTGTTCCAGTGATTCCGGGAGCGGTAAGAACCAGTAAATTATTCATAATTCGGCTTCCTCTTCAGGTCTGTTCAAAAGACTATGTGGAGATCAAATTCAGAGATGATATTGGACTGACTGGAGCTAGATTCTGCCATTTTGGAATGAGTGAGACATGAAAATAGCTAATTATTGATTTAATGATTATTCAGAACATCCTCGAAGGTCGGAAGGATCCAGCATTGTTGTTCTCTTGAGATCCTCAAAAGAGATTGAGTTACAATCTTCGTTCACTTTGCGATATCGAGTAGCCAAGGTCGTTTAGAATGTTCTTGTTGTTTAATTTATTGTAATTATACGAGTAACTATTGTTTCTTGCGGGTTTTAGCATTTTAAAAATAAATAAATAAAAATTTGTCTATGAAAATCTGACAGGAAAAATAAAGAGTGACTGCTCATGCGTCGCGTGCTCGCGCGTCGCGGTTCGACCCCAAAGTCTTGTTTCTTTCTTTTGGCGGCATTTATCCTTTGAATGGTCCTTCTTTGCCCTCAGGGCTTACTCGTCCCATAACGGGCCAACTCCTCTCTATCATCTCTAACTCCTCCACCCGTTTCCCTCCTACTCAATTGTCAGTTCATAACGCGCGCTTCTCTTTCTTCCTCCTTTATCTTGCTCGTTTCGCTCCTTTTTGTTACTGGGATTCCGTTTATTTCATGGCTATTTCGTTCTGCTTAATCGGGGCTAACGGGGTTCTCTAATTTCAAATGTCTAAGGCGTCTCTTTGATCAGGTATAGTTCAAATACCTAGCCAACCTTTGATCTCGCCGCATTTCTTTCTCAGTTCAAAAGAGACAATAGCGAGGCGCGGTTCTCTTGTGAATTCAGTTGAATGGTCCTATTCAATTTCGAATCCTCACTTGGTTTCTCACGGTCCTTCCTCTCAAACATAAGGAAACACGTTGCATCTGCAGACCTCTCATTACCGTACTCTCCTCGATCCCCATACTATCTCTTTCTCTCGTTCTTTTCCCTCTCCGCCATTCCCATTCTCTCTCGTTCTCCGCTGAACACCCGTTGAGTAGTCGGTGATCTCTTTGTGGGGAGGAACGACAGCCCGCCTTTCTGTCTTCCAATTCCCAGATCCATCCCACCCCCTTCATCCGACACTGTCCATTATGACCCCTTTACCCCTTTCTCTTCCCCCGAGGGGCTTCATTGTCTCTTCGCATCTCTCATTAGGAACGGACGGCTGTTTCAGTCTGAGGGTAGGGATTACACTGATTGGGATGGATTGCATCTGTGTAGCCACTTCAAAGTGAACTCCCTTCGAGAGTGAGAGAGGGAGACCTTATGGTGCCCTGTCTCACATACGCAATCGAATACGTTCCTTGTCGGTCTTATCTCCTCCCATCGATCCCTTACTTGCCTATCACTGTTTACGAGTATCTTATCACTCATACCATCTGGTCTTCTACGTATTCCTCGTTCTCTTCTTTCCTTCAGTGGTCGCTACTCTTTCTGACTCATATCTCAGTCTGTCTACCTCTCTTCTTCTCCTTCTGAGTTATGACCATTCCATCTCAAAGGTTGCGCTCTGCTTTGAGTCTTCCGCTTTCCACTTTTATGCCGTGTTGCGCCCTTCACTCACTCACATCTGTCACCAAATGGTTCCATTTCACTTTATCCGTATTTCATAATTTTAAATATAATCTCTCGAGTTCTGGGGTAACCTGATTATGTATATTAATATTACACAAATATTCTACAAATGTTCTCTCTGAAATATGTGAGCGGGTGATAATATGTATACAATATTCTGAGTATCTGATCTAGTATCTAGAAGTACCATTGACCGACTGATTGCTGTAGGAGCAACCACTCAATGGATGCTGGATCAAGCAAAGATTGAGTTGAGGTGGAGGGAACGGTACGGGATGAGGGTATGCCTCCAAGGGGAATTGAAGAGGATGTGATGAGGGAAGGATGGAGGAGGGATGAATGGATAGGAAGGAAGGAAGAGGAGGGAGAATGATGGATACTACATTGATTAGAGATTGAATTGGATGTAGAGGCAAGGTCCAGTTCAGAGTGAGGTTGAGCTGCTGAAATATAAACAATTCGTATTGTCATTGAAGTCCTGATAAGCCGGCTCCTCTTTTTGCCATTATTTGCTCTTATTGCGCCTACTGTTGGCCCTTTATGAGATCATAAGCAGTGTCTAGTGTGTCATATTTGCCTAACGGCGGGATATCAGTCTCAGTGGGAGGTCAGATGGCAATGCTGTCCTCTGACTATAGATTGATCTGTTTGTTGGCCGCTAAGTGTTCGTCCCCTTCCCCATTCTCCATCCTTGATGCATCACCCATATTAATCATGGATTCATATCTCTTCCTTCTCGGAAAGAGACTCGTTAATTAGTAGGCAATGCTCTCACAGACAAAGGGAGCCTATCGTGTGTATATCCGGGGGACTGATCCTAATCCCCCCTCCTTCTTGCCCTCTTTCTACCCTTCCCATGCCTGTCTCTATTGCGTGCGTGTGCCGTCTCGCATATGTCATGTTATTCATCTCATCTGACCCCGCTTTGTCTATTCGACCGCTACTGCTTCCATTTTTTTCTAGCGTGATACTATTTTTTTCTTCTCATGCAGTAATGTATCTATTTGGAGATCATTTATGCTCAAGCTGCAGAACGGTGCGTATTTTCTCTAATTTAAATTCTTGAACCCGAATCGATTTGCTAGGATAACTCACTGCTTTCCGTGGAAGAGGTGTTCAGACAGGCGATAATATTGAATCTCTTCTTGAAGTTGTGCAGCCAGTGCTCAGAGAATAGCGTCTTGCCCTGTCTAGTAGCTTCATCGAGAGCCTCCGGGCATACGGTAGTGGCGATGTCGCGAGCCTCATCCTACACAGATTATTGATTTATTTGTTGATTGGGTAATTTTGATAATGCGAGCATGGCGATTCGGAGATTCACACGAGATTCATGATATAGTTACTTTTTTTCGTCCATCAATGGTAGTTTTGATATCATTTACTATTTATGTTTTCACCTGCAGCCACTTGTTGCTGATTTTGAATCCGAGCTTGGTTCGATTCTGCAGACGCGCATTTAGAATCTGAATTATGATTACATTTTACTTTCTTCCTTTCCTTTTTTTTATATTCCGAATTACCTCTTCCACCTTGGGGAATTGAACCTTCCTTCCTCTTTTGCTCGCATCAGGAGAGACCGATCGTGGAGTCGGGCCACCCTTTTTCTTGCACAAACTGAAATTGATTTTATCGTTAGGGTTCAATTCTGCGATCGGTTGATTTTTCTGTTTGGTAGGGTGCAATTGATTTAATGGTTAGGGGTTTAATTCAGCGCTCGGATCATTTTTCTGTGTTTGGCCGAATTGCGGTTCCTCTTTTAGGTTTTGTCACTCCCTTCCGTTCCCATTCTCACCTGGGAAATCGCTCATAGAATGAGTGAATGGGTAGTTGATCTGAGTTGGCGAGCAATTCCGTTGCCATTTCTTCCGTATTAAATGGAACTGATGGTTTATCGGATGATGAGTCGAATGCAGGAATTGTAGAGGATGATGAGGGAGATGATCGAGATTCGAATCCTAAAGCGATAGTATGATATCGATTGATGCAGTCGATTACCGTACCATCATCAGCAGCTCTCTGTACAGTATCCGTCCTCGATCCCAGCTCGGCAGATAATTCCTCGATAGTCTTCTCCTTTGTGAGTACTCCTTGGCTGCAATTGTTAAACCTCTTATCCCATGGTAGTTCCTTCCCTCTCACGGTTCGTTCACTATGTTTTATGGACAGTTCACCCTGTCCCTAACCCTTTCTTCTATCCCCTTCATCTCCCATCCATCGTTCGGTTAATCGACCCTCAGCGCAGATAGGCAAAAAAGAGGTGAAGACGAGAAAAGGGAATAGAGGCGGGTTCTATCTCAAAGGTAAGATGGGAGAGGATGGCGATGGTATGCAATCGAGAGAGAGAGAGATGGAGAGGGAGGGGAGGAATATCAAGGTAATGTAACCAGGACTAAAGCAATCGAGCCACCATTCCTACCATTCCTTCCCGATTGGGATAGCGAATCTCTTCTTGAAGTTGGACAGCCATCTTTCGGAGAATTGACAATTGAGTAGATCAATGGAGGCTTGAGATCCATCCGCTCGATCGATTGCCAATTGACGAGCACGATCACGAATCCATTTATTGCCAGGCTGGAATATGGTAGATGATGAGGAACATACGGTAGTCAACTTTACCTTGAGTCCAGAAGTAGCAACTTCATTCTCATACTCGACGTAGAGATGCTTCTCAATATCGGGGAATTGCGGCTTACGTCCACTTCTACCGGATTTGAGTGAACCCGGTCGAGATTCACGAATCTTATCCACCTTACTGATCCAACCATTCAACATCGACTAAAAGGAGGAGATTGGGTCAGAGATCAAAGATCACCTCTCACTTTAGTAATGGAGAATCGCTTGCAAGTCCGGTACTTATTCCGTCCATTATTGTTGAAGTAGTCAACGACGACCAACTTGAATTCCCTCGGATAGCTCATCCGAGGAGGATTCGATGTTGTCGTTGAGGCACCGGCTACAGAAGACGCCGGTGTTGAGGCGGTAGCTGACGTCATCGACATTCTGCAGTCAGTTGGTGATCAACCCCATCTACCTTATCCCTCTCACCCCGGTTCCATATCGAGTAGAGGCGCAACGGAGGCTGATGCAGGACCGAATGCAGGCTTCTTGGGAGTGAGTTGATCTGTTAGCCATCGAGAGGATGGAATGGGATTTGAGCAAGTAGGAAGAGAAGAAGAAGAGGTGGATGGAAGACACTCGAAAGAAGATGATGAACCTGATGAGAGGAAAGATGATGATGATGATGGTGAGATTAGAATGATGAGAGGAGGAGAGGAAAGGGCAGGGAAGAGACGACAACGTCATGGATGTTTGTAGGAGAGAGAAAGGACAGAGGTAGGGAAAGGGTCAAAGAGTACCTGATTGAATGGGAGGATGAATGACGGATGAACGAGATGGAGGAAGAGAGAGATCCAATGGAGACTCTGATGGAAGATCAAGAAGGAAGGAGATTGAAGGATGAAGAGCTGTTGGTCGATGGACTGTGATGGAAGGAGAAGGAGGAGGGGAAGCCATCGAAAGGGAGAGGAGAGGAAGGGGGAGGGCAGCTGCAGAGAACGGTGATGCTGCTACAGGCAGGAGACTCTCACTCTCGGTAGAGGAGGAGGGGGAGGAGTCTCTCTCTCTCCCTCTTTCACTGTATTCACACGATCAGTGAAAACGACTCTCTCTTTCGGAGAGAGAGGAAGAGGCCACTCTCGCTATTCCTTACTCTCTCTGTATTCTCTTCACTCCTCTGCGAAAGGTCGCTGCTGCTGAGAAGGAGCGATTTGAGATGGAGAAGGAGAAGGAAGGTCACCCCTCTCCACCCTCTCTCCCTTCCCTTCTTTACTCCCTGTAGAATGACCATACGAATGAAGAAGGAGTTCGCATGAGACCTTGGAGACTCCCCTCCCGACTCTTGACCATGGCCCATTTCGAGTGAAAAGAGGAGAGAGGGGGGCTTGTAGTGAGAGGAGAAGAGGGGGAGATCCCCCATCCTATCCCACCTTTCGATCGAGAGAAGTGAGAGTGGGGAGAAAGTACGAGTGAAATCAGGAGCAGCTGATGATGGAAGAGGAGAAAGTACACTCATTCGTCAGGCTGCGAATTCAATTAATCTGCCTGATCAGGATGAAAGCATCTGGTAGAGAGATAATGATGCTTCATATGCCACCCTTATTCATGGTTCAGCATTGAATGTAAACTGTATTTGTGAGAAGGAAGTGTGATGATGATCATGAAGTGAGATCAACTGCAGGGCATGTGCATGTGAAGAAATGATGAGAGATGCACTGAAGATACGATGTTTTGATACATCATACATTCTACGAATTGTGTATTTCTCAGGAATGTTTGTTCCAATAGTACGGTAGGATTGAGGAGTGCGTGATCTACTGGTTGATCTCTCACTCGATCCTGTTATGTGTTGTTGTGTATCAAAGACGCCCCAGTTTGGGGTCAAGATTGCGAGATGGAAGAATGGACGATCTGTGAAGGGGGTGATTCACACTTGCGGATCAAGATGGATCCTATCGCATATTGATGACTGACTGACTGAGTAGGGTATGTGTGTTGTGCACTTGGATGGGACTACGGTATGGCTTGTCCGCCATTTGCTCATTCTTTTTCATTACGATGGTTCGATCTAGGGGTGAACAGTAATGAGTGAATGGGGGGATGGAGGAAAGGGACAGGGAACGACAATTGAATGGCGTTGAACGGCCTCCAAATAGGGGGAACGATTCACCCATCTAAAGAAGCACTACCCCTAGTTGATCTCTCTCCTTTCCCTCCCCTCCTTCACTCTATGAGATACATCCACTCTCTCGTTCCTCTGCTATACTCTTGAACGGGAGTTCCACTCCTTTCTTATACCGAACTATGCATCTTTTGAGGCGAGGGAGGGGACAGAAAGGGTAAGAGGGGTGGAACTTTTTTCGCCCTTTCCCTTTCTAACTCTCATTACCCGAACTGCCTGTTCTATCTCCCAGGGTGAAGGAGAAATATGTGAGAAGAATCGGTTTTGATTGCGCCAAAGTAGACGAGTAAAAGTGAAAGTTGAGGGGTGAACCGAGGGGATTATGGTAGATGGAATACTGTAGATTGTTCTCAATACAAGGGTACGGTATGAAGATTGATGTATGTATCGGAAGACGAGAAGAGAAGTCTGAGATGGAGTCATAAAGAGAGGCCATTATGGAGGGCAACGAAGGGCATTGTCTAATTATTTATTATTACGCAGACCTCTTTTCTCTGCCTCTTCTCTCTTGATGTGAGCCATTGATCGGAGGAGAGAGAGGGAAGGGAGGGCCAGATGAGATGGTGATAATTACTGTAGAAGGGGAGGGAGAGAGAGCACCTGAGTGGGCATGCCCAAGCTAAGACCTCCCTCTCCCTCTCCTCTACCTCCGCTCCTCCCATCCACTTCTCCCTCCTAACCAATCCATGACTTGAGAGAGAGAGGTCAGACAGTTTATAGGCTACCATTTGAGGGCCTTCTCTATGTCTGGGCCCTTGTTGGTTCTCCATTTTCGCAATAGGTGATCGCCTCTTGGCATGCTTCTAATGGATTCTTGCTCATCTCCCTCCTCCCCCTCTCTCTCTCTCCTCCCCCCGCCCTCCCCCTCTGGCATCCTTCTCTTATACTCTTTGATTTCTCTCTCTCTCTTTCGCAAGGAGCAGTCCATTTTTGGCGCGCACCCACCTCTTCCTCTCTGTCTCCCTCTGGCTCGCTTGGGCAGTAGTTCAAATTCCATTATGCTATGTCCTTTCTCGTGCCATCAGTTGTATATCTGTCACTCGCCACTTTTTCTATACACTTTCACTCGTGATTCCTCTTCTTCTTTCGTTTTCCGCCGTCTGATGGTGACTAATTATGCCTTCTATTGCAGATCACTCGATTGTGAGTAGAGGGTGAGATCGCGAGAGGGAGAGACCATCCCCCTCCCCCCTCTCGATTACATCTGAGGATCTTCCTCCTCCCTCTGAAGAGATGTCCTCCAGAGGAAGTCACACCAGTGGAGGATACGAGAATGGAGTGAGCACATTTATCAATTTTATATTCCCTACAATAGGGCTAGAATTGGCGTGAATGTGTGAGAAGACAAAAAGGAGTCAATCTGGAAGGAAGGGAGAAATGGGAAAGAGAGGGAGAATAGGATTGGATTCTGGAGGAAGAGAGGGGAAGATAAGAGAGGAGAGCACTTCTTTTGTTTCCTTCATTAAGTGTAAGGGGGGAGGTAGACTGGGTGGATGGTGAATTTGGAGAGTGTATTTTTTTAAAATTTAATTCATAAATAATAATTGTAGATAGCAGTGGAGGAGGCGATCGTGGCGCAATTGAAGGAGCTCGACCTCGTGAGAAGGAGGTGAGTAATTGAATATATTATTTATTTTTGAAAATATAGTTCATGTTACTTTTCCGAGACATTCATAGAGTGTGTGGTTTGAAATTTGCCGTTTGAGTGTTTTATGATATCAAATACTGTCAATACTGATCGAGACTGAAATCGAGTCCCTAAGTAGTGACGGTGAAACAGCAATTGTCCTAGGAACTGTGAATTGACAGTGAATGTGTAATTGCAGGAATGACGACGCGGACAGGGAGGATCTGTACGAGCTGGAACAAGTGTACGATGAAATCGTTAAGAATGCCATCGCGCGTGATAATGACCCCGTCAGGTACGTTAGGGAGGGGGAGGGGATCGAGAACTGAGTGGACGGGAAGGATACGGTAGATGATCAATCGATACTTGCAGAAAGCCGAAGCTGGAAGATCTGGTGGAGGAATCATTCAATCTCCGAAGGCTGGTCAGTATTCATCATTTCCATTTTGTACTTGCTGATTTATGATTTATTTAACACGTAATTGGCTTATCCGCAGGCATACCTGTGCCAAGTATGTACTTGGAATTTTTGCTACCCATAAGAACGGGTAGTCGCAAGTAACTATATTTTTTTTCTATGGGTAGCCGACCTATTCATCTCAAAAACCTTCATATTAGGTTGGTCCATAAGTTTCTGAGGTTTTCTTTTGCTTCAGTATCGGCTAATCAGCCTCGCCTGCCCAAAAATTTTTCATGGCAATTTTTAAGAGGATAGTTGGTCATCACAATCGTCAAATTGAATTGGATCTATGTTGCTTAGTTTGTGAGAGGAAAAATATAAAGTAGAGAGCATGCGATAAATTGCAATTATTCCGGCTTTGACGGGTTATGTGAATCAATTGATCCCATGAATACTTGTTATCCCCTAGCTTTGCCGTTCAAAACAGCAATAGTTGATGGATGCCTGACTCGGATGAACACTTGATATCCCGTTTTCAAAGTGCCTAGAAGGCAGGGGGTTACATGAACCAGCAAAAACTCCGTCCAAATTTAGCAGTATAAGTTCAAAAATTCATTTCTCCTGAAATAGACATGGGTTCTCCGTCTCAATAATATTGTTTACTAATCAACATGAGTGCTCACCTCTCCCATACTATGTGATCTCTAGCTCCATGGATAGGAAAATTAATCGATGATTTCTGATTTCCACAAGATTCTGAGAGCCATAACAAATGGAAAGTTTCGAATATTTTTTTGGCCGAACGTCACTAACCCATCGGTCAATTTTTAATTTAATCCTTTTTAATGCTGCTTTGAATCACTGAAGTTATTTTGGAATTAGCTTTGTCCTTTGAAAAGTTATACATTTTTCAAAACTGTGCACTTTCATCGACTCCGCCCCCTTTGATTTTTCATAGTTCCTCTCTACGCAGTGATATTCATGTGTTCTCATGCGCGTCAGATAGGGCATCCACGTACCCATAAACTACAGAAAAGCATTTACTGATTGATCAAACAAGAAGGAAGTGAGAGGTCAAAACGTTGACCTAAGAAAAACCTCAGAAACTTATGGACCAACCTGATATTTTGCACAAAATCCTCAGAAAATACAAAATTTTCTTACGGGTACACGACATTTTTCTAAAAATTTGATTTTTTTCTACGGGTGGCCGCGTACTTAAGTATAAAAGTACACAGGTATGTCCGCAGGCCACAAGTGACTTGATTAACGGGATAACTTTACTCTTACCGTTTATTGTCTCAGATCCTCCATCTGCGTGGATGGCATCCGACCGATGCTGCGAACAATTTCTACTTTGAGAGCGCGATGCACGCACTCATCAAGGTACGATTTTGGGTTATACCATAAAATTGAATGATGAGTAGGGTTGTGGGGTTAGTGTTTCATCCCGGTTGCATAAGGTCAAGGAATTGCAGTTGTTTGGTGATTCTTCTCTTCGCTTTCTAATAACAAAATCGTTATGTACGGGGGAAATCTGAAGTGAACTGTGGTCAATTGAAGATTGAATATGGATTGATGTTCGATAAATGATTATGATTATGGATCGATTGCAGGTGACGGAGCGGACGTATGATGTAGAGTATCGGAAGGCTGCCATCGTACTCGGTTAGTGAGGGAAAGGGAAGGAATGGATTGGGATTATTGAGGGTTCCACTCGTTCAATTTATGCTCAAGTCGTTGAGGGTCCGAACCTCTAATTAACGATTCTAAATTGTATGTAAAAATTCAAGAAATTCATTTATTTGTGAAAGCTACCAGGGAGAAATGAGCTACACCATGGGCTCATAGGTTGAGCGTGTGGGAAAAAAGGTTGATAGACGGTACCCCCGTTTTTGATATAATTAGGAAAACATTTAATTACGGATTGACTACTCGAGTATCAACTATGGTCAACCATAAATGGTCTAAGTCTCTCATCAGGTATCGTGGAGGCGGGCGCGGAGTTGCTCGTGATGGAAGTTCGAATGTGGGGACCCATGGCGTCCATCGAACAGAAGTATGTCAATGGAAAGGGAAGGAACGAGAGGAGAGAAGTGAGGAAACAGATTGGTCAGTTATCATTGTTATCTGTACAGTATTAAATTAGGAGTATAACGGACGCTTTTGTAAGATAGATGAAACGCAGATTGTCTGGGAGAATATTTTCTATTTTGGCTACTGAGAAAAATCGATTTTAGCGTCGGTGCTGACGAATCTGACATTCGGTAGTGCGTCGATGAAGAAATTCGTTGCGGAGTACGATGGATTCATGGACGTCGTCATCGATATCATTGAGAATGCACCCAATCTCGTCCCGGTTGGTGCTTTTTAGTACGATTATTAGCACGGTGATATTTAGTTACGCTCCTTTCATAAGTTCTTTTGATTTGAAAAAGGAATATTGATTTTCGGAGCATGAAAAATCTGATTAGGAAAGGTGATATTGAGCTACAGCCGTGTGAGATATATCGAAGTTTTCTCTGACTACGATATCATCTTGATCACAATGCCAAATCTGTTAGAATATGGGACTGATTTCTCTAATCTGAACTCATTTCACAAATAATTCGTTCCTCTTTCAGCCGTACGCAAATCTTCTCCGTAACGTTAGTTGGCCATCGTGCAAGGGAATGGCCTCCCTCTTCCGAGCAACACCCGCACTCACCAAGGCTGCCATTGAAGCACACCACAGAGGTTAGAAAAATGTTATTTATTACTGTCATCCCAATTGTAATGGGAACAGTTAAGTATTCTTGAGTCATGTAAAAGTTATGAAACGAGAATAGAGCAGGCGTGATGATTATTGTGGATATTGAATCCCATCTCTATTGATGGACCCATCGAAACGTGAATCCCCCGGGTGTATTGAATCCCTTCCCATTGCAGAAGACGACAAATCAGTGAAGTCGACGTTATCGGCCATATGGAATATCGTGGGAAGTGGAGGAGAGGAATGTGTGAGGAAAGTGGTCGAGATGGAAGGATGTGTTATGATGCTTATCGAATTACTCGTCATGGATGCACAGAGAACGGTTGCTTTTCATTTTGTTTATTGAAATTTCCACGAAATTCCCTCTTTGTTTCGAGTTTCGCAGCTTTGGTAATAGCAATAGATTGGTCATTGTTTGATAATGACGTTTGATAATAAGAAAGTCGTGGAAAACTAGTATGAATCTTTGGATGTTTTCAATAAAATTTGAATTTCTCGAGTTTCTGTTTAGGGGCCACCATCGATTATGCAAATCATAGAATCATGGCCCATTTACTATATCAGTTTACTAAACAGTCGTAGAGAATCATTTTTTGTGAAGGGAAGACCTACTTTAAGTCAACGGGTTTCAAGATAATTACAATTTAAGAAAAATCTGTTTTTCGAAAACGAGATACTACAAACTTCAAAGCGCTCTAGATTGAGATCATGGAGAGGGCCGCGACTTCTGACACTTTCCAGTGATAGACTATGGTTATGGGCATACCATATCCAAAAATTAGCCAATTCTGTAGGCGTCCACGTGTTTTATAAAAGATCAAAGATCACTTCCATGCTCAAACTTTGACAGTATTCAAATTTCGTGGACGCCTACAGAATTGTCTAATTTTCGGATATGATATGCCCATAACATTAGTCTATCACTGGGAAATGTCAAAAGTAGCGGCCCTTTCCTTTAAACGAAATTAGAGCGGTTCTAACAATGCATTTACATTTCGTGACGTCAGTTTTGAGATATTTTTGCTTGTAAAAAGCGTGGACGCCTACAGAATTTGCTAATTTTCTCAGCAAAGTTAGGTCACATGGTGTACTAAAGGCCTGTGAAATCAGAACCCGCGGCCTTTGTATAAATCAACATCGCGCGCGTGCACAATTTAAAAAAAAGAGATGGTGGTCCCTAGTTTCTGTTGTCGAATTAATCTTGAGTTTCACACATTTCATATGACTTTCATATGAATGTTGTTGATTTAATTTAACTTTCGTTTGTCGATTCTGTAATTAATTCTTTCCATTTCAGTTGGTTGTTGAATACTCGACGGGCATTCTCAAGTACGCATCAGCCGAATTGGTCAGAGGAGAAAAGCTAGAGCATTGTGTTAGTTCCTATTTTGAATTTATCTTCCCATGAGAAATTCGGAGAACATTGAGGTTGCAGGGAGATGAGATACGATTAAATGATCAGTTTCAACGATTTCTCTCTTGTTTCAAGTTTTCGTATCAAAAAGTTCTTGCACAGAGAAGAATAGTAGTTAAGAGTAACCAAGTGGATTTAGTATTCAATAAGTGTATGTACAAGTTTTCGTATCAAAAAGGTCTTGCACAGAGAAGAATAGTAGTTAAGAGTAACCAAGTGGATTTAGTATTCAATAAGTGTATGTACAAGTTTTCGTATCAAAAAGTTCTTGCACAGAGAAGAATAGTAGTTAAGAGTAACCAAGTGGATTTAGTATTCAATAAGTGTATGTATCCTTGGAGCTCTCGATCAAGTGATTAACGAACGATAAAATATACTCTCGTTCCAGTCTCATCTTCGTCTTCGTCTTATCCATCGTCTTCTTCCTCTTCTTCGTGCCTCATCCATGACGATCGTCAAGAATTCCCTCTGTGCCGTCAGTGAAATCGCCGCCAAGGACAATCTATCCGTTCAGGTAAAGTTTTTCTATTGAGTATATAGAGTTTTTTTTCATAATGTACCATTACCGATTTTGAGAGATTCATTGGTACTTGAAAGATGTGTGTTGCACAAATGCGCAATGTTGAATTTTAGAAAATTTTACTGAAATTATGTCCATCACTTTTTGTCGAGCTGGTAGTTGGCATTCGAAGGATACGTGCAGCACGAAAGTAACGAGTGTGAAATAGTGGTTGCTTTCAGAAGTGCATGACTCAGCCTGCGATGGAATCACTCGAGCGACTACAGAGATCGAATGACAATGACATACGGAGACCAGCAAAGGTGAGAATGAAGAGGGCGATTTGAGGATAGAAAATGAGCAGGAACTTTTGTGTTGCAAGGTGTTGCTTGTAAGGCTCGTACGGGTGAGATCATTTTAGTGTTCGCTACTTTGCTGTGAGAAACAATCAATAGTTATCAGCCAATCGATAACAATACAATTCAGTCGATTCTGTCTCGAATCGGAGCGGCAGACTACGGTGGCGGAGCGATGAGTAGAAGTGCACACGTCGGCAATGGAAGAGGTACGGTAGAAGTGGGGATCGAGAACTGATTTTTGTGAATTCAGTTCCGAAATAGTACATTTGCATTGGGGGATGTTTGTGATTTTCCAAGGAATGATCCGTCTATCGATACTCGATCGTTCATCAGCATTTGAGAGATGGGCGAAACGTGAATACAGCAAGTGTGAAATCATTTGTTCTCTCATTGTCAGATATGAGTTGTTCTGTTCGATGTGATCGTCTTCTTCCTCGTCGATCGCCCTATTGTTCACCTGCAATAGGAGGAGGAGGAGGAATGGCTAATGGTTAGTCGAAAGGGGGAATTATAAGGAGGATATGTGTTGTCTATTGAGAAGTATCGTAGAAGTAGAGAATAGGTAGAAGTAGATGTGATGAAACATATAGATTATTGGATGGAATCGTAAAACTCTTATGTTGATCAGAGAAGTACATATGGTGAAACCTAAATGATCATTGACATTGAATGTGAATGATTTATCTCGATCCTCTTGCAGGAATCGTTCCTCTTTCGATGGATGCCTCGTCTTCATCTCATCGTGCCTCTTCCCTTCCAAGACATTTCAATGAAGAGATGAGAGGAGGAGGAGGAGGAATGAGCAGCAGTATGTATGGAACAGCAGGAGGAGGAGGACAGTTCATGTGAGTAATTAACTCGATATCATTTGAGGGAATTTATGGGGAGGGTTGAGGGGGGTACGGCATTTGATGGAGCAATCGACTGCTCATTTCTATACCTCAAATTTATATTGAAAAGCTATTTACACTTGAACAAACCTGCTGATATTTACCACCTCATATGAATTAGGTGAAACACAACTATTCCTAGTGACCTCATTTCTCTTTTCTTCAGGATGGGTTCGCCCTCTCCCCTCTACGGCAACATGGACACGATTCGTGCAGCTCAACAGCAGCAACAAGCCCAACTGCAGCTGCAGCACACTCGACAGTTGCAGCACTTGCAGCAGCAGCAGCAGCAAGCTCCGCCCTCTCCCTTCGGAGGCCCCCTTCCCATCCCTCGTGGATTCCCCGTCTCCGCCTCGTTCGTCCCTCCTCCCGGCTCATTCCCCTCCACTTCCTTCGCCCCTCCTCCATATGCGACCACTGCAGCCTCTGCAGCAACTGCAGCAACTGAAGGAGGACAGGGAGGACAGCAGTCATTCGGAGCCAATGGACCACCCACACTACAGTTTGAGGAGAGAGAAGAGAGGGAAGGAAATGATGAATACTATGAAGATGATGATGAGGAAGACGAATTGAGCACACAGGTGAAAGATTCTTCCGTTCAGTTTAATGCTAGTGATGATATCCATAGGGAGATTACGGTAGAATCACAAGGATGGGAGGGGTAAATGGTGCAAGGTACTTTGGTTATTTGCAGGTGACTCGCGCAGGTAGCATGGAGAGCCTCAACGAGGATGGAATGTCACATGTTAGTTTTTGTTTATTGTTATTCATTATTAGTGGAATATCTTCTTTTAGCAAACTTGTTAGTTAGTGGGCGTTGAAATGGCAGTGTTTCTAGGCGAGATGTCGCTAATGTGACGCGTATTTGAATGTTTGCAATAACGCAATGGTTTGCAGGACATTTCGGGCTTCCACTCAAACGTGGAGACGGCGAATAATTCGTGTCGCCTATCGCCCGTTTCCTACTCTGATCTCCCCGATTCGCCCACCCAATGTGCCGCCATTCGAGACAGGGAAAATGCACTACAGGTACGGTAGATGACAGGTTATTGATTGAATTTTTCGGATTAGTCTTCGGTAATGCATTGAAACGTAGAATTGATACAGTCCATATGGGATAGGTGTAGCACTATAGTGCCTAGTAGCATTAGATTGATTGTGTATGGAGTAATTGTAATTTCAGTTGAATCTTCCGTCGTTCCCTATTGCATCATCGACGATGGGAGGTACGATACCCTTCGGAATGGGACCATCCTCTTCATCGGGAACGAATGGATCATCAGGAGGTCTCTCATCGTCTCAGACCCATTCATCCCACACCACCCCACACGCAACGAGTGCAGAACAGACGCCGACTTATTCCACTCTCAACGCCCACTACATCCCATCGGAATATGGTAGGCAGATATGATGATACCCTTATCTGTGTGAAGAGAAATTATTGAAGAAACTCATTGTTGATTACTGTGACTAACTAGTCTCCTAATTATTGAAATGTTGATAACTGAACAATTTGCCTTATATGATGCATAACACTTGTGATACACATAATATCCGTGATTTTCTGATCTCCTTCCTTTGATCCTCTCTTTTTAATGCATGAATGATCTCTAGTCCTATGATGTGATAAATAATTAACTATTTATTGTTGTTTGTGGTGTGGTTGGTGCAGTGAGTGTGATTTGGGAAAGAGAAGAAGTGAATTGTATCGGAGACACACAATCGGCTAACTGTACTGTGACGACAGATTTGTGTACTAGGGTGTTTGTGGTTTCAATTGACTCATATTCTTTGATGGTATCAGACATCCGAGATTCTTTCTTTGCCTCTTTAAAAAATATCAAATGTATTGTAGGCACTCCCCGGAAAGACGAAGTTGGAATCGCAGCATCAACAGCTGCTGCAAGCTCCGCCCCCTCGACCAGCCATGGTGAGGATTACAGTAGATACAGTAGTTCAAAGATCACGGGATTACGGTAGTAGACTAATCGATATCAGATGCGGAAGTGAACGGTAGACGAGATGATGATGAGGAAGACGATTACGGTGTGTATGGAGATGAGGATATTCTTGATCGATCGATCCAGGAGGCACTCCCACAGAGGATTGAAGAGAAGACTGAGGTGAGTGGGGATTGAAGAGGATACGATTACGTATGGAACTAGAGATCTAAGGATGTGATCAAAGGAAATATTTATTTGGAAGTTCCCTGTCAGAGAGAAATTGTCATAATTACTCATTGTAACAGAATGAATCATTCTCTTCAGAGACTCAACTCATTCTTCATGGATTCTCTCTCTTCAACTCTTCCTCCCTATCGATCACCCTCTTCAAAAGGAAGCAGTCGATACTCGAATACGAGCACTTTGAGAGATGGTCAGAACTTTTTCCATTCGCATTCAAGTTGAAACGGTGGGGTAAGGCTTCGTATTGAAGTACGAATGTCATTTCAGAAGACGTGTTAGCATCAGCGATCGAATGTGCCCTGCCCAAGGTTTGTTGAGTAGAGATCAAAGATCAACGATTCATTACATCAACTGGTATTTAGAGGTCAAAGATCAACAATGTGTGTCCTTCAGGTGGGCTCTCTCTCCTCTCCTCACGGAACCCTTCAGCAGCAGCCAAAAAACGGGCACGCCCGGTGGTCGGAAAGATCGACGATGACGACCACTGAAGAAGGGCAGATGTCGTCGATTGAGAAGAAGGAAGAGGAAGAGGAAAGTGATGAGGTTAGAAAGATTTCAACTTTGTGAGATAATGCAAAAAGTGCGAGCTTTTCCACTGAGTGACGTGGTGAAGATATTGAAGAATTGGAGGTGGAAGTGGTATGAATGAAGTGCATTACAGAGTGACCTCGAGGAAGGCGATCCAATGGGCGGATCTCTCGTTGGAATGATGCCAAGAGATGTCGAAGAGGAAATGGAAGCAGAGACTATTGACATCGAATGCAGCACTCTCAAGAGGTACCCCCTTCTAAACTAAAGGAAAGGAAATGATGAACACTATGGGATAAGAAGTGTAACGTGAGCTCTTGAAGACCATTTCACTGCAGGAAGCCCCGCCCACCCCGCACCTCTCTGCTGCCTCGCCAACTGGCTCCGCCCACTTCCATCCGGACCGCCAGACAGACCACGCCCACTTCTGCTGCAGCCGCAGCAGCTGCGACCGATGGGAGGCCGTCGTCCCGCCCATCGTCCATTGGGAGGCCACGCCCACTCACTTCCACTCCCAATAGCTCGAAGAGTCGATTGAGCAAGTGAGAACATTTTTGAGAATTTGGGATTAGGGATGGCAAATGAAGAGAATACGATCCGCGTGTTCTCTAATCACTCTGACCGGTGAGAGATCAATGAGAATGAAGAGATGGATTCTTCATTCGGTCAACACTGATTGAGTTTGTGGTTTCATGAACATTATCGAGCTTTAGCTCGAGTATTAGTTACGATGTAAAATGTTATGGGTTCTCTTCAGATTTCCATCTACACCTCGAGTGTCGGCAGTGACTCTATCGGGTACCCCAAACGGGAATTGTCTTCTCGACGCGACTCCTCCATTGATGACCAATGGTCGATCGACTCCTCCCTCTGTCCTTAGTCCCGCCCCCTCGACGAGCTCATCGATTAGTCGATTGAAGAAACCAACGGCATCTGCTGTCGTCCCACCCTATAACTACCAAATACCCATTAAGGTGAGGATTGAGAAAGAAATAGACTGGGATTGCTGGGAAAAGGAAGGAAAGTGAAGAAGAAGAGGACGTACGTTGTATACATTTTTGAATAACACTCCCGGAAGTGTATCGTAGAATCAGCGACACGTATTGTCGTACGAATAATGTTTTGACACATGCAAACACGCATCCGTGTCGGGTTTGATTATTTTTCATGAATCACGCCCCGTAGGAGAGGCGTGAAATTGTGAATGCACGAATTCTATGGATGTAGTGCATCATGGAATGAGCTAGATCTCCCTTTGAAGTATTCGATTGCAGTCTCTTGCTCGGGAAGATAAGAAAGAGAGTTCTCCCAAAGGAGGAAAAGAAGTAGAGAAGACGACAGCCAATGGACAAATGCTCGTTACAACTGTATAGAATTATCATCCCTTTTCTCGTTTCGTATCATTGTTTTTATCGAGATTCTTACCATGCATTCTTTGCCTCTTTCTTTCGCACTGTCTAGCACACGTAGTTCTTTCGTTCCCCACACACCGCAAGTATTATCCTCAGTTGTCGATACATAGCCTACCGTATCCTGCAATACAGTGTACTCTCATCATCCACTCCCGCATTTCGATTGCCTTTGACCTACCATAGGTGCTAAATATCGATTGATTAAAGCTCAGACTAAATTATCTTACTTTGCTCATTTATTGTTTCCACGAGTTAAAAAACGCTAATAAACTTTCACTCATTTGTTTCAATCTCTATACAATCTCTCATTTTTTGAAAAAAAACGAACGGATCTGCTCCCCAGAAAAGAAACAACAACCAAAAAAGACTCTGAAAGAGTCATCGCAATAGCAAAGTAACAGCAATTATTGATCATGAAATGGGAAGGCAGCTGAGTCTACATTACTAAGTATCTCTTGCGAGAGGGAGAAGGGGGAGGGGGTATAGTTCACGTTCTAAACCCCGCCCCCTTCTTTCCCCTCCCTTCCACCTCTTTCACTTCATCTCTCTCTCCTTCTCTACTCTGTTTGTGGATGATGCCTATGGCACATTGAAGCTCTCTCTCTCCAATTCTACTAATTCTGACCTACTCCGATCGATAATGAGATACCGTATACTGGTATTTCTTACGGTAGCTACATCGGTGTTGGATGCAACGAGTCCCGCCAGAGGTGATTTTATGCTTCCCTTTTTTCCGGTTCATTTGAATATGTTTCATCAGTCGCGTATTGAGAGAGATTTTGCATTGCACTGATTAATCGTACATAATGTTCTTGGTAGTATTCGGTGCAGTAGTTTCATTCTGTTCCACCCTCGTGCCTCTCCTTCCTCCCCTCTTCCTTCTCTCCGTCTCTCTAATCGGAAACGTACAAGTAGGTATAGTCACTAATGGCGACGCATCACCATTAGCAAGTGAACTCCCTTCTCCCTCCTTCTATTCCCTCTCTCCCTCTCTTCACTTCTCGATACTTGAGTCTCACTCTCTAGGTGTGCATCAAAGGATCTCTTGAACTAGTGTCCCTAATTGGTCTGATCATCAATCGAATCCTGCATGGAATTCATTTGTCATTAGGGATGTTATGGTAAAGAATCCGTCTCTTCATTCCACTTTTCCTATTGAAAGAGTACGTTGAAGGAAGAATCGGATTCTTCACTCTGATAGCCATGATCATGTAGTCTTTCGCTGTGTCCGTAGAGAGATATCATTGATGGAAGAGAGAAATTATTACGAATCCTTGTCGATGATGCAAAGTAGTAGTGACCTGGTTTGACTGCCCCTGATTATCACGGATCTGATGCATATTGATGAACCATAATAGTGAGAATAGGAACAACAGTCTCTTCAATGCAAATATTACCTCGCTCTTTCTGACTTAGACAGAAATGACGAATAAAGGAGCCAAACAGTTATGATGATCAAGAGGGAATCAACTGTAGGACTATAATGGTGAAGATTATTTCTCTTCGTTCCTTCCGCCCCTTTCCCTCCTCTAATAAATATTGCTCAATCCTGTAATGGTGTTCGATGTGCCTTCTGTAGTGACTTGTCCCACCTGTTCCCTTCTCTCTTTGCTCGATCAATCTCCCTCAGGGGGTCTATTGGGAAGAGAGACTGGTACTGTTAGGCAGATGGTTTCCATAGAAGGGGAATATGCACAATGGGAGGAGAAGTGGGGATTGACACCCCCATAACTGACCCCCTCTCATCGAAGGTCATCATGAGTTTTGCACCTCGAGGGGAAGTTCACGAGAGGGAGAGAGCTCAAATGGGGCGGTAGATTAGAAGGGATCGAAGGGGAATAAGAAGAGGGGATCTAAGAACGAGAGGGTAGAGAGGACAATGGATGATGGGGTGTACTGAAGGAAGAGAATGAGAAGGGGTAATTAGGAATGAGAGAAGTGATGATTGAATAGAAGAGACCAAGAGAATACTCTCTTGAACTCAATTCACACCTTTTCTCAGGTCAGTTGGGAAAAACTGAGCGAGTGAAGAGAGAGATTCCGGGATTCGAAGGAAGAAATGGAGAGATTGTGACCTGATTTGTGTGTTAGATCCGGATACATTCCATGGAATCTCAGATGGATGGAGACACTTTTTCTCGTTGTCCAATTATTCTCACGTTCGTTGATTACTTTATTCTCATATTCTGCTATCCGAACATTAGACTATCGATGAGTTCATTGATCACTGTTTTGTAGAAAGTTCGTACTAGTAACCTCTCCTTGCCCATGATATCTGACAACGAGTACTTGTACCAGAGTGAGCTCTACAATATCTCCGTACGCTAACAACCTTGCTCAATGTTTGCAGAAGTTCAGCACCCGAATCCTAAGGAAGTTTCAAGAGGGGGCATTTCCTGTGTATTCCCAAAGGGAGAGAGAGGAGTTCGCATCAGAGGGGGGATATTGGGGTCATAACCAGGTTAAGCAAACAGATCAACACGCCCTCCTTTGATCTACTCTCGAACTAGTTTCGTCCTACTCCTTCCTCACTCTAGAATCTCTCACTTGAGTGATCAGGTTAGCACTGTTTGACTAACCGATGCCAAAGTTCATTCTATCTCCAGAGTAATTTGTAATCGGATTGGGCTACATGCCAAGCAACTCTTCGATTATTGTGATCTTTTGGGGTTAGAGATTATTAGAGAGTAAGAGAAATGAGGATAGTGCGGAGTAAGAGAGATTGATTGCTTGCTAGGAGCAGTCTGTGATATCACTGTTGTCGGACCGAGGGGCGGTGTTATTGGGTTTGCCCCTCTAGGGGGTACAATAGGGGGAAGTGTCTGAAGAATGAAGAATAGAGCACAAAAGAGGTGAGACTGTTATGAATGATGTGGTTGAGAGACGAGAGTAGGACTGCCCGAATGAACTGCGATGAGAGAGCACTGTTATGAATGATGTGATTGAGAGACGAGAGTAGGACTGCCCGAATGAACTGCGATGAGAGAGCACTGTTATGAATGATGTGATTGAGAGACGAGAGTAGGACTGCCCGAATGAACTGCGATGAGAGAGCACTGTTATGAATGATGTGATTGAGAGACGAGAGTAGGACTGCCCGAATGAACTGCGATGAGAGAGCACTGTTATGAATGATGTGATTGAGAGACGAGAGTAGGACTGCCCGAATGAACTGCGATGAGAGAGCACTGTTATGAATGATGTGATTGAGAGACGAGAGTAGGACTGCCCGAATGAACTGCGATGAGAGAGCACACGAAATGAAGAGATGAACTCACTATTCTGACGGCCCTGACGAGAGATGAATGGAGATAATCGTTATTTACAATTACGTTCTTCTACGACATCAGAATTTTTTACCTTTATCCTAATTCCCCCATGCGCCCTCTAACCCTTCAAGGGAAGTTAAGTATTTCCGGACTGACTGGCGCATAATAACCATTAGATTAACGTGTCTTGACTCATCCAGTGATGATCTCACCCCCCCCCTGCATAGTATCGCGGTATAGAGTAGCTTCCCTTCCATCTGACTCCTCTGGAAGGAAGGGACTAACACACGCACGTCGAGACACGCGAGTAAGCACACTAAAAGAGAGAGAGAGAGAAAGGAGCAAAAGATTCAGATGACTGTAGGAGGGATCGAACCTGCAGAAGAATCACTGATCAAAGTAGTAAATGCAGCCAATTTCAGGGCCGATCAGGACAGTGCCAGTATGCGGCGTGCAATTTGAAGTAGAGGAAGGAGATGCGAGACCCACGAGTCAGGTTTGTGTAGACATTCAATCGATATCACGACTACCGTATCCTTCCAGTCGTCACGGGACCACATCGCAGCGATGCCGTCGATCGGAGACTCCCTTGCCGTCTCGTTACCGTACAACAAATCAGGTGGGTGCATCGAGAAGTGACTTTATTCAAATTGCTTTCCCTTGCAGAGGATCCCCTCCGATGTTCGTTGTTCATTCAATCGTGCCCTTCGTGTCTCGTTTCCATCGATTTGGCATCAAGTCTCTCAACACTAGCAAGAGATCAGCCAGTGCCTGTGACTTTTTTTTTCATTAATTGCTCAAATTTTCCGATGACTCAGGCAAAATGGTGAAGAAACAGGGTTTTTCGCACTTAGCATTTTTCGTATTGAAAATGAGTTCCTGCTTTGTATCCATGAGTCGCTCCTCCACTTACTCAATCATATTTGCCTTCCTCTCTCAAGTTCTTCACGCTAAAGCGAAAAAAGTTTCTGTGCGTGTCTTTCCACTTATGGTACAGAGAAAGAAGAGAGATCAAGGGAAATGAATAGAATGAAGAGACGGGAAGAGAGGGTAGATCACTCTGTTTGTGTAGCTACTCTACTCGCGTGAGGAAGGGAGGGGGGAGGTGGAAACACGATACCTCCAAGGGATAGAAATATTGATTATGGGAAGAAGTGATGAGAAGAGCACGGACTCAGGGTAGAAAGATCAAAGATCAACTTCAGCCTCCAGCGTGTCTGGATGCAAGGATGGACGAGGCTTGCTTTGCGATGAACTTTGTCGAAGATTCCGCCGATTCTCCCTCTTCATTCTATCGATCGATCGCCATTTGGAGTCTGTTGAATGATGATGAGACTAAGGTAAGGAAGAAGACAAATATAAAAATGAGAGAAAAATTGCGATATAAGGTCCATATTTTCGAATTTCAGTTCGTATCATCCGGAAGTTCCGTGAGAATCGTCATCGAATTATGGGCGATAGAAAACGAGAGAAGTCTACGGGATTTTATTCAGGTTTGTCTCTCCCTTTCATTGAAGAATTTTCAGTTCAATTATCTAAATATTAGTTTCGTTACGGTCATGGTTTAAAATTTTAGTGTAACAGGAAACCAATACGATCAATTCTTCATTGCAGAACGTCTTTCCACTTCGCATCAGAATCCTGAACAACACTGAGATTCTCGAGGGATCGATGAGCAATTCGAATCTGACTGTGACGAGTCATATTCAGTCACCGAGGTGAGAGACAATCTTTCTTCAACATTGAACAGGCACCTAATAATGTATCTCTTTTCTCCGTTGTCAAAATGTTACTTTCAGATACCCGTCAGCTTACCCTCGAGATGTCGAGAAGAAATTCCTTCTGCAGAATGCGGATCCGAAGGGAGTCGTCAGACTCACTTTCGATGACTTCAACATCGATAATCAATCAGAGATGGAAGTAAGTACCGAGCCGTTTTCTTCTTGTTATATCTTTAAAGGGGGAGGGGCACGAATCGAAATTGGTGGGTCCCACAACAACGTGCCTGCACCCCAGCTGTACCTACAGTAATCAGCACTGGGCTTGACTCTGTCCTCTCCCTTAACTAGGCCGTCTAGACTCAACGAATATAATGGCACGTAGCCTGGTGGTTGTACTTTTGCCTCGCTATCCGGCACCCGCTGGTTCGGCTCCCGCCGTGTGCAAACCTCACTATTGCTGCTATTTTCGATTGTCAATCCAATGAAATCAATACGAGAATACAGTACCCCAAATCGTGCCTGCACAATCAATGAAACTTCAAAATTCCGTAGTGAGGTTCAGATGCATTTCTAGCACTTCGGATAAACTGATCTCTGATCGGGTAAAGCATCCCTATTACTCCACATGCTCAGCTCATGTGCGAAAATATTCGTGCCCCTCCCCCTTTAAAATTGCACACATGTGTTCAATGCGTTGACTGTTTCGATTTAGGTGCTTGACTCGGACGGTTCGTCTCTGTTCTCCTCTCGTTCCAACTTCCGTCGACCACCCGCAATGGAGAGCAGTGGAAGAGCGATGAGTGTGAATATAAAGGGAAATGGATTCACTCAACAGGTGTGCTATTCATCTGACTAGAAAGTAACTTGAATATCATGTCACTGAAAAGATAAGAGTTTTGACAGATATCTACTTTGATTGACAATTTTGTACATTTCAGATTGGATTCCGTGCCCAATACGAGTTGTCTAACGAGACCCGATGGAGTGACATGCCCAGTGATGAATGTGAGGCATTATTATTATTTATAGGGATAGACAAGATAAAGAAATTGAAGAGGTGGATATCTCGAGCTGAAGTATCGACCGTGAAACATAATACTCTGAATGGGAAATAAGAGGGGAAGCGAGTAAGAAACAGTGGGTGTGGAATGAGGAATGAGTCCCACGGCAAAAATTGGACTGTGTCAACCGGAAACGGGAAATTTGAAATTTTCAGCCAAAACAGGGGATGAATCATGAACAATTTGAGTGTGCGATCTGACGGTGGATGGATACGGAGGGGAGATAACTCTTAATCATGAACAATTTGAGTGTGCGATCTGACGGTGGATGGATACGGAGGGGAGATAACTCTGAATGGAAGGACGGAATTACTCGATAAACACATCGATTGCATCTTCGTCATTCAGAGAAGAAATTCACTCGTCGGAAGGAGTTACGATCGGATATTCTTGAGGGTATCTATGCAACTTCCGACTATTGTAGATTACATCTATGCAGAGCTTTGCTGTATCTAATGAAAAAAATTAGAGTGAACTCTAAAAACAAAAATCAAATGTATTCTTGTTTCAATATCGTGTTCAGATCGATCAATTCCGTTTGCACGGAGAAGATCTTCGATTGGAAGTGAGAGAAGGCGCCTATTCAATGGGAGATTCATTGATTAATCTCTACGATGCACAACAAGATGATGAACTACTCGCGAAGCAACCGAAGTGAGTGAAATAAATACGTCGTTATCAAACCATGTTCCGAATTGGTTCCGAATTGGAAGATATCCGAAAAGACTTGAACTGATAAAGCGCACGGTTGGGGAAATTGAGCAGGGTATACAAATGAATTCAGAAACGGTTTCACAGTCTCCTCTGACGATCCGGCCTATTACATTCGACTGAGAGGCCTGCTCAAATCCACGTATGTTTCATTCTTCTTTCCTAACTTGTAATAGCTTGATAATTTCGATTTCTTTGGATTATACAGTGCTAAAAACACAAAAAAATCTTTTCCAGAGTTGGTCTTCAAATCACGTATTCTCTCTTCTATCGATGGGCGGGGCCTGTCTGTCCGGGAAGTTCCGAATTCCGATGCACCAACCAGCGATGCATCAAGGTCAGATTCGTCAGTTTGAAATAAACCCAATTCATAATTCGCAGGTTCACCTTCACTGCGATGGAATCGACAACTGTGGAGATGGATCGGATGAGGTAAGAATATTCTTTAGTTCTAATTGATAAGAACCGCAATTTCGAATTTAAGGGGTTCCAATTCGATGATTTGTTGCTCTTTCTCGTTATCAATGCAATCCATTCCAGTTAGTATGCGATGGTTCGTCCTCTCTCTCCGATCTCACTGCCATGATCGGAGGATTGCCCAACACGAACAATTACAAGCAACAACCACAGTAAGCATTTGTTGATATGTCTTGTGAGACAGCACATAAGGCTCTTCGTCATGGGAGAATAAATGTCTCTGATCAGGAATGAATCTGACATCTCGGCTCTTCTCGCTCTCGTTCTTGGAATCTGCGGAGTCGTCGTCATCTTTCTTGTCGCCGTCACTGTCGTGCTAAAGGTATGATTTCCTTTTTATTCCCATTGTTTTATTCCGGTGAATGTGGCCCATTGTCTAATGGAGATTGAAGAGGTCTTGGGTATTTCCTCAGCATATTGCTTTTCAATTCCCTTCGGAGCATCAAAGATTAGCAATTGCAGGTGTACGACAGACGTCGTCATCGTGGACGACGAGTGCCGACAGTCGATGCGACGGGAGGTAAGAAAAGAAAGATCAAAGATCAATTCCATTCCTCCATCCCTTTCCAGCTGCCCTTCCTCACCACAACGAGGTCGCGCCATCAATCCAAACAGTGGGAGAGAGACGATTCTACGTTCTTCCCGAGACACAAATATCCGTGATCGAAGCACCTCCTTGCTATGATGATGCATTGAAGCATCCACCTGTCAGTTATCAATCAGAGAGAGAGAGAATTGCCAACTATTCTTCAGGTTCCCTCTGGCCACACGGGTGCGTACTCTAATGCAGCCTTCGTGGGTGGTCCACCACCGGTGAGTTGAAAGCAGTGAAAGCATAATAGAATAATGGATGATTGTAGGAGATTTCGCCCGATTCTACAGCCCGTCCAGATACTCCCGTTCCATCGTTTGATGAGGAATTGGAAGAGATCAAAGATCATCCCCTCCATACTTCACTTACTGTGGAAGATGAAGGTCGGCCTTGTTCATCCACTGGATCTCCCACTAGACCATCGAGAAAGATTGATAGAGAGTGAAGAATGATTTGTAATAATAGATTAGGTTTGTATGCCTCACAGTATCATGATCTCAGTATGACAATTCTATCAGCTTTAGTCTCCCCGGGTATTATATCCTTCTCTTAACCTACATAAGCCGTAGCTTTGATTTATTTCCGTCGGTTATTCATGACCTCGATTTCACGGGTTCCATCGATTTGTCACTTGTATGTAATAAATAAAAAAAACACCTCTCAAGGACTTCGTCACACAATTGAAGAATGAAATCCGTCAGCGAAACAGTTCGAAATTTTGAGTAAACTGGAAGTATTGTTTACGTTAATCCACTCTGATATTGATTTTAAGCAATCAGTCGTACTACAATCAAAGAAAGCTCAGTCGAAATGAAACCCGTATTAACCGTCTTCTATCCCCGCAATCTTCCTCTCCCCCTGAAGCGGTAGTCTTTGAGTTGATTGACGTAATTGTCCTATTGTGAGTGTCCTAATTGAAGAATCATCAATTCCGAAAATTATCGGAAAATGTCGGCACTTAGATACTCTGGTTCATGTATACTGCGCTGCTCGCTCATTGCCAGACTTGGCGAGCTATTCGCATTCGTAGATGCTCAAAGACTACCGACGACTAAGATGCACACAGAATCGAATTGTATCGGAAAGGATCGGTACAGTAACACCATCTTCCCAGAGGGATCGATCAACACAGTACCCCTTATTTTCACGCACAGATCGATTCATTAACCCACGCTGAAAGATCAACGCAGTATCCCTTATTTTCACGCACAGATCGATTCATTAACCCACGCTGAAAGATCAACGCAGTATCCCTTATTTTCACGCACAGATCGATTCATTAACCCACGCTGAAAGATCAACGCAGTATCCCTTATTTTCACACACAGATCGATTCATTAACCCACGCTGAAAGATCAACGCAGTATCCCTTATTTTCAAGCACAGATCGATTCATTAGCCCACGCTGAAAGATCAACGCAGTATCCCTTATTTTCACGCACAGATCGATTCATTAACCCACGCTGAAAGATCAAAGCAGTATCCCTTATTTTCACGCACAGATCGATTCATTAGCCCACGCTGAAAGATCAACGCAGTATCCCTTATTTTCACGCACAGATCGATTCATTAATCCACGCTGAAAGATCAACGCAGTATCCCTTATTTTCACGCACAGATCGATTCATTAGCCCACGCTGAAAGATCAACGCAGTATCCCTTATTTTCACGCACAGATCGATTCATTAACCCACGCTGAAAGATCAACGCAGTATCCCTTATTTTCACACACAGATCGATTCATTAATCCACGCTGAAAGATCAACGCAGTATCCCTTATTTTCACACACAGATCGATTCATTAACCCACGCTGAAAGATCAACGCAGTATCCCTTATTTTCACGCACAGATCGATTCATTAAACCACGCTGAAAGATCAACGCAGTATCCCTTATTGTCACACACAGATCGATTCATTAATCCACGCTGAAAGATCAACGCAGTATCCCTTATTTTCACACACAGATCGATTCATTACTCCCCCCCTCTTTTTCACACACAGATTGATACAGTAGCCCACACGTGCGGATCAATAATCCATACCCCCCCCCAATCTAGGCACATGGTTACGATAAAAATAAATGAAACAATGTGAACATGACAAAAATGAATCGACGGCCGACGACGCCGAGAAGGAACCACGACCGAGAGACGACCTGAAACAACAAGACTATTTATTAATATTCCCCTGTTTGACACCAAGATTGAGCATATATATATATATATATATATATATATATATATGCTCGAAACCGAGATCTATCGATCGTTCCTTATGACACATTGACATATATGACACATTGACAGCATTATATATCTATTACAACTAGGGCAGGGCCTCCGGAGGACTAGCCCCCGGAGGGGGCTATCTATTACAACTAGGGCAATTTCGATATTTCTCGTGGACAGAATCGAGCAGTTAAATTGGATTAGTGAGAGAGCGAGAGGGGGGAGGAGAGTCGAATTCATTCTGCGTCGCGTGCAGTTAGCGGAGCGGTCGGCGAGCGCCCGAAGGGCGCGAGACGACCGCGGAGCTAACGGGGCGAGCGTAGCGAGCCCCAGCCCCCGGCAGGGGCCTCCGGAGGACTAGCCCCCGGAGGGGGCTAGTCTATTACAACTAGGGGAATCTCGAATTTCTTGTGGTCAGAATCGAGCGCATTTAATCCTATTTGAGAGGGAGAGGGGAGAGTAATTCAATTAGAGAGAGTCGAGTCTATTCATTCTTCGCCTCGCGCGCCTAGCGGAGCGGTCGGCGAGCGCCCGAAGGGCGCGAGACGACCGCGGAGCTAACGGGGCGAGCGTAGCGAGCCCCAGCCCCGGCAGGGGCCTCCGGAGGACTAGCCCCCGGAGGGGGCTAGTCTTCCTATACCTATACGCATCCTGATATTTCTGGAAGACAGAATCGAGGGCGTTGATTGGATTAGGCGAGAGTGAAGGGGGAGAGTGGAGAGTAATAAAGAAATTTTACTAGCGAGAGTCGACTCGAGGGACAATCCGCGCCCTGATTCAATTATGATGAATTGATTGAAATGCAAAGGGGGATTCATTGTGAGTGAGAGGGGGAAGCAGAGTGGTCTCCTCTCTTTTCATTCGAGGTGCGCGCTGCGAGGTGGAGTGGTCGGGTGGAGCGGAGGAGAGGTTAGTGGGTATTCTCCTGAGGATCCTGGGAGTTTCTCTAGATGTATGGGGGTCCCAGGGATGGAGATGAAGGTTTCAGGAGGGAGAGAGATGGGGGCCCAGAGGAGAGGGGAATCCTAGAGGGATGAAGGTGGGGGTCCTAGAGGGATGGAGGTGGGGGTCCTAGAGGGATGCCGAGGGGATCCCAGAGGGATGGAGATGGGGGTCCTAGAGGGATGGAGATGGGGTTCCTAGAGGGATGGAGATGGGGTTCCTAGAGGGATGGAGATGGGGTTCCTAGAGGGAGTGAGATGGGGTTCCTAGAGAGAGTGAGATGGGGTTCCTAGAGGGAGTGAGATGGGGGGGGGGTCCTAGAGGGATGCAGAGGGGATCCTAGAGGGATGCAGAGGGGATCCTAGAGGGAGGGAGATAGGGTTCCTAGAGGGAGGGAGATAGGGTTCCTAGAGGGAGGGAGATGGGGTTCCTAGAGGAGGTGAGATGGGGATCCTAGGGAGATGGAGATGGGGATCCTAGGGAGATGGAGATGGGGGGTCCTAGAGGGATGGAGACGGGAAAACAGTTGGGAACGGAGAGGGGATAGATGGGGTTACTGTAGAAGGGAATGGGATTACGATAGCAGAAGGAGATGTGGGTACTGTAGGTGAGGACTAGCCCCCGGAGGGGGCTATCTATTACATCTAGGGGAATCTCTGACTTTCCGGACGACAGAATCGAGCGGAATAAATTGGATTAGCGAGAGAGGAGAGTAATTCAATTAGTGAGAGTCGAATTCATTCTTCATTCTTCGCATTCGAGGCGATCGCGAGCGGCCGTAGGCCGCTCACTAGGCGAGCGTAGCGAGCCTCACTGCAGCCGCAGGCTGCATGCCACCCGCAGGGTCTAGCCCCCGAAGGGGGCTATCACATATATCTAGACGCGTTTCGATATTTTCTTGTCCACAGAATCGAGCGAAATAAATTGAATTAGCGAGAGAGCGAGGGGAGAGTAATTTAATTAGAGAGAGTCGAGTTCATTCATTCTTCGCCACGCGCACCTAGCGGAGCGGTCGGCGAGCGCCCGAAGGGCGCGAGACGACCGCGGAGCGTCACGGGGCGAGCGTAGCTCGCCCCAGCCCCCGGCAGGGGCCTCCGGAGTACTAGCCCCCGGAGGGGGCTATCCACCTATACCTATACGCATTCCGATATTTCTGGAAGACAGAATCGAGGGCGTTGATTGGATTAAGCGAGAGTGAAGGGGGAGGGAGGAGAGTAATAAAGAAATTTTACTAGCGAGAGTCGAGAGGGAGGGTTAATCCGCGCCTTGATTCAATTAAGATTGAATTGATTGAAATGCAAACCGGGTTCATTGTGAGTGAGAGGGGGGAGGGGGAGTGGTCTCCTCTTTTCATTCGAGGGGCGCGCATTGGTGAGGAGTGGTCGGGTGTGTCGCTTGGAGTACTGTAGGGGAGGGAGATGGGGTACTGTAGAGGATGGAAATAGGGTTACTGTAGGAGGTGATGAGGCTACGGGAGGGTGAGTGAGATGGGGATTCGGTAGGGGATGGTGATGGGGATACGGTAGGAGAGGGAGATTGGGTTATTGTAGGGGATGGTGATGGGATTCCTGTATAGGGGATGGGTTACGGCTGAGCAGGTGCATTGGGACCTACGGGAAGGAGACGATTCACTAGAAAGAAGGAGATGTGGATATTTGCAGTGTGATAAACAACACCCAAACTGTCCTAGCGAGCGGGTCGGCGCGCGCCCGCAGGGCGCAAGCCGACCCGCGAGCGCCACTGCAGCCGAAGGCTGCATGCCACCCGCAGGGTCTAGCGCCCGAGGGGCGCTATCTATAACAACTAGGGCAATCTCGATATTTTCTTGTGGTCAGAATCGGGCGGAATAAATTGGATTAGTGAGAGAGGAGAGAAATTCAATTAGTGAGAGTCGAGTCCATTCATTCTTCGCCTCGCGCACCTAGCGGAGCGGTCGGCGAGCGCCCGAAGGGCGCGAGACGACCGCGGAGCGTCGCGGGGCGAGCGTAGCTCGCCCCAGCCCCCGGCAGGGCCTCCGGAGGACTAGCCCCCGGAGGGGGCTATCCCCCTATAACTAGACGCGTTTTCATATTTTTTCGTCCACAGAATCGAGCGCAGTGATTGGATTAGCGAGGTCGAGGGCAAGAGAGTGAGTGAGATGAGAGAGTAATTCAATTAGCGAGAGTCGACTCGAGAGATAATCCGACTTGATTGAAAAGAGGGAGAGGGGTTCACTCTTCATTCGTCTATTTTGCGCGCGTGCGGAGTGGTCGGGAGGCGCGGAGGGGAGGTTAGTGGGGAAGCTTTTGAGGATCTTGGGGGTTCTCGGGGGTATTAGGTGCCTAGAGGGATGGAGAAGGGGATCCTAGAGGTATGGAGATGGGGGTTCCTAGAGGGAGTGAACAGGGGGTTCCTAGAGGGAGTGAACTGGGGGTTCTAGATGGATGGAGAAGGGGATCCTAGAGGGAGGGAGATGGGGACCCTAGGGAGATGGAGATGGGGATCCTAGAGGGATGGAGATGGGGATCCCAGAGGGAGTGAAATGGGGGTCCTAGATGGATGAAGATGGGGATCCTAGAGGGATGGAGATGGGTTCCTAGAGGGATGGAGATGGGGATCCTAGAGGGAGGGAGACGGGAAAACGGTTTGGAACGGAGAGGGGAATACGGTAGGGAGGGGAGAGGCGATACGGTAGGGGAGAGGGGTACTAGGGACGAAGACGGGAATACGGCTGGGAAGGGGAAGGAGTATATTGGGAGAGTGTGATTGGTGTTTCTAAAGTGGTTTAAATATCTCCCAACATCGCACACACGCTAGGCGAGCGTAGCGAGCCTCACTGCAGCCGAAGGCTGCATGACACCCGCAGGGTCTAGCGCCCGAAGGGCGCTATCTATTACAACTAGGGGAATTTCGAATTTCTTGTCCACAGATTCGAGCGCATTTAATCCTGGGGCGAGCGTAGCGAGCCCCCCAGCCCCCGGCAGGGGCCTCCGGAGGACTAGCCCCCGAAGGGGGCTATCTTCCTATACCTATACGCATCCTGATATTTCTGGAAGACAGAATCGAGGGCGTTGATTGGATTAGGCGAGAGTGAAGGGGGAGAGTGGAGAGTAATAAAGAAATTTTACTAGCGAGAGTCGACTCGAGGGACAATCCGCGCCCTGATTCAATTATGATGAATTGATTGAAATGCAAAGGGGGATTCATTGTGAGTGAGAGGGGGAAGCAGAGTGGTCTCCTCTCTTTTCATTCGAGGTGCGCGCTGCGAGGTGGAGTGGTCGGGTGGAGCGGAGGAGAGGTTAGTGGGTATTCTCCTGAGGATCCTGGGAGTTTCTCTAGATGTATGGGGGTCCCAGGGATGGAGATGAAGGTTTCAGGAGGGAGAGAGATGGGGGCCCAGAGGAGAGGGGAATCCTAGAGGGATGAAGGTGGGGGTCCTAGAGGGATGGAGGTGGGGGTCCTAGAGGGATGCCGAGGGGATCCCAGAGGGATGGAGATGGGGGTCCTAGAGGGATGGAGATGGGGTTCCTAGAGGGATGGAGATGGGGTTCCTAGAGGGATGGAGATGGGGTTCCTAGAGGGAGTGAGATGGGGTTCCTAGAGAGAGTGAGATGGGGTTCCTAGAGGGAGTGAGATGGGGGGGGGGTCCTAGAGGGATGCAGAGGGGATCCTAGAGGGATGCAGAGGGGATCCTAGAGGGAGGGAGATAGGGTTCCTAGAGGGAGGGAGATAGGGTTCCTAGAGGGAGGGAGATGGGGTTCCTAGAGGAGGTGAGATGGGGATCCTAGGGAGATGGAGATGGGGATCCTAGGGAGATGGAGATGGGGGGGTCCTAGAGGGATGGAGACGGGAAAACAGTTGGGAACGGAGAGGGGATAGATGGGGTTACTGTAGAAGGGAATGGGATTACGATAGCAGAAGGAGATGTGGGTACTGTAGGTGAGGACTAGCCCCCGGAGGGGGCTATCTATTACATCTAGGGGAATCTCTGACTTTCCGGACGACAGAATCGAGCGGAATAAATTGGATTAGCGAGAGAGGAGAGTAATTCAATTAGTGAGAGTCGAATTCATTCTTCATTCTTCGCATTCGAGGCGATCGCGAGCGGCCGTAGGCCGCTCACTAGGCGAGCGTAGCGAGCCTCACTGCAGCCGCAGGCTGCATGCCACCCGCAGGGTCTAGCCCCCGAAGGGGGCTATCACATATATCTAGACGCGTTTCGATATTTTCTTGTCCACAGAATCGAGCGAAATAAATTGAATTAGCGAGAGAGCGAGGGGAGAGTAATTTAATTAGAGAGAGTCGAGTTCATTCATTCTTCGCCACGCGCACCTAGCGGAGCGGTCGGCGAGCGCCCGAAGGGCGCGAGACGACCGCGGAGCGTCACGGGGCGAGCGTAGCTCGCCCCAGCCCCCGGCAGGGGCCTCCGGAGTACTAGCCCCCGGAGGGGGCTATCCACCTATACCTATACGCATTCCGATATTTCTGGAAGACAGAATCGAGGGCGTTGATTGGATTAAGCGAGAGTGAAGGGGGAGGGAGGAGAGTAATAAAGAAATTTTACTAGCGAGAGTCGAGAGGGAGGGTTAATCCGCGCCTTGATTCAATTAAGATTGAATTGATTGAAATGCAAACCGGGTTCATTGTGAGTGAGAGGGGGGAGGGGGAGTGGTCTCCTCTTTTCATTCGAGGGGCGCGCATTGGTGAGGAGTGGTCGGGTGTGTCGCTTGGAGTACTGTAGGGGAGGGAGATGGGGTACTGTAGAGGATGGAAATAGGGTTACTGTAGGAGGTGATGAGGCTACGGGAGGGTGAGTGAGATGGGGATTCGGTAGGGGATGGTGATGGGGATACGGTAGGAGAGGGAGATTGGGTTATTGTAGGGGATGGTGATGGGATTCCTGTATAGGGGATGGGTTACGGCTGAGCAGGTGCATTGGGACCTACGGGAAGGAGACGATTCACTAGAAAGAAGGAGATGTGGATATTTGCAGTGTGATAAACAACACCCAAACTGTCCTAGCGAGCGGGTCGGCGCGCGCCCGCAGGGCGCAAGCCGACCCGCGAGCGCCACTGCAGCCGAAGGCTGCATGCCACCCGCAGGGTCTAGCGCCCGAGGGGCGCTATCTATAACAACTAGGGCAATCTCGATATTTTCTTGTGGTCAGAATCGGGCGGAATAAATTGGATTAGTGAGAGAGGAGAGAAATTCAATTAGTGAGAGTCGAGTCCATTCATTCTTCGCCTCGCGCACCTAGCGGAGCGGTCGGCGAGCGCCCGAAGGGCGCGAGACGACCGCGGAGCGTCGCGGGGCGAGCGTAGCTCGCCCCAGCCCCCGGCAGGGCCTCCGGAGGACTAGCCCCCGGAGGGGGCTATCCCCCTATAACTAGACGCGTTTTCATATTTTTTCGTCCACAGAATCGAGCGCAGTGATTGGATTAGCGAGGTCGAGGGCAAGAGAGTGAGTGAGATGAGAGAGTAATTCAATTAGCGAGAGTCGACTCGAGAGATAATCCGACTTGATTGAAAAGAGGGAGAGGGGTTCACTCTTCATTCGTCTATTTTGCGCGCGTGCGGAGTGGTCGGGAGGCGCGGAGGGGAGGTTAGTGGGGAAGCTTTTGAGGATCTTGGGGGTTCTCGGGGGTATTAGGTGCCTAGAGGGATGGAGAAGGGGATCCTAGAGGTATGGAGATGGGGGTTCCTAGAGGGAGTGAACAGGGGGTTCCTAGAGGGAGTGAACTGGGGGTTCTAGATGGATGGAGAAGGGATCCTAGAGGGAGGGAGATGGGGACCCTAGGGAGATGGAGATGGGGATCCTAGAGGGATGGAGATGGGGATCCCAGAGGGAGTGAAATGGGGGTCCTAGATGGATGAAGATGGGGATCCTAGAGGGATGGAGATGGGTTCCTAGAGGGATGGAGATGGGGATCCTAGAGGGAGGGAGACGGGAAAACGGTTTGGAACGGAGAGGGGAATACGGTAGGGAGGGGAGAGGCGATACGGTAGGGGAGAGGGGTACTAGGGACGAAGACGGGAATACGGCTGGGAAGGGGAAGGAGTATATTGGGAGAGTGTGATTGGTGTTTCTAAAGTGGTTTAAATATCTCCCAACATCGCACACACGCTAGGCGAGCGTAGCGAGCCTCACTGCAGCCGAAGGCTGCATGACACCCGCAGGGTCTAGCGCCCGAAGGGCGCTATCTATTACAACTAGGGGAATTTCGAATTTCTTGTCCACAGATTCGAGCGCATTTAATCCTGGGGCGAGCGTAGCGAGCCCCCCAGCCCCCGGCAGGGGCCTCCGGAGGACTAGCCCCCGAAGGGGGCTATCTATTACAACTAGGGGAATCTCGAATTTCTCGTGGACAGAATCGAGCGCATTGATTGGATTAGGCGAGAGAGGAGAGTAATTCAATTAGTGAGAGTCGAATTCATTCTTCATTCTTCGCATTCGAGGCGATCGCGAGCGGCCGTAGGCCGCTCACTAGGCGAGCGTAGCGAGCCTCACTGCAGCCGAAGGCTGCATGCCACCCGCAGGGTCTAGCGCCCGAAGGGCGCTAGTCTTCCTATACCTATACGCATCCTGATATTTCTGGAAGACAGAATCGAGGGCGTTGATTGGATTAGGCGAGAGTGAAGGGGGAGAGTGGAGAGTAATAAAGAAATTTTACTAGCGAGAGTCGACTCGAGGGACAATCCGCGCCCTGATTCAATTATGATGAATTGATTGAAATATATATATATCTTCCTATACCTATACGCATCCTGATATTTCTGGAAGACAGAATCGAGGGCGTTGATTGGATTAGGCGAGAGTGAAGGGGGAGAGTGGAGAGTAATAAAGAAATTTTACTAGCGAGAGTCGACTCGAGGGACAATCCGCGCCCTGATTCAATTATGATGAATTGATTGAAATGCAAAGGGGGATTCATTGTGAGTGAGAGGGGGAAGCAGAGTGGTCTCCTCTCTTTTCATTCGAGGTGCGCGCTGCGAGGTGGAGTGGTCGGGTGGAGCGGAGGAGAGGTTAGTGGGTATTCTCCTGAGGATCCTGGGAGTTTCTCTAGATGTATGGGGGTCCCAGGGATGGAGATGAAGGTTTCAGGAGGGAGAGAGATGGGGCCCAGAGGAGAGGGGAATCCTAGAGGGATGAAGGTGGGGGTCCTAGAGGGATGGAGGTGGGGGTCCTAGAGGGATGCCGAGGGATCCCAGAGGGATGGAGATGGGGGTCCTAGAGGGATGGAGATGGGGTTCCTAGAGGGATGGAGATGGGGTTCCTAGAGGGATGGAGATGGGGTTCCTAGAGGGAGTGAGATGGGGTTCCTAGAGAGAGTGAGATGGGGTTCCTAGAGGGAGTGAGATGGGGGGGGGTCCTAGAGGGATGCAGAGGGGATCCTAGAGGGATGCAGAGGGGATCCTAGAGGGAGGGAGATAGGGTTCCTAGAGGGAGGGAGATAGGGTTCCTAGAGGGAGGGAGATGGGGTTCCTAGAGGAGGTGAGATGGGGATCCTAGGGAGATGGAGATGGGGATCCTAGGGAGATGGAGATGGGGGGGTCCTAGAGGGATGGAGACGGGAAAACAGTTGGGAACGGAGAGGGGATAGATGGGGTTACTGTAGAAGGGAATGGGATTACGATAGCAGAAGGAGATGTGGGTACTGTAGGTGAGGACTAGCCCCCGGAGGGGGCTATCTATTACATCTAGGGGAATCTCTGACTTTCCGGACGACAGAATCGAGCGGAATAAATTGGATTAGCGAGAGAGGAGAGTAATTCAATTAGTGAGAGTCGAATTCATTCTTCATTCTTCGCATTCGAGGCGATCGCGAGCGGCCGTAGGCCGCTCACTAGGCGAGCGTAGCGAGCCTCACTGCAGCCGCAGGCTGCATGCCACCCGCAGGGTCTAGCCCCCGAAGGGGGCTATCACATATATCTAGACGCGTTTCGATATTTTCTTGTCCACAGAATCGAGCGAAATAAATTGAATTAGCGAGAGAGCGAGGGGAGAGTAATTTAATTAGAGAGAGTCGAGTTCATTCATTCTTCGCCACGCGCACCTAGCGGAGCGGTCGGCGAGCGCCCGAAGGGCGCGAGACGACCGCGGAGCGTCACGGGGCGAGCGTAGCTCGCCCCAGCCCCCGGCAGGGGCCTCCGGAGTACTAGCCCCCGGAGGGGGCTATCCACCTATACCTATACGCATTCCGATATTTCTGGAAGACAGAATCGAGGGCGTTGATTGGATTAAGCGAGAGTGAAGGGGGAGGGAGGAGAGTAATAAAGAAATTTTACTAGCGAGAGTCGAGAGGGAGGGTTAATCCGCGCCTTGATTCAATTAAGATTGAATTGATTGAAATGCAAACCGGGTTCATTGTGAGTGAGAGGGGGGAGGGGGAGTGGTCTCCTCTTTTCATTCGAGGGGCGCGCATTGGTGAGGAGTGGTCGGGTGTGTCGCTTGGAGTACTGTAGGGGAGGGAGATGGGGTACTGTAGAGGATGGAAATAGGGTTACTGTAGGAGGTGATGAGGCTACGGGAGGGTGAGTGAGATGGGGATTCGGTAGGGGATGGTGATGGGGATACGGTAGGAGAGGGAGATTGGGTTATTGTAGGGGATGGTGATGGGATTCCTGTATAGGGGATGGGTTACGGCTGAGCAGGTGCATTGGGACCTACGGGAAGGAGACGATTCACTAGAAAGAAGGAGATGTGGATATTTGCAGTGTGATAAACAACACCCAAACTGTCCTAGCGAGCGGGTCGGCGCGCGCCCGCAGGGCGCAAGCCGACCCGCGAGCGCCACTGCAGCCGAAGGCTGCATGCCACCCGCAGGGTCTAGCGCCCGAGGGGCGCTATCTATAACAACTAGGGCAATCTCGATATTTTCTTGTGGTCAGAATCGGGCGGAATAAATTGGATTAGTGAGAGAGGAGAGAAATTCAATTAGTGAGAGTCGAGTCCATTCATTCTTCGCCTCGCGCACCTAGCGGAGCGGTCGGCGAGCGCCCGAAGGGCGCGAGACGACCGCGGAGCGTCGCGGGGCGAGCGTAGCTCGCCCCAGCCCCCGGCAGGGCCTCCGGAGGACTAGCCCCCGGAGGGGGCTATCCCCCTATAACTAGACGCGTTTTCATATTTTTTCGTCCACAGAATCGAGCGCAGTGATTGGATTAGCGAGGTCGAGGGCAAGAGAGTGAGTGAGATGAGAGAGTAATTCAATTAGCGAGAGTCGACTCGAGAGATAATCCGACTTGATTGAAAAGAGGGAGAGGGGTTCACTCTTCATTCGTCTATTTTGCGCGCGTGCGGAGTGGTCGGGAGGCGCGGAGGGGAGGTTAGTGGGGAAGCTTTTGAGGATCTTGGGGGTTCTCGGGGGTATTAGGTGCCTAGAGGGATGGAGAAGGGGATCCTAGAGGTATGGAGATGGGGGTTCCTAGAGGGAGTGAACAGGGGGTTCCTAGAGGGAGTGAACTGGGGTTCTAGATGGATGGAGAAGGGGATCCTAGAGGGAGGGAGATGGGGACCCTAGGGAGATGGAGATGGGGATCCTAGAGGGATGGAGATGGGGATCCCAGAGGGAGTGAAATGGGGGTCCTAGATGGATGAAGATGGGGATCCTAGAGGGATGGAGATGGGTTCCTAGAGGGATGGAGATGGGGATCCTAGAGGGAGGGAGACGGGAAAACGGTTTGGAACGGAGAGGGGAATACGGTAGGGAGGGGAGAGGCGATACGGTAGGGGAGAGGGGTACTAGGGACGAAGACGGGAATACGGCTGGGAAGGGGAAGGAGTATATTGGGAGAGTGTGATTGGTGTTTCTAAAGTGGTTTAAATATCTCCCAACATCGCACACACGCTAGGCGAGCGTAGCGAGCCTCACTGCAGCCGAAGGCTGCATGACACCCGCAGGGTCTAGCGCCCGAAGGGCGCTATCTATTACAACTAGGGGAATTTCGAATTTCTTGTCCACAGATTCGAGCGCATTTAATCCTGGGGCGAGCGTAGCGAGCCCCCCAGCCCCCGGCAGGGGCCTCCGGAGGACTAGCCCCCGAAGGGGGCTATCCTCCTATACCTATACGCATTCCGATATTTCTGGAAGACAGAATCGAGGGCGTTGATTGGATTAAGCGAGAGTGAAGGGGGAGGGAGGAGAGCAATAAAGAAATTTTACTAGTGAGAGTCGAGAGGGAGAGCTAATCCGCGTCGTGATTCAATTACGTTGAATTGATTGAAATGCAAAGGGGGTTCATTGTGAGGGAGAGGGGAGAGGGGGAGTGGTCTCCTCTCTTTTCATTCGAGGGGCGCGCGGTGGCGAGGAGTGGTCGGGTGTGGCGCGGGGGGTACTGTAGAGGATGGAAATAGGGTTACTGTAGGAGGTGATGAGGCTACGGTAGGGAAGGAAGATGGGGTTACGGAAGGATAAGGGAACACGGAAGAGGGGGGATGGGGATACGGTAGGGGAGGGATATGGGGTTACTGTAGGGAAGGGAGATTGGGTTATTGTAGGGGATGGTGATGGGATTCCTGTAGGGGGTGGGGATACTTTAGGGCAGGTGTATTGAGAACTATTGGAAGGAGACGGTTCACTAGAGACAAGGAAATGTGAATGCAGTGGGATAAACAACACCCAAACTGTCCTAGCGAGCGGGTCGGCGCGCGCCCGCAGGGCGCAAGCCGACTCGCGAGCTACACTGCAGCCGAAGGCTGCATGCCACCCGCAGGGTCTAGCGCCCGAAGGGCGCTATCTCTTACAACTAGGGGAATTTCGATATTTTCCGGAGGACCTATTCGAGCGCATTAATTGGATTAGGCGAGAGAGTGAGGGGAGAGAGGAGAGTCGAATTCATTCTGCGTCGCGCGCACCTAGCGGAGCGGTCGGCGAGCGCCCGAAGGGCGCGAGACGACCGCGGAGCGTCACGGGGCGAGCGTAGCTCGCCCCAGCCCCCGGCAGGGCCTCCGGAGGACTAGCCCCGGAGGGGGCTATCTCTTACAACTAGGGGAATTTCGATATTTTCCGGAGGACCTATTCGAGCGCATTAATTGGATTAGGCGAGAGAGTGAGGGGAGAGAGGAGAGTCGAATTCATTCTGCGTCGCGCGCACCTAGCGGAGCGGTCGGCGAGCGCCCGAAGGGCGCGAGACGACCGCGGAGCGTCACGGGGCGAGCGTAGCTCGCCCCAGCCCCCGGCAGGGCCTCCGGAGGACTAGCCCCCGGAGGGGGCTATCTATTACAACTAGGGGAATTTCGATATTTCTCGTGGACAGAATCGAGCGCATTGATTGGATTAGGCGAGAGAGGAGAGTAATTCAATTAGTGAGAGTCGAATTCATTCTTCGCCTCGCGCGCATAAGTAAGCGGTTCGCGAGCGTCCGCAGGACGCTCGTCTATTACAACTAGGGGAATCTCGAATTTCTCGTGGACAGAATCGAGCGCATTGATTGGATTAGGCGAGAGAGGAGAGTAATTCAATTAGTGAGAGTCGAATTCATTCTTCATTCTTCGCATTCGAGGCGATCGCGAGCGGCCGTAGGCCGCTCACTAGGCGAGCGTAGCGAGCCTCACTGCAGCCGAAGGCTGCATGCCACCCGCAGGGTCTAGCGCCCGAAGGGCGCTAGTCTATTACAACTAGGGGAATCTCGAATTTCTCGTGGACAGAATCGAGCGCATTGATTGGATTAGGCGAGAGAGGAGAGTAATTCAATTAGTGAGAGTCGAATTCATTCTTCATTCTTCGCATTCGAGGCGATCGCGAGCGGCCGTAGGCCGCTCACTAGGCGAGCGTAGCGAGCCTCACTGCAGCCGAAGGCTGCATGCCACCCGCAGGGTCTAGCGCCCGAAGGGCGCTAGTCTATTACAACTAGGGGAATTTCGATATTTTCTTGTGGTCAGAATCGAGCGCATTTAATCCTATTAGAGAGAGTCGAGTCTATTCATTCTTCGCCTCGCGCGCCTAGCGGAGCGGTCGGCAAGCGCCCGAAGGGCGCGAGACGACCGCGGAGCGACTGGGGCGAGCGTAGCGAGCCCCCCAGCGCCCGGCAGGGGCCTCCGGAGGACTAGCCCCCGGAGGGGGCTAGTATATATATATATAGTTTTTGAGAAAGTTTTAAAGGAGGCGTATCATGAACTTTTGAAATTCAAATGTTGCGACTCTTACAACGATATGCCGAGCCTTGCAATATTTTGGAAAATTGCCAAGGTTCTTTTGGCAAATCGCCAAGGAGTAGATCAGTTTTTGTCGATGGGAAGAACCTGCGGGAACAAAGAAAAATCCCTTTCTAGTCAATCAATAATGGGCGAGACAACGATGACCTTTCGATCTATCCTTCTTGATCTACCTTCCCTTCCTCCCCATTGGCGCTGCGTAAAATTTTTGAATTTTCGCGGGGTTTTCCCTGTTCTTTCCTGATACTTTGGACGGGGATATCTCGTCCCAGAGTGGACGTACAACTTTCAAACTTCGGCTTTCTAATATCGTTCTGGATTCCAATCGGATCATGATCTCAAGAGCATGAACTGATTTTTCATGATACGCCTCCTTTAATGCTCGAAACCGAGATCTATCGATCGTTCCTTATGACACATTGACATATATGACACATTGACAGCATTATATATCTATTACAACTAGGGCAATTTCGATATTTCTCGTGGACAGAATCGAGCAGTTAAATTGGATTAGTGAGAGAGCGAGAGGGGGGAGGAGAGTCGAATTCATTCTGCGTCGCGTGCAGTTAGCGGAGCGGTCGGCGAGCGCCCGAAGGGCGCGAGACGACCGCGGAGCTAACGGGGCGAGCGTAGCGAGCCCCAGCCCCCGGCAGGGGCCTCCGGAGGACTAGCCCCCGGAGGGGGCTAGTCTATTACAACTAGGGGAATCTCGAATTTCTTGTGGTCAGAATCGAGCGCATTTAATCCTATTAGAGAGAGTCGAGTCTATTCATTCTTCGCCTCGCGCGCCTAGCGGAGCGGTCGGCAAGCGCCCGAAGGGCGCGAGACGACCGCGGAGCGACTGGGGCGAGCGTAGCGAGCCCCCCAGCGCCCGGCAGGGGCCTCCGGAGGACTAGCCCCCGGAGGGGGCTAGTATATATATATATATAGTTTTTGAGAAAGTTTTAAAGGAGGCGTATCATGAACTTTTGAAATTCAAATGTTGCGACTCTTACAACGATATGCCGAGCCTTGCAATATTTTGGAAAATTGCCAAGGTTCTTTTGGCAAATCGCCAAGGAGTAGATCAGTTTTTGTCGATGGGAAGAACCTGCGGGAACAAAGAAAAATCCCTTTCTAGTCAATCAATAATGGGCGAGACAACGATGACCTTTCGATCTATCCTTCTTGATCTACCTTCCCTTCCTCCCCATTGGCGCTGCGTAAAATTTTTGAATTTTCGCGGGTTTTCCCTGTTCTTTCCTGATACTTTGGACGGGGATATCTCGTCCCAGAGTGGACGTACAACTTTCAAACTTCGGCTTTCTAATATCGTTCTGGATTCCAGTCGGATCATGATCTCAAGAGCATGAACTGATTTTTCATGATACGCCTCCTTTAATGCTCGAAACCGAGATCTATCGATCGTTCCTTATGACACATTGACATATATGACACATTGACAGCATTATATATATATATATATATATATATATATATATATATATATATATATATAATGCTGTCAATGTGTCATATGTATAGCATTATATATATATATATATATATATATATATATATATATATATATATATAATGCTGTCAATGTGTCATATGTGTCATATATGTCAATGTGTCATAAGGAACGATCGATAGATCTCGGTTTCGAGCATTAAAACTTTCTCAAAAACTCGCTTTCATCCCGTTAAATTCTCCTAGTCAGTTTTCCTTCAATCTCTATTACAGCCGTAAAAACTCATCAAAAGTAAACGTCAAACAGATTTGAGGTTTATATTGTCGATATATAGTATTAATTTTCCACGGATTCCACGCACAAATGGGGAACCTTCTGTTCATTAGACAGAAGCTTTAGAAACTTGGTCATGATACTTTGTGAAATAACACTCGGTTTGGAGTTTGATAGTTATCGATAAATACAAAAGTGGACTAAATTGGTAATAGGGTCCCATCACATTTGTGTCACATTCCTTCTCTCCTCCCTCATTCGAGGCGGTCGATTTGCGCTGAATGAGAGGGAGAGAAAAGTTTGGGACACAAATACAATTGTGTCCCAAAAGTGAGAGAGCATTTTTCATTCGGATCATTCCTCTCCGAAAACTCAAAAGGAGAGCTGCTGTTTGGGACACAAAATGCCAACCCTAATTGGTAATGAAAGAAGTTGAGGTCTTATTTTTAAATTCAGCTATGGCGCAAAGTCAGATTAACATTCGGAAGGAAATTTTCGAGATATAATAGCGTTTTTACGGTGCGCCAGTATGTTCACAATAAAGCAAAAGAAAAGGAACAAATGGTATCCAGTAATAACAACATGCAACCTGGCAATAGACCGTTGCCGTCTAAACCTTAAGCGATACTATAGATCGTCCATGAAACGCAATACTACTGGGATTATCATTCAAAATAGCAAACGATCAGATCAACTACACAATCCACCGTTCTGTGATGACTTCCACCGCCTTTGAATCGAGATCTAGTACCTTGTGATTGTCCATCTCTCGTCCATTGATTGAGTAGAGGCGCATCGAGTGGCACTACAGTTGATGCAGCCGGCATCAGGCGTGAGTTGTATCGGAGCAGGCAGATTCGTGAGGTTGGTGCAGTCTTCAGCAAGCGTTCCCATGAGACACTGTAAGAACGGAAATTAATAAACACATTGTATTGTCACAGTACCTCGCATGCCTACCGAATCCGCCCGTCGATCGATTGAAGTGAGTGGCGTCGGAGTAGGGTCGAATCGTGTAGTTGATTCAGCAGGCGTTCCCATGAGACACTGTAAGAACGGAAATTAATAAACACATTGTATTGTCACAGAACCTCGAATTCCTACCGAATCCGCCCGTCGATCGATTGAAGTGAGTGGCGTCGGAGTAGGGCCGAATCGTGTAGTTGATTCAACAGGCGTTCCCATGAGACACTGTAAGAACGGAAATTAATAAACACATTGTATTGTCACAGTACCTCGCATGCCTACCGAATCCGGCCGTCGATCGATTGAAGTGAGTGGCGTCAGAGTAGGGTCGAATCGTGTAGTTGATTCAGCAGGCGTCCCCATGAGACACTGTAAGAACGGAAATTAATAAACACATTGTATTGTCACAGTACCTCGCATGCCTACCGAATCCGTCCGTCGATCGATTGAAGTGAGTGGCGTCAGAGTAGGGTCGAATCGTGTAGTTGATTCAGCAGGCGTTCCCATGAGACACTGTAAGAACGGAAATTAATAAACACATTGTATTGTCACAGAACCTCGCATTCCTACCGAATCCGCCCGTCGATCGATTGAAGTGAGTGGCGTCGGAGTAGGGTCGAATCGTGTAGTTGATTCAGCAGGCGTTCCCATGAGACACTGTAAGAACGGAAATTAATAAACACATTGTATTCTCACAGTACCTCGCATTCCTACCGAATCCGCCCGTCGATCGATTGAAGTGAGTGGCGTCGGAGTAGGGTCGAATCGTGTAGTTGATTCAGCAGGCGTTCCCATGAGACACTGTAAGAACGGAAATTAATAAACACATTGTATTGTCACAGTACCTCGCATGCCTACCGTATCCGCCCGTCGATCGATTGAAGTGAGTGGCGTCGGAGTAGGGTCGAATCGTGTAGTTGATTCAGCAGGCGTTCCCATGAGACACTGTAAGAACGGAAATTAATAAACACATTGTATTGTCACAGTACCTCGCATGCCTACCGTATCCGCCCGTCGATCGATTGAAGTGAGTGGCGTCGGAGTAGAGTCGAATCGTGTAGTTGATTCAGCAGGCGTTCCCATGAGACACTGTAAGAACGGAAATTAATAAACACATTGTATTGTCACAGTACCTCGCATGCCTAAAGTATCCGCCCGTCGATCGATCGATCGGAGTCGCCTCGGAGTAGGGGGTCGACTCGTGTAGTCTGCATCCACATTCCTTGATGCTCTCCATTGTCCCGTCTCGTCCACCGATCACATGAAAAGGGACAGGTAGTACTCTTATCGATACCAAGGAGGGGGGGGGGGGTTCCCCTACATTCCCTCCACTCATTCTATTCCCTCTTCCTTCTCAGCTCCTTCCGTCCCACCCAATCACCCCATGGAACTCCCGGTCTGGCCCATAAGAGAAGGGAACTCTAAAGGGCATTCCCTCCACGAGGGGCGATTCGAGCACGCATAACGTACTCGGCGGCTTCGCGGGCACAAAATGATCAACGTGGGACGTCTAGAGCTGATAGGGAAGATCAAAAAGAGTGAGTGGGGGAGGGGATGTTTCATCTCTTACTGTCTATGTCCAAATGGCCAGCAACGTGTGTCACTGGCAGCACAAATTCAAGTGTTCTTTCTCTCGGCGGTATTACCTTCGCTGGCTCCACCCCTATCCGGATTCAGGTCGAACCAACTCGGGCGAACTCATGCTCTTATAGCCCTTGATAGGGGGATCACGCACCGTAGCTCAGGAACTGCCTGCACTCTCGCCTACAGAGAACCAAGGAGTGTATGCAACCAACAAGCTGACACTCCGAAGAGTCGGGTGAGGCTACCCTGTCAGCCGCGGTCGCACAACTAGATCTGGAGACATGACCCCACATTACGTGGGTCGGGTGAGGCTACCCTATCAAGCTCCGGGCACGGACTGAGCCAGACAGATATTGCCCATATCTGACGCCCTTCCCTGGTCTCTTCCTACCCCGCCGAGGAGGCACCACTAGGAGTTGTGGGCTGGACTCTCCTCATCATACACTCCTACGTTGACCGCCTTGTGCACAAGGCACAATGACGTACGGGGGCGTTAGACACGCATTACCTACGGGTGCTCTAAGCACACGCTACCGTCAATCCCAGTTAGGCATTGGCAACCTGTGGTCACCAAATGCGTTAGGTGCACTAACACACTAAACCCGGGAATAGGGGGAAACTCATCCTTTATTCCGATCGTGCGATGGAGGTCGTCGTCGCCCATTGAGGTCGTCGGGGAGGCTTGCCCTCGTCTTTGGTGGACGTCGAACCCAGCTATGCACAGCAATCCTGGATAAGAAAATCGAATTAATGAGGATGAAATGGGATCAGGAATAGATAGATCAGCACGCAAAATAGGATAAGATAGTAAACAGATCTCAAAATTCAACTAAAACGAGTCAAAATGAGCGGAGGTGAGAGCAAACGTGATGAAAAAGGCGCAGGTGCAATGGACACGGGGGTGTAGTTACCGTTGTTTCGCATCACTACGAGAAATTAGCGAAGGGTGCACTGCGAGTTAATGTGCGTAAACAGATGAAAAGTGGCTAACAAATGCTCGTAAAGAGTAGGAAACTGGGAATTCATTATAAATTGGCTGACAAACAAGAAAATGATGACAAATACTTTCGAAAACAAACGATAGGAAGACCTAGAAGCTTCCTTGGAAGGAAGCAACTGATCGAAAGAATAGGGAAGAGGGGGCGAGATGGGTAGATCAAGACGATCATCGGAAACGCACGTTTGCACCCTCGCGTGATCGCGATCGATACTGGTTGATCTCTTGAACTCACTACCTCTACGGTAAGTATTGTAGTTTCAAACTTTAAAAAAAAACCTATTCCCGGTTCTCATTTTTGATTATCCGGTTCGAAGCTCTCTTATTGTTCAGGTCTTGCAATTTTCTATTTTATGATAAAACTTTTATCGCATTAAATTGGTTCACACTGCTCAATAATCAGTGATACACTTCGTCGTTTACTTTGTTACAGTGTTCAGTTCAAACGCGTTTTTAAAGTGATGTATACAGTATACAGTATACTCACACTTTTTTGCAAAAAGAACATATATTTGTTATTGTGAGTAGTGTAATGAGCATCTTTGTTCTTAAGCTTACATTTAGGTTGTAGTTCCACTGTCGCTTTCATCATTATTGCTTAACTTTCGTTGCTAATCTCCAAATTCTCTTACATCCCTGAGCTAACAGTACATTTCCGCTTGTCAGAATCGCGATTCCTCTGTATGTCATGGATTTCCTTCGTTCATTGTGTCCTTCTCCCCTCTCCTTCCCTCATCTTCAGGTATTCCTTCCCTCGATGCATCCTCGTCCAATCTCCGATCGATTGACAGTCAAAGAGGAGGCATTCCCGATTATTTCCTCATGGTACCAGGAACATTCGCCACCTCATTCTCCCTCCACACCGTGAGTTGGAACGTGCTCAAGTGGTGGTGTGTCACTATCCGACCTTTTTCCAAATCGTCGCCTAATCACTTATGTAACAGAATCAGCTGAGAAGGAGGCAGCCCGCCCGATTGACTAAATCCAGGGACTCGATCCATGCAAGATGACTGATGAAGAGAGGGATATACTACAGAGATACAAGAGAAGGGTACGATAGGGAGGGGAACGGGCAGTAGTTCTAATCCATTCCTTTCATTCAAGATAGCCCTCTGTGATACCTTCCGCCGGAATGGATCCTGCTCGTATGGAGAAGCAAGCAAATTTGCCCATAACCAGGAGGAATTGAGGATGCCCACTCAGGTGATAACTGTTGATAACTTATCCTATCGCGATACCGTTCCCTTGAAGCCGCACAGTCGCATACATCCCAAGTACAATTAGAATATCCTTAATTCGATCTCCTATTTAATCCCACTCACCCTCTCTTCTCACTCTCTCTCTCCCCTCACAGTCTATCATTCTCTTTGCATATTCCAGTCACCTCTCCCTCCTCTCTCTTCTCTTCCCTCCACTTCTCATTCCCTTCTTTTCTTCTCATCGAGAGTGGTTGATGAAGGCCGTCAAGAATCTCATCGGCAATGCAACAAAGTAAGTCCCGTCCCCTCTAAGCTCCGCCTCCTTCTCTACCGTAACCATGTATTACAGGAAGAAGAAAAGGACGAGAGAGGACGCGGATGACGGTGGAGGAGGGACTGTAGCAGGTATACTGTAAGAGGTTACTGTAGTCGATAGTACTCTCTCATTCACTCACTACAGTAATCATACGGATTGTGGTACCACCTGTGTGTACCGAATACACTATCCATGGACTACTATAGCTGAGGTTATCGAAATCGATCGATAAAGAAGATATTGCAGAAGGAGGTGGAAAGCCTCGCATGAAGTCAACACCCAAGAACTCGAATAAGGAGAAGAAAGGTATACGGTAGACGCAGGATACTGTAGGTGATACGGTAGTATTCAGTATCAGCCGAACCGAAAAACAAGAAAGCCGAGGCTGCAGCAGCTGCAACAGTTGCGGATGCAGCTGCAGCACCAGCCAATGGAGAAAGTAGAGAAGGAGGACGACCACTTGTGAGGAAGAAAGATTCGAAGAATCAACCATCAAGAATACAGAAGAATGATAAGGAACAAGAGACTTGTATGATGCAACCGTAAGTTGAAACAATAATGATGATCGTTGATCATCTATCTATTGAAGAGACACTGATTCGAAAGATGAGAAGAAAGACGAAAAGAAGGACATAAAAGACAAGGATGGAATAGTCGATCCTGAAAGGGGTAAATTGATCTTTGATCTTTCAATCTATTTATTGTTCCTTCTCTATTAGATACGAAGTCAATTACGGGAAGAGATCCCGATGAGATGACTCCCGAACAAATGAATAATCTCAGAGGATATATCAAGGTAATACCCCTCCCCCCCCCCTTTTCATTGATCCACGCCCTCTCATGTCAGCAATACGAAGCATTGGGTGTCAAGGGACTATTGGACGAATTCGAGACAATCAAAACGTTTGAATTGATCTTTGATCTCTAATCTACTGTTCAATTCAGATACAATATTGTTCCCTTCGATACCAAGGCTCACCTTGAAAACACCTTGAAAAATCGATACAAGGGTAAGACAATTTATTCTGTTTTTGATCTTTGATCTTTTGTATATTCAGACATCTTCTGTATCGATGTTACTCGAGTGAAATTGAATGATGGGAAGGATGGAGATTACGTCCATGCTAATTATGTGAAGAACGAACCGGATGCAAAAAATGAGAAAGACAAAGAGAAATACTTCATGAACGACTTCATTACGACTCAAGTGAGACTGATGATGATATTACAAAAGATCAAAGTTAAGGGTCCAATCGAAGGAACGGTTAATGATTTCTGGCGTCTTGTAGCACAAGAGAATGTAGGATACATCTTCATGCTGTGTAGTATCGTCGAATTGGGAAAGAAGAAATGTGAAGTGTGAGTGAAATGAAATGAGAAAGAAGGAGGATGATCTTTGATCTTTTATAGGTATTACCCTGATACACTAAAGGAAACTGTCTCATATCTGGGTAAGGAAAGAGAAGAGGATGAAACTACGAAACGAATCTGATTGTTCATTGTTGTAGATATCAAAGTAACATTAGCGGATAGACACGAAGACGGACATTTCATTAATTCGAAATTGATTCTCGAAGCACCCGGAAAAGCGAAGAGATATGTATACCATCACTATTGGAAGAACTGGTAAGATACAGTAACTATCTACCGTATCCCTCCTTACCGTATCCCCATACTAGGCCTGACCGTGGTGTGCCTATCACTGCTCTTGCTGGTATTCGTCTACTTCGCCATGCTCGTCTTTCTAAGTTTTCTACAATCGTCCATTGTTCAGCTGGAGTTGGTGAGATACCGTATCCACGATTACAGTATCCCATTCAGTCTTCAATCTAAATACCGTATTCTTATCAGGGCGAACGGGAACTCTCGTGGCTCTTGAGTGGCTCCTTCAACAAATCTGCATGAAGCCGCCACCTTATGACATGAAGGAAATGCTGAAGTACATGAGAAGTGAGTACACGACTACCGTACTCTTCTCCTATCACGAATTGATTATTCAGACCATCGAGCCCATGCAATTCAAACTGCTCCTCAATATGCATATATTGCATTCGCAGTGTTTCGTCTGATGGCCCTCAAGGTATACTGTAATGACTCGATCAATCGATAACGAAGAATCGTTGCAGGACACAGCATTCGTCCCTCAATTCCACAAGTTTAGTCTGGATATGCAGACTCATACAGGAGTGAAGATCGATGGAGGAGCACCTGCAGCACCTGCAGCTGCAGCTCCTGCAGCAGCCCCGCCCCCTGGCCCTTAAGGCGAAGAGAAGATACTATCAATATCACGTAGTGACATCTCGATGTAATCAAGTGAAAATGTTGATTCTCTTCAAACTTCTCATTTGAATAAACGATGTGAGATTCGACACATTCTCTCAAGTGACAACTCATAATGCGAATGAAATATGTCTGTCAAGACGTACATCTTATATAGGAGCATAAAGATGTTCGACCGAAAGTGAAAATGACAAACCTCGTGGTTCCAATTGATCCAACTTTTTGACGATTGTTCATGTCTTGTCTACATACCATGTGCATTTGTTCTTTCTTTTGGAATATGGAGATCGATTAGTCACACTATGGAAATGAATGCGTGAAGATGTGAATGTTGAACCCTCTGTCGTGGTGGACCATGAGAAGCACCTCAAACTTGGGTAATTAAACCTTTATTGATGGACATGTAGCACGATGAATATGGGTAACGATCAGTAATGATAATGAGAGAAGAGGAAGATGAGGGAAGAATGGTCCCTAGTACGAATGAGGAAAGGTGAAGAGGAATGAGAAAGGAGGGAAGGTACGGATAGCATGAAAGGGTGTGATGAATCATATTGATGAATACATGGAACAGAAAGGAGGAATTAGTAAGAGAGCAGAAAGGATGGAAGTAATTGTACGAAATAGGAAAGGATTTACGTCGGTAACGACACTCCGGACTCAAAAAGGTGGTGGAGTGGGGATTGATCGATGGATGGTAGAATAATGAGAGAGTGATCGAAATGAATGGATGATTTTGGATAATGGGTGATTGCAAATGATCGAGAGAGGAGTGTTTTGAACATGAGAGGGATCGTGATAATCGAAATGAATGAATTGATGAAACAATCAATGTGAGATATTGAAACAAGAATAATGTGATAACGATGTGACGTATTCACCCTCCGGGCCTGAGAGAATGGCCTGACGATGGAGAGGGTGCGAAGGCATCGGCGATGGCTGACGGATTGTCCTTCCTCGAGGCGGGAGGATGAGAGAGAGTGGCACCATCAGAGAGAGCGAGCGAGTCGACCAGATGAGAGAGACTCGAGGGGCGGCTGCATGGCAAGAGATCACGGGCAGCCTGAAAAGAAGAAAGAGGCTGGGAGACGAGTGTGTGATGAAGTGAAGTGGAGTCGGCAGTTGGACTTGCAGCGGGTTCCGATGGAATGATCGAATTGGGGGAAGGTGAATGGCTATTCTCCTCAGTGTGGCGGACTGACTCATCTCCGAGTGAGCGTGCGTTGTCGGGTAACAACTTGGTCTCAGGGAATGTGAGAGTGGCGATGGAGTCCGATTCGTCTTCTTTCTCCGTGGAGATGCAATCTCCGAGTATCGTGTGGATGACGTCGTGGTCGATGAAGGAGTCGACTCGAAGAGATGAAGTGAAGAAGTATTTCCGTAGAAGATCCATTCCGAGAAGAATAGTTGGACGAGATCGGCGAGGTATGAGAAGTTCTCCTTTCTTCTCAGTCCAGTCGAGAGTGGGGCAAACTGATTTGCCAGCATGTAGATGGATCTTCTCTTGTTGGCCGCTTGGAAGAGTGATGAGTAGAGGATGAGTAGACGTCAGATGCGATTGGGGCTCTTCGTTTCCGAATACGGTGCGGGTTCTGGTGTTCTGCTGTGAAGTGGGCAGATTCAGATGAGTGACGAGATCCGTGGAGACGAAGGATTGATTGCTCCCACTATCAAAGACGAGAGTGACAGTGGTCTGATCTTGAGGTCGATCGGGAGAAGAGATGTCGATGTCGAGACAGAGGAGTTGGGAATTCTTCTCGTGTGCAAGAGGAGATGAATTGATGTGAAGAGTGACATCTCTTGATGGTTGAGGATGAGGGCGGAAATTGCGTTCTTCCTGGTAACGATGATGAGATGGATGACGAGGAGGATGAGATGAGTGCTCCTGTGTGATATCTCTTGGAGGAGGTCGATCGGTGCAGATGGAAGAGTGATGGCGCTGCTGACAGTACCAGCAACTGTGTTTGTTGATACAGGAATCAACTTGATGTGATCGGGAAAGGCAGTTGAGACATAGACCTTTCTCGATGACAGCATTCTTCTTGTTGTGAGGAGACTTGAATGATCGGCAGTGCTTTGTGAAATGAGGACCGTCGCAGAGAAGGCAGCTGAGTGGATGCTCCGATGAGTAAGTAGACTGGCTGGCAGGAGGATGAGAAGGAGGAGAGGGATGAATTGGAGTGGGAGAGTGAGTCATCCGAGGAGAGTGGGCAACTGTGAGAAGTTGCTCGATGCGATCGTCATCAACTGCGTCTCTCATGATATTGAGAACGGAGAAGACTCCGATTGTCTTCCGCTGTGCCTGCTTCATGATTCGTGTTTGAAGCGAGATGGGAAGTTTGGTGATGATGAGATTCACCAAGAAATCGGGGCTGTCGATTTCTCCTTCCGGGCATAGTTGATGAATGAGTGTAGTGAGCTCCATGTAGATACGACGAAGCTGTGTTCCTTCTGGATCGCAGTTCTCGATGGACTGAAGGCGTGCCATGAGAGCGTGACGGATGAGTGCTGGACGATCGTACTCCGCGTGAAGGATTGCCATAGCCGTTTCGTAATCTTGATCGATCTGGCTGAGTCCTGATATCATCTGACTGGCCTCTCCAATGAGACAGGATTTCAGGATGGCGAGCTTGTGACAGCCTGGAAGAGTGGCATCTCCGAGTAGGGCGATGAAAGCAGCCTTGAAGGGAGGCCATTTGATGATGTCTCCATCGAATGAAGGGAGCTGGGCTCTACTGACGAGGGCAGATTGGAGGAACAGGGAAGGTGCTAGCTGTGGAGTTGGCGGATGTGGAGTATGAATGGGCGCAGCCGCAGGGAGTGCTGGACGTGACGAGTCAGAGTGAGAAGAGACTGATGAGCGTGAAGAATGAAGTGAGTGGGTCTCCATGTGAGTGGTAGTAGGAACTTCGTGTGCAGAAGAGGCATCGGATGCCTTGATCGGTACCGGGGCAGTGTGATGAGCTTCGGTTGCCGCAGATGTGTTACTCGAACGACGAGTGGAAGGAAGGAGATGGATGCTGCCGTGAGATGAAAGGCCGTCTGGAGTTGGAGGGACTTCGAGTCCACGAATGGTTGCTTCCTGGACGAGTGTAGTGAGGATATCATCAGCGAGAGAGAGAGTCTTCCGAGTTTCCGATGTGAGATGAAGATAGGGTTCGTTAGTGGTAGTGAATGATGTATGGGATTCCTTCTCCTTGGGATCCGTGATTCCGAGCGAACTCCACTTGTCAAGTGCTGTTTCGATCTTCCGGAAAAGATGAACAACATCGAGACGGGCATCGTTGAGATATTCGATGTCAATCAGTAATTCATGATCATCGAGAGTGTCGACGGTAGTTGATCGTTCTTGAAGGAACGAGGAAAGTGCATCTAACCTTCGTGACAGTGTTCTCAGGTTTGATCCGATTCTCGTGCGAATTGGGAGGGACATGGTTGAGTGTAAATGTCCTTAGGGTGCTTCTCCGGCCCACCACCTTGCTACTCTAAGGAGTGCGAAAAGTGTTGAGAGGATATCGGATATGAAGAGAGACAGATGCGAAGGTGTGAGATGAAGGCGCGAATGAGATACGCGGAATGAGGATGAAGATGAAGAATGGAGTGAAGAAACGCGAATGAAATGTGCGTTGTGGAGAGGAGATGAAGAGGAGAGAATGGAATGCGCAGTGTTAGAATGTAGTGTGATGACAGGGTGCTCGAATGGAGTGAGCAGTGAGAATGAAGATGAAGAATGAAGAGGCGCGAATGGAGTGCGCGATGTGAATGAATTGCTCGAATGGAGTGAGCAATGAATGATGATGAAGTGAAGATGGAAGAAGATGGAAGGGGGTGAGGTGACCCGAAAGGCGTGGGTCTATGAGTAGGGGAACCTGGATGCAGACGGGACGGCTTGTGAGACTGCCGCTGGAGTGTCCGCGTGAGAAGGTTGTAGATTTGTTCACCAAGTGGTCGCCATGTCGTGGTGGACCATGAGAAGCACCTCAAACTTGGGTAATTAAACCTTTATTGATGGACATGTAGCACGATGAATATGGGTAACGATCAGTAATGATAATGAGAGAAGAGGAAGATGAGGGAAGAATGGTCCCTAGTACGAATGAGGAAAGGTGAAGAGGAATGAGAAAGGAGGGAAGGTACGGATAGCATGAAAGGGTGTGATGAATCATATTGATGAATACATGGAACAGAAAGGAGGAATTAGTAAGAGAGCAGAAAGGATGGAAGTAATTGTACGAAATAGGAAAGGATTTACGTCGGTAACGACACCCTCTTCATTCTATCTCTTTTCTCCCTTGATGATGGGTCGACTGACATCGTCCAATAGGTTCGCTCTTCCTGATGTCTCGATCCAACCCTTTCATTTCCTCTCAGATCTCTCGTCCTTTTTTTACTGTATATCTCTATCGTCTACGGTAATTTCGAGAGGTCCCACAAGGATTACGATCCCAATCCTGTGAATATGGAGATGGGATGGGGAGCCATTCATTGTATTGACTTACAAGAGGTTTACTACTTCATTCGATTACGATAACCAATCAATAATAGATCAGTACTCTCTGGCGAGAGGTTACATTCCAACCAGCATTAGTCGTCACTTGCGAGCTCAAATCGGTTTGATCCCTTCCTTACTACAGTATCCTATCGCATTCAATTCCAGCATCAATGTATCACAATCAGAGCAGTCAATTCAACTCATCATTACACATTCCAAGTGATCATCATTCAATTACTTCCTTCATTTCATTTCTATTCAGGGTTGTATCCCACAAGGTCGAGTCTCGAAAGTTTGCACCGAATTGGCATACGGTAAGTGAATCGATTATCGATTATATTGAATAATGTCTATTTGTGAATTCAGCAGCAGCAAATAAAAACGGAGCCGAATACTTCTATTGTTACGATGTCACCTATGATCGATTGAATGTTCCGGTTTGTCTCTTCTCCTTCCATTTCCTTCCGTTCTTTTCCAATTCAATTCATTCTGTATTCGTTCTTTTCTTCAGGCAAATATGCCATTGGCGGGTCGAGAATGTTGCTGCAATGGAGATTTCTGCAATAGAATCGAAGTAAGAGAAAGTGAAAAGACATTTTTAATCAAATATCTTTTCCATCTCAGAATGTGAAGACAATCGATACGATTATTCCACATGATCAAATTCTCACTCCATTCGTCAGTTTTCTCTTATCTTTCCATTCTCGAAAAACAATGATTCAGCTTCGTACACTTCATCTTTGGTATTGGAATACAATTCGAGTGGTTGGGTTATGTTCAGCTTTCGCTATCGTCAGTTGCTATTTGTCTATTCAGATTAATCATATCTAGTTCATTTTCACAGGTTTTCTTCTGGGTAAATATCGTGTATATCGTATTGAAGCCGGCTGAAAGGGAAGATGATGTCAGTCTTTATTTTCTCTTTATTCTAATAGATTCGTTCTTTCAGAGTGCCTGGTATGCGGCTCCCATTCCTCGAAATCTGGTACAGTAGAATACTGTAGGTGGCTGATATTGACTGATTGATTGAAGATTAACGATGACGATAATCTTGATGAAGAAGAAGGCGAAGAAGTGGTCGATACAGCAATAATCGATGTGAGTGAACAGATTTATTCGTTGATCTACCGTAATCCTGATCGTAATCTTATCTATTGAGATTGCTGCTGCTGAAGCAAAGCAGACTAAAGATGTGGAAGCATCAAAGAAGAAGAAAAAAGGAGCGAAGAAAAGACTATCGGTATGAAAGATACGGTAGATGGTGAAAGGTGAAAATCTATTCACTTTTCAGAAGGAAGACACTCCAGACGCCAAATTGCCACTACAAACTGAGAAGACTCAAGAGTGTAGCAATGAAGACTCTACTCTTCCAGCGGTAAGATATCAAGATTACGGTAGATAATCAATCGATATTTAAGGCTAAGACGGGAGATGACGAAATCGATGAAAAGAAGGACGAGAAGAAGGCAGCGAAAGAGGTGAGGGAAATGGAGTAGTAGAAGAGATCAAAAATCAATCTCCAATTCAGAAGGGTGGAAAGGAGAAGAAAGAGAAGGGGGAAACGCCGATTGACGATAAGGAAAAGAAGACACAAGAGCCTGATCCGAAGAAAGAAGAGGAAGAAGGAGGAAAGGTTTGGATAAGATCAGAGATCATCTTCTTATAAATGCTCCTTCAGCAATTCAAACTGTGCAAGCCAAAGAAACTGGCGAATGGACGTGTGCAATATGTGAGCATGTTCAATGAGAACAGTGACTATAGTGATGACGAAGATGAGAAAGTGTGAAGGAAAAAGAAGATCCATCACTCATCTCTGAGTTTAATTGTTCACGTACATATGAGATAAACAACTGATTGCTGAAACGATTTTCTTTATTTGCATGTTATCTTTCAAATATGATCGTTCGTTCATTCCCTGGATCAGGATACGGAAATATTATGCACATTATCAAGGATGATGCCAATTATTACATATTATTATTATGACTTATTATTACGAAGGAAATTAGGACAGGTTCTATTGAAGATTGGTAATTGAAGAGTTACGGGAAGAATGGAGGGAATGACAACAGAGAAGGGAAGAAATGTAATGCAGTCGCAGTAAATCGTTCACTTTAGTGTTTAGTGAAGACTGTAAGGATAATTGTCTAATTGGATGCCATTCTTCTTCCTCTTCCAATGCGATCGCTCTCTTTTCTTCACTCAATGAATCTTCCATCCAATCGACATCTTCTTCATCATTGCATTCGAAATATTTTACTTCATCCATCTCTTCAGCTGATTGAGTGAAGGGTACGCCTGAAGATCACAGTATATTATTGACAATTCATTGGCGTATCCCCCCCCCCACTGCTACACACTGTTCCTCATCTCACCTCCATTCTGCACGTTGTAATTCTCTTCAATCCATTTCAATGCATCGATTGATCTTCCTGCTCCCATTTCTTCTATTTCAATTTCCCTGATGACATCTCTCTTTTCTTGATCGAGAGAAGGGAAATCATCATCTTCATAATCGTCGACTCTGTACACTCTCACTTCGTCCATTTTATCTTCCATCTTAAGTACTTTCTGAAATAATGTAATCAATACACGGAATGGAGTCAACGGTGATTATGTGATGAGAGAATGGGATAGATCGGACCACCTATCTCGAATGAAACGGATAAGACTTATTGAGGAAAGCGATAATAATCGGGAGGCAATAAAGTGGGCGGAGTCAGAAGGTGCGAAAGGGAGGCTGTCGCTTCAAGTCAAAGGGACAAATACAACTAGCGGTAGACGAGAACAAAGGGATGGAAGAAGATGAAAGAAGTCTGTAATAGAATAAATACCCTGTGGCACATCTCCCATAGTGTCGAGAGGGGACTTCAGAGGGATTAAACCGCTCTCTTTGAGGGAAGTTGCCGAAAAAGGGAGAGACGACTTAGAAGGTGAGATCGGACTACGTGATCATAAAGGGCGGTATCCCTTTGACACTGTGGGTGTTCAAAATAGTCTTACTCATTGCATACACTTCATTTATCTCTACATGGTGCTTAGATTATGAGGCCGTTTGCCTAAGAATCGGACAAATCAGGAGGGGTTTGGCACAGCTCAAAAATCTCGATTCTCTGAAACCGTGTGTTTCGGGGTTCTCGATGGTGCTGATGACGATGGGCATCTTCATTTTTCATGTCGACCTCCCGTTGGCTCCAGATGACGTCACGTCGAAAACAGTTTTTCTAGTATATTACTCAGTTTCCAGAAGAACTAAAATTAAAGAAGGCGTCCCACGAACAGCGCGGGTGATTATGCAAAGTGAGAAATGAGAGGGCGCGCTCTCCTCATTTCGCACGCTCTCTCGCTCGTTGCCTGCGCTTCAGGGTCACTTGGAACGCAGCCAATTGCTCATATCTCAGTTCAAACGAAAAATGGTGACTTGGGAGTTTCGAAAGTGTGATCGGGAAGCCACGACCCATCATCTCACAACGAGAACTCAGTTAGTCAGATATTCGTGGGACACCTCCTTTAAGTGAGTTTGGCTCCCGGGGTAGAATTCGATGCTAATCACGGCTGACTAGTTTATTTTTCATGAATTACAAAAATAATTTTGTAATAAGAAAATTCTCTCAAAGTTATGTGCAAACAGGGAGAGTGCCATAGATCGGACCGGAATGTTGCAAGGATTCCAAATCTGTTTTTAAATTTAAAATCCTGCATGCGGATAAGGTTTTACGCAAAAGATAGTCTACTGTCTTGTAAGTAAATTTGACGATCCTTCTACTTGTTTACTTCCTTCCTCTTATCGATCCGACTCACCTTCCCGAGGGAGGCGAGAGAGCATGGGGAATAGGGAGAGCACAGAGAGAGGGAAGAGGTCAAGGTAGCGAGACTCGGGTAGATCAAGAGATCGGAAGTCAACAAGTGGAAGGATCGTCAAATTTACTTACAAGACAGTAGACTATCTTTTGCGTAAAACCTTATCCGCATGCAGGATTTTAAATTTAAAAACAGATTTGGAATCCTAACATTGCAACATTCCGGTCCGATCTATGGCACTCTCCCTGTTTGCACATAACTTTGAGAGAATTTTCTTATTACAAAATTATTTTTGTAATTCATGAAAAATAAACTAGTTAGGCGTGATTGGCATCGAATTCTACCCCGGGAGACAAACTCACTTAATTTTAGCTCTTCTGGAAACTGAGTAATACTAGAAAAACTGTTTTCGACGTGAAGTCATCTGGAGCCAACGGGAGGTCGACATGAAAAATGAAGATGCCCATCGTCATCAGCACCATCGAGAACCCCGAAACACACGGTTTCAGAGAATTTATATTTTTGAGCTGTGTCAAACATTGTCCGACTCTTACGCAAACGGCCTCTTATACACATAAAACGATATCCGTAAAACAGATTCTTCGCTGCCTTGTTCAGATTGCGAGTCACCGAGTCTGCAATGCAACTTCACATTGGACTCGATCTCTGCTGCGTGGAAAATAAATAACCCTTTGAAGGGCAAGAGGGATGAAGATGAATTCAGTCTCAAACAAAACAGAAGAAGAATTGAAAGTGCGTACCAATTAAAGTGAATTGTGGCCGTCTTCCCTTAAATAGGGCGACAGATCCATCGATGGTAACCGTTCCTCCCTCGAGGAATGCATCCACCACTGCATTCACTGCCAATTCCTAGAAACATACTTTTTCGAAGTAGAATATTCATGGTTCATGGTGAATACATTATGTAGAGGATACGCAATATCCTCATATTTCTGTACTAAAATATCGTTATTTCCCCTAATTCCCTCGATTATTATAAATAAATATAGGGGGCGCAGTCCGGGAATTTCGAAAACAGAGAGCCAACAGAAAACAGAATAAATAATTAAATTAATTCATTTTACGATTCGCCGAAGTTTGGATTACTGTAAGCAATTTAATTCTCGTTTGAATCCCGCGAAATGTGTGTAGTCACACAACGACGCAATTTTTCCGCCCCAATCAATAGTTTTTCCATTTATTCTTGTTCTTCGCTTGTTTTCCGTGTTGTTTTGTTGGTATTTGTGATTTAATTATAAAGTTTATTCATTAAAACAAGTTTCCGCTGCGTTTATTCCATCTAGATAGTTTGGGGCTACTTTGGGTAATTTCTGCAGTTCTTCTTGTTTCCTCCGTTCCGCTGTTGTCTTCTTGTTCTCTCTTGAGTCTAACGGCATAGTGGGCCGTTTTCCTTGGCATAGTGGGCCATTCCGTCTTCTTATTGGCATAGTGGGCCATAGTTGACAAGAAATAAGTGCATAGTGGGCACGTGCATAGTGGGCACACTGAACATATCGGGCGTGTCGTGATTGTTGATTTGCGGCCGGAGGTTCTCTCCAATTTCGTAATTGCAGTCCGTCACGAGGCTCGTCGGTTGTGGGGGAGATCTCACTCTACTCATTCGCTGCTGCAAACTGCGTCGGTTGTGTCATCACTTCATCACTTCATCACTTCGTTGTGGAATGGCATGTGGATCCGTTCAGGTGTCCAGGGCGTCCGGTCGATGTAGGAGTTCATTTATCTCCCTCTATGACTGTTTGATAGTTCATCATTTAGAGACCACCCACGACGTAGACGACAGGTACGGTAGAATATGACTATAGGATCTATAGGACGATATTAAAGGAGGCGTATCATGAAAAATTTGTTAATGTTTTTGAGAATATGATCCGATCTGAATCTAGAACGATATTAGAATGCTGAAGTTTGGAAGTTGTAGACCCATTTTAAACCGAGATATTCGCCCTCAAAGTATCAGGGAAGCACAGGGAAAAAGAAGATCAGGGAAGTAGATCAATGAAAAGTAATCCATGTCTCGTCCGCAATTGATTGACTAGGAAGGGATTTTTGTTTGTTCCCGCAGGTGGTTCCCAACGAAATAAATCTGATCTACTCCTTGGCAGTTCGCCAAAAGATCTTGACAATTTTCCAGAATCTTGATAGCATCGGCATATCGTTGTAGGACCCGCTCAATTTGAATTTCAAAAGTTCATGAGACGCCTCCTTTAATTAGGGGCCACACTGCAGATAGCCGATTTTCCACAATGGGGCCAAAAGTGTGTTCAAACAATACCTCATGGACCCAATAACATCATGCTTTTTACCGTTTGTTGATATCTTGTCTCTGAGCAGCACTAGAGCCCGAGAAGTACGCGCAGCTATCCAACGCACTTTAGAATGAGCGATTTGGTTTAGAATGAAGCTTGGGCTTTTGTTTCTCGCTTTTCGGCGAAATCGTGTCTCATAAAAGTGGGCGGAGCTTGTGGCCCCTACCTTTAATGCAATAAAAACGTTGTCTCTTCATTTCACTTACGCCCCAGAAGAGAGTGTGTGAAATGAAGAGACGGCGACCACCCGTATTGTGTGCTCTAAAAAACGTTAAATTTTACTCTTCTGATTGAAGAATTTTATCGAAGACTTTTTTGATGCTGAAGGAATGGGCGAATGATGAAAGAAACGATGAAGAATGAAGAGTAATGGGTGATTTTAATTGAAGAGTGAGTGAAGAGATATGATCATTGTTACATTCAGTTGTTTCACATCTTTTTAGCATTATTTTGAAACTGAGATTTCTCAAACGATCGATCATTTTCTTAGATTTTTTTTTAGAACAATATATCGTACATCGCTCCCATTACCGAACAAACGGCCTTTTTTTACCTTTTCGGCCTTTTTTCCTTTTCGCGAATATGCACTTAATATTCTTGTTTTATGTTTCATATTTTTTATCCACCCCGATAACTGGACGAATACAAAAATTGGCCGGTGAAATATTATTTTAAATGAGTGAAAAAATGTGAGCCGTTACCCCTACTTTTACTTAAAATACGGCTCTACCGTAATCAATTGCCATCATTTTGGCAGAGCCGCATTTTAAGCAAAAAAATAAGAGGAACGGCTGTAATTTTTCACCCATTTAAAATAATATTTCACCGGCCATTTTTTGTATTCGTCCAGTTATCGGGGTGGACAAAAAATATGAAGCATAAAGCAAGAATATTAAGTGCGTATTCGCGAAAAGGAAAAAAAGGCCGAAAAGGTAAAAAAGGCCGTTTGTTCGGTAATGGGAGCGATGTACGATAGATTGTGAAATACTGATTTGGATTCCGTATCTTGAACGAAGTATTTCATATTCAGGTTCTGCAAATGATGGGTGACTGTGCAGATGGATGATATCTACAAGGAATTCTTCGATGAATCTACATCCAGTGGGAAAATTTGTTGAATGATTTGATAGGTTTTGTTTCGCTAGATTATTTGTCGTGTTCATTGCTGTAGATTATATTCATCGTAGATTATTTGTTGTTGACCTTATTGCTCACCTGTATTTTGTGATCTTTGATCTTTGTGATATATAGCATAAATTATGTGAATGAATGTGAATATGAGTGAGCGTAATATGAAATCCGTTCATTTCGGATTCGATTACCTGTAATTGACGAGACCTTTGGAAATTACTCTTCAAGGATTTACAATTGCTTATCGTCTACGAGTTCATCGCGGCGATCCACTATGAATTCAGTACGTTGGGATACGGTAGTTGAAGAGATTCGGTAGAAGGGATTAGTGTACAGCAAGATATGGAAGGGATACGATTAACTGGGGCATTTATAATGGCTTGCGTTCATTGCGGTAAGGAGGGTGCGGTGGGGTTACGTTACCTTTCACACAGTAGCACGGTTGTTGCACGATTGACAACACGATTGACAGTACTGAATTTTATTAGCCATCTTCAATTCTTGATCTCTTCAGGCATGCACCCCTCCCGATTTATCGACAGCTCGATCGGCGAATTCGTCTGAGAAGGTATAGAGAACAATCATCATTGCAATACTTGACGGTATCTCCTTCTCGAGAGGATCTTTGATACATTTGAGTAGTAAACGAAATCACGATGAGAACTGCTTTAGCTAGCACGGGGTTGATCTTTGAAGTTTGGTTGTGGAAAAATTTAGTGGTAGATCAAGCACTTCTCCCAGTGCTTTTGGAGAAATAATTTGTGAAACAGTATCAAAATTGAGGATCAGGTCAAAGATCAAAGATCAAATCCCAAGTATGCAATTGTACATGTATCATTTGTAAAACTTTGATCGAATTACGGTCATGTATCACTAAACGAACACTCTATGTTGATCTTTGAACTCTTACAGGTGTCGAATGGTGACGATCCGTCTCTCATCGATATTCATGAAAGAATGCTGGTCTTAGAGAGAGTAAGTTCCATATTATAAATAAATTCGTTCTATTTAGATCTATAATAAATATTTTAAATCCGTAATGAACAATTGATTGATTGCAGGAGAATATCAAGCTGAAGAAGGAGAATCATCAAATGAAAGCACTTCTCATGCCGCAACTCCGTACGATTTTTGCTCATTATTTTGTTGTTTTTCTTCCGTAATCGTCTAGCCATTTCATTTTATGAGTTAATTTGTAGAGTGTAGATGACGTAACATATCATTCCTTAATTTCGTATATTTTATCGTTGCAGTCTCACAATTCTCACAAATCGGAGGAATCAATCCTACTTGCTCGTCTTGTGAAGAAACCGTGGTTGATGCAGAGAGGAGAAGAATTCACACTTTCGCAGTGAGTATACGTGCAAAACGTCAACCAGTGCAGAAAATATGTATGCACAGTAGCTATGTTCTAACTTTTTCAGCACCATTTTCATCAGCTTTATCATGAGAGAAATAACCTTCATGACATTCTTTGTCACTTTCTCGGACAGTCGTCTGAAAGTGAGAACAATATGGAAGGCAAAAACCATATACATTTCTCAGAAGTCCGATACTGTCAATGCGGTACATTCGCGCATTCGGATAGAGAACACATGACCGACCATGTCTATTCGAAGCATCATCACTTGTTCTCTCTAATGGTGAATGAGCTCGATCAACTGAATATTTCTGAAGAGAAACTTTCGAACGGAGATCGGAAGACACTAACGAAAATAGTAAGAAAGAATATAAGGAAAAAAAGAGTAATATGAGTCAATTCAGCAATCTCTGCGACGGGGAATCTTCGAGGAGATTGAAGTGTGCACTCCAATTGATGCAGATCTCTCCTTCGGGTACTGTCTCTCCACGCCATCTCTACCATTAGCGATTAAACCTTTCCAGTTCTCACTATGATAGTTCGTCACTCCTTCATTCGTCATTCGTTGGACTCTCTCTCGAATCTCATGGAATCACTCTCAAATCACATGATTTGATTGCGGAGGAGACTGAGATGAGTGTGAGCAATCCAATTTTCTTTATTGAACTACCGTAGTCTACCGTAAAATGACAACTACTATGACCGGACGATTACCATAATCTTATCTATTGAGATTGATCAGGCGGCTCGAATTCTATCTCAAGAGAAGGTTGACAAGAGGAAGGCGACTGAAGAGCTGAAGAAGGTATGAAAGATACGGTAGAATGATTATCGATTTCTTCCTCAGGCTGATACTGTAGCATCAAAGAAGGCGGCGACGCCGCTGAAGACGGTGACGACAGCGAAGAAGTCAGAGACACCGCTGAAGACGGTGACGACAGCGAAGAAGACGGAGGAGACGCCGTTGAAGACGGTGACGACAGCGAAGAAGTCAGAGACACCGCTGAAGACGGTGACGACAGCGAAGAAGACGGAGGAGACGCCGTTGAAGACGGTGACGACAGCGAAGAAGTCAGAGACACCGCTGAAGACGGTGACGACAGCGAAGAAGACGGAGGAGACGCCGTTGAAGACGGTGACGACAGCGAAGAAGTCAGAGACACCGCTGAAGACGGTGACGACAGCGAAGAAGACGGAGGAGACGCCGTTGAAGACGGTGACGACAGCGAAGAAGTCAGAGACGCCGCTGAAGACGGTGACGACAGCGAAGAAGACGGAGGAGACGCAGTTGAAGATGGATACTGCTAAGGAGAGTGAGGATGGAGAGGTTCGGATAAGACCAGAGATCGTTCATCATCTCGGGAATTCTCTTTCAGCAATTCGGAAAGTGCACTCCAAAGAAGCTTTCGAATGGCCGAATCGCCTACGTATCGATGTTTAACCTGAACAGCGAATTCAGCGATGATACAGTAGAAGAAGAGAAAACAGCAAAGGAAGAGTAAGAATCTTCCTATCCTAGAAGTCTTCCTATTTTCAATCCAATTTGTTTCATTGATCTACCGTAGTCTACCGTAAACACCAATCGATTTTTTCCCAGACTTTATATAGAACTGACCGCATTCAATGAATGATCTTTGATCCCATTTTCTCACTCGTGTATTAAACTCCTCTTGATCTGAATAAATGAAAATGGGCGTACTCATTGCATACACTTCATTTATCTCTACATGGTAGATTATACACATAAAACGATATCCGTAAAACAGAAACCCCAAACATTTTCGATAAATTAGTATCACTAAATAGGTATTCTTCAGAATGGTGATAACAAATATTATGAATGATTAGAGTAGATTGAGACCCTTTTGAGAGTTCTCTAATCGAATGGGCGCCGAAGTGAGACGGGCACTCAAATCCTCACACATATCATCGATCGCCGCATCCATCTTGGCCCTGCAACGACATTCGGGATTACTGTAGCTCCTCAGGGTTATCGATTGACTCACTTGACACATTCGCCCTTCTTCAATGTCTTCTGTGCGAGGAGCAACTCGGCCGATCGGAGTTCCACTTGCTGCTCCCATCCCTGATGAGATACGATAAGATAAGGAATCATTCAATGACTACCGTATACCTGTACGTGTGTGGTGGTTATGGTAAATGGTAGATTGACATCATCGAAGACTGCAGTCATAATCGTCTTCGTCACTCTTCCTGCCGTTAGTTTCGGATTCTTCGCTGCCTTGTTCAGATTGCGAGTCACCGAGTCTGCAATGCAGCTAATTCAAAGTCGAGATATCAGATATGTATGAAAAATAGAGCAATTGGTAAGGGAAGCGTGATAAATCCATTCTCAACCAGTCTCAAACAAAGAATTGAAAGTGCGTACCAATGAAAGTGAATTGTGGCCGTCTTCCCTTGAATAGGGCGACAGATCCATCGATAGTAACCGTTCCTCCCTCGAGGAATGCATCCACCACTGCATTCACTGCCAATTCCTAGAATGATATTATTTCGAAGTAGCAGATTCACGGTTCATGGTGAAAATAAGCACAAAACAAACGTACATCAATGGATTGCAATTTAGTGTATTTCAAGTTGAATCAGTATTTCTCTCACCTTAACATTCTTTGAATGGGCGAATCGATGGGCTAGCACGAGAATACTCGCTACGTACACTTTAGTCTCCCCATCTTGTTCAGTCATCTGAAAGGATTGACAGCCAATTCATCCATTCAATCTACTGTCACCAGTTTACTCTCTTCGTTAACATTCAACCTTAGCCAATATCTAGTGTATATTGAAGACTATCCCTTTGAAGAGACAATTCCTTGATAAATGAATGATAATCTCACATTCCATCGTAGATTGAGTCTCTTACTCGCCCAATCGATCATCTCAATTCCACTGGCTTCTCTATGCGACATGAGTAGATTCTCTCTCATCTCACTAAGAGCATGTCGACCATTGTTATTATGTCGCGGCTCATTCGTGTCTGCGAGAGGAAAATACATCATTTATCCAGAGATCGAAAAAAGATCAAAGATCATCAACACAATAATGAGTAAGTAGGTCGTTTTCGAACAGGAAGGGCAAAAGTTTGAATTATTGGGAATGAAATGGGGGAATGGAGTGAGTAGGGGTCCTTCTCACTTCTTGGTATTATTAGTACCTTCAGTTTCCTGTCTCTGCTTGGCAGCATGAGCTCGTCCACGGGAAGCGAGAACGAGACTTCGCATCTCCTTATCATTTTCCTACAATGAATTATCCTCAATATAGACATCAAAAAATAGACTGGAGAGACTACTGCATGAGTAAAGTAGCATCAGCGATAGAAGGAATATCTTACATCTTCGACATTGTCACTCATCAACTTAATCTTCCTCATCACTTCATCAGGGTACACACATCCAAGTGCAGCCATATTCGCATACACCTGTTAAACGATCGGCATTACTTTGACCTTTACAAACATTGGAAATGATAGATAACATACAGCAGCATAGGCAGCCAATTGATCGGGATCTTTCATCACATCCTTATTCGCTCTCTGGAATGCGAATCTCTTTCTGGCCACTCGATCCGCCTCGCCCTGCTGCAGTTCCTCTGACATCCTGAACTACCGTAACCACATAATCATACTGTATCCACTCCCCTCCCTCCCTCCAATCAATACTTTTGGCGATCACTGTAACGCGTTATCCAACTATGCTGCAACGTCGTGTGTTATCAATAATTCATACCTCATACGAGCATTGACAACAGAAACGAAGCAACGATTGAAAAGTGACAAAGGAGCAAAGAATACTCGTCAGACGATTTTAATTACAACGTGTGGAATCTTTCAGGATATCGGGTGGGCTGAGATACTACCAGGAAGGAAATACTGTAGATCCAATGAGAGGTGAGAGAAGTAGAAGAATGGGATGGGTCAGATTGAATACTGTAGATCTAAGAGTGGAGTTGGGTCAGATCAGTCATTGATGGGTGAAGAGTAGAGATAGTACAGATAGGCAAGAGGAAGGACGAATAGAAGGGGATGGAAGATAAGAGCGAGAAGAGACAAGAGAGACACTGTGATTGCGGCCTGTCGAGCTGCTGGTTTGAGAGCAGAATGGAAATGAGGAATGAATCGAGAATAGAGAGGAACTGCAGAGGGGGAACGAATTGGAGTGGAGAGAATGGAAGGAGAAAGGGGACGGAAGGGAGATAGGGATAGAACCTTCTCAACAAGAGATGTACGAGTCTGAGCACAAGAGGGACCAAAGTCGAATGAACGCTCCCCTGAGGCTACCTGAAAAATATCATTGATGGCTTCAAGAATAAATGCCAACAAATCGATATATTCCATCTACCGTACCTGTCTTCTTCCGGACGGGAGTAACATCCTCATTCCAGTTGTTTCATCGACGTATGAATCAGGAGGAAGTCGTCTTCGAGGACTGAATTGAGGCTCCTCGTTAACCATTGGAGGAATGTAGTCCAAGAGATTACGAGCGTCTCTGACAAAGGATTGTTAAAACGCGTTTTAAGTAAGAGCTGGACAGGCCTTGCCAGGGGGTTCGCACAATGGTTCAAAATGTTGGGATCAAGGGGAATTTTTTTTTAATTATGATGAAATGCACAACCACGACGACAAAAAAAACCTTAGATAGGTAGAAAGAGACGTCATCACTAGGTAATCGATAAAAGGATGAATATACTCACTGGATAATCTGCTTCACTTCATTCTTCATCTGCGTCAACGAAGTCGCATAGGGAGAGTACGCAGAGTAATCCTGCAAGGATCATTATATTTTGTGAGCCCTGGTGCGACAATGTTTCAAGGTACTTTGAAAAGGGTTCGAATGATAGCCCAAAATAATTTCCTATCGAAGAATCATTACAAAAAGGAATCGAAAATCAAATCGAAATTCAAATAATTCATGGCGTAATTCACTTACATCATCATCCATTTCTTCGGGTGCATTCGCTCGTCTCGTCATTGCATGCAACGTGTCCAGTAGGGCTGTCACCGGCGGGCCAGAATCCTGACAACGAATTGCTCATCTATTATCAATGTATTCCATCGTAATCTTCTCTATTTTCATCATTCACCCTTTCCATATTTGGATCGCCTCAAATAGGATACATTCTCCTTTTTTTAACTATGACTCACCACTCCGAGATAGAGAAGGGCATCTTTGATTCCCGGTTTGAATGAGCACTCGATGGCCGTCCTCACTACTCTCACTGTGTCTGCTGTTATTTGCAGCTCACGAAGTCTGTAATTAACAAGATAGTTAGACGAATGAAAATTATTCGAACGAACAAAACGAACCGCACTTCAATAGTTGCAAATTGTTTGACTAAAGAAGAAGAAAAGTCACTTACTTCTTGAGAATCTTTCCGAAGAGTACAGAGTAGAATTTCTCATGAGCATGTACAAAGGGAAAGTAGGGAGAGTAGTCCTCGAGGGCCATTCTGGAAGGACTATTAATCGATAGATGAATGGACTATCGTAATCTGCACCGAGTAACGATACCTGGATGTGGATGGATAAGGGGACGAATTGATGGCGAGATTGGGCGATATGCGACCAGTTGAGGGACAGTACCGCCATGGACGAACGAATGTCAGCCATACACCTCAAATCCACCAGATCCATTCCAGTTTCAAGGAGTTATTATTGAATGGTTCCACATCTATGCCGGATTTATTCCCGACTAATGAAATAAACAAATTGGAGATCTAGAGAATACGAAAGAATGGTAAACTGACTGAATAGTTCCCTGAATGACTGCATGGAAGGACACTGGACAATGCAGGAATAGAAGAGATTGTAGAGATCGGCAGAGAACGACGGACGCAGATGTACCCCACGCTGACAATTATTAATTCATTTACATATTGTTAATTATCTTTTTGTCTAAAATAATATAAGTAATACAAACTATATCTCAAACAATAGCTAAACTCACTCTGAGAGATGCCAATTGAGGATCGGCTCCATCCGAGAGACAATAAGAGTGCAGTTGACGGAATGTCTGCCTGAAATGTGAATATTGCCCATTGAGACAATACCGTAATCTACCGTACCTGAGGAGGAAGAATCGATTGACGGATGGAAATTGTTCAGCATCGCAGAGAGTTGTGATCAATTGTTGGGCCAGATGCACTCCCTTGAAGAGAAACGTATCATTATGTACAAATTCTCTTATTTAGAGTATTAAAAATCAATTAAAAATATATAAATTGCACTGACTCTGACACTGGCTGCATCGTTCTCCTCTGGAGGAACCGAGAGAAGGAAAGTGCACTCGGGAAGGAATAGTTCGAGAGGGGAATGAAGAGATGATTGGAGAGTGGAAGAGGAGGATATTGATTGCTGAAACACCAAATCACCTAATGTTCATGGATCGCTGTCTAACCTGTAGTGGAAGTAGTTTCTCTATCCATTCTACAATGCATCTTGACATGAGTCCATCCCTTGGTCCGGTGCTTCGATCCGCATGAATTCGAACTGCGGAGAAGAGACGAGAGGCCAATCTCATATCTGACCACACTGCATCCAACACCAGTCCGTTACCTGCAACAATTACCCGTTACCTCCATCGACAAAGAATTGCAAACATTGCGATGAACGATTCAATAAATTTGCAATAAAAAAAGATAGTGTAATTAAACCATATAAAATGCTCCCACCTCCTAGAATCTGGTGCATTTGATGACTGATCGATCCTTGCTGCACATTGACAATATCGGGTAAGCAGAAAAGATCGATCTGTAATTACCGTCAGGATTGATCAATGAATAATACGGTACCTCTGGATCGAGAAGTGTTCTTCTGATCACTTCTTCCAATGGAATGTGTCCATTGGATGCAATCTCCTTGTACAGAACTGTCAACTTATCGATCGTCGGCAACGGCTGATTCGGATATTCGCCTGACCAAATACATCATTTGAAAATAGAAGAGTTGATTTGATCTACCTGATTGATTCATTCTCCTGTTTTCTGCTCCATAGCTACCATTTCCTATCGAATAATTTTGATCGTATGTGTATTGCATCTGAAGCAAGAGATAGTCACGATTGATTGGACTTCCATTCAGCAGGCATTGATTGGATAGCCAATATAACTTATTGTTAATAATGAATCTCGTAAAAGAAAAACACTTTATTACAATAGTTACCGCAAACAATAAATTAGCATTATTTGAACCTATTTTAACATGACTATCCGAAAGTAATTGCCATAGAAATATTAGATACAAACTGACTAGTGATAGAATCAAACCATGCAATAAAAACCCCCATGAATTAAATACATTATCGTCCAATCAATTAGATGGGAACATCATCTCCTTTCTCCATCTTCTACTGCATTCTCTTCATTCTCCTCTCCATCTTTCTTGCCTTCTTATCTTCTCTTTCGTCCTTCTCTTCATCTTGAGGAGGAGAGGCAGTGAACCACGGGATGATGAAACCAGCCAGAGCCTTAACACACACCATTATGAAAGAAAATAAGAGTTCGTAATGTTAACAAGGGGTTTTCGTGAGACTAGGATTCTTGGATGATTCAATTGATACCAATTCAACTCACCTTATAGATTCCATATGAGGGAGCTGCGAGGAGAGCAAGGAATCCATAGTTGGTGAAGAGACCAAGGAATTGAGAGATCGTTGCCAGAATTATCAGGTCCTGAAAAGAAGAAAGGGAATAGTTCAATCGATTGTACCATACCTTGCAGGGTTCTCCGATGGCGGACGAATCATTGAGATCGAGACCCGCATCGACAACGTGACCCTTAGCGTCTCTGAAATAGACCAAGAGAATGATCATCTTTGCACTACTATCCACAAATATTTGCAATGATCCTATGAGATCTTCAAGAAAGAATAAACACAACAAACGTTTTAGATTTGGAGACGGCTCTCATGACGAGAAGAGATCCCATTTGGATGATGAAAGAGATTGCCCATCCCCACCACGCCCAGCCTTCCATCTACAATGGTATCAATTGCTAATTTAGAAAAGAATCCAAGTCTATAAAAACAAAGTTACATCTCTAAAAAAATTCTCTAGAGAAACCTAACACAAATAGAGATGAGAATCAAAGTCTATTTAAACAGTTGCATCATCTCTTGAAATTATCCAAAAGGATCCCATTACAAATCGAGAATAGAATCCAAGCCTATCGAAACTGTGTTGAACAATCTCTTGAAAATATGCAACTCACATTGAAATAAGTCATACCGAGGACGAAGTAGAGTCCTCCAACCATCACAGTCGCAATTCCAAATTGCTGTATAGTCTCCTTATTCTCATCAGCAATCTGTTGCTGGCCCTTAGTCGCCACTTTCACCATCTGTAACCCCGATGATCACTGACCACCATTCTTTCTATAGTAGTATCATATATTCTGTAGCGATCATTTCACGCGAAATACAAGGAGAACGAGGATTTACAATCATAAAACTTTATCGAAGCATAGCGTAAAGTCTGCGGGAATACACAGTAACAGGATTGGAAAGTAAAGGAGATGATGCAATAACGAAAGTGCTGGGAAAGTAAGTTGTGTCCTACCCACGGGACCTAGCAAGAAGGGAGGATACTATTTCAGAGTTGGAGCCAATTCAGTTGTTGTGAAGGACGAGTCGGAAGATCTCGTTGGCGATGAAGTACGAACTGCCATTCGGACGGATGATGAACAGTTGGTTGTACGACTGCACTGGATCCTCGTCCGTCTGTAATATGTACATTAGATGGAATGGATCAAGCATTTCGAAAAGAAAGAGGAATGAAACGAGAGATGTTACCTTGAGTTGTCCGAGAACGGACACCATGATGGATCCATCGTAGAGGGGCTGACAATCGGACTTGGTGATTGCTCGCTGAATCGACTTGAAAGTCAGACTCTGGAAATGAGTATTTAGTTTGTAGAACATAGTGGGAAGTAGACGGTGAGTCATCAAGAGAGTAAGGTGAGAACATAAATTCTAACCTGGAACTTCTGGAGAATGGCCTGTTGCCCCTTCATCTGAACTCCCTCGAAGGTCATGTAGCTGTTCTCGGGATCATACAGCACGCTGAGTCCCTGCGCACGGGCTACGGGGTCTCCATTATCGAACTGGCTGCAAAAAAGCGCGAGTAATTAACATAAACAATTGCTTAACTATATAGTTTAAGTTTCAAAATGTTACTCACGTGTAGTAATGAGAGACGAACTGATTTCCGATGTTCTCGTACTCGGGATTGAAGTTCATTGCCTAGAAAAGTAAGAAAACATTGAAACAAGTCAGTAAAAACGTATTTTGAAAGTAACGAACCACGGTAACAGTAGTTTTAGAATAAGAACTCATTCTACGAGTCAATGGCATTGTCTAACAGTGACTAAAACTCTAAGAAACTTCAAGAAAACGAAACACGCAAAAAGTGAAGTTGGAGGGGTAGAGCAAGGGCGAAGATATGTCGTATTTGAACGCTTGAAATAAAGATTTCCGCGTGAGAGTTCCTCATCCAAAGCATCAATTTCCCGCTCAATTTAGCGTCAATTTTTCTATTTTCCTTTTTTGCTTGTTTTATCATTGTTTTGGCGTCAGTGTGTTGGAAAACGACGCTAAAAATCATCCCTCATGATCCTGCTTATTTCACGAACTTATTGTCACCAATTACGAAAGTTCTCGTAGCTTTTTCTTTTTTTGAAATTTTGCCTTCAAATCCTCTTTTTAATATTTGTTCCTCGTTTTATGTCTTGTATAAATACGTTATTCATCTCAGGAATGGAAGCACGTTACAAAATTGAGCTTCGCGAGCGCGACCCGGCCAAGATCGACCAGTTGTACCTCGATAACTGTCAGTGTGACAAGATTGAGGGATTGAGCGATAATCTCGCTTCATTGGACACTCTCTCGATGGTGAACTGTGGTCTGAAGACTCTCGAAGGTCTTCCCATTCTTCCCGAGCTTGTCATATTCGACATTAGCCAGAATGAGCTCGACGGCGGCCTCGAAATTCTCGTAAGTTATACCTCCTTATTTTGGTGTCTAACCTCTGCCATTTTTTCATAAAAAATATATTTATGCTTCATTTTTTAGGCTGACAAGTGCCCCAAACTTGAGAAGCTCGTCCTCTCGGATAACAAGTTTGTGACTATGGAGCAGTTAGAGCCTCTGAAGGCCCTGACTTCTCTTTCCGTCCTCGACACTTTCCAGAACGATGTGGAGGACACTGACGATTACCGGTAATATATATATAACCAATATCATCTTTTTATTGTCATCAAATGATTTAAATTTAATAAAGTAATTTTTAGAACGAAGATCTTCGAGATGCTACCCACCCTGAAGGATCTCAACGGACACGACATCAATGGAGAAGTGACTGAGGAATGTGAGGAAGAAGAGACGGGAGGCGAAGATGGAGAGGATTCTGATGGTGGAGACTCCTCTGATGAAGATGATGGACCTGGACTGGAGTATCTCCAGAACAGCCATATCCTTGATGATGAGGATGAGACGGAGGACTTCGAGGCAGTTGAGGGAGATGATGATGAGGAAGGAGCAGGTGGAGAGGCGAATACGAGAAGAGGAGTCAAGAGACGTCATGAAGGAGGAGATGATGAGGAGTCGAACCAGTAAACGACTCATCCATTCCGTCCTTTCCCCGTAATTTCCCCGTGAATATCTTGTTGAATACACTGTTACCCCCCCCCTTTCGCACATTGGTCTCGTTTTAATTTATTAATTTCTAATACCGGATTCACTCGCTTCTCACATGATCTTTGTCCATCTTATTATCGAGTATTCCACATACTATGTAGTATGCTATGGTTGATAAAGTAAACTTAACAGGAGAAAGAGTTCGAGGGAGACACACAGGCGTTGACGCTCGCTTATGATATCTCGAGAATTGTTTTTAATTGTTGGAAGGAGAATATATGGCTGGGTTGTCAGAATGGGTCGAAGTCGATCTGAAGCCGATCCTCAAGCTAAGAGGCGGCACCACAAGGCAAAGAAGGACACGGGAAATAATAGTGGAAAGACTGGATTCGATGGACTCACCGTTGCACCATGGTGCGTATTTATTGACTACCTAGGCCGATATTTGTTGTGAATTATCAGAAATTGATCAATGTATTCAAGGAGTAGTGGCGATTCGGTGTTCCCGTGAATATCAGTTACAAAGCTATAAGAAAGCGGTAGTGTAAATGTAGCATTTCAAGAATGAATGAAGCCGTATTCTCTCAGTGATGGGCAGTACTAAATGATGAATACAATTGTTGTAGGAGGAAAACGGTGTCAATCTTCAAGCAGCCAGTCACTCTTGTGCACACGACGAGAAGTAGAGATAACAAGAAACCAACGAGTGAACAGTTGAAGAGAGGATCTAGTGGAAACCAGCATAAACCAGTACAGGTGAACTATTTTTTTAAACTGTTTAATCATCCCATTATATTTTATAAGTAGTGTGGCTTGAAACGTGAGTGTTGCTGACATAATGTGTTTATCTTCTATATTGAGATATTTATTAAGAAATGTATATTTATTTAGCTATGATTTTTGCAGATGATGTGGGCCAAATCGCTCGAGGGAATCGAAGCCGTCGTTCCTCTTCATATTGCCGATAAAATCGATGCTAATAATGAGGTTGGTTTCTTGAGAAAAGGCATTAATATAAACCTTCATTTATATAGGTTTTTCAAGGTTCTTGTAAGAAATCTGATATATACCAAATGAGCACAGTTGAAAAGGGTAATTTCGGACCCCCAAAATTCCCATGGTATGAGCTATTTTTGAGAGAAAAAAAAATTAAAAATTCCAATGGCATGAGCCTTTTTGGGTCAAAAATTAAAAATTCCAATGGTTGAACTATTTTTTGGTCAACAATTCTCGTGGTATGAGCCATTTTGAGTCCAAAATTACCATGGTATGAGTTCCATACCATCAAAAAATCCCACCCATTTCATCTGTGCAAATGAGTGTCTACATAGATGGGAAAATTAGAGATTTTCACATATTCAACAATTGCAGTCTCTTCCTTCGAAGCTGGAGCTTCCAGCGAGAGTAGCACCTGCTGCAAGCTTCATTACTGTTGAGGTACTTTTGTTATTAGTGAACTGAAATAATTTAATTTCTTATAATGATTACGTATTTTTTTCTAACTTTTGATCTTTGATCTTTCATAATTTCATATTTTCAAGGCAGCCTCAGCCTCCCTCTGCACGGCGATTCACAATCCGATGGGAGGAATTGTGAGTGGACAGAAGAAAGACGGGAAGTCGATAGAACACAATCCGAGAGGAACGATGGACACTGATCAACCATTGACTGCTGGAATGGTCGTCATGGAGGATGATGTAAAGACACAGGTTTGTCACTATTTCATCCTCATCAGTGATGTGCACCAGCCTCGTACGAACGACTAATATCGCTGGTTCACAGTAAAATCGGTAAAATATCTCAAAATCGAGAGTTACGAGCTTCAAACGAGGGATAAAGTCGGGGTTATAAGACCCACGCTCATCACTGCATCACATATTTTATCTATTTATTTTTAAATTTCAAGTATATTAATTTGTATTGAGGAACGTCGTGTGATCGATGCTCGCAAGAGACTCCAAGAGATCAGGAAACACTTCTTCACTTCACCGTGAGATTATTTCGTTTTAAACCTTTTTGCCCTTGTAGTATAACCATTCCCCCCCCCCCTCTATTCCGTCATGAACAAGCATTCTCAACAACCTTCCAAATCTACCCAATAGTCTTGTCCATATATTCATAAGCTTTCAAGTCGTCTGAGATACTCCACCCACACTAACTTATTCTGTAGCAAGAGTGTAAGTATAAAAATTAGCTCAACGATTGTATATGTAATATTTCATTTTCTCTGACTTTGTAAGTATTATGGCAACGATTTGATAAACAAAATTGTGATTTAAATACTCAATTCATAGAATGGAATCTATCAACAATCGAAGTGGGTCGTCTACAAATGGATAATGACTATTCATCTACTCTTGTTCCAATTCGATGAGTACTCCTCCACAATCCTTCGGGTGCAAGAATACAACTGGCTTTCCATGGGCACCGATCTTCGGTTTCTCTGCCAGAGGTCGGATTCCCTTCGCTTTGACCAAAGACATGGCCGCATTGATGTCCTTCACCTACAGAAGGGATACGGTAGATGAGGGTAACGGTAGATTACGATACCTCGATGCAGATATGGTGCATTCCTCCGGCCTTGTTCTTATCGAGGAATGCCTGGATGGGAGACTTATCTCCCAGAGGATAGAGAAGCTCGATCTTCGAGTTGGGGAGAGTCACGAAGACTGTGTACACTCCGTGCTCGGGTTGAGCCTGAAGGGAAATGATGGGGATACTGTAGGATACGGTAGAATGAAGTATTAAATCGATTAGTACATTCCTCACCACTTTCTCGGAGACATTGGCACCGAGATTTCTGTAGAACTGCGAAGCCTTCTCGATGTCAGGAGTGGCAATGGCGACGTGATTCAGCTTGCCAAGCATATCGGTCAGAGGAGAAGAGACCATTCCCTGAATCAGGAACAATGTGAAGAACACTGTAGATTACGGTACTCACTCTGGTAAGATTGGCGGCTACCGAACGAGAAGAGGAGAGAATTCGGCAGAGCTGCGCCATTGCTAAGATGAGAATTGACCGATAGATTGGAAGTGAAAGAGGCACGAATGGACAAGACGAGAGAGAGAAAGAGTACGTGCGTGCTAGCAGTTTACACCAATGAGATTAACACGAGACTCGAGCATAACCACGGGGAGTCCTTATCACCTTCGTTATATTGTTTTCATTTAGTCATTTTCAGCACGGTAGGTACAAAATCACGCGAGAAATGAGAGAGAAACATCGATTTGAAGATAAACGCACAGCCCCCGGGAAGCCGACATAGGGCTGAGAAAAACGTCCAGAGCTGCCAAAAATGGGCTGTGATTTTTCGGCACTAAACACCGAAAGTATGTTATACTTTTTTTCCGGCTACGGATTTAAAGACGGATACAGCTGCGAATCGTGAACTGAGGATTGTGTTGGAGAGCTACAGTAGTTGCAGCCGTTTTCCGGAAAGTAGCCACCTATCGAGAACTGGAAATGCAGGATCAGGGTGATCGTTGCGAGAGATTTCAAACTAATTGCAAAATCAGGCAACTTGCTAACTGTAGCTTCATGTGCTAATTGCCGGATTTTTTCACCGGATTTCGGACGTTTTCTGCACCCCCTATGTCGGCTCCTAGGGGGCTGTGTAAACGAGGGTCACTGCCAGAGCCGTAAAAGAGACAAAAGTGCTGAAATTGCAAACGTTTTGCACCCCTCTCCACACCAAAATTTTTCATTTTCATCATTTTGTTGTATTGTTGTTTTATCGCCTCAAAAACGGTCTAATTATGTTCCAGACAAGATGGCTCAAGTGGACGCCCCAGCTGCGCATGATATCAACGAAATCCGCACGACTTTCGTGCATAATTTGGCCAAAGGGTTAGTTTCTTTTCAATTCTGGGTCTGTTTTCATCGAAATATTTCAGCCATCAGCGTGAGAACTCGCTTAAAATAGCCCAGGCTACCGTCAACTACATTCGAAGGATAATCGCCCTGGAGAAGTATGAAAACATCGAGTAAGTTGTCCGTATTTGCTATCGTTATACTATTCAAGTGATGATCCATCATATATCTTCAGAGATCTTCTGAATGTGCTTCGTACTCATCTCCGATATTCCATTTCTCTTGCTCCGACTGAACTCGTCGTGAGGAATATCTTCCTTATTGCAATGAAGTTGGCCAGGGAGGAGAACATGCGGGTACTCGTCGGTGTTGATAAGGTACCTTTTCCTGCTGAAGATTTAGATTTTAGTTTTGTTTATATAATCAATATAAATTATATTGATTGTAATCTAGAGTAAGTGATTATAGGAAGTGGGAAATCCGTACGATTCGCTTAACACACTGTGGAAGGCCGAGGAGAATTCAGCCAATGCGAGTGCGACTGGCAAGAAGATGAGGAAGGGACTCGCAGCCACTATCAAAGAGGTACACTTCTTTATTATACCTCCATTTCAATAAACCTTTGTTGTTATCAACCGAGTATTGCTGATTGCAGATCCTAGTGGAACTGGATTCATCCCGTGAATTGATTGTCTCCCGAGCAGATGTTCTGCAATTGAACGATACCGTACTCACGTGAGTACTGATTACTGTAACCAAATCGATTCAATAATTTGGACAAGTCATTATTATTTTTTATTGTAGATACGGTGTGAGCTCCTCTCCCACGCTCCGCCTTTTCTTGGAGAGTGCAAGAAGGACGATTAAGATGAGACAGGTGAAAGATTCTTGAAGATTTACGAGCATTTTACAGTACAATCAATAATATCTTCATTTGGGTTTAAAATTTATTTGCCCTATATTCACTCGATATTTCTAATTACATAAGTTCTGTGCAGATCCTATCCGTCTCATCTCAATTGGACGATCATTCGGGTCCTGACTTCACTTCTTCCATTAGTCTCAGAGATGTCGCTGCTGCCATGACTGATGTTACCAAGGTATGTTTTTTTTTCATTTCTGATTCAGTAAAAAAATTGCTTACAATATTTTCGTTCATTAGCATCTTGTCCTAATACGTATAGCACGTAATCACGTTAGATGTAATGTGAAGAACAATTCATTCTATATAAACGCAACACAGTTTCTATCCGTTCTCTTCATCCACCCGTTCCATCATCAGGTTCTTCTGCCGGTGTCAGTGGTGTTCCCCGATGGATCGGCCCTTATGCCAGCTGGTTCTCTCTCGATCGCCCATGCTGCAGCTAGACACGCAGTGCCCGTGTATGGATTGGCCGCCTTCTACAAGGTGAGAAAGGATTTATAACAGAGGTTTTTGGGGAATAGAGAACAAATACATATTGATTGTCGTTAATGTCCGAATATGATGAAACGATGAAATATGAATTCCATAGGTGAAAAGTATTCTTCAGATCGCTCCGTACTACTCGGCCGATGCAGCGTCTGCAGTGAATGCACAGACCGGTATCGGATTGCCTGTCAAGTCAGCTATTAATTATTACTTTTATGGAATTTATAATAGGTACTAATGCAAACGATCTAGATTTACCACTAATTATTGACTATATGGATTTGTCCAAATAATTTCAATGTATTTTGTAGATTGGCCGATTCCCTCCGTCATCGAGTGATTCTCTCGCCTGTTTTCGATGTCGTCCCCGCCCATCTGGTATCTTTTATTTATTTATTTATTCTGTTTGCAATTCTTCCCTCTCTGTATCATTTCCCTTAGAAACTCGAGAAACTATCGTTGTTCCTCTTGCCGTTCAATTCCCTCAGTCATTTTCAGCGGAATCAATTCTTCTCCTATGCCCCAAGAATCGCATTTATAATGATTGATCTTTGATCTTTGCAGTTGTCCCTCTACATCTCTAATTCGGGCGCAGTCCTTCCCTCTCATATGTATCGATTGATTGCTGATTACTACCATCCTGAAGATCTCACGGAAGAATTGTGAAGAGAGAGAGAGGGAAGAGTACGGTAGTCACTGCTACAGTATGATACAGTATACGGGTTCTTGTCTTTTTCATTGTGAGTCACAATTGTGATAAATGTGCCTTTCTGAAAGTGATAAGGTCGTGATATTTGAAGCAGAACGGAACCATGTGAACGATGTGATGGCATAGACAAACATGGGATGATGGAAGGGGAAGAGGAGGGGAGGGAGATACAGCTGTTTGATCTACCCCCCCCCCCCCTCGAGGGATGATGACTGTGAGGAATGAGTGTGAAGAGGATAGTAACGACAGGAAGACATGAATAAGGGATGCAAGTTTGGGTTGGATGAATCGACACGAGAAGAAGGGATGGGTACAAAAGATGGAGAGGGGAGGGAAATGGAGTGAACGGAAGAACGAAGGAAGGGAAGAGAAAAGAAGAAGCATCCATGGTGAGTGAGTCATTCACAGTAGTTGAGAAGAGGGGAGACAATAGTCATTCCTCATTCATTACTCCGTTCAATATCGGCTACCGTACTTTCTCCTTTCCCCTCAAGACTCAATCCTGCAAAGAGAACGAGTTCATATCATGGTCATCTGAGAAGTGCACGAACTGCATCCTTTCCCTTTCCTCATTTCCTTCCCATGGGATATCAGTCTATGAAGTGCTGTCCTTGTCCTTCTCAACTTTGCCCCTCATTCCTTCTCCTCCTTCTCAAGTGAATCTTTCCCATATTCCGTCACCATTGTCATTCTATGCCATATCATTCATCAGAATATCGCCCACCCTCTTCTTCTTCTTCTTCCAATTTCCTCCCTATTTCTCTTCTCTTCTTTCCCTTTTATCTTCCACTTTTCCGACTGTTATTACCCCCGCTAGCCGTTCGTTTTTCCCACTAGAACTCATAGAAAGAGTCTCATTTCCTTTTCCAGTCCCATTCCGATCCTTTATAGTCTTCCACTGTCGTCGACCAATCAATGGGCAACAGAAGTTCTCTTCCCACTCCTCAGGGATACTCGGATAAAGAGGCCGATGACATTAGGAAGAAGGTATACTGTAGTCTACCGTATTCCTTTCTTATCGTATCCACAGATTCTCACGGAACACAATCGCGTACGAGTTCTACACAATGAAGCGCCCATTTCATTCGAGGAGAAAATGAACAAGTGAGAAGGATCAATCGATAAACCTACCGTATCCCTCTCAGATCCGCTCAGGAAGCAGCCAATTCCATGGCGAGAAAAGAAAAGTTGGAAACGGCGAATACCGTATACGGGGAGATACTGTACTCGTGTTCGGGCACTGCTGTCAAGGGTACGGTATCCATTTAAAGATTGAATATTCACCATCTTCTTTCTTCTTCATCTTCCTTGAATGTGACAATTGTAGTAAAAAGAAAGAGATGTGTTTGCAGCGGAAAACGTTGTGAGTCATTTCTACAACAACTCTCAACGAGGATCAACAAATCCACAATTGACGCAGATTCTTTCGCCCGTACGTTGAAGAATGATACTGTTGATCTTTTATCTTTGATCTCTTGAGAATTCGCGTCGATTGGGTGTGGGAATCTCTCGATCTCAACGAGGAACTCTCTACATCTGTCTACTCTACAGTGGAAGTGCTGCACTCGAACCGCAGGTCGATCACAGGGTATCCATTTTGAGGGTTCCTCAATACCTAGAGCCTGTCTCTTCATTCTACACACTCTCTCGTAATTCGAATTGGTGGGAGAGTGAGCGAAATGAGGAGAAATGACTCTTTTCATCGAAGAATCTTCAAAATGACTCAGTTTCTTCAGAGTAATATCACTCTGCAGTACGGTAATGAGTGTCTCAAGGAGAACAAACCACTGCCAGCGAAGAGTCTCAACGAGAATCGAGCTGAGGTCGGTTATCGATCCAACTACCGTAATCATCTACCGTACCCAGATCCTGAGCGACCACAATCAATATCGAGCCAAACACCGCGCGGCGCCTCTCAGATTCGACGAAACCTTGAACAAGTAGGGTGAATCGATCGATATCGTATCCTACCGTAACCTATGCAGATCAGCTCAAGCATACGCTGAAAAGTTGGCAAAAGAGGACAAGGGATTGGCTCACTCGGACTCGGCCCGATCGGGAAAGTACGGAGAGAATCTGTATTGTGCATCGGGTCATCCACGTATGTCACTTATTCCCTTATTTGTTTTTTCCATACCATTCATTGAACTACCACATTTTTTTGATTTAGAACCATTAAAATGCTTGAAGAATCCGAATTGAGAATGAACCAGGACGAATAAGAATCAGACCAGTGATCATATTCTCTTCAGCCACAGATTCCTCTCGTGCCTGGTATTCCGAGATAGCCAACTACAATTTCGTCGCGGGCAAATTCGCTCCCAACACGGGTCATTTCACTGCTCTCGTATGGAAGAATTCGTCGTCTCTCGGATTGGGAATTGCCCAGTCGAAGAGTGGAAAGACTTTTGTCGTTGCTCAATATTCACCCCCTGGTAATAGAACAGGCCATTACGTCGAGAATGTTCTGCCAGCACAGTGAGAACACATACAATACCCCTTATACACTGTATACAGTATCCCCCTTGAAGATCAAAGATCGCATTCCACGACACCTTCTCCCCTGTGATATCCCCATCTCTAGTCACTCATTTGTTTCTCTTTGACACGGATAAACGTCTCCTTTCTTCTCTTTTCTCTCTATTTGGGTTTGCGAAGAAAGAGGCTGATTCATGTGAAAACTATTCGTCTGGATTATCACGTTTGACTTGGAAGAAAAAGGAAGAAAAAGTAAAAGGAGATAATAAGTGGCGAAGAATAAAAATTTCAATCCTATTTGGAGCAAACAATAAAAAATTCAAACATTTCAAACATTTTGTTTCAAATGTTCAACTTCAAATTGTATAACAACAAGTGATAGAATGGACGCTTTATCAATCATATATTCCAGTGATCCCATTGTCTCTTGTCTCATTCTCTAATCAAGAGTTTATGGCCAATCATTCGAGGCTACTGCAAAGAAACTCAGTAATCCAGTCTACCATACTCCTATACCTTCACACTACATGAATCCGCGCTGCTTGCACAGCGCTTCGTATTGGCCGACGAAATCGGCAATGTCTTCCTCAGTAACTATCTGAACGTGGTAGAGTGATCTTTGATCTCTGGCTAATTCTACCGTACCCCTTTGACGACGGCATCAGCAAGAAGAACTCGGTGCATGTACAGATACTGAATATCCATCTGGACCGACCCATGACGACGTGCACGTAGAGCAATTACAGTCTGAATAGAGGGACTGTGATTACCGTACCCTCACAAGTACCGTAACCCCCTCACTTACATTCTTGAGGGAGACCTTCTGTCCCGTCTTCAACTTTGTCAGCATCATATCCAATCCGACGATCGTTCCCGTACGACCGATCCCTTCAATCGATAACGTGACTACCGTACTCGTGCTACCGTATCCATCTACCGTACCTGCAGAACAATGGATGGTGGTGGGCGACATCTTGGCGAGTAAATCGATGAGCGCGACACACGTGGTTACATCCAGAGGCACTCCTCGATCCGGCCAATCGTTCCATTGGAGGTGCTCAATATCAAATGATTCCTGAATGGAATACATCCATTACGGTATGCCTACAGTACCCACTGTTTCAACTGTAAGAGTGAGTGTTGTTCTCGTCATATACTTCTTATACTCGCGAATCGCTTTCACTTTCACCGAGACGGGACCGTATTGACCCTGAAAGTGGGATGATCATTGATCTCATAGATCAAAGATCAATACTCACCTCTCCATTTGGTCCCTCCGGCCAATATTGTTCACACTTCTTCTTGCCCTGTTCCACGATATTGCATAGCATCAGAATGGATCTCAAGAGAGTTTTAAAGATCAAAGATCAAACAATCCATACTTGCTCTTTTCTTGCCAAATCATCCTCCAGAAGTCTTCAATCGTGGCGGCAATCGGTCCCTACACGAAATCAATAATCGATAAGTACCGTACCCTTCTACCGTATACCTGAGTGCAGATGTACTTCCTCTTCTCATCGATTGGCGCCCAATTTGCGTGCACGTAATTGCCTGAGAATAACTGTAGACTACCGTATCCCATTCATTACCGTACCGGCTCCTTCAGGCCATCTCAGCACGACTCTCGATTCATCTACGCAGAATACATCCTTGTATCGGTTCTTGAGAGGATTCGCATCAAACGCCATTTTCGGAGTTTCTGAAGTTGATCTTTGAACTTTGGTCTTTCATCTTTGCTCACCTCCAATGGCCTGCGTGGCCTTCTTGATGTCGTTAAATTCGTCGAGCAGTCCCTGGATGCCCGTCTGCAATATCATTTGACGATCCATCCATTACCGTATCCTTCACCCTCCTACAGTACTCCTACAGTAATCTCACCGCAGACGTCGTCTTGACAAAGTGAGTATATGCCTCGATTACTGGCTTGGGAATTCCCGGTTTTCCATCTTTACTTGCTCCTTTCGCTGCCTGTTTTCGTCCACTGGTTCCACTGGCTGAATGAGAAGGACCATCAGACGGATCATCTCAACTCACTTTTCTCCTTACTTGCCACCTGTCCCTTCTTCTTCATCTTGCTATTTTCTTCGGCATCCTCTGCGGTTCTTCCGTCGAAGTCATCCTGTACAAGAACTCGTCGGGTTACGGTAGGGATAGAATAGAAACCGACCCCTTTCTTGTCCTTCCTCTTTCTCGATGTTTGCCTTTTCATCTGAAAATAGGAATGATCACCTAGGATATCGAGGAGTATCCACGATCTCCAGAGGATCTCCACAGGGTACCCAATGGATCTCCACAAGGTACCCAATGGATCTCCAGAGGGTACCCAATGGATATCAATATACCTTGAGATGGACGAACTGCTGCTGACAAATACGAAGAGAGCGAATGAGGGGTGAAGAAGAAGAGGAGAGAAAGAGGGAACATTCGAACGACTATGCAAATTGAAGATTAATCGTTGTTCATCACGATTCAGTGCAAGTACTAATGCAGATTAGATCAAAGATCACGTTGAGACGAAAAATGGAAACAAAAAGTGCTTTCTTCAAGCGTGAGATCCTATCTGAGTTTGTTAAGAATTCCTCAAGAGAGAATCCATCCCTTCTCTCATTTTCGCTTCAGTGATAACTTCTTGAATAATCGCGGTGTATTTACTTTCAAAACGGGCAAAACAACAAGACGATAAAAGAATATTGAGATGCTCAACAGACAACAAGAGTCGCATCTCAATCAATGAATGAATAGGAAGAAGAAGAGTAATCTTTACTCATTGAAGATCATACTCATCAATGCATCATCGCTCTTCACTCCCATACTCTTCTCTTCTCTCTTCTTACTCTTCGTTCCCTTCACTATACGTCTCTGCTTAATCTGTCGTTCGAATGCCTCCCACACTCCTTGCTTCTTCAGTACCTAAAGGACAGATTGATCTTTGATCTCTGATCTCAATCCATTTCAAACCTTCTCTTCAAGTCTCTTCAGATGATATCCCTTCTCGATGTTCTCAGTGAAATGTTCGGCGATTCTAAACGAAATTGTTTCTCCCCTCAATCAATTGATAATCTATCGTACCTCTTAGCCTGATTAATCTCACTGGTCATTCGGGCCTTCTCCATCTTACGCTCGTAGATCAATTGCTCGTTCAGATGAATCCATTTGAATCTTCAATACAATGGAATTTGACTTTCCCTTACACAAATTGTCTGATTAGTCATTCTGCCATCCATTTCTTATATTGCCCAAGTTCATTGATATTCTGAATCACGTGAATTACAACATCAATGCACTTGGGGAATACAAGAAATGGTTGAAATGGATGAATAAGACCGCAGACCAATTAAATAATCTTCTCACCCATGTAGATACTTGCAGTTCCAGAAAGTGCCGGCAGCTGCACTTCTTCTATTACATGCGACCTCACTCGCATTGAGCGTCGCTGCCACTCGCTTCGCTGTTCCCTGCAACATATTACCTCCGTTTCTCTGCATACATTCGACCAAAACAGATCCAGAATAGGAAAAAACAACAAAACAAATACCAACCTTTTTATGGAATTCGACCCATCCCTCAGTGTATTTCTTCACAACCTTCCCCGCCGATCCACGTCGCTTTTCTTGCTGAAATACAAATTCAAATCGAATTGTTTCCAAACCACGAATATATTGCTTTTAACTTCTCCTTATTAAAACTTCGCTTTTTTTCAAATTTTAATGGTCCCTCGTTCGGCCCACCCACCAATAATAAGAAATCAGAGCATTGTAAATATTCCCACCTGTAGGAATATTCTTCCGATGCTTCCATACTTGCTCATTTCCTCTCTCATTCGAGTGACTGTGAATCGATTCGGAATCGTTGAGAAGTAGATCACTCCCGTTCTCAAAATAAACAATTTCATTTCTAAATTTTAAAACAACCTTCAATTTCGTCGCCGTCCCAATTTCAATTATATTCATCTCCCGTTTTAAAAAAACTTGAAAAAAAACTAAATGTTCTAAAATGATCAACTTCTTCTGTTTAGCCTCAGGATCGACATCAGTCTTGAGTACTCCCTTCCTCTTCTTCGTCTCTTTCTTATCTTCCGGTCCCTCATCCACTCCCGATAACACTTCCGAATCATCCTTAACATTCAAAGATCAATCGTCATTGTCGTTTTATGCAATGAATTATGTACACGCATAGACCTCCGAAAGAGACAGACTGAACGCAGAATTGGATTGGGGCGGCAGAGCCCGCCCTAGCGAGGAAAATGCCTAACACCTTTACCTTCTTCCTTTTCAATTAAAACTGCAAAGTACCAATGGCTGACCTCTGCATCGTCCCCATCATCATCTCCATCTCCATCTCCATCCACTTCTTCTTCTCCTTCCTCCTCATCTTCATCCATTTCTTCATCCTCTTCCTCATCCTGTCAATCAACACTCTATTCAACCATAATCATTTCTCCCTCACCTCATCATCCTCTTCATCCTCCTCTCCTCTATCTTCACTTCCCTCTTCTTCTTCCTCATCCGATCCAGCTAGATCGAGCACTTCATCGTCATTCTCTTCTTCTTCCACCTCCAAAAGCAACATTATCCTTCGACACTCATTTATTCAATTATAGAACCACACTAATGAACTAATTGTTGTATTGCCAATGCGTGAAAAGGATACAATGAGAGGTTAAACAGCACTCCCGGAAGGACCTATGCATTCCACATTCTCAGGCCAATTTGAACAAAAATTATAGAAATGCATGCCACCATTCCACGAAATGAGGGTAGATTACCCAAACCTAGACTCATCATGCCCAAAAATCTAAAAAAAAATTCGGAAAAACACACCACATTTTGAGTTTTATGACCTGAGCATTTGACCCCTGGATACAACGAGGAGATCAAAGATCAACCCCATACGAACCTCTTCCTCTGACTCCTCCTTTCTCTTCTTAGGCACAATTTTCTCCTTCTTCGCCATTTTAACTTTTCCCATCTGCTACAAATTCATTACAAATCTGCTTTAAATGATAACCTTTCCTTTCGCTTTACAGATACCACTTGGACTACTCTACCAGTCATCAACACTATACAATAATGTATCATTTACACTTCATCATTCTTTATCGATGCATAATCTCTTCGTTGCAATCAATCAATAATCTTCGTTGTCTCAACTGGGGGAGAGGTAGGTTACTATCGGGGTTATCACTGTTAGCAAGAGTACATTGTATATTATGGATTCGATGGGTAGATCTCAGGAAGAGGGATGACAAGTCTACAGAGGGGAGGAATTATGACGACAACTACGTATGCGAATACAAAATCTGATCAACAGAACGAAACAAAGGAATCAATAATTAGACTGATGGAAAATCACTGTTTCTTCTTTCCCTCATCTTCATCTTCTAGAGGTTTCTTCTCGTATTTCTTCGATGAATCGAGATCGCGTACCACCTTAACAAATTGTAATCATTCACAATCACAGGGAGATAATTGATACACTCTTCTTGGTCGCAAACCGATATTCAATATCTCATTCCTACCTGTATTCCGGCCTTCCTTGCCATTCTTCCCGCAATAGATCTTGGTCCGAGATCCCACAATTGTGCAGCAGCGAGAGTGCCATGACCAGCTGCATAGAGGGTGTGATGAGTGGTCGACGCTGCGTCGTCACCGTATCTGAACAAGGAGAACATATTGATATTATTATACTCATTCTACGATCAGTAACATTTTATCTATCGAGTCACTTTGAAACTTTCAGTATACAAACAAATACTTCCCGCAGCCCCAATGATCCAAGTGCAATTTAAAGTTCACATTTTTGTTCTAGATAATCACGGGAAGCAAAAACACAATTTATTTATTTATTTCTACTCGCTTTGCTGTTTGTTGTTTGTTAATATGTTTGTTCCTTTAATTTTCAGACGAAGAGCTTCAGCAACCCAAATATTCGTGAAGTACGTGAAGTATGCGCTCACTTTACTTTGACGACTCCGACGGTATCATCAGCAATTGATCTGCAGAGTGTCTTGCTCGCATCCTCAAGAGCGATCCAAACCGTCGACACGCCCGCAATTCCTCCTCCCAATACGGTTATCGTCCCTGCTACCTGAATGACTTCAATCACTTACAATTAGAGGAATGGCTGTATGGAACCCGAAATCAGAACGGTATTGCTCAAAAACAATTTCATCGTCATGTATCGATACCGTGAATATAAAGGGAAGCACTACCTTTCACAAAATACGCAATTCCCTAATTACTGATTATAAATGATAAACTGACAACTCCTCCTCCCTTTCCATCTCCGAAGGTGCTCTTCGCTCCATTGGCCACCTTCCGTCCCACGGACACTCCCACGTCACCGATCTTGTCCACTGGGAAGAAAAATATTTATTGGAGTGTAGTATACGAAGGCATCATTGCACCAAGACACTCACAGTTCCCATGTAGTCCAAGTGAAACCAGAAAAAAAACAACATAAAACACACTTTACTTGCAATCATGTTTCGTCGTTACTTTAAGTGGATCTCTGAACGGAGTATTAAAGGGAAACTAACATAGATATCGTGTGCACTTGGCGACGACCTTGCTTCCCTTATGCACGTATACCACTCCACTCTTCACTGTGGGAGACACGAGCATTGGCTTGTCCGTCGGAGGGGCTGAACGCCATCTTAAATCAAAGTAGAATTTTAATTTCCCATTCAGCAGATACTTTCACCGCAATTCATTGCTCAAATCGTTATTAGTGTCAACCTATAACCTTAACCCACCTATTTCCATCATTTTTTTCTTATTCAATCATCTAATGAACAGAGACTAAATGTCTACTCTACAATACTACTTTCAATGCTCAATTTCAATATTAAACCGCCCTCAACTAACTTCTCACTCTTCTGATGGACGAGAGATGCCGTTCTCACCGACGTCTTCTGCACCGTCCACGCCACCTTCTCACTGCCTGCAAATATCAATAAAATTATAGAATTATATTTCGCTTTTCGATATCTAATGGCGAAGAAAACTGACAAGAGAGCAAAAACTCAGTCTGGGAAATTTAAGTTTCACAATGAACTCGTAACCTTCCTTTTTTGTGAGTTGTAATATGAGATAGAATCGATCAAAAATGTGAAAAAAGATATCGTTTAGTAAACAGACTCTTCATAATGAATCGTGCGATTCTCTCTGATACTCTCCTCTTCTCTTCAGTCGATAATCTCTCCTTCGTCCCTTCTACCTCACACGACTCACGAAGGACCGCAAATTCCTGAAGAAAATGCTTTTATATTAAAATAAGAAATTCATTAATCAGTAAAAAAAAAGAAGAAGTTCTCACTGTGAGCAGTCGATTGAGCTCCTTCTTCATGTTATCATCGAGATCCGCGGGAAGGAGAATGGCAACAGACAAATCTGCAGTGATAGTTCCTGGTCGAATGGCGTTTCACCGAATACATAAGAAACAACAAGCAACTGAGCTTCAGTTCTGCTTCACTAGGTCCGTTATCGTTACAAAATTTTAAATTTCTAAACGACTTTCAGATCAATTACTTCCTGGAATGGAATTGCACGCCTTCAATAACATACAACCAAATTCAAACCCTTCAGTATCCTATCAACTCGTTACATTTAGGTGCTCATCATTTTAACCAACCATAAACCTAACATTAAAACAAAGAGTCGCTCTAACCAGCATTATCCGGAGTTGGATTCGATACGACGTACGCTCCAAATTCATTAACTAGAACGGGCGTCTGTCCCTTGTAGAGAGGATAAGTCCACGGACCGACCTGCAATATTCCTATTTTCTCAATATTTTTTTCTGTAGTAAGTCTTTCTTATTTTCAATAACCCACACGGATCGATCTGTGATTAACTTTTTTCTTCCAATACACTGATTTTTAACAGAAAAAAATTCATTATTAAATATGCATACCTGTATAATAGCATCAGGTCTAAGTGAGTCGAAAGAGGGCGGGGCGTTGGATGAAGTAGGCGGAGCTGGCTGTCGAGGAGGAAACTTGAAGATACTCAGTGGAGATGGATAAGTGGGCGCATTCGTCGAATTGTCCTCAAATTAGTACTCCATTTGAAGGTTGTCAGGATTACTCATTTTCGGAAGTTACCAGGCAACAGGTTACTAGGTGATTTCGTGACACATTCAACCCATATACTTTTGGAAACCTGACTTCTCCGATAGATTGTGCAAGTGTATACGAGTAGAAAATATTACCGTCAAGCTTGAAATAAAAAATATACAAACATAAACTGACATCAATGGAGAATAGTTGTACTCCCTCTGGGATGCACAAGACCATTTCAGCCTCTTCCTCGTCAAACGGAGATGAGGGAAGGGACGGATAACCCTTGAACTGAAATGAAACCACCGTCAATCGATAACCTCCACAATGTCGTAATCAGTCTCTACGGTACTCACCTCAGCCTCCTTTGCTTTGCTCAATTCACTCGTTCCACTCCTCACACTCTGTCCGATCTCCCTCTGAAGCACAGCCATCCTGAATCATTAGAAATTGTTATCGCCATTTTAAATCGAAATAAGACACTAAAAAGGTATTGTAAGTGATGAACGTGTGAACAAACCTCTGTCGTGCACTTCCCTCGGCTGCCTTGATATACTGATATAATTCATTATCTTTCGCTCCTTCCATTTGTTCTCCTTCGTGCAGAAGAATGAGACCACGCTCGTACATCGACACTGCTTCAACCTCCAATCAAAACCTATTGTGATAATGAAATCATTTTATCAAATTCAAACAATCCTACACACTTGTAGTGCATAAAAAAAAGAAGCATAGTATCGTTATCGTTCTCTACTACCTCGACTTATACGATATCAGTGAAACCTCACAATCGCAGGGTATTCCTAACACAACTTTCACCGGGGTGATGTTTTTTTTTTCAGATTCAATTAAGAGCATAGTATCGTTATCGTTCTCTACTACCTCGACTTATACGATATCAGTGAAACCTCACAATCGCAGGGTATTCCTAAGGTAAATTTCGTATCGAATTCAGCTCACTTTGTGTCCGACGTCATCGTAGCAGAGTCCCTGTTCGATACACGCGTACGATTCACCGAAGACGTCATCGAGATGGGAGGATGACATCTGAACGGAGAGATATGAGGTAGAGGGAGGAAGGGAGGGAGATACAGGAAACAGGGTCTAATCAGTTTTCTCACTACATTACACCAATTTGCATAATTGTCTCAATGGTAATTACTCCAAAAAAAAAACTAGGTCACACAAGAGGTAGAAAACGTCTAGTAGAAACGAGAACGGTATTGCAGATGACCAACGGAATGAGTCAAAAAGCGCAGAGCAAACTCTAGATGAAAGAGAATAGCCAATGAGTCAGGGAATCGAATTGTTCCGAGGACAATGTACTCGAAAAACAAATAGTAGAGAACGGGAGGAAGGAAACGAGAGGGAGGAGAGGGGGTATTGTTTTCCCTTCTCTCTATTTCTAATCAATCAATCTATCTATGCGATCACATTGAACAATCTGTCTATTTGAGTGAACGGGATGGTGAAATGTGAAATGCATGAGTTGATGCTCCTTTTCTGCCCATGTTTCCCTTCCCTTTCTTTCTCTCTCTCTTTCACTAACCTCTTCTTCCTTCCCTCTCGTTGTTTCTCCTTCCTCTCTTCTCTCTCGTTACTTGGGGGACCACTGGCCCTTGGTTAAGTGATGACTCATCCTTCCTTCGTCCATCTACACTCATTATTTCACCATTTCTATCTAGTCTATTCTTCTCCTTTCAGGTATTGTGTGTGAGTATTTCAACACTCGATTCGAGTACAGTGAATGGATGCTTGAAGGGGCACTAATCGTTTATCATTCAATCTACTACAATTCAATCGTGCTCCCATACATCTTTGCTAGTATGTCGAACGGAATCTCCCGATGGACGAAGAGACCACGAGTTGACACTGGAAATTAGATTGGCGTATTCGGATAGTATTTATTTCATTCATTTATCCATCCACGCTTAGATTCCAACTTTTTGTCACAATAGATATATAGATTTCTACATCCATCTATCTATTGTACATTTATCATGGTAACAAAACAAAACCAATAAAAAGAAGTTAGGATAGGATAGGATAGAAAACAAGTCGTACCATTTATTCGGAGTCGACGGGATATCTGGCGTTCCAGAGAGGAATGTACTGTCCGACAGTCTTCCACTCACAGAAGTAGATGGCCAGGAAGAAGCCAGAGGTACCGTATGCAGCGTACGACTGGTAGCTACAAATTAACGTGTTTAGAAGTCTATGACTTGTGCCTATTCAACCAGAGGTATCACACTGCGACAGCGTACTGCATTGGCTTGCACGTTAGGTATCCATGTTACCGCAAATTTTTGGTAACACCGACCCTTTAGTCTTCTCCAGAGGCTCACGCTCGAACGCTATTTGTTTTCAGAGGTGTTGGTAATACCGATACCGAATGTGCGACACTAGTAAATATTGCATCTAGTTGTTTTTTTCAAAGCATGCAGCTCACTTGAGCCTATTCAAGAGTAATCCTTCAGAACAAAACCATGAAGAGGATTGTAACGAGCACAGATTTTGCCCGTTTATGTTACTGATTCGGTCTCGTATACACGATGGTATCGAAACATAACTAAAGCAGATCTACTCACTAGGTCGGGTTGGTGAAGGCACGCTTGAAGAGACCGAAGGGCTTCATGAGGTTCGACATCTGTAACAACCGGTAAGCAACGATTCAGAGGACCGTAATGAAATGAAATAATCCAAGATATCGTTAATCGCCAATAACGATTCATTCTAAAATTAACACGAATTGAATAGAAAATATACTTCATTAACAATTATATCACAATTGCAATCCCGACGACAAATCATTCATAAATTACAATCAAAACAAGTCTGGAGCTTATTACATTACTAACTGCTAAAAGCTAATTAGTGCCAACGGCATAGTACCCCAAGCCTTTGGTAGAATAATACATGTGAGCGTTCATTATTAATGAATAAATAAATAAGGAGATCGAAGGGTCGGATAGTCGATCAACCGAGGAAATTGACGACAACTAGATGGAGAACAGCGTGAGCGAAGAGGAAATCAGCGAATGCTCGTTCAGGGCTGAAGACGTTCTTATTCATACTAGTCATTAAGAAATATATATCTGGTTCGTGCTAGAAACAATTGTATTGCTAGGTAGAATTTAATATCAAATGTGATATATAGTATAGTTTTGCAACCTTACTGTGGAATAGATGGAATTATGCTACTGATGCTCAAGATTTATCTAATTTGAAAATTACCTGATATTGAACTCGTCCTTGTTCTCCTCGTTAACCTGCATGCGGAGGCAAGCTGAAATTAAAGAATAAAACATGTATGCAGCTGCACATGGGCAGTCTATAGAAAATATACTGCGGCTCAATAAAAATCAAAGCCAACAAATATGCAATCATTTAAAGAGGAATCAAGCAAGTATTTATAGAGAAACATGAAAGAGAAGCAGAAGAGTAACTTACCGGCGAGAATGAAAGAGGCAACAGTAGAGATAAATCCGGCAAGGAAGGCGTTGAAAGGAAAGGTTCCAACCTAAACGGAGATAGTTAATTTTAAGGCATATCAGAAGATGCGCAACGATAAATTGGATAAAAACCACATAAACTCACGAGAACGCAGTAGACGAACTGGATGATTCCGGTAAGAAGAATATAGAACATGTATGCATCGATAATCTTCAACTTCTGGGACGTCGTCTTGACGTAATCGTCGAAGAGCTTCGTCAGAACTTGGACCAGCTGCATCTCCGAACTTAAATGAAATGATATAAGCAATTATAATACATATGAAATCGATGAAACACATTGTAAAGTTATCAAAACTAACAAAGGCTCAGTGACGTTGGCAAAATGGCAAATTGTAATTTCCACGATACACTGTCCTCACCGTACACCTCATCATAAATTCGATATTCTCAACCAATTTAATGTTTTTAATGCTTATATTGCGTTGGCTTGCCAAACCCAGCATACTGATTACATAAAATAAATTATAAACAAAATAATTATACGTAAAAATTGTGTTTTGTGTAAAAGTCATATTGAATCGGAATCCACGGATACCGTACTCTTGACAGTTTTGTTTCACATTACAAATTGATTTTTCAATCGGCTTACTTCGGCATCTGTTTGCGCTCTTTTCCTCCTTTTCGGGCATTTAACCAACGCATGACGAGTCGATAGTTTCGATATTGGAACCCTCTCGTCCTCTCGCAAGTGGATTCTCGCTCGTTTCGGCTGAATTCACTGTGGAATGCCCACTACCATAAATGGAACGCTCCATCCGAGCAACAAGAATTGCATCGACTGGTTAGTTTCTGTTGCTCATAAATTACTTTAGGGCTGGGTAAATCTAGAACTTATGAAATACTGAAATTCTAGTCTTCTAACTGTCAATTTTCCCTCGTTTCTAGGAGTGAGCGTGGTTTGATTGCCTTCGCTTCTCATTCCGTCATCACAATCGTCGATCCATGGACACTTCAACGCATTCAAGTGCTGGAACTGCACAACAGTGCCATCTGCGAGGTATCGATTCACCTTACCGTATCCTATTCCTACCGTATCTTAGTTGCACTGGTGTCCGTCACGTCGATTTCTCGATGAGGGCGAGTCATCTCTTCTGGCATCGGCTGATATATCGGGAGAAATAGTCATCAGTGACATCATCACTGCACAGGCCCATGCGAGATTGCGCATTGCTGGTGCCCAAGTACACTGTAAGTCATCTATCCTACAGTAATCTCTGAGTTTCGATCACCTTCAGCCATCTGCTGGTTCGCTTGGAAAGACACTAGTCGTGATTTCATATTGGCTCTCCACTCGAAGGGTCAGCTCATACTGTGGAACACGGACACTAACAACAAGGTGAATAGTGCAATAGATACATTAGAAATCGATAAGCCATCTCACAATCAGGTCTGGTCGCACACTTACAGTACACCCTACACGCGCTTCATTACTGACCCATTCGACGCAAGCAGACTCTGTTGTGAGTATCGATTGATTGGTTAAAGTATCCACCTGTCCATTACAGTACTCTCGTCTTCCAATCAGCTCACAATCGTCTCTGATATCTCCCTCAACGCATCTCCACTATCCCCGGGAGTTACCGTAACCCTTCCGAAGGAAGGTCCCATCCAGACTGCAGTGTTCCATCGGGCCTACCGTAATCAGCTCTTCGTCGTCGCCGATAATACGGTACGAATTGGGAGGAGGGTCTACGGTAATCAATAGTTTTAAGTTGTACTGCATCAACGCAGAAGTGGGAGTTATTCTATCGAAACGCCCACTTGATTCCTCTCCACTCTCCCTTCTTCCTTCCCTCACGAGAGATGCACTATACATCGTGCATTCTAATGGATCCATCTCACTAAGAGTAAGCCTTTCATTCTAAAGTAGATCAATTTCATCGTTATTTTGTGAGTGAAAAGGTAAAGGTGTATCCACGTCAAGCGATTTTACAGTCATAAGACAACGCTAGGTGGGACCCACTGGTAAGGCCAGCTGTTAGACGGACTACATACCCGGCTGTCCAATGCTTTCTCGGGTAGCCTTACCTTTCGCAACCGAGATTGCTACCAATTTGCCGACCCCGGGGGGATAGCAAGGCTTGGTTGGCCTCGGCGGACCAAGCCTTGCTTTGTGAGTGACACTTCATTATCTATATCGCTTTTTACTTTCCAATTCTGTAATCGTAGCCAACAATAAAACTCTATTTGCTACAGTGGTTGCTCTTTTCTATTGAATGAAGAAAATATTCAGAAGGTGGTCAATTAATATACCGTATCTTACCGTATCTCCTTTCCAGACTGGTCGTGTCTCAGCAGAGGGCGAGTGCTCAACTGCTCTCGTGTGCAGTGTCGAAGTGGGCAGAGAGGGAGGAGGTATGGATAATATAGTTGTCTTTTTTGTTCTATTTGAATCTTTCTCAGAAGACAGATTCTGTTGAATTGTGACTGGATCATCTAAAGTTTTCAATTACCGTACCCACCCTTATCGATTGACAGGTCAACGTCGTCCCATCGCTGCGGCCCTCTGTCCCACTACCGATGCAGCCGTTGTCGTGCTGCACGCGAATGGACGAATGGCCATGTGGCAACTGGTACGTCCTTTGATGGCTTCCATCCGATACGGTAGTTTGTAGGAGAACAAATCGATAACGGCGCTACCGTATCGCTCGTATACGATCGATGACGTGGTGGGATTCAATGAGGCTCTCGAGACTACGGTAGAACCGCCCACGAGGTATGGTAGATGAAAGTGGGTTGAATATTACGGTAACTGTTTAGACTCCGTCTTACATCGCAATTGTCATCGATATCTGCTGGGGCGACACTTCTCCGTGTGAGACCTCTCTCGACGGAGATGGAAGACCCATGGAGTGGAATGCAATTGGCTGCTGTAGGCACTCAACATGGAAAGGTACGGTAGAGGGAGGTACGGTAAGATGAATATTTCCATTCCAGCTCCTCATTTGTGATCTCTTCACTGCCCGTATTCTCAAGGAGTTGCAAGTCCAAACATCACCTATCAAGTATGTTTAGTGGGATATTGCTGATGAATTAATTATTGCCCAAGTAGACCTCCCTCAATAGTAATCTCCTCTCAGAAACCTTGAATGGGCTGGTCCCCATTCTCTTCTCTCCGCTGGCTATAATCATGCTCTCTCCTCCACTAATCTAGTCAGAAACGATCTCGTCATTACGGATATCAGAACTGGTACGGTACACACCAATGTATAGATCGATACAGTATCTGTTCAGGTACAAGCAGGAAAATTCGACCGGAAAAGGACGAATCCCCTCTGACTCTCATGCGACTCTCCCACTACAAGTGAGTATCGATCCCTAACAATGTTCCAAGTCTTGGCAACAAAATTTTTTTGAGAAAAAGGTGGTTTTCTTTATTGATTCTGGCTTATGTTCTTTTCCCCGTTGTAATTTGAGTACGGTGGTCTATTTGTATTGATTATCATCATTCAGTTGCTACATGGCCCTCTCCTTCCAATCGGATCCACTCGAGATATGGGATCTCAAATCTCTTCGACTTCTCAGGAAGATGTCCAAGACCTGTCCGATCATTGTGGATATGGTGAGGATTATTACGGTAGTCGGCGATTGACTACGGTAGAAATGAATCAATCGATAACTGAGTATTCTTGCAGTCATGGTCATCGAAGCATCACGGTGTTCGTCAGACGGAGAATATCTCCGTCTACAGGGAGAATCTCGTCGTTCTCGATTCGGAGAATCGATTGTACCATGTTGTTGTGAAGGGATTGCACGTGAGAGATGGCAAGGAAGTCAATACTCAGGTATGATGGTTGAATTATTACTTATTTAGGGTGCAATCATTATCGATTAGTGCTTACCCCAGTCTACCGTACTACCTCTTCAGTGGCGAGGCGGTGGCTGGCAGCTGCGATGCATGTCATGGAAGGAGGATCTGCTTGCACTTGGAGATGCCGATGGAAGAGTTGTACTGTGGAATCTGGGAAGAAGGAAGAGCACCGAGGTACGATAAGAGAATACTCATGAAAATATCGAGTACCTTCGCTTACGATCTTTTGAGATTTGAAATGTGTCTTTGGATCTTCTCTGATATTTGGCCCCGGATACAACAGCTCTGAATGTGGGGGGGGGGGGGCATACCTGTGCCAAGTACGTACCTGGAGGCTACCCGTACTGGAATGGGGAATAGTGAATGAGAATGGTAGGGATGACATACTCTGCCAGAAAAGACTGGGCCAAAACCCAGAGAAGTGCCGTGTTTTTAGGCGCGAAACTCGAAAACGCCCTGCCTTCGAATGTCCTTCTCTCGTGTTGCTCAAGACTTCACTCTTATCGTTCTCCATCCGAGGTCAGATCGATAGAAAAAAACTGTAGTTACCGTAATCTAAACTTGAAATCTACCGTACCCATCCAATCAATACTCAGGGAAGTACTAGTGTGGGATGCAGAGAAGATGGCCCTGCAGCACGCTGTCTCCCTCGACCCTCACAAGGTATACGGTAGTAGATTCTTCCTATCGATCGCCCTCCTCAACTACGGTACTTCAGTCGGTGATCGACGTTGAGCTCTGCGGACTTACCCTCTTCGCCATCTGTAGCGACAACTGCGTGCGTGTGGCGAGCACGACGGATGTCAATCGACCCCTCCTCGATCAAGGTATAATACGGTAGCCACACCACCAACCAATCAATAATCTTTCTTCAGAAGTGCCACTGCTGGGAGATTCATCGAGAGGAGGCCAGGAGCTTGCTCGACCCGGTTCACCCTCCTCCCAATGGGATGCAAAGAAGCTGCCCTGTCCCGTGTCTACGAGGTACGGTAACTGACTGGATACGGTAGACAGGATTCGTTGTAGGAGTGTTCTCGCAGCACTGGCCGTCCTCTCGGATCGAATGAAGGACGTCAGTCCCGTCAGGAAGGAAATGGCCCTATCGAGGTAATCGATAACTGAACGAGTCATCTACCGTATTCCCTCCCCCCTAGATTCCTCGGTCGTATCTCGTCATTCTCACTCCTTTCTCTACTCGACTACGCAACGAACAAGAAGGAGCTCCTACCACATCTGCAGATTCTCTGGCCCGAAGACAAGTATCAGGTACGGTAACTTACCTTAGTTTACCGTAATCAATATTCCATTCAGGAGCGCGAGAAGTTGCTCTCATCCGCCCTCTGTCGTCTCTCACCCTCTCAACAGTGCATCGAGGAAGCAGTGGTGCTGGGAGGAATGAGCAGAGAGGCCGCAGTCGACTCTCTCGTTTCCAGTGCAGAGAGTAAGATCTCTAATTCACCTCTGATATCATCCCCTGATTCCTCTCAGATCTGCTGGTCTCTTCCCTCAAAGGAGCACTTCTCGTATCTCAACAAGAGGGCGAACACACCAAATCTCTCATCAAACTAATTGCAACCAATCTGATAGCCAGTGATCATATGAGTGGTGCGGATTCCTCCGTATAGAGTTAATTCAATGTCTCTCCTTCCAGACGGAGTTCAGTTGTTGTTCCTCGTCGGGGCGGGGGCCGATGCGTGCAAGTACCTACAGAGTCAACGCATGTGGTACAAGAGTGTGCGCTATGCAAAGGTATCCCGTTTCCGGGGGAAAAGACCAATATTGAATATTTCAGCTTGGTCTTCATGGAGAAGCTCTCGAAGACGTTATGACAAAGTGGAAGAATCATTTGCAAATGGATGAGAAGGTAAATAGACAATCGCTCTGCCTATCAAACTTTATTTTCTTTCAGTCCCTCACTGTCCTTGTACATGCTTCTACCGGAGAATGGGCCAAGGTTGTCACTCTACTAGAATCCTTCCGGCAGACAAGACTAGCTATAATAATCACCGCTCATACAACTATGTAAAATATAATAATATATTGATCCCATTGACCCAGTCATGAATCCTGTGATAACCATTGTAATCGGGGCAGCATAAATGCAAATAATTGTAAGTGTGTGGCAAAGTATTATTTTAACAAAAACAATTTATCAAGGAAAACAAGCAGTGAATAATTCACTTAGAGGTTACGGGGGATGATTCCGTCCTTCTGGGCCAAACGGACGAGGGCGTCGTCGGACTCGCCCATGCGGCGGATCTCTCCGCAGATGGCGTAGCGGTTGACCTGAAAAACAAACAATCACAAGAGGACCACTTATATTTATTGCACCTTTCCGGGGATCATGCGGCCAGTCTCGGGGTCGACATCGACGAAGTCGATCTGGATGGAAGCGTGGTCATTGGCGGCAATGATGCGCGAAGAGGCAGAGCTGAAAAATCATAGATTAATTGCTTCAATTTGCGTTACGAACTTACCACTTGCGGGGAATGTAGAGCTCGACGGTCTTGCCGCTGTCGTCTTCCATTTTAGTCTTGTACCTGTCAAAGTAGTACTAGAGGAATTCAGGTCGAATATACGACCATAGATAGCCTTGGCAGGTACAGAGACCTCATGAACAACGAATTATCATTCGGATGAATGGAAACAATTTTTTTATACCCTTCGAATCATAGCAGCAAGTATTTACAATACATTTGGATATCACAGATAGCTTAAATATGACAAAGATATATTACTAATTACATCTGGAGTATATCCTTATCATCATTCAGTAAATCCGTAAGAACTAGTGCAAGGCGGGTGTATACCCGTTCTATTATTAGCTACAATATTATTTTTGTACATATCTATTCATCAAGATCCCTAGCCGCTCCGAGTTGTTGTCCTCTTCCCCAGGCATAACCGTTACCGCCTGCTCCAGCAGCTCTTCTCTGCTCGACGGTAGATCCTCCGAAGGAGTGAACTCCGCCTTGCTCGGAGGGAAGGAATCGATACAAGAACTCGGGAGTACGGAGCAGCGACTCGCCACCATGGTCCTAAAATGGTATATTAAAGCTGTTGATCGAAAAAAAGCGTAAAAAAATTACCTGAGGGTACTTGAATGCCAGGAAGAAGTAAGTGTGGCCAATGAGAATTCCCAAAAGCTCGTTAATTCCACCGCCTCGAAGAATTGCGTTGAATCCAACAAGAATCCAGGGAAGGTACATCGCCTATAATAAAACAAGATGAGCATCTGCACAAAAATAATCAAATTATCAAAGTCAGAGTTAAAATAACACGAATTAAATAATACCTTGAATCTGGTTCCGAACCAGAAGGAAACAATAGTGTCCTTATTCAGCTGACTCCAGACATAAAGAACAGCCATGACCATTGGTTCCAACATGAAGGGAATGCTTGCAGCAAAGCAGAGGCCCTGAATACGATAGATAAATAAGACAATTGAAAGCCGTAAACTTGAAATCGAAAAGAAAACACCTACCGAGCAAACAATTCCGCTGAATATGAGCATGAAAAGGTAGTCAGCAGGCCTTCCATCGAAGACTCCTTGTTCCACGCTTTTCGAGTAATTGTAGAGGAAATAGATCATCATTAGCCAATGAAATCCGGTTTGAGGATTCAAAGGATAATAGATGAGCGCTGTTAGTGGCCTCCATATCTGAAAAGTTTCGAATTAGAAAACGAAAGTTAGCAAGGGAATAAGAATAATATACGCCAAAATGAGAAAAATGCCAATATTTTCTTCAAATGAATAAGCACAACACAATCAAACAAAGATAACTTACTTGGAAGCGATATGCGAATAATTCCCAGTCGAGATACATCCATTGTGGGTTGATTAGTCCAAATCTACCCAGAAGCGGAATAAAGGCAGAGAGGGAGAACCAGTACCGGGTTATTACCGGCATATTTCGAAAGAAGTCGCCAATATCCGACATTCTGTAAGGTGAAAATGAGACTAAATCGCGAGTGGACATGGTATAAGTACTGCAGAGCAACAACAAATGAGGGAGACGTGTACAAAGCAGCTAATATAGAAGAAAATAGCTAAAAACCCGTCAGAAAATTTTTAGGCCTCGTCAGAGAAAAGCGAAAGATACGGTAGTTTTGGATTCCGTGTGGGAATTGCCTGAGGTTTCAGTGCGCGCGTTTTGATCGGTCGCGTCGCGGTCGTCTCTGTCGTGTCCAGCTGGGTAAGATACTTTCTAAACCTGTTTTTCATCCTTTATATTACGTGTATGTCTTTATTCCTGCCATTGAGACTGTACGGCTAGAGGTGCTTATGGTTGGTACCAAAGTAGATGATCGCTTATTCCAGGATGACTGAGAACTCGACCTCAGTAGACATAACGGTCAGATGTGCCTTCCAGTCTGTAGTGGAAGACATCAAGGTATGCCCTGCTTTTGTCAACTATTGTCACTTATTCTTGTTCCAGGTGTCGTGTTCAACTGATTGGACAGTTCTCCGCTTCAAGGAGCACCTCCAGGAAGTAGCTCCTTCGAATCCTGTGAGCTTTTGTGCCGTCTGTTGTTGTTGCTTTCGTTCTACTTTGTTTGTTCTTAGTCATTTTATGCCTCATTCTTCAGTTGGTGGCTACTCAGCGTTTGATCTTCTCTGGATCCATTCTCCGAGACGAGAAAAGCATTGCCGAAGTTCTCGGAGCTCGAATTCAGGATAGCACCATAGTATGTTTTCCCTTCGATTTTTTTTGTTCCTGATGTTCTAAACTGCTAAATTTAAGTTCTTCCATCTTGCTACGACTACCCCTCAAGCTCCTACGATTCAGAAGAGAGTTACGATGTAAGTCAATTTTGAAATCAAAATTTAAAAAAACTTTTATTGAGATTCTATTTTTTAATTAGTTGAATTATCTATAGTTACTGTTTAGAAACACGATCTTTTTTCTTCGGAAGTAGCATGTTTCATTTGTTTTCTCTTCCCTATAATGCAGACTATACACCAAGGGAGAGCAGGGGTGCTTACGACACGTGTAATAGTCGATGCTAGAAAACTGTGGAATAACGATTCTACGAAAGGGAGGCGTGTATTGTATCTTTTCTGTTTGTAGCGTTCCTTCGAATCCAGCCGCCGGCGATGCTTCCTCGTCTCAGAATCAGAGTACCGCGAACCCGTGGACTGCCTACTATGCCCAACTCTCGCAAATGCAAACACAGGAAGTTAGTTAATTATGCATATTCTATGTCGTATACTCGTTAGTAAGAGTTGTTTCTATGAAGTTGTGTGATAACTTCAAGTTTTCAATCAGTTCGAAATGAAATTCATTTGCAACGAGCACTGCTGAGCTACCAATGTCATAGTTTTTTGGGTTGCGGATCGGCGGACTGGTTTTCGTAAAAAAAAAATCGGTACTCCGCGCCGTTTGCGGGTCTGCGTAGTGTGCATTTTTCCTACTGCGGATCCCCGGACCCGGCTTTTTGTGGATCCCCGGGAAACTATGACATCGAAGCTCACCTGTGGCAACGAGTTCAATTCTTTATACTTTCAGCCATCCGCAGCCGCTGCTCACGCATATTACGCAACCTACTATGCCAACTACATGAACTAGTGAGTAGATTTGTAATTACCTGAAATTTTTCTTTTATCCCGGTAGCATCACCAACTGATTTTCATGTTTTGACCCGTCATGGTCCAAAATGGATACGGCAGCCATATACGGTAAGTAAGGTTACTGTAGAACACAATGGGTACGGTACCAATTATCGATCGAGCAAAAAATATTTCTCACCCATGTACATGGTCAAAAAAGGGTCGCCGGCGTGACTGGACAGCTATGCCACCAGTAAAGACGTGTTCTCGAGAAAAGCTATTAAGCGAAAAGCCATATTTCAGCTATCAACAGTACTTCGGAATAAACGGTATGCCTGCACAAATGCCTGGAGTAATTGCAGTTCAGGTAATATGATTTCTTTTCATATTTTTACTTGAAACAATTCATCGTAAAATATCGATACAGCGTTATAGCTTTCTCGGAATTTGAAGTTTGAATTAAATTTAAAGCGGGATTCGGTAATTGCAAATCGTAATTTAGTTATCAGAGACCAGTTACTCATTTAAACATTTGAGCACGGTCATGGTGTGGTGGGAGCATTGGACGCTGCTGCAGTAGCGGCACATGTTCCCAATGAGGCTGCTGCCATTCCGGGTCCCGGTGTCGAGGTAATTCTTGCTTATAATAGCTCAACAATTCTTCTTCGAGATTAAGCTATGATCTAAAAAAACAATTACGGCAACAATGGCGATTTGTATAACACAAAATTGTATTGCTTCTCAATATTGATTAATGGTATATTCAGAACGTGCAGATGGATGGTGCCGCTGTAGAGGGAGAAATCGGAGGAGGTGGAGTGGACTTCTTGGAGAGAGGATATAGACTGCTCAGACTAGCACTACTTCTCTCCCTAGTCTTCATGTATGCTACAATTGAAAGGTTCGTTTCATCAATTGCCCCAAGATCATTGTAGGAAAGGTGTGGAAAAATCTACTCTTTTACACTTTCCATACTATTTCAATTTTTATGAAATCAATTTTGTGGTTGTACCAATGGTGGGCTATCACCCGCTAGTTGGCAGGAGGCTCCGCAATTTTCGAAAAAGTTCTGTTAGGGGGGCCCGTAAAAACGTATTCTGCGCCACTAGGTGGCTCCGCAAATAGTTACTAATTTCTGTTACGGGGCCCCGCACCCCCATCTCCTAATGGGGATATAGCTCAGCATTGGGTTGTACATAATCTTGATTTTACATTTTATGATTACCCATTGCAGAGCTCTTCTGGTTGTCGCTGTGATTCTCTTCGTTCTCTTTGTTCAGATGCGACGAAATCAAGTAAGTTAAAAATTCATTTTCAATACTTGAGAAAATGTAATTATTACTATCTCCTAAGGCCTCAACATTTGTTATTTAATTAAACACCATAGTACAGCATAAGAAATGCAATTCTAATTTTTTTTGGAAACTGACTTGAAATTGTTGTTTTTCTTATATTCTTTGGATTGTTATCTCCGGAGGTTATCTGGTTCACTTATAAGTAATTGTAATTGTAGGCTCGTGAGGACGAGATTGCACGTAGACAAGCAGAGGAAGCGAGAAGAGAAGAAGAACGAAGAATGAGAGTGAATGGAAATAATAATGATGGAGAACCAGAAGGAGAAAGAGATGAAGAAGATCATCAGGAGGGAATCATGGATGGACCTGCTGTACAAGAGGTACATTTTGTACTATTGGGGTGTCCCACATATTTCTGCATGTTATTTCAAAGTAATTTTGCGAATAGATTTTCAATGAATATCTTCGTAGTCAATTGTGTTGCAGTAAATGCTACTCCTAAGGTATTTTATCATGCATTTAAAATTGAGAAGTGTTGGCTAATAATGATGTAATAAACGAAATTGTCGATTTTTTAACGATATTTTGAATAGTTTGTAACTCTGCGGTGAATAACGCAGGGAATCCACGGTTGTGGGAGCAACAGTATATGAGTGTAAGGTAAATTTATAAGCACTAATATTAGATTTATCTTGGTAAATGAAGGAAGATGGTCCAACTCTTCAGAAAAATGACATCACATGTAGAGTACTTTTTTTGGAATTTTTCAAAATTTCTCACTTGTTAGTTAGCCGCTCTTTTTCATTTTTTTAAATGGGATATGCTACCAACACGTGAAACTTAATGGTGCACGTTCTATAATATTTTACGAAGTTGATTTACCTAGAAAAAATAAAAAGTGCAAAAAAAGATTTTTGTTACATATTGATGACGCAATGCAATTTCAAAATTCGAATTGATTCTCATTTTGACTATTGTCAATGACACAGTCGATAATAGTGATACATTCGATATTAGCTCTTATCATTCTTGAGATAAAGCAAAATATTGATTTTAAAACATGTGAAATCCCTATTAGCGCAATGAATCCTCCTGGAATCAATCGTGAAAAATCGGAACACTAGTCCTTTACGCAGTGCACTTTGTTGCCTTTTGATTCGGTTCATAATAGCGAACATAATAAAAGAATGCAGAAATATATGGGACACCCTAATATATTAAACGAATAATCTAAAGCTGTTGGTCATTCTCTAACCTTTTCGTTTTTATGTGATTATCAAATCGCGAAGAGATGCAAAACACTCCAAAATGTCAAATTTGTATCTGTTCGATTGAAAAATGCATTTATACGTTTTATAAAAACCGGCAAAAAAAGTTCTGTCACGGACGGGATTCGAACCCGCGCGGAGTTACCTCCATGTGATCATAAGTCACACGCCTTAACCACTCGGCCACCATGACATGATATCTTAAATATTGTTTGTTTAAGCCACTTCTGCGGATTTGCATATGCAGTGTGTAAAAATATGATGCTTTTGGCGATATTGAAATTTCTTGAAGTGATGATGATCTTTTATACTGCAGGTTCGAAATGGAATGCAAGTGTTCGTCTCCACTTGCTATCTCTTCGTCACAACCTTCTTCACTTCTCTCGTCCCTGAGAATCCTCGCCATATGGACGTCAATTAATAATGTCCCATTACTGTATCTATGCTTCAGTGCCTTTCTCACGAGTTTTCACCCTCTGGACATTCGATCGATAGTGTCTACCGTGCCTCAGTGTATCACCCGCCACCACTCTTTTTTTCCGAGCCTGCTTTATACTGCGATAGTCTCCTTGTTACCAATTTTCGATGCTATTTTCGTCTAACGAAGATCGAAACAATTTCCCGTGGAAATACTCTTTAATTATTTGCAGTATCGCTAGATTAGTTTTTTGTGTACATATTTTGTAAGATTATTTCCAGAGAGTGGATGTGGAAAAAGATATGATATCAATCGATTCAAAGATAGTATTTCCCTCCCGGTGTGTAAATACCCATTCACCTACTAGTAGTCTGCCTCTTCTCCCTTATTCGTACGCACTGGGTATGTAATTAAATTAAAGGAAATAAACAATTTATTTCTATTCAATGGAGTTGAACACGACACCTGGAACAAGAATAAGTGACAATAGTTGACAAAAGCAGGGCATACCTTGATGTCTTCCACTACAGACTGGAAGGCACATCTGACCGTTATGTCTACTGAGGTCGAGTTCTCAGTCATCCTGGAATAAGCGATCATCTACTTTGGTACCAACCATAAGCACCTCTAGCCGTACAGTCTCAATGGCAGGAATAAAGACATACACGTAATATAAAGGATGAAAAACAGGTTTAGAAAGTATCTTACCCAGCTGGACACGACAGAGACGACCGCGACGCGACCGATCAAAACGCGCGCACTGAAACCTCAGGCAATTCCCACACGGAATCCAAAACTACCGTATCTTTTCTCAGGCAATGGAATTGATTGGTTTCCAAACATTCGTTCATCTGAGATGTGGTATTGGATGGACCACTCCAATATGTTCCCCTACACAATGCTGTGAATAAAAACGATTACTGTGGTCGGAATTCGAGATGCTTGGAAAGTGATGGATCAGAATGTGTCGAGTGTTGTTATAAGATGATTCGTGAAGATAATTCCCAGTGATACAGAACAGATCCATTTGACAAAATTCTCCATTCTTATCAAAAGCCATCTTTTGCAAATCGATTTCCTGGTTCTTTTTAGAGCCAATTCTGAGTAGAGATTGCGAGACAATATCACCCTATAAGAAAAATTTAGTTGAAATCCGAAGCGAAATGCGTAAATTCTTCAATGTTTGGTTTCTAAATTGATGGCTGAGGAAGATCGGTCTCTTTCAATGTTTCGATTATCTCGTTACTACTTCCCCTCTATCAACACGTAAGCACGTTGTTCATTCGTCCACACTGGGCAGTGCAATTAAACGAAAGAGGTAATTTCAATTATAGACCCGCCCTCGACTCATCAATTACCATTTCCGTCCCTTCTCTTTATTTACCTTTCCTTTCATGCGGAACACTGAGAATCACCAAATTGAATGTGGGAATCTTTTTGCCGTTCCCCGATAATAGAATAGGACAAATCGTGATAAACAGATAAGAGAATAATAAGATAGCACTTAGATTGTCCCTTGGGCTACTTTCCATTCCATTCCATCGTAATGAATGAATACCCTACTTGCCCTCAAATTGTTTCAATTCACATTGGAAGTACCCATCATTGTCCCCTCTTTCATTACTTTTCACCACTTTTATCTCTTCGAATTACACTCGTATTGGGGATACACGTGATCTTTGATCTTTCAAGGAAGGGAATGGACAATGGAAACGACTGATTCCGATCGAGCTATTGGGGGTTGATTGAGTAACGCTCGAGGAGTTACTGATTCCCATTCGGATACTTCGGGAGAGGAAGGGGTTGAGGATACGGCAGTTGTGAGGGAAGAAGAAGGGATGGAACAATATCGATTGATGATTAGAATGGATGGAATGAGAAGCAGAAGAAGGATTGTAGAGAAGATGAGATAGAAGAGAATCTGAAGAGTATTGATCGATAAAGGAATTAAGATACCGTAACATACATCATCCTCGAAGGCAAGTACCGCAGGAGGGGCTTCGATCGAGAACTGACGGGATACAGTAGAGTTACCGTACTCTGCCCGACAGGAAATCAGACCGTGAGATCGAGCAATGAAACACGATCGAAGGGCGAGACCTGAATGAATAAATCTCAGCTCCTTTCTTCTTCGTTTCTCCGTTTTGAGGCACTTTTAATTGAGAATAACCTTGAAGAATCAGTCTGATTGGATAGAGTACAAATTTGAAATCGTGAAGAAATAAATCGAGCTGTAAACAGAACCATTTCTATTACTAAAAATTACTGATTTTCAGTGCATGTTTTACTTTCTGCATTTCTTTTTCAATTGTATTCGTAGATAGCCTTTCGGTTGATTACAAGGAGTCCCTCATTCATTCCTCCCTCTATGCGAACACTTCTCATCTGTGATTGTTGTTGCACTAGCCAATTCTCAGTGATGACAAGAGAAGAGGAAAGGGAGGAGGGAAAAGGGGAGGGAGGGGAATCGTAATTAGACTATTCCCTCCTATCAACAATCTACGGTAGTTCCTTCCAGACAGGGACTTACTGGTACTCATCGAGTACCCTGGAAAATAGATTTACATTCACACGTATTGTGCTGTTTATGACTTCTTTAAAGAGTGATTATTCAAATTTCAAAAAAAAATCAGTTCCAGATACTAACCATCCTGAATGGACTCCACTCGAGAAGGGTACTGTCTCTTTTCGTTCCTTTCCCAGAAGAAAGTTGCGTTGCGAGGACCATGAAGAACACAGCAAAGCTCCTCCTGTTATTGTTTTTGCTGCTGTTTTGACCTGGGCACGAAGTGGTTACCTCAGGAATGACCTTGGTGGAGACAACAGTAGTCAGATTCGCAGCCCCATCAATGGATAGATCGCAGTGGGAAGGAAGGGGAAGAGGACAGGGGAAGGAGGAGGGATCGAAGAGAAAGAGATAGAGAGACCATTTGAGAAAGGGATGAAGGAGGCACGAGCATGAGAGAGGATTACCGGAGATATCCAATTCCTGAAGAATAATACTCTATCTCTTTTAACCACCGTAACACTAATGTTTATGAAGTCCTTGAAACACATTCGAACACTGTTCCTTCAAATTTCTCAGATACCCCGTAATCTTTTGTTCCTCTAATCCCGCCCCTCTCAAGAGTGAATGCGGTGCGCGTGGGAAATAAGGAAATGACGGAGCCGAGATTCCATCGAATTTCAAGCCAGAAAATGATTCAAGTTCAAACAATTCCACTCACTTGCAATTTGGATAGCGAAGGAAGGGCTGGAATTGCCGTTAGGGCGTTCTTCTTGATGAGAAGTGATTCGATCTGGAAAAGGTCTGATTGATGTACCCCCTTCTCCCCTTCCTTTATCCCCTGAATCCTCTTCGATATTCTTATGTGTTCGAACGGGAGGAGAAAATACATAAGAAAGGGGAGGAAAAAAGTGATCGGAGATGGGGAGGGAGCGATATGAGGGGAGGGAGTGTAAGAGATGTTGAGGGGGCTCCGATTCCTAGTTCTAAGAGTCCGAAATGCCATTGGATATCCGATGGAGAAAGGACTGACTCGAGGAGGTAAGAGAACTGATGAGATGACAACCAGATGATTACATGAGAGATCCACCATTCGAAGGGAGGTGAAGTGAGAAAGATCTGCAATTGAATGAGAAATATCAAAGATTAAAGAAGGCGTAAACTCCAAATTCGGGGAAGCACTTCCCTGTGCAATCAAGGGGAAGTACTGTAGGCGGGTGAGAGTGACAGACGCGAGAGTTTTTCGCTCCTCTCCTGTCTCTTCCCATCTCCTCTGCGTCTTGACCTAGCTCCCTTCCCTTTGCACCGCGCATCTTGATTTTGCCTGTGCCCTGTAGAAACTTTGCGCGCGTGTAACTCGGTTCAAAGTTGAGCTAACGAGTTCTAGTTTTCGAATTCGGAATGTGGTTTACGGAAACTATCGACCTATGACGTCAGATATCCCCCAAAAATATTGAGTTTACGCCTTCTTTAACACTAAGTAATCGATACCTGGGAGATACTGTAGTTCGTTGTGGGACAAAAGAAGTGTTCGTAATCGGCGAAGTGGATGCATCGACAACTGAAATTTTAAAATCGAAACAAAAACTGATTTTGAATTACAATTTTGAGTGAGTTGTGACTGAGATCGAGCGAGATGAGATTGATTAGAGGAGACAGTGCCATTGGATCGATCTTGCTCATGTTACAGTAGTCCATTCGAAGTGTCATCACATTCTCTGAATTATAACCAGTCTCCGATAGTCTACCATTCCTTACCATAGCTTGGCGGCAGTTTATCAATAGTAGGGAAGTGATTGAATCGTAGATTGAGTGAGAATATGTCATCGGGTAGGGGTGGAAGGGCGGAGAGGGAAGAGGACGAGCAATCGAGTGAAGCACGATTAGATATGTAGAAACGACGACAGGCCACTGAAAGTATATGGAGAGAAAGGAAGGAATAATCTCTTCCACTCTCAAGAATGCCTGAGATTGACTAGATACGAGGAATGGAACGGAATTTCATTCCCCTTTGTTGGAGTATTGCCGATTCTTGCGATTCCAAATTATCCTTTCTCTCGAGGACATGTACACAAAAGTGGAGTTGAACGAGAAACGAACTGAAGGACGAACCAGAATGGACGGTACCAGGAATGGAAATGAGTGCTAGCAGTAGTATGGAAGGCATCAGACTGGCTCGCTCGTCGCTCTTCCTCCACTTCTCTCCTTTGTCTTCACCCCCCCCCCCCCCCTTTAAGTGTGGACCCACTTACTATTTGTGAATGGCCTCCTCCATCCTCCTCTTAGAGGGGGATAACCCATGGGAACCATCCTCCTTCTCATTCGCCATTCCGATTTGAACCGTTCATGTGAAATGGAAGGAAGGGCGGAGTCAAGGAGGGGGGGGGGCGGAGCTTGGGAATAAATGCTGCCGCCTTTTCTACGTCTGCCTCTCGTCTTTGAAGGGAGGAATCGTACATTCCGTGAGAGAAGTGTCCGAATCATTCCTCCTCTTCTTCTAAGCTCAAATCTCTGGGAGTTCTTCTCCCTATCGTCTCCCTCTCTCTGTCCTTCCCAATGGATCCTCTTACATTCAGTTTCGTCTCTCTCTTCTTTTCTACTCATGCGAATCCTCCAGACAACCCCTCCCCCTCCATTCAGTATCCCCCTGACTACCCGTTCTCATCTCACTCGTCCATCTGTGACCGACCAATGGAATGCTCTCTCCATTGTTTCTCGTCCCACACACATGCTTGCCATTCAATAGGTCGTTCGTCTATAATGGGAATGGGGATTCGATGATTCAGCGAAGGGGATCCTTCCCCTTTCCTCCTTCAATCTCACCTATCCATCTTAGTCTCTTCTCTCCCTTCCTTCATCACTCTATCTTAGTCTTCACTTCTATCACACTGTTCGATCAAGCAGAGAAGAAGAAGGGGGGGGGGATTGATGACCTCCCACTCCGCTTTTTTTGTGCCACCCTTCTTCTTCTTTCACCATTACTCAATCTGTCGCGTTTCTAAATGTGAAAAGGCATGAAATGGATTTATTGTGTAGGAAGGGCGACGTCATGGAGACAACGATGTCTCCTGATATCCTCTTGTGGATGGAAGAAGCGAAGAAGGCAAAGATGAGGACCACCACTGCAATGACCACAATGGAAACTGTCGTCGAAGAGGAATTCGTGTCGGGTATGTACCATTAGAAGAGGTGATCACAGTGAAGAATCCATCTCTTCATTTCTCGTACTCTTCAGTCGGAATGCGGAATCAAGAGATGAATTCTTCATTCTGTCAACTCTTTTCTTTAGAATCATAGGTGTTGCCCTAGGGCGAGAATGGGTCAAAGAGCGAAGTATCTAGTTCTGATCCTTCTTACTAGTCTTTGATCGAATAGAATCAAGGAAGATGAATCTTCTTCTCTTTGCCATTCGGTTGCTCTTTTCCTCCTGGTTTATGGCATTTCGAAGGATTCAAAAGACGCCCTTCTTATTGCTTCGGCAATATTTTATTCCCTCGTTTAAGGCCTATCGGAGCTTCTTCTTTTTTTATGGTATGCAACGTAGGCCGGAACCAACAGAGACCCATCATACTAAGACCTTTAGAGGGCTGCCTCTCCGCTCGATTCTAACTTGGAAGTCAAACAATTGAGCTCATAATCGACTATAATTAAAGGGGAAGAATGAAGTGAGAGAAGGAGAAGTGGTGGGGGGAATGGGGACATTGAATAGGTCGTAATTCCATTCCCGATCTAATCATTCTTTCTCTCTCCATTAGTACGAAACTCGAGGAAAAATAGAGTCGAACGAGAGAGACTTTTTATGCCTCTTTATCTCGACAATTCGCATCTATCAATGTCAAGAGATCCTTCCCATGGGAAGACATTTCCTCATTCAGGGGGTCAGACACCTTCATGAATCGAAAAGAGATCTGTCTTTGAATACAACGACCACGATGTCCAAAAACATCGGAAGTGAAGTTCGCAGTGTAAAAACACGCGAGTATCACACTGCAACTGCAATACAATACTTGAGGGGGTCATAGGCGATGAAATGCTCTCTTTTCTTCCTCAATGACTTCTTCGCACATTTAGTTTCCTCCCTAGGGATGAAGGAACTTCTCAAAAATTGACATGAGTTCGCTCATACTAGGAATGAAAGACAGTTGCAAAAGGACAAAGAGTTTGTTTCTAGATGGATCTAGGGGGGAGGGGGGATAGTGGCCTAGACATCTACAGTCGTATCTCACAGAAGAGCATCAGAGACTGTGCATGCTCTATTACCTCACACAGACGGCAACAGGAGTTCTTCCTCTATTCGAGGGAACAATTTGAGTGTGAGGGGTGTTTACGATGCTTGAGAATGGAGAAGGAAGAGAGGAGGATTGACTGTGTGAAAGGTGGAAGGGGGAAAGGCAGATAGACACCATCAATGGTTGACTGTCCAATCTGCGTTCCCTCTATCAAAGTGACTGCTGATTGTTGTGTCCAACAAGCAGATTCACTCAATTTATCAAAACGCATGCAAACCGGAGTGGTCTGAATGGGGCACAACTCCTTTCTTCATCCACGCTCCAGACTGTCTAAATCGGGATGTTTGCTCAGAGAGTTCAGGCCTATTTATGCGAAATGCATAACTTTCTTGCCGACTTGTCTTGGATAGTCCAGCCTTCACAATGCAGAACTTTTCTGAGTGCAGCGAGAAATGGATGTTTTGACTGCACCCCCACTACTCCCACAGGAAACTGTTCGCGATTCAGACATCATTGGAACCTTTATCGAGGGTTTGAGATAATCGTAAAAGTGTTTGCAACAATTTGAGTGATTTGTTGTTTCGCATCACATAAACTCGATTACAGATTTGTGGTTGACTCCTGCTCGATTTTTCGGTCTAGTCTACATAACAATCGGTATTCTCGCTATCGCCCTCAATTCACTCGTTCTATTCTCACTTATGAAGAAAAGGAAACAACTCACTCATTGCTACTACATTCTCATATTCAATTTTGCCCTTCTCGATTGCCTCAAAGGTGAGCTCTTCATTTCCCATTCTCGTACCGGACTTGGAGATAATGGAGTGTCCATCCATTGTCTTCGAAGGCGAGGGCATCTTCTTTTTGTTTCACATGCCCTTCCCTGTCTATAAAAGACATCCAATTACTGGGGTGTGAAGATAAACGAGAACGAAGATTAGGAAGAAGGAAGAGTGACGTCCGTTGATGGAGAGAGAAGAGAAACAAAGAGCGAGTAGGGAAATGTAATGTCGGATCTAAGTAAATGGACGCGTTCAATCCGTTCTCACTTGTCAGAAATAAATGAAGGCCCATTCCAGGAATTTGCTCCATCCTCTCTGCTACTAAACTTCTCCGTGAAACGATGGATCAATGGAGTTCCATCCTTGACCAATATTCTGGATTAGTATTGAGGTACGGCTGCCAGGAGGGGCAATTCATTCTCTTGCAAGTCGTTCCAATTTCTGTGAAACTCATTTCATTCTGTCCTTCTTTGTGAAATGAATCGAGCTCAATGTTCTCTGTCCTCCAATTGAACTGAAGAGAGTGAGGAATAGGGAAGGAAGTGAAAGAGGTGCCTTTCCACCGCCCAATAGAAAGAAAGGCATTTTCCATGCGACGGAGCAAGGGGGAAATTGGGCACTCCCCACTACCTTTCCAGTACGTGGATTATTCTTCTTCTTTGCTTCGATAGACGATAAATTGAGAATGGGGGATATTCAGTCTGATGATCATACACTGAGATCCATTGGTTTATGTCTTCTATCGAGAGGGAAGACTAGTGCACGTGTGCAAGATTCATTGAGGGAGACAAAACGAATACATTCCAGGGAAAAACGTGAAAATTTTGAAGAATTAGCTTGCAGATTTGCGAATATCGTGACGATAGTGAATCTTATGATGATCACTCTCAATGAATTCATCTACATTTCCAATCCACTTCGATACTCAATGCTTGTCACAAAGTGAGTCAGTCCAATCCAATAGAGAGAACAAGTCTACGTGACCCTCGAAATAGACTCGTGCTCGTTTCCAAACTCTTTTCTGTTTCTTTCTTGAGTCTAGTTCAATTTCGTGTATGAATTCTCCGAAACTGAGTGGATATATTGAAGCACGCGAGTTCAGAAATAAACTTGTGAAAATAGACAGCTGTCAGATGGTAAATAACGTGAGATTTGTACATGGGATTGTCACGGGGAACAACATTCCATTATTCACTCCAATTCACAATATTCATGCCCATTGCAGTATTTTTTTTCCATTGAATAATGACAGAGGGGTGGGGTCCTAAACACATGGTGCTGAATGAATAATTGCAGGGCTCGAGTGATTTCTGTCATCATTCTAACGTGGGTTATGTCTGGAATCTTCGTGGTTGGTACTTCAATTCTACAAGCCGATTCGAGAAATCGAGGCATCAAAATCGATAATGACTGCCTTGAGAATCCACTCAGTTCCCTATTCAAATTCAAAGGTGTGGAAATGCTTCTGCTCAATGAGGCAAAAGATGTAATTCAGCAAATCGAACATTTGCGGAGTGCATTCAGTACGAGAGTTCCTCTACTATGTCTCACTACGTCTTCTATTTGTCCGTGGTGAGACAATTATTCATTTTTGGGTCGAGATTCAACCAAAATAGCTTCTGGGCGTACAAATTTGGATTGTTCTGGAGAATAGCGGAATGATAAGATAAAGTAGAACAGAGGATTATATAAATAATCATCATCAGGTTGTATTCTGCATTGTTGGCCTTCTCTTCACATGCTGCACTTATTTCTTTCTCATCAAAATCATATCGAAACTCGTACAGGATGATGCTAAAGTGAGCATTTTTTTATTATTCAAATTCTAACTAATGAATTTCAGTTGAAAAGCGAGCTCGAGGCTCTTACAAATGGCAATCATCTACATGATGGAGGTTTGTACTTGGAAAAATGGCTTCTATTCATTCTTCCTTGTTTACTACCTAGTAGAGTATGCGTCAATTAGTCTCTAATTCAATGCAAGTGCCGTCATAAAATGAGGGCCTGTAATTGACAAATGATGAAGAAAAACACAAAGTAAAGTAACCCTAATGTATGAATTGCAGAAGATCACAATGAGAAGAAGAAGCGTCGATCTTCCCATGGAACCGCAATTCGAAGGAAGAAATACGCAATTGTGATCGGAAGTGTTATCGTTGTCTACTGTGTATTCCTTCTCAACTATGCCATCTCACAGATACTTCAAGTGATACATCTCAGCCAGTGAGTACACTATCCCGTTCATTACCCGACAGAAATCACATAATCTAGACACCATTCAACCGATTACGCATTTAGAGTTTGTAGTAGTTGTTGTGGTTCATTAGCCTTCTAGACTGTACTTCAAATCGTTGATAATTCTCCACGCAATCGTCCTTTGGCCATATAATCGTAACTTCCTCCTTCAGAAACACGCAGCAACAATCGAATATGGCACTGAAGTACGTGTGCTATCTCTTCATTTCTCTCCATTCTCTCCTTCAACCTCTCTGCTATTTTCGTGTTAAAGAATTCCGCCATAACGTCTATCGGTAAGCCGGTAGTCAATAACACTTTTATCGAGGGGGGACATTACACACATTATTAGCGATCTATGTATCGGGATATTACAATTATGGCCTAAAATAATCAATAATAATACCGTAATCATACCGTAATAAACAGGAGTCTGTGCGGGAGACGACTGAGGGCGGCCAGTGTCCAATTCGATACACTGACAACGAGTGTTGCAAGGAGGGCGGAAGTATGAGAAGTATCGAGTGCATTATTGACCGAGACGGAAGACGGAGATGGAGACGAGTTTATTATCGGAGAGAGGACCACGATGAGTGGAGACACCGTGAGCACGGAACGGAGCGACGTCTGAATGAGAGAGAGATGATAGACATGATAAAGAGATTAATTATAACGCTATTGCTTAGCTTATCTTCTGTATTAGAAACACACTAAAATTTGACTGACCGAGTGCCGATAGTTGGGGAGCACTCGAGTGGACTACCCTTCTTCCTCCAACTGGCAATAACTGCACTGATGCAGGGGCCTGTCCGACCTGTTGCCCGTAGGGAAGAGAAGCAAGGACCGTCAACTCATCGCCTGAGAGTTGGTCACGACGGAGCTGCAAAAAAATTGAAGTGGTTTAGTAGTGTCGGAATGAAGAATCCATCTCTTCAGTCTGGCAACGCTTATCTGCTCTTCGTGGAATGAAGATCGCTCAGTGAGAAAAAAGAAATTACCGAGGGTTCTAAAGACGAAATAACCTGAGCAAGATGCTGTGGCAGGATGGGATAGGGATAGTGGGGGTACTGAGCTTGGAGGTAGGCTGAACCGACTACGGGCTGGTGAGCGAACTGAAATATTGCCTTGAAACGATTGAAATTCCTCAGACCGGCATATTTTTCAGACTGTGATTGAGCATTTCGAATGAAAAATGTTTCGATTTCCACTGTCGAATAACCTGAGTGGGTGCAGATCGAACTCTCAAGAATGGGTTCAATTGCTGTTCTGGCTGTACGAGTCCTCTCTGCCAAGGGAAGGGAATCTGTGGTTGAGGGAAGGGAGAGGAAGTGGAAGAAAGAACGGGAGTGGATGTGATCTGAAGAGGGATTGATTCTCGATTATCGAGAGGATCGTCAACCTTCGATTCGACGGCATTCTTATCCTCTGCCGAATTCTCCTTGAGCCTTTGCAAGACGTTATCTGGAATTTCGTTTGATAAAATTGAGTTTGAGTGTTATTTTTGCCGGTTGTCTCTGGGAAATGGTCACAGAACGGATCCGACCATTCTTCAACAGATTTCCAACGGAGACTCGCTTTCAACGCGGTTTGTGAACTGTGTTTTTGGTTCTGGCGAATAGAGCTCGAAATAAGGGGCGCCGTCTGTACATTTCGCTTTTGTTTCTCATTCGCTCTAGCAGAGAGATACGCACAGAATGAAGAGACGAAATGCGTATTTTGAGCTCCACTGACGAATTCGCTATTTGGGAACGAATACAAAAAGAGATTACAATAGACAAAAGAAAAGATCTAATGTGGTTGGATAGATCTAACAGTTAGTTGTATCTCTAGCATTGAGGGAATGTAGGAATGAACCGGAAAAGAAAGCGAAGGTCGAAAAACTTTATGTCATGTTCAGCTGCGATATTCTTTTGCATGCACATTATCAATACGATTATCCCACGGACGAGCTGCAGATTAAATGGGAAATAAATCGAAAGAGCGTCTCACGGTCATCAAATATGTTTCAGGAGTGATTGAAACGTTAATTCAGCGACTGAGAATCAGTGGATCTTCGCTTGTTGTATTTTCAAATAAAAATAACATACCGATCTCCTCTCCAATCTTCTTGTCTTCACTCTTCTCTTCACTGCTATCCAATTCATTATCAATGGACTTGATTCGATTGAGATATACGAGACCGCTCATCGGAAGATCACGCACTTTGAGGAACGGTCTGAAGAACTGATGTAAATTTAATGGAAAAAATATATGGAATGATGTTGAAATTGCACTCAGCAGTGAAGTGTTCCGTCAGAGGTAACACATTCAGAAATGACAAGTTCAACTCACAGCAGACTCCTCCTTTGTACTTGTGGATTGGCGAAGTACTGGGGTCGATTGGGATAGACGAAGAAGTGAGGGTCATTTTCCTGAACGTATCTAGAATCATCACAATGCAATCAAGTGAAATTCTACATCACAATTGAGACACGTGCGTACACTTTCTTCATCAGTTTGTATTATCCGCTAAATAACTCACAAAAGCAGCGATTGCGGGGATAGCGGCTAAGAGTAGAGTAGTGATCAGCATGAGTGGAATAGACAGAGACTGGATGAGGGAGAGGGGACAGGATATAACTCGCCCCCTCTTCCTCTCTCCCTTCATTCCTCATCAATCCATGCCGTGACCTTTGTGGTGCCCATGGCTGAGCATCCATTTACTCACTTTCCTTTGTCATCTAATGTGGATTTGAAGAGAAAGTGAGAAGATCAGAGGGAAAGTGGATAGAAAATCAGTGTTTTCACAGTTATTGAGAAGAACTATCATCGGTTAGACCTGCTTCCTGAGAAATGATTCAATTTCAATTTGTTTCCAAAATTCCGAAAGTTTGTGGCTATTTTAAGAGGCAAGATTATTCAAGAAATGATGATAACCCAATCGTGAATATCAGAAACGTTTATGCGGTGATGTTCGTTACTGAATCATTCGTTTCTCCCCCGCAAAATGAGCGAATAAAAGGAGGGAAGGTGAAAGGGGAAATCAGAATCGACAATGGTTCGACTTCCCCTTCTTCTTCTTTCTGTGGCAGCACTCGGATGGGGGATCTTCGATGCTAACAACGTTCGCCATCATGAGATCCTACGCTGGTTGGTCAACAAAACTGCTAAAAATTCATATGACTTGAACCGCTCAGGATTGAGGCTCACAACGCCAATCCTAATAGAACCTACAGTATGCGCTTCAATGACATCTCGACTCTGGTGAGAACCTTTGAATATTACAGAAATACGCAACAAATTTGTAGACTCCTGAGCAGATCCAGAGACGCCTCGGAGCGAAAAATGCTAAGGACATGTAAGAAATCGAAAAACCAGATTTATGAAAAAAATATCTATATGCCTCCTCTCAGGCCGAATGGACGAATGTTCTCAGTTCCTGAAAATTTTACAGCTCCGGATTTTGTGGACTGGAGAAATGAAGATGTGGTGACGCATGTGAAAGATCAGGTGCTGAAGTTGTTTCTATCGATTTCATCTGTTTTTCACCGTTCTTACGTCTATCTGATCATCATTATTTCTAGGGCGATTGTGGTTCGTGCTGGGCTTTCGCTGCAGTGGGAGCACTCGAGGGACAGCACGCGAGAAAGGGAAGAAGTCTCACTGAATTATCGGAGCAGAATCTCGTCGATTGTTCCGGATCTGTGAGCTTCCTATTATTCAATAAGAGTTTTCTACACTATAACTTCCATGACTATAACTAAATTCTATTACACACTATGACACTATAACTATAACTTCGAATACATATGAACCAACTGTGAACACTTGTAAATACAAGATTTACACAGTTGGTTCAGAACCTCTGAATATTGAATCTAGATTTATCGTGAACAATTAATTAATAATTTTAAATCCATTTCAGGTTGGAAATGAGGGCTGTCGCGGAGGAATGCCCCAAAGAGCATTCACATATGTGCAGAACAATGGAGGTATCGACACGGAGGATTCGTATCCTTATGATGGAAAGGTATGGCCTAATCTGAGAAGGATTTTTCAAATGATAAATTGTCAGGATGAAGACTGCAAGTTCGACCAAGGCACGATAGGCGAGAAAGATGAAGGATTCGTTGAAATTCCTTATGGGAATGAAGAGGCTCTAAAGGTGACGTAGCTCCATTGTCTACAAACGGTTTAGTTGTGCCCTATGCTCAATTGATTACATGAATGATTTTGAAATTGACAGAACGCAGTGGCATCGATTGGTCCTATCGCTGTTGCCATCGATTTTAAGCCTTCATTCCAACACTACGGTGGAGGTTAATTCGAAACTGTTGACTAAATTGATTGTGGTTGTCGTTTGAGGAGTGTACTATGAGCCTGAATGTTCATCAGATGAAGTACATCACGGAGTGTTAGTTGTTGGATACGGAACGGAATGGAACGGAGGAGATTATTGGATTGTCAAGAACAGGTAAGTCTCAAATCTCTCGAACAGAATCTCAAATCGCATTTCAGCTGGGCCGCATCGTGGGGCGAAAATGGCTACATTAAAATGGCACGCAACCGTGGCAACAACTGCGCTATCGCCAGCTATGCTTCCTATCCTATCGTGAACTGAAGATTCTTACCTCGCTCATCAATCGCTAAATTGTACATTGCTTCACCAAATAACTATGAATAAAATCATTTCTCATTCCTTTGAAATTTCATTAACATTTCACAGTTGTTCTTTTTTTTTGGTAATTATCTACACGACTGATAAACGTGATCTGAAGAAATTGAACAATTCTCAAATACGACAGTAAACACAGGGATTACATAGAATAATTGAGTCGTCCTCATTATCAATCTATAATATCAAATTATAAAAAAATCGTTTAAGAACTCTCAAAATATGTCTAACAAGAATTAAGTGCACAGTTGAAACTCAAAGGCATTAAGAAAACTATAATTAGAATCTCTCGTTGGAATTGACAAGAAAAGATGAGTGTTTTCTCGCGAATACCAAAAATGTTTATGTAGTGATGTTAGTTTCTGAATCATTCGTTTCTCCCCCGCGAAATGAGTGCATAAAAGGACGGTCAGTGATGGAGAGAATCAGAATCGAACATGATTCGACTCCGTCTTCTTCTCCTTTCTGCTGCAGCAGTTGCAAGTGCGGATCCTGTGCTCGAACTCCTTCACGGAGTGGAAAGTCTTTACAGGTCTTTACGTGCATTCCAGAATTGTCTTCATTATTTTTGAAATGTTCAGAATCAACACTCACAATGCGAATCGTCACCGCTCCTACAACATGACTTATTATGATGATTTATCTGCACTGGTGAGCTCTCAAACGTCCGTGATGTGATTCATGTTGAAATTTCAGACGCCAGAACAGTTCAAGAAACGCCTCGGATTTCGCTTGCCATCAGTTCTGTACGAAATATCCTGCAAATACTTTGAATAGAATAACTTTCAGTCCGGACACCTCCTCTTACAAAGTAAACGAGAACTTCAAGGCTCCGGATTCTGTGGACTGGAGGACTGAAGGAATCGTTTCCCCTGTGAAGAATCAGGTTTTGTGTGTTTTTCACCTTCAATGATTGTACACTATATTTTATATCACTGCATTAGTTGTTAGTTGAATTGACGAATGTCTATTTCAGGAGGACTGCGGTTCATGCTGGGCCTTCTCTGCAGTGGGAGCATTCGAGGGACAACACGCTAAGATGAGAGGGGAACTCGTCCAATTTTCCGAGCAGTTTCTCGTCGATTGTTCTACTGAGGTATTGCACGTTTATCCGATTTCGGCACACCGTCTCGAGAATATATAGTAGACGATAAGAAATCTGCAGATTGGTAACAGTGGCTGCGGTGGCGGAATTGTGGATTTGGCATTCCTTTATGTGAAACTGAAAGGAGGAATCGAGACAGAAGAAGCTTATCCCTACAAAGGAAATGTGAGAATTACATTGTATTCAATATTCAAAAAAGATAGTCAGACAAATGCATCCATAATTGAAGGATGGTACGTGTGAGTTCAATGTCTCTGCAATCGGAGAAAAGGCTTGGGGTCTCGTCGATCTCCCATCTGGAGAGGAGTTTCTCAAGGTAGTGTCAAATTGTATTCACGAGCCCCTCAACGTACCACTTAGTGCATACATGAGCCCGCAAGGGGCTAGAATTACGCTTGTCTTCTTCCATAAATATCAATATCTATATATTTTCAGAATGCGGTTGCTGAAATCGGCCCTATCTCAGTTGCAGTCCAAGTTGCAGACGACAACTCATTCAGGGATTACAAAGAAGGTTGTAAGAATATTCAACGCTATCTTACTCCATCAATGCACTCCATCATGTGCAATATTCGTATTACAGGAGTGTACTACAATCCGAACTGCGGAACGGAATTCTCTGATTTAAACCATGCAGTTCTCGTTGTTGGTTACGGAACTGATCCGGAGCATGGCGACTATTGGCTGGTCAAGAACAGGTAGACATCATTGCTCATCCTATAAAATATCTAGGAAGTGTTTCTTGAAGACCGATTTGAATAAATATATTTCAGCTGGAAATCAACATGGGGAGAGAACGGTTACATTCGCATGGCTCGGAACAGGAAGAACAACTGTGGAATCGCTTCACTCGCATCTTATCCGATCCTTGAATGATCGCCGTTCCACATCATCATTCAATTGTATCTACAATTTCTATTTCACCAATCGAGTAATAAATCAATATTTCAACAACAACTTTTTAAACGACATTCTATTCAATTGGTATTCACAAATACAAAAATGAGCTTTACACTGAATTTCCGGGGTAACGTTAACTTTTGCACTAATTGCCTATCTTCTATCTACTTCATTTATGAAGCGACTATAGATAGCTTTTATCCTGATTTGTGTGCGGTTCTTATCAATTTCTCAAAAACCCATCGACAGAAAAATTCACTCAAAAGAATCGCTGAAGAATTTGAGCATTATAAAATATCAGGAACCACGAATGATATAAAAAGATGTAACTATATTTAGAATCATTCCTTGGAATGAGAATTCCAAAGAATTCTCGTGACTATCAAAAATGTTTATGTAATGATGTACATTTCTGAATCATTCGTTTCTCCCCGCCAAAACTGTGAATAAAAGGAGAGTAAGAGATGCTGGAGAATCAGAATCGACGATGGTTCGACTCCCACTTATTCTTCTTCTTTCCTCCTTCACACTCACATATGCGGATCCCATCTTGAATCTCTTAGAGACTATGAACAGGTTCTCACTTTTCCTACATGTTTATTTCGATTAAGACGATAATTCCAGAATCACTGCTCATAATGCGAATCCTGAGCGATCATTCACCATGGGCTTCCATGAGATCGCTGCTCTAGTGAGTAACTTCTTCTGTTTTCACTTTTTACATTCATATTTCAGTCTCCTGAAGAGTACCAACTTCGTCTCGGCCGCCGAAGATCATATATGCCGTGAGAAAATGGACTGATTACATCTATCTATATACTCAATAATCTCAGCCATAATGCATCCGAATTCTACTTTGACACAAACTTCGTCGCTCCCGAATCGAAGGATTGGAGAGACGCTGGAGTAGTATCTCCTGTCAAGGATCAGGTTATTCTCATTTTCGTTAATTAATTATTGATTTGATGAATGCCCGTTTCAGGGCAGATGTGGTTCGTGTTGGGCGTTCTCTGCAGTGGGAGCCCTTGAGGGACAACACGCGCTCAAGAAGGGAAACTTGGTCCAATTCTCCGAGCAGAATCTTGTCGATTGCGATAGCGATGTACATACACTTTTATTCCACAATAGCATTCCTTTTATCAAAAATAATTGTCTTAGATGGGTGCGTGCCGAGGAGGAGATGAGCGGTTCGCATTCAATTATGTGAGAGACAACGGAGGAATCGATACTGAAGTCGCCTATCCGTATAAGGGACGGGTCAGTCACTCATTATCATCATGCAATTCCCCTATCGCATTAATTTTAGAAGGAAACGTGCCATTTTGACAAGAAGTCAGTTGGTGAAACGGACGATGGATTTAATCAATTGCCAGAGGGAGATGAAGAGACAATCAAGGTCAGACGTTCATTCATTTTTCGATTGAATGAGAAAGAAAGATCAAAGATGATTTAATCAGAACGTTCTTGCGGTAGTGGGCCCTCTCGCTATTGCAATTGATGCTGGTCAGCCGTCCTTCCAGGCATACAAAAAAGGTTCACGGAATATTTTTTGAGGAAGTATCATAATAATCTTTTCAGGTGTCTACTACGAACCAAATTGTGAACAAGACGCAGAACGACTGAACCATGCCGTTCTATTGGTTGGATACGGAACTGATCCGAAGCACGGAGACTACTGGCTAGTCAAGAACAGGTATACAATCCTTTTTAACCACTGAATTCTACATCCCATGTATCTTCTTATAATAATTTATCTGGGAAAAATTTATCTGGGAAATCATCTTATCCCCTTCGGTCTGATATCTGGTACCAATCAGTGCTTCCTATCTTAGATTCTTATCGCCTTACCAATCGGAATATTTCTCCGTTTGCATTCGATTTCCTGCGTGAAAACTATTGACTGAGAAATCATCCCAATTCAACATTTCTCAATGGTTTAAATTAATTTCAGTTGGGGAGTTGGCTGGGGCGAGAAAGGATACATTCGAATGGCTCGCAATCGAAACAACAATTGTGGAATCGCCACGGAAGCCTCCTATCCCATCGTTCAATGATTCATTCACTGCATTGACCAATAAAGATTCTTCAGTATTCTTCACGAGTTCAAACGACCCAAGTTCAAAAATCATTGTATGGACATTGTGTCAATCAGACAGATCAATCAGCTGCCCTTCCCCTTCTCTCTTAGCACCCTTTGTCCCCTCTCCTCTTTCCTCCTTCTCCCTCGTGACTTGACCAGATGACTCGTATGATCATTCAGTCTCTTCATCCCCTCCAGTCCTCCTTCTCCTTCTCTTCTTTTACTTCCTCCATCCCTCTGGTCTCCCTCTTTCTCTCTTCATCACCTGATCACGCCTCTTCTCGGTCCTTCCCGTCCCTTCTCCTCCTCTAAAAGTGGGCGGAGTCTCCTCCCCTCCTCCCTTCGGTATAAAAGCCCCCTCACTCATCATTCGGGAGGTCAGTCCAATGACTACTCGAGCGACGTCTCTCCTTCTGCTGTTGGTCCTCGTGGCCACAGCTCTCTCCTACAACCTCAGGTACGGTAGTCTACCGTTGTCTATCGATCGATTGGTGGTTACCGTAATCTTACAGAAAGGAGAAGACAATCAAACAGAAGATCGACGAGGCCTTCTCCAAGTGGGAAGACTACAAGGAGGACTTTGGTGAGCGATTACGGTATTCCATCGATCGATAACTGATTGGATAAATTGCAGACAAGACCTACGAAGACGAGGAGGATGAGTCCAACTTCATGGAGGCTTTCGTCAAGAACGTGATCAGGTTAGAGAAAGAAAGAAAATAAATGGAAAAAGAACGGATATCTCTATTGATCTGTCTCGTGCTAAATCGCGTGAAAACGAGGGAGAAATCGATGGATAGCCGCTCTTATCACCCAATTTTAGACCAGAGAGAACAGGGAAAACGAAGGGACTATTGCAGAATCGACGACCACAACAAGAAGGACAAGTCATTCGAGCTTGGCCTCAACCATATCGCTGATCTGGTAGGACAAAGATCAAAGATCAATCGATAATCAGCCCCCATTCAGCCCTTCTCCCAGTACCGTCGCCTCAATGGATTCCGTCGTTCGTTCATGGACAGGTACCGTATCCACTCAGTTATCGATTGAATCGATAAATTAAAATCAATCGATAAATTGTAGACGCGAGTCGAACGCCACTCGTTTCCTCGTTCCCTACAACGTCGAGGTGCCCGACAAGGTCGACTGGAGAGAGAAGGGTCTCGTCACTCACGTTAAGAACCAGGTACGGTACCACTACCGTATCCCGATCGATAATCAATAACCCTATCGTAATCATCCCTGATTCAGGGAATGTGCGGATCGTGCTGGGCGTTCTCTGCCGTCGCTGCCCTCGAGGGACAGCACGCTCGTGCTTCGGGAGAAATGGTCGAACTGTCCGAGCAGAACCTCGTCGATTGCTCCACCAAGGTACGGTAGAAGGAGGATACTGTAGACTACGGTAGTGGAGTACGGTGATCAATTATCGATTGATTGCAGTTCGGCAACCACGGATGCAACGGAGGACTCATGGACTTCGCCTTCGAGTACGTCAAGCAGAACCACGGAATCGATACTGAGGACTCGTACCCCTACAAGGGAAAGGTACGGTGGATTAGGGATACTGTAGGGTTATGGTACTTATGGATCGATTGGCAGGACATGAAGTGCCACTTCGACAAGAAGCACATTGGAGCTGATGATTCTGGATACGTTGATCTGCCCGAGGGAGACGAGGATGCTCTCAAGGTACGGTAGATTACGGTAGGATTCAGAGATCAAAGATCAATTTTGCAGGCCGCCGTCGCTACCATTGGCCCCATCTCCGTTGCCATCGATGCCGGACACCACTCCTTCCAGCTCTACAAAAAGGGTACGGTAACTATCCCCTTGACTACAGTATTCCTGATTGATTGACAGGGAGTGGATTGAGTCAGTCTGTCGGTCATTCTTTCTGTCCATTCCATTCCCATAATCGCCCCTCTTATCAATGGGTGTCTATCATTATCATCTCGGGCTCACCACTTGGGTAAAGGCAAACAACAGGGTTCACGTGAACGATAGGAAATGGCGTCCATCGATCGATAATCTTTGCCCTGACTACCGTATCCTTATCGCCTCTTTCGTTGCAGGAGTCTACTACGAGCCCGAGTGCTCTCCCGAAGGACTCGACCATGGAGTGACTCTCGTCGGATACGGTACTGATGAGGAGCACGGAGACTACTGGCTCGTCAAGAACAGTTGGGGACCCGGATGGGGAGAGGAGGGATACATTCGCATGGCTCGTAACAAGAACAACCATTGTGGAATCGCCTCCAAGGCCTCTTACCCTCTCATCTAATGGATTGACTATTCTACCTCGTTTTTTTTTGTCGAATCTGAATCTATCATAACGTTAGTTCAGTGTCCTATCGTGCGGGTGCAACCATCACTTTATGTCGACAAATGTCTGTACCTTTCGTGTATATGATAAATTATTTCTAATCAATGACTAAAGAGCAGAGGAACACTAATGAATCATCAACCGTTTGCACAATAAAAGTCACGTGGGAGAAAGGCTGATGCAAGGGGGGAAGGTACCCATAGCAAAACCCGTTCTCAACTTTGCTCTCTCCAAAGATGGACTAGAGAAGAAAGAGAGAAGGATGTTCTCATTCTCACCCCGGGGTACTTCTCATTGACTGATTAGGAGACAGATGGGAAATCACGTGGCTAAGCGAAGAGAGTCAGAGCCAGTGGGGTGCTGTGAAGGATCATTATTCGAAAATATTGTGCGACTATTGAAAAAATGTTCGATTATTGGAAAAGAACGTAGAGGAATTGTCTAATCTCAAGATCTTCGTCTTATCCGCCCACAGTGAAACTCAAATCCTCCGATCACTTTCAATTTCGTTCTTCTCAATGTCAGATTCACATATTTTCTCGTCACTTCATCTTTTGAACTCACTCTTTATCTACATAAATAATAAAAAACCTCGACCCAATAAATATGGTTATCAGTATGTTCAATTAATCAGCATATCCATAAGAGAGTCGCAATCGTACTCAGGGGTGACAGGAAAGAGAGAAAAGGGAAGGGAAGGAGATTAGCATCTTATCAACACTTATTATTATTCTCTCGCCTCTCTACGGTCAAAGGACGCGAATTTCACAATAATCATCAGGAAGCGGAAACGGGGCAATCGATATCTACAGTAGGAATCAATCGATAATTGGGGAATAGATCACCGTTGGATGACATAACTCTCGTAGAGTTCCTTGGCTGCTTGTGAGATCAATTCTTGCGTGCACTCGGGCACTCGACCAACCACTCGGGCTGAAGAGAGATAGTGTATTCATTAGATTCATTTATGAAATCTGATTTGATATTCTTTTTTATAACTATCAACCAGAAAACAATAAAACATAATATTATTCAATATTATTAATATTAATATTATTAATATTATCAATATTATTAATATTATCATAATATTCAAAGAAACGTCATTATCTGAACGCCCGCCGATTCACAAATCAACCGGGTTCAAAGTGTACAGCCAATTATTAACTGTTTTTAAAAATTATTTTCTAAGAAAAATGTGGGAGCACAGCATCAGCTTTCACAAAGTCATCAGCTGTTACACCGACAGTGAAACCCAACACCACTGGTCATCGACACTCAACTTACTCGGTGCTGAACGATGACCCCAAGAGCGAAGGTATACAATTTATTGTCTCTCATACACACTTCGTCAAGATCATCGATTTCGAGACTCCTCATCCATAAGGTCCACAGTGAAACACAAATTAAACAAGTAATTCATTGCCTTACCGGGATTGCCAGCAATGACGGAGAATGGCGGGAAGGTGGAATCGGAAGGGATCACCGCTCCTGCTTCCACTCTGCAATATCCATCAATACCTCAATACTGATTCACAAATCAACCGGGTTCAAAGGGTTGCCGTACTCGTTACAGTAATCTCTCTAAAAACAACAATAAATCGTATCATTTTCAAACAGTAATCAAAATCTCTCTACCGTATCTCCTACCGTACCCCATTCCCCCTCAATCGATAATCCCTTTACTTGCAGCATTCCTTGATGATAGACGACCGTCCCACGATCGCCCCCTTTCCAATGTGTGTGTACGAGCCTGCAATGATTTTCATTTTTTTGGGACGATGGCCAACGCAGATCACCCAACGACTTCTTCCGTGCTTATGACCCAAGCGTGAAACCGTACTACTCCTACTCCAATCTGATCTTCGATCTCCCTTTTCCTTCCCTGTCCTCCTAATCCCCTTGCCCTCTCTCTCTGCCCTTGAGGGGAACGATAAGGAGGGCGTCCGATTGTGACGACCGAGTAGTGGAATGTCCCCTTTGCCCCTTCCACTTCCTTCCCTCCTGACACGACAGGGAGGTGCCAGGCTGTGAGGGGAGAGGGCAGTGCACTCACACCCGAGATACGAAGCCATTGCACATAAGAAGATCAGATGATTTATTCGTCAAAAAGATAAATTGATTGAATCACTCGGTGAACATTTCCTAATGGTTATCCAGTGAATCGCAACTTCTCCTAGTTTTTCTCTAGCGATCTAACTCAAGCAGATCAGTTAATTAATGGTCATCGCAGAACAAATCGAGCAAATTCTCGCTAATGATCTCCCTATGCAACCCAATTCATCCAGCCATTTCCTTCCCCAATACTTTCCACTAACCAATTTGTGCAGCGACGAGTACACAATCTTCCTCAACAATGACACAATCACCCACGTGCATCGGGAACATCGTCGCACCCTGAAGGAAGAGGAGGAGAGGGTACTGTAGGCATACGGTAAAGGTTCACCCCGTATTCAAAATACTTCCGTCCTGCGGTAAAATCTCTTCTTCGAACCTACTTTCCGGTATGATAGGCAACTACCGTAATCGTTAAGCAAACAATTTCTGTAAGACAAAAATTAGCTATTATTGTTACAAGGAAATCGAAGCTACATCAAACCGTCCGGATATCCCCGATTAAAGAACTATGAGTGAAACACAAAATTGGCGATGTCACAATTTCAAATAGTGCAGACTAACCTTGGAGAACTTCCTATGGCTTGCCCTTATGAGTGTTCGCTCTCCGATGAAGCAAAATTTGCCCATTCGAATACCAGTCAGATCGCCACGAAGCATGCAATCACGCATCAGAATCGACTGAAATTTTATAATCATTTTCTTCTATTCGTTCCTTATCTCGCAAGTTTCTTTGCATGACAATTATAATTATAATTCAGAATTGGAATTTGTTCAATGAATGTAAGGCAGATACATGCAGTCTCTTTGCTGAATTATGAAACACTAACCATCCAAGTCACATTTATTTCAACTTTCGTTTATAGATATCGTAACTCATAATCCAATATACTCACCTTTCCATGGATGATAATGTTCTGACTTCCGAAGATGGAAGCATTCTTGAAGATTTTATTGCCCGAATTCGTCTGGGTGTACTCATCGGGAGACAACTTCACCACTACTAACCCCTCATCCATCCTGTAATCAATCACTTCCTCATCTTCCATCACAAATCTTCACGATATTTCTACAGCACTAACTGCTTTTCTTGACCATACACAACATGTAAAATGCATAATAATTTATTATTAAACATATCTTAAAATTAGCACAAAAGCAAGCAGATAAGGGCACTGAGAGTGGATACGGTAGACTGTGGTATGCACAATGTATATCACATTCGATCCATTGGGAATCGACCTATGGAGAAAAGATGCTATGAGAAAGAGAGAGTATGAACATGCGAAGTGAATTACTGCCTCGTGTCAATCGATCGATAAAGCAAAGGGGGAAATGAGAAACTCGCAAATACAAAATAATTATCGATCGACTAGGATATTTATTGATCGACGTCTCAGATCAACAGTAGAGAGAAACAACAGGCAGTGTGAGAAGCAACGAGGGAGGAATGATTCATTCATTATCGATCGAGTTAATCCATTGATCTACATCATTTGACCGAATACGGGATTGTGTCGGCAGATTGAGGGACCTCTCTCCATGTATTCTGCCTTCGAATGAGCCACTTGGTAGAATTCAGCCTGTAATTATGAAACTCATAAAGTTCATCAAGAAAAATGACTGCCTCCTCAATAAACGCAGCATGACTAATTCATTGACTGAGACATTTGCTAGATGTACCCGCCCAAAATCTGTTGTAACCAAGGCAACCATGTTGTTTTCGGGAATAGTTGCACAACGTTGTTTCACTGATCTCCCGATATTCATTTCGCACGCGCTTCCTCATTCAGCCCATGTCCTACTTTTGACTTGCCATCATTCTTCAACCCTGTTCACCAAATTCGCTTAAGATGGACAACTCCAAGGCTGCACCACAAATGCGTGAGAAAGTTGTACCATCCAATTCCGTCACTTCATCAACCAATGTATGGAACTCAAAAATAAACCTTAGTAATGGACTATTTAGGATGCACTCACAAATGGAATCAACTCTTCAGCAATTCAAATTGATCTACAAGTACGTTTATTTACCTTTCTTTTTTTCAAACGGTATTTTAAGGCAACTTTCGAGCCCGCGAAAATGAATAAGTCAAAGGTCGAAAACATGTGCAATGATCAACTTCGAATTGATGCATTGAACATTGCTGATCAGTTGATCGAAATCTCGAACAATCACAACGGAAAGTACACCGTTGGAAATGTATCGATGCGAAATAGCAAAGTGGAAGCGGAGAATCTACACAATCTCTATGCCAGCATTGGTACTCTTCGCATGGAGTGTGGATCCATTGAGGCCAGAAACATGTTCAATGCAAATATCGTCGTTGATTCACTCAATATTGGAAATGGCCGCATCGAGATTGAAAATGTGTACAATTTGTCCATCGAGATAGGAACTCTCCACTTGGAGAATCTATCTATCAAAGGAACAAATATATTCAATTCGGTGATGACGATCGAAAAACTGCTTCCCATTTCAATCCAGCAGACAACTGGACACAACAGAATCTTTCACGATGTCCGAGTGAACCTTAGTGACATTGACTTTAGCGAGGGAGTGAATGCACCAAGATTCATTGAACTGATCATCATGAGGTAATCCATCTCTTTCAAAATATAAACAACATTAGTAATTCAGTGCATCCCACACCTAACATGCAACGACCGCATTTCAATCTTCATATTATATTGACAACCTACTTCGACTACCAACATTATTATTTAACCATTATTATTTCCATCAACTGTACTCTGATAAACAAATTCAATTAATCTGGGGGTTACATGGACTAGATATCCCATCGCCATGGTTACCATCGTGTTTACTTCTTGTTCTCTCACAACCACATCATTCAACTGCTCTAAAGGCCGTTATTTCACAATTGCTCACTCGATTCGCGTCAGCTTTTTCCTCTGAGTCAGAGACGATAAGAGAGAAGCGGAATACAAATTCATCGTGCCGCGATTGAATAATCCGTGTTTTCTTTTCCTTCATTTTCACGAAATGTTCCCACCTTGAAGGCATTACTTGCAGATGGAGAAGAGTGGGCCGCCACCACTCTATGGAGAAGCGCCGCCTCCTTATACTCCGAGTGCACCCGTCCATGTGAGATATTCTTGTTACGAAGTGTCATTGTGATCTATTCAGGAACCTGTCACGAATGTACCCAACTTTGGATCACCAAGAGCTGATCCACACGTAAATGATTAGCATAATTAGTATTTAATCGCTCCTAATTTCAGGTAACTTACGACTCCAAGATCATGACTAAATCCAAGATCAAAAACACTCACAATGATCAAGTTCGAATCGATGCACTGAATCTGTCTGATCAGTGGATCGAAATGTCGAACAACCACAATGGAAATTACTCCGTTGGAAATCTATACCTCCGAAACTGCAAAATGGAAGCAGAAAATATGCACAACCTCCATGTGAACATCGGAATTCTCCGTATGGATAGCGGATGTTTCGAAGCCAAAAACATTCACAATGCTAACATAATGATTGATTCTCTCGATATTGGAAATGGATTCATCGAGATTAAGAATATGCACAATTCTACCATCCAGATTGGAACCCTTCAATTGGAGAATCTATCAATCAAAGGAAAGAATATTCACAATTCTGAACTGAAGATCGGGAGACTGATTCCCAGTGCCAACCACCAGTCTTCGAGTGTCAAACTGCGAATCATTGAAAATGTCCGAGTGAAATTGAGCAATATCGATATCAGTGATGGAGTGGATGCATCAAGATTCCTAGAGCTTCTTATGATGAGGTGACCTTTACTCTTTTAAAGCAAGCATTTCTTTACTTTTCAGAGCAACTTACACCTAACTCCTACACCAACTCCTCAGCACGTGCTCAATATACTTATCCAGTTTTTTCCAGCCACTGCTATTAGCTTGTATTCCCAACCATAGATCTGATGAATAAAATATATTTATATTATTGAGTTGTTTTACTGCTCTCACGATCTCCATTTCGCAAGTGTTTACTCACTCTACCCGTGTTAGCTTTCTCCTATGACTCATCCAAGATAAGAGCAGAACGAACCACAATTTCACTTCGTTTCCAGTGCTCATTCTTATTATTTTGTCTCATTTTCATATGCCGTTGCGCCTCACGTCCTTGGTAACATCGCTATATATGTTTTGTTCATATTTCTAGATGGATATTGTCAAGACAGACCTGCTAACCTTCAGAGAGGCTCCTCCTCCCTACTCTCTCGACCCCGAACCACCAAAGAATGTGAGAAATTTATATTGAAATGAAACGAATAATGGCATATTTCAGGAAGTTGTCACTACGATCGTTGTCGTACCCCAAGCTAACCTACAAGTACATTTATATTTACATCTCTTTTTTTGAAATTCCCCTTTCAGGTCAAGTTTGACAAGAAGAAAATGACAAAGTCTAAGATCAGAAATAAGCACAACGATCAAGTTCGAATCGATGCATTGAATCTGAGTGATCAGTACATCGTCGTCAAGAACAATCATCATGGACAATACTCTGTAGGTCATCTACTCATGAGAAACTGCAGAATAAGAGCGAAGAATATGCATAAACTCCATGTCAACATCGGAACTTTCCGTATGGAGTGCGGATCGTTCGAGGCTAAAAACGTCCACAATGCCACCATCAATATCGACACTATCGAAATTGGAAATGGAAACATCGAGATCAAAAATGTGCACAACTCTACCATCCAAATTGGAACTCTCCAACTGGAGAATCTGACCATCAAAGGAAAGAATATTCATAATTCTGAACTGATTATCGGGAAGGTCATCCCTAGTGCGAACCACTACTCTTCAAGTGTCCAATTGAGGATAATTGAAAATGTGCGAGTAAACTTGAAAAATATCGATCTCAGAGATGGACTCGACGCATCAAGATTCCTCGAGCAACTCATGATGAGGTTAACACTTATCTCTTTTGAAACATAAATCAGCTACTTTCAGAGCCACCTACACCTAATTCCGCGACAGCCCTGGGCCCTCAACCTACTTATACGTCGGCTCCACTACTTATTATTTTGACAACTATTTGCAATCAAGATACCATATTTGTTATTTAATGTATAAGTGTTGATAAAAAAGGTAACATACAGTAGAAGCGAGCATAGATCCTCCGAACCAGACTGCGTATCTCTGCATCTTATGAGAGATCACTTGCACATCGATCGGTTTTGGCTGCAAATATTCCATTTATTATCTTTATCTTTGGCCATTTTCCACGCACGATTGACCTTCACACGTCAATGATTGAAGCATCGCCAGAGGAATGCCTTATCATACTGTTGTAAAATGCACTAGACATCTCTAATATTCGAGAGAATTAGAGAAAATGAGAAGGATTCAAAATACAGTGTAATGGAGGGCTGTCAATCTCCACATCTGGGTCTGTTCAGAATAATTGTGGACCGATTCTCACAATTAGGGACCAACATGTGGAAGTTACTTCACTCAAGAAAATCGATAATTAGGGTGTACGGTACCTTAAGATTGCCTCCTGCAATGGCTTCCGATGCACTCAATCGATAATCAACGAGCTTCTTCACGTCTCGCTGCATTCGACGAGAGAAGTCCTGAAAAATATATTACAATCAATACTTGTCCAATAAATATCGCAAAATCAATGATTTATTTTAACGTTTTGACTAATCGATGAAACACCGACCGAATTGGTTGTAAAAAATCAACATCGATATGTCCAGCTTTTCCAACCAAATACGTGAGTCAAATAGGGAATACCCAATATTGGAAGTATGAAATTGATCAAAGCACAACTATTGTCCTACCAGAGTAATACTAGACTTTACCAACTCTCCGAAACCGCAGTCAACCAAGTAACAGATAGATAAACTCTCAACCTACGCAACAATGCTCACCTTGAACATGGTTGATCCTCCCGATAGTACGATATTCTCGTACAATCCTCTTCTCACATCGATGGGACACTGTTGAATGACGTCATCGACCACCTCGGAGATCGGCGTCGTGTAGTCTGCATTCGCGAACTGAATAGTGTTCAATACAAATTTTGAATTGATCATCTTTTATCGGCAAACACCGTATTAGAAAGCTTCTTGAAATTTGAAACCGACAAGTCACGACAAGTCACATACTGGTGACTGCAAAAGGGCTTGTAATTTTTTTTGCATTGAATAATCTTGCACATTCAGATGATAAGCCGACTTAAAGAATACCAATGTCCCATTAGAATCATGATTTCTAACTAGTCTAACTAACCTCAGGATGGAAGAATATCTCCGGTCCGAGGAATCTTTCGTATCCGACGTCAACGACGAATGGCTTCTTTGTGATGTTGTTGATGCCCTCGTACGTCTATAATCGAATCATTTACTTCGAGAGTTACAATAACTTCAAAGTTCCAGCAAAAGATAATTACAGAATGTGTGATTAACTATCCCACGAGATCGTTACAATTTTAAATAATAAATAAATAATAAATGGAACCTTCATCCACTTGGATCCATCTGTGTCGTATCTCGTAAACTCCTTGAGGATATCAGGGCACACGTACGAATATTTCTCCTGCGAGAATATCCATTTTTTCAAAGTTTATAAAGAAGAAACTCAAGTATGATTTGAGTTTCACGAATGGGGTACATTGAAGAACAAGACGTATGTTATGATTTTCCATTGAAATTCCATTGGTTCGCTACAATTGCGAACCTTAATAGCCTTGGCGACTTCATAACTCTGCTCGGCAGGAATCGTTGGCTCTCTGTCTCTCAACAGACTCTGGATGAAGTATGTGATATCACGACCAGCTGCAAAGATCAAAGATTATATTATGCCCCTTTTCACCACAGTTTGATAGAGAATGGAGATCGAGAAAAGAGGCACCTATTGACAAATTCATTTTCTTTTTAGATTGGTAATGTGTTCAATTGGTCAAACGAATGAATAAATCTGATACCGATGGGGATGTGCTTGATGCACGATCCTATAACGTATCCCTCTGCGACGGGAATGCAGTGAGTCACTCCGTCTCCACTGTCAACCACCTGAAAACAATATTGCTGACATTTCACAAATTTGTTTTCCATATAAAACTTGGTACCACCATCCTCCACGTTAGGAGGATGGGGTGCGGCGTATTATTGTGATCACGAATTTTCAAATTTAGAAGATCAAGCCAAAAGTCGAAGCTTGACATCTTAATATAAGCATAATGAATAAATACCGTACCATTCCAGTAAGTGATCTTTGATCTGCAGCACGACCGCCCCAACTGGCTGCGAGAGCGAGTACTGCCTGAATACGAGAAATACAATTAATCAGTGAAATAAAAAAAAAGACAAGAAAGAGGGTAGCGCCAGTCATCTTTTGCACTGAATTTGTATCAGTTTCCACTACCAGTCTATACCAACCATAATTTGCGGTGAAATGAATTGAAAACATTAAGATTTGCTTAACCAGATGAGGGGAAAAGTAAAAGTACACTTACTTGTACAGCTATGTATAGTCCAGGCACGTTGAATGACTCGAACATGATCTCCGCAGTGAACTCACGATTCTCGGGAGTGTTGAGGGGAGGCTCAGTCTGAATATATCTAGATATACGCGAAATGAATTAAATTCTCTCAAGCACAGATCAAGTAGCATGAACTGTACAACTTTTTAAGCAATCATTGAAACAAGAGAATGTGTAGGTTAGCTAGTAAATTTGTTCAAATGCACGATTCATACCAGTAAGAAGTAGTGATCTTCTGGTTCGGCCCTCAAATACTTGAAGATGCACTGCTCCCAGAATCTCTCCATTAGATCCCAGTCTTCCACGATTCCGTGTCGGATCGGATACTGCAAGGTTTGAAAATGATTTCTTAATTGACGGGAAGTGAAAAAATAAAGGAGCTATTAAAATTGATCAGACCTTGACTGAATAATTGGCCGCAGTTGGGGCGAATGCTTCATCTCCGATGAAGAAGTCGAGATCGTCAATCTTTCCTACAGTGGATCCTGATCGAAGGGCCGACGAGTGAGAACTCGCACCCTTATCCTTCACGGCAATCGCTTAAAATTAAATCGATTTGATCATTCAAAAATAATATATTTAATACCTGATGGGATGATGAACTGTGGCTCGCTGTTCGCAGCGTATCCCAGCTTTGTGTAACTAGAAAACAGGGATAAAAATAAGAATTTTGAATACAATCAATGAAGTCAACAAAAGGATTAAGGGCTCACCCGGTTCCATTATCGATCACACAAGCGGGGAGACGACCGAGAGCCATTGAGCGAGCTCTGTAGTGTTAATGGTTAACGAAAATGAGCGGAACAAAACGATGATAAGGCAAGCGATTGGATGAATCACCAAAGACGTCGGGCAACGAAGGCTGAAAAGGGGCGGGGCGTCAAGCGTTTTGTGCGCGACTACATCTGCGCACCGCAGAGGGTTCCCCGGTAATTTGTTATAAATAGTTATATATTTTTTGTTTCCTCGCTCTCGATTATTACCCGATATGTGTTTCGTTTAATTAAATCATGATTACATAACAACAATTTATTGAACACTGTAAAATGCAATTATACGAACGTCCGGTTTTTAGGTTGGTATTTTCAGACCGCCTTTTATCCGTTGGTGTATTCGGAAATTGAATCTACCGTATACCAAGTCTAAGTTAGCGATCGTTTGGAGCAGCTAGTTTACTCGCGTGATCGTCGTTGTCTACGATGTATTCGGGCGACGTACCGTCCACAAGTGGTCATCACAACAGTCAGCCTCCTTTCTACTCACATCCACCACCAATCAACCATGCACAAGTGAGTTATTTGTCTTGTAAGGGGTTAGTTTACAAGCAAATTTACAAACCACTAGCGATTACTTGCTGTATATTAGTTTATTTTTGTTAGTTTATCAGTCAGAAGGCTCAATGTCATCTTCATTCGCGTTTCCAGCTCGCATCCGTTGTATGATTGCGTTCTTGCTCTGCAGAATCTTCTGCATATTCAAATAGGTGTTTGTGCTTTGAAACTTCTTCTCCAATTCAGCTTCTTTGAGTGCTAGCTGCAATTTGATTATTGTAAATCGCTTCCTCCATGTGATTAACCTGATCTGATATATCGCGCATCCTTTTCTCCATATCAAGATGAGCTTTCTCCATATCACTAATTCTTTTATGCTCCTGGCTTCTAATCTTTGTCTCATTTGCCAATTGTTCTTCAGTGCTGAGCATTCGTTGCTTCAATGCATTCACAGAAGTGTTATCTGTGATTTGTATTAGATATAAATGGGTAATAATCTATTCTCACGTTCGAGACTGCTTTTCTGAAGTGCGTGAGATAGATTAATTAGATCATTGCGATAGAATTCAGATACGAAATCCGACGATAAATTTTTGATTGATTCATCAAGTAGTGACGGATCCTGAGAATTATTTTAATCGATTATTGTTTTTGATTCTACCTTAAGAATGGTAGCTGTCCTTTCAGCTTTCTTGTCATGAATTTCTTTCTCGAATTGGGCAACTGCTTTCAATAGCTCAATGTTTTGTATCTCGGATAGGTTCATCTTGAGTGTTGCATTGGTTTCTTCTGCCTGAATATTAGACATTTTTTTACTTACTACTAAATTAAGTTAGCCTGTTTCATCAATTGACGCAATAGAAGGAAAGTATTGTGAGAGATGTTGATAAGTTCATTGTTCATATCAATCTCAACTAATTTGCTCGTTGTTTCGAGCATTCTCTTCACTTCATCCTTTGTGTAGTGAGCTTCTTTTACCTTTTTTATTCTGAAATTCACTGGTTTGTTAGGTAAAATAATGATATTATTACTGTTGTGTGATGACGTCTTTGACAGTTTCCACTCTGGAAGCTCGTTCCCCACGAGAATACGAGAGATATTGGCAGAGTGAGAAAGCATGAGAGGAATTGACTGCTAGTTCCTCTTCCATTGTTACCTGTAATTACGCTGTACGAGTGAACAAGAGTAAAGCGAATAACGATGTTATCAAGTATAGGAGCGACCCAGGAAACGCATTTGTTGTGGGAGGTTTCCACGTAAGTGTACTAGTCGCCATGACAATCCTTCTCCTTCTTTCTCTCTTCCGCCTCTCCATTTCCCCATTCTCTCCTTTACCGACGAAGTTTCTATGATGTCCTCATGAAATCTGATATTGAGTGTATCTCTCTTATTGCGAATGGGATTCTGTCTAATGAATATACGCATATTAACCGCCAAAGAGGAATAGAACCAATGAAACATACGGTAGAATAATTCGTTCCATTTTGTTTCGAGGCAACAATGGTTCAAATTAAGTTCGTGATGAAACATTTGCCTAATTGGATGTACCACTTGGGCTTTGCAATGAAATGTGCTCAAAAGATGCTTAACTCATTGCAATCACGTAGTTGAAACTAATGCAATTTCAATTGTAGGGTGCCTCTGCATCTCAAGATGCTCCTCCTCCAGAGGAATCTCAAGGATCCTCCTCTCCTCAATACATTGAAATGATGCCTATGAGGGTATCGAATGGAGGAGTGGAACAAATGGGAATAGATGGAGGAGGAGGAGGAGGAGAGGAGTTCCCATTGGAGGAAATGATCGGTGAAGATACTATAGGAATGGGATTGGAAGGAGAAGTGGGAGATGTGAATAAGACGAATGGAGATGGAGGAGGAGGAGGAGGAGAAAAGAAGAGTATCACTCCTGTTATACCCAAAAAGATGTTTAAGGCGAGTGCAATGGATTTTTTTTTGTTCCATGTTAATCAATGCGTATCGATTCGCTTATTATTTTTGAAATTTGTGAATATCTCGCTTATGAAATGCTAGTCATTTCAGGTGGAACAGTACAACATCAAGAAGAATATCCGGGAGTTCTGGCCAGTGCAGAAACAGCGAGTGGAGAAGATGTCTGTCAAGTATCTGAGAGAAGCCAGCAGAAACCAGGTGAGTACTCGTTTCAAGTCTTGATCTGCATAGTTCCATCGAGATTATTGATGATGAACCAATAATGAATATGAATACATAAATCCAGTGGATTTGCGATACACTAGATTGATAGTATTTGATGATTACCATTAGTTGATTGAATATGCAGGTTCTTCCGCTCGCTCGAGTGAAGAAGATCATGAAGATCGACGAGAATGTGCAGAAACAGGTATTTTTTTCAATTTCGAAGATCTTATTTCGATCTTGTCAAATCAATGGATAATAAATTTTCGGCGCTTGTGCCGTTGGGAGGGTCTCCCCCTACTTCACTTTCCCCTTCCTCTCATTTTGCACTCCTCCGCAGAGGAGAGCGCGGTCTCCTCCTCAGAGGAGACCAAGTCCGCGGGGGCGAATGCTCCCCTCCCTCTCCTCAAATGGGAGAGCGAAGGACTGAACCAGAAAAGTAGAATTCACCCCTTATATAGGGTGAGATGGGATGTAAATGCAAAATGTAAAATGCCAGCGAGAGACAAGAGACATAATCTAATTCTGGACTAATTGATTTGTTGACGAATGATCTTCATTCTCATTCTTCGATTTTTTTGAGCTAGAAGACCGTGCGGAATGCGACGAATGGGTGAAATGAGCGGAAGGGGAAAGTGAAATAGGGGGAGACCCTCCCAACGGCACAAGCGCCAAATTTTCTTACTGGAGTTCATAACGATTCGATAACCTAGTCTATAGTGGAAATTTAATGCTTCTATTTGTAAAATAATGTTGCAGATGATCGCAGCGGACGCTCCTCTTCTTCTCTCCGTGGCATCAGAGATGTTCATTGAGGAATTGACATTGAGATCATGGGAGATAACGGAAGAATCGAAGAGGAAGACACTACAGAAGGTTAGTGGACGGGAGGAGGAGTGGTTGCTGCCATGTTCAATCCAATAACAATAGTTATCAAAAACGATGGTTGGGGTTTTAGAAAAGCTGGGAGGTTTGGGTTCCAGCAAGTATGTAACCCCTGGGGTATTTGAGTCCCCCGTTAAATGAGCGCTTGATCGGAAAAAATAAATGACTAATCAGACGGATCCGAACCCGTCCGTACCTGTGTACCCCACCAGGCGTCATTGTCTCATGATAACTGCAAAATCGCCTTGATTATGGAAGCAACTTTAACTTTAATCAGACGGACGTGGCAACAGCCTCGACGCGTCACGAGCACATGGACTTCCTCATCGACATCATCCCTCGAACGGGTATCCAACCACGACCAAAGGAACAAATGAAGATGGGAGGAGGAGGAGGAGGAGGGCATGCACAGATGGTACAGGTAATGGAGTACTCTCATTATGGTAGAATACAGTTGGGGAATGGGTGATTCCGTGTTGCACCGTGGTGTGATAGGCATAGTTTTTCACTAGTGGATCAGTGAACTTGAGTTGAAATGATGGATATAACTATTTAATTGTAGATCGTGCGAGAAGGCGGACAGACGGTGGGCCAACTGCTCAAGGGAGGTGCAATACTCGGTATGTCAGATTTTTTAAAGTTGAAACTCGGATATGACTGGTATCTTGACAGTGTCTAGTAGTAAGTGTCCAGAATGAGCCATTCACAGTTCGGATAGATCACTAACCCTTGTCAAAATGGCCATTTCAGCCGAGGGCGTTCCATCTACATCGAGTCAGCAGGAGTTCTCTGCTCGATTGGAATCAGGAGAAGAGGCACAAGTGATACAGATTGGAAAACCTATTCCATTATCGTCACAGGTTAGAATTATGATAAGTTATGAAGGAGAAGTGATATGTTCTGCCTCGTGTTTTGGAGCTACTCAATAGTCCAAATTGGATGTACACTGCAGGCGATATCTCAACTTGGATTGGGCCCTCTTCCTCCTCCCGTTGCTCATCACTCTTCACATTCTTCACACTCTTCACATCCTTCTCTTCATCAATCTCATTCCACACATTCTCCTCACTTTCAAGTTCCCCATCCTCCCCAACATCCCTCCTCCCATCTCCATTCCCATCCCTCTCAACATTCCCATTCCACTTCATTCGCTCGTCCTTCAACCTCATCTCAATCCCATCATCCATCCCATTCCCGTCCTTCCACCTCATCCTCTTCCCTTCATTCATCTTATTCCTCAACCTCTTCTCATTCCTACCAATTCCATCCCTCAACCCCTCAATCTCATCAGTCTCATCAGTCTCATTCCTCTACTTCTTCCCTTCCTCATCAATCCCATCCTTCCACTTCTTCCCATTCCCAACCTCAGAATGCTGTCCGTATTCCCTCCCATTTGGTCTCAACTCCTCAAAGTCATCGAGGAAAGGTGATACCAAGAGGAGGAAAGGGAGTTCCGAATAGACAGTATCAGCCTTATCCTCCCCCCTCTCAGGCCGGACCCAGTAGGAGCAAGAACTAGATTCAATCGCTTTTTCATGCTTTCATTTGAATTATCCATTCAACTTGCCTTGTTTTATAGTTGTAATTACCATGAAATGGTTTTCGTTTTTGCCAACTAATTTTCCCTTTGTTCGATCTCTTTTCCTCTCCACTGCCGCTTTTTCACTTGAAATATGTTTGTAATATATCCGTCTCTAGCCATATCTAGCATAATAATCGAATAGCAGCAGTATTTATTAATAAATGCTCCGCCAATGTTCATGTGATTTATCTAATCGTAATCATGATTTAATGAGACCTCATCAATTATACTGCTCAGTGGTGAATCTTTATAGGCGTCATTTTATGTATGATAAATGATTTATGTCTTAAGCTGTATCAGTGAAGTGAATGTTGTGTCGTTTTATTCGACTTTTCGTATCTGAGATCGGGTCAATAGACTGTAATCGTTGACTAAAGTAGTTCTCAGATGGAGTCTACTCCGAAGAAGTCTCGTAAGCGAGGTCTCCCTGATATGATCGCCCATTTTCCTCATAATAAACCGAGAAAGGCGGAAGAAATGATGATCGAAGAGCACAAAGTAGACCATGAAGAGAAGGCTTACACTGTCATGGATTATGTGAGTGATTGGATTTTGCACTGGAATGAATTTTTGCTCGTGTTGGGAGCATTATGCGATGAGGTAGCAGTGAAACATGGACTCTTCAGGCAGCTAATTGTTCGTCTGTCTTCGAAGTGGGAAGGGAAGTTCCCAATTCTCAGGATGGAAATGAATATGGAATCGTATTGGTCAATAAGGTACGAGTAGCTATATTTCAATTCTCCTTTTTTTGCATAGTGCTAAGATAACGCACTTGATTCTGTCTAAAAATTAGTTAGCTATAGATGCTCGTGTAGTTATTTTTTTCTAATTTGTACCCGCGTCCCCCCTGGCGAACACGCATAATTATGAATATTTTGAACGTACAGGTGGATTGAATACGAGATGAATGTGATATTGCAGCGAACGGGAGATATTTCTGCTGTGAAGCCAGCTCATATCGTCTCCTTCCAAGCGGTTTACGCTGAGGATTTAGAAGAGGCCATTGGAAAGAAGAAGTGAGTACTAGGGAGGTTAGGGTTTCAGAGAATTGGGATAATTTGAATTCAAAATATTGTATTTTTAGGAAAAAGAAGGTCATCGATTTTGCGAAGGACTTTGGAGTGAAGAAGGTAGGCTTTAAGCAATATTTTTATTGTTTGAAATCCTGATGTTATTGTGAAAGTATAGCTTGTATATTCCTTATATTTTCGAAGCGCGAATTAGCCTATTTTAAATAACTCATTTTCAGGAGGAATGGATGAATGCGAAGAATTCGTTGTCACTTCAATTCGCTGGAACGAAGAAATTGAGAATGCTCGAAGCATCCAAGAGAAGAGAGATCAATGAGGTACGGAATGTTTATGGACTTGTGGAATCGATGTTTCGAAAATACTCGAAATTCGGTTATGATGGGTGATACTTGGTATTGTCAGATTCATTGTTGGATTGTAAAACAAAATTAAAATTCCAGATTGTGTTAGATTTGGCAATAGTCGCTCAAATGTTCTTATTCAGAATACACTGGAAGAGATGCGAAAGACGGCATTCGCCTCGGAAGGAACCCTGCTGTCTATTATGAATGATGCAAGGAAGGAAGCAATGATCGATGAGAAGATCTCACTCATTAATAAGGTACGGTAGGACATATTATTGTGGATTGGAGAATGGTATTATACAAAGGGAGGCCTTTTTGACATTATACAATCAGCAACATCAATGAAGTTATAATCTTGTTGGTGCATGAATCTGCTGGGTTTATGCATTTAAATCTCAGGCGGAATCGGAGGTTCTCCCCAAGTTCGTCAATGCAGAACTGGCTAAGGACGTGTACCCATTGGACATGTTCGTGTCCCATAATGATGTGAGTTATAATTATATTAATTTTAATATTAATTAGATTAATGAATAAAAATCAATTTTCTAGGCGGAGGAGTGTGCGGAGGAAGTGAAGGAGATGTGGAGGAAGTCGAGGGAGGAGCTGGAGGCTGATGGTGGGTTGCATTTTATGAAATTGATTGTTTACCGTGTTTCTATTGACAACTATCTCACTTCGTGCGGTTATGGTGGTAGATGAACACGAATCTGCTAGGTTGCACGTTTCGATACAATTAATTGGGAAGAATGGAATTCCAGCATGATTGCGGTTTCTCAATTGCCTCGTAAAGTAGAGAAAACATTGTATTCCAGGCATCGAGAGGTGCGTGTACGAGATCTATAAACAGATTCAACGTACGAACAAGACTCTCGTCGCATGCGCCCTTCTCGCGGGCGTTGCTGGATCGATGAAGGTACGGTAGGAGGGGGGAATACTGTAGCTACGTACAAGTGGATTCTTAACTCTTCCTTTTGTTTTGTAGTTTGTTTCTGTAATTGACCGCTATGAAATCAATTTCCAGCAGGGATTTTTGTGTATAGTACCCATGAATCAGAGAAAATCCTGTCGTATCGCGATTGTGCGTGTCACTGATTCTTGCATTTTCCCAAATAGTAGCTTCATTAGTTGCTCCTTCTGTATATTTTAGGGTGGCACATTAATCGTCTTCTTTACCAGATACCAATCATTCTTCCTCTTGCAGCGTCTCAACCGTGGTATGCTGTCGAAGGATAAATACGAGGAGATGAAATTGCCCAAGGGAGTACTACAGAAACTGAGATTGGACTTCCTACGTGAGTTTAACTAGTTTTATCCCTAGCACATTAATTTTACTAGCAAAGTTAAACGAAATTTGTTTCTTCTGTATCTCCAACTCTTACCATACTTACGTGAAACGTAAATGCAGCTGGATACAATTCTTTATTTGGTTGAGAATGAACTGAGAAAATTGTTTCACCCAAAGTTTTCATACAGTTATAATGGTGAATGAACTCGAATCTGCCCGGTTGTAATTCGTGCCCATTTCAGAGATCGAATACTACCCTCAAAAGGACCTATTCATGCCACATTTTGAGCCAAATTTGAACACAAATTAGAGAAAAGCATACCACCATTACACAAAAACAGAGAAAATAAAACGAAACATATCCACCACATGCCCATTAACCTTTAAAATGTGTTAAAGCACGCCACAATTTAAGTCTCATGGCATGAGTATTTGACCTCTGGCCCATTTGCAGAGGGTAACTGGCGACCGAACAAGGGAGTGGATTCGATCGCAGTGAAACAGACGGATAAGGAGAGAATGATCGCCCATGCACTCGCTCTTGCTGTCACACTCTGTTTGTTTCCACTTCTCATTCATTCACTTGTTTCAGTTTCTATGCTACTGTTCAAAGTATTTTACATAAGCATTCTCGATAGAATGATCAAATCAACTTACTACCGACTTTTGTACATACGAGCTAATATCGACTAATTTCTGTTGTCTTATCCTTTTATATTTCAAAATTTGAGGGGACAGTGAAATTGTATTTCTGGTAGTTGCTGGTCTCAAGTAGGGTATGTGAAAGTGCAATGTCCACATTCAGCTCCCACCCTGACTATCCCAATCACTCCATGGTCTCGTACTCTCAATGTGAGCGAAGTGAAGATGGTGAAGACACTCGAGGCACTCGGATGCACTGTATTCAATCTACCCGCTTCCGATGCTGTCAAGTAAGATATTAGAGATTATTCAGGAGTGGGGGGGGGGGTGAAATTGCAATAAGATACTTTTTAGGGACACCTGTTCATTTTTGCTTCATGTTTGCGTAAGGTATTGCTTGGGGCAGTGATACTCTGTCCTTTCCTTTGCTACATAATATCCTCAATTTGTAGAAACAGTAAAATCCATACAATGATTGATCGCGGTGATTTAGTTTAATTGGTTGGATGCAATTTGGGGCAGATGTATCGAAGGCCCCGCACTTTTGGGTTGCACCTGTTCTTGAATAGGAAGGGGATCTCGGGTGTAGTAATGGTACCTTCGTTCTTTCTTTTATAAATTCTTATATAAAATCGTAATGCCAAAAAGTAGCGGCCTTTGTTAAAATCAGACCCTGCTATTGTTTCTGGATTGTTTGAGGTTTGGTCACCCACTGGAATTCGAGTTACTTCTCACAAGAATGATTTGATTAACTCGAGGTATGGACCAATAATTGATGATTGCAGATACACATCCATACGTGCAGCTCGTCTTCTCTCTGCTCCTAAAGAGGAACAGGGACGACGACGATTCAGAAAATCAATGTAGATTACGGAAGATGAGAGAAGAGTACGGTAGTCATATCGATTGATTTGTTACCATCCCTCCCTTCTCCCCTTCTTCCATTATCACACTGACCCTCTTTCCCCATCGCACTCTAATTGTTGATTGTTTTGCAGAGAGTAGATAGACCTCGTTGTTGCACTCTTTCCTCTCTTCCCTTCCCATTGTTTGATTCGTTGAGTTGTTGAGAAGTTGAATTGTTACCTAGTGATGATAAAGTTAAAAGTTGTTTGTCTTTCTCCGAAACCAGACAGTGGTTGAGACTCCAATCGATTAATACCTACAGTAGTCTCTTTTCGTTACTCGCTCTTTCTGGCCTTGAGAGATCAGCAAAAAAAGAGGAGTTGAGGGGAGAGTAAAGGGAAGCGAATAGTTACAACGAGGAGACTCTCACTCGCCGCCTATTTGCTACAGCTGATTAGAGTCACCCATTCCACTATCCAAGCGAAGTCGAAATATCTAGAGTGGTATGTTCTGGCTTCACCAATCAGACAGAAAGGTGGGATGACCTATGCCGGAACTCCTAATTGTAATCCAGCCCCGCCCGCTCTCTCTCTACTCGTTCCATCCAGCGTGCCAGCCAGGCACTCACTCATTCTATTTCCCTCCTCCTCCTCCTCTGTCTCTCCTCCTCCTCCCCTATCCCTCTTCTCCCTCTATCCAATGGACTCTCTCTCACTCGTGAGACCCATCTCTGCCTCTGAACCTAGCCAAGGGTTGGGTTCCATATCGAAAGGTCCCGAAGGACTTGTATCTATTGCTCCTACTTTATTACTGGAATGTTTGATACGCTATTTTATCTATAGACAAGGAATTTGAAGGCATTTGAGCAATGCTCTTCAATATCCTTGCATCATGCCTCTTCCCTTCTCCATCCTTAGCTGTCTCATTTCCATTCCCTCCCCCTATCATCTGTCTCTCTCTATTCCTCTCATTTCATGAGCACCCTCCTTCTCCCAGCTGTCGAATCTCACGTACTGAATCAATGTAGAGGATATTGAATTAAGTGGGAAAGTAGACGAATGGATTTTTTGTTCTGAGCGATTACTCCAACCATAGATGAGATATCTGAAGTTGCATTTTCATAAGAGATATCGATGAATTAAGGCATAGATCGGGAGCTTATAGTTTGATCAATGTATTGTGGATTATACTGGAGAGGAGGCATTGCTGATCGAGAGTCAGTTGAGATATTATTACATACCTGCAACACGAATGTCGATGGTTGTAACAATCTGTAAGTAAGGATCATCTTCCATTCTTCATTCTGCTCTCATTTCATTTCATTCATTCGATCGTCTCTATTTCCTTATCAATTCTCTCTCTCTCTCTCTTTCTTCCCATCACTTGATCACCTTCTTACTCTTTATCACGTGTCCATGCTGTCACTCAGCGTCTTTTTTGACTTTGTTTGTTACCTTGAACCTGATAGAATTGGCAAATTAGTTTGGGCAAGAATAATGCAGGATAGGTGAAACATGAATCTGATCGTTTATTTGATGCGCATAATGAACATGCAATCCAAGATTTTCCGGTGTTACTCCGATATTGATAATCATTAGGAGAAACGTGAATCGTGCTGGTTTGATGTGTGACTCTCCCGAGACGCGCTCTTTGCTTTTCTATCGTCTATCTCTTGGCTTATTTGTATACACTCGCACGATGTACGTGATATGGCAGAGGGAAGAGAGAAGGAGGAGAGAGAAGGGTGGGGGGGGGGTAGTGAGAATGAGTGTTCTCCCTCATAAAGCAGCCTCTGCCTCTCTCTCTTCCCGCCCTTGTAGCCAGAGGATGGTCATTCGAATCGAAGAGGATTGTATAGTCTCCTCCTATTTATCTCGACGTTTTCTGCCTGTTCTCAATGTCAGTCGATGTATTCATGTCTTTCCACGTATACTGATTGTGTCCCTCTATCATCAATCTCTTTCTATGTCTGGCCTCTCTTCACTTCTCATTGTCTCTCTCCTTCTTCACTCCACTTCTCATCCCTCTCTCTCTCTATCTTTCGTTCATGCTCATTTACTCTCCTCCCCTCTCTCTCCTTCCTCCTTCCCTTCTCTCATCCCTCCGATTCTCGTAGTCTCGTGCTTTTTTCTCTTTTTTTTTCTCTGGTCCAATCCCTTCCCTCCTCTCTCTCTCCTACTCTAATCCAACTCTCTACTACTCGACCCAATAGAACCCCCACAACGTGTCCACTCGCGTTTTCCGTGTTTCTACGCCCGATTGACTTGTGTTTCAATCTCTGATCATCGTCTCATCTGCAGGTTTCCCTCGTATACGGAGATGTCCCAGTAAGTAGCACTGCCCACCCTTTGATCAATTCACCTGCCACTCCATTACTCCCCTCCCTTCCTCTCCATTGTACCTCTTCCCCCTCGGGAGAGACTCGGATAGGTCATCCACCTCCCACTCCCTCAACTGCCTTGCCTCCTCCCTCCTCCCCTTGAGGCGAGGCACACTGACAGACAGGCAAGAGTGCTGTCCCCTATTTGTACTATCCCCCTGCCCTCCCCTCCCCCTTCGTCTTCATCTTCTTTACTGACTGGGTCGACCACTCCCGTAAGAGAGAGAGAGAGAGATGCCAGCCCATTCAACGCAGGGCAATCTCGCAATCGATGAGCAAGCCTTCCACGCCATTCAGTCGTGAGTATCTTACTTCTAGTTACGCAGGTCCTGAGGCTTAGAAGAGCCGGATTACTGAAAATAAACGATAATTTCAGAGTGGGTTCGATTCAGTCGAAGACGGCGAGCCAAATAGCGCTGATTGGCACTGCCGGGTCGAGTTCCGGTGAGGAGTATTCATTTATCAATTTATTATATTCAATCATTTGCCCAACAGTCCGAAAAGGAGAAGTGTATAGTAGAGTCTTCGATATATCTCGGTTCTCCAACTAATATTGACTCAGGAGGATTATGGATTGTGAGAGTCAGCGGGAGAATGGGGTTGATGAATGAGTGAGAAGGCCTTTTGTGTGTATCTCATGCTCTCTTTATCCCCCCCCCCACGTCTCTCAATCTAGTCTATCAACGGATCGACAATTGAATTGTACTAGACATGATTAAATTTCACTCCATCGATCAATTGATATTCGCCCGTTGAATAAACGAGTAAGAGTGCCCCCGATAGATGAATGAACTGTCAATTACAACACTACTATAGATTGGAGGGAGATAGAAGAGAGAGGGAGGAAGGGAGGGTAATGAGTGTGAAGATGGGAAGGACTAATGGAGAGGGGGTGATGGAGGAGATAAGGATTCACTGAATAATCTCACGCCAACAGTTTGAAGCAATCATCGGATTTGGTTGCTTAGAACGGCTGATTTGAGAGAAATGTCTGAGTGTGTAAGAAAACGGTTTTTATGATGATTTCTACGGAATTAATTAATAAATGAGTAATTTTAATTGTAGATGACGAATCATCTCGTCTCTCATCTCAACTCTCCTCTGATTCGCTCTCTCGCCATGACGATCCAATCAATTACTCGATAGAACAGAGAGCGAGGATCATAAGGGTCAGTGATTGCAACCACGTGCATTCGGGTTGAGAGATTTGCATGTAATCAAGCAGGTGGGAGACTTTTCAATCAAATCAGGCATTCTACTCGAATGCAATAATCTCGAAAACGATAAGTACTGTATCAAATATTGTTGGTACTTCTCGGTTTTGCATAGTCCTTGTATGATGAGAGTTATGGATTGTGTTAGTAAATCTATCTTTATGTTTCATTATGAAAACATTATACAGTCCTTTTTTCCATTCCTGGAATCACGGCTGTCAGCCAACCTTTGTGATTAGAGGTGATAACGAGAATGGGAGACGCATAACGAGAGGGGAGATAATGGTTTATCAGGGAGAGGGGAGGGGGAGTCAGATTGAGAGAGAGAGAGAGAGATGTATTCGAGTCGGCGAGCTGTAGTCATTTTTGTACCAAGCACTGACTAGTGTCTGATTACGACTATGGAGATAGAGAGATACAGGATCTGTTAAGTGATACGAAGATGGATGAATTACGATCTCTGCTAATTTCAGGAAGTTCGAGCGACGCGAATGAAGCAGAGAGCGACGGATGAAGTACTGCAGTTAGGTGAGAAGGGGAGAAAGATCAAAGATCAATCTGAAATCTGAAACGGAGTTGGAAATACCAAAAATAGGAATCTAGAGTTAATTGTGGTAAACACCGCTTTTCTTGGTTTCACCAGGATGGTATGACATGGAACATTCTCTTCGTTCAGTGCTTCCTTCTTGTTCTGTGTAGTAGAGAAACATAATTTTTAAGAGTATCTTAGATTAACATCTAAATGGTTCATGCATCGTTTAGTCTAACCTTGGTGGGTATCAATTGGAGAGGGGAGAGAGTCCAAAGATAGCAAGTTGTCAGTGATTGATAAGAGCAGTTTATCACTATTTCCCATCTATCGCCCGATCTCACTCCTCTTCCTCTCCATATTTGCAATGTTATATTTCCGGTTAGAAATGGCTAGAGAGTACGTTAATTGGAGAGAGTCAGGGTAGATAAGTACAAACCCTCGATGCAATCGATCTCCGTCACTCGGTTATCACTAGAGATCCATCCCCTTCCTTCCTCCAACTTCCCCCTTCTACGTTCCCTACTTCAATAGATTCATATCTGATTTGCCCTTGGTGCTTATCGTGACGCGATTTCCTTCTAGAGTATTGGGAAAGGGTCACTCGGTGGTTTTGGGATTCGTAGGGGAGTCATGTTTGCTAGGTTGCCTCGTCAGCTGTTAGAGTGTTGTCAGTTATTTTAACAATATTAAGTTGTCTTCAGATTGCTCTCTGGATGAACTTCCTTCGCAAATTCGATCCGATTTCGACCAACTCGTCAAAAGGGAGAAAACGCACGCAGTTACGGTTAGTTTACTCGGTGTTTCCGGGCGATTTATCGTTTCAACGTCACTGGTAAAGGTCAAGCGATTTTAAAGTCGTCAGAAAAGGATAGGTGGGAGGGGGGTAAGGCGAGCTGTTAGATGGTCACTTGGAGACGGCCTTATTATCACTGGTCGACGCTCTTTGAATGGGAGATAATGTCTCGGGGAGAAGGAAGCAGGAAGTGTGCCGCTAGACGGTTGTTGTCGGGGTGGAACTGTGAGAGGGAAAGAGAGAGAGGAGAAGGAAGGGAGACAGGGGTAAGGCTGTAGTCGGAAAGAGGGAAGAAGGAGAGAGATGACGATGAAAGGGAGAAGGGAAAGGACGATTGGACGGATAAAGGACAGATGGAGTGAAGGAATGGGAAGGGAATAAGTAATTAATTGAAGATCTACAACATTGTGATCAACTCGCTCACGGGATTCTATGAGAGGAATGGAGGAGAAGGAGCAGTGGAGGTGAGTGAGAAGGGAGAAGGAGGGTTATGGTTGCAGGGGTAGGTCATAGCACGGAGATGACGATGTTTTCGGTACTGTATCGATCCTTAGATGAAAAAAGTAGCAAACCACCGAAAGAGAAAAGAAAAAGTGTAAAGACAAGTTTAGTGTTAGAATAATATTTTGCAGAACCGCATCTCCGACTTTCTGACCTCTCACTTCATCATCAATTCAACGAAGGCGAGAAGTATCTTCGAGGATGAATCCAAAGGTGAGAGAATGCAATGAAATGGGTAGAGACAAGCATAGTTTGTGTTTCATGGTGTATTCTTCAATCAGACGAGATTGAATTTTTGATAACTGAGGAAACAAGTTTTGAAAAATAATACTAGCATTGTGAATTCGAGTTTCTCATAATGGGCATTACTTGGATAGGTTAGGGGCAACAATGCTTCTCCATCAATGTTTATAAATATAATATTGAATATTATATATTTTCAGGAATGGATGAAGTTATGCTGGAGGTCACTTCGATTCTTTTACTGCAGTTGTACACTGTCCAGAATGAGAAAGAGAAGGAGAAAGTGGATAAGAATGAGGTGAGGGGGATATTTGAATTTATTTTTTTCTCGCCTATTCAAGGAGAATGAATTGTGGGATGCTCAGCTATTCCCGTTATATGAACAGGTCGTATCTCAAAATCAAAGGGTGGGATAATAATGCTGAGAGAGAAATTGTTTTTGAGTAAACTGTTGTCGTGTTCTTCTATGATTGAATTTATTCGTTTGTGTAGATAATGTAATAATCAAATTACAATTGGTCCGTATTAGAATACTTATGAACATGCCGTATCTTCAATTCGTCGGGTGCTAAATTGAAAGTTAGTTTGAAAATTTTGTTGGAGCAGTAGAGACGAACAATTTTGATTTGCTGATCAATCGAGAATTGGTACTTGCGTTGGGATCAATGTTTAATGGGCACGATTTATCTCGGAAAGCGGGTGCAGTGATTATTGTCCCGGAAGTTGTAAAAATATATCTCAACTATTTCAGTTAGTGAAGAAGCTGCGGTGCATCTACATCCACAATTGCGCGAGTGCCCAGAGAGCAGTTCTCGAGGAGGATATTACTGATCTGTGAGTGGAAAAGGGAAATTGGTCTTTGATCTTTGCTATTCTCCACTTCTCTATCTCACTTTTCTTTATCAAATTATGTCGTGATTCGAGAAAACCTTCGAGAAAACAGTGTACCCAGAAATCAGCAGGATGTAATTACACCACATTTAAATTCGTGTAAATCGTAAAAAGGGAAATGTGAAACCACGTCAAGCGATTTTACACAACGCTAGGAGAAACCCACTGGCTAGCTGTTAGTATAAACGTGACTGAACACGATGTAACTCGAGTTGTTGCAGATTCGGCGCCACAATGCCGCTCTTCGTGTGCGAATTGTTCGCAGAGCTGGGATTGGACCATCACATTCCGATTGATTTGGAGGAACAAGTGGAAGCTGCTAGAAGGTAAGGAGTTTCAGAGGTGGTGAATTGATGGAATTATTATGGCGGAACAATGATTTGAAGCCTTTTACCATAAACACAATATCTTGAAGATTGGATGCGAGTGGTGTAATGGATGTGTTATGCAGAGACAAATCGCTCTCGGTCTCATCCACAGTCTCCCCCGCCACGCATTCTCCACCCCAGGTGAGCGAGGGTTTCACCATGATGTTAACCTTTCTGATAGTAGGGACGAATGATACAGTCCAGATAAATGGTTCATACATGCACATTTTGTGACTTTTTGGTGATTAATTGTGACCCAGATGAAGAGAAGTTTCAATGATGTTATGAAATAAAGGGAAATTTCAACTTAGTGATTCGTCGTCTATTGCGATGGCAGATAAAAATAAAAATCAATTCATCAGGTTCCTTCGCCCAAGGTAGAGCCGGAGAAGTCTGCGAGTCCGAGGGACGGACCCAAACCAAGTCTGGTTAGTTCATTTTATGATACCTTCTCCCCATGTTCGTTCCACTGTTCCGGAGATACGATGGCAGTCAATAAGCAGAGCATGGAAACTGAATTTGCCTAGTTAATATCTTTCAGTGAATCAAAGTTACATATTGTAGTCTCATGCTTAACGCACCTTAACCTTTTAAAATAACCATTTTCCTGATTTGAGACGTCCCGCCTCGAAGCGATGCTGGATGAATTCCTCGACGATGACGACGTCGCATCGGAGAGATCGACGATGAGTAGTCAATCACAAGGAGGAAGGATAAAGGCCGCCTCTCAATTGAGTAAAGGATTGAAACCAAGTCTGGTTAGTTATTGATTCATTCCATTTTTGAATTGATTATTGGGTTGTGCAAATCAGAAGGAAGCGATAATCCAAGCGGGAATGATAAAGGGAATTTGGGCAGATCGTGAAACACGAATGTGCTGGGTGTGTGACGCAGATATAGCGGGCTAAAAAATACTTATGGAATTGAATAAAAATGCCATATTTGTATGATAGGTGATCAAAAGTGTCTAATTTTCAGTCCTCCGGTCTGGATGCTCTCCTGGGTGAACTACATGAGGACGATGATCCCTCTTCTGAAGGGCCAAGTAGTCAATCGGGAAGAGGAGAGAAGAGTCAAGGAGTGAAGAGGAAAGCACCACCTGCCACGCCTAGTAGAGGTAATGAGAGCAGATTGAGTTGATTTGAAAGAAACTTGGTTGATTTAGTGGATGGGGCAAGGTGAATTGGACCAGGCGGATGGGTGTTGCGAAAATTTGCTAAAGGAATGAGCTGAATAGAGTATTTGATATCAGGAAGCTTCCATTTTCAATAGATTCTATAATTTATTCACTGGCCTAGCAGTGATCTCCCGCAGGACGCAAGTGCCTAGATTAACGGGATGACCTTTATCTTGCCTATAATAAAAAAAAGGAAAACAAATTAAATATTTTGTCAGAAGAGCGTCGTCCTCGTGCTCGTCGTGTCTTCGTGCCAGAGACTCCCGATGAGAAGAATGGAGAAGAGAAAGATGAGGGAAGAAAGACGAGAAGTCAAATGAAGGATGATGCTAAAGTGAGCATTCAGCAACGGATTATTATAGAGATGTATTAAAGTTACCGCAGATTCGAAATAGCCCGGGAAACAATGTTGATTTATTTTTGAACCAGAAAGAACCAGACAATCATAGAACCAGGAAAGACCGGAATAAGGAGAGGTGGTGGAACACGAATGGGTCGAGTGGACTAGGTGAATAGATTCGCATGATTTCGCATGAATGTGCTGATCTCCTCACTTACAATTAGATGCAATATAGGTAAAACAAATGTAAAATGGAGTTTCTCTGCAGGCCGTAGTGAAGCAAACTCCAATGGAGAAGATTAAAGCGAGGAAGTCAACGAGGGGAGACAAATTGGCAGAGATGGTTAAGACTGGTGAGTCGATTGATGGGGTTTGGTGGAAAAAATGGAACAATCGAAAGATCAATTTAACAGAAGCATGTGTAGGCTAGGTGAAACTGCAAGTTATGTTATGAGGTGTGAAAAGCGTAAGACGTATCTGTGAAAAATCAGTTGGGGAAGTAGTTGGACGATGTCTATGCGTGATGAAACACGAACAATACAAGTCGCCGGCTTGGGTTAATGAAGCGGCACTCAGAATGAATTTGATGAGCTGAATTGATGTGGATTTAGTTGTATAGGGGCATTAGACGGAAAGCAATCCGTGTGGTCTCGAAGACGCTTATTTGAAGATTTAGTGAAACACCAGAGAAACAGGTGTCGTGGAGTTTTGCGATGAGACAGAATCTGTTTTCTTAGAATCTGATGACGTGCCTAATTTGCAGCTGCCGACTCTCCGGCTCTGACTGGCGGTGTCACTTCGGCCCTTCGATCGAGAGTAAGAGATGAAGGAGATAGAAGATCATCGTTGAGAAATGGAACTGCATTGTTTAAGGTATGGAAATGCGATGGAAGAAAAGTTCACAATAATTCACTAAATGCTTCTTGTAATGATTTTTCGCAATATTCTCGAACATGTTTCGTATTTCATCATTTTTCGAAATTAGCCATGCAGGATTAGTGTTGCAAGATCCATACTATAAGTTGGATGAGATTTGTTCTGACAATGAGTCGCAGATCTATAATTTGTGATGATTGCAGGATATGAAACCGACGACTCGTGAGGAGTTCCTCTCTGCCAATCGGGATAAGGGAGAGAAGAAGTCAAGAGTGAGAATGAATCTAGCCAGCAAATTGGGAACTCCGATGGGAGGAGATGAGAAGGAAGAGAGAAGGATCAAGAAGAAGAGAAAGACTGAAGGACATATCTCGGTGAGTTGGGGTTTCGATTCCGGTACTAGGTCTGCTCTCGATTAGTGAAGACAGAGGAATTGGCAGTTTCGGTTTTAAAATTTCGTAAAAACAATCTTCGGAGTTGATGAATTGGGGTTTCAATGTCACCACTTGAGCTAAGGAGTCAAGGATGATACCTTGTACGCATTTGCTGAAATAAGATAACAAATTAGTTTAAAATATTTCAGTCACTGGTGCTTGACTCTGATGCGATCTCCAAGTATAAGAAGAGAATGAAGGAGACGGTGGCAGAGGGGAAAGAGGGCGACGATTCAGAGGTACGGTAGATAGAGAGAGGGAGTGATTGAGAACTGATCTTATTTCTGGATTACGGTAGCCAAAGGTACTGTATTGATTCGTCTTCATCTCCAGGTGTTCTACGGTCGAATGTCTAATCGAGTGGGACTCTTCGATGATAGACACGAAAAGGAAGAGGCCAAGGTGAGTCCCGAGAGGAAATTTTGGTAGTATGGGAGGGATACGGTAGATTATCGATTTCTAGAATAGCCATTGTTCAGGTAGTGTACAACAGAGCCGGCCGTGTTGTTTACTCGCCCTCCTGCGTATTTGTTGGTAAGTTTTTATATAAACTTTATGAGCTTTTTTTGGTTTGGGTGATTAGTGTTTCGATGTCATTACTAGTTCTGACCAAGTGTATTTATGGCAATGTTGATTGCATTGAGGGTAGATAAAATAATGTGTAATTGATCTTTGATCTCTCTTCAGCCCATACCCTCCTGAATGTGTACAACAAGACTCCTCTCCTTCCCACTCGTCCCTCAACTTCATCCGCCGAATTCAAAGTGAATCGATTAGTCAGACCTGCCAGTAAAGGAAATCGATTGAAATTGAAGAAACTAAAGGAAAGATTATCCCTTGCTTCACCTAAGAAAGAAATGAGGAAGGAACAACCGTAGGAATGCTATAATAATTCAATTTCATACCATATATTCAGTGAGGTCCTCCCTCTATTCCGCTCTGTAAATCATTACTGTGTTTATTAATTTGTAATATTGATTGGTTCTCAGAACATATTTTGTCTTCTCGGATTGTCTAATAGGCTCTATCAATTTGATACCTCAACAAATTGTACAATGCTAACTCATGGATTGGCTGATTCAAAGTTATCTCTTATTCGAGTTAGAAGTTACCCTCAACCTCCCTCTCTTTTGCTGGTTTCACAATCTTTCCATTATCGCCCAGCCATTCTATAGCCCGACCCTCTTTCAAACCTTCTCTAATATTGCTCGTTTCAATTTGGTATGAATCGATTAATGATCTTTTACCGTACCCTCTTGTCAAGTCTAAGTCAATTATTGATCAATGCTCCGAAGTGTGATGTATTCTGTCTTGTTCAGTGATGGATAAATTATTACCACTCAATCATTCCTCTATCGATAATCTCCATTCAATCTCATGAGGTACTGTATCCTCCAGTCCATATCGATGTTGTACGTGTGTGATTCATCGTCGTTTATTTCGCACGACGAGAGATGGGAAAAGTCGTAATCCGTTGCGCACTCAGTGCACACACTACACGTCGTGTCTGTGCTCTCTGAATGAAGGGAAGTGAATCGACATCGAAAGAAGGAGGAGAGAGACCGAAAAGAAGTCTTCGACAGAGATTCGATATATCCGAAGAGGACGCAGCTATCAAAAGAGTCAGTTATCGATTGATTACGGTTGATCATTACAGTAATTATTGGTTTTTTTTGTTTGACGGCGAAACTTTCACCGATATCAGAAGCAAAATAGTGCCGATTATACTAGCCGCACTTGGGTTTCATCACAAGTTCAATGTATGCATCGCAGGGCTTCTTAGATCGTTCCCAAATTTCTGCTACATAGTAAAACAATCGTATTTTGTTCCAATGATCAATATCTGAGTACCGTACTGATAATATTCCATTCAGGAACTCGAACAGGCACTCCGTCTCTCATTGGGAGTAGCGGCCAGAGAGGAAGAGAGAAGACAAGAAGAGGAAAGTGAGGAAGAGGAAGAAGAGGAGAAGAAGATTCCTGTCAAGAGGAAGATCAGTCCCAAGAGGAAAGAGAAGGTACGGTACTCTATCGATATGGAGGATTTGCTAGTTGGATGTTGAATATGCAAATGAAACGCGATCATTGTCGTAACATAAGCTAGGCTGGATCAGTCGGTTTTGTTGTTTGCGCGTTTTTGATGACTGTATGATTTCAGGTTGCCGCCTCTCCTGCGAAGAAAGCGAAGCAAGAACCTGTGAAAAAAGAGGAGAAGAAAAAGGAAGAAGAAAAGAAGGAGATTAAGAAGGAAGAGAAAGAAGAGAAGAAGACTGAAGTGAAGAAAGAAGAGGACAAGAAAGAGGAAAAGAAGAAGGAAGAGAAGGTTGAAGTGAACAAGGAAGTCAAGAAAGAGGTGAAGAAAGAAGTTGAGAAGAAAAAGGAAGAAGTGAAGAAAGAGACGACGAAAGCTCCCCCGAAGAAGAGTGTAGAGAAAAAGGTGTGCGATTTTTTTATTCACCAGTGCAACGTAATCAAATTTTGTGCATGACCCTTATTGTATCATCAGCAGCCTGAAATCACCTGGTTTCTTGTTTACGAAGTTTTGACAAGTTTCGAGCTGCCTTACAGTTGTTATCTTCCAAAGGCTTTTTTGTAGAAAGTCATTAATCTTTTGGATTAGAGAAACTGACTTGGGTACTGTTATTCATACTTTGTTCATTTCAGCCGGAATCAAAGAAGTCGGCGCCTCTTCCCACTCCTTCCCTTCCCAAGGAAGAAACGAAGAAAGAAGAGAAGAAGAAGGAAACTAAGAAGAAAGAGGAAGTGAAGAACACCGAATCACCAGCGGTCAAAAATGTCAGTTTTGATTCAATAATTATCCGGATATATTAGGGTTACTAGTAGTGTGCAGCCAATATGATACTGCTGAAACTTGAAACTCGAGTGGAGTGAGAATTGTGTCATGGACCATTTTGAAGATTCGACGGCCTCCGATTGAAATAGGTATAGGCTTTTCAAAACTGGTCTCCAATCAAATTAACTCATTTCTTTGCAGCGTCGAGGGGTTGTTCGAGCCGAGGCGACAGATTTCATCAAACTACTCGCTACAGCCAAGAGAGTACTCGGAGATAACTAGAGTGGAGAGAGGTGGGTTGGATATTATTTTTATACATTACGTCGATGAATCATTGTTTCTTGGCGAGACAAACGTGTGAAGTGCTGTAGGTGAAACACGAAACACGATTGAATTTGAGACTGAAATTCAATGGATAACAAGGTGTTTTACAGATGCCTCGATCATCCAAATTGTCTCCATCTCAGTCTACTCCCCTCTCCACCCCCTCCCCTACCATCCCCCCTCCCCCTTCATCCTCCTCCCCTCCCTTGTCCTCTCCTCCCTCTCGTCTTTTCCCCACTCTCAATCTTCTTCTCTCCATCACAGTTTTCATCACTGCTCTCTTCCTCTTCCAATCCGGATTCCTCCTCAAGAGAGTACAATTGCACGATAAGAGGTTCGTTCTTTTCTAAATGAAGTATCCGTTAAAGGCGCGAGTTGAATTTACCTGGTGATTGTGGGTTTAAACGAATAGACTTGGGGATGCTTCATTACTTTTGCCAATGTAACCGTGATCGTATTGATTGCGAAAAAAAAGTATGGGGTTCGTTTTAGCCTGATTGATTACTGTCTGTTGGCCTTTGAGTGATGTGATGATTTGGGGTTTCATGATCGGGTCAACAGGAATCTCGATTGGAGTTAATCGTTAAGATGAGAGGTATCCCAAAAACAACTAATTAAAAAGGATCAAATGTTCAGCGTGTTGATTTGGGTTTCATCGATTGTAGTAAAGAACGTTAGTGTTCAAGGTTGCAATCATCAGAAGACTTGTAAGCAATAATATTTGAATGTTGAGCACATGCTCGGATGTGTCCCTCTCTTCATCCTCCTGTTGGCTTCCTCGTTCATTCGATCGAGTCGTCATCGTTGTTATCGATGCACTACGATATGATTTCGTTCAATCGGAGAGAAATGAGAAGGATGTAAAGAGAAGAGAATGGATGGGACAAATGCCGTATACGAGAGATCTGGTCAAGAAGTAAGTTGTTTTCGTTAAGAGCGTGAGTGACATTGGAATTCATGGGCCAGTCGGTTGTCAGTTGGTTGGTGAAACCAAAAATACTGAGGAAGAACTAGCTTGGAAAAAAGGGTACAGTAGGATTCACAAGTACGATATCGATTGCAGAGGTGCGTTGCTGTCGAAGGCACTGGCCGATCCGCCCACGACAACATTGCAGAGATTGAAGGTGAGGGAGACGGATTATGGTAGGCTGTAATCAGCATATTGATAATATTTATAATTTTCACCAGTTGCAAGCGAGTAACCGCTGATTGGCTGACAATCGAGTAATGTAGAATATGTGAAACGCGAAATACGAGGGTTGTCATGCACTTGTTTCGGAATGAAAAGACGGTAATGGCAGGCCCTCGGGACAGGCGGTCTGCCCACTTTCATCGATGCCAGCGACAACTTCAATTCTGATGCGGCGGTGAGTACGGTGGAGGGAGAGGGAGATAGGGCTACGGTAGGAGTATATCGATCATGATGGGGTATTGGTTAAAGGTTTTGTTTCGATTTGTGGAGTGGCTATTATTGCCTGAGATTGCTTAGATTGAGATTATGAGATTGATTATTGCTCCAGACTTTTATGATTTGCTGAAAAACGAACCTTACAATCTTGTTAGTAAACACGACGAACTCAGATTTCAGTGATGGGATAAGTTCCGTACACATTCAGGATTCTAATTCGTCCTTCTTCAGTTTTTTTAAACAAATAAAATACACTCTTGATCTTTGATATTCCATTTATGGTACGCATTCTTATCAATAATTGATTATCAGGTGGAGGAGGACAACCTTCTTTCTCAATTGGTTGCGAGTGGAAGGAATGCGACACTGCTCGGAGATGAGACATGGTGAGTGAGGGTTTCGAATGGGTGATACGATTGGGAGGAGATGCTTGAGGTAGTGTGTTTATCGTACGCTTAACAAAACAGGCGCATTTTCTAATGACATTTTGCGAATGACTATATTTCTGTGATTCAAAATAGCGGATCGAGGCAGTTTGATCGAGTCAGCCGGTGCTCAATAATAATGATCGTCTAAAATCATACGTTTGCAGGTTGTCGCTGTATCCTCATGGTTTCCATCGAACGTTCGCGAAGGAATCATTCGACATTCACGATCTGCACACTGTCGACAATTACATTCTGGGTTGGTATTTTTCGGTTTGAAGTCTGAGATAAATTGTGGACTTGATTGAACCTAGTGGGTTATGAAACTTGATGTTTTTGTTGGACTAGAAAATTTACTGAAATTGTAGGGAATGATTACTGTCGCTTCTTGAGATGCACTCATAGCATGGATGTGACGGGTTGGGGGAGATTAGAGAGCAAAACATCATTTAGCTGTTTATTTTTGGAATTCCTAAAGGATCTTTAACGATATTCCCTGTATTTCAAAGCGAGACGAATCACAAAATTCATCCGGTCAGACATCACAACAATGCTCTCCATTTTCAGAGCACCTCTCATCGGAGTTGTCTCGTTCTGATTGGTCTCTTCTGGTCGCTCATTTCCTTGGAGTGGATCATGCAGGACACAAACACGGACCAGAACATATCGAGATGGGAGCAAAGTTGAGACAGGTCAGGCTTCAGAAATAAGAATGAACCAGCGAGATTCTTGCCACAGTAGTTGTATGACCTCTCAGTTTTGAGACTTTTGCAATTGTATCGTAGCATAGGAAATAATTGTTAATAATGCCGAAGTGATCAATTAGAAGCCAAATGTGAACCCATATTCTAATTCAATATCACAAATTGCCATACTCGATTTCATCCCCTCCTCTTCAGATGGATCGAGTGATCAAAGACGTCGTCTCGTCTCTTCTTCCCTCTGATCTTCTCATTGTAATGGGTGATCATGGAATGACGGGAACGGGAGATCATGGAGGTGATTCAGATGATGAAGTGGGAGCGGCATTCATGGTTAGTGACAGGGGATTCATTTATTGATGGGAAGAATTTGGTTGAATGTTTGGAAAAAGACACGGTGTGTAGAGGTTTCATGAGATTGGTGTAATGGCCTTTTGTTCGAATGTTCTGATTTTGTCTTTCGCTGAGAATGAAAAAATATATTTGAAAGTTTAAAGTATGATCCAGTCGAGTGACGGTTTCACTAGCATTCCTTACACTTAGTGAAGAATTTTCGTTGTGTTCCGATATTTCCTGCATTTCTCCGAAATTTAACCCAACTACACCAATCAATATTCTTCTTCCCTTACAGGCCTACTCTCCCTCTCACTCGTTCCCTCCTCGTTCTCCATCCTCACCATCCCTCCAACAGATTGATCTCCTTCCCACTCTCTCCCTTCTACTCGATCTGCCCATTCCCTTCTCCTCCCTTGGATCGCCCATTGAGGAATTGTTCCCTGATGAAAGGAGAAGGGCACTGGCTGTGAGGCTGACTGCTATACAGGTGGGGCTTTTTTTTATAGTAAATGGAGATAATGATGAACATGCGTGTGAATATTCAATGTTTCATGTGCTTTATCAAGAAAATCAATGCCATATTGTCAATGAAATGATGGGTTCAAGCTTGATCCATCTGTGAATCATGAATCTCTCAGGTGGATCGATTCGTCTCGACGTATCAGCGAGTGACGGGAGGAGGATTGGGAGTGAAATTGCCAGAGGTGAGAAGGAGGAGGGGAGATGAAAGTGAATGGATTGAGAATTTTGGAATTTGTTTTTTTTAGTGGACGATTGTGTCTCTTGTAAACATGAGTTAGTGTTGTTGAATCAATCTGATACCGTCTAGGTGAAACATGAGAAATGGTGGTGAATGAATTTGAAAATTGTGGGTTGATTGATTATCGTGGGTCAAAGAAAACAAGAAAGTCATCGCTTAGCTACGCCTGCTGCGAGAATTGATTATCCATTGAAACTAGGATCGTCTTGTTGAATCGAGACACGAGATTACATTTTGATTGATTTGCAATTTTTGCATGTGTAATCATTGCTCAATACAATAGAGTGAAACTCAAACTCTCAATCTCTTCCCTCTACAGGAAGTTCCCTCTTCTCTCTCTGATCAACGTAATCTTCTCTCTGCTCTTCAATCTTCACTTCGCTCTCAATGGACGAGATTTTCCCTTCCACTCATGAGAATATCCCTTGTTGTTATGGCTGATGCTGTCGGTTAGTGGACTTTGATCTTTACCACTTGAAAAATTGGTTTACCTCATTTGAAAAGGGAACTGTTTGTATTTTTCGATCAAGAAGAGGGAATGTAATTGTGGTTAGAAAAGATTGGTAGATTTATTAAATATGAGTGAAACAGTGATCGAACTATTTTTGGAGATTTGAGTATTGTTCACCGAATTAGTAATATTTGTTGTTTTCACTACATGGGGGCTGAACCAACATCTGATTGAGATGATGAGAGCAGTTATGTATTCATTGAAACATTACTATTACAGGTGCGCTCTTCTCTCCTCCCACCCTTCCCTCAGTCATAATTCGTCAATCATATCTCTTCCTTCTCCTTTCCCTCCATCTCTCCCCCTCTCCCGAATCCTCACCTGCCCTATCCATCCTTCATCTGTCCACTCCCCTCACTCTCGCATATTCTGCCTGCTATCTAGTCTACCGTATCATATCTACCGTATCCCTCTCAACCCCATCGGTATTCCCCTCCTCACTTCTCATTCTTTCCTTCCTCATACCTTTTTCCAATTCCTTCATTATCACTGAACCATCGATCCTTCTCTTCTTTCTATCATCCATTCTCATATATTCCTTCTATCTCACCCTTTCCTCATCTCCCTCTCGTTCTCCCTCCCTCTTTTCCCTCTCCTCCCTTCCTCTCCTTCTCTTCTCTCTCTTCCTTCTTCGTCTTCATCCCCTTTTCCATCGTTGTAGAGAGGAAGAGAGAGATTGTCTACAGTATCCCTCTCCTCTTCCCTTCTCTTCCCTTCCATTCGATACGAGAATCAATCGATATCTCATATCACTTCTCTCTTCATCTCTCTTCTATCTCTTCTTTCGACCATCTCGCTCTTCCCCTTCAGCTCTTCTCTCTCTTTCTTCATCCCTTCTCCTTCCTTCTCTCCTCCTCACTCAATTGTACTTCTCTTCATCCCTCCTTCCCGATGCTCTCTCTCTACAGTACTCTTTCCACTTTCGTTGTATAGCTCAATTAGTCTATCTTCTATCAACTGTATCCCTCATCCTATCCCTCCTCTCTCCCTTCACGGACCCTCTTCTCCCTCCCACTCTCCTTCGATCTATTTCCATTCCCCTCTATCTTATCCTTGGAGAAGGTCTATCCCTACCCTTCGTATCCCTTCTCTTCCTTCTCTGTCGTACTCCCGCTCTCTTTCCCTCTCGATCGATTACGGTAGTGTATCTCTCCCTTCTTCTACCGTATTCCTTCCACTACCTTGGCCATTCGCCCACTCTCTCATCCATTCCATGGCACGCTGCCTTCACTGGAATCTCAGGTAATTCATACGTTGAGAATATGGTAGTCAGGGGTACGGTAGATCAGTTGAGCTTATTTTCGGTACGCGTTTCGGCGGATGAATAAAAACCTATAAGATATGAGAGTAGTTGTTATTTTCGAGAAAGTTTGGCGAAAAAAACGTAATTGTAAGGAATGAGGAGTTTCTTATCTTAAATTAGCATCTGAAAACTGTTTCCCTATTCAACTGTGACGGTGTATGTTGAGACATGAATTGCAGGTTCCTCAGCTCCCCGTTGGTTGGCAGCATTGTTAGTGTTCTGTCATCTGTTCGCTCCCTCTCTTCTCCTCCTTCCTCTTCTTCCTTCCCTCGGAGTGTCTTCCACTCCAATCAGAATGATGACTGCACAAGCACTCACTAGAGTGATCTTCTCCTCTGGTGCAGTCATGCTCCACAGAAGACATCTCATGGTGAGGTGCAAGCACTATTTATCCATTCAATTCAGTGGGCACGGTACCAGTAATTATTTGGTACGGTAAAAATGGGTTACGGCTTTTATAGATTTAATGAATGGGGGAGTATGTTGGGAGAGGATTACTGTAGATGGAACATTTATCTATGTAAGGAAGGGTACGGTAGATGAACCAGTTATCGATTGAATCTCGATTACAGGTTTGGAAGATCTTCGCTCCTCATTGGATCTTCACTTCTCTTTCTCTTCTCGTCCTTCTTTTATCTCTTTCATTCTCGATTCTTCTCAAGAGAAAGATTCATCCTTCTCAGGGCATATCGAGTACTGTATAATCAATTGATTAGTTTCACCATTAGCAATCGTCTTTGTATTCTTGTAGTGTGAAGTGTAGGATTACGGTAATGCCACACCCATATTCTATTCAGTCAATGTTCCCTCTGGTAAATGCCACCTGTTGTATGCCTCTCTCACTCATTCTCAGCTCACAAAATGGTGCTGTCATACCATAAGCGCCCTCATTGCATTTCATATTCCATTGTAAGTAGAAGTCATCTAGTATAATTGGTGTACAAGTTCTTGAAGATAAAGTATGTGCCTTACAAGCAAATGCAACCAATAATTATTAAATTGTGATTAGCAGAATGAATAAAAGAGAGAAAAAAAGAAAAACCAACGTGAGGAAAAGAATTATAAATCGATCGATTTCGAAAGGAAGCCATGGATGAAATGCATTGTTGAAGCTTTTTAAGAATTAACCAAAAATGCTGAACGCGAATTTCTAGATGAACACCTTTTTTTACCATTCTTCAACAAATTTCTCAAAGTGAAAAACTTCTCAAATATTTTTCTTTCTTGTTTTTAAAAGTGTCAAAGGTTTTTCGAATTGCATTCATCCGATATTAGAATGAATCTAGATAAAATTTAGAGTACATCGTTGAAGAATTGTAAAGTTAGGATGTTTTTCAACGAGGATGGAGATTCTTCAACATTTTTTTAAATTCTTCAAAATTTTAACAAAACTTCATGACACAATTTCTCCAGGTCTTCCCCTTCCCTTTTTTCGCTATTGATAGAACCTACTCTTCAGTACTCATATTCAATAATACTTTACTTTTTATGAGACCTAGGAAATACGCGATGCGCTCTAACTCTATGCGCAAAGCGTATCGCGTCGCGGTTCAGACCACTTCACCCCCAAAGGAGGGCCGTTTCTCACCCACCCCAAATATTGGTAAACTTGACTTTTAGTTCTATCAAATAGGATCAAACCTTTTTTACTTTCGAATTTATTCTATGAGTTGACTTTTATGACATCCAAATTGTGTGCTTGGTCACATACCAATTATACTGTCGGTCAGACCGAACTAATTCGTTGTCTGTCCTCTTTTCACTCTGACTCCAGTGCACTCCTCTCTCTTTCCTCTCAATGATCCGTTTGTTGAGCCTCCTGATTTTCTCCTGCTAACATCTCTTCCTAACGACATTACAAAGGTCGACTCGAGTCTTTATCTCATTTGAAATCGAATGAGCTACTCCTTCCCATCACAATCTGTTGTCTTTGTCCATCGTTGACGACCATCCATCGTTTGTTTGATCTTCCCTGCGACTGAGGTAGACATATTCATTCTCGTAGTGGTGTATCCTCTTACATGCCTCCCCTCCTCCTCGCAGTCTTGTACTAATTTACTCCTCCTCCCCCCTACCTCCTTCCTTCCTCCTCCTCCTCGAGAGAGAGAGACAATCTCCACTCTACTAAATGCCTTCCATTTTCGTTGCCCACTACTCACTCCTCTGATTCTTTTCCTTCCCATACCAATTGGTCTCCAATGTCTCGAAGGTAGTCTCGACCCCTGGTGGAATGACTCCCCTCCCTTCCCTCCCTCCTCCTTCTCCATTCCATCCGATGGACTCAATTTCACCCTCCTCTCTCTTCCCTTCCCTTTGACGTCCAGTGAATTCGTGCATAGTTTAGTCCACAGATTCGGCTATTTCCCTCTTTCGTTGGGTATCGAAAGAGAATTACTGTATGATAGTTATTAGATCAAATGGGCCCGCTCATTCAGTTGAGTAGACTGCAAGTTCGATTGCATTTCATACAAATTTCTACTGATAATTTCCACAAGAATAGTACGAGGATCCTAATCCCCTCCCTTATGATATTTCTTTCCCTAGACTCATTGCCTGATGTTAGAGTAAATGTGTGATCTGTAGCTCAGTCATCTTCATCATCCTCTCACATCGTCTATCACTTCTGTTGTTGATCTCTGTGGTCGAATGTTCGGCCATTCATTTACCTCGTTGATGTATCAAGACACAAGATTAGTAGATCCCCTCCCTCCTTCCTCCTCCCTTCCTCCTCCCTCCCCTCCTCTCTCTCTCTCTCTGTCTTGATGTAACAACGCGTGCGGTTCTTTCTCTTCCTTCCATCACTTATCTCTTCTCTCTCTCTCTCATTCATCCCTCCATCTCATCTCTCTCCCTTAGGGCCATTCCTCTCTTTCGCACCTCTCTCATCATAGGATCCCTTACCCCCAATCATTCCCCCCTTTGTCCCCTTCAATCAATCAATAATAGTCCGCCTAGTCCATGCATATCATATGGTCACTCGAGAGGCTGATTAATGATCCCCTCTCTCTTTCTCTCTCTTTCTCTTGTCGTTGTTTCGAGAGAGGGAAGAAAGAAGAGAAAGGGAGTCGGATGTCACTTAAGACGATTAGAACAGATGATAGAGGGGCAAAAGGACAAATACTGATAGCGAGGAAGGGTGATTCAGCCCCTCCGATAGGGTCATAACTAGGCTTGTCCAGGTGAAGAATTATTCTCTTCAATCCACTTGATCTCTCTTCATTCTGACCCGAGAGAGTGTATGTAATGAAGAGACGTATTCTTCATTCTGACTTGCCTAGTTATGGATCCTCCCCTCCCTCCTACCAGAACGGAAGAGAAGGAGGAGGGAATTCGATGTGTCAATGGATTGACTCGTCAAGTTTTTGTGCTTCGTCTATGCCGTTTCTGCCTCTCTCTTCTCCATCAGAATTCCTCTCTCTCTCAAGGGAGTAGAAGTCCTTCTTTGTTGTTCCATTCCACCCTCTCTTCCTCGCTCTCCCGTCTCTTCCCCATAGACTGCAACTAGAGGAGGAGCCAGTTACAGTGACCGTGTATTGATGAGGCCGTGGTCCATCCTTCCCTTCCCTTCCCCTCGACCACGAGCCATAAATTATTTCCCCCGTTGCTCCATTTGTCCCCGATGATCACACATGCTCGAATAGTAATGAGAGTAGATAATATTGCGGGTAGGCTCAATTTAGCCACCCCATAGTCTCAAACGGGAGTCGTTCACTGATTCAATTTGTCCCTTTGGGGGAGGAGGAAGAATGGTGTGCAACTTTCCTCCTTCTCTTCTCTCGCTTTCTATGTATTCTCGTATGTATCTCTGCTCCATTTTGCGACTACGCCCTCGATTATACAAAAAGAGACCGTCGTTCCGTTCCATTCGGTCGTAAATTGACATGTTTGTTCGTATCGGTGCATTGCGTGGAGCGTTCAATCGATCGATTACTGTATGCTACCGTAATCCTCTCGTTCGTTGCAGGACCACGGAGGCCAGGGTGGAGTCGTTAGGGCGTCTCGGCCATTCGATGCAGACCATCGGACTGGTCGATCGAGGCTCATCCACCCTTCCCGGAGGAGGAGGAGGAGGGGCTCCTGTCAAGAATGGAGGTACGGGTTCTATGAATGGTCTCTCTTTCTACGATCACTAATCATCCTAATTTCGTGCACTGTTATTACAATGGAATAAACAATGAATGAATGAATGAACGGTAGAACACCGCATCCATTTTATTGCGATTTTTTAGACGTTTCATTAGGAAAAAAAAAGGTACGTTACTTTTACATTTTTTTGTACTTCTAGTCAATTATTTGGAAAGTTGAAATACCCGGTGAAACGTAATCATTCCAGGTCTTCCACCCTTCATGATGCACAATGGTTTGGGAGTGATGGGACAGGAGAATCAATCGGGTCTCGTCGGGGGAACACTCGGATTCGATCCAAGGAATCTTGAGATCAAGACGAGATCCATCGAATCCACCCTCGTCCCGTTGGTATCACAGGTCAGCTTTATTTATTTTGTTGTTCAGATCTTACAGAGGGTCATAATGCAATACCGGAAAATGATTGAAGTCGAGTTGGGGGTGAAAAGTAGTACGTGCTAATGGAAAAGTGGAATGTTGCGGTAGATCTCTCGAATGGATAGCCCAACATGCTTTCATCCATCTTCCTTCCTTCTTTCCTTCCACAATGACGATTGTCTCCATAAATGGCCGAGTATCTCCCTTCTTCGTCTCCTTTTGTTTTCTCTCCTTCTCCCTCCTTCCCTCCCTTCTTTCCCTCTTTCACACTCAATTAGCAACCTTTCCTCATGCAAAGGAAGTCGCATAGACAATGTGCAGCTCCTCTCTTTACTCAATTCTCCGTCAGATCTCTGGTCTCTCCCTCCCTCTCTCTAATATGAGTTTCCCACATCTCATATTGGTCGGATATATGAGATGCAGAGAAGAACGCATGCTTATTTGACCAAAGATTGACAATATTTGTAGCCTGTGGGAGAATTGGTTGCGAAAGTGTTTATCCCGAGCAAGACTAAGCCTATCTATATCCATCTCTCTCAATCATTTCCCCATTGGAGTCCATTCCATAAGTCTCTGGCTTCTCCCTCCATCATCTCTTCTCTGGCATAGTCATTCTATTCCTAGGTCCCTCTCCTTTCCTCACTTCCTCCTCTTACCTCTCTTCCATCTCTGTTGCAAATCGACCAGAAGATTGAGCCTTCTCGTCATATGTCGTGTATTTTCCATTCATGGGTTCATTCCTAGAGGGTTTCAGGTCTCTGATCTATTACTATCGAGAGAAGACTTGGGATTAGATGAGGAGCTTTCCCGTCCTTCTCTCATCTTATTCCATCAGTGCTGTCGCATATCCGGTCGTCGTGGTTCTTCTGACGACAATTCTTGAATTATTGGCCCAGGCTGTTCTCACATAGTATTTTCTCATTACCATGCTCGGAGAAGTTAATGCCCGGACAATAGATCGAAGAAATTCCTTTCTGTCTTCTCAGTGATCATCACAGACGTCCCTCTTCGTGACGCGATTCCCTCTGAATAGTCCGACCGCCCTCTCCTTTCTATACACATTCTCATCGAATTACGCCTCTTTTCGAATATTCTATTTCTCCCCTTCTCCTTCTCTTCTGGCATGCATATCTCTCTCTCGACCACTCATCACAACACTATCAACACTCCTTCTTCTTTTTCCTTCCATTGGATCTCTGGTCTCTCCTTCTCTTTGGTCCCTTCTGTAAAAACAGTTGATGATGTGATGGAGGGAGACCGACAACGAGCACACACGCGGTTGTTGCTATTCCCTCCTCATAACAGTCTCTCCTCCCCTCTTCCTCCCTCCCCCCCCCCCTTCCCCCCTACAAGTAGACGATCAAATCTGTGCGTAGTGCTCATCCTCACTCAATCTTCTGTTGACTTCTTCTCCCTCTTTTCCCCTCTCTTTCCCATTCTCTTTCCATTCCATTTCTCTGTTCCATCCCTTGATGAGTCCTCCTCCTTCTTCTTCGTACACTTTGTATTCCTCTTCCCATTAGCCATCTCCTTTCTCTCTTCTCCATTACGTCCAGTCATTCTTTCGTTCCTTATCGAGAGTAAGTCCGTGCCCCTCAGGTGAAGAGAAGTGAAGAGAAGGGATTGATACTCGTGAAGAGAGAGAGAAGAGTCCTCTCGAATGGGATGAAGTGAAGAGGAGGAATAGCTCATTCAAGAAGGAGACCATTCACCTTTCCCCTCTCTCTTCTCCTCTCTTGGACCTGTCCCCCAGTTGTCGTTTCCCCCTTCTTCTCTCTTCATCTCCCTTCTCTCCCTTCAGAAGACATACAGGACCCCTCTGCCGCCACACTCACTCGCTCTAATAGTCGTTTGTATACCGTTCCTCCACCCTCTCTCGGACCTCCCACTCTCTTCAATCGATAATCAGGGGAGACCACCCACGATGTTCTCATCGGATCGTCTCGCTCCTCCCTCCCATCATCCCCACCTCCTCCATCGCCATTCCCTTCCTGATCTGCCCCCACCCGTTCCGCCTCATGGCACCTACAATCCGGCTGCACCGTACGGCTCCAGCTTCATGCAGCACAACCGATACCCTACGACCATGCAGCAGCTGCAGCAGCCCTTTGCCTACCGCAGTCTGCAGCAGCCACAGGTGCAGCTGCAGCCCTTGCAGCAGCAGTATCGTAGTCAGGAGTGGGCTCATCCACAGTTCTCGCCGGCCTCCTCCTCCTCCCTTTGGTCACCCGGATCCAGCGGGATCCATCATCACACCAATCGATCGGGTTCCTCCCTTACCGTACCCCCGTTCCATCATACCGTACCCAGAAGGGTCAAAGTGAGAGAGTGTGAGAAGGAGTTGAATGGAGCATTGCAGAAGATGTTGAGAGGAGAGGGATTGGAGGGAGGAAGAAGGGGAAGGATAAGAGGTGATTGGGAATGGAGGAGGAGTGCGATGCCGTTGATACAGGTCAGGTTTATTCTTAGGGAGGAATTGTATTAGGGCTAGGCGAAATTAGGAAAAAGTGTTTTATTAATATTTAAATATTTAATTTTATAAATTTCAGATCACGACGTTAATCAACTGCAAGGAGAGCCTCATGGGAGCCAAGGGAAGGAGTGAGAAAGCGATCAGAGCAGCACTCAAGGTCACATTGCGACTATATATTTTTGCTATTGTTTTATCTGTATACGATTAGATTTGGAGATGTACGGTCTGTTAGAAATGACCTGAAACGTTAGTTTCTGTAGGACAATATTTTGGTCGAAACGTCCATTGATCTCGTGGCTCCTACGTAAAAGCTGAAAGGCGAAACACAAGGTCCATTGTTTTGCCTTTTTTCCTTCCTTATCCTTCCCTTTGGGATTTTTCGTCGACAACGTTGAAAACGTCCTTTCTTTCTTTCGTCTGAATTCGCAATGGGTATCATCACAAGAGGGATCACCATGGTGAAGAGAGAGAGAGAGAGAGAGAGAGAGAGAGAGAGAGAGAGAGAGAGAGAGAGAGGGAGAGAGAGAGAGAGAGAGAGAGAGAGAGAGAGAGGGAGAGAGAGAGAGAGAGAGAGAGAGAGAGAGAGAGAGAGAGAGAGAGAGAGAGAGAGAGAGAGAGAGGTGTGATCCTCCTCCCTCTATCCCTCCCCTCCCTTCCTTGTTCGTCTCCCAATGATCACAGGCCAGTGAAAGGTGTGAGCACAATGAGCGGGAGCAAAGACACGAGCATCAAGGACCTTTGAGAAACAGAAATCAGCATCACTGAAACGGGAAACGGGACCAATCTATATTGAGTGATAGCTCAGTGATAAGATCACTAGATAGATTTGCCAGCTATGTACCCCATCGATACCTACCGTATCCTCTCATTCCAGGTGGGATCAGCCGTTGAATCAGCAATAGAGAGATTCGTGGCAGTCGGGGAGACGATAGCAGATGAGAATCCCGATGTGCAACCTGAGATGTATGATGCGTGTCATGAAGCAAGGCTAGCAGGTGAGTACGGTACAATCGATTACGGTACATCACATTTACTGTGTAGAATTGATTGAAAAATGTATCTGATTATGGAGCTGATCTTGTCCATTGGAATGCTAGTCCCAACTTGAGTTCTGAATTATGAACATGACGTTATTTCCTTCGCCAACTTGTGATTCTCCTCGAATGATTGGTTATGCATCGTGCAGATGTGTTTGTTGTGAGAGGAAGAGAAGAGAGAGGAGAGACTTGGAGTAAGTGAAGTGAAGAGAGAGAGAGAGAAGGGAAGAATGAAGAGACATATCTAAAAAGAGAGAAAACGAAGGGAGAAATGGAGTAAGAATGACATCATCTTCCATATGGCATACTATTACCCATTCTTGAGCTCTCTCTTTACTCTATTGAGAGTGGGTGCATAGGAGGGATGGATGAAGGAGGGAAGGGAGGAGAGTCTAGTCTATGGAGTGAAGATGAAGGGTGTTGTCTTTCTCTATCGTTCACTTCCAACTTCCTTCTGAAGGTGGAAAGAGGAATGGAATGAGCAATGAGAGGAAGGTATGGGATGAGTGAAGGAAGAGTTTAGGAAGGTGGCGAGGAGGAATAAGGAACTTTTCTCATTCTTGCCCGGGTTACGAAAGCTCTGAATGTGAAGAGGGTAGGGAATGAGAATGATAGGGCGAAAATGTTCTGCGAGAAAATGTTGAGCCAAAAAAAAACAAAAAAAAGATACTCCTTTTCAGGTGCCTCAATGTCCAATCTCTCGTGTATGCCGAATGAGGGAATGAGTGGACCCGAATCTGCTATTGACAAGGTGAGATTTGTTGTAAAATTACTACAGAATGATCGAATGGCCGAAAGTAACCAATGCACTGTGATTTAAGAATATTCTGGAGATTGTGAAAGTAGATAACATCCACCCATTTCAGCAAGTGATCGTTCGTGCTTCTCGTCAACTTCTCTCCTCCGTCACTCGAGTGCTCCTTCTTGCAGATAGAGTACTCGTAAAACAGATTGTCAGAGCGGAAGATAAGGTGGGTCGATAAGAATAGTATTTACAATGATGAAGCCAAAAATGTATGATCGCTGATAGTTAATATCACCAAATCTCACTTGAGTAATGATGAAATTCAATTATGTGATCCTTATAAACCAATGTGAAACTCATTTCTCGCAGGTTGCCTACTCGTTGTCGCGACTCGAAACGACCCGATCCTTCACTGATTTCGTCAAGATTTTCGCTGAATTCGGAGGAGAAATGGTGGATTTGGCACATCGGTCAGTCAGGAATAATGTAATTATTATGCAAGGAAGGACAAAATAGCATGGACAAAACTTTTATAGTGTAACAGTGAACATAAATTGATATTGCAGATCTGGTGATCGACAGCATGATTTGAAGAGCGAGAAGAGACGGGCACAGATGGGAGTGGCGAGGTCAGATCATTTACAAGACGTTCCAACAGATTTGTTCCAAAAATTAGAGAAATTCTGAAAAATAGACCTGTGAATCATATATTTTTAACGGCTTCGTTTTGTTCGGGAAATTTTCGGGAAATTTTCGGGAAAATTTTTTTGTTCGGGAAATCTTCGGTATGAAAATTTTGAAAAACATAAAAATATCGACTTGAGAACATCCCTGGAGCGAACGACAATGCTTCTTCTGACGTCATCGAAGTGTCTACTGAGACATCCAGAGAGTGAAAGTGCGAGACAATGTAGAGATGGAGTATTCTATCAGGTGAGAAAGAATATTCCCTTGAATTTCAAAAATGTTGATGTTGGATTTCACATGATGGATATTTTTTCACGAGAGTGATAAAGGTAAAAGGTAAAGGTGTATCCACGTCAAGCGATTTTACAGTCATAAGTAGAGTGGATAAAGGAAGAGTGAAAGGAAGGGTCTTCCTCTCCGCGCAACGAGAAATGAGAGGGAGAGGAAGAATGAGAGGGAAGGGATTAACTCTTGAGGAAGAGTGAGATGGTACGGTAACTCTTGAGGAAGAATGAAAACTCTTGAGGAAGAGTAGATTCGATAAATCTCTCGTTTTCGATGGTTTTCATTAGGGTTTCTTGCTAATATGACTAGATCTTGCTAAAAGATCAGCAATGAGTCTGCTTCTAGGCATTTGCATATTATTTGATTGAATTTGGCAGCTTGTCAAGATACACAAATATTACAGACTTAACCGTCCCTGTTTCGCCTATTTGAGATATATCATGTGTGCAAAAGGTTGTTTCACAAGGGTCATAAGTATTACCCAGTCGAAATAGCTCCATTTGACTTTTTGGGACGTGCTTGCGCACCCTCATAAGCATGATTGTCATGCAAAAATGGCTATAACCACGCTTAGCGTTGTGTATGATAATCATAGTAGCCTTACCGCAGAGTACGATCAGTTGTGCATGTTAAAAATCAAAGTTCCGGGTTTTCCTAGAACAATTTTCAATCTACTCTTGAGGAAGAGTTCTCACTCTTCCTCAAGAGTTAATCCCTCCTCTCATTCTTGAAGAAGAGAGACCGCGCTCCCCCCCCCACTCTTCCGCAAGGAATGATCTCTCTTCCCTCACTCTTCCCTCTTCCTTTATCTTCTCTAGTCATAAGACAACGCTAAGTGGGACCCACTGGTAAGGCCAGCTGTTAGAATTCATACAATTCATGGAAAGATTTAAAATAATCTATTGCATTTTTCGAATAAAGAAAGTTTGCAGATGCGAGTAGCCCTCCAATTGATTGCTACGTGCATCTCCGATGGAGTGCTGCCCATAGAGACTGATCGGTTAGTGAAAAATTATAATATGTATCTTGACCTATGAATTACTTGCTACATCTTGCTGTGCATGAGATTGTGATTTTATTTTTTTATCTTGGAAGTGTAAAGGGCTGTTTACAGCTTGTACTCAAACCATTACTCTTCCATTGCAGATATTGTCCCTCCAATCCCGACGAACCCCTCGACATTGGCATTCAATTGACGGCCAATGCAGCCATTAGACAGTTAACGGTTAGTGAAGGAGGAGAAGGTCTACCTTGACACTGACATTGAGATGAGAGTGTGAGATAGGATGAGCCGTGCTTCAGCTATTTGCTAAAACTGTGTCGGATGAAATTTTGAATTACGTTGTAGAGTAGAGATAATTTCCCTCTTGAGGAGATGCTTGACATGGTCCGAATGACATCTCGAGTGGGAACGGGAGTAAGGGAGAGACTCGTATCTGCCATCGACGCCCTTTGTGAATTGACACAAGACTTCACTGATTCCGCCTACACCACACACCACCATAGGGAGCAGGTGAGAATGGGGTGGAATATAGTGTGAACAAGCTTTTGGAATTATTTGAACCGCAAATGTTCAAAGTTAATATTTTTGGAATAAGATTTATTGACTAATGGAGTTTTTGAGAACGGGAATTGTTGTTGTTATTCGAATGTAATGTAGACAGTGAATATTAGGAATATAACAACTTATCGTCTCCTCGTACTCTAATACATGAATTGTTTATGTTCGGAGATTGACAACTCGCTCTCTACAGGTCCTCGATTTCCTGGAGGAATGCCGCTTCGAGATGACCAATCTCATCCAACCAGAAGTGTCCAGTAGAGACGTGAGTACTGTAGGCATACTGTAGACTGAGTACGGTATCGATCGATCGATTACGGTATCTCTTCCTCTTAGGACACGATGGACGTCATGCGCAACGAGGGTCTCGAGGTTACGGTAGAGCGACTGAATCGACGACTGAGAGATTTGAGCAAGCAACTTCAAATTGTCGCTATGGAACAGGTACGGTAGGAGTACGGTATCGGGAATGATTATCGATTGATTTCCAGCTCTCCGAAGTGTTCGGCGCCAATGAAGACCAAGTGCTCATGTCGTCCATAAAGGTTTGATATTTAAAATAATAATTAATTAATTTTAATTATGTAATTATGTTAATTAAGGCGTGCGCAGTGAGTGGCGACATAGACGGTGTGGAGAAATATCTCGACAAGTTCAGAGAGCACGCAGAGCACATGCAGGAGGTCGGCTACGTTTCATTCAATTTTTTTTTTGGAGAAATGGTGTTGCATCCTAGAAGAAAGAGGAACTTGATTGATCCTGATGATATTTTGAAGATGAAAAAGTGTTCTTTGTGAGAGATTCTTTTCTAATTTGCTCCTCGAATATCCTTCCTTCAGGTTTGTCGTCTTCTCCATCACATCTCCATCACCGACGGACTACACGTGAGCACCGGCCATTGCGAGAGGAATATGAGAGCATTTGCTCCATTGGTCAGTAATATTTGATTGTTCTATCATGGTACCCATCGATGTGGTATCATAGAAGATGGGGTGAAACGTAGAGGTGACCGGTAATCATACTTCAAGTGTTCCACGAATTGCGAACGATATCGGTTTACTCTTTTTTCGTTTCGGTCCCCCAAACCTGACCGTTATTTTCCCCGTGTTCCTTAGCAACATCTGGGGAAACAGAGGATATGACCACCATACGAGCAGCTGTTCTCTTGAGAGAGGGGAAGGGATTTGAATGGGTGAAACTTGAGTAGTTCATGACTTGAGTTGGCTTGACAAGAAATGGTCTCTTCATTTCACGTGCTCTCTCACCAGTCAGAAAAATAAAAGAGCACGCAAAATGAGGAGAGTTTTTTCTTGTCAAGCCATCCCTAGTCATGACTTGAGGGTAATGGACACTAACTGACTGGATGAATTGCAGTGTCTCCTCGCTGGTCGAACCCTCTGCATGCATCCATCGAGTAGGATTGCCAGAGAGAACCTCGAGGTAAGCATGCGATCTTTGATTTTTCAGTCTTTCACTGTCATGATTGCAACCTGCTACACTAATGTTACAACAATAAACCACTGGGCGCTGTGGAATCAATCAGATGATAAATAACTCTAAATTGCAGGTATTCTGTGACACATGGTCTCAGATCCTGAATGATCTGTCTCGTCTAACGAAGGAATCGGATGCAGCATCGAATGGTCGTCTAGCAGCAGAACGACAAGCGTACATGTCCCTTCCACGTCCCGGGGTACGACCATCCCCCTCATCTCCTCTTACTTCCTCATCTCATTCACCCATTCACTCCTCATCTCTATCCCCTCCTCCCATCCAATCCACTGTCCATTCCATAGCTCGTGTCCGTCCACCCGCTCTCATCTCTTCTGCCTCCAATCTTCTCTCCCTCAGTCGAGGAAATCTCACTCTATCATCGGGTCTATATCCCTCGACTGATCGTCTGATTCCTCCTCCTAAACCACCTCGAGTGATGAGGAAGACATCGAGAGAAAGTCAGGAGATCACCCATACATTCTATGATGGGAGTGGAGAGGAGAGTGAGAGAGAGGAAGAGAGTGGAAGGGATGAGAGAGGAGAAGTCGTATTGAGACATGGAAAGGGTGAAAGGGCGGAAAGGGAAGAGGAAAAGAGACAGTTCGAATATCGAATGAGTCTGATCCTTGATAGATTAGAAGAGTGATTATATTGTGTTGTCAAATCGCTGTGAATATTGTATCGACTGGTCATAATTGCATGCCTTCCCCTTCTCATTCTGAGTGTGCTATCATCCCAAATATTTTACTTAGACAGATCAAAGATCATAATTCCTTTCCATCTCACATGACCTCTTGCCTTCCTCCCATAAACCACAGACTTTGTTCCATAATTACTTTGCAATACTTCTTCAAACCCTTTGCATGGTGTACTTATCGTTGTGCCGTGAGTGTGATCTACCATTTCCTACTTATTCCAATAAATGGATGTGATTGTGATATTCATCGTCGTGGTGTGACACAACCTACAGTGTGATTGAGAAGGAAACAATTACGATAGATTTATTGATTTCATCTCTCAGAAGCACGGAACGACGCAGAAACCTTCGAAGCCGATTACACTCGATGTAGAGGTGGGTGGAATACTTCGCTTCTTCAAACTATTTCTACAACATCTCATTCTAAAAATATAACATGATCAATCAATATTTATTGCAATACGTACCCTACCGTAATCATCCGTTCAGGATCAGCAGAAGATGGCTAAAGTCGGGCTGGAGATGAAGTTGCTGACATCGGAAGTGGATGCTGAGGCTGAGAAATGGGATGAATATGCGGAGAATGATATTGTCAAGAGGGCTAAGGTGAGGGAAGGAGGAAAAAAGTGTATCTCGTCTCTTCACTATGCCATTGCAACAAGATAATATTTGTGACTCATGATTAAACTTTTAATACGAACAGTGGTGAAGAGACGGATTCTTCATCATGACAACCCTGCAACCATCTTTAATTCAGAATTGTATTCTACAATTTCCAGGCGATGTCCTCGATGGCATACAACATGTATTTGTTCACACGAGGAGACGGCCCTCTCAAGACCACCCACGATCTATTCACCCAGGTATACTGTAGGAGGAAGGATCGATTTATAACTGAACATATTCCAGGCCGAATTCTTCGCTGAACAAGCCAATAAAATGTACAAGACGGTGCGAGAGTTCTCCTATGAGGTGAGGTATACGGTAGATGGATTGATTGATAACTGACTATTTAGGTGCCCGGATCAGCAGAGAAGAGCGAATTGGCAACGATTCTGGAGAAGATTCCCATCCATTGCCAGCAATTGCAAGTGCTCGTCAAGAGTCCGACCGTTGGAAAGGCTGCCACGTTTGGAAAGGTATACCTAATGGTGTGTATGCACAAATGATAGGGTGAAACGATGTTGAATGTTTCATTCAATCTCGACAAGAATTGGGTCTGAAATGAGAGTAGGGCTGCTGGGATGAATAATTAGAATGGACGTCTCCTTCGAAATAAGCGCCCGAATTGAGAATCCTCATGAATTGGTCGATTCTGCAGGTGGATTCGGTAATTCAAGAGACGAAGAATCTAATGAATGAGATTGCCAAACTGGTCACTGCATCCTTCGTCTGTGCAACGAAGGTTAGTCCATTGATTCTCCGATTGATCTTTGATCTTTGAACTCTATCTCTCTTCTTATAGCTGCAAAGAGAAGACAGAGAAGCGGCGTAAGTTTTCAATCGTTGCCTAGTCCATATCTACAGTATCCGTTTCTTACTGTAGTTATCAGCGTGTGGGGACTTCCTTCCCTCTGCCCCTCTTGGGAGTGCGACCCCAACCCACCCGTAGCTCATTTTCCTCCATTCCCTTAGCTGTGTTTTTTCGATCGATCAATATTTTCTCTCTCTTGAATGATACCGTAGTAGCATACATGCATACACGAGCACCATTGACTGAGGTGCGGTGTCTGATAGCAGCGTGTAGGCGACGCCGTTTCGCAAATCACACCACGAGAAAGTCGCACTCTTCGCACCGAACACTACACCATACACCACGAATCTCGTTCCTTAGTCTCTAGAGAATCTCATCAATCGATATCTATATTTTGCTGCCTTCTGTGCCTTATTCTCTAACGCTGGAAGATCGTACCAATCAATCGATAGCGTGGTTCGTTCGGCTACCGTAATCGGATCATCATCGATCGTGTTGAGACCACAGCCTCTTGTAACTAGAATATTGATTGATTAGCTTGTTCGATACTCTAGCTTCCCCGTATTGTGCCGACGCGTCTCTCGATGGTCAATCGATAACTGAGCCTTCTTTCAGTTTGAGATCGAGTTTCGCGGTAGCAGTATGCCGAGGTCCCTCCATGGAGGTGACCCCTTCGAGAGCAATGGATACGGTATGATCATGATCGATTGATTTTATTTCTTGTTTAATTCTGTACTAACACTGAAATTCGCGCTATCGTGTGAAATTCGTGAAAAACTGAAAACACAAGATACAGATTGAAGAGTAACGTTTACGATCCGAATCACGCTTTAAACGTATTAGAAACTTAATAAAATGAGAGGTTTCCTTCAGGAGGTGCGAGCCGCGAGTCAACTCTCTGGAGGCGGACTCCAAGCATTAGAAGAACAGCGCCACCGCCTAGTCAGTTTGTGATCCACCTTCCGAGGTTACGGTAGACCGACCCCCTCGGGGATACTGTAGCTCAGTTAATCGATAATCAACCCCTTCCTTTGCAGTCCGATCTTCCGTTGGACCGTCCTCTGCAATTGAGAACAGCTACAACTTATAGGAACAGGTACCCCGATCAATTGACTTGCCCAATTATCATCTCGAACTTCTTCTCTTTGTGGAAAATGCCCTTGAAAAAAGCAGGGGCCTCCCAATTCCCTTCTCTCTTCAATTCTTGATCAAGCGAGTTTCAGCGGGATAATCAAAGGCTTCACATAACAATGAAGCGAGTATTGCTGGTGAGTTTACCGGATAGTCTAGCCAATGTATCTTTCTTCTCTGTCTCTCTCCATTCTCCCTGATCTCTCATGTTCTCTGATCGATGAGAGATCACACAGAATGGAGAGATTGTTTCGTGTTGCTTCAATTGCATGCTAATCGTGTCCTGTCACTGCATGTATCTGTGCTTTCTCTCTCTAATCGAGGGAATCGTCGTAATCTCCACCTCTTCTCCCCTCTGTAATCTCATTTCCTCTTCAGACCATATTGGCACGATCCATCGTCATCTTCATCTCTATCATCGGATAGTCTTCCCTCTTCTTCCTCTCCTCTTCCATCTCTATCAATATGGGAATCAATCTCCTTCCGTCCTCCCTCTCGTCCCATCCCTGATTGTCCCTCTCCTCCCATTCCCAAATACTACGATGTCGCGTCGGTTCCTCATCACGAATCAAAGGGCACCGCACCCAAAAAGTTCATGGGAATGTTCGGAAATATGTCGAAAAAGAAGAAACAGACTCCGTCCGGAATTTAGGAAGTATTCTTAGCCCCCCCCCCTCCCCCCTTTGCCCCCGTTGCATTTCTCGTCTTTGTATATCCCAATTGATCAATCAGGGTTTCTAGTGAAGTAGAGATGATTTATTGTACACCACTTTCAGATTTTGATTGTTGTATTCATGTGATATTGACTGCCTTGGCCGGAACTCTGCAATTTTTCCTCTTTTTTCTCCATTTTTTTGTTTTAGGCATTATAATCGAATTCAAAGATAATAATCATAGTACGATTTGACCAACTCTCATCGGAGATTCTCTAGTCAATTCTTACACTTTTTGCTCAACTCATCATGATCTCTTTACTGTTTTTCATACTTTATCGCGAAGAGATGGATAAACATTTCTCGCATTTGCTCATTCAAGGGAAAATTGACGAACTACATGCAAATGCATTTATGAAAAAGTTAAAGATTGATGAACCGTGATTACGATCGATATTCATTCGAATTCTCATCCGTTCTCATTCGAAAATAGTAGATCAATAGTTGCAAATACATTGGAGATGGGTTTCCATTATTCTCCAAACAATCAATTTTGCAACTGAATTTCATTTTCATATTTGAAGCAGCTGGAACTCACTGCTTCGCATATACTCTCCTTGCGATGTCACTGGATTCGAATTGAAATGCTTTTATTTCACGTAGTTCGACATCGTGGGCTCTCGCTGATAACAATATATTGCAATGATTTTTGAATTAGGATATATTACGTAGTCAATCATAGTCCAATTCACGCATTGAGATATGGTGTGGCGTAGACCATGGAAGATATACAAAGAATAACGAAGAAAGTGAATATAACGAGACAGAGACGATCAAGAGACATCGCTGCGAATTTCCACTCTTCCTCAAACAGTTAATCGATAATCTTTATTGTTTTTGAAGCTAATGAAAAATGAAGTAGAACTGGTTAGCACATCTTCTTACCCATATAGGAATTATTATCGCAACCATGTTTACTTTACAAATAATCGTGAATAATCACTGACCAACGCGCTTCCGACCTTCTCCTCCTCTTCCTCCTCATTTCTCAACTCTCGAATATTTTCGTGGATGTGGGTGTAGTAAGCGAGTACTGCCTCTTCATACGAATCCCTCACAGAGTCGTCTGAAATGAGGAACACTTTGCGAGGAAACGGGATTACTGAAATATTCCGCATGATTGCAACTACGCTACTGTGATACTTAGTGAACATCCGCGTAAGAAAATTATCCGGTGTCCATTCAACTCTTCCCCTCTCTTTTTTCTCGGTGCTATGCGACAGAATGTGTTGCAAAAGTAGTTTAAATTACATTCAAAAAGACAAGTGAAAGAAAGTGCAAGTTTACCGAGTTTCTTCGCATCTTCCATGCACTTGGTCAGGTATTTTTCCATTCTTTCAGCAATCGAAAGTGAAAAATCGCGAGATTCGCGAGATGAACGAGCAGTGAAAATTCCACTTCCGACCTACATAGATGCATTATTTATTTATCGTTTATTTCGGACCATTTGTTCGATGGATTGCTGAATTTAATGAACCTTTCTCTGCAGATTCAGTCTCTCCTCTGGAATTGCTTGCAACTTCTCAACGATTCCACTCGATTGATCGCTTGTCTGAAAGATCAAAGATCAATGATGATTCAACCTCTAAAATGGTTACCTCTCTCTTCATCGGTCTAGTTGAGTTCGAAGAGAAGGATGAGGTGGGCTTCAGGGTCTGAAGAAAACTGTGATTCAATATTGCAATGTAGGTTGGGATAGTAACAAACAATATTGAATGTACTCTCAGAAATTGGCCATCTTCCCTCGTCCATTGCACATTTCGCACATTCACATTCTCCCTCTGGATGAAGAGAAACGGTGATATGAGGAGGAGAGGAAGGAGTGGTCGGACTTCTGAAATGAAATAACACTGATATTGAATGATTTAGATCTTCTTTTGTGCAACAATGTAAAAGCACTTTTCGCAGGAGTTTCCCACACTTTCCCATAAAAAAATTCCATAAATTTTTCCGAATTTTCAATTGAATAGATAAAAATGCATCTCTATTTTCTCATCTTATCCTCCCTATTTCTTCTCGTTTCATCCAAGGGAGAAGTGATTGGACATTGGAGAGGAAGGGATATTACTCAAGAGGATGTTGCTGGATTCAAGCATCGGCGATAATCAGGGTAAGTGTATCAGATACTCGATCAGATCGCTCATTTTCAGGAGACCATAATTATATAAATCGTTAAACAATCGTCTTTTAGCAACTGGGTCGTCTGCATGATTCGATTGATCTCGCAGGATATCCAATCAACAGGCCCGAATATGAGTATCTGTCAGTTTGACATTACACTTTCTTCACTAATTTGATATTCCAGATGCCAGGCCACTTATTGCCACAATGAGGACAGGAATCAGTGCAATTTGCGATGTCGTCAATTGACTGAGAGGGTTGATTACAATGCTGTCGAGAATCGATTGAGAGGAAGAAAGAGCATTGAACCATCGAAGGATCATGCTTCTTGCAGAAAGGAGTGGGTGTTTTTCGCTAATATGATACTAACAATTTAAAAAATAATAATTTAAGATGCGGAGGTCTCTGCCCGAGGGGGAATTGCCATCTCGAATGCACAGATCTCTGTACAATTCACTTCTCTTTCGCGAACAGAAGAGAATACGAGACAGAATTCAGAGAACTCCTGAGAAGAGTAGATACTATAGTTGAAGCTGCTCCCATATGATAAATATTTCACCACGCAGATCAAACGTATTTTCCAAAGCTTTTGCCATCGTATAATATAGGGACAAAACACAGAATCACGAGGGGGAGTCGATTATGCTTCATCAATACTTCACCTTTGAAGAATTCGCCAGGGATGGTTGGAATAATATTGTATTTGTATAACTTTAGGAGGATTTTTAGGCATTATCTATAATAACGCCGACATACTTACTTCTGTATCTTGACAAGTGAGTGTGCAGTAGCAGAAGTGGCAGTTGATGTTCTCTTTATCTTCGCCAAATCATGAGGAACTTGAGAGATACAAGCGTCACATTCCCGCTCCTCCTGCAATTATCACAGCGATTTTTACTGTCAGAATTTTTAGTTGAATAAAGAACTAAGAGAATGTATTGGATCGCAAATCATACCTTTTCCTCCTCCTGTTTGTATTCTTTCTTCCTATTGTAGGTCACTCGCGGTCTCTTCATCAATAAAAGCCAAGGAAGCCAGACAAGAAATATTTGGTAAAACTGAAAAGTATAATTTCTGACAAATCGTAAAAATGTTATTGTCACCGTAGCACTCATTCTATGATTGTCCTCCTGTCTGTATCTGATGTTGAGCACTGTGATAGTGAAGGCTGTAGAGGCAGAGATAATCAGAGTGAGGGTTGAGAAGAAGATTCCTGTAAGGAAGGCCATTTACAATAGTCACTTCATTGAATTCTAGCAAAGTTGAAAATTACAAATTTAACTCACCAAGAATGGGAACTGATTCGGAGGTTTGAGGTGTCATCTCACTGACAATCGTTACGAAGAAACAAATTGATAGGAGAATTGTCATTTCTGAACGAATGAATTTGATTACGGATTGACACGATTATACAAAAACAGTGATATTTTAGGCTGGATAAATAAATAATTTCTCACGAAATCCGATCTTCTCGCTCATATCGTGTGCAGGGAGACAGAATCCCATAAGAGTCATGATAGAGATGAGAAGAGAAGGGAGAACGATATTGAAGAGATAGAAGAGAGTGCGACTGCGATTGAAGTTCGGTTATGTTTCAAAAATATGTTGTTCTTCAGAAAATAATAGTGAATTACCGTCGTAGATTCAGATAGAACGTCAGAACTGGATACATTTTCTTCGTTCGAGTCGAATTAATAACTGATCGAACTACTGGAGTGCCTGAAATATTCACTGATATTTAGAAAAGATATTTGTAATATTAGTCAATGAACGTACTCATCAATCTCCATTCTCCATTGTTCATGTACGTAGAAAGATCCATCGCTTCTCAAATTAGACGTTTTACAATTCGTCAAAACTGGGATATAAATGCACCTGTAGTGTTATCATCAGTAAATCGAAGATCGATAAGACCGCCATGCGAAGTCCACGAACCAAACTGGAAATAAATTCTCAGAGCAAATTGTGAACATAATTTTTCTGAAAATCGAGGTCGAGAACAAATATCAATATAATCGCTTGAAAATACACAATGGTAGGAAAAACGCTAGCTTTCGAAGTTCCAGCAAACCTCAAGGAAACAAGTTTGATCGTCAAATGGGAAGTAAGTAATATCCATTTTGCATGAGGCCATGAATATTCCGGGTGGAACCCAATTGACTTCGCCTGTGCTGTAGACCACCTACATAGATTATTATCTAGATACACTCAAGGTCATTCACCTCATTTGATTTGAAAGACGAATCGAAGTCTTCGTTTGCGCTCAAAGTGTGGTATTTTCGAAGTACTTTTATTATCTAAAACCTGTTATGCAGTAGAATATCCGGGCGCCAGATCATATTTTCATCTCCTTTGAAGCGAACACTCGAAATATTGCTAAATTTCTTAGGATCCCACGCGAGTCGATAGTCTTTCCATGACTGAAATAGAAAAATGATATGTCCCGCTGAGTGATAGACTCTTGCTTACGTATCGCAGCCAAGCGTTTATCTCGATTATCTGATTTTGACCGTCCTGTAGAACACATTTAATTTTCAATGATTTCTCACTCAATATTCAGGATAGAATTCGCATACCAGCGCCATAATCTGCTGTAAATGTATCTTCATCTCCACTTTCAGAGGCTCAGAAACATTCACTACGGGACGAACGAGGCGATTGTAGTTGGCAAGAAGCTCTCTGAAAATGGAATTCGATTTTCGAAATGCGAGAGTAAATGGTAAAAATGGTCGAACCTGTACAGTGCAAGCTCCGCTTTACTACTTGAGACAATCTCAAAATTCCCAAAAATGAGGAATAAGCAGGGGAAGATCATGTTGGACAATTGAAAAGGATAGTAAAGGCAAGATCACTTCATGTTGTCCGTTGATTACGAGGGAAGAGTGAGAAGAGGGATAACTTCCACTGTGATATCTCCTTCTCATCTGTTTGCACTAGCGATACTGATAGGAAGAGGAAACTTCACGCTGGTCTATCGAAAATTTTTATTCTTCTTTTGCACGGCAACTCACGAAAAACAAGAGGATGAAAATTTATGCATTTGCTGTATGGTACGTCGTTCAATTTATTTATTCATTGTCGTTTCTACAATTTCAAAAATAACCAAATAGACACTGATTAAATGTCCAAAATCAATGCGATACTCTCAAAAGGTGGAAAGACTTTATGCGATTATGCAACCCGTGTAACAGCGATAACCGGCAATGAGCAAGATGACAATAAATCAATAATTGTCGGCGGTAGAAGTGATGTAGTACTCGGCCTGTCCATTCACAACTGCGTAGTAGGAAGAACCGCCGAGTGACTGAATGTCATTGTTATTCTATGAAAAATGGAGATAATTCTTACCAAGTTCATTTCCTGTCCTAGAAACCGTCGAATATGCGTGAAAGTAGGCCTCATCGAGGGCGATTGCATCCAGCAATGCTGCATAAGAGTGAACCTCAAACATAGTTCGTTAAATTTTAATGGTAGAGAGAAATGGAAAGGTACATGGTGTCCGAGCAACTCTCTGGTCGTCGCATTCTCTCTCCCGCATTCAATCGTTTCAGTACCTGAAAGGGGGTATTAGTGGAATGAATTCATTGTGCCTCCTGCTCACCTCTTGTGAACGCCATCTCGGATAGGGATACCCACCAAGAGTAATGATTTCGAAGAGGAGAATACCATATGACCAACTGAAGAATTAAATTAGAAACATCTTAGGAATGAGAAATTAGTCTGAAACTCACACATCACTGGCCGAGGAGAAAAATGATGACTCGATTGCCTCCGGTGACATCCAGCGAATGGGCAATCGACCACTCTGGCAAGAGAAATGATATTTACTGTGAGATTGTTGCCTCCATAAGTGAATAGCTCACCATTGATTGATAGTGCTCGGGCGCTTTTCCCACTTCACGACACAATCCGAAGTCTCCAATCTTGCACGTATCAAATGCGTCCACGAGAATATTTCTCGCTGCAATATCTCGATGGACGAAGCCCCGTTGGGAGATGAATTCCTGAGATAATTAGGGTTACTTTTTTTCGAGAAGAATTAGGGATAAAATTAGAGTAACTTACCAATCCTTGAGCTATTTGTGAAGCAAAGGCTAATTGTTGCCTCTGAGTGATCATGAATTGAGGATCGACAGAGTGGCGATTCGAGTGCTCCAGCATGTAATTCAAACTAGAATTGTAAACATTAAAATTAATCCAAAGAAATTATTACCAACCGTTTCCTCATGTAGCTTTGTAGATCTCCATTAGCACAGTACTCAATAACGAGAACGATGGGAGATGAGAGAGTGACGCATGCGAGAATGTTGGCTAAATTGATACTTTATTAGATATTTTATGTCCTGATAGGTTGAGGTGTCAAAAAAGGTTTAAAATATTTTCTCACCCAATCGTTCATGATATCCGATCGCTTTCATCGTCGATATTTCCCTCATGAAATCTTGCTGATTCGAGTCTTTGCTCTCATCTGAATAAGGATTAGAGTGGACCAGAAAGTATTCTCAAGAATAGTGTGTACGCACACAAAACACACTAACCACTCTGCATCTTAACAGCCACTGCTCCATTCCAATCAGGGGCATTCGAACGGGATAATCTTCCTGTAATATGGAGGCATATATTATTCCCCAGTGCACTGAGGCAGACCACAACCTACATGCCAGATCCACTACACAAATCATAATGCTCGTGATTTTGATGCCACTCTTGAGAAAGGGAGAAAAGCCATAGGTAGCGTATTGAAAAATAAAATAACAATAAATGAAGTGATAAATTTTGACCGGCCTCTGTGTCTGAAACACCACCATAGACTTCAAAGGGACGCACTAAACATGATCTCATCCTGACGTCAAATCCACTTCATTTCCGATTCATGGTCATCTTTTGAGGGGTGGGGCATCACTCTAAAGTCCAGTCATTCCTCCCATTCGTACCATTCCGTAGCCAGTCATTGTTTTTTTTCTAGACTGAGTTAATCAGTGATAATGACAGCGTAATCAGCAGGCGGACAATGAAATGTTTGACTTTCACCAGCGCTCCTTTTTGCTCATGGAATGCAACGACGATCATTCGATCAGATTGATAAGAAGGAATGATACAAAGGGCGCGGCGGATCGATTGAAATTCAGCGACTTTGATTAGGCAATGGGCACAAAATTGCACTGATCTTACCCAAGAAAACGCTTCCGAATGCGCCCTTTCCCAATGGAGTTCTCGAATCGATTTGAATACTCGATCGATCGACTTCGAACGGATCCGCTCTGGAAACAACATCATTCGCACATGAAAAACTGTGCGAAATAGTTCGATGCGCGCATGATTTTTGGACACGAGAAGCTTATCGTTTGTCTATCGGCGATGATAAGACTAAGAAAAGATCGACCTAATCTGATGCAAGTGATCAAGCGATCGATAATGTTCAACTAAATTTTACTTACTTTCGAGTAGAAGTCGAGTAAAATGATGTCTGAGTGTAGGCAATGGACGGTTTGCGTTGGCAACTCTGAAATATTTGCACATTTCGATTGTTGTTCGTCTCTCTAGAGAAATTTTCGCATGATGAATCAAAGAATTATTTTTTCTTCAATCTCGAGCAGCACATTTTCACTTCAGTCTGACCTCTTCAACGTGGATGGCAATCTCTGGTTTCCTTCTCCTTCTTATCACGAGAATGGTTATTAACGCCAAGACGACAATGATTACAACGAAGGCGACGGATCCACCTATTATGAGCACGGACGAATCCATTTGAAGGGGAGCTGGAAGGAGGGGAGGTGAGCGATGGAATAATAATAAGGAACAAAGGTGATAATGAACAAAACTGATCAATTTACTCACGAAATGCTGTCAACGATTGTGAATGGGTGAGATTGATATCGGAAGCGGGAAAACAGTGAAAAATCAACTGATGAGCGAAAATAGCCAGAGGCTATCAAAATGAGAGTGATTAGAGAGCTGGTTAATGACAACAACAATGATAATGAGGAAAAATGATATAGGAGGGCCCATCAGAATGAGCAAGGATGAATAGTACTCATCAAATCACGAGTCCCTTCACCATAACCACACCTTTATCCCTGACTTGTTCTCTGTGCACAAACTGACAAACTTCGCGAAGGGGATTAGAGAAAGGATCGATAAGTGATTGGAATCCATGAGGGAATGATAGGCAACCAAAGACGGGGAAAGCGCTGAATCAGTCTGCAAAAAAATGTGCCAGACGCAAGGGCAAACAAATAGTGGAACAATAGGGATCAAGAAAGCGGAAAGAGATGACCTCGTCTGTTGAATTTTGAATGGCATGAGGTCAACTGAAGACCATGGTTTGAGAAAAAATAGTGGAATTCTTGGAGACTAAATAATGATCTCGGTCGTTGAATTGGGTGTGGACCAGAGGAAAGGGCGAATATCTAGAGACAGAGAGGAGAGACGCTAGCGCGAAGGGGGGGGGGGCTGTTATCAGTGGAAGGAAAGAGAGAGAGAGAGGATTGTGCATCAGCGGAATAGATGACCATAGAGCTATCACACATCATATGGTACTGAGAATGGAGGAGGAGATATGATGTCGCCAGTGACAAATTAGTGATGTCAAGGGAATCCCTCGAATGGGAGAGGTTGAAAGGCGTAGTCTCATCGGTGCATTCAGTCGTTCAGAAGTCCAGCGTGAAAGGAATAGTGCGGAATAGAGTACCCAACAATCCGAGTATTTTCTACTGCTTGTATGGTGTAGTAAGTGAGGTGACGGGTGTGGTATTCAGATGGGTAAAGAGAGAAGATGTCATGAATGGAGAAGAAGTAATGTCGACCCTGCGTGGATTGTTGTGCCCGTTATACTAGTGATCGTGTTGATTCACAACAAGTCTGCTCAAAAACTGAACGCACTGCTCAATTCTCAATGCTTTCTCGGTCTTTCTAGCCTGCGAGAGATCATGGGAAATGAGGAGTGCGTGAGATTTTGAACAACCCTGATTCACACTTTGTTTACTGTCGTACAAGGCGTCATCAAGCACAGACTTGGCCATTTCCGACTCTGCTCAATTTCTTTCAAAATGGATGAATACTACAATTTTTCCGGTTAGATGTGATCTCAAATGTGAGAAACCGTGAACTGTTGCACTAGAAAACAGCGATCATGTGTTCATTTGGACACGCGCTGCTTTGAATTCGAGGAGGAAATCGGAGAGATAAACAACGCCGATAACAACGTTCCCTCAATCACAAGTAGTTTGCAAGAATGAGAGAGAGAACGCTCTCTGTGCCTTATTCCCCCTCCTCTCCCTCTATTCTGTGTTGCTTCCACGGCTCAGAGCGCATGTGTTCAGGTGGCCGAGTGGTTAAGGCGTTGGACTGCTAATCCAATGGGGTTTCCCCGCGTGAGTTCGAATCTCATCCTGAACGAATCTTTTTGCCGCATTTTTTTCGCTATCTGCTAGCGTTCTTCTTTTTCTTCATGACCACTGTAAAAGTGAAATCTGGAGATGAACCGCGCTTTTTCTTTCAGCAATTGCGTTTTACCCTCTGTTTACTCTCTCCTCCTCCCGCGCAAGCACTCTAATTGCCGAATCCTCTCGGCTGGTACTATGAAATGAGCTTGGACGTTGCTAGGCAAGAGAGGAGTCTAGGAGGGATGACCCTCCACAGATCTCGTCAAGTGCTCATGAACATTCCCTCTTACGTCACTGCATCGAATGACCTCCCTTCTTCCTCCATTCATCCCATTCTCCCTCGTGTTTCCTGCCACTGACTCCTTTCTTGTACACTGGTCTCGATCGACAGATATCCCTAATATTTCCGGCGCCTTTCTACCTCTATTCTGATTTATTCCCTATATTAGACACTGGATGGTTCAAGTGAATTGATCATCAAGGATTCTTTCATTGGTTCAATAGGAAACAGGAGATCAATCCAAAAGAACATCGCCGTTCTTGTTTAGTGGATCCTTCCCTCCTGAAGAGAGGAACAACCGGGGTCGTGAGAGTTTCCCTCCGAAGGAAGCGGGAATGAACGAAAGGGTGTCAAATCTCCTCCGTTGATCCTTGTGATTCCCATCTTCCTTCTGCCTCATTCCAACACTTTATGAGCTCCACTTCTAACTCGCCGACGTTTTATCTACTCGAGTTGAAATCGCCCGGCTTTTGGCATTCCTGATGGCTCAAAACTCGCCTCGATCGCAGTAGGAATCACCTTGACTCGTTCCCATCCTTGTCACAGTAATGACAGTCTAAATGATGCCTCAATGGGCCCCTTTATTCAATCACTTTACCCTGAGAGCAAGATTCTCAGATGTTATTTCTGGCCGCACCTGCGCCAAGTTACACACCACAACGAACTCTTATCTGATGAGAAGTCCTCTTCCCTCCCTCCTCATCCTTCCCCTCTCACCCCCTATCCGAATGGTATTGTTACAACAGGGTGCACATTATTCCTCCCCCTCTTCCTCATCCGACGAGATTTACAGTGCCCCCTTGTCTTCTTCCCTTCTCTTCCTTTCCCAGTGAGTCGTCTCTCGGTTCCGCTCCTTGCAAGAATCCCTCCTTTCTTGTGTCTGATTCATTCTATTCTGACTGTCATTTATTCGAATATTTATCTCGCTGCACCAGAGTTGCTACCATTTTGCCACTTACGGGGGATAGAGGGCTTGGAGCGCTAAACCTTGGACTATCCATTGCTCAACCGCGACGGTCTCATCGATCAGAAAGTCTAACAGAGCGTATGAAATGAAGACAGTTATCCTCCATCGACCATTCAAATTCTCTCCCTCCTTCTTCCCTATCTCGATTAGGCATCGTCTGTCCAACTGAATTCCTAAGTAGAACCATTAGTAATGGCTCCGAGATGTATCCCTATCCGATATCCCCTCCCATCTCCATTCCATGCTCTTTCCCACTCAGAAAAGGAGGGATCGGGGCAGATTGGGAGAGTGCAGGGGGCTAATAGGCTATTTATCATAGCCAGGACGATGCCCTGAGGGGGGGGGGGCAAAGAGACCGCTTCCAAGGGAGGAAGGGAGAACCAAATGAGTTCCTTCCCCTTCTGGGAGCTTCTCTCGTGGGGTCAGTGGTTATTTCCCGGGAATATTGCTAGAGCATCTGGTAGATCGAAACGGCATGGTTAATAGTTTAGTTGCCGAGCTATCAAGGAGCATAAAATTGCAATAACTGCTCTGCCAGTCTCTATGTATGTTATCTACTGAACAGCATGGTGCATATTTTTATTTATTCGGCTCTCTGCGTTTATCAACTGGTAATTGAGTAGTATAATGTCCGTCTACTGTATTTTATTTGATTCAATATTGCATGTCTGAATCGTCGTTCCATCCATTCTCTTTCCTTATCTTATCACTTCCTTCTAATTGCCATATCGTGCCAGTCTCCTCTTCTTCTACCGCAGTCTACCCATTCATTCCCCTCCGTTTCTTAACCCCCTCTGACCCTTGTGCCCTTTTCTGTCCATTTCTCCATTGAATCATATCGCCTTATTCATCCGCCCTCATATTCCACACCATTCTCTGTCCTTTGATCTTCGTTCTCTTTACGGTTCATGGTTGATTACGGGATGGGAGGTTAGGACAGATTGGATCGAGGGATAACGGTTCTATTTCATCGAACCTTTCAATTACCGGCATCGGTTTCGAATATTCGAATATCTTCTCGTGGCACTTTTGCGTGGGATGTACACTGAAAAGATGAGCTGGATGAAATAGATAGTCGGAAGAGAGCAAAGAAGAAGCGATTCCTCAGAGAGACGAGAGAGGGGGATGATCCGAAAGAGAGAGAGAGAGCGAGAGAGAGAGAGAGATAGAGACCACACCTGTTGCGAGTCAACATCAACTGAGTAATGACTGGCGATTGAAGGAGGAACGAGAAGAGACAAGAGTTCCTGACACATTCCCGTTGTTGCAACGTCAAAAACTAACCAGTATCCATCATTTCAGAATGCCCCTCTCGCCCGGTCACGCCATTCAACGACCCATCGTCCTCTCTCCATCGAATCTGATCGATAATTGGGCGCCCCCGGTGAGTTCTTCTTTCCTTGTCAAGTTATTGGAGTGTTTGAGGCAATAAAAGCTCCCAGATCAAAGTCCCCTCAGATCCCGACGACGCTAGTTTAATGATTCGAGATTGATGCATGAGCAGAGGGCTTTTAGTGTGTGTGGTCAACGAGAAAGAGAGGGGGATAGAGAAGATACTTTGAGATCTGCCGAGAGTCGCTGCTGACACCTCCCCCACTAGATATTGGCGCCACTCTAATATTTTGAGTTGCTTCCCCAGCAATCAGTCGGGCAGTCACTGATATTAGTCGTCACTTCTTCCTCTTGGCTTTAGTCACTTTTTTCGTTCGTGAACAGAAGAAGCGATGGGAAAGGAGGTTAGGCAGTTGTCCAGATCATTTTTCGTGTGTTGTAGCATGTAAAGAGACGTGAGTAGAGGATCGAATGACCGAAGTTTTTGCCTTGGAGATTGCTAGATAGTCAGTCTTTCTTGTCACTAGTGTAGCAACTTGGTTAATCTTGACGCAACATGCATCTCTTCTCTGCAATTCCCCTCGCTTCTCTGTTTCTCATAATCTCCATTTCAGTATACGATAGACGTTCCTCCAGGATTCTCTCCCTCTTCGTTCACTCGTCCGAATACAGTGAAGAATTCGCCCAAGATGGGACTGTCCAGTGGGAAAGTGTACAAACGAGGTAAGCCCTTTCAATCACTGACAATGTTCAATCACTGACAATGTTCAATCAATGACAATGTACAATTCCTCATTAGTGAAATGTCGAGTGAAATTAGGTTAGATACAATTACAAAATTCTTTAGGAATGAATAACACCCTACTGCTCACTACTCCTTCATCACAGGACGAAAGAATTACTGATGAAGAGAGGGAAAGGGAAAGGAGGGAGACTGTTGAGAAGGTGTCTTCTTTAATCTCTTCTTTATTTTCCTAAAACTAGTATAGATTTATCCCTAGATAAGAAACATTTCTTTATTTATCATAACTGTTCACTGATTATTCATTACTTCATGCTGCCTCTTCCATCAGGTCCATTACTCCCTCCTCCTCCTCTCCTGTATGTCTCTCTCCTCCATTCTCCTTTCTCTCGTAGCTCTCGTCTTCTTCCTCATGACAACTTCTCCTCCTGGAGCAACGATCGTCGGAGGAGTGCAGAGGAGTGGTCGGTTGATCTTTGATCTCTGGGTGATCTTTGATCTCTCTTTCAGGTCTCTCTCCATCATCAGCCCCGCTCATCTTCGCCCCTACAGCTTATCCTCTGGCGGTTGAAGTACTCCAGGAGATTAGTAAGACACTATTTACTTATTTTGTTGGTACACTGTGACTGCAATAAAATGTAGAACACGAATAAGTCTTCATATTTTATACTTCAAAAGATAATCTTTGATTTTTGCAGTAAATTCCCTCGACGTAATCGTAATGGTGACATCCCTTGCTTCATTCTTCTGTTCCACTTTCCAGGTATACATACAGTATCTCGATTACGACAGTTACCGTACCCATTCCAGATCTATTTCTCCCTGCGACAGCTCAAGCACTCGCCCAATGATGTGTACACGTGAGTTATCGATTAACTTGATCTTGCGTCTTAAACGGAAACTACCGTAACCTCCTTCATTCCAGTGTGATCGAATATCTTCGTAGCAACAGTTTCACTCGAATCGTGGTCTATTCCTTCTGGTTTGCATCGGTTCTTGCCTTCATCGTTGGTACGGTAGCAATCGATTAATCAGTTACCGATCGATCTCGTTACAGTAATCGTCCTGACCGCCCTCCTCTCACCGTATCGTGGATCGATCTCTAAGGGAGTCGCCCTGTCAGCGGGAGTCTCAGCACTGGTCCTGTGTGGAATTGCCATACTACGGTATGCGAAGGGTACGGTAGATGGATCTTATCGATTGATATTTCAGATCAGCTTGGCTCTTCTCTCGGAACACTCTAATGGCAACGAGAAGCATTAGGAAGTTTGATAATTACTCAACTCTAGTTTAGATAAGCCAGTGAATTTGTGAAGAGTCTAGTCAATAATCAAAGATCTCAACTTACGGGTTTGTACTTATTATGACAAGATTGCGATAGAAACAGATAAAGATTTACAAGATTTATTGCAAAAATAATCAAATATACAAACGAATTTGATGAGATCATTGTCATGCACCCGAATTCGCACATGAAAGGGAGTGTGATAACAGACTAATCTAGAGAGATTTCGTAACAGATTTTGTGTATTCATTGTCTAATCTAAATAATTCTTCGATGAAATTCATTAGTAGATAGTGTTTATCCCAGCCAAGTGCCTGCTCCGGGGAATGCAACACCAACTCCAGTATTCACTCCGACTCCCGCGATAGGGACACCCACTCCGAAGTTGGAGTTCACCTGAAAAGTATCACTCTTCATTCAAGAAAACTATATAGTTATTTTAGAAATATTGACAATGCACTAAAAGATACAACATTCATTCAAAAAACGTCCTCCAAATTGCCGTTCCATCCCTCATCAACTTTTCTATACAATTAGGTACCTGTCCATCCATCCAATCCACTCCTACATGCTGATTCTGTTGATAGTACGGTCCCACTCCTCCTCCCACATCAACGCCGATCGGCTTACCGAGATCTCCCGGTTTGATCGGGACAGACACCTAAATGACGGTTATGAAGAGCCGTGAAATACGGAGCCTGAAGATTCCAGATCCGGTTAAAAGTCCTCACCGCAGCGTGCGTTTCGCCTTCAATTCCCAGTGACTGCACTAGCGGAACGGACCATCCGGACTTGTAGCCGTATCTGCAACCGGGATTTGGAAAATAGAATATAGTGAAACGACTCACTTTCCATCGTACCAGTTGGCGCCGATCTCTTGGTACTGCGCCCAGTAGTCACTGAAAATGAGGAGAGTGATCAGAAGAAATGAATAGTCAGAGATAATACAATTATAGTATGAATCTTGGTTTCGAATTGAGAAAATACAGAAACTGGTAAACTGAGATTTATAAAGGAAAGGGAAAGACTTCCTAAAATAACTCGTATGGATGTTTCGTCTTCTTGGTCACTAAGCGAACAATCATAATGATGTCATCACTCACCGTACTCCAATGTGCTCTGAGTATCCTCCTCCCCATGATCCGAAGGGAATATTAAGATTGTAAGCACCGCCGATCGCTCCTTCTTCATTGATCTGGTAGTAGAATGATTTTACTTCTTTCTGAGCAGTAATTACAGACCTTTTACAGAAATGCAAGAAATGAAGATTATTTTTTCTAAGAAATGTTGAAGAATTCCAGACAGAGGAGTTGAACTACGCTTTGGAAGAACAAGAACACGTACGGGATAATAGGGAATGCCCGCGACAGCCCACGATCCGAGATTCAATCCCACTCCCGAATCGAAGGAATGTGCAATCTCGTAGAGAGGATCGGCTTGTGGCATGAACTGTTGACAGTCCTGAATGAGAAATGAATCTTCTATCGAATATGAATTTGGATATTGACTAATTCAACATTCTGATTCTTTTCCTTCATCGTCTGAATTCTCACTGTTGTTTCAACCGTTACCTGATAGAATGCCTTGCATCGTCTACCGTATTTCGATGTGCGGAAGTCGCCTGAAATCAAAATTTGCGTGAATGATAAGAAGGTTCAGACTGACCAATGCAGTGTTTCCTCACAGTGGGAAGGAATCGGTCGCACGTCTTCCGAAGAACAGCCAGACTCTCCTCGGGGAGATCCTTCGATGTTATTACCGTTAGAATAAACAATTTCGCTTCATCAAGGAAACTGTTTTTGCCCTTCTGTTACTTATCTAGATTTCAGTTATCTGTTTCATTGACAAGTAAACGTACCGCCTTAGCCAGTCTCGCGTCCCTCTCCATCTCCTGAATCTGTTCCGCAGTGAGAGTCGAGGCGGATTGGGCTGCAGCATGGGTCGAGGGAGATGCTGCAGCAGCTGCAGATTGAGAGGCAGCGACCGAGGAGGAAAGGGGCTCGTTAGCGAATGGATCAGATGAGGAAGATGACGTTGAGGCTGAACTCCATCGATTAAACTAATTCTTCGTTGTGTAATTCTATTTTTTGATTTCGGTTTCGACTATCTATTCATGCTCTTTTCGCGTAACACTAGCAGAGGTTTGATCAGGACGAATAGTAATCGTTCGATCCGAACTCACCAGCTGTGTCCGTCTTCTCCCACTCATCAACAGCTGCAGTATCAGCAGCAGGCACGGGGGGAGGAACGATCTCAATGGAAACTTCAATATCAGGAAAAGGAAAGAAGAGAAACCTGTAGTCTAACTGCTTCCTGGGAGAGATTGTAGAGAGGATTGCTCTTCGGAATGAGATGAGCGCAGTTCTGAAGAGATTAATCATTAGGTGCTTCATTATGATTGCTCGAGAGACAACATCAAGAATGAAGATTCGTGTTCTCCATTGGTTCTTCACAAGATCATTATTGAATCGTTATTTAGTAAAACATAAACTAACACTTAGATAAGTCTCGCAACTGTTTCTCGCTTTTCTATGCGTGAACTTTCCATGGCAGAAACGAGTTGCGGTTGGCATCACCTGAAATCGACATCTCATTTAGCTTCAGCAAAATAGAAGTGTGCGAAAGTAATTTCTAAAGGCGATTCACTGACCCTCCTGCAAGCCATGTCTAATCTTCCTTTCTCTGCAGTAGTCATCACTCTGGGAGGATCGAGTGGAGGAGGAGAAGCAGTGGAGGACATTGAGAGGAGGGAGGGAGGGGAGGTTGCCTGAGGTTATTCAATTCCATGCTATGTATATTCCGTTTAGATAGATGATAGTGTGTTGCTATCAGTGTTCCTCGATCGGGTATTCTAGATAATCCCCGCAAGCAATTCATTAACGTACCACAGGAATGAATCCTTCCGACGGTTGGGAAGCGACCACAGCCATGTCAGTTGAACCGGCTGAAGTGAATATGAGTGTATTTCAGTACGAGTAAAAACGTTTTCTGGTGTGCTAATTTTCTAACCAATCATTACCTGGTTTGGGCAGAGTTGCGTAGAGTTCAGCAAGAGCTGTGAGGGGATCGTCTTTGGGAATGACTGAGGCACAGTCCTCAAATTATCACATTTACTCAGTAATATTCAGTAATTCGTCATATTCAGTAATTCGTCACTCCATTTTGCACTAATTCTTGTCTCTCTGACTGATGAGAGTGCACAAAGACTGAAGAGACGGTTTTTTCACAATCAGCCCTGTTTCTGAACTGATTATTTCCATCGTTCACTCTCTCTGGTAAAGGTAAAGGTGTATCCACGTCAAGCGATTTTACGCCGTAAGACAACGCTAGATGGAACCCGCTGGTAAGGTCAGTTGCCACTAACTCTAAAATAGGAGAAACATCTCATCGCGTGTTTATCAGTTCTCGATCCTCTGCAGTGAAGATGAACGGAGGGAGCGAATTTACGGCACACTTCGTCTGATTTCACAGAGCTCTGAAATATTTAGTATTTTTCTCACTATGGTCTTCTCACAGGTGCTCATATCAAACTTGGTTTCTCTACAAATGACAAGCAGAAAATATCCATCGCACCGGTAAATCTTTAATTCAACTCTAAAATCACATTCCAATTCATTGTATGTGCTGAATTACAAAGGGTCGCACGACTCCCTTCGAAGTTTGATCTATCAACAAGTACGCTAATCAGTTTTCTGTATGAGTAAGCCCTTAGCAGTTCTCGCCAATAATTCTCGTCGGATGTTTTCTTTGCTTGGGATAGAACTGGTTAGGCCGCTCGAGGGAAGCGTGATGAAATTGGTTGGGCAAAACTATTGAAAACGGAAGGAATTCTCTGACCTTGACAGCTTGGACCTTATCAGCAGGAAGTTTTCCGAATGGATCATTTGGAGTATCCGCTCTCTCATCTCCCGTACCCTTCGCATCCGTCAACCAACCGTGTTCCTCACCTGTCTTACGCCAATTCTTCGCAAGATTGATCTCTCTGCAAAGAAGATATCGAAAATGAATAGTCTCTTCATTATGCGTTATCACAAAAGAGTCATCGCTAGTCTATATTCTTCCCTGTTTACGTTTGCTCGTCATTCAAATGCCGAACAGTTGGGCTAAACAGAGTGAAGGTGCGACCTAATCACAAGGTAGACACGCTACCATTGATGGGAAAGTGTAGCGGTCACCAGTTTGATAGAGAGGAAGCTCATGATTGCACAGTTTTCTAGAGGAAACGCTTCCTACGAGAAAAACATCTGGCCTACTGCTTTGAGAATATGTGATGAAATTATGTACAAAGATAGTTCACTTCCTCATCCTCAAATCGGCTTCGTATTGCTTCATTTTGTTGAGGTAGTCATCGTAGAGTTTATCGTAGTATGGATTGGGTGGTATTCTGAATTGGAATGTGACTATTTTTTAAATAATTTAACAATTCTCTTTATCTCTTGTCGACTTGATAGGAAACTCTGCCTCAAACAGATAAACGAACTCACTTCTGACATTGCACTCCCATCCACAGACCAATCACCACAATCAGCAGCCGCATTGTCTCGTTGAACTAATCTCCCTTATCGAACGGAGGAAGCGAGAAAGGGAGAGTAGAATTCCCTTCTCGAAAAAGATAAATGAGAGAAGGAGGAAGAAGGGGGGAGGGGGAATGGAGAGAAACCGCCACCATTTACACGAGTAGGATCGAGTTTGGGACGATATTTTGAGTCCGCGAGGCGCTTCCCCTTTGTCAGCTCATTCGTCGAATGTTTATCACGTTTTGTCACAAACAAATATTAAATCAGTTAGTGATCATCCGTAGATTACGGTAGTCAGAGGATCGATGCACGTTGCTTTGTATTGCGCACAGCGAAGGGCGTATCTGGATTAGAATATTGAGTAGTTTAATTTTTAAATTTTGATTACCTCGGAAGTTTGAGCACGTGTTTGTTCGTACAGTATGCTAGAGCGAATCTGAAATTGTCATTATTCAAAATCGTTTATATTGAGGCTTTCGAGTTGAAATTTACATACTTGTGCCTTCATTTGACGTGCTATCTCATCTTTCCTACGTAAGACCACACGCTAGTTTCGATTTAGATCAGAGATTATCTCGTACCCCTCATTTTTTTCTGTCACTAATTGCTTACCTTCTATCTCGATAGCAGTAGAACTGCAGCTCGCGCGTGTAGATGTACTCTTTCGGCTGAAGAGGAATGAGTTCAAAGATCAAAGATCATCATCATACCGCCTTCTTGAAAGGGACTGGCTCGGAGGGAAGTTGCGCCTCGGGACATCGTTTGTGATAGCGAAGACAGAAAGCCGTTGTGTCCTTCACGTATTTCGGGAATCTGAAAAGGAATCTCTCGTGTGAATTCCTAGTCTGGCCACGTCCTAGGGATTATCGAACCAAACCACCATTTTTTGGGCTCATTTCTTCTTGCAATTCGATTCAATCACTTGCACTCCATTCGATCACCTCAATGGTTCAGGACAAACGTATTCGAATCGAGCCTTGTGTCGTCTGCAGTAAGAGGTGAAATCGATCGTCACTTGCCTGTGAAATTCGATTTCGAAAAAAAAAGAATAAAACTGTACTTCTGTGCGGTGCCTTATTAGTTACTTCTACACACCTTCTATTTCGATTATGAAAGGCGAATGATCTCACTTGATATTACTGTAGAAATTGGTGACGAGCGTTGCTCTGCAACTCTCCACGTATGCATCGCAGAATGCCTACGATTTCATTGAAAAATACCGGCCTCGAAATACGTCTCTCCGTTTCACACACTCTCTCGCATCATGTGAAATGATGCGAGAGCTCGTATTTCTAATTTGATGGACCAGGGAGGAAGCAATAGTAATGAAGAGTATTGTAAGAATACCTTGGTCTCAACGAATGCAAGTAGCGGAGGCTTCTTGAAGCAGAGTTTCGTGTACTCAGTGCGCAATTCTCCACAGGACTGAATCATGATTATCTTCTTTCAATTGACCTTTTTGACCAACCGGATCCTCAACCGACTCCTCCACTTCAGTTTCGTTGCCATGAGCAATCTGTGAAGGAATTGATTTCTTTATCTCATTTTTGAACGTTACTAAAAATATTCGAATTTAGTTTCTACATTTCACACACACACTTTGAATACATTGAGGATCAATAATTCTCAATCGACTGATTATGCGTAATGTTTACCTCATGCTAGTTAGTGTCAAAATTGGCGTTAGATAGAATGTCAAAGCCACGCAACTGCACACAGTGCGGCTCATAAATTGCACAGTTTATCTCTCTCTCGACGAATCAACGGAATCGATGATCATGAACTCTGTTCTCGGTCACAAGAGTGATCACCCACGCGACCAATTCGACTAAAAACGCTATTGTAATAAGCGAACTTTTCGCCGAGGGCAAGCCGAGTTTGCGAGTACTTTCGCAGTTTTATGAAGGGGGGAAATGAACCTCCTTTCCGCCTTCGTTTCGAACGATTCGCAATGAGGCTTCGGGCGCTTCGGTGATGCCTAAAAGGCGCTTTTGATTCTATTGACCACAGGTTGTTGCTGCACAAATTATCTGAATTAGGCCTCTCTGATCACCTTGTTTCCTGGTTCCGATCTTACTTGTCAAATAGAACTCAGTCTGTTTTCATTGACTCATCGTTCTCCCCTCCTTCCCCAATGATCTCAGGAGTTCCTCAAGGCTCTTGCTTAGGCCCGCTCTTATTCATTCTCTTCATCAATGATGTTTCCTCTAAATTCCCTAAAACCGTTAGATATTCTGTATATGCCGATGACCTTAAACTATTTGCTGAGAGTCCCATTCACTCTGATGACCTTCAAAGTGCTCTTAACGTTGTCTCTTCCTGGTCCTCACAATGGAATCTTGGCTTATCCGAGACCAAATGTACAATTATGTATTACGGTAGTAACAATCCCCGTAAACAGTATCACATTAACAGTATCCCTCTTGTCCCCCCTCCCGATAAGAAGATGTTTGTCAAAGATCTAGGTGTGCTTTTTTCTCCTTCGTTAACTTTCTCTGACCACATTAACAAGGTAATCTCGAAGGCCCGATCTATAACTAACTTACTGTTCAAATCCTTTCGTAGCACGTCTACTCTTGTCTATAAGAAGTCCTTCACTACCTTCATCCTACCCCATTTAGAATATGGTTCTATCATTTGGAACCCCGTGCATAGTGTTGAATTGACTAGAAGTGTTGAAAAAGTCCAGCGTGATTTCACGCGAAGACTCTATGCTAGATGTAATCTCCCCCATGTGCCGTATCGCCAGCGATTGATTGACCTGAACTTTATGACGCTAGAGAACCGTAGAATCATGATCGACCTGTCGTTTGTTCACTCCATTATGCACAATAGAACCCTACTTGACACCTCATCTCTTCTTTGCCTTTCCCCTCTCTCTCGTCCTCTTCGTAATTCGCACAACCTACGAATTTCCCTTCCATTTTTACCTTCCAATTCCCATACCACAGTTGCATCGCGCACTATCAGTCTCTGGAATTCATTGCCCTCCACCACTGTATCATCTAGAAGTGACTCATTCCGTCTATTTATTGCGTCCCAACCTTCTTCATTTTTCCCGGTATCTATAATTAAATCTTGGCTTGATCTTTGATCACTACCCCCCCCCCATCCCCCCCCCCCGAATTCCCCTACCCTTGCTGCCGCAAGAACCGATTCGACAACGTCGACGTACATCCGTCTCTAGCAAACAACTCTATTGCAATTCCATGTACATTAACCTGACGGAATAAATATTGAATTGAAAATTGAATTGAACTTATCTCAGTTTAACTCGTGATTTGGTAAAAAGTGAAATTACCGTATCGAAAGCGCTTCCTTGTCTGTACACAATAAGCAAGTCGAACATTGTTCTCCCCGTGACAAAGATGATCGAGAAGGGTCGAATCGACGATGGAAAGGAAGAGAAGAAAGAATGGAAGCTTGGTGGAAACCATAGAAAGGGAAAGAACGAATCGATAGGATGAGTGAAAGTAAGAGGGAATGAGTGTGATATGCAGCCAACTTTCGCCTTGAAAGAACAACTTTATTGTTTGGAAACGTTATCGATATGGATCAGGCGTTTGCTCGAGAATTTCGCGTAGTTTGCGAAGAAGAACTCATGAGAATTATTTATATCTATCTCAGTTGAATTTCGAATGTTTTTCTTTTTTTTTAAAATGTTTTTCGTGCTAATCCTGGAATTAACTTTTCTGAAACCATAATCTACGAACAAATAACCTGAGTAGAATGCCATTGTTCGATTGACCATATTGTTCTTACAGTACCCTTTTCTCAATTTGCGAATAAATCAAATTCGTTCACTTGCATCATTATCGTACGAGAGGAAGACAGAAGTTACGAAAGTGCAAGATGAATACTTTCTTTCTGTCCAACACTCCGAGTGAGTATAGTGATCTGATTGTGAGTATCGGAGAGATCTCTTCCAGCAGTGGACTCAATTCCAATGAAATGACCATGATCTTCAAATGATTTGACCACTTCGTATATTGTTCAGTCTCTTGTTCGCGGAAAGAAACTCTTCATCGGAGACATGAATCAAGCGTTTACATTTTGTACCTTCCTTCTCATCCACAGTCTTATCAGTTCATTCTCGAGGCAGTATTCACTGGCGTCTCTTGTGATCGCACAAATCTGCTCGATACCACTCAACTCAAGGAGAGCATCTATTCAAAAACTGATATGGTTACTCAGAAATCCCCCCTATAGCATTTGTCAAATATAAACAACAACAAAAAGAAGTCATCTACTTGCTCACGTGTTGCTAGTTTCCAAATGAAACGGAGAACTGCCTTACATTGAATTTATTATCTTCGACAATCACTTAGAAGGAGCAATCAACTTCTTTTAGAAACAAGTTTAATTACTCTACCACAAATCGAAATGATAAAAACAATTCGAAGGGCCAACTTCAATAAAAAATATGTAATATTACTCGAAATTTCTACGGGACAAAAAGTCAAATTAAGGATCTTCTAATTGACAATTAAATTAGCTTAATTACACATAAGTACAATAGTTACGAGAGAATGGTTATTCAAGCATTATACTTGACTTTTCCCAGTTCGGAGTCTCTGTTCGACAGAGTTCTCGTCAGTTCCTCGTGAGAAATGAGTGGACGAACTTCGAAGGAATTTCTGCAATAAACACTTTCACAATTATTACGGACCATTGACTAGACCATTGAATTTTCAAGTCGATTGGCTCAAACCGACCAAATAATATACAGTACTGGGTCGGATTAAAATATTTTGTAAAAAAAGAAATATTTTTATAAAACAACAAAAAAATGGTTGGTATCGTACCTAGCTGCTATCTACTAGACCTCATAAATGTTCTACATCGACGACTCATTACAAGACACCTTCCTCACCTGTACGCTTTCGAATTAGCTGATCCTCTCTTGGCAGTCTCATGTGCATTGTAGAGGGGCTCGGGAAGGGACGTCGGACTGTCACACACCTGACAATAAATGATTGGCACAGTGATGGTCAAAACAAGTATATAACATATTTTCGAGTACCACCCACGTCAATTTTCAAATGAAAAATACCTGGTGACCGAAGGCAAGAGCATGGACGAATTTCTCCATGTCTGTCAGCTTGTCAGCGGAATATCTTAAAGTATTTTGTAATCTCATGGGTCTATAATCTCTCTCACCTTCTCAAATCATCCTCAGAAGAATCGACGAGAATTGTGCACTGCACTCCCTTCGCTGTTCCCTTCACCATCCAATTGCATTTAAAAAAATACATTTAATAACTTACAATGAGTGCGTGAGAGGCGTAGAGGAAGAACTCGGGATAGTAAGGAGAGACGATTCCTTAATATTTGAGCATTACATTATTCAGTGCACCACTCAATCTCACCAGTGTCGATGACGGTGCCTGCTTTGCAATTGGCTACTGATCCATCCGCCTTCAGCTGAATACATTATTCGTATCTCCTTCTCTCTTCCTCCCCTCGCCCCCGCCCCTTCCCCTCCTCTAACCTCATATGCTCTAATATTATGTCTCTTCGTAGCGAGGACAACCACTTCTCTCGGTTTGAAGGCAATGTCGTCCTTCTTCATCAGCGCCTCAAATTATTAATTAAAGCAATATCTTGACCACGATTCGTGTTTCACATTTCAAGAGGCCTAAAATCTCCGTACCAGCTGGTCGTGCATTCCCTGCATCATGGCCCCGAATTCGTCCTTCACCTGGGATAAACATTCATTTCACATATTTCAATATTGAATATTCCTTACCCTCGAGTACTGTCCCTTGTCGACTCCATCTCTGAAATAGACCACATTGTCGGGAAGACGACCCTGATTCTGCAATCACATTCGATAAATTCTCTGCTTGCAAAACAACAAAACGAGCCTCGAGGAATTTGAAGATGAGATGGCGGCCGACCTCAGTCATGATCTCATCAGTTGCCTGCAAAGTGAACAGTGAGTGTAATCTCGATATAAATATTCATCTCACCGCTTCCTTTCTGGACTCAGTGAATACTTCGTATCCTGTGAACATCTGGAGATTCTTCGTCGTGCAGTTGGAAGATATCTCAATTGATTACACACTCCTTACCACTTCTTCTCTCATCCTATTTCCATACTATCCCTTCTCCTCCCCATCAATGCGTCCATCGACTTACTCCGATGCAGGATGGATCGACGGCGAATCCTCTCATTACTTGATGTCTCGTCTGAGGAGGAGGATGGGCCACGTCAAGACCGACGATGAGGGACACTGAGAGCAATGAGTGAGTAGGAAAATTGATAGAATAGAAAGAATAGATGACAACAACTCACCAGGAGTGTTCGCTCCCGAAGTGGGGAAGAGGGAGTTGCTGCAATTACCATTTAAGTACGTTTTTTAAATAGCAATGCATTCCCGCTCATTGACTGTTCAGGCATACCCGGAAATTGATTACAAAAGAAAGGCCAGAATGCTTCATGTCAACTCACCCAATCAGAGGGGCGATCTGCACGTTTTCTCCACCCGCTTTCACATTCGTCTTCATGACAATATTGAGAAGGGTGAAGTCACGGAGACGGGCGGGACCAGGCTTACTCAAATTGAATAGTCACTTTTTGCGAGTCTCGACATTGGCAACTTACCTGAGCACCTTGAGGACTGAGGAGTTATCCAGATGCTGCGTCTGCACAACATGAGTCTGCTCGAGCAACTTCAGTCTGTCTGAAATACCATCAGATAACCAAAGAATATCAGTTGTGCGCCATTGCTAGACCGAATGAGTGGTTAATAATCATGAGGCCAAGCCCGAGGCACCGATCACAATGATTGTGCCATGTGCATTGCATTTCTATCTCATTCTCACCATGCCACATGGGATCCTTCTCTCCGACAAGAATGAGGAATATTCTAAAGTTCTCATTTCCTTCCTTCCGTCTCTCCTCTGCTCGATAAGCCGCGAACTTGGCCACAACCTGGTCGAGCTCGCCCAGGAGTTTGATACTAAATGAGTAATTAAAATGCACCTCCATCACTGGATTCGAGTGTCTTAATGTAGACGCAAAAATTACAAACAATTTCTAACGATCAAACGAAGCCGATAACCATTGATAATGAGAAAATACCCATGATATAATTCGGTACGATTGCGATATTAATAATGTGCAAACGATAACAATGAGGTACAGTACGCCTCGATTCGATCCAAATTGTGACGTCCAATCGTCATTCCCTTCTGCTTGCAGCACTCGATGTGTGCCTTCACGAAATCGGACGCCTGTAAATGTTTAATATGACAATTGTGAAAACGAAAGAAGACAACCTGAGTCTTGGTCATTTTTCCCGTCTGGAAAACGAAGAAGAGTTCGTCTATCTTCGCTCCCTTCGTGAATTTATAATTCGAACTATTCCAATTATGCTGCAATTAGAATCACTATAATGCAACAATAATAAATAATAATACAATATGACAAAGCAACGCTAATATGAAAATACAGCTAATATGACAGATCTCACCACATCCGATTTGACAGGGATTTCCCTTTGTCCCATAGCTACTCCTCCCATTATCTTTGGAGCATCGAGTCTTCTCTGATCCACTTTAATCGGCTCTTCATCGATTTCAATTCCGAATCTGCAAGGTTTTTATTGGCCGTGATTTAACAATATTTCAATACTTCAGCATTGCATCATTCTCGAATGTCTTCTCGATGTTAATATCTTTTCTCGCTTGGTGCATCGCCTTGTAACGAAACTGAGGGGGCATCGGCTTCGGCTGCAATACAAGTATGCATTATTAGAAAGTAGTCGTCATGCATTTCCTTCTTTACCTTCTGTCCCTTCTGTTTCTCCTTGGGAACCTTGTTATTCGGAAGAACGTGAAGAGCATCCAGAGGATAGTACCGAGTGCGGATTCCTCCCTGTACAATCACCATTTGAATAATGATTCATAGCCGACAATCGATCGAGCAATACTTATTAATTTAATTGTATTCATAAGGTCGATCAATCGATCATCCTCACCACTTTCAGTTTGATCTCCTCAGTGACGATGGCCGATCCCTCATACTTCTTCCTCTCCATTTCGTCTTTGCACTCGTTCGGAGGCCACGTCTCCACTCCATTATTGCTATTGTTCTTAATATTTGCTAAATGAAACATCGATAAGGGAAATATCAAACAATGACGAAAGTACAAGATGTGTTGTCGTTGCAAATGATGATGAAATGCGAATCACCTTATCCCAGCTGAATCCAGTCACGGTGAAGACTCTGTCGGTGTCTTCATAACGGACGACAATATCTGCAAGTGATCAGTCACGAGTCACGAGTCCAATCTAATCGGCTATTCCTTCATACCTCCAATGTATCTTTCGATCTCTTTCATCATTGAAGCATTTCCATATTGAGCCTTCAACTGTGCCGGAGTCGCACCCCAATACTCGCAGATAGTGCGAGTGAGAGCCTGCGGCTTGAAGAACGTCGCCTCAGTCACTGCAATAATCAATACTCAAGATGCCCCTCCGACGAATTACACTAAAAAAGCAGATTCGATATCTTCTTGATCGTCTCAATCAATTTGCAAAAAATTCAATGACATCATGTGTCTCTCATCCCTTGACTGACCATCGATATTCAATGCCATTGCAGGCATTCCTCCTCTTTCGTCTCTCACTGCATTCACTCCCATCGAAATTCCAGGGGCACGGACATGACCCTGACATGTACTTATTCCGTTAAGTTCCATTTCAAAATAGCACTCACGAACGAAATATCCTTCATTTTGGCTTGATCAATCAGCTTTCCTCCTCTGAAAGCGAAGTAGCGATCCCTGCAATCAAATAATGGAATATATTAGAAATGAATAAATTATATGGGAGAGATACTTGGGAGCCTGTTCCTTGGAAAGTGTTGCAAGAAAGTCGACGATGAGCTGATCCTCCTCAATGCTGAAAATTGTCCAATGAATACTAGACTAGACGATGAGATCCACTCGCCTCTTCTTCACCAAAGACGAAATGTCCACCATTCCTCCTTCGTTGTCAATCTGAACACATAGAAAGCCGTTACCGAGGAAATGGTGTGATAAACCTACCTTAACGGCGATAGCGGAGGCGTCTCTGATGAACATTTTGAAGTCCTCTTCGAAGTCGCAATTGTTCTCAGCCATAAAATCCACAATAGTCTCGACGGGGATCTAAATCAAAGCATATGAAAATATAAATCAAGTGATTTTGAATTCCTCTTACCTCCACTTCCTCGAGGCAAACTTGATGAGTAGAGAACATGGTAGTGGCTCCCTCGTAGATCAGAAGTACACCAGGCCATTCACTGAATACATGAAATTAGAACTATTATCAAGTAATTAAACTAACTCTGAAATCAACTGGATGATGCCGCGGCACAAACGTTGACGAGGAATGCGAACGGCACTGGAAAGACACGTTGACATAGCAATCGATTCGTTTGATGCTCACTCAGATCCTCCAGCTCGCGTCAGTTGCACCCTTTCATCCTTCCTATCCTTCTTCACGATAATCTTATCAATCGAGACGGAATTTCTAGAAACTAACAATTTGAATGGACAATTGAAATGGTTGTCCACCTGTATACGCATCGCTGGTCCGTTCTGATGCGGTACACGTTCGTCTCCAGTTGCGGCACGTCCTTAATATTCATAGTTTATGTTTCAACTATTTTTGACCGATATTTTGCCAAACTGTAAAAATGAAGAACAAAAAGAGCTTCGAGACACTCACTCCCAGCGATCCAGTCGATCCACTGGACACACTCAGACTTCTCATCGACGTTTCTAGAGAGGAAGATGAAGACATCTTCAGAAGCAAGCTGAAATTCTCAGAGACTAAAAACAGGCAAAACAACAACAAAAGACATTGAAAACATTAGAAAAACAGGACGACGATGACAAAACACAGTAATCGAAGAATAGGGGGTCTTACCACGAAAAGAAAACCCACGTATTTAAAAAATACAGTACTCGCTAGTTTTCTTTGAGTACTATAGAAATCTAATTTCTTTTGTTGTTCTTACAATAAATCTAGAATTGAAAATTCAACTCTATTACTCGGCTGGCAATATGGATCCCATTCCGTCACAGTATCTTCTCATCGAAAAAAAAGTGAAAAAGTTTCTTCCAAGTTATTTTGTATGGATTGGTTTCCAGGTTCAAATATATAACAATTGAAAAGGTGATCCTTCACATATATCGGAGACTGCATACATGTACCATGATCATGATAATGCTTGCATGCTATGTGTTATGTGGATCTTTTACCATACCAGCAATGAAACCATAACACTTTATTATCACCAGAAATCACATTACAAACACCGACAAATCAACAGTCAAAACATTATCGATCGACTGGGTAAACAAAAGCATCGATTCACCATAACAACGAACATAATCTATATACTTTGATACAATTCAATATTAATAAAAATTAATTATCTAGTCACTTTCAGTTTACTTCTTCTTTCCTTGCACTTTAGGGAAGGCAGCTGCCAACAATTTGGCCTGATCAGCCACTTTCTCTCGGATGGGATCGAAGAGTCCATTGATCTGACGGATACAATCGATCATCATATTACCGTACTCTTCCGTATACCTGATCGACAATTGCCGGCTTGAGATCAGAAGGATGCAAAGGGAAGGCGGGATTTGAGCCAACCGCGAACTCCTGTAATCATTATCTTCGTATATTTAACCATGTCGATCGATAATCGATACTTTGTGTCTACCGTACCTTCACCAGATCGTCGTGAGACGCGCAGATAACATCGCCTCCATTGTCAGGCGAACGAGAGATGATCAGGGCTCAAACAGATCCATTATAAGACGAGGGGAGATGGGCTCTTTTCTTGCTGGCTTCTCCACTAGCGCATGTTATCGTTACCACTAGGTAAGTCTTCGCCCAGACCCTAGCGATATATTTGCTCATCACATCTCAAGCATGTCTTCATTATCATCTACCCTCACCATTTCCATTCATAATCGGGAACACGATCTTCTTCGCTAATTCCAATGTCACATTCCTACCCGTATTCTGCGGTTCACAGAAGGATCGATTAATCTGCATAGAGGAGAGAGGGATTATCGATCCAATCACCGTATCCTACCGTACCTTAGTCTTAGTCTGCTTGGGAGTATCGAAGGGATCAAGGAGGAAATCGAGTGAGGAGCAGCCCATCTGAGTTATCGATTGATTGATTAATCTGCTACCGTACTCCTTCCTCCTCTGCTACCGTATACCTTGTTCTCATCCATTCCTGGTACAACTTCCACTGCTAGTTGAGTGGGCGCATGTACTCCGATCGCATTCAGCAACTCAAGACAATGAATCGATCGATACTTTATCATATCCTCCTTTCTCTTACCTTCACAGTCAATTCAGCAGTGCTACTCGAGTCTTCACCAAGGAGGATCGCGTCCGGCTGGAATACAATCTTATATTTAGCGAGACACTGCGAAATCAGAAACTTCGACTCAATATCCGAAATAATATAAGTAAGACACAATCAGCCTAATATCGCCCCTCCTTTCTCAAATCTCGAAATGGGATCAATATCTGAAGGGAGACAACTCCCTCTAATACCCTCCCCCCTCCCCCCATTATTCACCTCGATGTACTTGGCGTTGAGAGCGTACACCAGCGGCACGAGATTGCACGAGAGGGCCGAACTGCAGAGGTCAAAGATCAAAGATCAAACTCCACTCTAGTCTCACCTGGTCGTGTTCAGCAGTGCCGATTCGTCTCTCGTCACAGCCGATGCCAGCTTGTAGAGGTCGAGTGCGAAGTCACTGAACAATAATCATGTACCTATAGTCTGCACCAATTGTAAGATCCACTCCATTTTCTTATCCATCAACCGAAACGATTCCGGCCATTTTGACTCCGTTTTACAATTAAAACAGCTATTTCAAAACAGCTATTTTAGCACTGGAATTTAAGAAAAGAGCTGATTCATTGCATTCTTTCATAGTCGAATTGTGCGACTTCCATTCCAACCAAGAAATCGCTCAACGCACTTGGACAGGTAGAATGGGAGGTCGTGATCCTTCTGGATCTTGACGGCACTCGCGATGCCGAGATGATCGACGAGCACCTTAATGAAACTTCACTTGTGTGTTTACAATACCATTTCACAATACATTTCACGTTGTCAAACGGGATACCGATCAAGTGAAATACAGAAAATGGATGGAGTAGATCATGGAACAAATCGCCCTCCTCTCACCTCCAGCACTGCAGCATAGTAGACGGAGCGAGACTCGCGCGCGTTCCACGGACACTCAACGGAATTACTCAATTTTACCATTTGTCATGAATTTCTCGAGGTTGGATAAGAAAGAAACCTTCTCCGAATCGAGGAATGCTTCGAGGGAAGAGATGAGGATGGTTGCCTCAATGGGAATTCCCGCACGAATGGCCTTCTGCAATTGGAAGGATGGATGAACGTATTGTGAAAGGAGAATCTATTTCACTCTATCAAATCTCACGTATAACTCCATCTGACTATTCAATCAATAATTCTTCCATTACAGTACTCCCTCCTCATCCACTCACTCTGACTTGCAGAAGGGGCGCAATCATTCCCAGATGGAATCGTCCCTTGGGCGCCAATGAGATGAGCACCTGTGATCGATAATTAGACTACCGTACTCTCCTCCTACCGTACTCACCTTGACGGGTCTCTTCGCGGCGAGAGCTGCTTCGATTGCCTCCGTGCCCTCTCCCACCACCTTCACTCCATCGATGAGAGTAGCCAATTGATGCTTGGTCGAGTCATCGAGGGATACGGTAGGACGAGATGGGAGGACCACCTGAGATGAAAGAGTTCAATTTGGGAGGAAGGAAGAATGTGAAACCACCGATTCGCTCGCTAGATGATAGACTGAAATGAGTCTGTGTGGAGAGTCGCCCCAAGATTCGGACTATTGATATTTTTTCAAAATAATTACCAATCATTGCTTGGCGGAATTCGGCAATAGCTCCCAACTAACCGTGTTATTAGCATTGATTTCAATTTTCAATATACTTCTTATATAGTTAAAAATATGAATAATTGTTATTTTTTTAAAAGATTGTGCTGACCTTTCTCTCCTCGACACTCGCATATCCCTTCTCCAGTGCTTCCTTCACTTCTGGAGTATCACACTTATCTTGCACCTGCAACATTCGTGTTGCATCTTTACTCCCCTTACGAGCGAATATTAGATAAGTCCTCCCTCTTCCTTACCTTCTTCAGCAGTCGATTGATGAATGTAGTCAATGTCTTCTTTAATTCCTCTCCACTCACAGCTCCCTCTTCGAATGCATCCTTGATCGAATCGAATGATGTGAACGATCTGATAATGTTCATGCTACAAGATCCAGCCGTGCTTCAGCCAGGCCATATTATAATGAACTGAACATGGTAGGGAGATCCGATTCCAGGTCATCCTTCATTCCATCTAACATCTCCTTACTTGTTTCCAATCTTGACTTCATCGGGGGCAACAATTGGAAGGAGGACGAATTGGTAGAAGGAAAGCACTCCGTTGTCCTCTGATCCACGCTCGCATACAGCAGCTGATAACATAAAATTAGTACAATTTTTTTAAAATAATAATAATCCCCCCCCCCCCCCCAACGTCCAGTTATGTCCACCTCATATCTTACCATTAATATCGTCACACCTCGGGCGTAGATAAGTTATTATAATTACAACATTGTCACAACAGTAATGCAAGTGTTCCGTCTCAACAACAAGGCTAGTAGCTCGAGAAGATACAGCCAATCAGTAAAAGCTGAAACTGAAAACTCACTGGCAATCTTCCTCTGCACTTTCGCTTCCGCATCGAGCAGATCAATCTTCGAGTCTGCCTCAGAACTGCAAAAAAAATTATTACTACACATGCGAATAATCTCCCACCTCTTCTTCCTTCCCTTTTCCAGTGATTTACTTGAAATTTGCATAATTTCCGCATTTGGAAGACCATATAATCTATCCCCCTTTTCTTCCCTCTCCTTCCAAACCTGCTCATCTTTCCTCCCGTCAATCCGGGTACCATCGGATTCATCAAATGCCATCTCTTGCCCAATTTCAACTTTGGCAGCTGTTCCTCGGCCAGAATGAAGATCTTCCTGAATGATGTCGAATGATCTTTCAATGTCTTTGGTTCATCTTGGGTTCATTTGACCAATTATCATGAACGAAAAATGATGTGGAATTAAAGTACACCAAAATATGATTCAATACTTCAATAACTTCCTTCCCAAATCAATGGCAATTAGGAATTAAGGGAAAACACTTCGAACCGAGTTCTCGATAGTCCATCCTACCGTACTCCATACCTCTGATCGACTCCTCCAAATTGTCCATCCACCTTGAGATGTTGTTCATCGAGTGCCTGTAGGAGGGGATAGAGAAGGCCGGAGAGAAGGGGCGATTCCACCTGTAAGGATAAGGTTACGATGTCAGAAACTCGGTAGAGTTAGGGCAGACGAAAACTATTCTATCTATAGAGGATGATGCTTATTGTTAGTCTGCTTAGGCTCAGGCTGCTTAGAGCTTACATTAGTCTGCACCTGGCCCTGGGTTCTATAGAAGTGACGAGATGGAATATTTTGGGATGAAGCGCAAATTACTCTAGTTAGAAACGAGATCGCATATCATGTCCAGTAAAAATTAGGACCAAAATCTACTAAAAGTAGTCACCAAGCATATTTTTTTTCAGAAAATGGAATTAAAATAGAAGAAATGAATACTTACCTGTTTGACGACCTCTGCTCCTGCCTTGAGTGCATCTCTCTGGGAGACTTGTGTGCACAATCGAAGCATATCCTCGGTGAACGGTCTGGGAACAACGATTGTATTTTAAGGAAGGGAGTGCTTTTTAAACACCTCGAATCCCCAAAAATCGAATCCTTCGAATTCGTCGAATTTAAACAAGGAAGCAAAAATTGCCGTCAAACAATCATAAATACCATTAAATTCTACAGTATCCTTTCTAGATACCGTACCTCGCCAATTGGTAGTGACTGCCCATTCTGAAGTGAAGTTGTTCGATGGGTACATCCAATGACTGCAGAAGGGCCTTGATCGATGCTTCGTAGTATCTGACAATTACAACTGTTAGAGATACCATAGACTGCTGTATTTTGGAATCACGTTGCTTTTTAGACAGCAAATGCTTCCATTACGTGTGTGCAAATAGTTTGCATTCCCCCCTCCAGATCAATAATCGATAATTACCGTACTTGACTCTATTCTCGAGCAGTTCCCACGTGCTCTTCATGTTATCGAGGAAGGCGTGCAGATCGGCAAAGAGTACGGTAACCTGTCAAGTATCGATCGGAATTGATTGCGACCATACATTTTCATTAACAACCGGTTAACCGGAGACCAAGACTATGTAGTGGTATGACACTGATACGGTTGAAAGGAGTATTTTTAACTGGCACGGTTATAAATATAGTGTTCTGATATCTAACCGGGTCGGATATTACAAAAAAAGAGATGCTGATGATGATGAAATACCTTGATTCCTGCTTGAAGGAAGTCGGCGATCTTCCTCATGGGAACGAGATATCCCACGTGAGGACGACCCGTCGTAGCTGTAAAATAGAAATTGTGGGAAAATATGAATTTCAAGTTGAACGAGCCCATTGGGAACCTAAATAATAATGCTTGAATTTTCTGCCAAATCGTGTCGCCTAATGGAAACTTGCACAATACCATAAATCGACAGTTTCCAGACATAGTTCGGGTTTTTAAAATAGGGTGTAGTTTCCTAAATAGTGTGGGTCAGCCGATACGCACCGGTTCCCCAGTAGACATGGATGTTCTTGCCGGCAGTGAGTTGCTGCAGAAGTTTATCGCCTCCCAGAACCTCCTGAAACGAATACTCATTGTATTACATCTGCATCGAATGACACTACTGCCATAGTAAAAATGTCGAGGCCTTGGCTAGCAAAGGTGAAAGAGATAGTCACACAAAATAATGTCTAACCTGTAAATTGCGAGTGATCAGGTCTCGTCGCTTGAGCACTTCCTCTGAAGGCGGCTCCGCATTGGTCTTCGCGTCTCCAGAAGACATCTTGGATCTGAACAAAGGATGAATGAACAAGGAAAACAAGTACACCACGCACGGTACACCACGCTTAAGAATAATACTGATGCAATAAGTGGTGAGTCAGACACATGGATATTGAGTAGGGGCTTTCCGGTTATTCAAGCAATAAAGGTAAGGAGAGAAGCTTATTAGTGATGCCCAAGCAAGGATAAACGTGCATACTCTGTAGGTTTCTGAGGAGGAGCAGCTTTCAATTGTTCCTCCAAACTCCTTGCAAGAATTTTCTTCCTGTAGTGAAGCTTGTCATTCTTCGTCTTCACTTCGGCCAGTTCAGGACACTCGGCAAGCACTTCCTCATCGATAATTCCCTGTTCGAACTTGGTCAGAATCCGCTCGAGTCGCTTCAATTGCTCAGACTCGTCGAAAACTTGGGTTGAATACGACGATAGCTCCTTTTCCCTGGTGGACATCAATCACCGATCGGCACCTACTACCTGTGGGGAGAGTGTCGTGCAAAATTATACCGATAAAATACAAAAATACAATAGTAAACAAAAAATAAAATAAAATTTTCAAATTCATAAATTATTCATAGACAAACTGCACTTACAGTAATTTCGTAATGTCAGTTCGCAATTCTAACAAGAACTGTCAATTGAATCCGGAATTTAGTTAATTTTATTTTTTAATATTTAGTTAGGGAGGGCAGCAGCTAATTTTTAAAGGCATTAAATAAATAACCAGTTATGCTCGACCTATGCATTCGATAGTGCCGAATCATAATATAAAAATAAAAATCTGAAAAAATGAGCGAAAACAATAATAATGCTAATCACAAAAACAACGAACGAAAATGCTCACCTACCGTACTCTATAGGATTCCTCGAGTTTGCGCTAGGACACATTTAATATTTAGCATTTTCCTTTTTGTATTTTATTGTAATTACTTAAAAATATATAAATATTTTATGATTGTGAGCATGATCTGAGTGTCTAAAACATAAATCCGATCGATTTGGTATACAGAAATAACAGGAAAGCTATTATTATGCTTATATTAGTCAATCGTGCGTGCATGTGGATTCAACCCATGGTTTCGGTATCTCCGACAGAGAATTTTCCCTATATCTACCAATAAGGGGGAGGGCTTGGGTATAAGTGATGATATCAAAGTGGTTTGGTTAAGGGGGAAGGTCTAGTATCGGAAGGGGAGAGCGAAAACATCGGAAAATCGCGGGCGTGGGGGGAACTCAGGACAATCAAGCGAAAGTTTCGGTACCTCCGGCAGAAAATTAAGGCGATAGCTGGCAACGGGGAGACGGGGGAGGGTATAGGCGATGATTTCAGAGCAGTTTGGTTGAGGGGGAAGGCCAAGTATAGCGACGGGAAGGCTAAACCATGAGAAAAAAGTGCGCGCGGTCGGATTCACGGCAATCATCCAAAGATTTCAGTGTCTCCGGCAGAGAAATTTCGCGACAGCTACTAACGGGGGGATGGGGGAGGACATATGTGATCATATCAGAGTGGTTTGGTAGAGGGGGAAGGCCAACCGTATGTACGGGATTGCGGAAATGGAAGAAAATCGAGTACACTGGTGAATTCACGCCAAAGAACCCAAGGTTTCGGTACCTCCGGCAGAGAAATTCCGGCAAAGGAAGTAACGGGGGGATGGGGGAAGACCCAGTCGATGATTTCAGAGCGGTTTGGTAGAGGGGGAAGCCCATCCATAGCGAGGGGAGCTCGACAAAAACGGAAAAGCGCGTGCACGTGCGAATTCGCGACAAACAAATCAAGGTTTCGGCACCTCCGGCAGAGAAATTCCGGGAAAGGAAGTAACGGGGGGATGGGGGAGGACCCAGGCGATGATTTTAGAGTGGTTTCTTAGAGGGGGAAGGCCAAATGTAGGAACGGGAAAGTGAAAACGAAAAAAAATAAAAAGCCAAAATTTGAAAAGTGTTCATATTTTCAAAAAGCAAGGGAATTAGCACAGGCTAAGTCGCGTATGCGATAGTTGTGAGTTGTATAAGTTGTTTGTGAGTGAGAAAATAGTAATTAAATTCAAAAAATGGTCAATAAATAAATAATTTGAAGACGACTAAAAAATAAAATCAATATTCGATTCGCTCGAAAAAAGTAGCTAGCATACTGTATCGCGTTTCGCATCGGGAACATGCGCTGCCCTCCCTATATTTAGTAGTTGATAAAACGCATGCTATTCAATGACTATTGCAATGCGAAAACAGCAGTCACCAAACTCGTATTTATTCTTTACACCTCATAAAGTTCACATTATTATACGATAGTTCATGCGGAAACAAATGGGGTGATTTGAGTCTTCATTCTCCATTCGACGTCCCTTCTTCCATGTCTTCAGTTTCCTCGTTCTGAATACAATGGAATAACTATTGATAAAAGAATGGGTAAGTCAAACCAATAAGGGTGCACTGTTGATTCCGAGGGGATCAGATTCGAAAAACTTTGATGCATCGAACCAAGGGGGTATCGCTGTCGGCTTAATCTGAGAGGAATACGGTATTTATCGATTGATCCGTTCATTTATTTACCACACTGTCATCGCATTCCTCCCAATCGTATGAATCATCGAAATTCACTCTGTATCTGAATTAATTTAACTTCATCAATTGAATCATCCTCATTGAATACCTCTTCATGACAGCGAGCAGTGCGTTGTGGATTGCCGAATAATCAGGACGCTTGTAGCAATCCAATTCACGAAGAGATGGGATCACTCCCCGTAATTCCCCTGAGAAAGATCAGAGATCATCTTCCAAAGATCAATTTCTCACTTGGCATGTTTTGCATGAGTCCTTCGTCCGAGAGATGGCATTTAATTTGAGCGATCATCGATCTGTCACGAATTTCCTTCAATCGATAATTGTACGGTAGATCAAGGGATACTGTAATCACACCTGCCAGGGTAGACCACAGTGGAATTCGATCAGAACAAAGAAGAGGCTCCAGATATCGTCTCTTCGACCCTTAATAGATCAACGATCAAAGATCAAAGATCAAATCTTACTTGTTCCTGTTCGTGGTGGACGTTGGGGGAACAGTATCTCGCAGTTCCTCTGAATTCAGCTCTCGCCCGAGCCAATCGATTATACCACTTTCCATTGAACTACATGTATTACTGTATCAATCAATAGTCAAAGTGGTTACAGTACATTCACCGCGTAGCTCCGCGAGAGAGCAAACTCGAGAAGGAATAGGAGTCGAGATCGTTCTTGGTCCGAAGGGTGTCCCATTGCAAAGTTGTTCGGTTTGATATCTCTGAAGAAAATCAATTTTCACTCGATCGTTCCTTTAACCGTATACCTGTGGAGGAATCCCTGGTCATGAACCAATTTGAGAGCATAGAGGGCTTGGATTGCCAATCGAACCCATGTGGAAACATTAAAAGTTGGCCACGATCCATCACACTTGTCCATCTTGTTCTCAAATAGATTACTGTATCTAAGGGATACGGTAAGATGCAATTACAGTACCCTTAGATCCTTGAGATTCTCTCCGACCAGAGTAGAAACTAGGTAGTCGAACTTAGTCCCGTATTCACTATGAAACAGCTTGAACGATCGAATTCGAACGGTAAAGATCAAAGATCATCTTACGACAGGGAGGTGAGGCATAGATCCAAATGGATTTATCTTGTAGAGTGCTTCAACCTGGAATGGATACGGTAGAAGGTAGATATGGTAGTCTTCATTACCTCCAATTTAATAGATCCTCCTTCACATCCAGTTGGCTCAGCTGTCAGGGCAGCTCTAACCGAATACCTTCCTGTTCTCTCCACGAGATATTTCTCAAATAAAATCAATAATCTCAAGATTACGGTAGGTAGATCACCTTTTCTCCAAACATTCCTCTGCCAATCTCCTCGATTATTCTCCAGTCTCCGATTGTTTTACCAGGAGAGAACTACAAAGAGTACGATATAGATTAAAAGGAAGGGATTACGGTAAATGTGAAGAGAGTTCGGTAAGGAATACGGTATCTCACCGTGATATAGCTGTTCAGTCTCTTCTCCCTCTCCTTCGAATTCTCATCATGAGGTGGTTCTTCTTTTCTATTCGAATCGTGAGGTCCCGTCTGTCCAGTATTCTCTTCACTCATCCTTCGAAGAAAGAGAGCGAACCAGTTGGAAGGCAGGGATGATAAAGGAATGAGTGGAGGAGAAGGGAGAATGGAGAAGGGAGAGAGACATCCTCATTTCTATGCAAATATCGAAATTGAATCAAATCACCCATACTTCTTCATCACCCATTCTTCAAAAACAAACAAATGCCAGAGGCAGTATTTCATTCCACTGTTCTCGACCAATCAGCGTCTCTTCTCGATTCAACATCTCACCTCAAGCCCCGCCCACTAATGAAACGCCTGAACACTTCTGTGACAATTCATTCTCTCCTCGTTTTCTCCTCCTGAACAGGCGCCCTCTCCTCCCCTTTCATCCCATTCCTATTGCCCTCAATTGCATTTATTTCCATTTTCAGAATAATGTCCGACAGAGTCAACTTCAAGCTCGACTTCAACGGAACAGAACATCGGTAAGTTATCCCTATCTGAAAGGGACTCCAGATGCTCTGAAGCTACTCAAGCTATTGCGAGGACTGTGATATAGTCATCCGAATGTCGCTTCTTTTCAGTTTCGCTTCGGCTCTTCAAGATGAGAAACTCTTCCTCGTGCTCAGTAATCACGTGGCTACAATCGTCAGCAAGGAATCGTACGAACTATTCTGGAATGGTAAGTGAGCATCGATCGACAACTGACTTTCTTCCTTCCCCTTTACATAATCTCATCTCAGACGAAGACTCGGAAGTCGTTCTGGAGACTTTGTCTGATCTCGCAACTGCTATCGATTACGCAAAGAGCACGAGAAAGAGGTTCGTTAAGCCCCCTCCCCCTCCCTTCCAGATTCACCCTCTGATATAAATTAGGCCCCCTTCTTCGATTTTTGGCCCATCATTTGATCGCAGCGTATTCCCTTCCTATCATACTCATTTCTCACCCCTCCAAATTTTGAGCGGTTGATGCCTTGGCGAAACACCGAAGAAGTTGCATAAATTGACCCTCTGGGCCTCCTCCCATCACAGTTCCCTTTCCAACCAAGTGATACTCTTCAGTGAATCTCGTCCTCCTTGCGTTCGTCTCACTGTCCGATTCACTGCGGAAGAGAAGTCTTCAATCGTTGAGGAGGAAGAGAATACTGCAACTGAAAAGGAGATTGATGTGACTGTTGAAGATGACGTCATCGAGAATGAAATTGATGGTACTGAGATGATCGATGAGGAAGAATCTCTTGAAGAAGAGCAGACGATGTATGAGATGGAAAGATGCGTGACTGCAATGGAGATTGAAGAGACGGAGAGAGCAATGGTTGAAGAGAAGAATGAAGAGGAGATGAAGGAATCTGATTCCACTCTTGCGAAGTCGATTGAGACTAAAGAGGAAGAAGGTGTGACTGAGAGAGAAAGGGAACTCAAGATCAGAGAGAAGGCTCTTCAGATCAAGGAGGAAATTTTCGATAGAAAAGTGGTTGAATTTGAGCTGATGATGGAAGGATTCGATGAGAAATTGGTCGATCTCAATGATAGAATCGATATTGTCGATGGTATTTCGAATGCTGATTATCTAGAGGAAAGAATTGATGAAATGGAAGAGAGACTCAAGAAGATCGAAGATGCTAATCATAATGAGAATCTTTGAATTATATTTATCTCCCATTCTCGATATCGGTTGATAAAATTCACTTTCGCTGTATTCTCTGTGTTTCGCGTCTATCTATCAACTGAAAATCATCATACATCGAACAAAAAACATATCGCACAAACAGATATTTTTCGTGACAATATAAGAGGGAATATCTGAGTCACTGAAAATATCCTTGGCATTAGCCAAAAAATGGAATTCCTCCAAATTTTGTGTACATGTAGTACTCACCCAGTGTAGCACAGCGCCAACTTATTTAGTGTTATGGATCACCCTCCGCCGAATGGCAACGAATTTTAAAGTGAAACATAACCCAGCCGAGTTTTTTGTTTCGCAATCAATCAAATCGATTTACATCTAAAAAAATCGACAATATTCGTATGATTATGCGTGAGAAATTTGAGAACTATTGAGTTCAAACTGAACTCGAAAATTCGAAAAATCATTTTTTAAAGTAAACTTTACCTGTCACCTCTTTTGGTTTTCAGCCAGTAACCAATTTTATTACTTTATTTTAAAGACGAGTGAAGTAGCTCTCACTCATGCAAAAATAAACAAAATTAAAAAATAACCTTGGGAGAAATTTCGAAAAAACTGGGTAAAAATAAAAATAAAATCAGTTCGTGATAGGCAAAAAGTACAGTAATTTTTAGAAGTGGCCATTGTTTCAAATGTATTTCCTCCTTATTTTTTAATTTATGGATGTGTGTTGCGATCAATAATTATCAATTTTTTAAAATCTATATAGAAATATAAAACAAATGCCCAAAAAAAGATACAACATTTGAAACCTTAAACACCCTTGAAAATTACGGTACTTATTTGCTTATCACGAATTGATTTTTTTATATTTTTGCCCAGTTTTTTTCGAGATTTCTCCCAAGGTTATTTTTTAATTTTGTTTATTTTTGCATGAGTGAGAGCTACTTCACTCGTCTTTAAAATAAAGTAATAAAATTGGTTACGGGCTGAAAACCAAAAGAGGTGACAGGTAAAGTTCACTTATAAAAAATGTTTTTTCGAATTTTCGAGTTCAGTTTGAACTCAATAGTTCTCAAATTTCTCACGCATAATCATACGAATATTGTCGATTTTTTGAGATGTAAATCGATTTGATTGATTGCGAAACAAAAAACTCGGCTGGGTTATGTTTCACTTTAAAATTCGTTGCCATTCGGCGGAGGGTGATCCATAACACTAAATAAGTTGGCGCTGTGCTACACTGGGTGAGTACTACATGTACACAAAATTTGGAGGAATTCCATTTTTTGGCTAATGCCAAGGTACTACAGAAATATTTTCACTGACTCAGAAACTCCCTCATAAGTGAATATATTTTGTTTTATCAAATTCAGTAATGCAAGGAAAACATCGAACATCTACGAAAGTGAACATGGATCAAACTCTATACAAAACATCAAGCTCAGTATACATAGTACGTGCAAATTCATTGACGGTAAATCGATAACTAAACAATATAGAAACAATCGGAAATTGGTACTCTAATTGATAAAATGGAAGCGTATTCAATCAGTAGATGAAGTACATAGCAGATAGAATATATTCGTATTCAATGGTAGATCACAATTCGACCTCTTCACTTGCCACATGGATTGGACTGTCTGGTTGAGGTTGTTCAATCGAGAATTTAGCCATTGTCTCAAGAGGAGGAACAGATATCCAATACGAACGAGCCTGAATAGACAAGATTAGATTGAAGTGATACATTAGGAACCCAATTCATTCTATACGCCAAACAAAGAGAAATAAATCCATACTTTTCTACATCAACTAGCCAGCTACGCTCGCTTCGCTCGCTCGCTGGCTAGGTGTCGCCGGGTTGTGATAGTCTTCTGCGAGCGCTTCGCATAGCCGGGTTATGTATTTAGGACATTGGTCTAAGCAAATGGATAGAATATTCACAGTCGCGGACAGAATTGGCATCGTCACTGTGTGGCTCCATCTTAACTTTTTTCGGCTCGCTCTCGGTCTCACGAGCCTTTCGCAAGCGTGAATGTGTACTAAATCCACCTTACTAAATTTGATCAAGCGAATCACGTTCATATTCTGTAAAAGTAATACGGTATTGATTCATGACAAAACTCATAAATCAGACCCAGTGAACTACGTTTGGGCTAGTGGACTACATTGGTAGATAAAACATTCACAGTCGCGGACCGAGTTGGCATCGTCCCTCGCGAAAGGCTCGTGGGGCCTCGAGCGATCCACTGCGTGGCCCCATCCCATCTTTTTTTCGGCTCGCCCTCGGCCCCACGAGCCTTCCGCTAGGGACTCGCAGGCTAGGCTGTCAAACGCCGGGTACTGTATTTATGGTAAAATAAAAAAAAGAATACATTTAAAAAAAATAAAAATTAATGGACGAAAGTAGACGAAAAACGGTATATTGCATCATCATTACGCAATATTGCTTAGTGATGACGAAATTGATTATCGATTTTTCAAATTTTTCAATAGCGAGTAGTTAGGTGCTAAGCACGATCGATTTGGTTGAGTTTTCGGTTTTCGGTGATGCAGGGGCCGGACCCACACGACGGTGTGGCGGCCAGAATCTTGGACGACTGCTGCGGCTCGTGGGCGATGCAGGGGCCGGACCCACACGACGGCGTGGCGGCCAGAATCTTGGACGACTACTGCGGCTCGTGGGCGATGCAGGGGCCGGACCCACACGACGGTGTGGCGGCCAGAATCTTGGACGACTGCTGCGGCTCGTGGACGATGCAGGGGCCGGACCCACACGACGGTGTGGCGGCCAGAATCTTGGACGCCTGTTGCAGCTCGTGGGCTATGCAGGGGCCGGACCCACACGACGGTGTGGCGGCCAGAATCTTGGACGACTGTTGCAGCTCGTGGGCTATGCAGGGGCCGGACCCACACGACGGTGTGGCGGCCAGAATCTTGGGCGACTGCGGGACCCACACGACGGTGTGGCGGCAATTGTTTGTGATGAGGCCCTCCCACCGACCACCCCCATCACCACCTTGGACGACTGCTGCGGCTCGTGGACGATGCAGGGGCCGGACCCACACGGCGGTGTGGCGGCCAGAATCTTGGACGACTGCTGCGGCGATGAGGCCCTCCCACCGACCACCCCCATCACCACCTTGGACGACTGCTGCGGCTCGTGGACGATGCAGGGGCCGGACCCACACGACGGTGTGGCGGCCAGAATCTTGGACGACTGCTGCGGCTTGTGGGCGATGCAGGGGCCGGACCCACACGACGGTGTGGCGGCCAGAATCTTGGACGACTGCTGCGGCGATGAGGCCCTCCCACCGACCACCCCCATCACCACCTTGGACGACTGCTGCGGCTCGTGGACGATGCAGGGGCCGGACCCACACGACGGTGTGGCGGCCAGAATCTTGGGCGACTGCGGGACCCACACGACGGTGTGGCAGCAATTGTTTGTGATGAGGCCCTCCCACCGACCACCCCCATCACCACCTTGGACGACTGCTGCGGCTCGTGGACGATGCAGGGGCCGGACCCACACGACGGTGTGGCGGCCAGAATCTTGGACGGCTGCTGCGTCTCGTGGACGACGCAGGGGCCGGACCCACATGACGGTGAGGCGGCCAGAATCTTGGACGACTGCTGCGGCGATGAGGCCCTCCCACCGACCACCCCCATCACCACCTTGGACGACTGCTGCGGCTCGTGGACGATGCAGGGGCCGGATCCACACGACGGTGTGGCGGCCAGAATCTTGGACGACTGCTGCGGCTTGTGGGCGATGCAGGGGCCGGACCCACACGACGGTGTGGCGGCCAGAATCTTGGACGACTGCTGCGGCGATGAGGCCCTCCCACCGACCACCCCCATCACCACCTTGGACGACTGCTGCGGCTCGTGGACGATGCAGGGGCCGGACCCACACGACGGTGTGGCGGCCAGAATCTTGGACGACTGCTGCGGCTCGTGGGCGATGCAGGGGCCGGACCCACACGACGGTGTGGCGGCCAGAATCTTGGACGACTGCTGCGGCGATGAGGCCCTCCCACCGACCACCCCCATCACCACCTTGGACGACTGCTGCGGCTCGTGGACGATGCAGGGGCCGGACCCACACGACGGTGTGGCGGCCAGAATCTTGGACGACTGCTGCGGCGATGAGGCCCTCCCACCGACCACCCCCATCACCACCTTGGACGACTGCTGCGGCTCGTGGACGATGCAGGGGCCGGACCCACACGACGGTGTGGCGGCCAGAATCTTGGACGACTGCTGCGGCGATGAGGCCCTCCCACCGACCACCCCCATCACCACCTTGGACGACTGCTGCGGCTCGTGGACGATGCAGGGGCCGGACCCACACGACGGTGTGGCGGCCAGAATCTTGGACGACTGCTGCGGCTCGTGGGCGATGCAGGGGCCGGACCAACACGACGGTGTGGCGGCCAGAATCTTGGACGACTGCTGCGGCGATGAGGCCCTCCCACCGACCACCCCCATCACCACCTTGGACGACTGCTGCGGCTCGTGGACGATGCAGGGGCCGGACCCACACGACGGTGTGGCGGCCAGAATCTTGGACGACTGCTGAAGCTCGTGGACGATGCAGGGGCCGGACCCACACGACGGTGTGGCGGCCAGAATCTTGGACGACTGCTGCGGCTCGTGGGCGATGCAGGGGCCGGACCAACACGACGGTGTGGCGGCCAGAATCTTGGACGACTGCTGCGGCTCGTGGGCAATGCAGGGGCCGGACCCACACGACGGTGTGGCGGCCAGAATCTTGGACGACTGCTGCGGCTCGTGGACGATGCAGGGGCCGGACCCACACGACGGTGTGGCGGCCAGAATCTTGGACGACTGCTGCGGCGATGAGGCCCTCCCACCGACCACCCCCATCACCACCTTGGACGACTGCTGCGGCTCGTGGACGATGCAGGGGCCGGACCCACACGACGGTGTGGCGGCCAGAATCTTGGACGACTGCTGCGGCTCGTGGACGATGCAGGGGCCGGACCCACACGACGGTGTGGCGGCCAGAATCTTGGACGACTGCTGCGGCGATGAGGCCCTCCCACCGACCACCCCCATCACCACCTTGGACGACTGCTGCGGCTCGTGGACGATGCAGGGGCCGGACCCACACGACGGTGTGGCGGCCAGAATCTTGGACGACTGCTGCGGCGATGAGGCCCTCCCACCGACCACCCCCATCACCACCTTGGACGACTGCTGCGGCTCGTGGACGATGCAGGGGCCGGACCCACACGACGGTGTGGCGGCCAGAATCTGGGACGACTGCTGCGGCTCGTGGGCGATGCAGGGGCCGGACCCACACGACGGTGTGGCGGCCAGAATCTTGGACGACTGCTGCGGCTTGTGGACGATGCAGGGGCCGGACCCACACGACGGTGTGGCGGCCAGAATCTTGGACGACTGCTGCGGCTCGTGGACGATGCAGGGGCCGGACCCACACGACGGTGTGGCGGCCAGAATCTTGGACGACTGCTGCGGCGATGAGGCCCTCCCACCGACCACCCCCATCACCACCTTGGACGACTGCTGCGGCTCGTGGACGATGCAGGGGCCGGACCCACACGACGGTGTGGCGGCCAGAATCTTGGACGACTGCTGCGGCGATGAGGCCCTCCCACCGACCACCCCCATCACCACCTTGGACGACTGCTGCGGCTCGTGGACGATGCAGGGGCCGGACCCACACGACGGTGTGGCGGCCAGAATCTGGGACGACTGCTGCGGCTCGTGGGCGATGCAGGGGCCGGACCCACACGACGGTGTGGCGGCCAGAATCTTGGACGACTGCTGCGGCTTGTGGACGCTGCAGGGGCCGGACCCACACGACGGTGTGGCGGCCAGAATCTTGGACGACTGCTGCGGCTCGTGGGCGATGCAGGGGCCGGACCCACACGACGGTGTGGCGGCCAGAATCTTGGACGACTGCTGCGGCTCGTGGACGATGCAGGGGCCGGACCCACACGACGGTGTGGCGGCCAGAATCTTGGACGACTGCTGCGGCGATGAGGCCCTCCCACCGACCACCCCCATCACCACCTTGGACGACTGCTGCGGCTCGTGGACGATGCAGGGGCCGGACCCACACGACGGTGTGGCGGCCAGAATCTTGGACGACTGCTGCGGCTCGTGGACGATGCAGGGGCCGGACCCACACGACGGTGTGGCGGCCAGAATCTTGGACGACTGCTGCGGCTCGTGGACGATGCAGGGGCCGGACCCACACGACGGTGTGGCGGCCAGAATCTTGGACGACTGCTGCGGCTCGTGGACGATGCAGGGGCCGGACCCACACGGCGGTGTGGCGGCCAGAATCTTGGACGACTGCTGCGGCTCGTGGACGATGCAGGGGCCGGACCCACACGACGGTGTGGCGGCCAGAATCTTGGACGACTGCTGCGGCTCGTGGACGATGCAGGGGCCGGACCCACACGACGGTGTGGCGGCCAGAATCTTGGACGACTGCTGCGGCTCGTGGACGATGCAGGGGCCGGACCCACACGACGGTGTGGCGGCCAGAATCTTGGACGACTGCTGCGGCGATGAGGCCCTCCCACCGACCACCCCCATCACCACCTTGGACGACTGCTGCGGCTCGTGGACGATGCAGGGGCCGGACCCACACGACGGTGTGGCGGCCAGAATCTTGGACGACTGCTGCGGCTCGTGGACGATGCAGGGGCCGGACCCACACGACGGTGTGGCGGCCAGAATCTTGGACGACTGCTGCGGCTCGTGGACGATGCAGGGGCCGGACCCACACGACGGTGTGGCGGCCAGAATCTTGGACGACTGCTGCGGCTTGTGGACGATGCAGGGGCCGGACCCACACGACGGTGTGGCGGCCAGAATCTTGGACGACTGCTGCGGCTCGTGGGCGATGCAGGGGCCGGACCCACACGACGGTGTGGCGGCCAGAATCTTGGACGACTGCTGCGGCTCGTGGACGATGCAGGGGCCGGACCCACACGACGGTGTGGCGGCCAGAATCTTGGACGACTGCTGCGGCGATGAGGCCCTCCCACCGACCACCCCCATCACCACCTTGGACGACTGCTGCGGCTCGTGGACGATGCAGGGGCCGGACCCACACGACGGTGTGGCGGCCAGAATCTTGGACGACTGCTGCGGCTCGTGGACGATGCAGGGGCCGGACCCACACGACGGTGTGGCGGCCAGAATCTTGGACGACTGCTGCGGCTCGTGGACGACGCAGTGGCCGGACCCACACGACGGTGTGGCGGCCAGAATCTTGGACGACTGCTGCGGCGATGAGGCCCTCCCACCGACCACCCCCATCACCACCTTGGACGACTGCTGCGGCTCGTGGACGATGCAGGGGCCGGACCCACACGACGGTGTGGCGGCCAGAATCTTGGACGACTGCTGCGGCGATGAGGCCCTCCCACCGACCACCCCCATCACCACCTTGGACGACTGCTGCGGCTCGTGGACGATGCAGGGGCCGGACCCACACGACGGTGTGGCGGCCAGAATCTGGGACGACTGCTGCGGCTCGTGGGCGATGCAGGGGCCGGACCCACACGACGGTGTGGCGGCCAGAATCTTGGACGACTGCTGCGGCTTGTGGACGCTGCAGGGGCCGGACCCACACGACGGTGTGGCGGCCAGAATCTTGGACGACTGCTGCGGCTCGTGGGCGATGCAGGGGCCGGACCCACACGACGGTGTGGCGGCCAGAATCTTGGACGACTGCTGCGGCTCGTGGACGATGCAGGGGCCGGACCCACACGACGGTGTGGCGGCCAGAATCTTGGACGACTGCTGCGGCGATGAGGCCCTCCCACCGACCACCCCCATCACCACCTTGGACGACTGCTGCGGCTCGTGGACGATGCAGGGGCCGGACCCACACGACGGTGTGGCGGCCAGAATCTTGGACGACTGCTGCGGCTCGTGGACGATGCAGGGGCCGGACCCACACGACGGTGTGGCGGCCAGAATCTTGGACGACTGCTGCGGCTCGTGGACGATGCAGGGGCCGGACCCACACGACGGTGTGGCGGCCAGAATCTTGGACGACTGCTGCGGCTCGTGGACGATGCAGGGGCCGGACCCACACGGCGGTGTGGCGGCCAGAATCTTGGACGACTGCTGCGGCTCGTGGACGATGCAGGGGCCGGACCCACACGACGGTGTGGCGGCCAGAATCTTGGACGACTGCTGCGGCTCGTGGACGATGCAGGGGCCGGACCCACACGACGGTGTGGCGGCCAGAATCTTGGACGACTGCTGCGGCTCGTGGACGATGCAGGGGCCGGACCCACACGACGGTGTGGCGGCCAGAATCTTGGACGACTGCTGCGGCGATGAGGCCCTCCCACCGACCACCCCCATCACCACCTTGGACGACTGCTGCGGCTCGTGGACGATGCAGGGGCCGGACCCACACGACGGTGTGGCGGCCAGAATCTTGGACGACTGCTGCGGCTCGTGGACGATGCAGGGGCCGGACCCACACGACGGTGTGGCGGCCAGAATCTTGGACGACTGCTGCGGCTCGTGGACGATGCAGGGGCCGGACCCACACGACGGTGTGGCGGCCAGAATCTTGGACGACTGCTGCGGCTTGTGGACGATGCAGGGGCCGGACCCACACGACGGTGTGGCGGCCAGAATCTTGGACGACTGCTGCGGCTCGTGGGCGATGCAGGGGCCGGACCCACACGACGGTGTGGCGGCCAGAATCTTGGACGACTGCTGCGGCTCGTGGACGATGCAGGGGCCGGACCCACACGACGGTGTGGCGGCCAGAATCTTGGACGACTGCTGCGGCGATGAGGCCCTCCCACCGACCACCCCCATCACCACCTTGGACGACTGCTGCGGCTCGTGGACGATGCAGGGGCCGGACCCACACGACGGTGTGGCGGCCAGAATCTTGGACGACTGCTGCGGCTCGTGGACGATGCAGGGGCCGGACCCACACGACGGTGTGGCGGCCAGAATCTTGGACGACTGCTGCGGCTCGTGGACGATGCAGTGGCCGGACCCACACGACGGTGTGGCGGCCAGAATCTTGGACGACTGCTGCGGCTCGTGGGCGATGCAGGGGCCGGACCCACACGACGGTGTGGCGGCCAGAATCTTGGACGACTGCTGCGGCTCGTGGACGATGCAGGGGCCGGACCCACACGACGGTGTGGCGGCCAGAATCTTGGACGACTGCTGCGGCGATGAGGCCCTCCCACCGACCACCCCCATCACCACCTTGGACGACTGCTGCGGCTCGTGGACGATGCAGGGGCCGGACCCACACGACGGTGTGGCGGCCAGAATCTTGGACGACTGCTGCGGCTTCGGTATTGATTTACGACAAAACTCATAAATCAGACCCAGTGAACTACGTTTGGGCTAGTGGGCTACATTGGTAGATAAAATATTCACAGTCGCGGACCGAGTTGGCATCGTCCCTGGCGAAAGGCTCGTGGGGCCTTCCGCCAGGGACTCGCAGGCTCGCTGCGCTCGCTAGCTAATGTCGCCGGGTCTGACCCGTCGAATCGATTGGGGTTCTGTATTCGTGATACGGTATCGATTAATGACAAAAGTCATTAATATGACTCACTGAACTAATTCTGACCCGCCGAACCGATTGGGGTACTGTACTCGTGAGACGGTATCGATTTTTGACAAAAGTCATAAATCTGACTCACCGAACCGATTGGGGTACTGTACCCGTGAGACGGTATCGATTTTTGACAAAAGTCATAAATCTGACTCACCGAACTAAGTCTGACCCGCCGAACCCATTGGCGTACTGTATTCGCGATACGGTATCGATTTATGACAAAAGTCATAAATCTGACCCAGTGAACTAAGTCTGACCTAGTCGACAACTTTGGTGCATGGTAATAGTGGTACGGTATCGATTTATGACAAAAGTCATAAATCGAAAAAGATTTGGTTCTTCGCTTGATCAGTTCAGCCTTATTTACAGTGAAAACGGCGTGTAAAACAGTTTTGTAAACAAGTATTTCGTCATACTGCATAGTGATGACGAAATCGATTATCGATATTATTAAAAAATTTGATTACGAGAAGTTTGATGCAAAACGCGATCGATTTGGTTGAGTTTCAGGCGAAAACAATGCAAAAAACGAGTTATTGCATCATAATTACGCAATATTTCATAGTGATGATGAAATTGATTATTGATTTTTCAATTGCGAGTAGTTTGATGCCGAGCACGATCGATTTGGTTGAGTTTCCGGCGAGAACGGCGCGAAAAACGGGTTTGTAAGCTATTTCGTCATAATGATGATGAAATTGATTTTTGATTTTTTCGGATCATCGCTACAAGACTTTTGCTGAAGGACTTAGGCTTGGAAACGGGCGAAAAGGGCGATTTTGGGCGATTTCCGGAGCGTGACATATACATACATACATACATACATACATACATACATACCACGCATCTTCTGAGAGAATGCAGGAATACGACCCCCTTGAGGAACCAGGAGCCCCAAGTTTGAGCAATATCGATGAAAATTTTATGGTAGCATATACAGGGGTTGAGAAAACTTTTATAACAGAACTCTTGTCCCAGAACCGGCTTTTAGATATTTTCCGGTTCTGGACCTGGCTATGCCATATCTCAGCTCCCAGAACAGCTAGAGACCTCCGGTTTGGCCCAAAAAATGTGGAAAAATATTCTGAACAACTTATCTATTCACATTGAAGAAATTGGACAACGATTTCACTTTCAAAAAATTGAAAAACTAGTTTAGAAAGTGAAAAATAATTCACCCTAGCTCGGGGACCCCCCTATTACTAGTCAGCTGACGACGGATTCAGATTCCTCACAGTCCATATAGTTAGGGAAAATATTGGGTTAAGGTCGGGAGGCGTGTGTTTTCTTGGTATGAGTCGACAAGCATCCAAAATCGACGATTTTTCGTAAAAACTCCAACTTTGAGGCATCATAACTTTTGAATTTCGACATCAAATATGGTAAAATCAATTCAGAATTGCTTAACTGGATCATTATAACATCTTATGACCATTTCAGAGTCAATTGCGAAAAAAAGTTAAACTGCTAAAAAGCTAAAAAAATAAAATTATTTTTCAAAAAAATAAAAAATCTCGTCAAAAATATTTTTATGCAGTAGACTATGAAATGGTCATAAGATGTTATAATGATCCAGTTAAGTAATTCTAAATTGATTTTACCATAGTTGATGTCGAAATTCAAAAGTTATGATGCGCCAAAGTTGGAGATTTTACGAAAAATCGTCGATTTTGGATGCTTGTCGACTCATACTAAGAAAACACACGCCTCCCGACCTTAACCCAATATTTTCCCTAACTATATGGACTGTGAGGAATCTGAATCCGTCGTCAGCTGACTAGTAATAGGGGGGTCCCCGAGCTAGGGTGAATTATTTTTCACTTTCTAAACTAGTTTTTCAATTTTTTGAAAGTGAAACCGTTGTCCAATTTCTTCGGTGTGAATAGAAAAGTTGTTCAGAATATTTTTCCACATTTTTTGGGCCAAACCGGAGGTCTCTAGCTGTTCTGGGAGCTGAGATATGGCATAGCCAGGTCCAGAACCGGAAAATATCTAAAAGCCGGTTCTGGGACAAAAGTTCTGTTATAAAAGTTTTCTCTACCCCTGTATATGCTACCATAAAATTTTCATCGATATTGCTCAAACTTGGGGCTCCTGGTTCCGGGGGGTCATGCAATCTCTCAGAAGACGCGTGATACATACATACATACATACATACATACATACCCACGGACGGACAGACAGACACAAAAAAATTATAGTCTCTTAGTAATAGGAAATAGGATCAAGGTTTGCAGACGTCGCCAATAATGTATAGACTACTTTACGTCTATCCTATTCCTATTCGTTACCTCCGATTGTTCTTCGTAGAAGTCCCATACGGTCATCACAAGTAGGAATCCATCCTCATTGATTGTGAAACAAGGAACGTGAACTGCAGGGAAGGAACAATGGGGAAGAATACGAGACCAACTGAAAGAAAATCATCAATATTATCATTGTATGATTGTAATTGATCAGATGAACAGGAAAAGAAAGATCAAAGTGTTTACTGAAAGAAATAATCCAAATTAAACAGTTGAATAATATCGAGTTGTCACTCACTTCAATGTGATTGCATCGAGTGTCCACAGTTCCGAAGCACCATTTAGTACGAAGATATGGCGGTTTCTAAATTAACCATTTATAAGAACCATTGACAAGTATTTAGACGTGAAATCGAATTGTATTTTGAATGGAATTTCCATAACCTCAATCCATTCCAACAAGATACCCCATGACGTGAATAGACTGTAAGGGGAGTACATATCCACCTACGAAATGCAATAATGATTGTTTGCTGATAAAGAGAAGGTAATCATCAAAATCTTGAATATCCCGTGACCGTACCTCCATACAGTAGTCTGTTCGAATTCGACGAAACAAGCCTCATTCTTCACATATCCAGTCGACTGACAATGGACGAACTTGCAGGTTGAAAAATCGAAGATACCGATCTGATAAAAGATCATTATGAGCCCTTTTTTCCCATTCAGTAACGCTTGGTTGAAACACTTTTTACAAGTCTAATAATGCAATATTCGAATGTATTCACACACCACCCGTGCAAGAGATCCCCATCAACTTCATTTCCTTGTTCACTCCTTACATTTATGTTAGCTAACCTCTTTGTTAGTGATGAGATATGCCTTTCTTCCAACTACTGCAACTTCCTGTAGAACGAATCCACGAATAGTGTGAATCGAAGAATGAGGAGATCCAGGGGAGGATGAAGAGACTGAATTTATTGATTAGGAATCGATCACTAAGAATGAGCAAGTGGAAAACGTAACTGTGCCTATCTTGAGCAGTTTATTTAGCAATAATAGATGGATATTGAATTTCTATCATACCTCCGAGGTCATACATCTGTATATTTCCATCGCAATCCCATGCAATACCGTAGAATGCGCGATGGCCTAAAACCAATTTCATAGAATAAACATAAATAGATTACTATCGTACCCGCAAGGACGCGTGCCATGTTGTATCCATTAGACAGCTCCATAACCAAGCAGCAATCCGCGATATCCAGTCTATCTGAGATAAACAAATCGATTTTACTGCTCTTCAATATGATACGGTACCTTTACTTCTGATAGTAAGAACTCGCATCCAGAGACCAAAGTTACGGTAGAAAAGGCCAATTCTGTCACTGCAAATTAATAAGTGAATATGGTCATAGAATATGGAATTTATTTATACCAATCGAGACGAACAAGATGTAATTGATCGTAGTACTCATCGGGAAGGGGCATCGAAACTTGTTCCTTACCAGAGATCTGAAGCGAAAAAATGGAACGGGAAGTAAACAAATTTCGAAACAAAATTTGGATAAATTCCAGGTAATTTTATTTCACCTCACTAGTTACTATCTACCGCGTTTTTAAATTCGAGAATACGATACCAACGAATCAATCGATAATCTCACTGAGCAGATCATTGTGAGACGAAGACAGCCGGAGATGGACGAATGCACGTACACAATCGATTCATTGATGAGAAGAGATGCCTGCCATCCATTGAATCATACTGTACCCTTTCATTTATTATCCTTTTACCATACCTGGGGTAGACAAAATCTCAGCTTGCGGAAGCAACGTTCCAATGAGGGAGGAACAGGCTGGGATGGCTTCAAAGAAACTTATTTAAGCAACGAAACACTTTAAAGATCTAGAACACGGACACGATAACTAAAAACTAGGAACACAAACCTCATTGGGGATAGCGGTAGCCACAGCCATTGGGGGGATTGAATCAACGAGAGCCGTCCCCTCTTCCTTTCTCGTTCTCCTCCCATTCCCATATCAGGAATCGATATCACCACCCTGTTCCACTCCAATCACTGATCTACCCTTCCTCATTTCTCACAGAGATCAAAGGTGCAATCTCAACCCTTTTTCATTTAAAATATATATTCTGAGCTTTTTCAAAACTGTTTAATTCTCGATTTCACAAAATGCGAATCATTGTAAAGACACAGTGATAAATGAGCAACGAAAGGAAAAGTCAGTTCACAGTTATTACACATAAAATGGGAACTAGGAAGGAAAGCAAGAATTAGCGAGATACAACAGAGATCACAAATGGTAACACATAACTCGAAGGGAAACAAGCACATATAATGGGTCCCGTATGTTAATGCCGAATGAACAGCCTACAGTAGCTGTAATCGAGGGATAAATCTCATCTGCGAATGACAGGCTCAGTGATGTTGAGACACTCGATCATTCCCTGCAATATTTATATAAATATCTTGATGAACACAGAAGAACACATTCAGTGATAAACTTCACATCGATCTTTGACTCACCTCCCATATATCGTAAGCGAATCCAACGATAGCCTGCTGTGTCGCAGCACAATTCTCGCCTGCAGCCTCTGCAATGGTGAATGACTGTGAAATGAGATCTCACGACATAACAGCAAGTACGAAATGGAGGGGATGTAGGAAGCGAGTTTTTCACCATTTCATTTTTTTGACAAACTTCACTGTTCTTCACAGTTATGAGCGGCAATATTAAAGTATGAATATGCAGGTTGACAGTACTTCCTTCTCCCCTAGAGTACACTGTCACCTGCAGCAGCATCAATCGTGGAAGGAGCTGTCGTTGCAGAGAGAGGGAATTCATCGTCGCCTTCTGCAGCTTGCAGCACTGCAACACGTGTGCTCTATTGACTGTCCTCGTATTCTATACAGACCTTGACAAAACGGAATAAACAATTTTGTCACGTTATCCTATCAATTTGAAACTGACCAATCATGGGTAATCCCTTTTGCTGATCAATCTCTATCCTAATGTGATTGTCCTTGACGAGGAACGAAGTGTAGAACATATTCTCGACGGATTTGGAGAAGTCGGTCGGATCGATCACGAACTGAATAACACATTCAATTGTTATTCATCCATCCAATTCAAATCTTTAAACAGGTCACAAGTTTTATATACCCGATGCATATTTTTGTTTGCTTTTGCTTAAGTTTGCTTATTGTTCGACCATTCATCACCAACGACAAAAATCAGACCGTTCTCCTTCTCACTACATCACTTCTACTCACCCAATAGTAGGGAATGATTCTACTCTTCTGTTTCCTCATCTCTCGACGGAGCGACTTGCGAATGCAATCGAGCTAAACGAGTATCATTAATTACCTTCTAATCATATTTCGATTATCACTTCTCGATATTTCTTCTCCTTTACCGTACCTCTCTGGTCACACTTTGGTCGGGATCGTCATGGTTCTTGTCCTTCTCACACAACACGACTGCCTTCGCCTTCGACTTGTCATCCTGCAAGTAGACATTTCCTCGATCCATATTTAGTCTGTCCCTACCGTACCTTGGGCAGTCGCTCCCTCTTCGCTTTTGGCTGCTGCGGTAGTGGGGCAGTTTCTTGTAGAAGAGGTCGGCTGCAAAGTCCATTTAAGCATGTGACAAATATCTAAATAACAATCACCGATCAATATTTTGCGTCAGTAGCTTTTTTCACTATTTCATCATTTTTCTACAAACTATTCTGAAATCGTGTCGGAAATGCGAATCTATTGAATAGGGTAGGGATTGTATACTTACAAGTAAGTGAGAGTGGGTGCAATCTTGAGGAAGCTTCCGAATCTCCGTCCGAATGAAGCCCATTGAGTAGCACGCATTACACCATCGTTCTCCACTCCATCGGGTACTTAAACGAACAATTCGATATTCTCAATACGATTGTAGTATATTTCGAAATGAAATCTATTAAAGTATCAATAATTTCATCAGCTCACATCGTTTCTTTGCATTCTTGGGTCGAAATTCTTCTTCATCCTCACTATCATCAAGGAGATCACTGGTTGAAGGATCAGACGAGATCAATTTAATTGGCTCGTCGTTGTAAAATGTAGACGTCTCCAACTGAAAGCAGACTAACAGTAAAGGAAGCCACTGTTGGACGGCTTGCAGGCCAAAGTACAATGAACAAACAATTTTCTCGACGAAATCCTTCGGTCTAAGCGTCTTCTCTATATGGGCCTTGTGCAGTTTCTGGATACTGGCCAGCATCAATTGGCCCATATTTTTCATGAAGTGTGCATCACAAGCCAGTTCTTTCGTCGAAGCACCAATCTGTAATGTTCGCATATATATATCACATTGCGTTTGAGGGGAGCTCGTGCCTCTACTTGCAACGATAATGGCATGAACATTTATAGCACACTTTCTTGAAAATATATTCTTTGAAAATATTTGTTTCCATACATTCGATAGAGTCTAACCTTGTTATAGAAACCGTGTGCTTTCGTGAGCATCCCTTCGACTTCATTATAACCTTCTTCCGTGTCAAGTAGATCGGTCTTCCCATTCTCCGCGAGCTCCCTCGTAGCTTCTGCAAACGTAAATGATCATTGATAAAACCAATTGATAAAATCTTTACCAAGGAAAATGAATGTACTATTCGAGTCTGGAATTCCCTTTCTACCCCAATAGTTACCCTACCCCGCATACCATACCGTAATCTTGTACGACGAACCCCCTCAATAGTTCTCCCTACCTCCCACATTAAATTGCAAACACGGACTGCCACAAACCCCCTTCCCCAAAAGCTCGCCTGAGCCCGAATACCACCTGTTGCACACTTACCGCCCTTAACGCTCATTGTCTCGTGTGGTGAATAAAGAATAAAGAATAAAATAAAGAATAATACTAGACAGTTTATGTACACTTTGTTATTGTAATACCTTGCACTTTGTTGCTCATCGTGTAGTAATGCTCTCTAATTTCAGATCGTTCCTTATAAATTGCATTCGAGTTCACTCCATCCGGCATCTGAGTCAGTTTCCTCGCTGCTTTCTTCTGCAAAGGAGTTCCTTTGGATAATTTAAGCAAAATAAATAGCTTCAACCTGTTCATCAGTGAGGCGAAATTCGTTCTCGTCTTTATATCTCGCCCTCTTCTCATCCTCACTATGATCGGAATTTCCATCTGCCATCTAAACTTCAAGAATTAATAGCAGAGTGTTAACTAATCGATGGTCAATCAATGAAAACAGGAGTATGAAAACAGGAGTAAACACGAAACATGATATTTTAAAATATTTTCAAAATTTGAAATTCGACTATCTGATACGGTATGGTAGGACTGTGTCAGACTTAATATTAATGTCTTTCCAGCAAATTATGCTAAATGTAAATATATCTGATTTGTTAAGCAGGTATTTGATGATATACAATATTTTTTAGAAGTAATGAATAACGAGCCTTCAATAGGATTTCTATCTGATAGCCCGCCAATACGATTCCGTGAATAAGTCGAGACGCATGATCTGCCGCGGCCAGGTCGCTGACGACTCAGAATTGAAATGAGAATTCTATCATAAAAAGTTAAGACATTCGTGAATCAAAGTGGAAACATATTTGACATTGTTTGGCAAGATCGGTCTCTGATAACAGTCCAATCTTCAGAGATATGGGATCACTCCTGGCAAGAGATAAATGACAAATTTACGAATAACATTCGATTGACGTTAATCATTAGCATTTACTTGCATCTCATCATATTTCTCTAAACAGGATCCACTCTCTGGTTATTTCCTTTCCCATTTTGGACTATTTGGGATCTTCATCATTATCAGGTTTAATATTCGTTCCTTTCGTGTATTCGTCCCTAATCTCCTCAACATTCGACAATCGAAATCAACAACTCAGGTAATGAAGTGATGTCGCAAGAAGAAATATAATGTTCTACAAATATCAATGTAATTATTACTCTCGAATCTAGTGTTAATTCGCGCGTTACACAGCGTTCTTTCAACACATCCTTTCGATAATTATCGGTTACGATAGTTTGGTTGAGCTCTTCCCAAACTTTATTTCCAATGAGCGCTGTGGTGAGTTTTCCTCTTCTGTGATATTGTCCAAACATGAAAATGCGATTTAGACAGAATATGCGAATTATTTCCTATCTAATTTCTTCATCTCAGTTGCTTTCTCATCCATAACATTCACATGCATGACAATTGTGTAAGCATTGAACTATCTACATTTTTTTAAAATTGATATCACAACTTTCTTCAGATATTATCGCATTCTGAACAATGCGGAATTCCGAAGCTTACAAATATGTAAAATAATCGCAATTAATGGAATAACTGTAAATACCTTAAATTTCAAGGCCAAGTGATCCAAACATTCAGAGTATTCTCGATTTCTACACGTTCATAATCGCAATAAATTTGAGCTCTTTCCCTAACATTGATGGATACTTCATTTTTATGAATGATAATAATTTGGTGAGTGAAAAGTTTTTTAATTCTGAAATGGATTTTGAATAGAAAGCTCACTGAGAATAAATTAGTCGTTACAGTTAGTTGTCATTGCTTTCTTTATGTTTTATGCAACTGGAATGCAAGTAACTTCAACGATGCTCATTTCTATCAATCGACTTATTTCTCTTCTGAAAGCTGGGAAAATCGTACGAAAAATTATGATGTGTTGATGCAAGCACAAAGAATATTCAGAACGAAGCTCTATTTTTTAAAGTTGTTTGGGTTCTTATAATCGTTCCACCTCCAATCACAATCATTCCCATGTTTTTCGGTTAGATTTATGCAATAATCTAACTTTTACTTCAATATCATTGAGGCAACTGCTACTACAGAAAAGAAATCTCTCAAGATGGTCAGAATTATTACGTCCCAACATTGGATCAGATGGTAAAAGAAAGGAAGAAACTCATAAAAAACTATAGTCAACCATTGAGGAACTTCTCGCTCCATTCACTTTTTATGTAGTTATTGTCGGAATAATTTCGAACTTCTCAAATACTCTGCTCACTTATCAATTCGCAAAGTGAACATCTTCTATGTATTTCTCTTCAATTTTATTTCCAGACTCCGACGTGAAAAAACTCATTCGAGAAAATTCGTCAAAGTGGCCAAAGTTGAGCAAGGTATCGCATATATGTTGTTGGCGATTTGTTAAATCCTGGAGAAATTTGATTGATTTATTTGTTTACCTACTGGGGAAGAAAAAGATCAACAATCACGTTCCAGGCTTGTTTACCAGCATAATTTGTACGTCATTTCTTCAGTTGTCGATACTGATAATTGTGGTGAGACAAGATTACACTGGATAATGATATGTCTCTCTTGCACAGCTCGCCACATCTCTGTTCAAAGTGTACTCGTTGGCTCCTTCCCTCTCCATTTTTATCTCCCTCTACACTGGATCTCAATTCTGGTAAGTTTCAAAACACGAAAAGCGTACAGCGCCTGAATTCAGGCTGACCGTACTCTTTGTTCCCTCCGTTCGAAGATTCATAATTCCAAATCTTCAAATGATTAGGAGACTTCAAGTGCAATCGATTACTCAAACAAGTAGCCGTGTTGTCGAATAAAATATGCGATACAAAAAACTTCTTCAACAAAGTCAGAACAAATATTTTATCTCTGCACGAATTTGGAGTTTCAAGCGAGTGACAGTTATTGGTTTTTTCATCTGTATGTTTGTGGCCGTGAGAACTGGAAGAAGATGAATTCCTTCAAGATTCGAGAATAATCTGGCCTAACTACTCATTTTCCGCCTTTCTTCTTTTTAGTCTCTTTACTCTCTGGATATCTCCATTGACCAGTCAATTGTGAAGGAGCGACAGTTCCGGACACTTTCGATTGGTCTGAATTCAGAGAGAATAGATAATGCATTTCATTTAATATATTCATGAACCACCTGCAGTCGCTAGATTCACACCAAAATCAGGTGCTTTCAGTTCCTGTAATTTGCTCAAAATAATGGAAAAATATGACATGAAAAAACACGGACCAGTGCTGAGACCTCGGCTTTTACTTCAACTTGAATTGATTTGGTTTCTCTCGGAGGAGAACGAAGGCTCAATCTGAAGAGTTTGCAATTTCTACGAAAGACAAAACAAATATCACTTGGGTATTTTGTAATAGCACAAAGCTGCGCAGACACCAAGAATGAGTATTCCGATTACGATTATAACGATGAGAAGCCACCAACTAAATCGAATTGATTTGTTGAAAAAATCTGTAATCTACTCACTTATCTTGAAGATATTCTCCGAAGGTTTTGAACTGGAATTGATGAATAAAGAAGAATAGGACAAAATTAGATCTGACCCCATTATCGGTTCTACCCTGTGCCAGTGATTTCTCATGAACTGCATCTCGACAAACTCCGATATCGTCACAATATCCTTGAATAATGAATATGCAGCCAGAAATGATTGAGGGAAATCTATCCTACCTAGACCTTCCTTGCAAACTTCGTTCGCTTTTTTCAATAGTCCTGCATGTCCCCATCGTCCTTTTTGAGTGTATTTCCGATGAAAAAATTCGCTTATATCTGCTGTTGAAGTGCATGCTGAACATATTTAGTTATATTCATGAACAAAAAAAAATCGAAAATGAAACATAAAAAATCGTACTTCCTTCTAAATTGCAGTGCCTGATGCAAGTGTTGTCAGAAGTTTCACATGGCTAAAATCAGATTAGAACTATGTCAGTTGAATTGAAAATAGGTCAGATCCTGAGGCTTATTAATCATGAACATCATCAAGCATTTTGTCCACCTAATAACCAATGATCAAAGGTCAACTGTGAAAGGTAAAGAATTGACAATGAGTGTCAGATGATAAGTTGGAACGGCAAATGAGATAACTTTCTTGCCTCTAATCCTTCGGCAGAACAAATATTTCCTTTGCATTCTCCCATCTGGCAAATACCAGTTGCGTCATCACAAGGCAATCCGTTATTGATCGAGTTTGATGGAGGACAAGTCGCATTTTGAGCAAGACAATTCGTCTTGGATGTGCAGTCTTTGTCCTTAATTACTCATTATTGCTTCCTTTTGAAGTTTAGCTTTCCATTCTTACAGGCGAACAAATTTCCGTTGCTCCTTTGTACTGACATTGCTCATTGCAGCAATTTCCTTGACTGGGAGAACATTGGCGTTTGTCCTGAAGGAGTCAATCAAGGAATCATAGTGTGGTTGATCACCTTGAGTTTACAAGGGTGGAAGGGATCATCTCCCGGCCAACAACAATCGTCACGAGCATCCTCACATTCCTGAAGAAACCAAATATGATAATGAAAAGGGAATGAACAAGGCAAAATTGTAATTGTCACCTGTTTATTGTATCCACAATCGCATACTTCTCCCTCTTCGATCATTCCATTTCCACAGATTGGAGTATCCGTTTCTGAAGAAGTGAACAATTCCATTCTTCTTCAATAATGAAATAGTCACCTTTGAGGCAATTTGTCTGTACGCCATGTTCAGTCTTCGGATCGATAGCCAGTAGCCTCTACAATGTGCTTATTCTCATTTTTTCTTATCCAATGATGAATAGAGAAAACGCACTCTGAGATTTCTCGTTATGTTTCTTATAGAACATGGAGAGAGCAAGTGATGATTTGGTTTATATCCGTCATTTGCATATTCAAACATTATGAAGTGACCCTCGAATGATGGATGATTATTGTATTTACCACGTCATTGCTCACGTTTTTCTTATCATAATCACATTCTGGATACAAATTGGATTCGAGATCGACTCCATTCTCGAGAAGTGAAAGATCGTGATTTGATCCCAAACTATGGGCCAACTCGTGAGCGAGTGTTAGATGCCGGAGACGCTCAGGAACTTCATTACCTGATGTATTCACCCCCTTTTACAATAATGAATCAGGTACACATTCTCACCATTACTTCGAAATGAGATCATTCCGGTATTGTACGATTTTCCTCCTCCGAGCGCTTTTGCTTTAGTACAAAGAAAACAGGCAAATGCTAGCCCTTGGGTAGACTTCTCAAAATCCCTTGAAATATTCTGGTAAAATACAATTTCAAAAGTGGATTCAAACCTGAAAGTGAATACATAAGAAAGACAGTCTTTGTCGTGATTTTGTGCAGAATGCCAATTCAAAAATTCATTGGCATTCATAGTTTCTCCAGCAAAAGGATTCGCAATTTGGTCAGCTCTTTCCCAGATCTTAAATATCATAGTACAAATGAAATTTTTGGCGATTTCAACTTTGAATCCAGCTACTTTGAAATTAATTCCTGTAATTCCTCCAAAATCAATATTGTTGTATATGTCATTGACTCGTGCCAATTGAACTTGCATCATTCTCTTCAGTTCGCTTCGTGTTCTTCAATTTAAACGTATCACAGCATCTCATTATTAACTTGTAACTCACTCTCTCACATCCCCCCTTCCAGCTCCATTGAACACATACTCATATAGGGTGTGATCAATCTACAAATTTAACATTATCCTATCTAGCAGATAGGTTGGTGTAAACCGTAATAAGCAATCCACATATTCGATTGCTGAAAATTCCATTCTCTTTGATTGATTCGGAACGATGCCTTCGTTTATTGTTTCCTTGAGGAGACCTGAATTAAGCACACCATAATATAGGTATAAACGCCTTGGAATTACATTGAATCATGATTCTCCTGTAGCGAAGGAGTTCCTTTTAACGGAAGCTAAAGAAAGCATCAAGGCAAAGTATTAACAATAAAATTCACCGGCTTTCCGGTTATCTCGATGTCGCACATTTCATATGGAATATAATGAGAGGATGAATATCGCTGAAGATAATCGGGAGAATGATATCCATGTCGTCCAGGACGGAACAAATCTTCTCCGGATTTGATCCTCCCATATTCTCTTCAATTTATCTCTGTTTCTGTGACAAGCAAAGTGAAGAAAAAAACCTTTTCGTTCTTTCAACGGGCATCTCGATTTCATTAGCTGAGTAAATAAAGGAATGAAACGATGAAGTTGAATTGTACGGATAAGAAGACTCAATCTGTAATGTCTTCTTTTCAGCTGTTTTTACCTTGATACGTACCCAAAACTCGTCACCATTCGACATTTCAATCACCCCTTCGAAAATTCCATAACGAATCGAACCAGAGACGCGAGAATTATCCTCGCCGAAAGAAGAAAAAACTTTCAGGCCAGTCTCACAATCTGTAATTAAGTTTAAATCACCTTCGATAATTCCTTTGAAAATATTGTGTTCCCATTCAATTTTAACAGTTTCATTTTCATAATCGAAAGTTGCGTCTTTTAAGAAGACAGAACTGAAAGTGAATACATTATCGATCGCAATTGAAAATGGATAATTCCAAAAAGAATGAGGTGCGCTCGAACAACAACTCACTCTTTCTCTTGGACTCTCGCAAGGAGCAGTTTAAAATCTCGGTCATAAGCATGAAAATTCAGACGAATTCTCTTATCCGTAGATCTGAAAGTAGTAGATAGATAGTAAAGTGCATAAAGAAATGATTAGATTTTAAAGTTCGAAATGAGATTATTCTAACCTCGATACACGACTGAGATCTGTCAGTTGATAATTGAGAGGCTCGTAGTGTTTGAGAAACTTGTTGAGACTTTCTCCTTAATGAAAATATTCCCAATGGATAGAAGTAGGACAGACCAGATGCGAAGATCAGTAGAAATATGAAGAGACATTTCATAATCGACCACTCAAGAAAAGAGGAAAGAGGAGAAATGAGTGAAGAAATTGAGAAGAAAGTGAGTGAGAAAAACAAGATCATGGGGAAGTAATTATGATAATCCGAGACGATTGAGTCCAATCATTGGGCGATGAAAGCCAATTCCATTATGGAATACTGTATAAGTATCGATTCGTTACTATGCACTGCCAATTTGCAGATGAACTCTGATTTGTGCGAGATCTGACAGAACGAAATTAAAATGAAACATGGTTTACGAGACGAAAAGATTAGAGAAGCTGCTAGGAAGAGACTAGACAAAAGACTTCCTAAAGAAATGCGGTTCTCGCCACTCTCTCACACTCTCGCCGCAAATGTTGGAACGGTACTCTTCGGGAGCTTTAGTAGGCTCTGTGTGCACAGAAGTGTCTCTCGCCCGATTACCGGTACTGTAAGAGCATACTATCTGGATTACTGCAGCTAAAGGTTCTCTTATTGGAAAAAATTTTTCCAATGACACTATTCGATTTCCAATAGTCTCCTCATTCCGCGTATGCACTCGAACGCACAGCTAGGAGAATCATTTCTTCTCTATTGGACTTCCGAAAAAAATTCCACTAACAGAACTTTTGATTCTGAATTTATCTTTGCAGACAGTTTTTTTCCTAATCTCAGAAGATAAAAATATGGGAACAAATCTTGATAGATTACACGTTGAAGATAATAATAAAAATAAGTTAATAATTTATCAAACACTTGTCCTGGTTATTTTTGTCTACTCACGTCATTGGTTCTATGTCGGAAGAGATAACTTATGTTACCGCCCCTCTTATTGACAGTTTCTTTGGTGGATCTGTCCTCGGTCCAGTCTACTCTCTCATCTCAATCTGTCAACATACATACTTTAGAGAATATCGTATGAATACAACTGCCAAATATGAATACAATTGATTTATTTATATCAACGTGCCAAAATAAACAAACAATAAAATAAATACACACAAAAGAAAAAGGGAACATATCAACATAATGTGATAGCATGACAATCAATCAAATTGCGAACTGACACTTCTAACGATGAGGTAAGAGGAGGATTACGGTAGGCAAGTTTCATGTAATACCAGAATCGATGTAGGCTGGGCGATAATATAGATTAAAAACTGAAAATGTAGAATCTTTGAATGCATTGCTGTTTGTTTCATCTTAAAAAGATATACTAACTATGATAAGTCTTACTCAATGCACACCCACCTACCGTACCTCGGAAGAAATATATCAAATGAATCTCGAAGCCGACGATCTCTCTGTACATCTGCCTCATTATTACCGCATTCGACGCGTTGCAGAATACTGTAAAATATTTATCAGCACTGTAATTATCGACAGGTGTGTCGTATCGAATTGCGAGGGTTTCGGAAGCAAGTCTATCTTTAGTATTCACATAATTCTGATTCGGTAATACACAATTTTATGAATCCTCACCTCACAGGTCGACAGAATGGATTTATTTCCCTCCTCCCGTTCCATTTTTATATCACTTTCATTGACTGGTGGTCGAGTGGTCGTGAGCCCCTTCTCCCTTTTCACTCTCACTTCCATACAATTGCTCACTCTTTTCATTTCCTTTCGAAGGGCTTCCAGAACGGAATCGTTACGAGTGAAGTCTGCAATCATTTAATTGGAAAATAAGAAAATAGAAAAGATCAGGAATTAAATTGAATAAATTCCCCAGCTCACCTTTCTTGTGCAATTCATCGAATTCATGTGACATCTTACACACTTCATTTCTCACTTGAGTTGTTTCCAATACTGAAGCAGACATCGAGTAGAGACGGAATACCGAACCCCTCGAAAGATCATTTATAGCCCCTTTCGAAAAATGCAAAGCTCCTTCCCACCACGAGTCCAGCAAGGGGTGCATTTCCTTTAGAAGAATTTGTGCAGCCATATCTCGACCTTCACTGCGGCTTGTGCACTGCACCCGAGTCTACAAATTCACATTTCATCCACAAAAAAACGGGACTCAAGCGCTATAATAAACAAAGCAGTCTCACTTCATGTTTCCCAACTTTTATCATTACTTCGCGATTATGACCATTTTTCTGTTCATACGTCTGTTCTGGCTCCGTCGTTCCCCATGCAGAATTCACTCGAATGCATGCCTCAATATTAGATTTCGGTAATGAAACGTTCTGGTCGACTGATAATTCAATTAGCAATAGTCGAGAATTAATTGATCGATCCAACTGGCATATTCCAAGTGTCACTTACCAATAGAATTCGATAGGGCGAAGGTCTGCCAGTCTTCTTTGAATAATCACTCACTCTCTTGTCATCAATCGCTAGCATATCAAACACTTCCATGTATTTCTAAACAAATCAATCCCCAATCTCATAATCGATCAAATACCTCCTCCGATACGTTTCCTTGTACAATATGGTTCTCATCTATTTTAATTCCAGGAATAAGGACCTGTAATCAATTCTTTTCCTTCTTTATCAATGTCTCCTCTAACTCTGAGTGCTTCAGTGGCTGCATTCCTCTTCGCATTCTTTTTCGTGAATGCACTCGCTCTTCCCAACAAATTCCCATCCACCTCTCCTTCCTTCTTCAGGAAAACCAACGCGGAATACGGATTAAGAGTAGAACTGCAATTGTGTCCAATTCACTGCCTATTTCCTGCAGAGATACTAAAAAGTGATGTGACCCAGTTATGACACCGTTTAAAAAGTTTTCGACTCCAGAAGTATCTCATTCCTACCAATCTGATTACACACTCAACTCTAAATTTATATATTCCGAATGATTCACTTCAAATGTTCAATCTTGAACTCGATCATTCCTCTCAATACTTTCTGTGCATATTGATGCAGAAGTTCAACCGATCCCTTTCCAATTATATTGAGAACCCGTCCTTTCTTCCTTATTGAGTTTCTCCCTGATGGAGTATGGACTGGAAGGATCTGCAATGCTCCATCATTTCTGCAACATTCGCTTTTCAACCCAAAATTTAAACTAAATTGTGTCCATGCAAATAATAAACCAGAAAACTTTCACTTAGACAAATAATATTTAGTCTTTTTACCTCAGCATCAAAATGGATAAGCGATCCTTCTTCGATCATCTGTTCCTCCATCTCTTTCTCTTTTTTCTCTTTCATAGCTTTCCACTTTTCTTTTCCATAACCAGTGACCACCTCAACACAAAACATCAAAGTATTCACACGGTATGTTCATTTTTTAAGAGAATCCAAGGAAATTATACGTTGAGAGTTACTGTGCTTTTAAGCTATATTAAAATATAACTCGCATAAACGAAGGACTGCTCGATTAATAAATGAACATGCCCACCATAATCTCCTTCATACTGAATCGTTCCTTCGCCATCTCATACAAATCATCTGGTGTTATTCTCTCCTCCTTCGTCTGATAATACTCGTCTATTTTAGCATAAAACATAACTAACTGACCCTAATTTGTACTTTAGGAACTTGTAACTCATTGTTTGATCCTTGCGATGTCGTTCCACTTTTGCAACTGCGTTCTCTCAATATTCTTTGCTCCTGACATGGTATCGACCCAAGAGGAATTGAATGTCGACGCAGCTCAAATAGGATAGAAAGATGAATGATAACAAAAAAACAAAAAAATAACAAAAAAAATAACTGACAGAGTCGGTCTTCAAATAATAAGGCCTCGATAGTGTGACCACACGCGTTTCGTGATGCTTAAATACATTTTTAGTTCGAGAGGCGATATAGTGATAACACTACTAGATAAATGGGAACTCCGGAATCGTGAAGAGTTTGACACCATCCATCGGGCAAAGGGAGGGCCAATGGATCTGGATCGAACTCCGGAACCCGCTTCATTCTGTAGAGAATACACTTCACAGTTAAGGATCTTCTATCAATCAAGATAAAAAAACTTACCGCGTCATTAATTCTGCAGCTTGGCATTTGTTGGAACTGTTTCTATCGTCTGATATCTCACTTTCAACCGGTCTGGAATATGAATTCCATTATCGAACCCATCCATGTCAAACCTTTCACTATTGTTTTCGTGCGATTGCGTTTCGTCCAGCTTGCTTCTTTTGACAGGACATTCTTCTTCTCCTCCCTCGTAGGTGTCCGTACTATCATCTTCTCCACTGGACATATCTTCATCACTACTTGATTCATCAGAGTCCTTTCTACTCTTATCATCTTCTTCTTCGCTGTCGTCACTGTACTCATCACTACTCTCTTCCTGTTCCAGTGCCTCAACATAATCAATTCGATAAAGTAGAAACATAAATTTCCGTTCTAAGCAAATCTCGAAATAAAATTACTATTTGCAAAGCTATTCGCATGTTCTCCAATTCTGCAGTTGACATTGTATCCTCTGCTTCATTATCATTGTCCATTGCGGTACCTGTAAAAACAAACATTACGATCTCGAGAACAAAAATGTGTAATACATTATGTGTATGCGACAAGAAAGAAGTAATTTCGAAATTCGAAAAATGCGGGAAAATTTGAACACCGAATCTGTCAATATTACATGTCAATAGTACCGTATTCCGTATTACCGTATTCCATGAAATCTTTATACTTTGAAAATTTCCGGATATCTTTGAAGAATTATTGTTTTGTGTAATTTATTTTTCCAATAATTTCAAGGAACTTCATGCTAATGTTTATGGAAAAGGATTATGAGGAAATCATACAAGACGTGTAGATATTCACGAGAAACCTCACACTCGGCCACCGATGATATCTCGTGAATTCAATAGGGCTTTATTTCAACAAATTATTATTTATTACAACCCAGACAATATCACAGTCTCAGCAAGGGGGCGAGGACAGATCAGAATGGCGTGATGGGATAACAATCAATTGAATTGTGAGAGAAATACTGGCACCTCAAACGGACACGGTATGCTAAAGGGTTATGATAGGTCATGGAGTAGATCAATACGCTTCCAGAATTGAGGCGGCCAGTGCAGCATTGTAGAAGTCCGACTGAAAAATATCTCATAAATCTCGATTACAAGAGTCCCAATCGATAACTGCCGTTCCTTCTACCGTACCTCGGGAGAGTCCAGGTGATTCTCGAAGTCGACGACCTCTCTGTACAGACGTCGCTGTGCCGCCAGAGATACCGTAGTCAGCGTGTCTTGCGACACCGAGATACTGTAAACGAATTTATCAATTCGCGTCCGGTGCCTCATACTACACTAAAACTGGAGATGGTAGTACATGGTATACCGTATCTTGTGAGCAGGGGTCAAATGCTCAGGTCATGAAACCCAAAATGTGGTATGCTATGACAAATGCTGATGGCTGTTGCACTAGAAGTGGCAAGGTTTCGTGAATAATATTCCGATTTTTACGATCGGTGATATGCTTTTCTCTGATTTTTGTTCAAATGGCCTAAAAATGTGGCATGCTTAGGTCTTTTCGGGAGCGGTATTTGACCTATGCTTCTGAGAGGAGGGAGGGGTATTGTACCTGAGTTCCTTCCACTTTCCTTCATCATTGCTTTGTCTACACGTGAGACACTCATTCTGGCACCCGCCCTCCAACTTCACATTCTGCAGCTGAAATAAAAAAGTGGATTGATTGTTGCAAGACTAACGAATTACATAATATGGCTACTTTGAAGCATAAAATGTCCTTGTGAAATGATCGTTACAATCTAATCGATATCTACCGTACCTCGACAATCGTTGCGGGACTTCCATTGATGGCGGCAATCTTCTGCGCGAGACGAATCGCAGTGGGAGAGGCGCTGAAATATGTTCATGTTCTCATTTATCTAATTCCCAGAGTTCGAACAACAAGAAGATCCCATCAGAACTTATAGAAACCCTCGTACACAAACACACATGACAAATATTTCTATCAAGGAATTTCTCTCATAGACAATATAACACGAATTGATCAATAGTGAAGACATAAGAAGAATAAGAAGATAAATGTGCTCACCCGGTCTCATTGAGGTTCTGTGGTGCATAGTACACTCCAACGATAGCCTCTCCATTGGGACGAGTAGAAACCAGTGTGAGAGCAATCTAGACAATCAATATTATATTACGAAATACATTCATTATCGATATCCTACCGTACCTCAAGAGAGGGCGAGAGGGGCGATGCTTCGTGAGCGAGAGGAACCACGTTGTTCACCTGATATCGATTACTCTATACCGTAACACTTCCCCCTACCGTACCTTCACTTTGGATCCCTTTGCTTCTCCGAGAAGGAGACCGTACACGGCCTTAGCCGGATACTTGAGTGCATGGAGGACGATGGTTGCATACGGTAGGGAGTCCACTTCGATAGTCATCTATCGACGAATGACTTTTTTATGTCCATCCTTCTTTTTTCCATACAAATATTGAATTGCGGATACTGTAACCGGGGAAACCACTTTCGACAGTTAAACAACAGAGCAAGTATTTATCATTGTTACTCCACAATTCGCTTCGTATTCCGATTCATAAACGTGTACAAAGCAAGCATAGTAACAATTAGAAGACAAATGGAATGCATTCGAAATCCGTGATTAGTTTAGAAGACCATTATAAAGTTGCTGATAAAGTATAACAAAACTATGTAAACTAGCAAGTGTGGGAATTCATTTATTACAAACCAGATAACTCAAAGAGATCACAGATCGAGACTTGATATGCTATAGAAAGAGTTCATACAGTACACGATACGAAGAAAAGAGCACTCTATGTATACCGAAAGATGTCAACTAATCAGGAGGGAATTACTGAAGTCATAGGGGAAGGAGGTACATCACTCATTGTGCAGTTACAGCCTCGGGTGTGGTCTCTTCTTCCTTATTCTCATTCGTCGGCTTAGGAAGAGTGTAGTCCGAGATGGGAGGAATCGGCACTCGGATGGGAACGATCTGTAGTGATATTACCGTAATCCTGAGATTCTAGCTGGTACACTACCCATCTACCGTATTCCCGTCTTGTTCACCTCAGGGAAAGCTCTGCATTGTCTCTTCAATCCTCTCTTCACTTCCAATGTCATCGCAGTCTCTCTCCACTTCGCGATCTGTAGTTACCAATTCATGTTATACATTATATTTACTATGCCATTTTCGAAATACCAGACAAAGAGGGTCGAGTTCAGACAATAAAGATAAGGACAAGATAAATGGCCTTCTCACCTGCATTCCAGCCACGTGTCCAGCCCTGAATCGATGCCTCTTCCACAACTCCTCAATGCGCGTCTCCTGATGGGCTATGAAACGACCAACGTCCTTCTGAAAAGATCAAAGATCGTTCCCGAAACCATGACAGGGATCAAAAATCACGATTCCAATCAATATCTAAAGATCAAAGATCACGACTCACCTCCACAACGGGAAGGCGTTGCTTGTCGAGTAGCGAGTGAGGACTGCAAATACGTCATAATTGTATTTGGTAAGATTACGTTAGGGAAGGCCAAAGATCAAAGATCAACTCACTTGCAGGTCTGTTTCAATTCGAGAAATTTGCAGAATGTCAGGTGGTTGAGTAGATTCTTCATCGTTCGTTCGCGAGTGATCACCTGACAATGAGAATGGAGATGAGATAGAGGATTGGTGTTTCACCAATGAGGTAACGTTTGAACAAGGACTTTCTGATCGATGAGAAATCCATTCTTATGCAACCAACACATCATCATTCACACATTTTCCAGGGCAGAGCAAGTATTTTTTTAAACAAAAATGGCTGTCAGCCTATTACCAACACTAGATTCCCTGTGTGTTGCCGTTTCACACCTCTACGAAACTTCATTCCTTTCTCTTCTAGAGGTAATGTTCCACCAACAATCTACTAATAATATCCATACCGCTTTCTCGATGGACAACCGCAATGTTACTCGATCCTCCTCCATCTGCAGCTCTTCCAGCGCCCTGCAAGGACAATTGTTACCGTACTTCTGCTACCGTACCCTTTCCACTCTACCGTACCTCACATACTACCGTACCCTTTCCACTCTACCGTACCTCACATACTACCGTAACCTTCAAGTATTTTCAATCTCTTCCGTACCTTTCTTCCTTCAATTTCTCCCATAGTGGCCGCATTCTTTCATCCATCAATTCGAATGGATTCCTCTTCACTTCCACTGGTTCAACTGCATTGGTGGCTGCAGATGTCGACGGGGCTGCAGTCTCTGCAGCAGCTGCAGCAGATGGATCTTCCGACTGCTCGCCCTCTTCCGCCGCCTTTGCAGCCCTTGCAGCAGCTGCAGCAGCTTCGGCGACCTCCTGGGCGGACACCATGGGTGGCCATCCACCGGGAGGAGGCGGACGAGAGGCGATCGAGTACTGACCATTGTACGTCAGGAACGTGTCTTGCTAGAATAGAGTCAGTTCGTGATTGGTAGTGGTAGGGGGCTACCGTACCTGTAGTTCGGAGGGTTCCCACTGCACCGCACGGTCCTTCTGGTACAGATCGGCAACGTGCTTATTCACCTGTAAGGGGAGGGGTGGATTAACGAGATCGCCCATCCCATATTCAACTCTTGAAACCCTAGTCTAGCTAGTCCTTCAAATTTATCTTGTACAGTGACAATTATCAAGGAACAACTGAAAGAGTGTTTTGGCTAGTCTGATATCACTCTGATGCAGCCCCGATACCCCTAGTCTACTCCCCTCCCCCTCCTCCCACTCACGAGTGCATCGAGATTGGCCCTTGCCATGTGCGTCGATTGTGTCGTTATCTCGTAGATGGCATTCTCCAGTGAGGAACTGGCGGTCAGAGGAGCCACTGCTGCTGCAACAAATTACACCATTACCGTTGAGCGTGAATTCATCTTAATTCACGCCGTTTATTCAATAAAGAACATCTGTCAGCGCATATCCACTTATAGAAGCACAAATTAGCCTAATCAATACTTTTCGCACAACGTACATTGGAAAAAAGACCTTTCAGGGATTCTTATCATCTTCATGAAACAATAAGCGTCCGTGCGTATCTGCATATCATTTTGTATGTCATTACTGTCAAACGGAAATTCATTAAAATACCCCACCTTCCCCCCATTTGATATCCACCCTCTCGAAACCCCACTCCCCCCCCCCTTGTTGCTCACTCATCCAATCGAGATCTCCTCCTCCTCCTCCAATCATTTCTCCTCCCTCTCCCATCGCTGCTCCTCCCATCAGGGGAGTCGCGCCCGTAGAGTAGTCTCCCTCGCCCTTAATTAACACAATTAATTAAAATAAATAATTAACAAAAATGAAATCTACTCGTATGAGCCGCTCACCTCTTCTGCGCCCGTCTCTTCCTCAATCACAGCAGTGAGATTCTGCCTTCCCCTCTTCCTCTTTCCTCCTCCTTCCGATTCATCCAGACCACGACCCGATTGACGAACCTGCACCAAATATCATCAATTACCGCCTCTAAGATCCTTCCCAGAGCTCCTTGAACTACTTCGGCTTGTCATCATCACCCCATATCCTCAACAAAACCAAGCAAAAACCTTCATAAACGGCGCGCGGAAGTTGGGGCTGCAGCAAATATTGGATAGTGATAGAGACGCGTAGACAGGCAAAGACTAGTGTTCCCCTTCCTCTGTCTATCTCTCTTTCTCTTTCTCTGTTCAGCCCTACTATAGTTCAAGCCTACAGCACTCGCGTAGAGGGAATGGGAGGGGGACGGGGTCGCTATGGCAACAGACGATATCAATGGGAGATAGGGAGAGGAAGTGATCTACAACATCACCACGGATGCACATAAATGAAACCTTTCAAGAAAGAAAGTTAACTCACAAACAGAAAAAAATCCACATGAAGAGAAAAAATATTCAATTTTTTTTACTAAAAATAAATCGACAATTGATACGGTAGCCAAAGGTTCAAATCGATTAAGTGTGTCGAAAGACTGTGAAAGACCGATTTCGCAACGTTTCACAATAAGTTTGATAAGATCAACCTAATTGCACTTTTGATTAAACATTATTCGCATAAATGTCATCAAATCTTGCAAAGGAGTTATCCGAAACCAAGGCCGAGCTGGTTCAAGTGTACAAGGTTGGTCTACTCCATTTATATTAGCCCTGTGTGAAGCACCAATCTTCCCAGTTCGCTCTTGATTGATTTTTTACTCTTTACAGGATTTGTACGATAGTCTGAAGCAGCGTAAAGTGGATAACGACAAGCTAAAGGCTGTGTCCTATCGCAATCAAGAGACACAGCGCAAATTGGAAGCTGCTGAAAAGACTTTGGTCGAATTCAAGGAATACCTTCTCAAGGTACCTCTTTTCAAACAGAATATCATCCAAACAAATGCACTTTCTTGCAGCGACGTCATCTCATCAACTTCACTCAATCGACGGGCGGATTCTACGTCAAGAACGTCTCTCCTATCGCCCTCTACGTGTGCTTCCACATCAACAACTATTCCGAGAAGATTCAATATTTCGAGCGCATCGCTCCATCGGAGATAAAATTGGTTCGTGATCGGGGTGGGGATCAATTGGATCTTTGCATTGCTTGCGCCCATGGGGACGAGTCAGCCATTAGTTACAAGAGACTCAAGTGCCACTCTACTTCGTTCCGAATGCACAGGACTGAGTGTGAAATGGGAGTGGAAGTGGCCATTCCCCGTTATCGCGACTGAATACCGTAATTCATCTTGTTCTTTTGACGTTGATCGATAAACATTGTTGACTACTAGCACCATAGCCTACCACACTACGACTACTAGGTTCTAATTAATTAATTTGAAATAACAATAATAATAAATACCTTGCTCCTGGTCATCCTCTGGGCGCTTCCCTCGTCGTCTCCCGCCCTTCGACCGCCCGCTGAAGGCATTCATTTCATTCACCACTCCCTTCATTTATCCCCACTCTCTGAAACCCCAGCTCACCCGGTCGTCCTCTGCCTTGCTTTCTCGGTTGCGAGGAGGCAATGGGAGTAGAGTGGCTGGATGACGCTATCACGTCATCTGTAAAACAATAACAAGGTTTATTATGCAGCGAGATGACGTACTAGCTACTAGCTGACGTCACTATAAACAAGACCAACCTGCTCCATCTCCATCGTCGCTCTGCTTGGGTGGTAGTACAAGTCGAAGGGGAGGCACCTCAAATAGCGTCACGTCTTCTCAAAATATGGCAAAAGATGGGGCTGAGCCGGGGATTGAACCCGGGACCTCTCGCACCCTAAGCGAGAATCATACCACTAGACCACTCAGCCAGACGGGAGGAGATCGCTCGGGACACACTATCACTCCGTCTCGCACTCTCTCGTCTAAAGGGAGGGGGAGGGGATATCAAGCTGTTCTTACCTTTTTGCTGCCCGCACTCTGTCTCGTCTCCTCATCATCCTCCTCTTCCATCTCCACGTCTCCTGCTGGAAGCAACGATTCGATAATTGACCGTACTCTACCGTAATCCTCTCTCTCAATGAATCGCAAACTGACCACTGGGAGTGGGCGATTGGGTGCTCAGACGGTGTCGTTTGGGAACGGGCGGCGCCGACAGCTCACGGTCCTGGGAACAATCGATAATTACGACTACCGTACTCCCTAGGGGTGCTACCGTACCCCGTCCATCCGTGCTACCGTACTCACCATGGTGACTCCTCTGCTGGGTCTTGAATCGGGGCTACTATCGTGGAATTCAAATGGGTCGTCCCCGCCAGGAGCCATCATGGCTGCAGCTGCTGCAGACGACATCTAAAGAGGGACTGTTTCTGATTTGCAAATGATATCCAGCAATTGCAAAACCCACCAACGCGCGGTTCTTCGAAACCCCGAAAGAAGGAATGTTGTTTCAGCCCCCCCCCCCTGTCATTTCGCTGTTTCACGTACAACATAGGTGCGGTTCGTTTCACGTTTTCGATGTCTTGAACGTACTACAACTCAAAAACGAATAATCTCAATAGGAATACCTCTGGTTCAGCACTTCCTCTATTCTTCGCCCATGCTCCAATGCCCGTGGCTGCCCTCTTACTCGCCGCCTTCTCCGATTTGCGATTCGATCGATCTCCCGCCTGAGAAACCCTGGTTTAATTAGAGTTTTATTCTCTCCTCATATCGCAGCGATATTTGCAAATATTAATGAATTCTAAAGCAATTGAGGTACAATAAGAAAGTGCAGCATATCAACAAGTTGTACCGTATCCATCATCCCTCTAAGAGACCCTTCTTACCTTCTTTCTCTTCTTGGCCGAAGTAGTTGTAGACGAGGCCGGATCCTCAGAGTACGCCCGCGAGGAAGATGGATCATCTCTACATGATATCCATATTCAGTAGTTATTCACCACCAATTATTTACGTATGAACAATTACTATCGTTCCCTAACATTATCAATGAGCAATCACCATTATTCGCATTGTCGTTTCTTTCGTGTTTCATTCACACACTGTATTACATCGAAAATACTACCCGCCATGTATTAAAGGTTTGAAATGGTATCAAAACCCACAGACAATTATCATAGACCTAATCTAACATCCCCATCACTTCCATGTTTCACCGTCATCCTATACCTACTTGAAACAAATTCCCCCCAATGATCATATGGGTAATTTGAGAACAACTCAATCCCAACCTCTCTCTTCCCTGCTTCACTCCCTCCCTATAACCCCTCGAAACCGTTTCCACCAATAAGGTCAAAGGGCACCACAAAAGTAAACAATACTCACTTTCCACTCGTCTCCTCTCCCTCTTCAATCGGATCCGAGTCGCGTGTTGCCGAACCTACAATTTTATTCCATCAGTTATTGATTCACTCCCCTACCATACCTCTCTCGCTCTCTCCTTCCCTCTCCGTCAACTCCATTTTCCTATCTCCGATGGGCGTGGGTGGTTGAACATTGACTATGGGCGTATCGAGTGTGGTCTCCTCCTCTTCTTCTTCTTCTTCTTCTTCCTTTCCTTCCTTCTCTTCTTCATCTCCCTCATCAATCATCAATTTCCCTTCATCATCGTCATCATCATCGATGACATCATCAGCGATCGTCAGAAGGGAAGAAGAGGCGATCGGAGTTCCTTCTGTAATCAGATGAGTGATGGAGAGAGACCTCCCTTATGGTAGACAGTATGCCCGCAAACGTGAGTATCCAGTGAATGCAACCCTCCCTCCCCCCCCCCCCTTCTGACAAAGGCATTATTGTTTCCCGAACGCAGGACAAGTGTAAATTGAACATGAGAGAACCGTCTCCTCATAGCTCCCTCTCGCAACCACAATTCACCTACCATGTCTACAATAAGATTTGTGTTTAATCCAACAGATCCGCTCACTCGCATTGAACATGGGAGAGCCTCTTTCTCATAGACCCCTCTCGCAGCACCAACCCGCCTGGTTTCCAAATATCCCTTTGCTGTACCATTATTCCCTTTCAATCCAATCTCACTAACCATTCTTCTCATCTGTTCCTCCTCCTTCACTCTTAATTTCTCCATCCTCTTCTTCCTCTTCTGTTCCTTCTACAATCACTGAGATGGGTGTCGTTGCAGGGATGGAAGAACGAGACGAAGAGGGAAGATCATCCACGCGTCTGAACGAGAAGATTATGTATAGTGTTGAGCGGCAGCCACTAACTTCGGCTACTGCGGGGTACAATAGAGGAAAAGGCGTGATTGTAATATTAGTGGGGTCGCTCAACACTGGTTATGCACTAGGAAAAGGGGTGTTGCAGCGTTTACAAATCTTGGCGGTGTGCTTGATTGAATGACATGATCGAAAAACTCCAACTAATTATACTCGAAAAACAATCTTGTGAGAGTGAGGTTTCACAGTTTGAATATATCCAATATGTACCTTGTGTAACTGAAAGATTGGGTCAAACTCGCAGAAAAGAAGAAAATTGATTGGGCGGATCGTGTGCGTCAGATGGACGGATCGCGATGGACTAGAATACTAACTACTTGGATTCCTTATAACCGTCAAAGATCAAGAGGGCATCCTAGAGTTCGCTGGAGGGATGAACTACACTCTATCATTGGAGATGACTGGTGGTCGATCACACCGCAAGAATATCGTGTCAGAAGAGATCAGCATGCCATATAACACCATATCCGCATGATTCTGATAAATAAATTGAAATTGAATGTGTACCTTATGGAGCAGTGTGTGTCTTCGGTACTTATTTCAATAAATACGCCAATCAATACTACCGTATCCCATCCCCTACCGTACCTCTCGCTGCTCTGTTCCGTGGCCACACTCAGCTGCTGCAGCTCGGACGCCTTGGCCATCGAGGGCGAGTGCAGTGGTGGTGGGGGCAGATGGTGGTGCGGCGAGTGCAGGCTGGCCGCCGACGATCCTCCTCCGACCACACCACTACCAGTAGGATGGAGGGGGCTCTCGAATACTGTAGTGGCTGCCGTGGTTACGGTAGTCCGTGATGAGGAGGAGGAAGTGGTGTACTTGTCAGAGGGAGGAGGACGGAGGGGAGTTGAGGAGAACTGAAATTGAGATTAGAATTGTTTTTCTGCTTCTATCCCATCTTCGATTGAATCATCGACCCCCACAATGAATACATAGATCAATCGAAACCGAAATGTGCCTGGACATTTCAATATGGGCAACAAGCACACAGAAAATTGTAACACCATGGGTTTTCCTGGAAATGAAATTCCTATTATTTCTATAAAAAGATATCTACCTACCGTCTCCTTATGTTTCTTCTTTTCCTCTTTGTCCTTCTTCTTTCTCTTATCTTTCTTCTCTTTTCCTCCTTCTTTCTCTTCTCTTTCCTTCTCTTTCTTCTTCTCTTCTTCACTATCTTCTTCCTCCTCACTCTCGGGACAAACCTGCGGGAGATTCGATGGATTGTGCAGCAGCCAGTTGATCTGAATACAACATTTAGTTTGTATGAGAATTAATTTTCATGACCTTGGAAACCCCCCCCCACCACCCATACAATGATCTAATGAAAGCAAGATTAACGTTTCACAGGGGCAGAACTTAATACATGACTTCATCTCCATTCAACTTAATTTTGTCGTGATTGCAAATTTCCAAAATATACATTCGCAATCTATAAATCGCCTAGTGCCGTACCCACACTTTTCATGTTTCACATGGCTCACAAATCAATCGAATCGCCTTCAAAAAATTATAATCATCACCTATCATCTCTCCTTATCCCTCACATCCTACCGTACCCCCTCTACCGTACCTTCCCCGCTCTTTCCTTCTGTTCGTCCTTCCTCTGATTCTCTAGATTATTCTCGAGACACTTCTCGTCGATGGTCGCTCCCGCCCGAAGAAGCGTCCACACCAACTGAAAATATAGACAATGAGATTATTAGAGGATTACGGTAGCTAAATAATCAATAATCTTCAGACTACGATAGCTAAATAATCAATATCGTTAGGTTACGGTATCCAAAAATGGTCCAGAAGTTACGGTAGCCAAACAATAAATAACATCAGATTACGGTAGCTAAAAAATCAACAATCAGGGAGGAGTTGCGGACAATGGACACGATACGGTAGCCAATCAATCAATCATTGCACTACCCCATCATCAATACCTCTGGTCAGTCTGCCATCTCCATCCTCTCAACAGGCGCATGATTCACTACCCAAACACGTGTGCCCCTTTATCTATTACTAATCTCGCTCTCTCGAGTCCCAACCGTAATCCATTTCCTTATTGCCCATCTCATTCCTACTCCCTCTACTAGTCCATTTCATATATACGTCCTTCCAACTTCTTCTCATAATTCACTCTTACCCCCTACTCATTTTCTCCTCTCGTATCTGTCACTCTTTTTCCATCTCTCTCGTGCTATTCCACTTGATCGTGTCGCTCACATGTTCGTTTTTTGCTTCCCCTCCCTCTCTCGCTCCCTTCTCTCTCTTCATCTCTAATGGCGCATGCTACTCTCCCTCTCTTTGATCTACCCCATTCATTCAGCATAACGATCTTTTCCCATCTCGAGAAAGGGAAGAGAAAGCGCTAGATAATTAGATTCAGAGAGGGTAGTCAATGAATGAATGGAAGGATGAAGCGGCGCTCTCGCTGGTCAGCAACCCCATTCCCTTTAGTCCATCTTGCAACGACAAAAAGCACCGATAATAACAGACGAGGTCAACAAAGTAAGCTCATTGTCAGCAGTTGAATTATTCGAAAGAATGAAATATCCCAATTCCGGCACATTCATCAGCACAAGTCATCCCGTTCTTCCCATACCACCAAGTGGAAGAGAAAACACAACATTAAACACGTGACGGAGGACACCATTAAATGATGTGATTGCCAATGAATGAACAAGATCAATGGATGGGGAGGGGGGTCTCAAATCGGGGGAAAGGTGATCATCGTTGGATGTTCCACTCTCCATTTCCACTACTCCTCTCCTTCTGCCCTTCCAATTCTACCACTGCACCTTGATCTTTTTTTTGCATTCGTTTCTCCGTTCTTTCCCTTCTCTCGATCAATTCCGTTCATTCCCCTATCCATTCTTCTCCCTTCTCTCAATCGAGCAGACTACTTGTACCCTGAGCACTCTGTACAGAATTATCTCCACCAAAAATACCACGAGTACCAGAGTTCTAAAGCGCACCATGATTTCGTGGCTATCTTCCGCGAACGCTTTCTCATAGATGGCAGTCATAAATATTTCGCACCCAATGCGGCCCTAAACCCCCTCTTCGTCCCTACAAACAACTCCTGTAATTATCCATCCTCCCTTTCCACTCCTCATCTCAATCTCATCTTTCCACCATTTCCCCTTCTCTCTCTACTCTAAGGAGAAGAAAGAGGGGGAGGAGGAGGGAAAGAACTGACTGCCCACTAAAAGCCAGATGCCAAAATGTGGTTGTATTCGTTCGGAGAGATGCAAGTGGGGGATGGATTCTTCCTTCCCCGCAAAGAGAGAAGAGATGGGATGAGAAAGGAAGAAGAGGAAGAGGAGACGCTCTCTTAGGAAAGGATGACATACAGTTTTGGAGAGGAAAAACGACAAGTGGTATTCATTACTCGCTCAATTCCCTACGTACATTTATCCATACAGAAACGCGCCTATGCACCCTGCACCCAACCCCCTCTACATTCAGAGCGATTGTTGCATGATACAAAAAAATCAGAGAAATTTCAATTAGTGTTAATCATACACACTCACGGCCAGAGGGCATGGAGTATACAGCTCCTATATTCAAGACCCGCTAAATACCGCGATCCCACAATGTCCTAAATGAGTCATTCCTCCCCAATCGATAGTCCCTTCCTTCTCTTCCGTTCGCTGGTCATGAAAGTACTCGGAGATGGAATGAGATGAGAAGAAGAGGAGAAAGATGAGAGAACAACGGAATGGAGAATGAGTGGAGGAAAAGAAGAGAGTAGAGATAGCCCCTTCCGATGGGGAGGATTTATCAACTGCATACACACGTGCAGAATATCTTTAAAATAGGAGGGAAATCGAGAACGATTAACTTTTTTTGCATCGGAAAGATCGTTGAACTTTACGGTGACAGGAGCAAAAACAATCGAGAAGAGGACGGAATGGGACGAAGAAGGGATGAGCGACGGTCTCGAAGATTCGAGGGCACGAGAAAGAAGGGCTTCATCTATTTCTATCACTGTTCTTGGCGCATGTTTTGGTATCTCCTGTACCTTCTTGTACCACTCTTCAGAGGGAGGAGGGAGGAGGGGGGGGGGGGGCGATCTCTCATATTCCCCCTGCTCCTTTTCTTTCCTCTTGCTAACCTCTTCGGCCTTATTCGGTTCTATTCAGAAGGAAGACGAGAAGAAGAAGAAGAAGAAGAAGGGAAGAAGTCTCAAGTTAGGAGGAAGAAAGGGAGGAGGAGAAGATAGTAGAGAAAGAAAGGGGAAGAGAAGGGGCAAGAAATAGAATGAGCAACGGGTGAGAGAGAGAAGTGTTCAGAGGGAGAGGGGAGGTACGCAACAAGTGAACAACAGGGGGCAGAGGACGGACGGAAGCACTCGATTCTCACTTTCACGAACAACAAAGCTGGAGAACAGATTTAGGAGTGGTTTTTTTGCCCCTGGCAACAACAGTTCGTAGAAGGGGTGAGGCATACAAATGATATGGAGAGAACATTCTGTGAGGAAGTGCTGCGCCAAAAGAGAAGTGTCCAGATTTCAGCATGGTCGTATACCACAAGGAATAAAATAGTAAAGTATGTGATGATTCACACGAGCCTACACAAGGGAAACGAAGGTGTCCGAGCAGATGCCAACAAACAAAAACGGACGCGGATGAAATTGCAAATGACGCTTGCTCACGTAACATTCTTACATCAACTTCGCCATCGATCGACCCATTTGCCATTCCGGCTCGCCCTTTGGAATGTGCAATTCTGAGCGGACGGGGCATATTCAATCGACCGGTCAGCAGGCCAAAATACTGCAATACATCTTAGATGCCTCCAATCAACGGGCTTTTCTCACTCTAATATATTGAAGTCTTACAACTTCTTGGAGAAAACGAGCCCGAGAGGATTGAGGGGGTATCCAAGTAACGGCCGGCCACACTCAAGGAATCTCCAGCTGTTTTCGTCTATCGCCCCTATCTTATCCCTTCTTTCCCTCCGACCTACCGCACACTTTCTAATTGGCCACCCATCATCTTATTCTCTTCCCCCCTGATCTGCATCTGTCTCCAAAGGGGCCTCTACAGTGTCTCTAAACAAGAGTGAGGGAAGAGGGGAGGGGGACAAAGCACCTTAGCATGGGGGGTTAATTTTATGCCTATCGATTCAGTCGATGGTCAAATTTCGTCCGTTCCATCCGTACTTGTCATACCTAATCATCGTCCCTTTCCTATCACTACTTTCTCCCTTCCTCATCACATAAGACCCCACACGCCCCCCATTCCCCTCCTATTGTGTCACATTGACAGGGCTATCCCCAGATCAGGCGATGGCGGGCCAATCAATACCGGCTACCGTACGGGGGCGACAATCAATTATCGATTAGTGGGCGGGGCGAGGGCGGATTATCGATCGATAAGGGCGTGCAATGAATCAAGTAAGCTGCTCTCTCTCTCTCTCTCGGATGAGAGGTGGTGGTGAGAAACACGGAGAGAGGGAGGGAGGGGAGGGGCTCGAGGCGGGAGGAGAGGAGATGAGAGAGGGGGAGGAGGGAGAGGGACAGACAGGGAGAGAGAGAGAGAGGAAGCGAACGAGAGTAGTGAGTGAATGTGATGGAGGGACAGAGGGACAAGCAATAGGGGAGGGGCGAGAGTGGTCAGAGATGGCAGAGTGGGGAGGGGAGGAGGAGGAGACCCCTCTCGAGCATATGAGAAGGAGGGAGGAGAACAGAACAGTGCCCCGCGGTCCGAAGGGAAGAAGGGCAGAGACGTAGAGGAGGGTTGGAAGAAGGGAATGGAGGAGGAGGGTTAAAGGAGGTTCGAGAGGCGAATCGAGAGAGAAAGAGTGATCATGCCTGCATGGAAGAAGAATGGCTCATTGGGATGATCTTTGCATTCAATCAATGGGATCAAACTCCTCCAGCATCATGCTAATCACTTCTCACTCCATGCAAATCAGCCTCTCATCAATGATCAGACCTTCACAGGAATATTTAATCATTGTAACCCTACCGGAGGCACTATCCCCTTCGGAGATCAAAGATCAACTTGCATCTCTGGAGGCAGCCCAGTGGGGGCCAGATCATGTTCCTTCTGCATGGTAGTAAATGCATTCGTCCGATTCTTTCTCTTATTTCCTCTCTTTCTTTCTCGAGTTTGGGACGAATGAAGGGAGGGGAGATGAGAGGGGATGGAGGGAGGGAGAGAACAAATAATGGAGAGAGAAGCCAGAGAGAGAGAGAGATTCGAGTATGTGATGGAAGGCAGTGAATGTGCATATATACTCGAATGGGATGACGATCGCCTCCCGATATGGAAGAGGAATAGAGGGAATGGAGAGACGGAGGGAGGGGGGAGGAGGGAATAGTGATTCGGATAAAGGCTTGAGGCGATCGTGCACCTCTACGACGTCTACGTAAATATGAATGGAAATAAGAAGTTTCATGGTTGGTTATCGAAGAGTGATGATGACTAGGGGTTCAATCAACGATCTCTGCAGATACACATACGGCGTGAATATCTCGCAGAGATGATACTGCAACTCTTCAGGCAGATGGATAATTTTGCTTGGACGATCCGTGATCAGTAAACCACTGCACAAGTGCTCTCTGTGTGCAACATTTGCCCATTCCAGCAGTTGATTCCCTTGACCCCTTCAGATTCAAAGATCAACTCGAGCCATCTAAGGGCTTCAGTGGGCGTGATGCGGATGCATGGGGCCATTCCGTGTCGGAAATGAAGGAGTTACGAGATAGTAGAGAAGGGAGGAGGAAGGGAAAAGGGATTGGGAGGAAGGATGGAAGAGAGGAGGGGGAGGGATTGTAGGAAGAGGGAAAGGTCGGAACAGCGGAAGGAAAGGACGAGAGAGAGGATTAATTGTGTCCAATGGAAATTGGCGTATTTATAAAAAAAAAACAAAGAAAGAATACACAAACAGGCTTGGATAAGCCGCTTCAAAGACCACTCGTGAAACCCCCAAAGCACATTTCGTCCGAAAATCAGCGCCCTTCGCTTCCCCCCGCGTGCACAATTTATTCCTTTCCGGGCCGAGATATCTGGTTGAATTATGTGTTCCCCTACATTATTCCTTCCTTACAAACATCATCCATCCCTCTCCTTCCCCTCCTTCATTACCTCACTTCCCTCTCTCTCTCTCTACAGCAATGAGTAATGCAGCCCTCTCCCTCTATCAAATATGCATGATCCGTGAGCCTTTCCTCTTTTCAATTTCTGCTCCACTTTTCCTCCATTCTTTTCAACAACAAGGGAGAGAACTTCCGAATTGTTCGACGAAAAAAGAGAAGAAGAAGTGCTTACACTTACTGAATTACCGGGAAGGCAGTCCTTTCCCACGTATTCTATTCACAGATGGAGGCATTCCACTACAATTGCACGCCGGAGGCAACCGCACTTTTTCACGCAGACACTAGTCTACCACAAAATAAATTGGTCAGGCACACAATTTTTGAACAAAGTCAAATGCTGCACTTGATCAACGAAATGAAATCAGTTCGTGATAACTCAAGATGGTGTGGTTACCATACCCGAACGTAGTTGCAGTGGACGGCGTCGTGTAGTGGAACGTCGCCGAATTGAGAACGCGCGTTCGGATTCGCACCGTTCCTGTAAACTGTTGTTGTAGTAATTATCGAAGACTTATTGCTTTCAATGAAGAAGTATTGTTCTTATCAGACAGTTGCAACATAAACATGACTAATCAGCTCTCTTCTCAAGGGACTTCTTTTTGTCATTGCCTATTCACGCTTCATACTGCGTTGAAAGGTTAGGCAAGTTGAATATATCCAATTCCGATCTCTTGCGTTTTCCAAATACACAAATCTAAATTTTACCAAGGACGTGCGGAATTAAATGGAGACCTGTCATACATAAAGGTGTCGCCTACACTCACTTGTAACGCCTACAATCCCTCCATGGAAACCCCCTAATTATCGCGTCCCATTCAAGTGTGAAATCAAGAAAAGTTGCCACGGGGAAAGAGTTAACATATTTTCTTCCAGAAGGAAATGCTAATTGATAATCAGGTGCTTCATTCCATCATGACCCCTTCTGATATAGAAAGGGAACGCGATAACTCCTTACGCCGATAAGAAATTTTAAACATCATTATATATTTTTTCCATTGTGAATCTGGCAATTTCGTGCATCAGCCATTCATCGTATACTGATTGCGATCAGGAAATTCAATTCAGCAGGTTTTGCTATTCCATATCACCTATAACTTCCAGTATCATCTAGCTGGTGATTTCGCGCTACACTCGCCCATTATCCTCTAATCTTTTGTGGGGAAACTGATCATGTCTCACTCTCTTTTTATTACAATTCAAACACTCACTTGAGGAGGAAATCGACGCAATCGACTCTGTTGTTGGAGGCCGCCTCGTGCAGGGGAGTCCAACCCGCGTTGTCGCTCTGATTCACCTGATCATTAGTATTATTATTGTATTATTATTTAATTTTACATCTTTAATCAATAAATATATTTAAATATAATAATTAAAATAATAAAAATTAGCAATAGTAATGATGAGATAGACAATCGACCAGTTATCTCCCTTTTCCATCTCACGCCATAGCCACAACACATTTCAATTTCTCGAATCATACAACCAGTCGATAAACATGGAAAATTCGAGTTTCACGAATCTCACAATACCATCAGAAAGTGATTTCTCGCAATGAGTACTTGGTTTCAAACTTGTATAAATCATTAAATTCATGTTCCACTCAAAGGGTTGAAACACACAGAAAAATGAGAAAAATTCATGTTTCAGGTTGCTTCCATAGGAGAGCGCTAATCGAATAGTGTAATTTATTAGCGCTCTCAAATTTGAATTAACAAATATTCTTTTATCGTCCCAAAGACCAGTCTACTCTTATTAGCCTTACAATCAACTTTGAGATGGTGTGTGAATACAATCATTCTAAATCATAAACCGTATCCCCTGACCTCCGCTCCATCAGCGACAAGCTGTTCGCATGTGCTTACATCTCCCTTCTTCGCAGCCACATGCAATGGCGTCTCGCCCCGTCCATTACGACGATGCACCTTAGAATAGACACGTTTTCATCAAAATTTCAATTCCCGCTATATTCTCGCTTCAGCGGTACTACTCAATACATGACAGACGTTCTCATTGATAGCTTCAGATTCCATGATCAAACAATTTTATTCCAAGAAGAAAATTAAATTCAAATCACAACTCTTTCCTAGATCTCAACACCCGTTGCCTTCCCGTTTCGACTCTGCTACTCAAGACTTAACAAATATCACAAAACAATTTGTCTCCTATCCAATTTCTAGAAGCTATACAATCCCATCCTCCTCACCTTGGGTGCCTTTCTCCTTCCCGGCCCAGTGGATGGGGCTCCACCGGGCGTTACTCCTCCCGGGGTGAGGGGTGAGGCAAGCAACTCCCCACCATCCGTCGACCCGGATGGAGATGGCTGCTCCATCTACAATAATATTATTTTTATTATTATACTTAAATAATAAATCAAATACTTCTCGTACTATCACTTCTTGCTCCGGCTACTACCCCAATCAGAGAAATACGAAGCAAAAAAAGAGCTGCCTTTTTCTTTCGATCTTTCTTCTCTAACGTCATCCCTGCTGACCAACTCCCTTCAACCAAGAATCAATACAAATCACAAACTATTAGAGCTGAAATCCTATTCATCGTTGGCTGAAGAGACGAAATTTCACGAGGAATGCCCCCCAATCTCATCACCTTCCCTGATCACTCCTCTCTCTCTCTCTCTCTCTCTCTCTCTCTCTCTCTCTCTCTCTCTCTCTCTCTCTCTCTCTCTCTCTCTCTCTCTCTCTCTCTCTCTCTAGTGATTACAAGACTGCTGCTCTTATCAGATGAGCAGTGTACGTCACATTGATTTTCAGTGAACCAGAGTGTTTCTAGTCATGATGATAATGCTTACACCCCATTTATCCTAGAAGCCATTGGAAGCTTGGCATGGCAAATAAAAAAGAAACAGCGAATACAATCCTTATGATTTTACACCGCGAATTTTCTGTTTCATCGAAAGCATTTCTGATATCTATCCAACCACTAGCAATGAAATCGTCGCAATGCTGGACAACAATGTTAAATCGATCGCCCAGCTTAACTGATGTTTCACAACTTCTTCACCTACTTCCGAATCTAGATCGCGCTGATTTCTTTCACAATTGCAACAAAAAAAATCAAACACAACCAACGCATCATTCTATTTACTATTTTAAAATTTAACTACTTTAACAATTAAAAAAGAAATAGATACCTGTTTGATCCTGGCCATTTGCTGTCGCACACTCACTGGATAGGAGGTGGTTGTGGTGACGACGGGAGAGGAAGAACGAGAGACCTCGCCCAAATTGAGCTGAACACATTAATTAAAAGTGTGGAATACTTTAAATTCTATCAATGCATTGAATACGTACAATTACACTATAACTTGTTTAGGTATAATCCCAGTAAATTCTTCAGTGAAGTTACGAATAGCCCACTTGCATTGCGCGACGTATTATTTCCTATTCTTGGGGAACATCAACTATCTGTATCATGTCAAGTCTCCGCTACTCATACTCAAGGCACACTTGAAACTCAAATACCCCAAATTTCCACAATAATTATTCCAAGTGGATTCGAGTTGCTCTATTTCTATCAATATGCGAGCGGAGTGATGCTGTAGTGGTCGGAGGGAAAGGGAGAGGATTGAAGGCCCTCTCTTCCTCTCGAAAGATCTCCCTCCCTTCTACGTACTTTCCCTAACAATAAGCAGGATTAGTCCCCTTCGTAACCCGACACTCTCTCGTCACAAGTACCGTTGCAGTCGATGCTTTCCCACTTATTTGCAAGCACAAAATGCATTTTACTATGTCAAAACAAGATAGGAGAATTGAATGGAAACGGCAGGCTCTATGAAAGAGGAGGGGGGAACGAAACGAGTGGCGAGGGAGTAGGATAGAAGAGAAATAATAATGGCTTCTTCAGCCACTTTTTGCGTGTAGCTATCACATTTACGTTTGAATCACCCCATTAAAGAGAATGAACGAATACTTTATTAGCACAAAAATGCGTATTGCTTTCTAGTTTTCGTTTTTAAGCAAGAACAACACATGCAATATACTTATCAAAAGAGCGAAACCCTTGCGAATCAACCTGAAGAAGGGTTTTTGAAGAGAGGAGAGCAGAGAAAAATGTGGAAACGTCTCGGTTCGTGGAGCGAGATAGAATGGCTAAACAAGAGGGCGGATAGAGAAAAGGATTGCGAGCCGTTTGATTTGTTAGAGCAGCGAGAGTGCAGAAGAATACGAGAAGAGAAAATAGCATAGGAGATAAGGGAATGGGAGAGAATAGGGAGAAGGCTGATTCATTCCATCCCGGCTACCATCGCTTTTTTGTACACCGGAAACATCAACGAGACTAGACCAGAGATCTCTCGATTAATCTCATTACCATACTCTCTCAATTAGTCAAATGTCTCACCTTGGGAGTACTCGGTCTGTTATCGTCGTCGTCCATCTCTAAAATAATCGATAATCTCCCCTCTGAATCTACCGTAATCCAATATTTAGTCTGTTCATTCAAAGATAGCGAAGGGCCGACGCGGGATGCTCTCAAACCGATTATTCATGAAACTTCAACTCCACAGGTTGCATTTATCAAATATTTTATTCTCGATACATACAACCAAAATGTACATTGCTCCAAAATCTGGAGTCGTCATTATTAGGCAATGTGTAATGGGGAGAAGAGGATGAGTGGGCTAAGAAGGAGGAGGAGAGGTGAGGGATTGTACTCAAGACGTGTGACAATGGGTTAATGTTATTGACGTCTTAGAACGAATCTGGGTGAGGAAACTAGTCTCTAAATGTGAGTTATGAGGGGATATACACACTTTGGAAGTAGTATCTCTCTATCAGAAGTGAGAGGGGGGATTGGGCAACGAGAAAGGTCTGGGAATATCTATGGGTGGGCGGGTACCGGTAGGTCATTTACTTTTTCTTATGCTGGTTGGAGAGGGAATCATCGTTAGTGAGCGGGAGTCCTTCTGAGTGTGCGAGAATGTGCGTGTGCAGTGAGGGAAGGGACAGAGGAAGGAAGGGACTAAGGGGAGGGTTGGTAACAAAATGAACAAAGTGAATGCAAAGTGAAACGGAAGTGCACTACATAGCAACTTTGTGTATAGTAACTCGGCTAATACTGCTGACAGGTCATGCTAGAGATTTACAACGAAGGCAGAATACGAATGGGAGAACCGAGTGAGATGATACAACTACTACCGTAACCCGGTGCTAATCTACAGTATGCTGGGGAAATGGATGAATAAAGTGAAACAAGAATGCAGTCAAAGAGAAGACTTCGTTTTTGTACAAGCAAAGGAGGGGGATAGCAACTAGGCGCATATTAATCTCAATTGTACTCTACTATTGTGAAAGCGTCCATTGGAAAATCAAGCAACGCAGTAGGAAAAGGGAAGCATTGGCACATTTCAATACTAGTTTAGTATGCAAAAGAAGGTTACCTAGTCATTAAAGCTGTGGGATAGAGGGGGTATCCTGAGAGACAGGGAAGGAAAGGGGGGGGGGGGCTAACAATAGAGACACAATCACACACTAATCATCTCAATAGCCGTGGAGGTGGCCGCGACCGCATCCGCGACGTGAAGTGACGCGTCGGGCGCGCGAGCCTCACGCTCCGCATTGTCACGCTCTATCTCGATCTGAGCGAAGCACAGAGCCATGAAATCTGCCTGGAAACGAAGATCAAAGATTAGACGGCCAATTATCGTAATCGGCTAATAGGCTATCGTGAACTGAAAGAGGAAAGGAGACATACGTAAGAAAGATAAGCTTGAGCACTCGTGGCTTCCTATCGCGTCGTCGACACTCGAGAATGAATGAAGAACCGTCCTCAAGCACCTAAAATACCATGAATCAACGCAAACATTGGACTTTTACGTGTTTCACATTTTTTCTTAAACCTGTGATTCCAATTAGCATGAAATGAGCATTGCCGTGTTTATCATTATTTTCATGAGCAGTGGAACCGCAAGCATGTCAATATTTCCCTTTTTATATCCTCTAATTTATTTACGTTCGCGTTTCATTACCCATTATAACTACGAATCCTCATCGCTCCAACAGTAGCAACATATCTCATTCTCTATAATTATAAATCCAACCCCCCCCCCTCCTCCTCACCTTATATCCATGAACTTCCTCCCACTCCAACACTGTCTCCATATCGTCGTCGCTGCGGGATGGCACGTACAGCGACTGCAAATTGCATTCATAGCATTTATTAAATTCCCCGTTTCATTAAACCACGAAAAACGTGCACATTTTGAGATTCCACTACTAAAACTCACGCTTCACATCTAACATATCCTCGCACCAAGCCTACCAACGCTAGTTCGATTAGCATAGGAGAAGAAAAAGAATAAAATACATACATCAATTTCGACGTTGTCGTCCACTTCCCTCAGACTGATGGAGTCAATCCGACAGTGAGAACGATTCGTGACTCGACAATCTTCGAAGAGAAGGAAGGAGAGGAGGAGGAGGCACCTGTGAGATACGAGTTATGACAACCAGCACATTCCTCGTTTCACCCATTGTATACTTCACCATCGAGCAGTCTGATTCAATTTCACCCGTGCTTGCGCAGCAAAAAAACAACAACAAAGTGTGAACAGATAATTAACCATTAGTGCCCGCAGGTTGCCTCTCGAGTGCACAAACGGGGAAGGAGATGGATGAGTAGCCGGGAAGCGATCGAGCAAGGTCCATGTACTGAGAATGACAAGATTTTATGGAACAATACAATTCGTGTTTCACATCCATTTTAGTGCATAGTGCAAATAATCTAATATAAGAATCAAATGCATCTAACTCAAAAAAACGATGGAAGTATTTTGAAAAAAAAGAATTACCTGTGCCATTCTCTCCTCAGATTGTAGTGCCTTCAGCTGGTACATCTTATGCGCCGCTCGGATCTTTCCTGCAAGTTTTTTTTAATTCTTTTTCTTCCACATTAACTGCCATTCACTATTCTCGATTTACACACTAGTTATAAAAATATTAACGATTTACCCTGGTTGATCTCGGCTACAGTCTGGTAGTACACGAATCGTGCGAAGGTGGCGTCTCGCAGACACAATTCACGCTCACGAGACGGATCGAACAACCATTTCCTGTGAATGGGGATGAATTTTAATACAATAAATCTTTCAAATATCACTTTGTTCTCCTACCCGTAGGTGTACTTGATCGAACAGAGAACTGGCGGGTGTCAAACACATTCCATAAATTTACTTTTGACAATCCTATTGACTATTGCAACTAAATTACACTTCTGTCCCTTCGTAACCTATAGCAAGAATGTGAAGCGGAAATCATCCTTTGACAAAAAATGCATTTTTGCGAATTCATTTCTTCATAAACGATAAACAAACATGATGCATTATTTAACGCGTTTTTAAATACAAAAACGATTCTGACCTCAATACAATACAGGAGGATGTGGATGAGGAGTAGTTGTGTATGTAGATCTGATGGATGCATTCGGAGGAGCCAGCTTACGATCTGGAAATCATAGGTTTATTGGAATGGCATCCTTAACTTTATCGATCATATCCTTTGCAACCTGCACTGATCTTGGACTTTTATATTTTTTTCCTAGTGGACCGCTTTCAATCGTAACTGACCCTCTTTGGAGATTTCATGCCGACTGTGAACCGCCTATCTGCGTGGTTTGTCCCATTCGCCCCCAACTCACCAAAGTTATTGTCCATTGTCTCGAAAAGGGAGCAGGATGCAGCATACTCTCTGCTCAGTTCCAGTCGTTTCTGTAGCATGGAGAGAGAATCTGCTGAAGCTGTCTTCCTGAATTGATGACGTGAACTCTTCGTATGTTAAACTCAAAATCAAAGTGTTATCAATCAACAATTCAATGATACTGATTCGTAGCATCGACGGAACATGAATCTCACACAAAAAGGATATTCATCCAAACCTCGAGCATCTTCAGTATCACTAATGAACGTTATTAGTATACGTAATAGCTACCGTACCTGACATTAAGCGCGATCGTAGACTGATCTGGAAGGAGCACTCTCACTTCCACTTCCACTCCCAGCTCACACTCCATCAGAAACTCCTGCACCATCTCCGAATCTGCAAAGAGAAGGATTTACAATTAGCTAGCGCGCATTGGACTAGCTAGCTGTTGTTTTTTTTGCCACCGGGAAAATTGATTGAATGTTACCAGGATTTGAACAAATAAACAGTATTAATGAAACCAGAGACACGATTCAGCGTCTATTGTATTTTTGTTCACAATGGAGAATCGAACATCCATCAAAGTAAACACGAGAGAGAAGATAAGTAGTATTCGTGCTGCACCAATTGTGTAGGCAGAGAGGGTATGTGCAATGTGTATTCTATTTGTGGTATGTATAAATGTATCTAACTCGAAGCAATCACTTTCATTTTCAATGTTCTGCCTTCAAAATCAGCCGGACACATCAAGATGCCGATACTCCCCCCCCATCCCCACTGACCAGCAATGACGACGATGGAACAGATCCTCTCCAGATACTGTTACTCCCCCCCCCCATCCCCCACTGACCAGCAATGACGACGATGGAACAGATCCTCTCCAGATACTGTTACTCCCCCCCCCCCCCATCCCCCACTGACCAGCAATGACGACGATGGAACAGATCCTCTCCAGATACTGTTACTCCCCCCCCCCATCCCCCACTGACCAGCAATGACGACGATGGAACAGATCCTCTCCAGATACTGTTACTCCCCCCCCCCCCCCATCCCCCACTGACCAGCAATGACGACGATGGAACAGATCCTCTCCAGATACTGTTACTCCCCCCCCATCCCCCACTGACCAGCAATGACGACGATGGAACAGATCCTCTCCAGATACTGTTACTCCCCCCCCATCCCCCACTGACCAGCAATGACGACGATGGAACAGATCCTCTCCAGATACTGTTACTCCCCCCCCCCCATCCCCCACTGACCAGCAATGACGACGATGGAACAGATCCTCTCCAGATACTGTTACTCCCCCCCCCCCCCCATCCCCCACTGACCAGCAATGACGACGATGGAACAGATCCTCTCCAGATACTGTTACTCCCCCCCCCATCCCCCACTGACCAGCAATGACGACGACGGAACAGATCCTCTCCAGATACTGTTACTCCCCCCCCCCCATCCCCCACTGACCAGCAATGACGACGATGGAACAGATCCTCTCCAGATACTGTTACTCCCCCCCCCCATCCCCCACTGACCAGCAATGACGACGATGGAACAGATCCTCTCCAGATACTGTTACTCCCCCCCCCCCCCCCATCCCCCACTGACCAGCAATGACGACGATGGAACAGATCCTCTCCAGATACTGTTACTCCCCCCCCCCCCCCCCCCCTGACCAGCAATGACGACGATGGAACAGATCCTCTCCAGATACTGTTACTCCCCCCCCCCCCCATCCCCCACTGACCAGCAATGACGACGACGGAACAGATCCTCTCCAGATACTGTTACTCCCCCCCCCATCCCCCACTGACCAGCAATGACGACGACGGAACAGATCCTCTCCAGATACTGTTACTCCCCCCCCCATCCCCCACTGACCAGCAATGACGACGACGGAACAGATCCTCTCCAGATACTGTTACTCCCCCCCCCCCATCCCCCACTGACCAGCAATGACGACGATGGAACAGATCCTCTCCAGATACTGTTACTCCCCCCCCCCCCATCCCCCACTGACCAGCAATGACGACGATGGAACAGATCCTCTCCAGATACTGTTACTCCCCCCCCCCATCCCCCACTGACCAGCAATGACGACGACGGAACAGATCCTCTCCAGATACTGTTACTCCCCCCCCCCATCCCCCACTGACCAGCAATGACGACGACGGAACAGATCCTCTCCAGATACTGTTACTCCCCCCCCCCCCATCCCCCACTGACCAGCAATGACGACGATGGAACAGATCCTCTCCAGATACTGTTACTCCCCCCCCCCATCCCCCACTGACCAGCAATGACGACGACGGAACAGATCCTCTCCAGATACTGTTACTCCCCCCCCCCATCCCCCACTGACCAGCAATGACGACGATGGAACAGATCCTCTCCAGATACTGTTACTCCCCCCCCCCCCATCCCCCACTGACCAGCAATGACGACGATGGAACAGATCCTCTCCAGATACTGTTACTCACCCCCCCCCCCCATCCCCCACTGACCAGCAATGACGACGATGGAACAGATCCTCTCCAGATACTGTTACTCCCCCCCCCCCCATCCCCCACTGACCAGCAATGACGACGACGGAACAGATCCTCTCCAGATACTGTTACTCCCCCCCCCCATCCCCCACTGACCAGCAATGACGACGATGGAACAGATCCTCTCCAGATACTGTTACTCCCCCCCCCATCCCCCACTGACCAGCAATGACGACGATGGAACAGATCCTCTCCAGATACTGTTACTCACCCCCCCCCATCCCCCACTGACCAGCAATGACGACGATGGAACAGATCCTCTCCAGATACTGTTACTCCCCCCCCCATCCCCCACTGACCAGCAATGACGACGATGGAACAGATCCTCTCCAGATACTGTTACTCCCCCCCCCCCCATCCCCCACTGACCAGCAATGACGACGATGGAACAGATCCTCTCCAGATACTGTTACTCCCCCCCCCCATCCCCCACTGACCAGCAATGACGACGATGGAACAGATCCTCTCCAGATACTGTTACTCCCCCCCCCCCCATCCCCCACTGACCAGCAATGACGACGATGGAACAGATCCTCTCCAGATACTGTTACTCCCCCCCCCCCCCCCCATCCCCCACTGACCAGCAATGACGACGATGGAACAGATCCTCTCCAGATACTGTTACTCCCCCCCCCATCCCCCACTGACCAGCAATGACGACGATGGAACAGATCCTCTCCAGATACTGTTACTCCCCCCCCCCCATCCCCCACTGACCAGCAATGACGACGATGGAACAGATCCTCTCCAGATACTGTTACTCCCCCCCCCCATCCCCCACTGACCAGCAATGACGACGATGGAACAGATCCTCTCCAGATACTGTTACTCCCCCCCCCCATCCCCCACTGACCAGCAATGACGACGATGGAACAGATCCTCTCCAGATACTGTTACTCCCCCCCCCATCCCCCACTGACCAGCAATGACGACGATGGAACAGATCCTCTCCAGATACTGTTACTCCCCCCCCCCCCCCCCATCCCCCACTGACCAGCAATGACGACGATGGAACAGATCCTCTCCAGATACTGTTACTCCCCCCCCCATCCCCCACTGACCAGCAATGACGACGATGGAACAGATCCTCTCCAGATACTGTTACTCCCCCCCCCATCCCCCACTGACCAGCAATGACGACGACGGAACAGATCCTCTCCAGATACTGTTCCAATCCCCTCCTTCTCGAGTCCATTTGCTGATCGGAGAGGGTAAACGGCCACTGCAAAGAAATTGGCTTATTGTTACATATATCAAAGTTCCCAACAATTCACAGATTGAGCTAGAAACAAGCATATTCCGAGGCAAATTCAGATTTGTTTTTCTTCTTTTTTTTCCCAATCAATCACCAGAAACCCTAGCAAATTGACCTTTCCGGGCAACTTGGGGAAGGAGAAGTCGATGAATTCGCTTCGTAGCATCGAATTGAGAGCGACGAAATCGGAATATCGACGAGATCCGAGATGACGACCCGCCATGTGGATGTTGAACACCTTAATGACCCTTTTTTATTGTTATTTCGGAACAATAAAACCCCAATCCAGATTGATCTGTTTATTGTGAAAAGGCACGTGGTGGTCACTTCGAGAAGCATTATAAAATTACAAAAGGTATTTCGACAGAACCTACTCCCTTGGTGTTTCACTATCATTATATCTCTCTGATGTAATATATCTTTCAATCAACCGTACGGCGACAGTAGAACAACATTCAATCTGACATACCGTATACTTCTGTCCATCAGTATCGATGACTGTCTTGTGTGAGGGAATGGTGATGGGAAGGGAACGACATTCGGAGTAGTCATGTCTTAACGGGTGAACATCATTAGGGTTCACTAGTACACAACATCTATGCTTTCACCATTCACATTTTTCTACTGTCACGGCGCAGTTTCAAGGTCCGATTATTGGGGTTCTCAAAACCATCTAAATGTTGGTTGCTATTTGAAATATGTACTCGAACCCTTCGAATTTGCCTTGCTATATTTAAATTTGAATCTACTACAGTCAAAATGAGGGTTGGATAGGTGCCCGAAATTGTCAAAATGTGGGTTGCTTGTGTACTTTTCCACCCAGTATTCGTCCCTTGCGCAGTTTCAGGTTTGCTATGAATACCATATATCGATTCCATTTACAATTCCACTGAGAACTGGTTCAACAATAAACCTATTTATCATTTTAGGCAATAGTTGCTAGATGAGGATAGATATTGATTGATTTGAGAACTGGTGGTTCAAAATAATTCTTATTCAAAACAATCATAGCAATAACGTAATTCTGACCTGTAGGGCGAATTGGACACAGGGTATCCTCCGAGATCGTCTCCACACTCGTATCGAAGGGCACTGCACGTGATCAGTAATTTGGTGTTTCATGAATCCCGTCCCCTCCATGTTTCACCCATTCTATACCTCTCGAGTTCAGCTTTTACACCGATAAAGTAGTGCGTATCTCTACTTTAAAAATATAATATTTTCTTTCCTAATCAAGCCAATCTCCTCTCACCCAAAATATCCCCTTCATATGACTTGTCTATTGACTGTCTCTCCTCTTAATTAGGTCCATTCTCACTCCAATCTCAACAACACATTGCCATCTATCTTCAGGGGAGAGAGATCCGTCGTGATATCCCCCTCCTCCTCCCCCTTTTCTTCCCCGCTAATCTTCTAATTTCTCGTGTGAAAGTGCTTCAGTTCACGTGAGAGATAGAAGAAGACGCTCAACTTTACAGCAGCCAACCAACCAGTACTTTTAACTCTTTTCTCTTTCTCTCTTTCGGGTGTGAATTCGAACCATTGGGCGACCAAAACATCGACTAGTTCATTGCAGATATCGAGAGATACGACGAAAAGAAAGATGCTAAGTGAAACCTCCGGTCTCTCATTCGGCGAATACGATCAAAATACCACTGTGGGGCAATCGATCGATAATGGCTACCGTACCTGTCCATATCCGGGTCCTCCACGGAAATCACGACCATCTGAAGTCGATCGCCGCCATTTTTGATCTGCTGGACAACCTGCTTGTGGGTCGCGCCCTCGACGTTCGCGCCATTTCTGAAATTCAAATATTTCGCCTGTTCTTCCCCCTTCCGGCGTAAAGGTCACGACTCCCACATGAATCGTCCCGTAATGGAGAGACTGAATAAACAATTCATACGCGGACGAATGAGAAATTCGTGCGAGAAAAGTGCCCGAATTATGAAGACAAACAATGACGTCGCCTATGTGAAAATCGGCAAATATGACAGACCCGGTGCATCTACGTTTCTGGGATTTGATAAACCCATTAAAACTGGCTACAAAGTAATAGCTGATCATTAATCAGGACAACACCCAAATATCTTAACAATAAGACGCCTACTTCGAGCCTACAAAACAGAGACATGAGTTTCTATTTTTTTCGAAGATATCATAAATCTACTGAGCCTGGCCGCATAGCACTAGAGCCTTTTTTCTCATATAAAAACAACAACAATAATAATAATATAAAGTGAAACATACACTTGTAGTATCCTATCTCCTTTCCTCAGTCCAGCTCTCTCTGCTGCTCCTCCAGGAAGGACGGCGCTTACCTCAACAACACGAAATAGAGGACTGTCATCACAATTCCGTCTCTATATTCTCCCTTATCTCTCGGTACTCGGTGAGAATCGTGCAGATATTCACTGTGACATCCCCCAAGACAGAATCCTCATTTCCATAGTCGACCTCCCCCATTCACATTCCTCCATAGTTCCGTCTCGTCAATCCTTCTATCCAAGAGAAGACTGTCGTCGTCGTCAAAACAACAATAGACGAAAACAAGTCTCTTACATGCTGGAGAGGGGCGTACAAATCTCCGTTGATGCTCCTCAATTGGCCTCCCTCCGATACTTGTCCCTTCACGTTGAATCCGAATCCTGCAATGACAACACGGGTGAAATTATGATCAAATAAGAGATTGTATGAGAAATTTATGATTTCTTTCATTCGGTTGTATTCGGTTGACCAACAAATGATATAACCGCAATAATCTCAATATGGGCTGTTGTATTCCCATTTCCTAATTCACAATCAGGGCTCGCCGGGATTATGAAAAAAAAGGATTATGAATTGTTTTTCGTCAACAAAAGTGCATGCAGTCCTAGGCTTCTATTTGCTGCTCATGATTCTATGTCGAGAGAGGGGAAAGGCAATATGGAAAAGAGACTCATATGACTACTAATGATCATGTGCTGCCAATACACGGATGAATGTCAATGTCTGCCATTTGATGCGGGCTTCCGATCCGAATTTAATGAGTTTTTGGGGCTACAGATTTTGGGGGGTCTACTTGATTAAAGTGTTAATAACGAACCAGTCAAGGTCGGAATACCTGTCTGAGACTTGACGATCGTCACCAAATGGGGCTTCGGATTGAATGGAGTCCGGTATCGGGAGTGGTATCGAGACTGCGAATGTGCAGCGGGACTGCCAAATTTGTGTTTCAACTTATAGACTTAGTTTTGAAAGAAAATTGAGAAGCCAAGTAGAGAGAAAAAATAGTCAAAAACTGCTTCAAAACCAAGACAATGTTTAAGGCTCTAGTATTTTAATTATTCAAACTTATAAAATAAATAAATACAAACCGATAAGATTGTCCTCCCCCGTATTCATCCGACGATTCGTCACTCTCGTCGTACATCTGATACAGTAGGGACTGAATCTGCAATTTAAAATATAAAAATAAATAAATAAATAACAAATATAACATACTTTTGACAAGTCGCGAGCGATCACAACTTCCAGTCACGAAGTGAGCATAAACACAATCTCACACGAATAACATCCAAATGATTCACCCAATTATCGAGGCTATTCCAGAATCGAGAATATTTCGAAATGCGCAGTTTCTAGTTGAAGAAGAAGTGGATGTGCATCCACTGTGAAATAATTGGAATAGAACGGTGAAAAGTGAGATGAAAGGAAGGGGGATAGAGATAGCAAAAGGGGATAGAGAGTGAGATCGTTCGCTTTAACGGAAGTCAATACCGGGGGAGGAGAGGTGACTATCCTGTTCCCCCCTCTGCTCAATCAATCGAGACTGACTACGCTAAGAGAGGGGGAAGGGGAGCGATGAAAAGAGACTGAGTGGATTCGATAAGGAATGGAGACTAGGGAGAGAGAGGCAGTCTTCGGAAGGAGTCTCTCCCTCTCTTGTGCAGCTCCCCCTCTCCATTCACTTCTTCGGCCACTCAGAGCCCCTTCTTCTCCCTTCTCTCTTCACTCTTTTCCCGCGAGAGTCCCGTCGCGAAGCCGTATTGACTGGACAGCCAGGACGAAGAAAAGACGAAGAAGGGAGGAGGGAGAACAACTTGGCCCTTCCCACTTCATCTTCATCAAAAAATGAGACATGCACACACGCGACTCGCGCTACTTTTTGACTACTAGGAGAAACAGATAAGTCAATAATGTATTATGCGAGTGGAAAGACAGGAGCATAAAGGAGAAACACTCTACCTAATTGGACACATCACAATGATACGAAAGTTACGCGTTAAAGACGAGAGAAATCAGCGAAAAAAGTCGTTAAAGTTCGCAAACGGGTAAAATCGCTCGAGACGCTCATCCGGGAATTTCAATTTCAGGGAGCCGTCGAAAAGAAAAGAAAAGAGCCATTTGGCGCGCGCTATGTGGCGACTCCGGAAATAGTGTGGTAAACGGAGAGAGCCTGTCCACGGTCCGGTTCTTATCGGCAACTGATTTCATTTTCGATGACTCACGTAGGGACCACCATCGAAACTTGTAGTATTTTTTAATCGGTTTGGTTTTCACTGTAATACAGTCGGATGTGGTACTGGACTCTGAAATAATAACTAGAATTTCCACTTTAGTGGAAAGTTTTCGCAAACAGAAGGTACATTCGAAAGCTCCGCCCACAAGAGAGCGTTGATGCACGCAACGCGTGGTGGTGCGCGTCGCGGTCGTGCTTCCTCGTGTCATATATTTATAGTTATGTCATTATTTAATTTTTTAAAAGCAGGTTTAAAATTATTTTTTCTTCAGTATAATCTAGGGAATCCTGACCAATAAAGAAATTGGTCATTCACTTTAGCCACGCACATCCCGAACGATCAAAATTTTGCTAATAGGCACTTACCGTAATCCTCTAGCAAGTGTTATCTAAAGTTCGAAGTGGATATTTCGCTATTCTAATGTTCTCAGTAGTGTCTTAATTCTCTTAAAAAATGAGCTTGATCTGCTGACCAGAAATAGGAGAGAATATTAATTTTTCTTTTAAAGCACAAATATCACAAATCTTCGATGAAAAACACAAATGATTCAATTTCCTTTCTATGAACTAATAGTGAATATGAGGGGAATACGTACAAGCCATCCAGCAACTTTTGAGTACTTATAGGGGAAAACCTGGATTTAGCACGACATACCTTCGGCAAAAATGTTGTTACAAAAATACGCAAATAACATTTTGAGCCAAACCGTAGGATGGCAGCGAGGAATAGATTTTCTATCATTCCCACATAGAACTTTAGAGGGGGACACTTCTAACACAAAAATATGGACAATATTTTGTTTTTCTAGAAACTCAGCATGATTCAATCGCCTATAACTTTTTCATAGCAAGGCTAAAAGACTAGCAACTTTTGTGACCGATTCGTCTAGTCATGTCGATAATCAGAAAAAATGGACAGGAAATCGGTTGCTTAGGAACATAGGCAAAAGTGCGACTAAAGTGAAAATTCCTCAAGCATGGAAAATTCGCCCCTTTAAGCCAGTATAGCGAAAATCTGCAAATAACAAATCAATTCAAACTTTGCCACAATGCGTGCCTCTACCATCTCATAAGATTCAGTTGAAAATTGGAGAGGGGGGTGAACGCGCTCGCTAATGGCACTCGAAAAACATGCTTTTTTGAAAAACATCGTCTTAGAAAAACGCGTCTAAATAAAATGTGCAAATAACGTTTCGGACGATGAGAAAATAATCCAACCAGGGATATATTTCCCACCAACAAAACACAAAATTGGAGTGGGGGGTAACGAATTAAATCGATAAAAGGAAATAAACCAAATTTGGCCGTGAAAATTCATATTGGCGCATTGGGAAAACACACCACACAGGCACACCGATCAACGTCTTTATTCCGGCTTTCGAAAATTTATTTTCCGGTTGGTGGTCCCTATGACTCACGTGCCTCTTATCGATTTATCTTTTTTTACGATCATAAAATTACTCATTGTTGCGAAAACGTTTGCTCAGGAGATGCCCTATTGCTCATTGGTCTTAAAGCATTCGAATTTCGCGCCCTCATCGAAATAGGGCTTCATATCTGTAATCGATACGAGGCCTCTCTGTCTTCCTGTGTCCATCTCCCTCCCTCTTCTACTCTATTTTTGTTGTGTACCATTCGGTTCCCCTCAGTCCTTCCTTGTCTTCCAGGTTCGATCGAATCCCGAGTGGTCATGTCTCTCAATCCCACTGTGGCTGAACGTCGACGACAGGTTTCTATACACTATTATTTAATTTTGATATTTTCATTAACAATTTTAGGGTAGGTAAAATTAGGTCTCTCAAGAGACAAAAAGTAACAAATGGAGAAAAATTTCCCGTATTTCTTTCTTCACGATTTCGACTCGCCCTCACACATTCTTCATGAAGAACCACGATTTCTTCGTGAAGGAGGGTCGCATCGCTCATTTTCTCACGAAGAATAAGGGTTCCTCGTGAAGAAAGAATGAGAAAGAAGGGGAATTCATATTCTTCATCATGACAGCAGACCATACTTCCAGCCCATTCTCATATCAAAATTGTGAACGAAACATACGATGGGAGAGAAGTTTTGTTGTAGGTACGCAGCTACGTCCTCCCACAGTTTCAACTATTTCAGGTGCTTGTCGGCCCTCTTCCCGATGATTTTCTCCGTCTAATCAAGCCCTCTTCTTCTTCTGCCGAGGCCGCACCCTACGACCCAGCAACTGCAGCCCATGTGGCCACGCCCACCCAGGTATCAATTATTATACGTTAGATAATGTACTCTCAAAATATCTAAGAGTCGATAGGCTCAGTTGCTCTCAAAGGTCACTCTATTTCTGATGTTCCTATCACCTGAGAACTGGTTCTCGCTAGTGAGATGTTAGCATGCATTACACCCTGATTAATGACTCGGAACGGTGGTCGCATGGAACCACCCAATGAGTCTTTCGAGAGAGGGACAATCACTCGATAGCTCTACCCTAGTCACCGTATTGCCCACCATAATGGCAGTAGCCGTGGACTCGTTCGTCTTTCTTCAGCCGGCCGTTCATTCATTCGTTCCTCCCAACACAAGAGGACGCATCTCCGTGACCATTCTTGAGGCGAATCTCGCCAAAAACTACGGACTGGTCAGAATGGATCCCTACTGCAGACTTAGAGTAAGTTTATATGCTAGATTACGGTATTCAATCGATAATTGAAGGTGGGTCACGCATCGTTCGAGACTCCGACCAAGTTGTCGGGTGGTCGTACTCCCTTCTGGAATAGAATCGTCCATGCTTATCTTCCAGTTGGAGTCGACTCTATCTTCGTTCAAATTTTTGATGAGGTCAGATTCATTTCTCAATTTTCTATCTACGAATCATCAATACGACACAGAGTGTAGATATATAACATGAACCCACTATGTAGATTTCTCTGCTCAGTTAGATAGATACTGGGTAAATAGGTAGGCGATACAATTATTATTCAATCAAGTCTGATCGTTGATCTTTCTCCAGAAAGCGTTCTCTGCTGATGAGTGCATCGCTCACTCTCATATTCTCCTTCCGCCTGGAATCTTCAATGGAGAGACCATCGATGAATTCTACCCACTGACTGGAGCACAGGTGGGTTATTTACTTTTTTTCATTTACATTGTATCTATATTGCTCGAAAAATAGATGTTATTATACGTGCTTCAATTGATGTGATATTTTTCTAATATTTTTCTAATATTTAATATTAATATTTTTCGAACTTGGTGGATTGTTGCTTTCGAAGTAGCTTGTGCTCGTTCAATCAGACTGCTCGGTAATGAAAGCATATAAATTTGAAAAACAAATCAATGAATACTGACGTACCTCCTCAGGGCGAAGGCAAGGAAGGTCTCGTTCATCTCATTATCTCTTTCGCCCCCGTCGAAGCGCCCAATGCCCATCCCACCTACCAGGTATACTGTAGATGGACAGGTTGATTACGGTAGATCGATAATTCAGGGTGGTCCAACCCATCCCGATGGATCGCCCACCCATGGTGCAGAGGCGCCCGCTGCCGTGACAGGTACCGTAGATTAACCTTATCGATTGATGCTAGCGTAATATTCACATTTGTAGGGCAATCGTCAGTTACTCGGTTGATTAGGGTTTCACAACGCTGTCTTAGTCATAGAGTCGATAATGGATCATTTCTACTGCAGGCCCAGCCTTCTCTGATGATGACGTCAAGGCAGTGAAGGAGCTATTCCCCGATATTGATGAAGAGGTTCGCTCTTCAATTCAATCGAGTTGATCTTTGATCTTTGCTCTCTCAGGTCGTTCGTGCAGTTCTCGAAGAGAATCGTGGAAATCAAGACGCTACCGTATCCGCCCTTCTTGAGATGACCAAGTGATTACTGTAATTGTCAATCGATCGGATATTATTCACCTATCTATCCTTACTAACCGCCACCTTTGTACACGTTGTAAAGTTGATAATAGTAGTAGCCACTAAATCTAATAACAATCTCGAACTAACAAATGAATACTGTTGTGACCTAACCCCATTCCATGATAAATTGATTCGACAAGTATTCGTTGATCTCTTCAATTCGCGTCGCCTATCAATGAGTAGTATCTATCGTAGAGCCTAGTTTCTTATCAAGTTGATAAGAATGTTTGCCGTTCGAACTGACGTATAGTTGAAGTGAGCTCTCAATTTACCCCCTAGAAAGAGAGAGTATGGAGAATGAAGAGAGTAGTCGACGAGGAGCTATGTATAGCAATAGGAATCGTGCACAAACACTTTTTTGTGGTCGACCTCTCCTCTATCTCTTCATCCCTCCCTCACTTTCTCTTTCCCACTCTTCCTTCGTCACTTGCAATTCAACCAGGATCGATTGAGTTTCAATGAGTCTATTTCATTACTCTGGAAGGTTACGGTATTGGTCTGATTGATCGATCACTTCGTTCACTGTAATTGTGTGCACGCGTCCTTTCGTCATTCCCGTTTGTACATTATGCTCCCCCCCTCTCCCCTCTTTCTCCCCTCAGGGTTCCATTGCACTATAGCGCGCTTGAATGAGCCTACCATAGTCGAATTATCCACCTGCGAGATTACGGTATGTCTCCTATTGTTCTCGCTCTTCTTTTCCCTCCCTGTCATTCATTTCCTTCTCCATCGCATCTTGAGATGCCAGATAAAATCTGGCCAAACATTCGAGAAGTATTGAACATTGGGGAATGCGGTATTTGTATTATCATTGGGGAAGATAAAATGATGAGAAACTCTCTTCATCCTGTGTGCTCTCACATCGAGTGAGAGATAACGGCGTATTGATAGAGCAAAGGCTTCATTTGCCCTCCCAACTATTTCACGTGAACTCATATCGTATTCGTCAGAGGTCAGCTGGGTTGGCTGATTATGTTGATAGCGGCAAGAGTGTTCACGTCATTATTCTCCCGCCTCTCTCTTACCAAAGAGACACTGGAGAGCTCAAACACCCTATCGATCGTCCTTCCCCCTATTGCTCCAATCGATCTATCCGCTACCGTAATCACTTCGCAATCCAGACGGGACCCTCCTCCTCCCCACTCAGGAACCAGACCTGATTGCGTCTCTCTTTACGTCACTCACGAGCCGGTTCCATACAAGCTTTTCTTCATTTCGCCCGCTCTCTCATTTCTGCCCACTCATTCATTCCGTCTGTAGGTATCTCTCTCACTTTCTCCCACTCTCTTCCTCCCTCTACATACCACACCACTCTTCACCCAATCGACGCCACGCAGTTGCTGTAGTCGCGACAGCGTGATAATCGCGCACCGTTCGCGTCAAACAAGCGCGCGTCCACACCGTTTCACCGTGGTAACACCGCTTGGCGTCGGTAGTGTGAGTGTGGTGCTAGGCAGAGGTAGGCAGAGGATGCACTGGACTCATCTCTCTCTCTCTCTCGAAGGGAAAGGTCACATATCCCATCCATACTCCGTTTCACTTTCTTCCTGTTCTCCCGCCGTGCCAGTCTCTTCTTCATGATATCCCATCCCTTCTCTCATTGTCAGACCGCACCTCCATTTCATCAGATTGCCTCAATTTCTGAATCCGAATTCATCAGGAGCCGCTATCTATTCGCGCGGATCTGAAAAATCAGTACCATTCTTCACATGGTATCTAGACTCCACTCTCTCATTCTCTTCTTCATCTCTTCTCTTCTTTGTTTCATCTCATTTCATCTCCAAAACTCTCAACCATCATTTTGCCACTGCGAATTAGCAGCTATAGCGGAGATTCGATATCTGATGTAAATTGAGGCGCGTGACCATAATTGTCAGTGAGAAGTAGTGTTGTGGTTTGTCTCTGAGAATGGGGAAGAAGTAAGCCTCTCTTGCGTCATTCCTCCCAATCGAAGGACCAGTTTCTCCCTGTGCGGACTCACGCCCAGACCTGTCTAGACAATACCACCAAACGAAGCATGTGCGTCGCATTTCGCGTTATATCCCATTTCCTGGCTCTCGATCTCCGGCTCTATAAAGAATAGCCGACGGGGGTCCCGAAGGACAACCAGCACACATGTTGGTTAACTTTTTTGTGTGTGTGTGCATACGGTGCCACGCTGTGCCCCCTCTTCCTCCCTCCGCGTCCCTCTCTGAGGGTGCTGAGAGGGTGAGGGAGAGGGGAGGATACTGTCGGGGTCACCAAGGGGCATTCCAGGTCATCCTATGGGGACACGGAGGGACCACCCTGATGGCATTTCGAGTCGAGAAGGGGGGGGGGATACGGTGGTAGTCTCTCTCTGCCCTTCTTCCTCTCCATCAGTCTAGTCCTTTTAGTCCGTGCACTTTGCACGTCGTACTACGGGCAGAGAGTTCCTTCCTTACCCCCTCCCAGCCATTCGATCCCCTCCCCTCCTCTATCTCTCTCTACTATTCCTTGTTTTCAACCTTCTTTCTCTTCATTCCCTCCTTTCCCTCCTTCTCGTTGATCTCTGAGCTATTCCCCGATGGTAATGAAATGTTCGGATTTGAGGGAGTGAAAGGATTTGAGAGCTATAACCAATTTTCAGAACGATTAATGTAGACAGGATATGAGATTGAATTTATAGTCTGTCGGGCTTCTTTTCCTTCTTTTCTTGGAACCAAAAGCGGATTATTTTTAAGATGTCGCCCCCACATTCATCTCTTATTTTTGCCTCGAGTCTATCGCGATGTATAATGTGCAGTTATTGCGAGATATCTAGAGTAGGTCAGTGAATGACATAGGCGAGTAGTTCTTTCCCTCCTACAGTACTACAGTACACTAGTCCTGTTTGAGGCCTTTCCGTTCCACAGTACTCGAGCCCTTCTTGTCACCCTCTCTCTCTTTCTCCCCTCTCTCTCTTTCTCTAGAGTACGTTCGGTGAATGAACGCATGTATTTGTTGACGGTAGCGAGCTGTTAGGGAGAGAAGAAAATGGCTAGCGACGTCTAGAGAAAAGCGATAAATATAAATCCCATCTCATCTTTATCTTTTCCCTTAATTTGTCAGTCTAAATTCGGCTTGCGAATCTTCATCTCGGATAATACCGAGAGATAAATCAGCTGAAAAGGAGAAAATCCAAAATTTTCATCGAAAATGCTCGAAATTAAAAAATATTGTCCCGAAACGAAAAAAGTACGGTAGGATTAGCCTGAAATCGATCGTCTGCTCCAGCGCGCGGCGCGCCACGTTCTTTGCTCATCACGATGAAACATGTTCCGCTTTCGCGCGCGCGCTCATTTTTCGCTTTGTCAATCTGGTTTTGCCCCTGCAGGAAGAAGCTTATCTACTGCCTCTTGTACTTTGTGCGCCCCTAGGGCAGGTGGAGTCGAACAAAAAGTGTGGGAGCGCGCAAGCGAGCGCGAAGTGCACACACGTATTGCCGCGCACTTTTCACGCCCCCAGCGGCTGTACTCGGTTCGCATTTGGATGCGAGACTGCGCGTCCCCTCGCACGCCAAACAGAGACGCCATTCTCATCACAATCGTTTCAATTCAGCTTCCTGTTCTCTATTCTCAATCCCCCCTCGTCTCATCGCTCTTTTTCTCTCTTCGTCTCTCCATTCTCCCCACCAGATCGATCGTCTCTCTTCTCCTCTCTCCTTCTCTCTCCGCCCTCTTCCCTTCTCATCCTCAATAGCTCCCCCTTCTTCCTCCCCTCACGCTCCTCGTTAGTTGTGCCAATTTCGCTGGAAAATTACCATCGTGTGTTCCTGACGTGCGTGCGTGCGAGTGGACGACGTTTCGTCGATCGCAGACACAACGCCACATGGTGGCAACGCGACGGTGTTTTGCCGCTTCCCTTTGTACGGTGCCCGTTGTTCGCGTGTCAACACAATCGATCGTTGGGGGAGATTCCAATTGAATCCTTTACAGGGCCGCCGGTGGCACGCCACGAACTTACGGGTAGACGGTAGTCAATTGGAAGTACACCACAGTCCAATCGTCGACTGCTCCCCGGTTCACACACCACACCACGGTTACGCGCTCAACAAGATTCGATAATACACAAGGAGACTCGGTGAGTGCATGGATCGTGACAGATTCCTTGACTCATTGTGACCCCGACCCCTGTCGCTATCATCTTTGTGTATGGTGGGGAATTGGCGGCACACGTGACTCCTCTTCTTCCTACCCACGGACGTTGTTCTCTGCTATCAACTGAAAGCTGGAGGAAAAAAGCGGAGCTGCTGCGACGTTTTATTATGTAGTTTTCCCGTTTTGCACCTCCACCGCGACGCTCCCTTTCGGCTCCCCCCCCCCTCCCTCCCCCTCCCTCCCCCCTCTCCCCACCCAAAGCGGGTTACTCCATCGTATTGCCGAATCGATCGATCGATTCGTCCTTCTCAATCAATAATTCCTTTGCAGATATGGCTTGTCTGAAGCGGCTACGTGAGGATATTGCCCAATTGGAGTCACTCTTCCCAAGAACCATCCCCGAGTACAGGTGAGATTATCGATTTTTTTCCTGTTCTTTGGGGTACTAGGATGTTTTCACCGTTCTTTTTCGCATTGACGTAGACTGATTCCACGTACTCGGTTGTTAGTCTCTTTCTCTCGGTAGACGACGTTGTCGAGTCCTTCCCAGTAATTTACTCTGGCCTATCGCGCGCGTATTCCTCCTCTGCGTCTCTGCCCTTCCCTTGAGACTCTACCATCTCTTCCCACTCTCGCCCCTCTTCCCCAGTCTCTCCCCTCACTATATCTACTTCCTACATTCGTTGTCGCTCATTCAAAAGGGGGCGGAACTACGAATATTCTCATTCCGTTTCCGCTTCTCAGAATCGAGGAAGTAGGTATGGGGCTGCTGCCGGTATTTCCTTGTGTGGTGTGGGGAGGGGTGGTGCGGCGAGTGCGGCGAGTGAAGGCCGATGAGTGTAACAAGGAAGTGAGGTGATGGTGTGTCCATTGCAGACAGTGATCGCGTCGGTGGATGAGATCACACTTCGATTCATCAGCGACGATGGAACGAAGATCGTCTGCAGCGCAAATATACAGGTACGGTAATTGGAGAGTATCGATTTATCGATTTTATTTCCGAAATGTTCCACTATGTATTGAAAATGAAAGCTGGCCGTATATAGAATCAAACGACCGTGTTGTAGAAGCCATTATGGCGCTTATATCGCAATCCTAATGAGATCAGACTTGCATAGCATGGATGCTACATGAACCCCTCTGGTGAAATTTTGAAACAAGACTTGAAACCAGTCAAGACCACATCGGTTGTGAATAGCATCTAAATGCTGAATGCTTGTCTCGACGTTGACGACTAGGTTGATGGATGTTGTCAATAGGAAAGCAGCAGGCAGTTGATGAAAGAGAAAGAAGAAGGGAGACATGAGGGACACCGAAGAGCTGAATTACATTGAATAATGAAACCCAAATTCTCCTTTTCTGCAGGAGAACTATCCTCGTCAGTCTCCAATCTGGTTCTCAGAGAGTGAGAATGCAGTGGTGACTACGGTACTCGAGAGACTCACCGAGTCGGATCAGCCCACGCCCATTCTGGCACAGGTGAGATTGCACAGTTTTTTTCGTTGATTTCCAGTCGCGGATTTATTGTACAGAGTGAACAGCTCGTAATATGCAGTATGGTAGTATCCCAAATGTGCCTGGTGAATTGTGTTTCGGAATTAGGGGTACGAATGGACAAATTGTACACAGGGGTCAACTAGTACGTTAATTTTAACTTACCGTACCCGCTTTTTCTGATTTTGTACATAAAACGTGCCCGCCGGAGGCGAGCTGACTCGGGAAATAGGGGTAAATATGGCAAAATTTTGAGATTTTGTAAATACGAGCCCGTCTTTTCACCACTGAACTGAAAAACGTACCCGCCTTAAACAATGGTTTTTACCTAGGTAATTGATCCCTGATTGTACAAAATCGAACATCTCGTGATATCAGACAGTGGTGTATCTCGAATACACCTAGTCATGTTTTTCGATTTACTACAAATTGAATTATGATTGTGCAAGAACAAAATTGCACCATGTCAAGCAGACTTGTCTCCCAAATGCGCCTAGTCAAATGCGACATTGCTTGTGCTGTTTTGTGCATTGAAAGTGCTTGCAACTATCTCCATGACACGATGTTGTCCACAATCCAGACGATCCTTCATTGCAGATTCACCAATTGATCTCCGAGATGTGCTCTTTCTTCAACGTGACTGCTCCCGTGGAATTGTCATCGATCGCCCCGCCTGATCTAATGGAGACCGATGAGGGACAGGTGAGAGTTATGGGGATGATTGGAAGGGAAGGATGGATTGGAAAGACGAGAGAGTTTGTGTTTCACGAGTTTAATATAGTAGAACCTAATCGCAATGGGCAGTTCTGTTCTTCGCTGAAATAGTAGTAATTGTGAGATACATCTTTCATGATGAAGATATATCCAGTGGGGACAGGTGGAGCTCCAATCTTGTCTCATTTGTTCTGATCCAATAAATAATGATAAAGTAGAAAGGAGGAATAATAGCATGAGCGGCACGGGAGTCACTCATCTATCAGACATTTCAGGGCAGTGAACTGAATTCGGATGATGAAGAGGAAGGAGAAGAAGGAGAGGAGGAAATGGATGAGGTACGGTAGGGAAGAGAGGGGATCGATAACTAATGGGGGAAGGGCACTGTAGTTCGATCTGAATGTACTCGTAAGAGTGGCAAACAATGCAATCTGATAAGCTTTCTAAGAGAGAGATCACAGTGATAAGAAATTGTTTGCTTTTGGTGAGTAATCAGGTGATCAGAGATCATTACGATGTCGGGATATTTATAAATAGCGATTTATTTTAATTCTAATTATTGATTTCTGGCAGGTGGTAGAGATGGGAGACGACGATGCGTCTGCTTCGGGCACTCAGGAAGAGGACGGACTCAGTCCTGAGGGAAAAGCCGTATGTTGTTGTTGTTTTTATTGGTATTCGCGAGGAAAATTACAAGAAGCAGAAACCGCTCATATTTGAACTGTAGCTATAACTCGAATGTGCCTAGTAGGGTTGATCGTTCGGAATTCGGAATGGCCGAAAAATAAAAATAGAAATAGAAAGTTCCGTTTCGTCAACCCTAGTGCCTACTACTAATGGAATGTCTGAGTGGTTTCGATTGACGTTAATATGCGCCGTAAATGTTTAGAATCGTGAGAACAAAAGAATAGGACACTGTATGTACTCGAGTCGATATTTTGCTTTAGTGAGGGGATAAGGGGAAGTGGAGGAGAAAGTGGAGATTAGAAAGGGGAAGTATCAAAAATCGAGGACGGGGTGATCATTGATTGAGAAGACGATTGAGTGGGGGTAATATCGCCTAAATACGAGTACGGTATCTGATTTATCGATTTTGCAGATGCTGGACAGTCTTCATCGTCAGACTCGACAACAGCATCTGGATGGAAAGGTACAGTGGCATTGATTGGAAATATAGTACACTTGATTGAATATGGATGGGTGATCAATGAGAACACCTCTTAGTGTATAGGTGAAAGATGAAAGATGTGGGTCATAAATAAATAAATAATCGTTGTAGGTCAAGGGTTCGGTCACAGCAACGGATCGATTGATGAAAGAGCTAAAGGAAGTGTACAGATCGGAACACTTCAAGGACAGTAAGTATTTTTTTGTTTTTGAGATGCGCACTAGTCTGGACGATCGAAATACTCGGTTTTTTCCCCCAAGATGTAGTAGTGGTGGTGAAACCCCAACTCGCCTATTGGGGGTATGTATGGTGACGCGTACAAGTACTGCGTTTCCGTGAACTTAATGTGGATGTAGTAACACCAATTCACACGGGGTGTCTGAACGGATATTCAATAGTGTGGGATCAGTTTGTGATCAATTCGTTCCATTGCAGAGACGTTCTCGGTTGAGTTGGAGCAGGATTCTCTGTACGAGTGGTGGGTGAAACTGCACAAGGTCGACCCCGATTCGCAGCTGCACTCGGATATGCAGACACTACTCAATGAACAGAAACAGGTGAGGAGGAGGTATTGATGTAGTAATGGTGAAACGGGAAATAACCTGGAGTTTATACAGATATTTGGTTTACAATTGTCTATGGTGTTAATTGGAATGTGCGAAATATTTCGAACTTGTACAAATGGTGAAACGGGAACTGCCCAAGAAAGTAAAAAATATCCTAATGTTTCAAATGTTTATCGAAATAGACATTTTTGGGCGAACTTGTATCAATGATGAAACTCGAACAAGCCTTGTTTCACAAAATGAAGTGTTCTCTTCTCCAGGATCATCTTCTGTTCCACTTCGTCTTCAATGATTCATTCCCCTTCGATCCTCCCTTCGTTCGTCTCGTTTCTCCTCCTGTCTCCAATGGATTTGTTCTCGGTGGAGGGGCGATATGCATGGAACTGCTCACCAAACAGGTTACATTTGTGTTTTGGAAACAAGCTAAATGTAGATGGGGAGGCACTTTGTAATGCATCTATCGATTTCTGTATAAAAAGTTTAATGTGTGCAAATTTTGCAAGGTTGCATTATATGGTTCACCTGGTGGTTACGGGTTCTAAAAATGTAGTAATTTCAAGTTGGAATCGCCATTGTAATTGTTGTAGGAGCCGAATGTTAAAAGACGTGAATATTTGGCGAATTGCAGGGATGGACGTCAGCTTACTCGATCGAGTCTCTCATCATGCAGATTGCTGCCACTCTCGTGAAGGGAAAGGCACGTGTACAGTTTGATCAGCACAAGGTGAGACCATGACGTCATTATTATGTAATTAATTGAGTTATAATAATTAAGCAATTAATGATGCATGTAATTATCCCGTTATTTGCAGGGAGTGTACTCGATGGCGAAGGCGCAGCAGTCGTTCAAGTCCCTCGTGCAGATTCACGCCAAGTCGGGCTGGTACACGCCCCCGCAGGCCGACGGATAAGATACGTCGGCGGGTGCACGCACACCGTACCACACCACGCTCATTGTTCTGTATCATAACCAAGCTTTCGTTATTTGTTTTTGCCTGTTTTTGCAAAGTTCTGCTTCCCTTTATATTCCCCTTATATCGCCTCATATTTCATACCTCTTTTTCTTTCATGTCCGTTTCTTCCCTTGATTAATGGCCTCAATTAGCCATTCTCTCTCCCTCATTTAACCTCATCCCTTCCCTTCGCTCATTGTGCTCTTACTATCTACCTTGTAAAGAATCGCTAGTTGTCTCTTCGTTTTCTTCTATCCCTCTCCATCTCCATCATTATGTGTACCCCATCTCCCTCCCCCACTCAAAAGATTGTATTCTATGATATCCTTTAGGAGTCCCCTCCCCCATTCCCTAACAATCCATCGATTCGTTATTCCCTCCTCATCAATACCATTACCGTACTCCCCATCTCTTATCACTTCACTCCGCCTCTATTGGTTGCCACCAGATTAATCGATTACCGTAGCCCATTCACCTGGTGACCGTATTCCCGGGGATTTTCGCTCTAAGATCCCCGCCCCTCCATAGATATCAGCTCCTAGTTGTTATCCCCGTTGTTTTCAAAGTGTGACCCATCCATCCCATTTTCGGTAAGCCAAATTTGCTAAAATCCAACCACTGTTATCATTTTGTCGCCTGACCCAACATCACTTATCGATTGGCAAGCCACACTTGATACCGTAATCTGTCGTAGGTTTTGGATACCACGAATGCCTTAATATCCCAATGTATAGCTCGGAAACGACCCTGCTCGGGTAACCTACCAGGTCCCCCTTCAGTCTAAACACTCAATATCGACCATCATTATTGATCCACTCGCGTTGTTAGATGAAGAAGCGTCTCCTATCACTAATCGATCCCTTTCTCTCAACTTTGTATCTTTCTACCGTATTCGCCCCTGAGATGTGTTGTCGATATCTGATTTGTTCTCTTCTTGTAATTCTTCTCCGCTATAAGACTGTATGATGTTATTGATTGATCGTGCGTAGAAGGATGGTAGATGATCAATACAAATCTAACGTGTTTTCTTCACTCTTTCCTCCATTGTATTCTATTCATAAATCATTCATCCCCAATTCGATGCTGTGAGATTGAGATGCAAAGCAGAACAATCGTAATGATGATGCAACATTTCGAGAAAGAAGAGGGCAGAGGGAAAAGAGACGTAGAGATGGAAAGTATACACGCAAGTGTGCTCACATGTGTTTGAGTGGACTTTGCACTTCAAGAAATGTGATCGAATTAATTTTTTCTGCGAGACGTGATCTAGTGGAGTAATTTTTTTACTCATCCTAGCATTTATTTGAGAGCGATCAGAGATAAAATTGATTACAAAAATGAGGTGAGAGTGATGCAATAACATCACTTCGCGATTCGAAATTGTGTGTGCACGCACGCTACCGTACCTTTCAATGCTTGACATCTCGAGTGCAACTTGTTTTCACCGGGTTTACTGGGCTTGGTTTTTATTATTATTCCGTGTTTTCTTTTAATTTGTCCCCTTAGTATCGTCGCATCATCGATTTATCATTATCACTTGACGTGCAATTGTTTTCTTCTCAATCGGGCGCTTTTTTCAATCTCAATTCGTGAGTGTTGGATACGCTAGTACTAATTAACGTGCTTGCAGAATTATGAGCGCTCGAAAGCGAAAGAGCGACCAGGCTGCTGCTGACGCAGCTGCAGCTGCAGCCCAGCAAGCAGCCGACGATTATCTGGCACTGTCCGAGATGGGAGGAGAGGATCAGGACTATCGAGTGAAGCGAGCGAGGAACAACGAAGCCGTCAATCGGTTAGTGTTTGTGAATAGTTGTCTTTTGTTATCATATCTTTGGGTTACTTTTTTTAGCTACGCATGAAACTTATAAAATTGTAGAACCCGTCAAAAGAAAAAGCAGGAGGAAGTGGACACTTCAGTGAAGGTGGAAACTCTGCGAGTTGAGAACTCCGCCCTCGAGAGAAAGGTTTCCGCTTTTATTGGGCTCCGAATACTGTTTCATCTTGAGTCTACGTTTGAGTCTTAAACCTCTCACGTTTATCGGTTCCGTTCCTTATAAGATTACACGTGATGACGCAATCGAATGTGAAAAAGAGTGCGTTAGGAATCCTCACATCCTCACTTACTTTTGTGCAGGGGCTCTCAATAAAGCATCAATTTGGTCAAACAAGTTCTGATTGCAGGTGGAGAGTCTACAGAAGGAATTGTCCTTCCTCAAGGAGATGTTCATGGCATACGCAAAGAAGGAGAATGGGACAGGATCCTCTCAACAGCATCCTCCCAATGGAGGAGCACCCGGTCCAAGCAGTACCAATCCATTCAGCAGTCTATAGGAATCATCCCTCTTCCATTGTCAATACTCCCCTCGTACCTCATTCCATTGATCTATCCCTTCCATTTCCCCATCTGATAACCGAATGTCCGACGGGCTAGTCTTCTCCCTACCCGGTCGTCCACTGTATTCAACCCTAGACACGTAGTGTCCCCATAGAAGTTTTCCCATCTTTATGATTTATCTCGCTTTATTGTCACTCAGAAATAACAATAATCAAAGTATATGCTAAAGTGTATGCAAGTCTTCTTTAATAAAGTCTGTTTCAGTATTACTTGACCATGCAGTTTTGGGAGTTTGAAAATCTCGGAAAGTATCGAATGAGCAGTCTTCAGATGAATTGATGAGATATTTCAGATGGGCGATCTTGCGATATCTGAAGGGGATCAACAAAGGTATGCTAAATTTTGGCCGTTCATAAGAAATCTCACGTGTTTGCCAGATCGTTATGCAATCACAGAGATCTTTGGATGTCTATAGGAAATACATGAGATTGCATCCGCGCATAAAGTAAACTGTTCGCCGTATATTCGAAAACCAGTTGGCATTATCACTCGTAATTCGAGCAGTCATTAGGTGGTAACTGTAGGAGATAACAGTACGACCGTAAAGGCTCATTGTGAAGAAAGACAACGATGTATAAAGATGATGCATAAAATGGTTGTTTAGAGTAAACATAATAATATTAAATGGCAGGTTCTCGGATGTGGCTGCAGAAGCAGCAAAGACCTCACGAGAGGCACTCGAATGTGCACAAGAAATGATCAAGAGATTGGCAACGATGAAACAGAGAGAGGTACGGTGGGAGGACGACGATAAAATTATTCGAGATATCCGAGATACTTCGTTGGCCAATCTATGGAGAATTTGTGAAACATGCGTCTTCCTATTTGAATTTTGGCTACAATAATATTTGTAAAGATGTTTAAGTGTTATTTATCGCCTAGACTGGCGCATTTGATGCAACGAATGCGATATAGTGTTAGTGAAACTTCAATCATCCTATTTTTTTTCGATGCCCTGGAACTGAAAATTTACTGCAGAAAACTCTTCAAAAAGTTCTAGTTCTTTCTAACAATAAGTAATAATAGTGTCTCATTACAGGGTATCTCCCTTCTGGAAGTGAAGGCTCGTGACATGATTGCATACGTGCGAGATATGGGAGTATTGATGGCAGCCATGTCAATGGGAGACACCATCGAAGGATCTGATGAAGTCGCCAGATTGGTCAAACATCGAACGGTTAGTTTAAATATATTACTAAGACTAATGCTTATCGATAATGCTGAGTTATGAAGGGTTAATAATATTGAGAAAAAATATATATCGAGAATACGAATTATCGATGCCTTTGTGATTTTAGTTGAGCGAAATGAAGGCTAAAACTGCGAGTAGGATAATGGATTGTAGGGTAACTTGTGAGTGAAACCAGAAGTGGGCTGGTGAAGTGCGATGGAGATAATGGGTTTTCCTATCTCTTGTGATGAGTAGACATGCAGTATAGTTGAAACCTGAAGTTTGAGAGTTTCCTCGATATGAAGACAAATCAATAATTGTCCTCAGGTGCTTGAGAAGGTGCGTGGTCTCGAGAAGAAGATGTCGACGCAGATCGATAAATTGGCATCGGCAGCCGCAGGAAGAGGAGGAGGAAAGGAACAATTGAGAGCAAAACCAGAAGAGATGGAGGTGAGGAAAGCACTATTTGGTGTGATACGATTACGAAGTATTCGAAATTGTTGCTGGTTGGTGTGTGTTTCGTAGATGAATGTAACGCGAGGCGAATCGAGATAACGTCAATTGCTTTGGTGTATGGATTGTAAAAGTTAAAAAAAAAGCTCGTTCTAGCCGAATTCTTTCCACACGGTTGTTTCGTGTTTCACACCAGATTGAATAGCAAGTTGAATTGGATAAGTCAATATGAATCCGTTATTTCTGAACTTATACTAATACTTTCAATTGCAGTTGGATTCTGATGGTGGGGAAGATGACGAAGAGGATGAGGGAGAGGAGGAGGGAGGAAAGATGAAGAAGTACGTCCCTCCCAAGGTCATGGCTGTCCATTATGATGGTTAGTTCGTTCAGATGTCTTTCGTACTTATTGACAATGATGATAGGGAGGGTTAGTAGTGTAGGTGAAGCCCAAGAGGGACTGGGTTGTTGTTTTTGAAGTAAAACTTGCACGATGATTGATGCCGTTGGCTAATTGACGAATTCATGTGGGCGATGGAACTTGGATGGTGAGATTACAGAATGATAATAGTTAGTTAGTTGAGCATGTTTGTAATGTGCGTGAAATCTGAACGATCTTGCTATTGTTTTTTTTCTAGAAGCGATTTACGACAAATTTATCATGGAGACGAACAGTCGAACTAGTGATGTGGGTGAAGCGAGAGAGTGGAGTAACGGGTGCGAATGAGTCTGTCTGGATTACAATCCCCCTGTTCCTCATCATAATCAATCATAATTAGAACACGAAGATGCTCGTGAGGAGAAACAGAAGGCAATGTGGAGGAGGAAGGCACAACAATCATCACTCGTACAGGAATTGAAGGCACAATACAGTGAAGCACCCGAGGAGATTACGGTATGTCAGGGGGGATTACGGTTGGCATTGGTTAGCGAATTCCCTAGTGATGTCTAGTGACTAGCGAAGTGATGGGAATGTCATGAAGCGTGTAAAAGGCTCTCGAAGTAGAGTATTTATGCGAATCGAGTCCTCAAACGAATTAGCCAACGCCCAAGTTCTCGTGGGTATCAGGTAGCGGTGAAACGCGAGTGTGAGTGGTGTGACAAATCTTTGATTTGGAATTCTCCGTTCCGATTGGCAGTTCAAGTGTTTCAACCACTGCTTTATCAATTATCTTTATGCCGAAATCTTCAAAATGGGTTGTGGGCTTCTCAACTCTGTTATCAGTTTATTAGACGGCCATCAAAGATTCGTTGTTCTGTCCTCCTCTCTTGCCTGAGGGAGGAGCAGGGGGAGCGGGGGCGGGAGGAGTGGGAGGGGCGTTGACGGAAGCCGTTCCACCCGATACCTGAATAGTCTGTATTCTCAGGGTACTGTAGCAATGATACTGTAGCTACCGGGTTACTCAATGCTTTTATCGGAACCCTAGTTCGTGTTAGTATCGATCGATTCTTCATTCTACCTTGAATGGTACAGTATGCTTCTCCTGCTGGTCGACGGGCATCACCTTGAAGACGGCAGTCGCGTCCTGACACGAAGTGACGGTTACGGTAGTCCCTATCGATTGGATACCGTATCTACCGTAGTATACCTTATCGCTGTCTTTGCACTTGGCCAGCATGATGACCACCTTGTCTTCCTTGACTTTCTCGTCTAGACGAGTGATCTGTGGAAGAGTATCGATTGATGGACTACCGTACTACTGACAACTACCGTATACCTTGATCTCGATGGATTTTCCCGCATCGACAAAGGTGAATACGGGATCGATACGGTAGAGGGTGATGTCGGAGCACTTCATCTTAACGGCCTTGCGCTCAGCCGAATTATTCGTTATCTGACGAGTACGGTAGGATTATTGATTGGATACGGTAGATACGGTATACCTTGATCTTCTTCTCTCCCTTTGCCTTGTCCCACTTCATCTCTGGAGGATCGATCGTCGCAGGTTTGTCCTCTGAGATTGATCTTTGATCTTTGACCCTCCCTATTTCGATCCTCACCAGTTTTCTTGTCATCCTTTTTCTCATCTTCCTTCTTCTCTTCCTTTCTGTCATCTTTCTCGTCCTTCTTTTCATCTTCTTTCTTCTCATCCTCTTTCTTCTCTTCTTCCTTATCCTTAATTGATTTACCGTAATCGATAAGTGTGATCTACCGTACCTTCTCCTTCTCCTTTTCATCTTTCTTATCATCATCCTTCTTCTCTTCTTTCTTATCCTCCTTTTCGTCCTTCTTCTCTTCTTTCTTTTCTTCTTTCTCCTCCTTCTTTTCTTCTTTCTTATCTTCCTTCTTATCCTCTTCCTTTTTCTCTTCTTTCTTATCTTCATCCTTCTTTTCTTCTTTCTCCTCCTCTTTCTGTAATGGCAACATCTTTGCATCAGTGTCGGTCCTTCTGATCTACCTTTTCCTCCTTCTTTTCGTCTTCCTTCTTCTTTTCCTTCTTACTTTCTTTCTTGCTCTTCTTCGTACTCTTACTCTTGTCTCGCTTGCTCTTTGAACTCTTCTTCTTTTCATCTTTCTGCAATCAATACTCAGTTACTGTATCCTTCTACCGCACTCTACCTTGTCGTCTTTCTTCTCTTCCTCTTCCTTTACTTTGATATCTTCTTTCTTCCATTCCATATCATTCTTTTTATCCTCCTTCTTTTCATCTTTCTCATCTTCTTTCTTTTCTTCTTTCTTATCTTCCTTCTTATCATCGTCCTTCTTCTCATCCTTTTCATCCTTCTTTTCGTCGTCTTTCTCAACAAGGATACTGTAGATTACTGTAGCCTCCCGATCTCTACGGTACCTTATCCTCCTTCTTATCATCCTCTTTCTTTTCTTCGTCCTTCTTCTCTTCTTTCTTCTCTTCCTTATCCTCTTTCTTCTGGAATCAAATCAGTTTTCGATAAACTCATCTACCGTATCCTCACTTCTTTTAACGATTTTCTGGCAGACTTCTTGTCGCCTGCTTTGTCGTCCTTGGGGGTCTCTGAATACGGTAGATTGGATATCTACCGTAATCCAATCGATATCGATCTACCGTACTCAATCCTACCGTACCTCCAGTGGGAGTTGCTGCGTCCTTCTTTGATCCAGGAGTATCAGCTTCCTTCTTTGATCCTCCGGGTGTTCCAGCTGTACCGGGTGTTCCTGCCCCTCCGGGAGTGCCCACCTCCTTCTTTGATCCTGCAGCTGCACCTGCTGCAGCTGCAGGCTTGGAGGGAGCAGTCTGCAATCGATACCGTAGTCAGAGTAGGGGAGGGTGTACCGTACCTTAGCCTTGACTTTCTTGCATTGGATGAGGAGTGTGACGAGGAGTAGAGAGTGGAAGAGGAGGACGAATAGGGGAAGGAGCATTGAGGGAGAGAGACCGAAGGAGAGCAGGGAAGAGATGGAGAATGAAGGGAGGGAGGGGGGGGGGAGAGAAGAGAGAAGAGATATTTCATTAGTGAGCACAATGGTTGTTGTGAAGTTGCAGGATTTTGCAAAATTGTTATTTGTTTCAGAATCGTAAATATTTTAATCCAACTTGGACGACTAGGTAGTGTGGGGTTTCACTCATTTGGTAAAGTCACAGGCAATCTGGCATGATTAATGTGATGCTCATGCTTGTGGAAAAATGTAAACGGCTAAATATTTTGAAACGGTCTTGTTGTAAACTAGGTAGTGTGGGGTTTCTCCCATTTGGTAAAGCCATTTTGGAATCAGTCATGTTTAATCGCATTGAGCTTTCTACTGTAAAATAAATATGTGAATATTTTGTTTGCAGGAGCATCGCAATAAACGTCGTCGTGAGCAGGATGAAGAAAGGACGAAATATGAGGAGGAATACTTTATTAGGACAAAGTTGAGCAAGAAAGTGAGGAGGTGTTTCTCATGGAGTTTCTATTCCGACGTGATGCATTATTCTATTTGCTAACAAATGATTAAGTAGTTGAAAATTAATTGATAAATAGAGATCATAAGAGAAAAAAACGAATGGAATAATGCGTGTATATGCAACAGGGGAGCCACTATCGCAATTTGGTAAACTGTTTGAGAAATTTTTGCCTCACAGTTTTGCCTCGATGTCAGCAATTAAAGTTGGCGCTAGGGGGAGGCAGTTTGATATACCCAATGAACCTGACTCAAAACATTGATACAACGGAACGTAGTTGGAAAAATGCACTTTTTTACAGCAAAATGGTTTCATTCTGGGGCCATAGCACTTGAATGGTCTGTTCAGAGCTTGTCCAGCAGAGTTGGAAATTTTGACGCGACCTTTGGGTTTCACGAGCTGTACATAGTCCGAGTTTGGCGCTATTGAGTATTGGGAACAGCACCCTGGTTCTAAAATAATAATAATAATAATAAAATGTGTTTAGGAAATGTCATCACGTCGTCGCGAGGACAGGGAGAATGCCCTCGATAGTCTGCTCAAGTTTGGAGATTATATGGCCGGAGACGAACATGAGATCAGAAAGAGAGAGAAAATGGCATTGGTATGTTTCACTATACTGTCATGCGTTTAGATGTACTTGCTTCATGATTATGGGATAGATTACATCCTTGAGTTTGATCCAAACAACGATGAATAGAGTAGAGCGATTGAGAAGATTGCAATGTACATTAAAGTTTCTAGAAGAGGATATCTACCAGAGGTTGATGTAGAACTGTTGGGATGAACAGTTTAAAGGTTACAATAATAATTGCAGGAATCCGGCAAGGACAAGAAGGGAGGAAAGCGAAAGGGAAGAGGAGGAGGACCAAGCGCGAAGAAATCACGAGGAGGTGGAGGAGGAGGGGGAAGGGGTGGAGGTAGAGGAGGAGGAGGGGGAAGGGGAGGAAGAGGGGGAAGGGGAGGTGGAGGAGGAAGAGGAAGGAGTTCCAGCAACAAACGACGTTGATCTACACGAGTCCTCAAATGTTGTTTTTCCTGTTTTTGTTGTTTTATTCCCCAGTTGTTACGTTTACCCATTACATTGTTGCTGTTACAAAGATACGCTGATAAAATGGTTCACGATAATGAAGAGGAAGGAAAGAACATGCGTGTAGTACAGTGTTCGTGACACGAGGATCCTATCTTTGATACAAGGGGGGGGGGCGTAAATTGATAACCCGTGAGCCTACAGTATGCCGTGCGGTCGTCGTGAGGTCGACCTTTGCACAATGATCCTCGAGGATCACTTCGGGCCTACGGTGAGAACGCTCAGTTATCGATCGCTGAAGCTACAGTATCCCTCAGGTTGCTCGAGTGGGTCAGATGTGTCTGCGGGAGAAGCTGACCCTCGGAGGAGTGATTGTGGCAATGCAGAGAGTGAAGGGAGGAGAGGAGAAGATTGCACCCAAGAAGGTACGGTAGGGGACCGGAACCACCTGCTAATGCCACATCATTGGAACAATAGAAGTAGCCAGCTTCCTGTTTCGTAACCAGATTGAAGGTTACAATCCGACCTGATTTTCATGAATTGTATGGTGAATCATCTGTGTTCGTTTAGGTTCGTCGTGCTCTCTCGGTGCTCGAACAGCACAATTTGTTGACGATTGGAATGGATTCGTCGTATCGAGCAGTGTACGAGACCAATCCAGATGCAGTGCAGATGATGATGACGTGAGTGATAATGATTAGAAATGAACATCTCTCAAGTTATTGGTTTAATCTAAAAACGAGGAATGTGAAGTGGTGCGGAAGCCAGATTGTGACGTGGTGAATATTGGAGCATTGGAGTGAATAAAAAGGTTGATTGAGATCATTTATATAGCACAAGTTCGGTATCTGAAGTAATGTTGCAACGCGAGTGTGGCTGGACAATTTTTTTTAGAGAAAATGAATAGGCGATTGTTCAATCCTACACCCAAATTCGAAATATGTAGCAGTGTTGAAACCGCGATCAGACCAAATGAAAATGTGCTCTAATTCGCCATTTCAGTTTCCCCCGTGCGTGTCTCACTGCGAAGAAGCTGTACGGAAGTGCAGCAGAGGCAATTTGCGAGGAATTGGCCAGCAAGGTACTTTGAAACTGAAATTTATACATCATAACAACAACAATAACAATGGAAAACAACAACTAGGGTTAGTGAATCGATTACTGACAACAGGTAAGAATAGAGTTACAGCCGGCGGAACGAAGGACAATTTCACGGATGTACAAACCCTCTCCGGGAGGCACCCTGATGGTACCAAAGTGCATTGAACGATGGAAGGATTTACCCTTGTAGGGATAGGTCACAACGGGAGCAATGATGTAGCCATTGACCATATCGAGAGGGGCCGTGATATAGGACGAGGGATGGAGCAGAGTCATCTCACGAGTAAAAGAGGGAATGAACGAAGTGTCTGTCGTGCACTGGAAAGAGTAAAGGTTGAGGGTTATTGTGGTTAGTAATGGGAAATCAATGAAACGGGAATGTGCCGGGTGAATGAGTAGCGTACCTTGAAGTAGACGGGAATGGACGATTGATTGAGGAAGGCCACGCTGTGGGTCAGATGATTGTAGACCATCCTGATGCCCTGACAAGGAAAACTTGTGTTTCACGAGAGATAAATATGTGAAATATAGGTGAAAAGATAGTATGAAGGCACTCACTCCGTTGGCAATTTCCTTGCGGAACTTGGCCATGTACTCATGGTCGGCCTGACTCGACTCATTATTTCCCATTGTAAAACTGAAAATAGGAAAATTAAATGATGCAACAATGTGAAAAATTGGACCAATTGATACAGAAAGGGCGAGAAAAGGACCTCGAGACGGCTTACATACGATCACTGTGATGCAATCCTAGAGAACAACAACAACAACAACATGATGACACACATTTCGTAATAATGCGCACATTTTCTGTACATTTATCGAATGTGAAATGTGTGAGTACCGTACCGATTTGGTGATTGTTGAATTATTTAACGCTTGTGTTTATTCTTTCTCATGACATTTTGTGTCTTCTTTATTTCACAAGGAGTTTCTTCTTCTCCACAAAACATGAACAATACAGAATGAATTACTATTTACATTTGTGTTTCATTACACTTAGTAAGGACGGAAATAGAGACCATAGGAACAATTATTATTTTTCAGAGGGAACTCAACGCAGCCGTAACGCATGAGATCATGGAGGGTCTGACCCTTGTAGGGATAGGTCACAACGGGGGCAACGATGTACTGATTGTGATATTCCCTCTTAACAGGAGTAGAGCGACCGGGATGGAGAAGGACCATCGAACTGATGGAGGAAGGGATGTGACAAGTAGTAGTCATGCACTGATATGAGGATCTCGTTACAAAAATACAATCGTGCATACCTTGACGTAGACGGGAATGGAACATTCATTCGTGAAAGTGAAATTTCCCCGATTGGCTTTGTCATTCATAGTGATTCCCTGAATTGTATTGTGTGAGAAACATAGAATACACCGTTATATTACCCTGAGGAGTGTGTAAAATGCTTACCCCATGGAGAGCAGCCCCTCTGAACTTGTCCATGTACTCATCATCCGCCTTCTCCTTTCTCTTTCTCTCTTCTTCCTTCTTTCTCTCTTCCTCTTCCTCTTCCTCTCTCTTCTTAGCCTTAGCTTCGTCGATCCATGCCTGCAATGGAAGCTAAGTTCAAATTTGAATCGTGAAATCGGCAAAAATGCATATTTTGGAGCCTCAAAACTGCATAATTTTAAGCTCATACCTTGCAATGATCGATGAGAATCTTGCGTTCCTCAGTAGACATAGCGAGAATATCCTCCATAACTGAATCGAAATGGGCAGAAACAGCCTATGAAATTTAGCGAAAACTCGGTAAACAAGTTTCGCAATACTGACTACACACTTCACACACTTATCGATATCAATACCGTAATGCATACAGTATGCTCAACTTTTGATTGCGTTTTAACTTTTTTTTTCAATTATTTTTTTATTTTATTTTTTATTATTATTATTTAATTTTGCAGGGTCGTCTGTCGTGCTCGGAGGCGATCAGACGAGTGAGGGAGCGACTGCAACTGCCGGCTGCAGAATTGAAACAGAAGGTGTGCACGATTGTTTATTTTCATGCTAGGTGAGTTAAGGTTTCAGCCGCACTTGATCTGGAATGGTTAACTCCGATGTTGATTTCCCTAAAAATCGCCTTTCCTTTTTCTTGCTGATTTAATTTTTCTTTTGCGAAAACATGGTTCTTTCGAGTTACATGCGCGCTTTACCTTCGGAGGCATGGGTTGTGAACAATAATGACGTTGGTACAGTTGAGTTTATAAATATAATTTCCCTCACTCTGTCCATTGACATTTTCTTTTGTTCTGTATCTGTTATCTCTTTTGCCCTTGCCTTTCCCTTCCAACCCCTTCCTCCATTTCAGTTCTGTTGGCTGGCCGAGTCTCAATTCCTCATCCGTTGCCCTCCCATTGAATCCAAGTGCAGAGGCACACCCGTATATGCAGCTGTGTGGGAGAAGTGAGTGAATGAGGGAGGGGGGGGGTGATTAATGATGTTTCGTAATTGTCGTTAAATAGTGAATGTTAGTGATGGTATGAATATGAAGGAAGTGTAAATCTCATCTGTACGTCGATCGTAATCATCGATCACTATAATTATATTTCGGAACGAGAATGTAATGAGGTTGTTTACTTTTGGTTTGGGAAGGGCTATGAAGAGAATGTGAAACGTAATTGCATTTGGTTCGCAGCCACCTGGCACTATAGTTTTAATTCTATTTGAAGACAATGAAGACGATGAGGATGTTTACTATTTGTTAGATGAAGGTTATTATCAAAGTTTGTAGCGCAAGTTCAAAGGGTTCTATTTTCCCAATTCAAAACTAAACTATTGTAGATTCGCAATGCCCGATGAGATCGCAGAGATGCCCGACACGACGGAGGAAGAAGCGGCTAAACAAGCTGCATGTAGTATGGAGGAGGATATCAAACGTGAGATTAGAGGAGTGAGAAGGATGAAACATATGTACAACAGTAAAATGTTCAGTAGTGTAGATTTAATGGATGATACATTACCAGTGATTGCAAATGGGAAAGTAATAATGAATCATTGAAGCGGACATCAGCCTGCTCAAAGCGTCGAGGAAGAGGAAGGCGCCCATTGGAGAGGTGAAAAAGGTGAGTGAAGGGAGGGGGGTTGGTGGAACATTTGGGTTTCCAATAGGAGATGAAATAAATGATGGCCATGTGCCAATAGATTCTACAAGCATTGTTTAAAATTCAAATAGGATCCTTTGTGTTTCGAGGGTGATACGTATAATGTGAGCTGGATTGCATTCCGATTTGAGCTTGTCGAACACATTAAGAGGCCATCCATGAGAGAACGTAGCTTCTGGGATGGGGCCACGGACGGCTTTTATGCAAACTCGGTCAATATTTTTTTTGCCCGAGCTGGCGTTTTCCGGAGAGTGCACCAGAACTCTTAATAGTGGGCCAAATATCAGCGTTTGGTATGAGAACATCACCCGTGAAATATTGACCGGGTTTGCATAAAAGCCGTCCGTGGGGTAGGTACGTTCTCTCGTGGATGGTCTCTTAAAGGGAGTAAAGTTGGAAGTGCGATTGACAGTGATCGGTTCTGTGTTTCAACGATTATATGTATGATATAATCACGTGCTTCGAACAATAGCATCTTTGGGAGTTTCAGGAAGAGACAAAGAAGAAGGCTGATCCTGACGCGTCCGTCCTCTGGCAGATCAACATTTCTCGATTCAGAAGGTACGGTGGACTACCGTATTTCTTCCCTATCGTAAAAAAAAAAGTTGCGACCTCCTGAAGAGTACTCGCAGATACGTTCGTGACGAGATCGTGCTGGAGCAAGTGTGCGGACGAATGAGAAGCAATGATGAGGTGAGGGGGGGAGAGCTTCTAGAAGTTGTATTGCCTGAATATGGACGATCAGTGCACATTATTTGACATGATACAGATTAGGGGTCTATCAAAGAGTGAGGACATTGGTAGGAATTCTCGTATAGAAAGTTGAATGACGGCGTAACACGATGATCATCTTGCCTCATTGCAGGCGGGAAACTCGGAGAAGAGCGCGCAGAACGTGGAGATGGCTTTGCGGGCACTGCTCAAGGTACGGTAGAGAGGGATTATTACTGTCCGACGATAATATCAGCGAATGGAAACTAAATATTTTTGGCAGAATTGTCCTATTTATTGGGTTTTCCTGGAAAATTTCGTACTTGTACAAGTGGTGAAACATCAGTTATGTGGTGTTAGTTTTTCGGAAAAAGACTTGGAAAAAGCACCAGATTTGAATTCCCGCATTTTCCGTTTTTGCGTAATATCTCGGTTCCTGGTGAATCAATCGATACAAAATATTGGCTCCGCATGTATTACCCATCTGGGAATCTAAATTTCAATTTTTGTGATGAATGGGCAATTGGTAGCCGAGATATTGGTCAAAAACGGAAAATGCGGGAATTCAAATCTGGTGCTTTTTCTAAGTCTTTTTCCGAAAAACTAACACAGCATTAACTAGGTTTTCAAAATTTAAATATCTCGATTCTACGAATTCCTCTGGATTCAGGTGGCCGAGCTGAAGTCGCCCAATCCCAACTCGAACCAGACGCCGCCGATTACGGTAAGCGAGATATCGATCGATTCATTTATCGATTGATTTCCCAGTTGATGGACGTGGTGCGGGCGGCGAAGGAGGCTGAGATGACCATAACGAAGCAGGATCTCGACTGGGCATTCGCACTGGTACGGTAGATCGGCGGGTACTGTAGGGATTAGTCGGCGTTGTTTAGTTGGACCTCATGGTTTACCCGTGTTTCCGTGAGTAGATGTAACAAGAGGTGCAACGGCTTCTCTAATAATAGCAGGGTGTATTTTATGCAAATTAACATAGATTATAATCTATTGTGATACGGTATCTACCGCGATCAATCTCATTCAGATCGTCGATGATTCTCGTGGAATAGTGAGGAAGGCGGGCGACAGTGGAGGAGGACTATTCGTGTTGGGTTAGTCGGGAGATTTTATTATTCTACCTTTGATTCCCGCTCATATTAACCTCGCACGTGAATGTTCAGTACATGTGAACAGAGTGAAACATGGATGTTGTGGGCAGATTGTCAGGAACTTTGTTACATTTTTTGCTTAAAGTTGATTTCTATCCAGACTTCGACAAGGCGCTCTTGCTTGCGGTCGACTCGCACGTTGATTCGCTCATTCGGGAACAGATCGATTCGAAGGCTGTGAGAATCAGAAGATTGATCAGAACGAGAGGATATCTCGAGGAGGAAACGGTGAGGAAAGGGGACTAGAGAGAGTTGGGGTGCATGAGGGAGATAATAAGACTAGTTGCATCGGGGTTTAATCGGAGAGCGCCACCAAATTCATAAACGTTTAATTGTAGCGTACTGTGGGGAACTTGGCAGTGTCAATTGTGTTGCAATGGGTGTTAATCTATGGAGCCGGTTGTGAATGTCCGATGAGATGCACAGAGCTTGTTTTAAGAAATTAAATTATTAATTACTTTGTTGGTTACTGGTTCCCGATAGTGAGCCCTATCACAGATCTATAATTATTTATTTCATCTGCCTACTCTTCAGATCGATAAGACAGTGATGATGTCAGCGAAGCAGACGAGAGATCTTCTCTACTCAATGTTAGAAGAGAACTACGTGTGTGTTAAGGTGAGCAAGGGGAAGGGGGAGGAGTAGGGTGAGGGGGGGGGGTTTCATGATGGATATAGAGCAGTGAGCAATCACGTTGAGACAGTGCAGAAGAGGTTTGAACACCAAACAAAAATGAGAATAGAGGATCTGTTGTATAGTCAGTTGTGGTATTCTAAATGCACCCGATTTTACATTGTGGCTAGGGTTGCATCGCTAATTGACATGCGCATTGGATTGGCTCAGGTGATTGAAAGTACTGTTTGCATGGATCGATATTGAGTACTCCTTCAAGACCTTCATCATTTATGCCACTCTTGAATAGACAAATATTGAAATTTATCACTGATTGTTCTGTGGTTGTGATCAGTTTAGAAGCTTTGAAGCGGTTCACGGGAGATGAATCTTTGGAATGGAAAATTTTATCCTCCCAGTGATTTAGAGCTGCATTCTGGTCTTATAAGTCGATAAGATTTAGCAGGTCAATGAGGTTGATCGCGTGTATACAATAGTTCGAACAAAGTATGAATAACTATTCCCAGCCGATCGGTCGAACGAACGATTTCGCGCCCGCCCGCACCATCGGTCTGTACTATGTGGACCAACCACAGACTGTGAGGACACTCATCGAATCAACCTGCATGGTCAGTACGGTTCGGGTACAGTAGGAGGGTGATTACGGTAGATCAGGGATATTATTGATTGCCAGATGCTGCGCAATATCATCGTGCGACGGCTGCAGCTGGAGAAGGACAGCAAGTGAGTTTATAAGAATATGAGTTTTTGATGTTTCAAAGCAGTATGGTTGAAGTTTCATCGGTTGTACAATGGCTAACAATAATGATTGTCCCTCGCTGATTGATGCTAGGCGTGTATATTCTATCAATTAATAGAAATTGTTGAAACCCGAATCTCGTAGGCATCTGCTCGATAGTCAACTGAAGATGGTGAACATTATGAATGGAATCGATGCGAGTGAAAATATTGACGAGGAGGAGAAGAGACAACAGGTACACGGTAGTCGATCGACAACTGAGTGAGTACGGTAGATCAATCGATCGATTACAGAAAGCGGAAGTGGAGGATATGTACATGCCAGCTGATGTGAGAAGAGATCTTGAGATATTCCAGTGAGTTTCCTGCCCTTGAAAGATCAAAGATCAATTTTCTTCTCTTCAGGAAGAACCTCAGTCTACTGCACACTTCTGAGATCGAAATTGAGAAGGTTCTCTTCACATTCCGTGCTTATCTCAAATCAGTGACCACTCTTCGATTCCAGCCCCCTCAATAGAGTACGGTAGCAGCCTTTTGTGATTATCAATTGCTAAATTGTTATTGATTATTCTCGTTGTTTCTTTCTATTTCACAGCGGGTTTGGTCGTTGTTAATCGTTGTTTTGTTTCACTGATTTTTCTGTAATAATAAAGTAGTCCCATGTCTTATTCTAGCGCTTTATTCGATAGCATAACACGGACGATTAAAACAATTGAAAAGTGAAACTATCGAATGAAAGATGCTAGGTATTTATGAATATTAAACTAAGAGAATAACTCACACGGCGGTAGGTCAAATGAAATGTTCTCTATACTGTCTAACATAGCGAGATAAGGGAAAGTGGGATGGATACAACACCATTACAACAGCGTGGTATACGGTAGAAATGATGGGTATGTCAAGAAGGGGGGGGGGTGAGGGTTACGGTAGAACTAAAACAATCGAGCAACAGCATCGGAGAAGAACGACAATCTTTAGTTTTGAGAAAAACTATTAGTGAACAAACTAGAGAAGAAGCAAGTAGTTGGGAAGTAAAGGGTAGAACGACCAGAAATGGTGGATGGAATGTAAATAATGGAGTAGATAACCCTTGTGTTGTAATTGAACAGAATCGATTTGTGATTGGGGGACACGGGTATCGAAGGTTGAGGGGGAAAAGAGGGGTAGGTAGATCAAGATCCATGCTAACTAGGAAATAAGAAAAGTCGAAATATTGACTAATCCGTGAGAGACTACCGTAACTCTTATAAGAGATTATGGAAGGATAACACAGATTGAAACAAAGAGAAAGGGTCAACAAATAAAAGAAGCAGAGAAGAAAAACAAGTAAACAAAAAAGAGAGCAAACAAACCTACTATACCTATATCAAACTATAAGCGATGTAGTGGTCGGACAGATCGATACGAGGCCGCTACCGTAATCAGGGAAGATCCGTTCAGGATTCGCCTTTCATCTGACGGACCAGGTGTCGTAGCCAGAAGACCTGCACGAATACAGTAATCAGCTATCCTACCGTAACCCGTCCTTCCTACCGTACCTTTCTGTTGGTATCTCTGGCTCTGGATGCTTCAGCGAAGCTCTTCTCTCCGTCTCCACGTGTACAACAGCCAGCAGTCTTCGATCGAGCAGCCAACTCTTCCCTGGGAAGAAGGAATACGGTAGTCTACCGTAATCATCGATCCGTCTCACCTTTCCGTCTCGACATTGACGTCTTCGTTCACTCTCGGCATCCAATCCGCATTCTCCTTCCACGCTGCGCCACCATCCGCGTACGCTTCCTGTCACATTCATGTTTCTCACTTATTATATCAGCGCTAATTATTTCCCCTCATCAATGAATCTTCCTTCTGCTTTATGTAGGAAAACAAAAAAAAACTAGAATAAAACACAATGAATAGTCTACCGTACTCGTGGCTACCGTACCTTCTTCCAGATGGGAACCCGTCTCTTCAGTTCATCGATGGCCCATTCCGTTGCCCGAATGGCATCCGTCCGATGGGGAGAAGCGGTAGCGATGATCACTGATATCTCCCCCACAGCCACCTGAGAATGAGGGAGGATATTGTTGATTGTTTAGATGAACATTCATTTCCACACGAACATCACTATTCTGTGCATCAGCATTCAACGCATAATTTCAAACATTCTCACATAAACTAGAAATCCCCCTTTGAACCCAAGTAAGCAAACTTTTAAATCCTGATACATAATTGAGAGACACAGAGCACGGGTTATCGTTATTTTCATTGACGCGCTAAATTAGCCAATACGTGAAACTTCGTACTCGAATGTGTGGCACATAAGATATGGTTATACCAAGAGCACACCTGCGTACTTCATGTACTTAAGTACGCGGCTACCCGTAAAAATAATTCTGATTATAGAAAAAAACTCGGCTCCCAGTAAGAAAATTTTGAATTTTCTGCGTGTTTTGTGCAAAATATGAGGGTTTTTGAGAGAAATAAGTCGGCTACCCGTTGAAAAACTACCTAATACCTTGCGGCTACCCGTTCTTATGGATGGAAAATAATCCAAGTACATACTTGGCACAGGTATGACCAAGAGCAACGCCCATTCTCCTACCCTTGCTGCCGCAAGAACCGAATCGACATCGTCGACGGACATCCGTCTCTAGTCAACTATACTCACCTCTTATGTACAATGTACAACGGAGTAAATAAATAAATAATGAATGAATGAATGAACGCGAATGTTATCAGACTACCTATCTGTTTACCGCCTTATCAACTTAGTGGAACATGAGATTCACTCGTCGCCCAGATACAATGAGTACAATAGTCCAGATACAATAGTCCGACTCACTTCTCCAATGCGATGAAATAGGACGACTCGTTCGACAGAGGGGAAGAGACGACGGGTCTGATGACACAGCTTACGCATCTCCTGACATCCATCACCATTCATTCACCATCACACTCATTTTCCCTGAGACCCCTTAACTGCTTGCTGTTTGAAGTCTTGATGACGTTGTAAAAAAATAGCATAGACTTTTCCTCCTTACAATTAGCCAGGTGGAATGCTCACCTTGTACGCCATTTCATCATAGCTCTCATACTCCAATCGTACAACCTCCCGTCCATCGAATGTGTCTCGAGTAGTGCCCACGAAGACGGATGTCCCACCGCACGACGGAGACGAGACCTGCCATTCAGAGAATAAACTGGAAAATCTATTCCCAAAGATTAAAAAAAAATTATTCCCAAGTACCACACGGCTGCACGCATCTTTTTTCTCTATTTGTATTGTTCATGGCAGGCTACTTGAGAGCATTGGATTGTCCTAAGTTAGTGACTCTAGGAGAATCAGTGAAACGCAGAAGTTAATGGTGTCCCAATTTTTATAGAATAACTGTAAACCGACCAGTGATTAAAAAGTATGCAAGTCAAATGCTTCGAAGTTGTTTTCTTTTCCTAATCAATTGGTAAAACTGTACGTGAATATGATAATGATACCACCAGACGTATATAAACAACGTGTGACAAAGGTAATCAATTGCTGTCGATCACCTAGGTGCCCCGAAACATGATGCATTTGAGATGGCCTTTTGAAGACTGAAACTGACCATTTTCATGGCTTCTCCCACATCCAACACATCGAAGGTTATGCGGACGATGTCGTCGGATAGAGCCTCGATCAACTAAAATCCTTTTTTAAACTTTTTTCAATTAAAGATGGTTTCTATGATGTCAACCATGATTTGGACTAATCCAGACTCGTGTAAAAAATGTGCATTTTCTTAATCCAAAAACAGGAAGACGTGATTCAGCGTTTCGGCGTATCTATTTACCCACTATATACCATATTCCACATTAGTCTCAAAGTATGAAACCAAGCGTTACATGATTCACCGTCAGTCCGCAATCATTTGTCAATAGTCACACCCCGGTAGTCTATGGCTTCCATGTTACCCCCAGCACCTCTATTCATTTCAATACGCTCCGATTATCTTCCTCGCTCAACCCCTTATTTTGTACCACTGGACGGTTTTCAAAAAGACGAGATTAATGATTCACCTGGTGACCCATTGCTTCAATGTCTCTACAAGTCTCCATTCTGTTGCACCTTTCAATCCATTCCTCGCCATGTTTCAAGAAATGAAAACCCCACCTTGATGATATGGTCCATCTCATTGGTGTCGTCCTCTCTACTCGCATCAAGGAACGTCATTCTACTGTCTTCTCGAGCGAGTGCAAGGGCGTTCACGAGATGACGTTCGTATGATGGCCACACTACCTGATATGAGAGGGGCATAGTGGATAGTGGACTGGCTCCCTTCATCTTTCATGCTCAATCACTGCAGAATTTGGTGATGAAGCTATTGATTACATTTAGTAATATCACCAGAGACCAAGAAAAAGGAATTTTTACAAACTGGTAGACGGGTGTTTCACTATGTAAATATCCTCAAAGCGATCCTACAAAATTCAATATTTCGAAACTTTGTTTTCAAAGAATCTCATACAGGGATCAATTACCTAGGTAAAAGCAATCGTTTCAGGCGGGTACGTTTTCCACTCGCATGGTGAAAAGACGTGCACGTTTTGACAAAATCTCAATTTTTTTACCATTTTTACCCCTATTTTTGCAAATCGGCCCGCCTCCGACGGGTACGTTTTATGTCCAAAATCACGAAAAGCGGGTACGGTAAGTTAAAATTAACGTACTAGTTGACCCCTGATCTCATAGCAACTCTACATCACAGTTTAGATTTTTTTACAAAATTAACTACTAGGCTGAGGTAAGTTTCACGAAGCAAGTATCACTCAACTTTTCTTGCAAGTTTGATAGGTCGCTGAGGGTTCATTTACAATCACAATACAACACTCAATACCCCTACCGTATCCCATCTCTCTCTCTACCGTACCTCCTCAAAGTATCCACTCTCATCGGGCGGATCGTATCGGCGCGCCGCCCTTCGTCGACGGCACGTTGCCTGCAATATTTGAGAATCAGAACCAAGCCATAAACAGCGAACATCACAGTGGTCGCTGTGTTATTGGCTCTCGCCCATTCGGCTTTTACCGCATTAGAATTTCACACCTTTTGCACCAGATGACAATGCGCTTCAGCACGTTTACAAATATGCGATACTTCGGATGTCGTTCATATATCATCTCTAGTATCAATACGAAATCGATACATCTCTTTTCACCCAACCGAAATATCGTTATGAGAGTGTGACCTGATTGAGGGTGAGGAATACTAGTCGATCGACGGTGACCATGACATCCGACATCTCCGTCAGCATATTGCCCTCCACGATGATGTAATCCACCATGTGAGACATCTGATGGCCACGATTATTAGACAATCGACGTGTATGAATTTATATATGAATTTATGTAGCAGCCGATTGGAATGCACCCATTTCAAGTTTCAGCACCGACTTGGGCCTAGCGGCAACAATGTTTCAGATACTGAAGAACAATCAGGATTGGGATAAACCAATGTTGTCTCTTGCATGTTACTCGAATACAACAAACGATTTTTCAATCTTCTTCTACGCCTGTGTTTTGCTAAAGTCAAGCAAAAATCATACTAGTGAAAACAAAGTTTCAGCTACAATACATCTGCACTCGGATTTGGGTCAAAACGATAGCTTATTCACCTTACGCTCCTACCGCCCCCCCCCCTTACCTCTTCAATCTTCCTACATAGTGCCATGGAGTCGACAGAATCGGCTGAATCGTAGTCGTAGAAGATGTGAGCACCGCTCTTCGATCGTAACGTCTTCACCTGAAAGGTAGAGGTGTATCCACGTCAAGCTATTTTACGTCGTTAGAGAACGCTAGGTGGGACCCACTGGTGAGGACAGCTGCTAGACGGACTACACACCCTGCACCTTCACAACCGCACCATTATTTCGTTCTTTTAGACCGCTTCACTACAGTCAATCAAATCAACATCTGCGTCGGGTTCATATCCACCTCGCAAAACACCAATGCTCCAACCTATTCGACATCACAATTCACCTGCCACTTTATCAATTCAAGTTCACCTACCGTAGTACCCACTTCCTTCGTTCCCCTACCGTACCTTGGACTGATCGTGATAGAAGTCGTCCTGGCAGACTATCGCCACACGAAGGCCCTCCTCGTTGAACTGAAAATTAGAAAATTAGGTTGTTGTCCCTTACTAAATCAATCGAAATGGGAGGCGATTATTTCATTATCGTGTTCTACTTGGTCTGATTTGCTGATTAGTCTCTCCCTTCATTCCACCCTCACATCTTACGAATGAAACTTCGACCTCCCTAGCGCTACTGCGACCAAAATTTGTTCATTTTTGTAAAATCTCTGCGAGATCCACTGAATTTGGTTGAGTCTCGTTCACCTTAACTACAACTGAAATCCCAATCACCCTCATCCCTTGGACTGACCATCTTCTGGAATGCCCTTGCCATGGTAGTCTTGCCTGCATTGGTGCAACCGCAGATCGCGAGCACACGCGCATCTCCCATCGTCGAGTGATCTCAAGAGGAAAAGAGATTGGTTACGGTAGGGAGTACGGTACTTTTTCATCCTCAACTACATAATCATGTTTTTTTAACTCATTGTAGCCAACTCTAAATATAACTCGCAATTACCAACTTCATAGACACTGTAACTGTGAGATAAGTGTCATGATAATTTGGAATAATGAAACTACCAATTTTAGGAACTTCTGTGTTTTACCAGCCTTTTCTCGCGGAGTATTCCTTCCCTATCACTTTCACTCCCCTCAACATTCAGAGCTTTTTTTGCCGGGGCAAAAAACGGAAAACTACCCAATTTTGTGCGTTTCATTTTCTGAATCTACCGTAACCCTTCGTGCTCACCAGACTGGGATAGGTACTTCTGCCTGTCTCCATGCGCACTCATTCACGCACGACGAGAGATCTTACAAGGGGAAGGAGTACGGTAGAGGGGGCGAGCGGTACGGTAGCGACTCTGAATCCATTGGAGACTGGCTTTTCTTGATTAGAAAAAAATATTTAAAAAAACGGAAGATATTATGATCGGGCAAGAACGAATCAGTTGAATCTCGGAATAACCCGGATGAATAACATGTTTATGAATCGGAAAAGCATAGCAAATCCTAACAAACATAACGAACAGGGAAAACAACAACAACAACAACAACTCGTACAAGAGTGAAATAACAACACGCACTGGCAACAATGTAACGCGTAATTTTGTCATCGAGATCACAATTGAATCTGAGTACAAATATGGGCCAGCTAATTAATACCCTAATTAATCCGATATGAAACCGGGATCATCGTGGAGTGGACATCCCATACCCATTCTACACGATGGACAGATCAATTCACCTTCTGAATGAACAGGTGGTGTGCCGTATACTGTATCACCCCGTGGTGCGTTCTCATCATTGGGAAACATCGCATTGAGTGGGGATACGGCAGGTGTAGGGGGACGAGGCAGATTGGGATGATGTGGAATTGATACGATAGGCGTCGGTCCCATCTCTTCGTCCGATGACGATGCGAACTCGTCCTTTGGCTGCAAATGAGGCGACGATTGGGAATCGTCGGCTTGGTGCACCACACCATTGGGGGTATACTGTAACTACACTCACCAGTGGTAGCTCGCCCAGGACGCGTCTGGCGAGGGAAGAAGGAGGAGCGGGAGGTGATGGGACGGAATGAGGAGGTGGAAGAGGGGCCGAGCCCGACCAGGGTGCGGGAGAGCCCGCACGCATCATACGAGGAGGCAGGGCCTGAATCAGGTAGGGTGTCAGATTGAAATTCGATAACTGCAACCGTACCGTACGCTGGGGAACAGCCACCGGAGGAGTGGCAACTCGTCGAGTGGACGGCTCATCCGATGAGGGCCAGTCTTCCGATTCCGTTGGATCCGGAATCTGGGATGAAGATGCTTTCAAATCGAAACAAAGAGTTCATTCTCAAATGAAGCACGACCTCATCAAGTGGAAAAAAGTAGTCAATATTTACACAACCAGCAATTTGTTTGCCATTCCATCACCCACTCATCACTAGATGTGGCAAATGAAGAGTGCACAGAATAAGGAGAGCTCTTTTCTTCATTTCATCTAACAGTCCTACTACTCACCCTCATCCTCTCCAATCGTGGCATCTTGCTGGGTGAATGGCCGGGCGAGGAATGGAATTCGTCGTCCTTCGTGGTGGTGCGAGGGGGCGGAGTCGAGGGACGAGGAGGATGAGGGAACAGGGAGACCGGAGTGAGCGGCCCACTCTGGTACAACGGAGGCTGCAACCAATCATTTTTATTTTTAGGCAAAGGTGGAAATGAGATTATTCGAGATAGGTTGAGTGGAGGCATCTAACAGATCAGTGAAACTCAAATTTAACCGGATACTGAGATCGGGAGAAATCACCGTGACCTTCTGGCCTATAGTTCCTACTGTAGAATGGGCGGGTTCCCAATGCACATACCATTCCCCATCCGACTGAGGGAGGGAGTTGAGGGGTGCCCACAATCGGCGTCGTCGATAGCACTTCAGACTCCTTTTCAGCCTCGTCTGATTCCCTTCCAAGTGAATTTGTTACTGCATTCTCAGTAAAGGTAAAGGTGTTAGGCATTATCCTCGCAAGGCGGGCTAGCCAATAATAAAAAAACTTACTTGTCAGTGTTGAAATCATCCTCCTCAGTCTCATGGAATTCATCGGCCGAAGTTTCGCCGAATTCATCGTGATCCGAATCCGACCATTCCTGACATGCACCATTGGATTATTGCTGTTTGAAAGAACAAGTACCGAAATCATCCCACCAAACTTTGCACCCCTTTCACATACACAGTGAAACGCGCAATCAGCATGCGCCCAACGAAGTATAAATCCGAAATAAAGTATACATGGATAGGTCATTGTTTCATCACACATTCGTATCACTCCTCACCTTATCTCAGCAGCGAAACCGCCAATCTCCAGGCTAATTTGTACTCTTCCCCAAGGGTCGAACACCACCCAATTAGCCCCATTCGATTTTTTTAAACACATATTTCAAGATATTGACAACTAACCTCCTCTCCATCCTCCCTCTGTTTCCCATCTCCATCGGCCTTTCCCGGTTGCACATCCAGCCCTGGTGCGTACGCTGTCACTCCATCGCCCACCTTCTCCTCCACTCGGGGATTCAGACGGAAAATCTTCTGCAAAAACGTCGTTAATTTCGAAATTGAAATGGAAAAACAAAAAAAACATCCAAAACAAACAAAACAAACAAAAACAATAATAAGCTCACCCTCAACTGTCTGTCCATCATCTTCTGCAGCTCCTCCCCATTGTTCACTTCACAATTGGCATAGATTCGAGGCTGCAATCACCTCATGTATTAGGTAATCACACTGAAACACCAACTCCATAGGTTGCTCATCATATTTAGATCGATAAAAAGTTCCCTATCATAACAAAACTTTAACCTTGTATTCTGGCTTCGGGCAGAGATCGAGAAAATCCGAGAGTGCGGAACAAATCTGGAAATATTTAGAGATATTTAAGGAAACAACAGAAGAAAAACAACAACAACACCAACCGCAGCAAATACGAACTAGTGCAATCTATCCAGTTCAGATCGATCAAACCTCCTCTTGTTGTGCTCACTTTTCCCTTTCTCGTCTCTTGATAAGAATCGTCCCCCCCCCTTGTTAGAGGGCAGCGTAACAAGAGTACTAGAGTGAACACTCACTTGAGAGGACGCAGACTAACAGGGAATTGCTCAATTCGAGCTCAAAAGATCAAAGCTATTTCAGGAAATACTAATCAGACACTAATCAACCTTGTATATAACTTTGATAAACACCTAAACACACCTGATCCACGAGATAATCATTCGTTTTATCTTTCTCGGTCATCCGGGAGAGCTTTCAACCCTGTAACCAACATGAATTACGACCTCACACGGGAGTGACCGGAACTCACATATCCCGATCCCCGTCATTTTTTCAGGGTAGGTAGGTACCCCTAAGGGAGTCTCAAAACCGTTTTCAAAAGTTGCCCAATGCATCTAGTATTTAAGTTATTTAACTTTATAAAATTCAGCGTTGATCTCGCGTGCGATCGCTCACGCGCCTATCACTGCACCCTAACTCTTGCCTCTCAACTGGCTCGGTAGTGTAGTGGTATGGGAGTGGCGTCAACATGAGGAGGATATTGGTTCGGTCCCGCTCCCGCGCAATCTTTTGCATTTTTTTTTGCAAATTGGTCTTTGATCTCTAACTTGGAAATTTGATGGAATTTTATGTTTTGGTAGGATAGTATGTGCAACCTTCATCATTTACGAACATTTGTGAACTCTTCATGAATTTTTTTCTTCGAACATTTTTCGTTCACTGACGACCACTGGACAGTAGAGTTGTTATTCCGATTGACTCGGCACTCGCGAGTGGAAAATGAGAAAACCACTCACGAGTGGATTCCTTTGTTCGCACTCGCGAGTCAAATCCACTCGCCGAGTTAATTTAATTAGTCTCATTCCTTCTCCCCTCGCCAATGCAAAGTGACCGGTCTCTCACTTCACATTCACATTTTCTTCACGTTCATCTTCACATCTTCACGTTTTCACAAAAAGTGTTCACAAATGTTCATAAATCATGAAGGTGGCACATACTGTCCTACCAAAACGTAAAATGTCATGAAATTTCCAAGTTAGAGATCAAAGACCAATTAGGAAGAAAATTGCAAAAGATTGCACGGGAGCGGGACCGAACCCATACCCTCCTCATGGTGACGCCACTCTCATACCACTACACCACCGAGCCAGTTGAGAGGGAGGAGTTCGGGTGCAGTGATAGGAGCGTGAGCGATCGCACGCGAGATCAACGCTGAATTTTATAAAGTTAAATAACTTAAATACTAGATGCATTGGGCAACTTTTGAAAACGGTTTTGAGACTCCCTTATGGGTACCTACCTACCCTGAAAAAATGACGGGGATCGGGATATGTGAGTTCCGGTCACTCCCGTGTCAGTCATCTGAATCAACAATATTCAACAGGTCTCGAACCTGATACACAATTTCAGAAGCGCAAATTAGCAAGATGCTTTATAACAACAAGTAATTACACATACGGAGATCATTGCAATAGCGATAAAGTGGGGTTAGCACCACGACAGAAACGAGATCACGAAACACAAATTAGAGATCAAAGATCAAACTACATCTCCTCATCACCGTCATCTTCTTTCGACTTCTTTCTCGCCAGAGACTGAGCTGATCCATCGCTACGACGAGATTGCTGCAATTATTCCATTGACGATGACAATAACCAATCCACTCCCTCCCCCAGTCCATCTATGACACTTCCTGCGTACCTTTCTAGTGCTCTTGGTGAATACTTCCTCGTCATCATCATCACTCATTCCATTGATACTCTTAGCAGTCCTCACATCTCCCGTCATTCCATCCGAATTCGCAGTCACCAAATCTCCCGTCTCTCCATCCGTATCAGAGCCCATTGACACTGCAATTTAGTGCTTCAGAGATCAATTAATATGGATCAAATTGCAGTAAAGGACTATTCAACTGCTCCTCAGCTCATCAACTAACCTTTCTTAGCCTTTCTGCCTCTAGTCGATTTTCTTCCTGAATCTTCATCAATTCCCCTTGCGGTAGTCGCTTCTCCGGTCCCACCATCAGAGTCAGAGCCCATACTCACTGCAAATCAGGGCTTCAGATATCATTCATTTCCTTGAAATATCTATTCAACTGTGTGCTCTTTCTGATTCAGGCACAACTGAAATCCATTTTTTAGGGAAGCGAGTCTATATTTCTATTTATTTCTACAGCGTTTATCAACTAACCCCTCTTGGTCTTTCTTCCTCTAGTCGACTTTCTTCCTGAGTCCTCATCAATTCCCCTTGCCGTAACGGCTTCTCCCGTTCTCCCATCAGACTTTGCAGTCATCATATCACCCGTCCCTCCATCCGAATCAGAGTTCATCGTACCTTAAATTTCATCCTTCATAAATCAATCAAAAGGGAACTCATTTCCTTGTAACAACGATCCAACCGTACTATATATCTGCTCCTGGCACTGCTCATTCTCCTCTTACCAGGGAGGTAAGATTTTTTTTCACTAACGTATTCTCTTGCAATGTCCTGCTGATCAACCAACCCTTCTTAGCCTTTCTTCCTCTAGTCGACTTTCTTCCTGAATCCTCATCAATTTCCCTTGCCGTACTCGCTCTTCCCGTATCACCATCCGAATCAGAATCCATCGTATCTGCAATACTCCTTTTCACTCCTCGATGACGTCATCATCACCCTTCTCACCTCTCTTACTCGTCTTCTTTCCTCTTCTCGAACTCTTCTTCGATCCATCATCATCCCTTGTAGTGCTCATTCTTCCCGTATCCTCATCCTCATCCGATTCCATCATGGATCCTGCAATTCCAATTGTACTCATCAATGAAGCACAACATTGACAAGTCCCCAGTTTGTAATCAGAATTGAAATAGGAAGGAAACCTAAGGACCTACGGCCCAAGAGTTCAAATTGTGGATCCGACTGTATACAGTATCTCACCTTTCTTGTTCTTCCTTCCTCTACTAGACTTCTTCGACTTGCTGGGATCGGATTCAGTCGAATGACGGGATCTCTGTTATCAAGTCAGTTAGTGATTAATCAATCGTATTTTCCGTACCCTATTCCCCTGGCCGTTTCTCGCTTCCTCTATCTCCTTGACCTGCTCCGTCATCTCCTCCTGAAAATATATTTTTTCCCAAAGAACCCTACATAATCACTCTTGCCCCTATTTCCGTAGGTTTATACATCCAGCGTAACACAACTCTTCCTATTTCAAAAAGTGCCATACATTTTTTCTCAGAACATTTAACGCAGTCTAAAAGTCTAAGTCATTCAAAACACGTAATTCTCGAGTTGAAATCTCCATAAGAAACTCAAACCTTACCGGATCAACCAATTAGTAGTTTCCTAGCTTCAACCAGTCAAGGAAGTTCATCTCACCTTCTTGAGCATGGCCTTGCATCCATTGCCGGGACAGCGCACCTTCTCGCTTTTCGCATTATTTGCGAGACTGCAATTCACCCAGTACATTTCCAATTTGACATTGTTCACGTTCGCAACTAGATTGCATCATTCTGACCACAAACACCTCTTCATTGAAGGAACTTGCTCGGATCAACTGTTCCCCAATAAGTCACTATTGATATCATAATTTCATCTCCACTAAAGCATAAAAGGGCCAAAAAATTCACTTATTCCAGCAGGAAACGTGCATGAGACACTCGCACTTATCACACGACAGCATCGATGCCTTCCTTAAAACACTCAATTGATATACCATTCCAATGGTTAGCCCCGCCCTCAAATCTCGATCAATCCTCCATACCGAATGGTGACATTGGTGCAGAGACAGCAGGTCGCACAATGGAATCTCGATCGGAGGATCGGACCGAGTTCAGTGAGTGCTCGAGTCGTCAGAGTGAGCATGTCTCCCGCCTGCAAGAGGATTGATTATTATCGATTGACAATGACACTCGTATCTGGAGAGCAAATCAAGCACAACAATAAGTTGAGTCATTTTCATACATCATACCTCGACACGAATCCAATCATCCTTGAAGAGTTGGTCGATCAGTTGCTGGGCCTTCTCCATCTTCATTGGTACGGGTAGATCACGGGCTGACTGGAAAATTATCTTTTGATTTCACACCATACATCAACTGGCGTACCTTGAGTGCATCGTTCGTGGGCATGTACCCGTCGTTGTCCGGTTTCAGCATTGTTTCCAGCCACGAAACCACGAGAAACAGCTCGTTTTGGTTACTGAAATGGGTCTGGATGGCTCTAGGCATAACAAAAATGACTCAAATGATAATAAACAATTAATAAAACCAACTCGAAGGGAGAGGCACCAGCCAGAGCAGGACTGTAGTGTCTCTCAGATACGAGCACAATCTTCTTCTTGTTATTCGCCTCATCGTGAGCATTCATCAATCGCAATCCGATCTAAATGATCCGATGAGGATTCCATCAATTACATACTTTTAATCTTGAATCTCAATAAATTAATAAAGCCACTTACGTGCTGCACTTTGGTGTTCATAGTTTCGAGGAGCTTCTTGCGCAATTCAGCCACTGCTTCCGGCGTCACTCCCCTCAGGTGGAGCTCATTAGCATCGTAGTCGATTTCTAAGACACAGATACAATTTCCCCTTAACACTACCCGTAGTTTACGCACCATCAAGGAAGTGCAGAGTAGCGAAGCAACGGACGTAATGCGCACAGAACGCTCGCTCCTGAAATTTACCCTCGATTACATTATCACTCCCAGTTGATAACCAACCGTTAACGATCCACGATCGATGAGGATCTTGAGCAGACCACGATGCGCATCGTCGTACGTGCCACTCGCATTCACAATCTTAGCGAAGTCAAACTGCTCGCCTGCGGTTCCCATTGAACCTACAAATATAGTAATGATGAGAGATACTGGAAGAGGTTTGGTTGTAGATGTTAACAACAAAAGAAAATACGTCAAACGCGACAAAAACAATGAGAAACACAGCCATTTTCGAAGTGAACGTGAACTTTTTGGAACAAACAACAACCGATCGATAACATGAGTTCGCCCTGATCCCTGATAATTTGAATATGACAGTAATCTAAGAACAAAACCTTTAAGCTCGAAACGGGGGTTTCGCATCGAATTTCATTCTAAATTCATGTTTGCTCAATCATCTATGATAAAGCCAGTTGAATAAGTTTAAAAAGTAAATGCAAAATCAGTAAAAAGATAATTAAAATAATTTTTAAAATTTTAAATCGTTCCGATTAAATTCGCGCTTTGACTAATGCAAGCCTAAATAAAGGAAAAATATCACGCTTTCTCAACACCTTCCACAATCTTCACAAGTTTTCTCGTTTTTTTTTCCGCGAAGTCTGCGTCCTACTTCACTTATTTTCTTTTCAGAGGATACCTCGAATACTCCTATAATGATTGCTGACGACGTTCCTGACTACGGAGATGCCGATAAGTGAGTCCTACCTCAATTCAATTAATCAAACTTACTTTTGAAATTCTTTTTTTTGTTTTGAACTTCCCCCCTTTCCATTTACGCGTCTGTTTTTCGTGACCCATCTCCTAAACAACGATTCCCCTCTATCAGGTACATCAATGACCAGGGTATCGAGCAGTTCTGGGCAATTAAGGCCTACATGCAAGCTAACGTCCACATGAACCTTATTATGAGGTTAGTTTCATTTTTTCTCCCATTGTGGCGTGAAGTATGCTTCCTCTAAAAGCTAGCAAGTTAAATTGCAGCGTAACTCCCAGTGCCATCCGGTTAAACCCTCGTCAGGACGATATCAACGCCTCTTTCCGCAAGCACTTCCCCACTCTCAATGTCGAGAAGGCTAGTTATTCCTTAGTAATCTTCTCTTTTAGTAAAGTCTCTTTAGCACAATGAAACAACTTGATATTCTCCATCACGCTTCAAATATTTGTAATTAATGAAAAAAAAACAAATTTTTTTTTCAGGTCACGGAGGTTGAGCTGAAGGGCGAAACGAAGGCTGTCTGGCGGGAATTCTGTGAGGAGTTCAAGGTAGGCAATTATTTTTTCTATTTTTAACGCATCATAATTGACCGTTTCTTCACCTGAATCCATTCAGGAACTCGAGGACTACAATATGGGAGTGCTTCTCCGACAGGACTGCACCAAGTGCTACTCCCAGGAGAACACTATCGTCGTTCCCAAGGTTACTTTTTTGTGATCTCTACCTTATTCTTCGGAATCAAACAATTTGTAACACAAAAACGAGTCTGAGTTTTCATTGTGGTGTTCAGATGATCTATCTGGCCATCGAGATCGCCCGTAATCTCGAGGGAATCAACGACAGGAGTAAGGAGGCTTACACCAAGGATCACAAGGACGAAGAGGCCAAGGAGGTATCTTGATGAATTACAGTTGTGATAAAATTGGTGTTGAAGCCAAAAACACTTTATGGGTCTATTGTGATCAATTTGGACTTCGAACCATCGTTATTGTGATTCTAGTGCCTCCGTAAAGTTTTGTTAATCGAAACAATTGCAGGCAGCAGCCCAATAGTCTCCCATGAAGGAGAACTCCCACATTTCAACATTTCAGAGATTGTCACAGTATGAACCCCACATCATTTATTCTCCATTTATTTTCCGTTGTTTTTCCGCTGTTTTGATGTCGCCATCTAGATATTTCTCATTGTCTTCTTTTCTGTTCTAGAACGACATCGTTGTTACTTTCCCAATTGCCCAGGATTCCTCGTTGTTTGATCCTCCAGTGACCTACATTTCAGTTGTCTTCTGCCGTTTGTGTTTCGAATGTTACCCAATAAACCTTTTTTTCTTTTACTCACATTGTTGCACAGTAGCAATAATCAGTTCTTTAGCTGCAAAAAGTATCTTTAAAATTTTGAAAGCGAAAAGGTAATGGAATTGTTAGAATGGCGTTCACATTCGGTGCGGCCCAGCCGGCTGCAACAACTGCAGCACCTCTATTTGGATCGACGCCCGCAGCAACCACCACCTCCCTCTTTGGAGCTGCACCTGGTTAGTAAAGGGACTGGTAGAGACATCTATGCTTCACTGAAAAAAACGGGAGCTACGCGTATCCGCTCAATCAAGCTACTACACTCTTGCAGCCACAGCCTCAGCCGCGCCTCTCTTCGGAGCGACAACCTCCGCTGCAACAACCGCCCCTCTGTTTGGCGCTACAGGTAGGCAATGAGCACCCCCTTCCCCGAAGTTGTAAACAAGACTCGAATGAGACAGTGATGGGGTTGTTTGTGACTAGCTCGGGCGCTTTCAATCGATAGGAAGGGGGAGGCAAGGGTAGATCAAAGCGTCGCGCACCCCTTCCCTTCTTCCATTCTCCATCAGTCTCTCGTTCCTTATCGGTCAGTCATGCTTCCGAGCCAGCAACAATCGAGACTCAAACGGTCCAACACCCTCTTTGTCTCCATTCCACCAGGTTCTGTTTTCAATTTGTTCTAATTGTACTTCCCATCGTTCTTAATTACTACTACTCGGATATGGTGGTGCGTGAAACATGAACATGACGGGGTAATTTTTGATTCATTCGCAAACCGCTAGTGACATTGCTTTTGATTCTCACAATTCGGTAATGGTGTGGGCGTGAAACGCCAGATGACTGGGGTATCTGATTGTTGTTTAGCTGTTTTTATTATTCAAGTTTATATTTATATTCGATATTTGTAGCCTCAGCGACATCGACGGCAGCTCCTCTATTCGGATCACCCGCTCCCGTGCCATGTGGAGGAGGAGGGGCTGGACTATTCGGAGTCAATGGTAAGAAAGGGAGTTAGGCTAAGGGGCTACGTTCTTGATGTTAGCCCGCTAGGATCCGCACACTGTGTATGGAAAATAGAGATCAGCATTCTTTGAAATTATGGTCTTGTGCTTTCGTGAAGTTGTTGGAAGGATACATATTGTTGAAATTCACCGTGGTTACTAACGAAGCGCCTAGGCTCGAGTAGGATTAGACTGTGAAACGTGAATGAACCCCTTTTGCAGTGTCGGCCCCTACATCAGCCGCACCTCTCTTCGGAGCGCCCGCAGCAAGCACCGCAAGCACCGGACTATTTGGAGCAACTGGTGAGCCATTGTAGGCTATCGAGTTTATATGAAGGATGAAACACAAGAGGCGCTTGATTGATTGATTGATTCTGATGTGTGAAAAAAATCATAACATTGGTCGTGAGTGTACTATGTAAAACTAGTGAAACGTAGTAATCTGGTTGATTTAGCGCCACTGTTGTGAAATATTGTTGAAAGTGTCTTGTGGATTGTGTGCCTCACCGTTATGCTATAAGAGCTAGCACTTCACCACTTTGATCAAAGTGATGATGCAGGTGCTTACTAACATAATAATACTATAACTACTATAATGGTTTCTCTAACAGTGTCCACGAGTGCAGCTCCCACTCTCTTCGGTTCACCTGCCCCCACTGCACCCAAGCAACTCTTCGGAGCACCTGCTGCTAGCACTGTAAGCACTGGACTGTTTGGAACACCTGGTAAGGAAATGGACATTGGAGATTGGGGTTTCACGGTGTTGGGATGAGCCTAAACCTGCATGATGGCTTGTTATCACCTTTAGATGTGTGTTTACACAACCTTTTTTAACACAAAAATTTGCAGCAGCCAGCACCGCCAGCACTGGGCTCTTCGGCGCACCTGGTAAGTGAAGAAGTAGTCAATATTGTGTTTCACGGTGTTGTTCTGAGCATGAAGGTGCACGTTAGCGTACTTGTCAGCGCTTTGCACGGCAAATTAATGACATGCGCATGTTCGGAACATTAATTGGTGTATTGGGGTTAGTGGATTGCAATACATTCGTGGTTCATAGATATGTAGGCTGTGATGGAATACACTTCGATTTGTATAAACTTATATCGATTTGCAGCAGGCAGCACCGCTAGCACTGGACTCTTCGGCGCACCTGGTAAGTAAAGGAACCATCGAAATTGGAATTACACAGTGTTTGGAAGTAATGAACATGCATTATGTGACGCTTGTGTTATCATCTGGTCTTCAACAAAATCATATATATTTTTCGGATGAATTTGGTGCATTCACTGGTGACTTGGGGTTATTATGGTGCAATATGTTTCTGCTTTCACGACAGGGGATGACTGTAAGTCGTTTACGGTTCTTATATTTTTGAATTCTCTTCTTGCAGCGACTGGAACGACGTCTCTATTCGGCGCTCAATCCACTGCAGCTCCCTCGACGTCCCTCTTCGGTGCGACCCCTGCAGCACCTGCAGCACCCGTCGGACTGGGAGGAATGGCCACCACTGCAACCACTCTATACGGAGGAGGTACGGGCATTCGTGTCTATGTCTGAGGAACCATGACTGTATTGCTGAAACACGCGGTCTTCTACATAAGATGCATTCGTGAAACATGAAACCGAAATTTTTGAAATGTTGTTTGTTTTCTCATACTTGGCAATCGTACAACGATCTCCATCCGTGGCTTTTGCTATAAAGCATTAGTGAAACTTGAAACAGCTGAGTTTGAAATACAGATGAGATTGTGATGGTGGGCCCACGATGAATGTTTAGACGAAAACGGAATTGAAGTATGCTTGTTGTTGATTTGGAACGAGGCTGTCGCATGTGTGACGAATGCCTCGTTTTGGATGGACAGTCTGAGGGAATCTCTCCCTCTCTCCGTCACTCTAATTGTGCATTGCAGGTATCGCTGGAATGGGCGGCGGGCTGGGAGCGGGCGGAAGCGATGTGAAGCAAGAGCCACAGGTGGGAAGAGAGGGGAGGAATAAGGGGGGGGGGGTGGGGGAATAGCTGTATGGGATAGTGGCAAAAAAATACTATGAAGAAGTATCGGAACAGATATCGTGTCTGATTTTTGTTTGGTTCACCGAGGAGCGGTTGGAATTATAGTAGCGGAATTATAGTCCCTACTCGTATTGGTGATCAAATTGAAACTAAAAAATCTCCATTTGAAGCAGTGATTCAATTGGGTATTTTTAGTATGGCAAGAGGGGATTCATCGAGTGAATTGGCGGGTCCTTAATATGGGGAGACCCTGAAACCGTGGTGTCACTGGTTTGATTTTTTTTGTCATTCTCAAAAAGACAGTTTGAAATCATATGAGTGCCTTACTTCCTCCCTGATGATTTCCCACTGAATCCCTTCTCTTTCAGTTGGAGAATCCGATGGAGGGAAAGGTGGAACAGCCGCAACTCGATCTACTCACTGCAATCAGGTTAGAGATTAATGACACTATTTTAGAAGACCAGAATGACGATGAAAGAAGTTATCATTTTCTCTACTAGTGTCCCTACAACACGGCTTATAACCACAACGAACTAAGGCTTAGTAGCAAAATTATATTTTAGACTAGGTGCATTCTGATCTTCTAAAGTAGTGCCAAAAAATCGATTAGAGATACGGTATCGGAATTTATTTTTGGTATCGGTTGATTTGAATAATTGCAGAAACCAATTGGCTGAGAACAAGAAGTATGCGGATGAGTTTGCGTGCAATTCGAGCGATGAATGTATGAAGATTGAGGATAAAATCAGAAAGGTACGCAAGGAATAGCAAATGGTGTTGTGTTGGAATGAATGCAGTAATTGCTCTACTGTATTGTGACTTGATCAAGTGATGAAACGCTTCGTCATCTGGCCATTCATTCGCTTCATTCATGAATCATGAATGGTGCGGAATCTTGACTCATCGAAACCCGGTGAAGATGTGGTTCAAGGAGGAGATATCCTCGTGGCCGGACTGATATTACTACCATTGACGAGGAAAAAAATCAAATAATTCAGTTGGAACGACGAATCTCTTCCATCTCCGTCTCAGCGGCGTCTCTGTCGGCCAAGGAAGAGAATCTAAGAGGAAAGGCTATCAGAGATCTCAGAATGGGAATGGTAAGGACCAGTGGATTATGAATTGTTGAAGCCCACGCCATACTGGTATTGCTCTACTGGACGGGGTTGTGGCTTGATCAAGAGATGAAACGCATTGCCGCCTCACATTACTTTTTTGTACCGAACATAATGAAATTACTCCAATGATTAGTACTGTGACTTGATCAAGTTGTGAAACCTTGTTTTTCCTTGGTAATTGATTTGGACTTTGGAGTTGCGAATTGTCATGGAATTGCTAAAGGGGTAATTACAGTTACTTACTGGAACATCTGTGACTCAAATTCACCTAGTAAAATATTAGCCTTCTGAAAATGAATAATATGATTTCAGATTGCGACGTCGATTCAGGAAAACATGGAGAAGAATATCTACACGATCAACAACCAGGGAAGACAGTGAGTTACGGGTTTCATGATGGGCATGAGAGGCAACGGGCAAGGATTATTCCAATCCTCCTACGTCACTATTGTTCAAAAAATACCATTTGGTATACAAATATTCGGATAACGTTAGCAATAACAACAGTAGAGATCCTAAAGATTGTTAATTGTAAATAAATGCCACTTAATTGTCTTTGCAGATACATAGTCCAACTGATTCGCGACTACAACGATCAACTGATGCAGTATGCACAGGTGATCGAGGAGATACAGAAGACTGTGCAACAGATGCAGAGTGGAGAGGTAGCAATGATGGGGATACGGTAGACTTGTGAGGGGGATGTGAACGACAGAAGTACGGTAATGAATCGATGAAGATACGGTAGTCGTGAGATACGCTATTTGCCGGAATGAAATAATCGATTTTTTTGCAGTCGTCAGTGACGGTGACGGACATCTCGAATCATCTGCATCGATTCGATCAGATCTTCTCGCAAGTGGCTGTGGAGATTGTGGCGACCAAGGATAAGATTGGAGTGAGTGGGGGGGGGAGTGGTTTGACTCTCTTGATTTCACACACTCTCTCGCCATTCAAATAGAGTGAGAGAGCAGTGCTAAAACGAGAGTCTGAGTTTTAATAAGCGAAGTAGGGGTAGGTTGGAAAAGTATTATCGAGAAAGTTAGAAAGTTTGGTATCAAGGAGTAGCAGTGAAACACAAGAGTTAATGGATTGTTTTTTTATGAGAAGACACGGGATAATCAAGTCACAGCTGAGAGCAATATTGTGACATTAGGTGAAGCGAGAAAGAATAGGGCAAAAAAAAATAAAAATAAAAATATTCATCGAAGCAGAAATAAATACATTGCTTGCAGGACCTGAAAGAAATGTTCAATGAGGAGCATCCGGGAGTGCTGGCTAGAGAGGCCAACTATAGGTATTTGTTTATACATAATTATTTATTTATTAAAACATTCGTGTGGATGAGTTCATTGACGTAACCAGTTGAACATCTCTTTCGTAATACATGTGAAACTCGCATGCCGCTTGAAAATAATCTGCCAAATATTTAACTCAAAACCTTCTCCAATGAAGATAACCTCCATATCCTTAATCTCTTCAGCAACCCCCTCTCATCGATGCCGTCTGGCTCTCAGCAGGCAGCGGGACTACAGCAGGCTGCGAATGCACGTCGTCTGGCCGGAGAGCCTGCTCTTCCCTCTCAAGCGACCGCCATGCAGATTGGACAGTATATCAGACAAGCCGGTATGGTAGATGGGAATGGGGAGGGATACCGTAGGGATCGCTAGTCGACATTTGCGGAGCTGTATTGGAACACATTGCGTAGCTGGAATGCCGGAATTGTTCAAATAACTCGGTAGATTTGACGTTTATACCATAGGTGCCCACGGATCGTGTCCGGGGGGTGCCCATACCGTATGGGCACCCCCCGGACACTCTCCTGGGCATCTATGGTCTATACGGTATCGACGGGATTACGGTAGGATGTGGGTACGATAGCGACGAGATTACGGTAGCACAGCATGCCTGATTGCAGCTCCCCAACCGGCGGCACCGACGGGCGGTCTGTTCGGATCGACTGCGGCGACTGGTGGAGGTGAGTCGAGTTTCATGGAGGGGACAAGAGGACAATGGGTCTCAGTGATGATACTCTGCCTGAAAGTGCTTCAAACAAACTATATTGTATGAGTAGGCCTCTTCGGCGCAGCGTCGACTGCAACGAAGCCCTTCTCGTTCGCGACCCCTGCAGCAGCTCCGACCGGCACGACTGGTAGGTGGGGGGGGGGGAGAACTAGCGTTGATGGGTTTCATTTGAAAGGTAAGAATCAATGTTCTAACTAGCAATGATTCAAAAGTGAAAGTTCTACTATAGGTTTACTCAATGCACACGCAGTTTGCTGTTTCATTATGGATTTATATTTCCACCTGTGTGTTTACTGTTAGAGCTGCAGCAGTTAATGATTGTGAAGAGTATCAAAAGTGACTTTCAGGTTCGCTGTTCGGTGCTTCTCCAGCGACGGCGCCTACGTCGACGTCCCTCTTCGGATCGACTCCCACTTCTGCGGGTGAGTACGGTAGGGGGATACGGTAGCTTGGGGGTACGGTAGGACAAGATTATCGATTAAACCATGAATATTGATGTTTCATTGCAGCCTCATCTACCCTTTCCTTCGGAGCGAACAAACCCACTCTAGGTACTGCTTCCTCTGGTCTTCTCTTCAGTTCCACTCCCACTAAACTCTTCGGCAAATAGAGGCATACGGTAGGATACCGTACCCCCACTCCTATTAATGAACCCAGTTATATGGTATGATACTGTACCCAGATACGGTAGATCAACGGTCTCATCATTTACTAATGTCTTCTAATGTTCGTTGTTTTATGATGTTACTATGATTCATTCCGATGTTTTTTGTTGAATGCGCCATTGTACTTTTCAATGTTGTTTTGATAAAGTGATGGAGAAAAATGGGAACTTGAGGATTCAATTCACCTACAGACTGAAAAGCTGAGAAGAAACACCCTGGCTAGAATTCGTTTTCCTGCACGTTTTCAATACGGTCTAGAACGATAATTAGGTTGGTAATTTGACTAATCGATATTAATTACGCCTGAGATGAAATATCGATAATCATTGATCTCTCTTTCTCTTTTCATTCTCATCTCTTTCGTTCGTACTCGGCGGCCGATCTCTCCCTCTCCGAGTACGGTATCTCCCACCTTCGATCGATAACTGAATACCGTACTGTCAGAATGGCCAATATCGAGGACATTGCCAAGCAATGCGCTCAGAAGAACAAGCAAGTCAAGAAGAAGGTATACTGTAGAGTCAGTTATCGATCGGATATCGATTGATCGATTGCAGAAAGACTACGATGACTACGAGTTGTCATTGGGATCGGAGAAGGAAGATGAGGTACGGTAGACTACCGTATCCATCGATTACCGTATTCCATTGAAGAAGAAGAAGGATGGAAGCAAAGAGCAAAATAGCAAAGGACTCGAACCAAAGACCAAAAAGAGCAAGAAAAACACGCAGGTAGATAACTGTAGGCCGACCTCACCAGTAATCACGAACTGATTGCAGAGTCAAGAAAAGGAGGAGGAGAAGAAGGAAGGAGGAGGTGAAGAGAAGAAGGAGGAAAAGGAAGAGGAGAAAGAGGGAGACAAGAAATCGGAGAAGAAGGTTACTGTGCACTTCGTGGTGTGGTGAGATACCGTACTCCTTGAGGGTGGGAAACCGTCGGCCGAGAAGACGAGTGCTACACAACAGACGACACAACAGACGCAGGCCGTCACTGCTCCTCCTGCTGTTGCAGCTGCTGCAGATGCTGCACCGGCCTCCCTTCCCCCTCCTCCGCCCACTCTCGCCCCTTCCATCTCCAAGGTTGGACTGCCGGTAAGGATGGGAAGCGAAGGGTAGAGATCAAAGATCACTTGCAGCCATCGGTGCAGACCGGCGTAACTCCTGGGACTGCAGCCGCAACAGCAGCGCCCAAGAAGGCTGCACCCCCTCCCCGTGAGATGTTTGATGGATTGTTATCATTGCAGGAGTTATTTGATGGATTGTTATCATTGCAGGAGTTATTTGATGGATTGTTATCATTGCAGCTCCATCGAAGAAAGGAGGTTGCTGTTCGATACTGTAGAAGAGACAGGAGAAGCATCGTCCCTTCCCCTATCCCTTCATCCACTTTCCATTTCATTCCCTGGTTCACTGGTTGTTCACTCGCTCCAGACCCACACTAGCGACTAATGAAAATTCATTATGTTGGAAAGATGAGATCAGAGACGCAATGACAGACTGACAACGAGCGTTTAGTGGATTCAATGAGAATCAGATACATGGACCGTTACTGTATTTCTTCATTTTTGTTTGAGGGCTGACAAATTTGAAATTAAATATTTTTTTTGTCAAATTTGTGTTTAAACGAATAATAAAAATCAGAAGTATGAGTCACGATTGGGGGAGACGGTTTCATAAAGTATAAGTGCTTCAAACGCACACTATCGGTCACATTTATTGATTTTTGAAGCACTTAAAAGCAATCAATCGTTTTCCCCCCACTTAACTGTTATGGAGGATTGTCACAGCTACTCAACGCGCAATAGAATGTCCAAATCGGTTAAGAAATACGCCTGTCAGACCTAGGCGCAGATTTAGCTCCCCTTTCCGGTCTGCACAAAGTGGGCGGAGCTTACCGTCTCTACACATGTTTACCAGAAGAAGAGGAATATTGACAGTCTTCAAGTTGTATTCTTCAATTCATCAGACTTTTTCGTTCTCAGACGATCAAATTGGTAACGTATCTACTGTCTCGTCTACAAGGAAAGAAAAAAGTTAAGAAAATGAATAGATTTTATTCGTGTTTTATAGGGGAAAAAGTTCTGATGACTTTGTACAATGATGTAAGTAGATTGTTTTTGTCTCCTGTGTATGAATGTTCTGTGGAATGATAATGACTTATGAATCTAGAAGAACAGTTGGCAATTTGATCTGTCATCTTTCCACTCAAATTTAAGAGATTTTAATGAAGGATGCAAATCAAAATGTGAGAAAGAGAAGGTCAGTCTTCGAACAATGAAAGGAGATTGGAGAAATCTTCATTTCACAAGTCTTTTCATTAATCGTTCGGTGGTTTCTCTAATTTCGACGTCTACTCCATTCACTGAGGTTGTTTCCTCTTGTGATTTTGTCTTAGATAGTCTCTCATTACCACGCAATTTCTTGCTAATCCGACACAACGTATGGTCAGAATTCGGTGACTTCCGAATTCGCATGGTTCCCATCTCTTTTCGCTTCTCGGAACCTCTCCATTCCCTATGATCTCTCCCAGTTATCTTGCACGGGAAGTTGGGAAGCATCCGCAGTTAACATCGCGATCGGACTTGTCTCATTCACACTGAACCCCATTTATTCTTCCAGTGAATTTCTGTATCATACTTCACCCTTTTTCTCTGTGCTTCTGTGATAACACTCTTTTCATCTCCTTCTTATTTTCTTTCTCCAGTCGTTCCTTTATCCCATTCCCCTTTTGTTGCCTTCAGATTAACCATTTTGATCAGGTTCCGTACGGTTGAACGTTGAGATATGCTCCGAGATTTTACTGATTGGCTTCGCAAGCAGAATCACACTCGAACATACAACAAATTGCTCGGATTCGTTCCAGTATCAATCAAAGAATCGGTTAGCTTTCCTTCTGTATCAAGACCAGAGTATGACTATTTCCATTGATTGTAATGAAATCGATGTAAATTGCAGCATCAATGGGCTAATATCAAACCTTCCTTGGATTATCTCGTGAAGAGGTTGATCAAGGAAAATAAGAAGGATAAATTCATGAAGATTCTCAAATTGAGACGAAGAACGAATCGAGTGAATGATGAGGAGACAGAGGAGAATGGAGGAGACGATAAATGTGTTATCATCAAAAAGTGAGCTGTTTATGTAGTACCTTAGTACATATTAGATATTTCTCTACTTTTCGACCGGGAATGCTTGATGAATTGAGATAATTTGACTGACAATATGGCAATGAATACAAATATTTTTGTCCAATAGCTGATGGTTCTTCTCCTCTTTTAGCCCTTTGGAGGTTGATACACTTGACGACGAGGGATTCACTCACGTCCTCTCCGTGCGAGTATTCAATCATCATCTGATTCGTGGTCCTCATCAGCTGAAACCATCTGAGGTACTGTACTTCTTATTCTTATTCTTTATTCACCAACTCGATTAATGTGCGGAAGTGAGCAGAAATTAGGCAACAGGTGGTATTCGAGCTCAGGCGAGCTTTTATGGGATGGGGGTTTGTTCAAAGCATTTAGGAAATGATCGATAATGTTCAACCGTTCCCGAATATACCTGACCTGAACTGGGATAGTCAATATGTGATTTCGATCAATCAAACTACAATTCAGAAGTGCCTAAATGGATTCCGATCGACTGACAAAGAATATTGCATCAATCCGTACCACTACGAAATGAAGGACTATGGTCAGTATTTCGCTGTTACTCAGCGACGGTTGATATGTGAATTCTTCTTTCAATGTCTGCCAAAAGGCTTGTATAGCTCTTGCATTTACTTATCAAATTAATCACTAACGTGATCATTTTCAACTCTTTTCATTGATCTCACTGTCAAAAACGATTTCTGACAGACGGAACTGGCGTTGAATTGGTCAAGAATAGTTTGAAAGTAGAGAAGAGAGGCTTTCATCGAGACGATGAGGTAAGAGTTTCATAGTAACACATTATTTTTTCAAAATTATGTACATATTCTACGTACGATTTCAGCCGGCTTCAAACTACACTCTTACGTCTGATGATTCTATCGTAGTAAAGGACGACGAGAAACTGATTGTGAGTCCTGTTATAAATTGTAACTTGTTCATCATCGATTGATCAAAAAGACAAGCCCATCGCCTCATTCGAAAATCGATTAAAAAAGAGGCGATTGAGGCACAATCTGAACTCAGAAAACTCTTCTGACTACGTATTTCTTCAGGATTTGGGATGTCGTTTGATCGAAGCTGATGGTACCGTGAATGCAAACACGCCTGTTGGTGTGAGTGGACTCATTTTCAATTGACAATTCCAAAAATAGTCCAGTGAATATTATTCCATTATGACTGATTACAGAACCCAATTGCAGGATTTCGCCTGCAAAAGTCTGGATGTTACGCTGAAGACGGATTCAGATCAACACGGTCATGAGTTAGGTTCGTTTTTAGTATGTTGTATTTCCCTTTGTTGTATTTCATTTTGTATTTCCAATGTCTATCGTAAAATCAAATATTCATTCTGCAGCTGAGATCAACGTACGACTAAATGAACCACAGAGGCCATGGATGTTTATTACATACAGAGAGGATCTCGTTACTGTAGAGGATAACATTCGGGTTTGTTTTTTTGCATTATAGTTAGATATATCTCCCATCACTCATCACTGTTTGTAAGCATGAATTTTTATAATTACAGGTAACGGAACGAGAGTTCGTTGTCAAATCAGACAGTAAAGGAGAACTCACCGAGAATGGGTGAGTATAGAGAAGAATTATTAAACAAATTTGAAACTTTATTATTGTGATGATTCGTTGGTGATATGCACGTATTTCTAATCAGCGCAGGAATATGAGTGTACTCTTTCAGATTTGTGATCGAGTCTCACCCTCGCCCGTTTTCGAGCGATATGGAGAGATACAGAAGTTACATCGGAGAAGGAATCAAATTCTATCATACAGACGGAAAGGTGAGGGAGATAAGAGCGGAGTGTCTAGGAGTTTCACTCGAAAACCTTGAGATGTGTCTAAAAATCTATTCTTTTTGATAGTTACTGCAAAACTATCAAAATAAGTTGACTGCAGCTAGATATTTATCTATCTGATATGGAAACCGTCAATGCATTTTTCGCAGGTGTTCATTGAGAATCGTTGCAATGAGAACAGACCGCTGTATGTGAGATCCTGCTTGGCAAACAGAATGAATGGTCACAGAGCTGGTGCAGTTATGAAGGTTTGTTCTTCTCTATCATGCATGAACATTATTTTAAAACAAAAAAAAACTCATTTTTCAATCACCACAAAATATTCAGATAGGTTAGCCTGTTACATTTTTTATGCACCCAAGATTTATCTATTTTGCCATTATCAATTTCAGGTTACTTCCAAGATGACATTCAAGTTGTGGGATGATGCGGAATTCGCGATGCTTCTGTTCAAGAGTGAGTAAATTATCGAATTGGGCATACATATTGCGGGCCCAACTCATCAAATTCGCATTCATTATCATGAATTTTAATGCAATTATTTACAGATCGTGTTAGCACCGAAGACATGCACAGACTGATGAAATATGGACAGATTCAAATTGGATTCTACAAGCCATTCGGATATACAGAGCAAGATATCGAAAGAGATAGATTTGACGAAAATCAATCGATTAAGGTACTGTCACCATTCTTTTCGCACTAGAAAAACAGTTTACCATGTGTTTTTCGACATCTGAGAATGATGTTTCGTAGAAATGCCGATTTAGTCACAAAATGGATGTTTAACGCATCTCGAACACCTTTAAAAATGGAAAATATTGGATAAATTGTAGACTGGCCCTGACGAAGGATGTTATCTGCTTATCGATCTGATTCACGTTAACGGAGTTGTTACGAAGGCTGACAATACCTTGTGCGGTGTAACGGACACCTAGTGCTCTTCTCCCACCATTGTCCTATCTTGTATTGTTGTGCTTAGATACCAAATGAGAATGTATGTAATTTTGAACCTGTCATACGGTTTCCCACGGTTTATATTTCAAGAAAGTACGGTTAATGTGCGTATAAATAATTGTGATTTCTATGTGACATCTAAATTCATTAGATAAAAAGAGAGATTTATTAGATTCGCTTATAATGGACGAGTTGAAGAGGGTAGTGACATACCCAATGGACGTGCTGTTGCAATCGCACCTTTTACTAGTCCACTACCTTGACCTCTCTCCCCTCTGGTTATCATAATACTCAATCACTATGGAGTTAGCCTCATCTTTCTCTCCCGCTCTTATAACTAGCAATCACCTAACATCTTTCTCAACATGCATCATTCAAATGTGTTTCCACTGTATATTGTTCTCATCTTGATTACTCCGCGGCACCATTAGAAATATTTATGGTTAATTGAAAATTCCTCATGAGAATGATCATTTAGGGCAATGGATCGATGCCAAATATTAATTGGACCCGATATCAATATGGTAGTAGACTTAGATAAAGGTAGAATAATAAGAGAAGAAGTGTGCGCTGCGGTGAGTAAATCATCAAGGCAAATTTATCTAATCATGATCATGTATATTTCTTCTTCAGCTTGCAAAAGACGGTAATCACGATCCAAAAATTATAGACTTAATCATCAAATTCATTGAAATTCGTGATGTCGATAAACAGGTAGTTATCTTCAATAATTCAAATTTTGGATTATTCTTCAAGTTTGATCTTTTAGAAGACACTGAAGTACATTACCCAAATGATTGAACGATTGAGCAGCTCACCCTTAAGTATCGTCAAAGTTGAGAAAAAGCCGGTAAATGTATTCTAGATATTTCAAGTGTCTTTTATGTACAAATACGGAATCAATCTCTATATTTCTGGATCTCCAATTTTTTTCAGAAATCAAAAAAATTGCTGACTCGCCTGATTGAGCGTCTAAGAAAACCGCGCCCGATTATCAGAAGAGAAATGCCGGTGAGAATCACTTCATTTGTTTATTTCTGCAAATACTATAGTATCTTATCTCACTCATCACTTATGATATTATGTTATCACTTGAGGATCATATCACTGATGCAATTCGGCGTCTAACGGAACTGGAAGCAACAGTGAGAGAATGGGAAGATTGAGAACATCCATTCATCTCTGTTGTTCATTACTTTTTATACAATGATCATGATGTATCGCAAGCTTTCTCACTTTCCATTGATAAAAATAATTATTGCTTGTTTCTAACAATAGCGCTTTTTTCACGGATCATTATGCTGGTATATATCACTCAAGTTCTACAATTCATAAAAAATACAGCCGTAAGCCCACTGGTCGAGGTTTACTCAAGACAAAAATGAACACTTTAACTTAGAGAAAAAATATAGAGAAAAGTGTCTACGTTAGGATTATTATCGTAATGATCACAGGAACAGAACCGATTAATCTTCCCCAAACCGTGTAAAATTGCTGTGAAAATTTTAGAATGAATAAAATGATACAGAATAACAAAACATACGAATGACGGAAACATTCGAAAATCCATTAGAATGATCATTCGATTGGCCAAACGATTAACGACTTCTCTCATTTTTTCTCTCCTTACTTCTTCCCATCCATCGAGGTGACCACAAGTGAAGAATGATCGATAGTGCAGAAGGAAGATCAAGAAGAATGGACAAACTCTCGAATTCTTTAAATTGACAGAGGAAGTAAGATACCCAATTCCATTCAATTCATTGCTTTAGACAGTGCACAAGTCTTTGGGAATACAACTTTATTCCACATTCAAGGGTTGTACTCGATGGGGAGGTTCTTTCTGCGGACCATGCCGTCTCCCTGGAACCATTCACGACGGAACTGCTTGGCGGCTCCATCGGGAGTGTTGGTCCACTCGATGGTCACACGATCGTTGTTGGTGTCCTGAAAAGAGAACATTAGATGGAAGAGTATAATGCGGAGTATAATACGTAAGGTACAGTAGGAGTGGTGGAGTGGGGTCAGGGCTAAACCGTACCTCCTGTCCGTAGGCGAAGGCATCGCAGGAAACAGCGATGAGGGCGTTCTCCTTGGGGTCGAGCACTCCGGCGGCGGGGTCGACTCCGAGTCTCTTCATGTTGGTGGTCTTGAAAGCCCAACCAATGCGGCGAGCCGAGGAGTTGGTCACCTGCAAGGGATACGGTAAGCCAGGAATCGGGATGGGGGATCGATACAAGAGGTCGGGAGTACGGTACCTTGATGTGGTAGGTGTGCTTGTCGTCGTAGGGGGCATTGAAGACGATCTTGGTGCCGGGCTGGGTGGCGATATCTCCGGGAGGAACGGACTGGGCCATGTCGACGACTTGGTTGTGAGGAAGAGACCGATGGGAAGGGGGTTTTATAGGCCGGAATAAGAGGTGAAGAGAGGGAAATGAGGTATTCTACATTGAATTGAAAAGGGAAATCAAGTGATTATTGAGTGAAATGAGTGAGAACCTCGAACTATGAATCGGATTATGCTGAGAAGCGTAGAGTATTCATTCAATTGAAATTGAAATTTGTTCTTATCTTGCGCTTCATTTTTGACAAATGCTCTACATTATTCGTGCCATTAATAGACTGTCGAGTTCATGTTACATAATGTTCACTACATCGATCTCTCATCGTTCACTCTCTGCATTTCTCGCTATCTCTAGAAATTGAACGGAAAATGTGTTGTCTGGATGATTCATTGATGCTTTTGAAATCGTACACAAATTCCCTTTACTCTTCATCATATTCACATAGCGGCTCTATATATTTTAACACGGGCTATCGCTTATCTTCACATTGATTCACATTACTAATCGCGTTACTTACTTTATTATTTTGCCTATGACTCATTCCCGTAGTGCGCAAATGTCTCGAATACTCGTTTCCCCCCGACATTCATATTTTGAAACATTCATTGTCTCGTTTAAATTATTTTTGAAAGATCTTCTTTGCAATTCGATCACTTCAGAGTGTTCATGATTGACTTCATTGATGAGTATTTCGAGGGCGATGACTGTTCAATACCACTTCTTTCTTATTCCGTAAGTTGTTCCCGTGTTTTTCGGCTTCTCTCAATATCCTCTCCTAGTTGCAAGCAAAATCGAATGTATGTGCAAGGGAATAACCACGGAATACCTACCCCTCTGGCGTGCTTCCAAATTTCCTAACCAGAAACAGACCCCAGACTTTGATATAAACTCATTTGTTGCCTGTGGCCATGCTTGATAGAAATGGAATTCTCGATCGGAAGCACCCCGTATTCCTTGGTCAACCCGGTTGACTCGAGGGGTTGGCATACACGCTAGCCGCGTCGTATTATTGTTTTTGAATTGAAGGTAAAGGTAAAAGGTGTATCCACATCAAGCGATTTTACAGTCATAAGACAACGCTAGGTGGGACCCACTGGTAAGATTTTTGTTTCGAGAGCAATTATCTATTTTCTACGTAATAACAAATGAATTTTCAGAAAATGACCGACGAATTGTTCCACAAGACTCCGAAAGGCCGATCAAACTGCATCGTTCGTTTTTAAATTATTTTCAATTGTCAAAATTTCGAAATTTGAGGCCTCCTTTGCAGATATTAGACGGAGATGCACTGCAGAAGGAAATGGATGACCTAATCAAAGAAGCTGCGGAAATCGTTCAAATTTCTCCTGGTGCAGTTCGAATACTGCTCAATCATTACAAGTGGAATATGGAGAATCTGATAGAGAAGTAAGGTGTACGACTGATCTCGTTTCTTTTTTTATCGTTAAGAGCAATTACAAGCAGAAAATCGTGCACCAATTCGAGTGAAGAGGCTTATTCTTCATTGTGATAACCATTTCAGGTTCTACGAGTGTTCAAACGTCGATGATTTTCTCCGTCGTGCTCGAGTAGTTGCAGATCCATCGAAGATGGGCGATGGAGTGGAGGGAGCTGTCGAAGAGTGCAGTATTTGTTGCTGGTAAGCGTTTATCAAGCATTCGTAGATACGTCGGAACTTCACTGATTTTGTCCCCCGAAAGATCAATAGATAAGAATAATAGGGAAAAACTCTTTGAAAAAAGTCTGATTCAAAAGTCTCAATAAACAACAACATCGTATAAAGAGATTTGTGGATGATTTCCGCAATGTAGATGTCTTTCCAATCAAATCAATTTCTTTAGTGAAGTAGTTCTCATGGGTCTGAACTGCCGTCACTACGCATGCAAAGGCTGCTGGGAGCAATATCTCACATCCAAGGTTTGCAACTTCTCCTTCGACTGATTCGTTTGAACAGTGTATGCTGTTCCTTCACCCTTGTTGCTACTCGCTTCACATTGTAGAGCCTAGATAAAATATCTCCTTACAGGTGCTCGTGAGCAACACTTCCATTATTGAGTGTATGTTTCCAGGCTGCAAACTGCTTGTGGACGATGAGTAAGTTCTCTTACTTTCCTTTGATCATACATGATAATACTAGTCAGAACTGACCGAATCCATTTCAGATATCTGCTTTCAATCATCGGCAATAATCCATCGGCCATGCGTTCCTTCTCTCGTCTTTCTATCAACTGTTTTGTTGATTCAAATAGAAGACTGAGATGGTGTCCGGCTGCTGGGTGTGAGAAGGCTGTCAAGGTCCGTTTAGCCAATGAAAATGTATTTCTTAATAGAGTTTGAAATACGAGTAATCGTTTCTGCATTTCGAGAGTGTGTTTAAATGAAGTGGCAGTTACCGGTAGTTCAAACTTATCTATCAATCAATAGCCGCCCCGATGAAAAAGTTGGTCTTTGATATTTCCAGGTCTCCGATCGGGATACAATCTCAGTCGAGTGCTCGTGCAAGTGTCGATTCTGCTTCCAATGCGGCAAGGAATCGCACGCGCCTCTTGACTGCAGGTGAAACATTTTTGTCAAGCTTTTGTTGGCAAGAAATATAATAATTTCCTATTAAAGTTTGCTCAAGAAATGGCTGCAAAAGTGCGCAGACGATAGTGAGACGGGGAACTGGATTATGGCCAATACGAAGGATTGTCCGAAATGTCAAGTACGGCTATTTCACTGTCTTCAACTCATTACAAATGGATGAGCAAGGTCACTGAAAAAAATATGTTTAGGCAGCAATAGAGAAGAATGGAGGATGTAATCGAATTACGTGTAGAAGTGCATCGTGTAGTTATGAATTCTGCTGGATGTGCATGGGTCAGCATATTTCGACGTTTTCACAATGATTCTGAAAAAAAGAATTATAAAACAAGAGTGAAATGTAATCGTCTCCTAATTTTGCATTTCTGTTAGTCAAAAAAGCGAGGGTGTTTGAGAAGAATAGATAGATAATCCATCAGTGAAACGAAAGAATCTTTCAGAGGCCTGGACAGTGCACGGGTACAATTACGATTGCACGCGATACGATGAGTCCAAGGCAAAGAAAGTGAGTCATTAAAGAGCTTCTAACAACATATGTAAAGTTTATAAATTCATTCTTATAATTCGTTGTTCAGGTCGATTCATCTCGAGCCACACTCGAGAAGTATCTGCACTATTACAATCGATTCATGAACCATCAGAAATCATTGGATCTCGAGAGCAAACTGGTTGATACCGTTAAAGTGAGTGAAAAATTGGAAAAAAATTTGCATTGAATATTTTTGCAATTTCAGGAAAAGATGACTCAGATGCAGAACAATGCAGAACAGAAAATGAGTTGGGTCGAGGTGCAATTTTTGACGAAAGCAGTCGAGGTTCTCTCGAAATGCAGGTAAAACTCCGTTTTGAAACTACTAAAGAGAGCCGATTGAGAAATTAAGGTAACAAAAAAGGCAAAAGTATAGCCTCGTAGGGGGCTCGAACCCCTGACATTCAGATTAAAAGTCTGACGCTCTACCAACTGAGCTAACGAGGCTCTGTGGTCGATCTCCTTCAGTGGCATTATCATTGCAGGCACACGCTGATGTACACGTATGCATTTGCATTCTACACCAAGAGGACGCACGAGTTGACCATTTTTGAGGATAATCAAAGAGATTTGGTAAGAAGGCGTTATCTAAGGATCAATCTGTGACTCGATAAACTGAATTCCGGACGTGGATACAATTAATTTTTAATATACAGGAACTGGCAACGGAACAACTGTCGGGTTTTCTCGAACAAGATCTTGAGACAGAAAACCTCGTGACACTCAAGCAAAAAGTAAGATACGTTGCACTAGAAATCAGGAGCATCTGAACCTGCAGTATCAATTGATTGTCCATTTTTAGGTGCAAGACAAGCAACGATACGTGGAACATCGACGTTCCGTCCTTCTGAAGCACTGTGCGGAAGGAGTGGAGAGAGATGCATGGAAGTTCAATGAATAATATCCAATCGATCCATCAAAAACGGGTCCTATCACATCCATTTCGCCCATTTCGCCCTCCTAGGTCTTTCACAACCATGATTTCACGAGTTGTCAATCCTCTAAAATCACATTGCTTGTTATTTCACACTTGTATTTAAGTGAGACGACGAGCTGGAGAATAAAGAAAAAATTATATGCAGTATTAGTGCGAACGGAGGAATAAAATAGAAGAATCTAGGAAAACATACAACACATGTAGATGACAATGCCTGCTGTCTGCATTTCGTTGCACTTTATCTATTCTAAATTACAGAAAGAGAACGATTTCATATCATTCTATAGTTTGACGGGAACATTAGAACGTGTACATAAAATACATTTCGTCAACTAATTGAGTGTAGAACACACATCGGCAGAATAGATATCATCCCCATCTTTCTAATTCTTCAACCCCTACACATTCAGAGCGTTTTTCGAAACCTGAGCCAATTCGAGGAAGTTTCCCCACACCTGCAATCGAACAATGGACAAGGCGACTGCATGAACACATATTAGTAAAACGAATGTCAGTCAAAAAAGTGTAATGTGATAGGTAGTGCAGATGTTGCATATTACACGACTCATGAATCAACCTGATGAGTGTATTCGTTGAATTGGAAATTTAAATCGTCGACAGTTACAGAGATACCAAAAGATGCAGCCTTCTCAATTCTATTCCGAGAAGGGGTCAATGCGCAAGCCCTGAGGCATTGAACTTTATTCAGAGTTTGAGTTCAGAAGTTCACTCATTATCTCGACGATATAGATCGGAAGGTTCCGTCCAATCAATCTCGGTGGAGTCCAACCTTCGAGGTTATAATGGAAATATGCTATAGCAAAATAATGTGATGCAGACCATCATAATTTTGTGTATCATGTTTACTTGATTTTTATCCAAGATTTTCGTTTTTTTAAGTTTCTTCAAATATCGTAATTTTCACAAATTCAGAATGACTGTACATCGCCCCGCTAAGGTGCCTTTAATAAATTCTATTACGGGAGAGACGAAGGAGATGGACTGGAATTCTTTCATTGCCCTATTAGAGAAGATGGATAGAAGATGGTAAGGATCATTAGACATCGACGCAGAGAAACATTTCAAAATTTAAATAATATAAGATCAAATTCAGCAAAGCCCGAGGTGATAGAATCACTCGTCGCTGCCCCTCTTGCTCCGATGCCAATCCTCTTCAACGCTCCGCCTGTATTCCATGCGGCCACGTGATATGCAGGAAATGCGCGGATGAAGCAGATGATTGCCCAGCCTGTAAGAAACTCGGCATTAAACAAACCATGCCGTTCGTCAAGCACGTTAATTTATACGAAGATGAGAATCATTGTCGCGAATGTCCAATTTGTCTTGACGAATCTCCGTTTCGACGAGTCGTTCTATCCAATTGTGGTCATATCGTGTGTTTTATATGCTCAGTGCGGTTGGAGAGCTGCCCTATCTGCCGAGCTCAATGCCGTAGTTTAAGAGTAGTCCTTAGGGAAACAACTAGGACAGGGTTGTGTAATTATTTGAGAAAACGCATCCTTGATGTTCGGAGGAAAATGCTTAGTTTGATTCCTTAATTTCATTGTGACCTCTTTCTCTTATCCTGTATTTATTAAGTTTGATAAAGTGTTTAAATTAATGAAATTTTTTGCAATCGTGAAATTGAATCTTTCCCAGTCCAGTGAACAGTTATTGTTTTATTCGAGCACCTTCGTTAAAGTAATCTCATTGTCAGCTATAGCAGTTTCTCCACACCGTAAATCAGCAATAGTGCGAGAGAATAAGGCCAGACGTTACAAGACTTGTGTGATTCAGAATCAGCCAAATGAATGCAAATATCTAATTGATGAATCGTTTTCGAAAAAAATAAAACAATGAATGTTGTTTGAAATGTTGTACACGGTTCACATTTCTTTTCGTTGGCAAAACAACACAGTACAAAAGTCAAAGCCGCAATGTGTAACAAAAGGATTAGAAAATGAAAAAAATCATACCCTCTCTCTTACCCTCTCTTGCTGATGCTCTATCTTTCCCCTATCTTGCCCCCTTCTTTCCTCCATGAATTCCCCTCCTTCCTCTCTTGCTGTCACCGATTCAGATCGGAAGGCTTCCCTGCCTTCTAGGTTATATAAGAAATATTTTATCCCAAGTCATTCATACCATCAGAACGTGGTTCTTATACATATTTGTACGACTTATTCATTCGTATTTCCCCAATTTAACCATCTTCAAATATTGTATTCTTCAATTCTTCAGAATGGCTCAACCTCACTTCGCACATGTGACGGCAATTCATAATTTATACGGAATTTATACAGGAGAGAAGACGATGATAGACACTAATACTCTCATTGTTCTCATGGAGAAGATACATGCAGAGAGGTATTTACTATAAATATTTTTTACTGATAATTAGTCGCCGGCGCAAATGAAGAGAAATATTTATAAATTTCAATAATAACATTTCAAATTTAGAACAGCTCGTGGTGAAATATTCACTCGTCGCTTCCCCTGTTGCTTCGATGAAGAACCTCTTGAACGCTCCGTTTGTATTCCATGCGGCTACGTGATATGCAGGAAATGCGCTGATGAAACGAATGATTGTCCAATCTGCAAGAAACTCGGCAATATAGCCATTGTATTCATCAAGCATGTTCATTTATATGAAGACGACCATAATAGTCGTGAATGCTCGATTTGTCTCATCGAATCACTTCCTCGAAGAGTCTTTATGCCAAATTGTGGTCATATCGTGTGTTTCACGTGCAGTAGACGGTTGCAGTTCTGCCCTTTCTGTTGTGCTACATTCGGTGATAACGATGTGATAAGGGCCAATACACCTTGTTGAATACTGGGTGACTGTAGCTAACCAAGATACCAATGACCGTATTTAAAACGCAGTCTCCATAAGAACGTCGGGATCTGTAGGGGATGTGGCACAGTAGCTCAAAATGGTCCCTGGGGGTTTATACTCGGGGGGTAGACTCCCTAGGGGTGGGATACACGGCGATGTTTTGCCACTTTTCAAGGAAAATAGTTGTCATTCCTCTCAACGACTTTTTTCACATAATCATGACGAAATTGAACCTCAGAAGCGAGATACGGTAAGTAGCACTGTCAGAAAATATAATTAGTGTTTCTGAAATCGCCATCAGGCTTGATATTTGGGTCAATTTCGTCATGATTTCGAACCTCATTTTTCCACCTAAGGGGGGACCCTTATGTGAAAAAAGTCGTTGAGAGGAATGACAACTATTTTCCTTGCAAAGTGGCAAAACATCGCCAATATTACTCGCTAACATTGTAAAAGTTAATTCACGTCGAAAAAAACATCATTTTGGGTCGAAATAAAATCCGGCAAAAGATTATCCGTCGGCGGGATTCGAACCTGCGTCGAGGATCGGGTACTAGTTTTTTGACCGTTTGACTAATTTGGGCATGTGCAACAATTATGAAACTTTTATTATAAATTCAGCATGCATTTTTACCTATAATATCGAAATGGCAAAACTGACTAATCGTAGGAAAGTGTCTTTAAAAATTCTTGAATAGTGAAAATTTGCACTTTTTTCACATTTTATCGATTTTTTCGAAAACGGAAAAAGCTAGGATAACGAAAACTCGGATTTTTACATAACTTTTGATGCTCTATCGAATGGTATATAACATGAGGGGTTAAAATGAAGATGAAATTTTTCGATCTCAAAGATCAAAGATCAACTTTTGGGGTCAAATTTTTGGCTGAAGTGTATCCGGCACTTTTTTACATCCGTGCTGGCCCCGCCCCCTCACACTCTCTCACCGCCCCCTTCCCTACCCCTTTGCCCCTCCCCCTACCACTCTCCTCCCCCCTGCTCCTTTATCGCAGCCAGGGGGGATAAAGGGAGAGACAGGGGCGTGGCCAATTCCCCCCGCCTCTCCCTACTGTTTCTACCCCGTCGCGACTAGCGCGCACTCTCTCATCAAGGTACTACCCTCCACCCCTCTCAAGAGCGCCTCGCTGCTGCTCTGTCCGAGTGGGAAACCTCTTGGCAAATTTTTGGAAGGGCCTCCCCACCTCCTCAAGGGGGCGGGGAAGACCCGCCCCTCCCGCCCTCTTCCGAGGGGGTGGAGCCAAGGGGGCGGGGCCCAGCACGGATGTAAAAAAGTCCCCCGGCAAAAGATTATCCGTCGGCGGGATTCGAACCTGCGTCGAGGATCGGGTACTAGTTTTTTGACCGTTTGACTAATTTGGGCATGTGCAACAATTATGAAACTTTTATTATAAATTCAGCATGCATTTTTACCTATAATATCGAAATGGCAAAACTGACTAATTGTAGGAAAGTGTCTTTAAAAATTCTTGAATAGTGAAAATTTGCACTTTTTTCACATTTTATCGATTTTTTCGAAAACGGAAAAAGCTAGGATAACGAAAACTCGGATTTTTACATAACTTTTGATGCTCTATCGAATGGTATATAACATGAGGGGTTAAAATGAAGATGAAATTTTTCGATCTCAAAGATCAAAGATCAACTTTTGGGGTCAAATTTTTGGCTGAAGTGTATCCCACCCCTAGGGAGTCTACCCCCCGAGTATAAACCGCCAGGGAGCATTTTGAGCTACTGTGCCACATCCCCTACAGATCCCGACGTTCTTATGGAGACTGCGTTTTAAAAAAAGATCAGATTGTGGCATTTCTCGATTTATTCTCTCCTCGTGTAATTTTTAATGCCAGATAAATGTTTTTATTAAATATCGCCATCGTTCAATGGACTAACTAGAAATCTTAAAATGTTGAATGTTATATCGATGTACACTAGAAAAGAAAGATAACTGAGTGAGCAACGTTTGCGGATATGTTTCAATCATCTCTGTAGAAAGAAAATCCGAGAAAGACGAAAAAATTTCGTTCGACTCAAGATTTTCCTCGATGTCTTCAGTCATTTTATTTACTACCAGTTTTACTAAACCATTGTTACTTATCTTATTTCATTTGCTATGAAATAACGCACCACTGAATACGACCATTTTATCGAGCAATCGCGACTAGAAGTATCATTTACACTTTGTTACTGAAAGGCGAATAATGGATACATTGGCTCAATTCTCAGTTTAGAGCTAGACATAGTGTGAGATCAGCAACAAAATGGCACTGGGAAAGCAGGGAAACCAGTGACTCTCTCAACTTCATACGATCTCTTATCAGTCAGAGATCGTTAGAGAGCGTGTTGGAATGAGAGAGAACAGAGAAGAGAGTAGATCACGTCTACTGGTTAGCGAACAACGTATACGAATAGAGATCAATATGGGAAAAACGTGAACCCGTCAGCGCATTGATTGCATATACAACAACAATATTACGGTATAGGTACAGTATCGATCGATTCAATCTTTCTGCCAGAAGTTGCGATACGTCAGCACCAGATTGTGTCCGAGATTCGTGAAACTGTTTGGTCGAGCGGGCTGATGAATCGATCTGCAGGATTCGAAACTATCTCAGGGATATCTCCCGAAACGATCTCAGGGATACTGTAGACTACTGTACCTGGAGGAAGGCGGTCGATCGCCCAGTACGTCTCCCGTGGGGGAGCGAGTGCGCGCACGTCGCTCAGATGCGTTTCGTGCCGATCGACGCATGCTGCTAATGGCGACGTTTACTAATTAATCACGCAATCTTTGACAGAAAGGCAAATTGATATTGGTCGCCGACCTCGCACTACGGTCGAACATGCGTGATGAGTCGAGGCTGGCCTGTTCGAGGGAGCAAGAATGACCATAGGAGTCAAGCCAAGACTGACGTCGTCCCTTCTGGGAATGATACGAAGAATCATCCGAGACGTCCGATCCATTACCTGCAATCATCAAAATCTTCATCTATCCTTTTGAAGCTTCTTTATTCTGTCTGGCTGTACGGCGTCAGGGTATCAAAAGTGCCTGATAGTCTTTGAAGAGTCAAAACGCAAAACGTTACGAGACGCTGAAAGAAGAAACGTGTTTTTCATTTCGCTAAATTATAGATCAACGGACCCTAATTAATGGGAGACATTTTTTGCATGGGGAGTATTCCGTTTCCTCTGTACCCACCTATACGTATGGATACATCGCTCTCAATGGATCCTCTACTGTCCTTGCTCTCCCTTCTTCCTCTATCCTCTAATCGTCCATCAGCCGATAGGAAGGACATCTTCCTCAAATCGCTGAAGGTGACAGATGAGGATTAGCTGTGTGCACGACCACGGTGGGTGAGGGGAATTGGGGGACTTGGCACGGTGCCAGGCATCGACTGGTACCGTCACCATGCCAAGTCCCAGGGAACGGTAGGGATTCACAGGGTACAGTTCTCGACATCGAAAGGGGTTGGTCATCAATCGATAATCGGACCTGCTATCGCCAGTAAGACTCGGTCGAGCGGCAGTGATCATTACTCGTGGAAGATTGTTGGACGACATCGAGACACGGCGAGAAGAGAGACGACTGAAGAAAATATATTGTTGTTTGCAGAATCATTCATTGATTTTTCGAAAAGAAAGCGCAATTAAGACAAATTAATAAAGCCACTTAAAATTGCTAAGTCAGAGATTCGTCGGAATTTTCATCGTTCACAATCATGAATAATCTCACCCCACTCCCGCACTATCTTGTGCCATTCGATTGTCTGCGTCATATCGAAGTTGTTCGACGATATCGAGTAGAATCCGAATGGAGCTCATGACGTCATCGAAGTGAGCGGGAGAGAGATCTCGAGAGGCCAACCCGACCTGCATTCATGCTTTTCTAGAAACTCCAGGTACGAGATGTGTTTCACACTATTTACAAGTTAGCTGATTGATTCCTTGTGCAATAGTTTCTGGTATCGCGAGTGAAAGAAATGAAGGAATGAATACAAGTTACCACAAGTGGATTGAGCAGATGGAAGCAGACATGGGGCGGGTCCTTTAGTCTCGATCCATCTCTCGTCACCACTCTCTGCACCAGTCCTGCAATTCTTCCTTCCGGTAATATTCTTCCTTTGCTTCCACCCGTTAGCATCGACTTACTCGATTTGGCATGGATGATGACAGGATGGTGGGCGCTGCAGAGTGACACACAGGTGGTCAATTGCTGTAGTGTCACGGGGTCACAACGATCGGAGAGAGCTGCGAGGGCTGCGAGGAGATCCAATTGACGCTGTAAGGTAAAACGATTAGATGCCAGGCATTTTTTTGCTATGTCCCGAAGAAATGAAAACATTGTCAATTTTCATAAATCGTATTCGAAATGTGTTTCACACGCACTCTACATCCTGATGTGAAGCATTTAGATAATGATCATTACAATCGTAGAAGGAAAAAGTTACTTACCGGCACATTATCATGCAGATACCCAGGGAGGGTCTGAATGACAGGCAGCAGCTTGCGAACCACGAAATGCATGGGTAGAAACTCAGCGACTGTGGGGATGCCTCGGATGGCTGACGACTGTGATTAATTATTGTAATTAATTAATTAATTAAAATTAATTAATAAATAAATAAAGTACCTGCATGGAGGTATCCTCGCTCTTCATCGACGTCACTACGAGCTCCATCAGTTTGTCTTCCACCTGAATATATGTTCAATTATTTGATTCCAATACGTTTCAAAGAAAGCTCAATGGCTTTCCACGTTTAATGGCATAAATTAATTGCGTGGAGCTCGATAAAAATATTTTAATAAATAAATGAAACCTGATCATCGCTCATCCTCCTGAACAGTACAGCCATATTCTCGAGAAGGAACGAACCCAACTAGAACGAATATATTTCTTACTATTCGCAGATACGGGTGGGTGGTAATTGTGCCAATTTATTCTAGCGAATTCGTTCGTTATTTCCCATGTGGCATTATCAAAGCGTGAACACTTTTTTCTTTTTTTTATTCCCTGGAGAAGTATCTTGGATAGAGCTGTCAGGATAAAGAATTCACTTCTTTCCGCGTGCTCTCTAACCGGTAATAGTGAATAGATAATACACAATTATATTTACAAGACCGTGAGATAGAATCGAAACTTGTAAATGACCGACTAACCGTCTTTTGATGAGTGTGTTCGAGAACATTCCTGATCCATCCCTTCAGTTTGTGGATGTTATGAGATTCACAATGTTCGAGCATGAACAGAAGAGGCTGAAATGGAGATTGAAGTATAATGTTTTCAATATCAAATAGGTTTCAACAATTCCTCAACTCATTCACAAGGAATCATTCACATGTTTAGAAAAAAATATCAGAATCACTTTCTTTCCCAGAAGATCGTGTTTTATTGAGTTTCATTACTTTCATGGGTTCTTATCACCTTGGCGACACTGGTGAATATCTCGTTCGATTCGAATAGTTGCTCGTTGAATCGGGGAAGAATTCGAGAGAACCAAAGGGGCTGAAATCACAATAATTTCAGCTATGTTTCAGTCACTTCTCAAGGCCTTGTTCGTTCGAGAATGGGTAGTAATTCGTCAATGCAAGTTTTATAAATCTATAATTTCAATATACTGAACCTCAGGAATATTCGGAAGTGCCGTGAAGAGCGTCTGCGAGAGGAAGTGCGCCTTCAGCGTTGGATCGAATTCCTATATTTTTAATAATTAATTGATTAAATATTCAAATTAAATACCTGTGCGATATCATCCAACTGCCGAAGGGCCGACACTGCGGGGTCGTCGAAGTGTTTGATCTGGAAGGAGGTGAGGGCTGAGTATTGCACGTTGGAATCTTGAACTGGCCTGTGCTTCGCAATTGCTACAATATTTGAGGGACTTGCGATCTTTTGTAATAATATTTTTTTAGGATAATCTGAGGGCGGTTTTGCGTTGTAAGCAGCCTCTCCTATTGCACGACAGTTCCATAAATTAAAGGAGGTGTCCCACGAATCTCTGACTAACTGAGTTCTTGATGTGAGATGGTGGGTCGTGGCTACCCGATAACACTTTCGAAACTCCCATGTTTTAAATTTTCGTTTGAACTGAGATATGAGCATTTGGCTGCGTTCCAAGTGACCCTGCGCGCGCAGGCAACGAGCGAGAGAGCGTGCAAAATGAGGAGAGCGCGCCCTCTCACTCCTCACTTTGCATAATCGCCCGCGCGATTCGTGGGACGCCTTCTTTAAGAATCAATAAACTCACCAATGCCAGCAACTGCACGCTCGGCCGCACGTCAACGTCAAGGGAAAGCACCTAAGGAATGAATAGTTGATCTTTGATCTCTACGATCAAATACCTTGACCAATGACTCCTTCAGATTCTGTCCCAGCTCTTCCGCAATCAGATTGAGTGCCTCATCCAACTAAAATGACATAAAATCAACAAATTTATTTGGAATATTCATTTTAGAATAAACTTTGACGAAAAAGGAAATAACTCGCCTGTCCGCAGATAATGGCGTGGCTCTCCAGATTATTCTTCGCATCAATGATTCGCTTTCCTCCTCCGTACACCCAACAGATGAGCACTCCAAGGGAGAAGACGTCTGCGGCAGTGGTTACGTATTGCTGTAAGGACAAAAAGTATTGTTCAAGATGGAAGTTTTCGTTTTTTTTAGGTGTTCATGTGAATTCAGACGTATTTTATACACTAAGAAACGCAGATTCAATGAGCCCTCTCTCAAGTTCCATGTATACGCCCTCCTTCACCTTACCTGATTGGGAGCAAGATATTCCGGGGCGAGGAAGTCGAGATCGGGTTGGAGACTTGAAGGAAGCTTTTTCGTCCAGGGAAAGCATGAGTAGTCAACCTGAAATCAACTCCATTAATTTATCAATTGAAAAGATGTGGTTGGTGAAATTGAGAGGCTTGAAAAGATGTGGCTTCACAAAATGTACAATAACCATGATGCAGAATACGTTTTTATTCAGAGAAGACAGACGTTGCCAATAATAAACGATTCTCACCCCATCCTTGGCTCCGACAGAGAAGGAGAATCCGCCGATCTTCCACAGTCTCGCGCTCGTTACGTACACTGCGGATGGGGTGAGATTGCCTGCAATTTCAGTATTATTATTTTTTATCGCAATTTTTTATGTTAAACTGACCATGCAGAATCTTGGCCGAATTGTGTAGGTAGGAGAGACCGTCGATCACCTTCAATTGATTAATCAGAATCGGCGTTTATCAGGTTTTGCGAAATTGCGCTCATGAGGGACTAGGCAATCCATGTTTTGTTAGTTAGACATTGCGCAACAAATGCTCGAAATTCCGTCCCAATCGTTTTGGTCGAGGGCACCCTTACTGATAATGAATCAAAAAATAGAAACGAACCTGTAACACTCCCAACTTCATCTCCAATTGACTGACTCCTTCCTCAATAACGAGTTGATCGAGATTCCCTCGAACTGACTCGGAACCAAACGCCATGAAGTCCCTGATATCAGTCATTTTCTTTTTCAATACTAGACATTTCTTAGTATTGGCCATTCTGAATCAGAACTAGTGGAACACTTGAGTTTCTTGAATAGATACTTGAGTTTCACAGACGTATCAAAAAGGATCAGGGTAAAAACTCTCAGTGTCATCCTGGGTTTTTGAATCCGAAATGCTGATATTTCACCGGTAAGAAATTATTTCACTGGTAAGAATGGCGAGAGAAATGAAGAGGCAATATCTATTTCGAACAGTTCGAGTTTTTCAAATTGTTAGACTCACTTGGTATCCTCCAATACATGCACCACTTGCAGTATCCGTGGATGGGCCAGCTGCGACAGTTGGGTGAGGTCATACCGTATCAGATCTACAATACGATTTCACGGATTGCTTCTCTTCGTAGATTCTATTCCATTTCGAATTCAGCCCTTTCCACTTATGCGTCGCTCCACACCATTTTCACTTATGTGGGTGCATTCAAATAAATATTTTACCAGAAAGAGCGAGTCGGTTGATTCGCCCGATCCGTGGCGGTGCCTTCACATTGTCCTTCTTGTTGAAGACGAAGAGAGAGCACTCCTGAAAAAGAGCAAAAGAACTGCCACGAGCCGGGATCGAACCGGCGACCTTCCGATCTTCAGTCGGGCGCTCTCCCAACTGAGCTATCATGGCTGATGAGTGTGCCGTCACGAGTGTAAACCATGTTTCTCCCTTCCTCTCTCTTTTCACTCTCCATCAATTGGAATGAATGCGCCTCTCGTCCAGTCTCTTTCCTCATTTCCTTATGGAAACACACCCTCTCACGAATATGGGACGACGAGACCACTTCAATTGGAAGGAAGAAGAGAGGGGAAGGAGGAAAGGGGGGAATAGAGAACGATAGAGTAGATTGGATTATGGGGGAAGTGAGCGGTAGGTAAGCAGAACTTTTACGAAATTGTTTGGCGAATAGCCCCCTGATACTGGGAATTTGCCCCTTCCGCGGTTCAGGCCCCGCATCTCAAATTCTGCGCTTTTATCCATCACGCGCTTAAGCGCACTAATTATTTATCAAGGGAAAGAGAAGTCAGCACAGTTGACAGCAAACTGCAGATTGCGTTGGGATGATGGAACTGAGTGAAATTCGAAGAATTCGATCGAGATTCCTACTTCATAAACTGTTCGAATGACAATGAAAGAAAGCTAACAATGGTGAAAAATTGTCTTACTTTTTCACCGAAGACACTCTTTGCTTGGTAGATCTTCCAGTATGCTGCTTGAGTCCTGCGAAGATATGGCTTATTTTCCGGATCAGACAATGTAAATGTTGTGCCAGTATGAGTAAAAGTGTTCATGTGCTCAGCTTGAACAGGAGATCCTTTGAGCGCTCATCGTATCTCTAATGATCTCAATTGTTTGTGTTCGAACAACTATTAATCATGATGATTCCAAGCTGATTTTTGAGTATAAAAATGGTGAAACTGACTTGTAATTGAGGGAATGGAAGTGCTTGTCTAATGGAGGAAGGGCCACGATTGACGATGGAGAGGGAGGAGATAGACACGGACGGGAGGGAATGAGTGACGTCTCCTGAACAAAACAATAATCACGGTAATCAATGGATACTGTAGAACAATCGATTTGCAGGATTTCGCAGTGTCTTCTTGAAGTTATGATACAAGAAGGTAGATGAGACTACAAAAATCGATGATCATAAACTACCGTACCCCATTGCCTCCGGTCCAAACGCGCACTGCAAGCTTCATGAGAGTGAAGAGGGGACTCTTCCTATGCAGGTCCTACCCATCTCTTTCCCCTCTCCCTTCCAACCTTTCCAACCCATGAAGAATTCATCCATTCCTATCCATCAGGCACGTTTGAAATTTATGGATGCTGCAGAGTCTATTGGCGAATTTGACGAGCATCTATTGCAAGCGATAACAAAAAATGAATTTTTTTGGATCCGAGCAAATTATCCAGCGTTATGGGAATGATGCATTTGAAACAAGAAACCATCATTGAATGAAGGTTTGTGAATTCTATAACAAAATTGTGAAACGCAAGTAAGCACGCGCCGCTACTAATGAAAAATTGGTGGGTTCTGAGTAGGAGGTTCTCCTAATAAGCAAAGAATCGAGAGAGAGAGAGGGAGAGGGAAATAGGAGATAAATAGGCACACTTGTGACGGAAAGGAGGAAAGTAGCAATACGATATTAGATCTCTTGTTATCTCACACTATCTCATTCCCTCTCCATGTCTGAACTCTCTTCATTTCACACACTCTCTCATCTTCTCTGCCCGATCTCTTCTGTCCTTGTAATGTATCTTGTTCTCTGACACTCTGTGCTCTCTTCCCTATCGTCGCTCTCATTTTCGCCCCTCTTTTAACTGTTGAAAATTGGCGACAGAAGAGGGAAGATGGATGAGAGAGTGTGATGAATGAAGAGAGCGGATGGAAGAGAAGGAAGGAAGACGGAAGAATACAGAAGATACGGGAACTGGTGAAAAGCATCCACAAAACATTCAAAATGGACCACGCAATATATTTCGCATATTTCACTTCACAAGCTAATTTAGCGAGGGCAGAATGAAACTATAACTTCCACCGGGCAAAATACCCTGGGAATTCGCGACCGAATCGCACTTGAAAGCATTCCGAAAATCAGGTTGAGGGCAAAAAATGGAGGAATGAAAAAGAGGAGGAAGACGAAGAATAAGGCGGATTCCTTGTTGAAAGGGTCGTAAATCATCGGGAATTGAACGAGGTGTTCATTCCATTCCTACGGTCTTCCTCCTCTATTTGGAATCCCTCGGAGGGACGGGAAAAAAGGGCTGAGATGGGGCGGATTCATGGTGAAATTGAGAGGCTGAAAGACAATCGGAAGACAGACGTCGTCAGATTTCCCCCTTCGAAGACGTCGTCGAGAGAGAAGGAAAGGGAGAAGGACGACGATTTTGAAAGACGAGGATGAGGACATCTTCGAACCAACAAAGTTGCTATCGCTGCTTTTTCTAGGTTCAAACATTGCGAAAAGTTCAACAATATGCGAAATATGGCGTATGAAGGCAGAGTAACATGCGTAAAGTCCTTCGTCTAGTTCAAACACTCTGAAGGCTGTTGGTTTGAAGACGGTCTCGATAACACATTCAATACACTATTTGCTCATGAGAACCCGGTTACTATACGTGACTGTCCTTCTCAACTGAAACTCAAGGGATGATCAACAATAACGGATTCTAATGAGGAAGTTTTCGAGATGAGGTAACGAAAGCATAAGGCTGGAAAGTATTCAGAAATATGTGCGTAGCATTTCTCTACGTCACACGTGAAGTCAATTGAATAGAGCACCTGTCCTGAGTATCGAGGGTAAGCGTCTCGATTGTAGGTAAGGGTAAAAGTCATGCACCTTACGCGCACTTTCTGCTGCAGAGTCAAGACAGTCAGTCCAGGTACAGTCCAGACTAGAGCCTATTCAGATGGATACTGAAAGGGGAGTATTCTTGCCCCTCTCCATCAAAGTACAGTAACTCCTCCCTCACACCGTAACTGCAAATTACACCCTCTTTTCCTTACGACGGGGAAAAGAAAGGGAGGAGAAAGCAAGAAAACAATGAATCCCCCTAATCTTATAGATATTCACGCGACTCTGTGCACCTCCGACGGAAAACAAGATCCGTTTCGGCTACGACTCTCCTAGTTTCACACGCTATCTCGCGTCCAACGAAGAAAACAGGAAGAAATGCATAGACAAAAGCGGCTTGAGGACGGAAAGGACCAAGAGGACCAATGACTTTTGGTCGTTTCCCTATGTTCTTCACCAGAAACGCAACGAAACTGGACCAACTTGAGGTGTAATAGGCAAAATATAACGCAAAAATGGGGCAAAAGTATTGAGGAACTACGCGCAACAGGGTGAAAACATGGCATAGTCCTCGGGATTGAGCCAATTAAGACCCACGCAATACACGAGAACTACCATCATTGATCGACCCTTCCACTACCGTAATCCCCTTCTTCCCTTTGGGACTCACAATTCTTCCTTCGCACGATTTACTGAAGGACGATCCCTTGATCACGGACAGCCACGCAGATTTGGTGGACATATCGATTGAGATGGATACGGTAGACTACGGTAGGAGTTCCATGCGGGACCACTCCCTTATCTTCCTCACAGGTGGGACTGGTCTGCTGCTATTGCCCCTCCTCTCTTTCTCTCTTGAGGGGCGTGAACTTTATGCGATTTCCTCTCTCTCTCTTTCTGTCTCAGACTCCGTTTTTCTCTCCCTTTCTCTCACGGGTTTAATCCCCTTAACGGGAGGCAGCAAGTCAGTCAGTCTGGAGGAGAGGAGAGGAGGGAAAGAGGCGGAGCTTGCGACTCCTCTCTCTCTCTCTACTCACTGTTTCATCGCACGCTACAATTAACGAGTGGATGGGGAGCGAAAAAAGGAAGATAGAAGGGGGACATTCGAGAAGAGTACATCGGGATTAGCATAGAAAGCGAACCATCGATCATGTGTTTTGTTCCTAAAGTACGACAGTAATTACTCCTCTGCCTTACGCTGCATTAGAAAAAACGAGCTGATGAGTCTTGTGATCATTAACTCGTGTCTTTTCTAGATGTCAATACTACGTAGCATCTACGTGTTCCATAACAGTTGCTTCTCGGTCAACATTCTGCCGTTCAACGCCTACCACAAATCGGAAGTAGATAAGCTAAAAATGTCTGCAAAAAAGCGCAGATAAGACATCTCAATCTTGATGTTTCAGTATCTGCGCTGCAACATCTTCTTTTTTTCTATCTTCTAATTATACAGACATCCATGGCTATTGCGAAATGTCCGGAAATCGGCCCGCGTTTCCGGATTATCGCCATTAATCTTGGAGAGAATTGGCTTGTGAGGAGAAAAGAAGGGCAGACGGTTAGTAAGGAATTAGACGAAGGACAGTAGGTTGAAGAATCCGTCTCTTCATTCCATCACCATGCTCAGTAAGAGAGCTGACGGTATGAAGAGACAGATCCTACATCCAGACACTAATGGAGAATTTCATAAGACGAAAACATGAATATGTGAGAGTGAAATAATCTTCTAAATATTCTCATGGAACACAAACAATTCGTGATTGCGAACGTGAGGGTTTAATGAATTCTCGCGTGATCAACTCGGTTTCATTTCAATGTTTCCAAGTTTCAAAAGAGTGAAACTGAAAAGAAGCCTTGCTGGGGACACGGATGAGCGCGCATGATACCACTGCAATTCAACAACGAGATACTCGGAAGGACTTAGAGTGGGCCAATTTTAGCACTTGTCATTTTACCTAGAGCTTCATGTTTCTCAATTAGGTATAACGTTTTTCAGTATCCATAATTTTGAAGGATTTTAAAATGAGTTCTCGAAAAGAAACAATGACACTTGCGTTTTTTGTTCTCGCACATTTTGACGGTGCGAGATAACACTCGAAAATTCTTTTGGAACAGTGGGCGACGAAAACAAGGAATTCTCTCGAAAGGCGACGGATTACCTTCAGTAAGAGAAAATCCACTATCGAAACAATTCTTTATTTTAAAAAAAGGTAGGTAAGATGATATTTTTAAACACACTGCAGTCACGAAAAGAGATCTTTCCTAGATAGCACTGTGTATCTCTTACAAAATGTAATCGTCAAGCTAAAGGGACCGGGCCGATTACCTTCGATGCAGTTCTACTGTCCATCCACTGCATTCCAATAGGAAGACCACCGAAAGTGAAGTGCTTAGCCACGATTGCAACTGGGGCAGTCACGACTGAGGACTACTGTCTACTGAATAATTCCATCGTCTGGGAGCTTATCAATCGGATCTATACATTTCCTGCCCGCGCGCGCCATGATACAAATTGATTCTATCTCTTGGCGGAGTATCGTTCTGGTGATCAGAGGTGCGAGAGATAAGGCAAAAGGAGTAGAGCAAGGATACAAATGTGGAGATATTGATATCAGCCGCGGACACAAAAAGACGTGCTGGGCAGTATCGTAAAAGGAGAAAGTACGCGAGAAAAGAGAGAGAAGCAAACAAGTGAACGAAGAGAGATGAAGAATGGAAGAGTTGAAGAACGTATGAGATCTTAGAGAAATACTTGTTGGAGCGATCGATCAAGCTCGGATGAGAACTACTTCACAATATGTGTTTTCATATTTCAATTGTTTTTTGCATACCCAGTGATGTACACCTTTCAAAGATATCGTCCCATGATCAAGATTCAGCATGTGAAATTAGCTAAATAAACAGTAAGATAGTCAGTATTATTCGCTGAAGCTTTACGTGTGATATCGATAAGTTCATCCGACGCAGTACCCCTCCACAACCCCTCCACCAACCTGATTCAACCTTGGCATGCTTGCCGTTAGATCTCTCCTCATGAATCCACCTTGATTTCCTCCTTTCTTTCTCGATCGCGCTTTCCGACTCTCCCGACCGGACAACCACAGTGATGCGACGCCCCATCCACCTCCTGACAGATACCGTACTCAGCTTGACCTACCGTATCTCTTCTTCGACTACCTTACCTTCCTTGGATCTCCACTGTAAAGTGGGCGATACGGCCAGAGGCCTTCGCCATCCTCCAGAGATGGGAGAGTTCAGTGTGGATGGGGGAGAGGCGGGTAGGGATTTCATACGGCCCTTCTCCTATCAGGGAACGACTATCTATCGAAGGACATTCAGATAGGACAGGGGTCTCACTCGATGGAAGGGGAAGCTTCCTACTGAAAGGGTGTGTCGTCCTTCTTCTTCTTCTTCTCTTCGCGCGGCGGTCCTATCTATCCATCCTCACTTTTCGTCATTCCTCCTCCTCCTCTTTCTCTCTTCTTCTCTCTCTCTGCCCGAAGGCAATGTTGGCCTGAAAATGGTATTAAGAGAGAGGGGGAAGGGGAAGGGGAAGAGGGTGGGATTCATCAATGAGAAGATGAACGGCAAAGGAATGAAGAGAATGAAGAGGAATTCTTTCTATTCGGGAGATGGAATCATCAAATATTCCTCAATTCGTTGAAGCCATCAGTCGAAGTGTGAAAGTTTGTAGATACATCAACGTGATGAGTTAGAGTAGTTGCAATTTGATGAGTACGAAACTTGTCGGTTCATGTGATGGTGTTCAATTATGAAAGTGAAGCTTGATGACTGGCGATACGTCTTCAGTGGGCCTTCACTTATTTCTTTGTTCAGTGTTGATGACGACGCAGAGTTTACAAAGTTTGTTCCAGAAAGTTGTCCGTTGTTCCTCCTTTGGATGCCGCTCTTCAACTCGAAATAACTTGTGATCTTCGACAGCTTTCCATCCTTATTCCCATCTCATCGTATCCCTCGCTCGCACTTTCGAATGTGCTTCTCTTCTATTCCCGTCACATTGTAAGGCAATCCGACCGTGAAAGTCCAGGGGTTATTCAACGGAGGAGACTTCCTAAAATACGGCTGCCCGTGACTCTCTTCATTCGCCATGCTCTCTCGTCGTCGAGAGCCGGGAAGGACTGAAATACGGACGTGGTCTCACGGCTCTCACTCTATAAATGGGAGGTGAGCACGCCACTTCTCTCCATTCATTCGACCCACGCAGAGGAAGGATGTAGGAATGAGAAGTTGGAATGAGAAGGAAGGGACGCAAGTTCGCAAATGTCACTCATTCTACATTGAACTTCCTGAAAATGGAAGAATTAGAACGCACAATGATTCTACATTTAGCTGAATGCCTTTCTGCAATACATTTGTCGTCCCCTGGAAAAATCTCTATTACTCAAAATCCCCGCAATGCCGATACGAAAAAGGCGCTAATCCCCATCAAGTCCCACATTTCACCTGTATGCGCCACCTCGTTTCCCCTATGATTTCCGCCGGAAACGACGCCAATCGCGAGTCAAAACAATAACAACAACAAAGATCTCCCGCCTGAGGGCACGAAGGGTTCCATTTCCTCCCCCGCGAATGAGAAGACAGCAAACAGTGCAATGTCTAATGAGATCTGCACATAATTGAGACGGTCTCTCTTTTTTCCTTACGCTTTTGCATCTTATGTAAATCTCAATGAAGGATAGAGAGCCCTCTCTAATTTGAACGATCTATCATCGACAGAGAAAAGAGTGACCAGTTGGATTCAGAAGGCTCATAGTCCTGTATGCTCTCTCTCTCTTAGACATTGAATAGTAGACATAAGGGGAGTCAGCAACTCTCATCGCTTCCCGTTATCTATAAAAGGTAGAGTAAATGAGAATACGAGGAATGGCTTGTCACACGTTACGGAACAGAAGGTGAAAAGGAGACAAGAAGAGGAGAAGAAAACGAAGAGCAATTTGGATGGACGAAGAAGTCGAAACGACGCACTATCCATTAGCTGCTTCATGATCGTCTCACTCTCTCATTTCAACGTACTATCTCGTTTCTCTGACTGACGAGTGATAAGGAAAAGTGAAGAGACGAGAACATTGTTAGAGAAGATGAGAGAGCAGGGGAATGGAGAGAGGGCAGCCAGTGGGGGCGATAAAGGTTACAAGTTGGGTACGTGACCGAAGAGTTAGAAGGAGAATTAGTCGAGTTCAGCCATGGGGAAAGATCTTCTGAGAAACGTCACAATGAAGGTGAAATATGTGGATGGTTCGTTGCTGCGAGTGCTTTATTGAAGGTGTTTTAAATGATATTGTTTACATTGATTCGTGGAATTCTTCTTGCTCTCTATACAAAACGGTGCCAGATAATATTTAAAAAAAAGATTACAACTAATACGGAAAACAAGAAGGTGTTAATGCCTAGTACATGTAAGGCCTGTTTTCATCTTGTTAGGCGCTGTAATAGATAATCTGCGTCAAAGTTCCGGCGGAAACGAATCCGATCAGACGCGAAATGTCATTATTTTGCCCTGCGATCCTTGCACTGCGTACTCTGTCGTCACTAGGAAATATGAGAACAGGGGCAGCTATTTTTAATCTATTAAAACACATTATTAATTAGTTAAATAATTAACAATAAAATAATGAACTCACGTTCTCGATCTTGTTTTGTGCATGGGGCGTTCTCGGTTGGGGCGAGCGCGAAAGCGGCACCGTCGCACGACCAGGAGACAGACCCGCTCCTGCAATTTATTTGATTTTATATCTCTCGGAAATTGTGCAACAATCACAGTTTTAGCTCTCTCTATGAGTAAATGTGATCAGTGAAACACATTCGAATTTCGGAATGGAGTGGTAATACCGAGCAATACAGGCAGACCATCCAAAGAGGGACGATCACGAACACTCTGACGAGCTGATAGAGACATCTGAATATCTATTATTTATTTAAATCTGCAATTCAAAAATTAAGATTCGATTTGTCACACCCAATGTGCCCGTTCTAGTGATGTATTCCGTTCGCTGTTATAAAAAAAACAGCCTTCATTCACCGTCCCCCCCCCCAGACATAAAATGCATTAGCAAGGTGCGTCTCGTCACCAGAATAGACACGAAATGGCTACTTTGAATAACAAGATCTCGGTGCCTGAAAGGAAGAAGAAGCCCCTTGACGGGACGGATGGAGGGAACTCCCGATTGGGGGATGGGAAGGCTTACAGCTGCGGGTCACTCACTGAGTCACCTTACTTTAATCTCAAGGATTTGTGTTTCAGCAACATGGTAAATACATGCAAATGCAGAATCTTATAAGGAGGAACCGTGAAACCGCAAACTGATTTTGAAGAATGAAACTCACGAGTATTTTTGTTTCTCTCAGCTGGTTCTCGACTATCCGACCATTCTCGCTCGTGACATCTAAAATGTTTCGAAATTTTCAAAATAGTCGAAATTTTTCGCAATCAGAGAATATGAGAGAGCACGCGAAATGAAGAGAGTCAGAGAAATAGGGATCAAAAATGGATGAAGAGAGGGAATGAAACACCTGCTCGCCACAATCACGGGATTACAAATACCATTCTTATCCCATATTTTTTTACTCGGAAAGAATCGCAAAGATACTGAAGAAAAAAGGTGATAATCATTGAAGAATGTAGCGTGAAACATATGCACACACGATCTCAAATATTCCACAATTGTTGCAAATTCATGAATATTCTATAGAAGATTCAGGCCCGGAAATTGCGCCGGAGCCTTTCTCTCATTTATTCTCGGGTGCGTCTATTATCTCCATAGATGAATCCGATTAGAGAGACAGAGAGGGGAAGGAGGGAATTGAGCAGTCTGGGACTCAACAGGCGAATACAATCTGATTTGAATCAATCGAGGGAGAGACGAGTCAAAACTAGACCCTGGATCCGCTTCTTTAGGAAAGAAAAGTAGAACGGGAAGTTGGGAAATTTTCAGGAAAGATTGCGTGTGCTTTCACAAGGAGGCTGGTGGTGGCAACCCTTCCATCGTGTAGGACTCACGGATTTCAATCCTGATTATCTAACCGAACGGAACTGTCGTGAAGTCTACGCCTTTTGGTAGTGTTTACTGAGTAAAGGAAATAGAGAGAATAAAGGATCAATGAGCTACGAGAAGAGAGAATGGAATGAAACAAGTGGAAGAACAGCCTTCCTTTCTCTCTTCGAATCCAAACTCGATTCCACAGCACTCTCTTCGAATGAAAATCACTGAACGAAATACTGCACTTTCTCGAAAATTCGTTAGCTTCAGTTTTCAGTTGGCAATCGATTCGGAAGGCACCTGCTTCGTTAGAAGTGATAAGATGTTAAGAGAAGCAAATATCCTACTTGATTTGTGATAGTTCTAACAATGATCTTAACTTTGGTTCATGATGAGTCAACGAAGTTTACAGTAGACTTAGATGACGTAGAATGTGACAAATTAAGAAGGTAATGTGTCCATCGTACAGTTGACATCATGGTCGTATTGATAGATCATGTATGAATTCATTCGCATGAACAAACTCGTTTGTCTCACCCTCTTCGACAATTGTGATGTCAACGTGAATCGAAAAGGATAGCGTCTCAAACAGTGAATTGGATGAGTAGAAGTCCATTGATTGCGGCATAATTGGAAGATTTTGCACGCATGAATGAAAATGCAGCAAAAGGTAATGTAATGCATGATGAGTGTCCCTAGCATTCGCAAGGTTTGCAGTCGAATATGATAGTGTTATATGCGATTTTCGTAATGGCTTTAGATAATGGCAAAAGCGCATTGTTGCAGCATTCATCGGAATGTTCAAAGGGACGTCGAGAGGGGGGAATTGAGTGGTGGAATGAGAGAAGGAAGAAGACCCAAATTGAGAGACGAGAGAGAGAGAGAGAAGGAAGGACCAAATGAGCTTGAGATTCTTCGACGATATGATACAGTGGGCAATGAAGAGAGAGAAATGAAGTACTCACTCTCTCACTTAGCCATGCTCTCTGGTCGGTTAGAGAAGCGAAAGATCATGAGAAAGTGAGAGAGTCAGAGCATGAGGAAGAATGGGAGTGAATGAGTGAATGGTTCGCGTGTCTCGTGCACTATCCTTATAAGAAAGGGGATCCGACTATCTGACTCTCTCAATTTCCCATGCTCGCTCGCTTCTCTGGTTGACGATAGAGCATGGTGAAATGAGAGAGTCAGACGATTTCAGCCCCTCTTTAGTAGACCTCTTCTGACGACGAGGATATTAGGAAGAGATCGCATTTCGAAAACATTGCGATCGAACAATAACAAATGTAGCTGAAAGGAGAGCGCAGACGGGTTTGAAGTTGTTCAAAAACTCGCCGTCTAGACACTACACTCGTATCAATATTGAACTACTGTCTACTATCGTCATCAGTTTACTGAAGTGGAAAGTAGCTCATCTTTCGATCTTCTACATAGTGCTATAAAGATTATGATGGTCGTCGTATGATCTCCATAGGGAATAAGTGTGAAAAATGTGTACATGATTCAAATATCCTTCTTAATTGGACGTCTCGTACTGCACAGTAAATCGTAGACCATTTTGCTGAGAAATTTCCTTGTTCAGGCGCTGTTCGCATGAGAGATTCGTAAGCAATCTCGACCACACCGTCCACATTGTATATGTGTATCTCAGTGTCTACACCTTCCTTTCTCCTGCGGGGAAGTAACAGAGGGGGAATTCGCACAGTGAGAGGAGGGATTCTGACACGTCGTCGACGGTGTGAGATTACAATAGAAGAGAGGCTCATAACTGTAAACACACACAGACTGCACAGCCGGAAGGAAGGGAAGGAGGGAATGAGGAAGGGGATTCGATATAGTAGATCAGAGATCGAGGCCAAGAAAGTCTTGAAAATTAGCGAATTCCAGTCCAAAGTGCTCAAAGTCTAGTTGAATGCATCTGGCGGCAAAACAATTGTCTCTTCGTTCAGAGTCGTCGTCGTGGGGTTTAGTGCTGTTTTTCGGAACGACACAATTCGCATTCTGGAAAGAAATTGTAGTGAACCGAGAGAGAATGGTACTGCAGAGACAGAGACAAACGATTACGTGGATATCGCATATGAGAAATATACGTGCGAATGCATGGGAAACAGACGCGATCGCTGCGCTATTTGGAGTTTTGGAAAGTTGCGAATTCCGAAAACGGCGAGTGACTTCTGGAAATAGTTGGGCACAATGTGCATTCTGATGAGCGGGGGAGGGTGGGAATTTAAAACAAAGAAGATAGACGTTTGAATAAATGGAAGCAATGCAGGGAAAATTCGGAGGAATGTTTCGGTCTTCGTGATTTCTCATCGGTCAGACCAGAAAATGGAAAAATACAAAGGATCTTACTAGAAATGATCTCCGTAGGTTTAATCCACCTGACCTACTAAACTGTGTTCATATTAGACCGAGTAAGGCACAATGAATAAGAAAAAGAGGGCGGTAGAAATAAAGAGGACCAACTTCATTAGACATCAAATAGCGGGCAATGATCATTCTTTGCTCCAATTTCGTAAGGTGACAGAGAAAAGAGGGAATACTGTGAATAAGTAGGACGTTCTCTTTCCTTATTGTTCATCTCAATGAACGTGTTGAAAGAGAACTGAATTTCACAGTATCCGAAGAAGAACCAAAAGAACTTTCCATTATTCCCACAGAAAGTTCGCTTTCTTCCTTCCACAATACAGATTTGATACAAAATTCATGGAAATTTCGCGATGCAAAAAAAGGAAAAATGCAGAATAGTAAGCTCACTTTTCGCAGAATTTTCGCAGGAGAAGGAAGTCGACAGTATTTTTCTCACTGCTCCGGTTCGTTTCCCCGCCTTGCCGTCTACATTGACACTGTATCTCAATACCGCCATCTCCCCCTCCTGTCTCTCTCCATTCCCCCACACTCTCTCGTTCTCTCTGACCTCTCTACCTCTCCGCCGTCATTTACTCTCTCATCAACGCGCACCATAATGCGGAATGAGCGGCGCAGCAATAATAGGCGATGCTTCTCCCTCCTCATTTCACGTACTCTCTCGTCCGTCTCTGACCACCCTCTCAATATGCCGTGCTCTATCGCCAGTGGTCGCCATTCTCAAATTCCAATTTCGAATTGGGAAGAGGAGGACCGAAGAAGGGGGAAAGATACACCCAAACTGTTTAGGAGAGGAGGGAGAGGTTCGAGGAATGGGAAGAGAAGAGAGGAGCAATGGAAGAATGGAGATGATGATGAGACGAAGAGAGAGAGAGAGGAAGCTCCGCCTACTTTAAATGACTGTGATTAGGGGAGGGGAATGGGAAGTAGTGTGCAGAAGGGAAGGAAGTGAGAGACAGTTCTCAGAGGAGAGAAGAGTGCAGACTTGATTGTGGGAAGGGAGAGTACGATGGGTGGAGAAGTGACTTGAACTCTGATGAAGAATAGCAGAGATTTATGCAAGGCTAGATGAATTTGGGAGGATTTTCTATAAATTCCTAGAATGCGTCTTAGTGCTGAAGAATATCGCAACATTCGCGCAAGGCAAAGAATACTCTCTAATTGATAGGAACGAAGTTTCGTACTGAAAAAAACAGGGAAAATTGTCGCTTGCGACGCTGAGCCAGTAGTGTTTCATGCGCAAATCACTAAACCATGGTGGTCCCTCATGATCAGAGTACGAGTATACGAATCGCCCTCTCATCGGGCTACAATCGCCTTAGAAATCGCGCGGGTAACGCATCAAAAAGCGAAGAAAATAAGAAAAACCAGGCCAAAGATGAGCGAATTTCGCACACGTGTTCCAGAATATATATTTAAAAATAGACAGATTGAGGACATGGTCGTCCTTCTCTCTGAGACAGGAAACACTTTGTCTCCTTCTCTCCGTCCCCGTCGAATAAGTGAGAGGGAGAGGCAAAAAGGCGACAAATCTCCGTTGCGTGGAGACGAGAGAAAGGAAGAGGGAGATTGTGTCGAGCCAGTTATGATATCCCCCACAGCCATGTGGAGAGATCACTCAAGAGTCAACTGATACGAGCGAGTGGATAGGGATACGAGATGGAGAATGAAGGTAATACAGGGAAGAAATGCATTGTACAGGTTTAGATTCCTCATGAGATTAACATGAGATTGGGATAGATACAATAAATAAGACCTGCGAGGAAACTGGAATGATAATATTTAGCAATGTAGATTTCTTAATTGGAACGAGTGAATGCGGGTGATTTGATATTAGGCGCTAATTTTCAGATAAGAAAAAGAAAGGTATTAGCAGTGAGCAAGTCATGCGATATCTAGCCGACTAGTTATCTAATCTATGTAGATATACAGTATTAGTTCATTTCCTGGTATACAATATGCCAGGAAATGAAATAATCAGTATAAATATTTTCCGCCCGATGGCGTATGTGATCTTAGGCAGAGTCCGTGTGATGGTATGAGTCATTCCTGAATTATTAAAGAAAACACAATGACAGCTTGATAAATAATCCAGTGATCATATGGGGGAGGATAGAAACTCAGGATAGTCAAAATATCAAAGAACTGGGGGAAAATGTAGTCAGAATAAAGAAAGAGTAAAAATATCATATTGACATTGATCAATATCTTAGCTGAGAGAAGGGAGTAAAGCTTAGACAGATGTAAATGTGGTGAGGGGAGAGAAGGGAAGAAGGTGACAACCTCATTAGGAGACCACTTCACCTGATGGAGATATTGAGACGATTGACGTAAGGAGTGAAGAGGATGAAGACGCAATGAGACACACTTGACTTTCACTCACGTTTTAGGTTCATTGTCATCTAGAGAGGCTAGACGGAGTGTTTGAGTGCTATCGAACTCTTCATTTCGCACTTTCACCGGACATCGAAAAAAGTATGCAGAATGAAGCGACGGGTTCTTCATTTTGCATGAAAAGAGCAACAATCCCCATATTCGTATGAGCACCCACGAATGATTCACCGACGTTGATTTAAGAAAATGAGCAGAGATCAGATGGATGGAAAAAAAGAGAATTCAGTCGGCGTCCTCATTATCCGTCCATTTTACGGGAAGATCTACGGTCTTGCAGGGAACATTCGCCGTCTCTCCATTAGACGTGCCCACTCTAGCCCTCGACCATGCTAGATAGTAAAATATTTCCCTTTCTCGCACTCTAACGATCACCATTCAATTTACAGATATACGTCCCTAGAAACGAGGTTGATGTTGCAATGTGCCCTCAATCTAGCCATGACGAATTTGTCTCAATCAGAAACTCGTCAAACGAAATCTCAAATCAACCTTCTAATGAGGCCGAAAATAGCAAATGCTTGCGCAGATACGCACAGAATCAATAGCACCGTAGGTGAACGGGAGAAGCATGGACGGTATTTAGAGAGATACGGTAATCAGTCGTGATATTCAGTATGTGAATGCCATAGCTGTATATCTGAGATGTTATTCCGTCAGAGGAAGGGATGTATCACCGTATTCATCGATCACAGTTCCCTCGTGATAGATAGAAGGTCGGAGAAGACGTCAGCAAAAGATGGAGAGTGTGAATGAAGAAACGCGTGTTTCGAACTTTTGACTCATTTTCTGACGGCGACGATAGTTAAAAATACCCTAGACTCCATTCTGCGAATAAAAAAGCACCCAAATTTCCTCGTACGAGTGGTGCAGAGAACAATGAATCGACCAACATGTGTAATTAGAGTAGATGATGACTTGAACAATCTTCTCTCTTCGACCAGTGCAAATTCTCCCATTATTCAGAGAAATCGCACACAAAACAGACGCAAATCAGACCTAAAGATGAATTGGAGCAGAAAAATAGGTATAATACTGCACTTTGAGAGCTGATTCCATTAAGTCATTAGGAACGTTGAAAAAGTGATGAGCCAAAAAAAGAGAAGAACAGACTGAAAAGATAATGAAAAACATATTTCACGCTTATTCTGTCATTCCCAATGATACCAAAGAGTCGAAATAGTTTGAAATAATGGCTGCGAGTGCGGAATAACGGGATAATTATCCATCCTTATGGGATAGTCAGAGATGCGTCTCTTCATTTTCCATTCTCTCTCATCGGACAGAGACATTCGAATTCTGTCGAATGGGATCATCAACATCAAATGCCGTCATAACGATAGCATCACTTTATTCCCATCTTCCTAGTTCACAATGGGCTTGTAAAATAAGGGTATGAATAAATAAGAGTATGAACACTAAAAATAACACAAAAATGGGACCTAAGATCAAACAATGTAAAAATGGCAAACGAGGCTAAATCCGACATCTCAAGTAGTAAATTATGTCTCATCATAACGATGTCATCTTCCCATCATCGAAACGTCTCAATTTACTCGGAATAAGGAGGACCTCTCAGGGAATCAGAGAGTGTCGACAATTAATGTGACACTTCTCCCTCTCTGTTTCAAATTGCTCCCACCCTCTTTTCTCTGTCTCTCTCCCTTACTCCTGTTCTCTCGTCCTTCTCTAGCCTCAGATTCGTAGAATTCACCAAGGCATCGTGACAATCGCCCCTTGTCTGCGCTCTCTTCATTCTCCGTGTTCTCTCCTATTCTCTGACTGGCGAGAGAGCACTCGAACAGGAGAGAGCACTCCGGAACGCGGGGGTCTAACGACGTTGTGAGCCCTTTTTGAGGGAATCGTCGGTACTCTCTCGTTTCCATGTACTCTCTCGCCCTAACGTCCTTTAGTTCGTTAGGCAAACGTGGATGTACTTGAGGAATGGAGTTCTGAAGGGAATGGAGAAGGGAAGGGGAAATGAAGGAAATGACCATCGAAATAGTCACTATTAGTGTTCCACTAACACAAGAAATCTCTATTCATTCAATCATTGAAGATTTTATTTCCAATATGACACATCAATCATTCCACACTAGTATTTCACACAACGTATTACAACTTACAAACAGGGATAAAATTATGCGACAAAGTGTCGACTCGTATGTAACAGAGAGATGCAATTATGAAAGATCGATAAAATGTGAGATCAATATCGTCAAGATATGAACAGCTATGAACAAAATCAATAAGGAGACGTACACTACCGTAATCCGGTCCAACCGCTACCGTATTTCACCAGAACTTTAGCTTGGGAATCTTATCGTAGAATCCGAATTGATGGACGGCGAGGGCGATTGACCATGAGAAAAGAACTGCACGAAGGACGTAGAAGGAATTGTGAGGACCCGGACCGAAGATCTGAATGGGATCGAATGATTAGAAAAGCAATTTGTTCTAATGTTTGTGGAGCATTTAATACCATGCACTGATGATGCATCACCTAGCATTGTTCCAGTAGCTTCGTACATTAATTCAAATTTGTTAGTATTTTTTTTCTGATCAATGATGGAAAATCATAAATAAATATTCAGCAGCCATAGACAATCCAGAGAGCGAGTGGCATCAATTCGCCTGCCATAATCTATTAGGAAATTTAACCATTGTTTTCGCCATTGCTTATCTAACTCGAAGACCTCTAACTTTCATTCCATTTTACAAACATTTTCTTTTCTCACTTTCTCACTCGTCCAGTAGATGAGATGGCAGATGAGAGTGAATACGCCGAGGGGAGGACCTGTCAAGTCATTATTACCTATCCTATCTTTTTTTTGCAAAATTTCGACGATGAAGATCACAAAAAATGAACAAAATACCGTAGAAAACACGCAAAAAGATTGACAATTTTGCGATTCTTCATTCTTTTTTCAATAATAATAATCCTCACCTGCAAACATCATCCATGAGAAGGAGAACCATGAATCAGAGAAGAATGAGAGACGCAGGGAGGTATAGTAGGTTGCGAGCTGAATAGACGGAAGAGTATATAGAGATCGAGTTCACAAGAAAATCCATGGTTTACGAGTAAAACTGACAGCGACCATAGCGAAGCTCTGAACGAGACAACCGATGTAATTGGGAGGGAAGACAGAGGTGAAGATGGGCACACGACTGCGCTGAATGTGAGAAGACGGTTTCGGTAATATTTCGATAAGAAACAGGAATTGGTTTATAGATATTCGTCTATCCATAAAGTGGAAAGTGGAAGGTGGAATCAGTGGAAAGAGATGGATTCCTTACAGCAATGTCCACAACAGTGATTGGAAGCCGCAATCCATCAAGCATTTGGAAACCAAAAGCAATGCGAAATGACCGAGACCACTAAGTGTACTCACAATATCCGTCACGTAGTGGTCGACGATACCGACTCCAAGTGTGAAGGCTATGAAGAGACCCAATTGAGTGGGAAGGGAAGAGAGAGGGAAGAGTTGACTGAACGGGAAGGAGTTATGCATTTCTTCTGCATTATCCACATAGGTACTGGATCCTTTCGAAAACTAATAATGTCAAAATATTGAAATGTTGAAACGTACTGGAGAATGATGATCCAGATTGGAGTTACTACGAAGATGCCTCGTTTGAGCACACCTGAAAGTCTAATTATTGATCCGATTGACAATATACCATACCCTTCATCGGTGTATTCCATCCATAGCCAAGGACGTAGACGGAGAAGGAGAGAAAGACGCAGGCAACGCCCACGAAGTAATGGTCCTGAATGGAATAAGAAGGGTTACTGTAGCCTTGAATCGGTCAATACTACCGTAATCTGCACTCACATTGTCCGTCAGATTAGCGTGCGGGACAATTTCCAATTGCTCCTCGATGATCGCGCCTGCGAGGACTCCTGAAACATGGGGGTGGAAAAGGATTGTGATAGGGTGTATGTATCGGTTTGCATACGCAACGGGTTCACCAGTAGGGATGACAATGCAAGGATTCATTCAAGGCATTGACATGATTTTTCAATTGGATGCAAATTGCCTCATTCCTTGTTCAAGGAAGAGGGAGACCGGTCATCCTTGAACAAGGATGAGAATCATTGCGCAAGGATGACGCGGCGAAAGAGGAGAATGAGAGGGGGTTGAGGAGGCTGACATGGGGGTTTTCGCTACTTTGTGTTGGCATCGATGCATGATTCTGCAGATGGCTCAATATAAGGGGGGCGAGGGGCCCCTTAGTCAAATCTGAAACCGTTTCAATTTTTAGACGGCCGCATCGCTCGGCCGCATCGCCGGCTTGGCGAAGGGGAGGGGGCGATGCGGCCGAGCGATGCGGCCGTCTTAAAATTGAAACGGTTTCAGATTTGACAAACGGGCCAGTGCACCCCCTTATATCAATATATGCTATCAGTATCTAAGCTAGATTCCAGTTGGAGAACTAAACGAGACTCTCAAGTTCAAAAAAAAATGCGCTGAGCGAAGAAAGACGTTTTGTTTTTGGGGGAAGCTTGGACACTGATAGGATTTATTGATATTGAGCCATCTGCAGAATCATGCATCGATGCCAACACAAAGTACAAGCGAAAAACCCCATGTCAGCCTCCTCAACCCCCCTCTCATTCTCCTCTTTCGCCGCGTCATCCTTGCGCAATGATTCTCATCCTTGTTCAAGGATGACCGGTCTCCCTCTTCCTTGAACAAGGAATGCCCCGCGCTCTCATCCTTGCTCAATGATAAATGAATCAATTTGCATTTACCATCCTTGGAGCGTCCTTGAATCATTGAATTGTCAACCCTATTCACCAGTACTATGTATTTCCGATCCTATACCAACACATGAAACAACTCACAAGTGGCCTTCGCTTCATTCTACAAGTTTGGTTTCTTTAATTGGTCACCCTCTTCTCCTAGCTTCTTCATTGCCCAAATATGGAACATAATTCTCAAGCTGTTCCTCACCACAACACGTGACCATTGTGAGTACTTGTGGCAAACTCTGTGCATTCTCAATCTGAGCGTTGTCCATTCCCGTGAGGATAAGGACGGAGATTGTAGAGAAGAAGGTGATCGATGGACCTGGATGAGGTCTGTCAGGATGAAGAATCCGTCTCTTCAATTTTCGCACTCTATCACAGGTCAGATGAGATATAATGAAGAAACGCATCCTTCTCCCCTACGTACCTAATGATAAAGCTCCGCCAAGCCCAATAGATGTTTCCGCTTTATTCATTGCTCGAAAATCAAAGGAAATCAAAATGAGGCCCTATCTACAACAACAAACATCTCCAAATGTTAATGTCAACTTACAGTAGAGATAGGCGGGGAAGGAACTCTTGTAATCCTGCAGCAGTGCATCGAATATGTGAAATGATCTGCAATCAATCGATATTGACGATTACAGTAATCTCCATCTACCGTACTCTACCAATCGACAACTGGCTTTTCTCACCTTCCGTACATTCCGAAAACAAAGCAGACTGCGCCCACGGATCGAGTACTGAAGATCCATCTGTAAGAGTACGGTAGCTATCGATTATTGATTATTATTCCATTCATTTGAATGTGTTCTACTCACTCAGCCAGATTGGTCCATCCATCTCCAATGAATGTGGTCGTTCCACCAAACGATTTCTTCACTCCCTCTCCCATCCAACTACTCCATCCACCTCCTCCTCCTACTCCATCCCCATTCTCCTTCTTCTTCCCACCGCTGTCTGTCTTCCGAGGACCTTGGAAAACCAAGTTTAATTCGGCATCTATCTAGCATTGTTATTCACTTTATTTCTGGTAGGACAATGCACGTATCCGAGGGTTTCCAAGCTATAGGGATAAAATTTATCAGGGTTCAAAAAACAATAAATACATTACCATTGCCCTCGAATCGACGCTGTGCTGCTTTGACCTTGTGCATTGCGCACCTGAAAATCAATATCGCAGTCCCTGATTCAGGGAAAGAAGGGATGAGATACAGTACTCCGTCGATCTTTCAACGACATGGATCACATGAGCAACAAACGATAATTCGAGATCATTTATCAGTGGAAAGAGATCGATCATGTTTACAACCTGTTACAAATCAGTGTGAAAGCACGGTGTTATTGCAAGACAATTTGGCAACTACAAATGATGACCCGTAAGTGATATACGGCTACTCTACATTGACTATCTATGTACATACAATGACTACCGTTCTCTATCAGTTCTCGATTCGTGGTGGTATCGTAACTGTCGTCTCTTGATAGATCAGAGGCATCGGTCCTAGCTCGTTCACGTAGGCAATCTGGGCCAGAAGACAGACCACACCCGCAGCTACGTATCCACGTCTGCTCGAGTGCCACTGCAATCGATAACTCACTACCGTAAAGACCTACCGTACCTCCCCCTTCTACCGTACTCCTTACCATTTCCTGCAACCACACGATCGTATGTCCAAGTAGGACGAGAATGGCGATGATGTTGGCGAAACGGATGATCTGACACGCCGTGTCACACTGCTGCGGACTGCAAACTGATTTTCTACAGTGACCTGAGAATGCAGTATACTGGCCCAATCGCAAACTGACCTTACGGCTCCTTCAGTTCCTGTCCTCACAATAATTGCACCGCTCGCTCGCGCCAGCTCCACCACATGCGAACAGGCCTGAAGGATGTACGGTAACATCGGTCTACCGTATCCCGGCCCGCTACTGTAATCCACTCACAATCCAGCTGAATGCCATATCCGTCATCATCTGCGTTGCGAGTGGCGTGAGGATGTTGCCCGCGCCCAGCCAGCGAATCACCAACTGATTAATTATTATTGATTGCGTCATCACAACGCAACCTCTTTCCATTTTCATTAAACAGTATCCACAGAAAACTTCGGCACTAGGTCGGATGAGAACTATTTGCAATATGTTCTCGGTCATAACAGTTGTCTCACGGGTCGTAAATTTCTCATCCGACCTAGATATCTCCAGAACTTCGATCCATACGACAACGCAAAATCACCTTTGTTCTGACCTGATATCCAACTAATCAAGCGAATTTCGCCAACAAGATTTAGCTGATTCAATCTGCTATTACGCCTACAAATACCCGCCGTCCCTCTCAAATCCATTCTCCCCAATACTCTCTTCCAATGTCCCTCCTATTCCATCGTAGTCTCTTCGGGGTCTTCGATATCTTCCTCGCAATTGCTGGCACTGCAGCGGGCGCGTATCTGTATACACAATGGAAGAGAAGACAACAGGCAAGGCGCGAATCCGAGGCCAGAATGTCAGAAACGCCATCGGATATCCCAAAAAAATGAAAACGACCATTCAGCAATGAACTCCGGGCCGAAGTTAAAGAGATAAATGAGAAGAGGAGAGAGATGAATGAGATGAAGAGATCGTCGAAATCGATTCGACGCGTCTCCAAAAAGTAATCATATATATTGAATCGATCAATAATCTAGAATTACAGAGGTTCTGATTCCAAGTCGCCGTCTCCCAAGAAGTCGGTTCGTAGCAGACCCGCCAAGTCAACAGTTACCGTAGCCTCGCCCAAGGGCGGAATGCGTCTCAGGACCCCGGCCGTCCAACCTGCCGTAGCTGATCCCCAGTACCAATCCCTGAATGAGGCATCGAAACAGGAATCGAGCAAGAAGGATTCCCCGGAAACCCCCGATACTCCCGAGAACTCCTCTCGCTGAGCCCACTGATAAACACGTCTGAACGTGCATTCGTTTCATACTTGTAATATCGTCTGCCAGTCTTACAGCAGGTCACACCGGTGGGTCCCATCTAGCGTTGTTGTAGAATCGCTTGACGTGGTATTGATGTGATAGGTCGGAAGATAGCCGTAGGATAAGAAGCGACAAAAAAATATCTCCTTTATGGTGTTGACAACACCTTGCCAAAAAACTAAGCCCCACAATGAAAATGTTGGTTCTTGTCCAGTCTGTTCTTTTCCGACGGATATCATCAGGCCTAGTACTCTTGACGTGGATACACCTTTACTTTTTTACTGTAATACCGTGACCCCAAATTCTGGCTTCCTTACCTTCCTGAGATAGCATTCTCCCATGGAGGCAGCCATTGTGAAGAGGGAAAGGTCGAGAATGGCCAGTCCATCCATAGAAAGACCTGCAACCACAATTATTTGCCACCAAAGGTTTTTTTATGGTTTCACACTGCTCATTCGTTGTTATGCGTTGTATTCGTTCCCAGAGATGAAAATTCACAAAAAGATTTCTTTGGTGAAAAAAACGTTGCAAGCGTCCTTTTTTACAAGCGTGATTTTTAAAGAGTCCCTATTCTAATTTTATTTTTTTCTATTTTGAACATAAACAATGGATGACTTTCTCAACGAATCTGCTTCAGCGAGCAAAGAGGTATCGTCATTTTATTTATCAAAAGACAAATCGATTTCAGCCAGAACCTTTTCCCCTGCTTTCCCTACCCAAGGAACTAATTTGCGAGGTTATTGCACGATTGGATTTCATCGATCGTATCGAATTCAGCTGCGCTTCGCGATACATGCATTCACTCGAAAAGGATCTAGGTCGCAGGATAATATCGTGGTCTCTCCAAATAACGGTTTGTCTCGTCAATGCGTATCTTCAATAAATACTTCTTTTCTAGAGAATGCCTCCGGAGATGAGAACTGCTTCGTATACGAAAGACAAAGGTTTCTCGGACGATATTATAGTAATTGATTTCCACGAGAGAAGATTCCTTATCGATAGAACTTCTTACGACATCGAAAACGTGTGCAAATATTTCAAAAAGGCTAAAATTCGTGAGTTCAAGCTAAGAGTAAGTGCCTAATGCATATGATCGCATATCAACGCAATGTTTCAGACTGCATTTTGTCCTGTGACAGAGAGTATCATTCATACTATATTTCAATCGGCATCAATCCGCTACATGACAATCAACGTCTGGAGCGATTTAGCCTTTTGTTCTGATCAGTGAGTAATGGCACATATCAAATAAATAACATTTTCTTCACATTTGATAAAGAAAAATTCAGATTCTTCACTAACATAACCAAAAATAGAAAGAATTTGCATCTCTACCTGAGATGGTTAGATGCCACTGACTACGTTATAGCTCAAACAAGAAAGCTAGCCATGCTAGTCCCTGAGACGGCATTTTTATATTTAAGGAGGGATCGCGATGATTCAGTATGGCATTCAATGTGTACTTTAAAAAAAATCAATTTCAGAATGAAGATCGTTCGATATTTGAGAGAACTTTTCTTAGAGAACTTGTTCCCAGGCCATTAGCAGTACTTATTCATGATTTGAGCATTACAGCATCCAAATGTATCAAGATAGTGGAGGTTTATTAATTGATTGATTAAAGTTGATAACGCAACCAATTGTTTCAGATATTTGCAAAAACCCAAAAAAGGGTTCTTAAAGTTCGGATACTTGAGCATGATTGGAAAGAATTTTCTAAGCAGTGTTCTATGGACCGAAGATTTCATAAAGTTAATGATGAAGAATTTATATTTGGTAAAAATCGTGAGCTTCCTGTGAGCGTTAAATTGAGTACTAACGCCCATAACAAGCATAATATTTGGATGACACGCTTTCATTGGATACGCAAGTCATCATAACTTCGTTCTTTCCCTTTGTTGAGAACTAATAAAATCAACACCCAAAATTGTTCGAGATTCACTTGACGTATTGTTGTATCTTATGATTAGGGATGGCGAATGAAGAATTGAAATGAAGACTTGATTCCCCCTCTTCCCACGCGCGCTCATCGGTGTCATTCTTCAATGAAGAGGGGGCGAATAGGCAAACTATTCTACCATGAGAAAAACGGCGTGAAACCTAGATTTTTGAACTGATCTTTTTCCATATTGAATTAGGAACATCCTCCCATTATTTTGTTGCCAAAAATAGCTAATTAACCTGCATGAATACCAGGAAACAGGGTGATATTCCAATTCATTAGCCTCTTCATTGAAGAGCTCGCACGACCGCGCGGTCTTCAATGAAGAGGGAGAATGAGGAAAAAGAAAAGGATACTTCATTCGTCCTCATTCTCTTCATTTAGACAACCCTACTTATGATCTGAATTAGTGCAATCTAGGATTGCCGTAGCGGGATCGGTTTCGTTATTCCCGCGCCCTCCTCACTCTTCTTCCCTCTCCCGCATTCAATCCCGCACGAGCGAGAAGATATGTAAAGAGGGTGCGGGATCCCGCAAAATTGCGGGATTGATGCGGGATTTCCCCCTCTCATTTCCCTCCTCTTCCCTCCTTCATTACTCGGCGCCTTTGTTTTTTCGTATGCAAATGTTTTCGAGATCGAGTGATTAAAGCGAAGTGAAATGAGAGGGGGAAATCCCGCATCAATCTCGCAATTTTGAGGGATCCCGCATCCTCTTTACATATCTTCTCGCTCGTGCGGGATTGAATGCGGGAGAGGGAAAAAGGGTGAGGAGGGCGCGGGAATAACGAAACCGAACCTGCAACCCTAGTGCAATCTAATCGATGTATCGTACCTCCGATGGTGAATACCGTACTCCAGGCGGGGATACACGCTCCTCCGAGAATCGCCGTCATCACTGGCAATATCGATTTATCACCCAACGTCTACCGTATCCCCCAACTCACCGAGTGGACTGACGTAAGCATGATTATAGTCGAAGAATGCGGAGAGAAACGAAACGATGCCGGGCGCGATCGATAATGCGGCAACGATCTACAGTATTCGGATACCGTAATCATTGTGAATCGCAAACTGACATAGGTGGAGGATCGATCAGCCACGCCGAGAAGATGCTGCCCGACGAAGGCTCCTGCATGGAAAATTCCTGGTTACAGTAGCCGGCATATACCCAAACATCGTTAGGTCCCTTCATGGTCGTTTCTCATTCTAATAATGGGGAAATTCCATTAACTCTTCATGATCTCACCACATGCCGAATTGACTCCATTGATCTGGGCGGTGTTGAATGTCTCTTGCGGTCGACGGCCACCAGTGAATGCAGCTGAGAGAAGGACGACGAATGTCGGACCTGCACCGGGTAGTACTTCTTCCACTTTTTGCCCTATCCTTTCCTTCCAGAGTATCTTTTTCTAACAGCTGGCCTTACCTATGGGTCCAGCGTTGTCTTACGACGTAAAATCGCTTGACGTGGATACACCTTTTTATCTCATTTCTATATTTCTCATTTCCTACTCCACTGCGTATTCAGTGCGTTTTTTTTGCCTGGTCAAAAATTGAAGAAGTTCCCTGGACCGGAGATTAGTTACCGGATGGATCTACCGTAATCTCACCGACGATGAATTTGAGCGATTCCGTGTTCAGCTCGCCGTTACGCGGAGGAAACTGCAATTAATCGACTTAAAAACGCATTCTAGATGCATTTTCGCAACACCGCGTATAGATGAGCTTGAAAAGGTTCCTCCAGATGAATTACAGTAGTTTCCTGACCAATGTGGCGAGCCATTCCTCGGCCGGCTTCCACACTCCACTACAGTAAGCGAGGACGCCGAATCCGAAGCACAATGGACCGAGTGAACGACGACAGTGAAGCCAACTGAAGAGGGAATGTGAGGTTGGGAGAACATCCGGAGGATAGGATTTATCCCAGCCCCTTTCAATCTACAACCTTTGGATGGTGTAATCAAGTAGAATCAAGAAAAGAGAACTGCACTGGACTTGAAAGGACATATGTGTACGGCTTCAACTAGAAGCCCTGAACTACTAACTTCATTACTAGTTACTAGCAATCCCTCTCGCCCTTATGCCTACAAATTCATTGCACTCTTCAAATCGTAGGCCGATACTCTGCTCTCCCGCTCGAGCCCTCTTATTAGCTTTCCTAGGCGCAATTTCTTGGTCGTTACTCTCTCTAACTCTAACAACCTCTTGCGCGTAAGCCAACAATATACGTCGTATCTATTTCAGATGCCATTCATCTCCGCGTAACGACGGCAACTGTAGGAAGAGCACGGGCAATAAGCCGTTGGCTGGAGTGAAACGTCCCCTGTCCCTCTCCCATCCCGTAATTTAAAGCGCCTCATGGTCCATCTTCGAAATTTACTATTGTCCTGGCGGCGCGCGAGTAGGCGGCCTCACAGAAGACTCTTCAAAGTGTCCTCACTTCTCTAACCACTCGGGTAGTCCCCAATGTGGATCAGTGGATGAAGGGGTAGTCTCTTCTTCTTCATCCTCTCCTTCGTCATCCCGAGATGGAGGAAATCTATCCCTCATCCAATGAGGACGATGAAACCGCTGTCGAGGCATACCTAGAATCAGTTAATGAGAAGACAACAATGAGCGGACGAATGACCAGACAAAGAGTCGATTTCAGGAGCGAAATTAGGGTCGATTATGGGGGCATACAAAGGAGGGAAATGTGTGCGCAATTGGAAACGAGGAGAGAATTAGCTGGATAAGAACAGACAAAGGAGGTTGAATATATGCAGTGCATGCTAGTACTCGAGGGAATTTGGAGAGGAAACGGAGAGACGAAGACAGAAATGGAGGGGGAAACGCGGCAGAATGAAAGAGAGAGCGCGCGAGAGAGGAGGAGGAATAGCCTCACTTTCTCAGTCGAGAGTTGAGCAAGGGAGAAAGAGAGAGGGGAAGAGAAAGAGGGAGATGCGAAAAATAGTGATGTAAACAAGAGGACGGAGACGAAGAAGGACATAGAAGGAAGGAAGACAAAAAGGAGAGATAATGAAACATGGAGTGAGAGAGAAAAGAGAAGAATTCCCGTGAAGAGCTCTTCATTGAAGAATGTTATGAGTTTGAAATTTTGAACACTTCGATTTTCGGAACACAAAAAAATCAGATTTTACATTCAACACCTTCAGTTTTATGACTTTAAAATTATTGAACTGATGATAAATATAACTTTTTGCGGATATTTGTATCCCCAGTCAACCTAATTTTTCGGTCGCCTGACATCACAATGCAACATCAATGTTAATTTCAATTGCGTTTCTCTCTTCTCTTCAATTCCGTACATTAAACTTTATTTACATGAACATCATACATCATCATAATATACATTGCTCTGGGGTGGGGCATCTAGTACTCTCTTCTAACAAGCTTTCATGGAATGGTTAGTGAGGCATTTGGTGGGGGGTACGGTAAGTCAAAGGGGATTCACAGTATTTATCAAGTATCGATCGATTTAACGACGACGACGCTCGTCACGATCCTTCTTATCGGCCAGGAGAACAACGAGATAACGGAAGATCTTAATTAGATTAATTAATCAATTAACTCTCAACCTATAAATACCTGAACAAAGTCGATGAACAGCTCAACGGCGTGCCAGATGTAGTCGTGGTCTCCACGACGGTTCTGAAAAAAAAGATTAGGCGTAGACAGTCACTTTAAGCAAGAAACATCCTAGATTCAGCGGAAGAATTTCTCACTTCTGATGATTTCGTGTTTTTTGTGGTCCCAGCCCCGAAAGTATCCCCCTATCCACCGTATCCTCAATCAATCGATACCTTCTCAACGATGAGCTGAGTATCGTAGAGCACGAATCCACACGAGATGGCGAGACCAGCGAGAAGGATGAAGAACACCTCAACATCGATATTCAATTACCGTCCCTCTTCTACCGTAATCCCTCTCTCTCTCGGGTCTCACCGGGAAGAGCCAACGGGCGAAGATGGACACCATCATGAGCCAGAAGGTTGCCGACATGAGGGAACCGCCCAGGAAGAGGTACCTGCATTGGAAGAAATCAATAACTATCGTACTCATCATTACTAAGTAATATAAAAAGTTAATGTCTGTCTGTCCGTCTGTCTGTCTGTATGTATGTTTGTCTGTCACGCTCGAATTTTTTTTTGCTCATATCTCGGCTCAAAACGATCGTACACCCCTCGGACCTTTACCAAACAACTTCTCATGAAAAAAATTTTCGAAAAAAATTCACGCAGTGGCCCCATCCCATCTTTTTTCGGATCGCCCGAGGCCCCACGAGCCTTTCGCCAGGGACGATGCCAACTCGGTCCGCGACTGTGAATGTTTTATCTTCCAATGTAGTCCACTAGCCCAAACGTAATTCAGTCCTCACGAGCCTTTTGCAAGCGTAGGCACATGACTGGGATAAGACTAAACACATAACCCGGCGTTGCGAAGCGCTCGCAGAAGACTATCACAACCCGGCGTTGCGCACACACTGGCGAGCGTAGCGAGCCTCATTGCAGCCGCAGGCTGCTTGCCACCCGCAGGGTATAGCCGGGCGTAGCCCGGCTATTTCATTTTACACGCTGTAGTCAGTTCTTTAGTTTCATTTTAATTTTAACCCTTTGGGTGTTGCAGAAACAGCTCTACGTCGTTCTCTGATGGCCACCCACCATCCGGCCCGCCCCCTCCCACGATGCCGCGCAAGAACACGATGCCGGCCGAGGGCGAATTCGTCGCGTGGGTGGAGAAGTACGCGGCTTCGGCTTTTTCTCCCGGCTTTCTTTTAACTGCCGCAACTAATAACCTTGTAGATTCCTCATTTGCGTGTGTTAAAATTTCTACAAACCTAACAGTGCAGGCTGATGCAGTTTTAGTTATATCTCATACCCAAGAGTATATGTGTATTCAATGGAATATGATAAATGGAATATGATAAATGATAAATGCTTATTGCAGGTACGGTAACTCGCAGCAAAACCTGTCGATGGGCGGCAACAGCTCGGCCGACGACAGTGACTCCATCAAGAGCGGAAGTGAGTGGCACTTCCAGAAATTATTGATCTTTGATATTATACCCCTTTCTCAGCACTATTTGCGCTGGTTCCCGGACAAAGAATAGGGTTGGAATGACTATTACACGCGAAAATTGCCATTTTGAAGTGGCTGAATTCGTGTTTCACAATTGGCTTATTTTCCAGAGAAGAAGGGCATCGGCAGCTTCTTCAAGCGAACGACGTCGAGTAAGAAGTAGAGAGAAGTCGATCGATTCTTGCGCCTACCGTATCCCTCGCCTATCGTATCCCTGTGAATATCTTATCATTATTGTGCTCTTGTTTCGTGATATTACACCACTACCATTACTACACTTTATCCCCCCATCCCCCACGTGTCTATCGATGATCACTTTCCCTCCGCCGTTTTAGACTCGACGTTCCCCTGTTTTCACAACCTGCTCCTTGTTGATCTTTGCGATGTCTCGCACTGTATTTGAACTTGAGTGCGTCCCCGAATTGCCCGATATTCGAGAAAGGAGCCCTGCAGTCTGATTCATACGATGTTTATTAGGGAGCCCATACCATTTGTCTAATGCCCGTCCATTCCACTCCACGATCAGTCTCCATCCATACGGGAGACCGTAATCAGTTCATCTAGATTATGACTAATAATGTTAATAATGTGACCTTTTTTCCTCCTTTTTTTGTAATTGAGAATACCATTCAAGCTAATAATATCTCGAATGCCCTAACTTTCGAATGACCATTTCCTCCTTTTAGGCATCCCATCTCCTATTTGTCTGTTCCAGTATCTCTTCTTCTTTTTTTGTTCAGATGTGTTACTAATATTGTTTCTTTTTATAACGTATCATCGCTCAATATTATGTGTGTAGCTCAATGACGTTTTGTAGTAATGTAATGTTCATTTTCCATCATTTTTAATTATCGATAGTGTAAGGCTCACTGTTATTCCTCGCGATGTCTCAGACTGTATTCGATCTTGTGTTCTCCCGAATTGCCCGATATTCGAGTGGAGTCCTGCAGTCCGATTCATACGATTATGGTATTGTGGCCGCAGAGCTCATGATTGTGATAAATAAATATTACTTGAGACGTACCGTAACGTACCGTAATGTTTGTTTGTCACACAGCTGTAACCGGAAGCAGGGAAGCCCACACCGAGGGCATACCCCCGCTATACAGAACCCAACAATCCGCAAGGCTGGGATACGGTAGGTACACTACGGTAACCGGAAGGACGGCAACACACAGTAAGGAGGGGGGGGGGCAGAACCGAGACCATAAGCGATAATTCCTAAAGCATACCTCCTGTTGGCACTGCGGTAAAAGGCAGAATTGAAACTATACCACGGGCGGGAGGAACATGGAGCTCTGCTCTGTAGCTCTGGGTTCCATAGCTCCGGCTTTGATCAACCCATCAGTCTGATTCACTGCACAAACACAACAACATGTTCCCCGCCCGGCAGCCGCTGCAGATAGCAGTCGTGCCCGGGACGGAGCGAGTTTATCAAAAAAAAAACACACACAATGGAGCTCATTCTTATCAGCAACTTTTTCCTCCTCCACCACCACCACTTGGAATTACGAGCGGCTGCTTGGACGGGCTGCCAGAGGCACTCATCGAATGAAGATGAGAGGGCGAGACAGCGAATCTGAAGAAAAGGAGATGAAACATGATTTTAGAACTATTGCCATTGTCAAGCCAGATTCTGAACTGCACATTTCAAAAATTGGCGATAGCCTCCGGCCTCCCTATTGAAAAAGCGCCACTAAAATTAAGCAAATTAGAACTACTGCCATTGTCAAGCCAGATTCTGAACTGCACATTTCAAAAATTGGCGATAGCCTCCGGCCTCCCTAATGAAAAAAACGCCACTAAAATTAAGCAAATTAGAACTATTGCCATTGTCAAGCCAGATTCTGAATTGCACATTTCAAAAATTGGCGATAGCCTTCGGCCTCCCTATTGAAAAACGCCACTGAAATAATGCAAATGACCAACCTGTTCTGCCGTCGAATGGGCGGATCCAATTGATGGAAGGACGAGTGGCTGCTTGGCTGCCAGAGGCACTCATCGGAGGGAGCGAGATCAGAGGGACGAGACAGCGAACCTGAAGAATAGGAGATGAAACATGATTTCAACAGGATATGAGCAGAGAATGCAAAAATACAAGTACGCAATTTAAAAATTGGCGATAGCCTTCGGCCACCCTATTGAAAAACGCCACTGAAATAATGCAAATGACCAACCTGTTCTGCCGTCGAATGGGCGGATCCAATTGATGGAAGGACGAGTGGCTGCTTGGCTGCCAGAGGCACTCATCGGAGGGAGCGAGATCAGAGGGACGAGACAGCGAACCTGAAGAATAGGAGATGAAACATGATTTCAACAGGATATGAGCAGAGAATGCAAAAATACAAGTACGCAATTTAAAAATTGGCGATAGCCTCCGGCCTCCCTATTGAAAAACGCTACTAAAATTAAGCAAATTAGAACTATTGCCATTGTCAAGCCAGATTCTGAACTGCACATTTCAAAAATTGGCGATAGCCTCCGGCCTCCCTAATGAAAAAACGCCACTAAAATTAAGCAAATTAGAACTATTGCCATTGTCAAGCCAGATTCTGAACTGCACATTTCAAAAATTGGCGATAGCCTTCGGCCACCCTATTGAAAAACGCCACTGAAATAATGCAAATGACCAACCTGTTCTGCCGTCGAATGGGCGGATCCAATTGATGGAAGGACGAGTGGCTGCTTGGCTGCCAGAGGCACTCATCGGAGGGAGCGAGATCAGAGGGACGAGACAGCGAACCTGAAGAATTGGAGATGAAACATGATTTCAACAGGATATGAGCAGAGAATGCAAAAAATACAAGTACGCAATTTAAAAATTGGCGATAGCCTTCGGCCACCCTATTGAAAAACGCCACTGAAATAATGCAAATGACCAACCTGTTCTGCCGTCGAATGGGCGGATCCAATTGATGGAAGGACGAGTGGCTGCTTGGCTGCCAGAGGCACTCATCGGAGGGAGCGAGATCAGAGGGACGAGACAGCGAACCTGAAGAATAGGAGATGAAACATGATTTCAACAGGATATGAGCAGAGAATGCAAAAATACAAGTACGCAATTTAAAAATTGGCGATAGCCTCCGGCCTCCCTATTGAAAAACGCCACTAAAATTAAGCAAATGACCAACCTGTTCTGCCGTCGAATGGGCGGATCCAATTGATGGAAGGACGAGTGGCTGCTTGGCTGCCAGAGGCACTCATCGGAGGGAGCGAGATCAGAGGGACGAGACAGCGAACCTGAAGAATAGGAGATGAAACATGATTTCAACAGGATATGAGCAGAGAATGCAAAAATACAAGTACGCAATTTAAAAATTGGCGATAGCCTCCGGCCTCCCTATTGAAAAACGCCACTAAAATTAAGCAAATGACCAACCTGTTCTGCCGTCGAATGGGCGGATCCAATTGATGGAAGGACGAGTGGCTGCTTGGCTGCCAGAGGCACTCATCGGAGGGAGCGAGATCAGAGGGACGAGACAGCGAACCTGAAGAATAGGAGATGAAACATGATTTCAACAGGATATGAGCAGAGAATGCAAAAATACAAGTACGCAATTTAAAAATTGGCGATAGCCTTCGGCCACCCTATTGAAAAACGCCACTGAAATAATGCAAATGACCAACCTGTTCTGCCGTCGAATGGGCGGATCCAATTGATGGAAGGACGAGTGGCTGCTTGGCTGCCAGAGGCACTCATCGGAGGGAGCGAGATCAGAGGGACGAGACAGCGAACCTGAAGAATAGGAGATGAAACATGATTTCAACAGGATATGAGCAGAGAATGCAAAAATACAAGTACGCAATTTAAAAATTGGCGATAGCCTTCGGCCACCCTATTGAAAAACGCCACTGAAATAATGCAAATGACCAACCTGTTCTGCCGTCGAATGGGCGGATCCAATTGATGGAAGGACGAGTGGCTGCTTGGCTGCCAGAGGCACTCATCGGAGGGAGCGAGATCAGAGGGACGAGACAGCGAACCTGAAGAATAGGAGATGAAACATGATTTCAACAGGATATGAGCAGAGAATGCAAAAATACAAGTACGCAATTTAAAAATTGGCGATAGCCTTCGGCCACCCTATTGAAAAACGCCACTGAAATAATGCAAATGACCAACTTGTTCTGCCGTCGAATGGGCGGATCCAATTGATGGAAGGACGAGTGGCTGCTTGGCTGCCAGAGGCACTCATCGGAGGGAGCGAGATCAGAGGGACGAGACAGCGAACCTGAAGAATAGGAGATGAAACATGATTTCAACAGGATATGAGCAGAGAATGCAAAAATACAAGTACGCAATTTAAAAATTGGCGATAGCCTTCGGCCACCCTATTGAAAAACGCCACTGAAATAATGCAAATGACCAACCTGTTCTGCCGTCGAATGGGCGGATCCAATTGATGGAAGGACGAGTGGCTGCTTGGCTGCCAGAGGCACTCATCGGAGGGAGCGAGATCAGAGGGACGAGACAGCGAACCTGAAGAATAGGAGATGAAACATGATTTCAACAGGATATGAGCAGAGAATGCAAAAATACAAGTACGCAATTTAAAAATTGGCGATAGCCTTCGGCCACCCTATTGAAAAACGCCACTGAAATAATGCAAATGATCAACCTGTTCTGCCGTCGAATGGGCGGATCCAATTGATGGAAGGACGAGTGGCTGCTTGGCTGCCAGAGGCACTCATCGGAGAGAGCGAGATCAGAGGGACGATACAGCGAACCTGAAGAATAGGAGATGAAACATGATTTCAACAGGATATGAGCAGAGAATGCAAAAATACAAGTACGCAAGTTAAAATTGGCGATAGCCTTCGGCCACCCTATTGAAAAAACGCCACTAAAATTAAGCAAATTAGAACTATTGCCAATTGTCAAGCCAGATTCTGAATTGCACATTCGAAAAATTGGCGATAGCCTTCGGCCAACCTATTGAAAAAACGCCACTAAAATTAAGAAAATTAGACCGTGGCTCACGTAGGGAGGGCAGCGTATGTTCCCGATGCGAAACGCGATACAGTATACTAACAACTTTTTTCGAGCGAATCGAATATTGATTTTATTTTTTAGTCGTCTTTAAATTATTTATTTATTGACCATTTTTGAGTTTAATTACTATTTTCTCACTCACAAACAACTTATACAACTGAGACATATCGTATACATCGCTTATCGTGCGCTGAATTCGCTATTAGCTTTAAATATGACGACTTTTCTGTTTCGACTCTACTAAATTTGTGTTTTCTTGGCCTGCACAGTTTCCCTGAAGGTGTCCATCTGATTAAACCGCTCTCAATCCCTTCCCCTAACACCACCACACCTCCCCCATGTCCGTGTTGCTCGTGATTTTCGTTCGGACGACTTGTGTGAGCCCTTGAATGTCCGAAATCCCGCATGTTCGCTCATTTTTCCTCATTTTTGATCTCCCCCCGAGTCCTATCAAGTGTCCATCTGATTAAACGGCTCCCAATCCCTTCCCAGAACCCCACCCCACCTCCCCCATGTCCGTGTTACTCGTGATTTTCGTTCGGACGCCTGCTGTGAACCTTTAAATGGCAGAAATTTCGCTTTCGTGCCTGTTTTTCCATGTTTTTCGACTCCCCTCGAATCATATCAAGTGTCCATTTGACTAGACCATTCTCAAAACCTCCCACTAGACCTACTACACCCTACCCATCCCTGTGTTGCTCGTCATTTTCGTTCGAACGCACGTGAGAGCCTCTAGAATGATAAAAACTTCGGGTGTTCAAAAACAACCTTATATTTTAGAATAAATATATATTTCCTAACTGTGAAGCATTCAAGCGCTTTGTAGGGACTCGGATTATATTCTGGATCACAAAAATATATATTTTCAAGAAATAACAAATAAAATCTAAATTAGACGATGCGAAATAATAAAACTGACCTAGTGCGAACTCGAGGGATCCTTAAAAGTACGGTAGGTGGGCATTTTCGTTTGTTATTTTTGTAATTAACATAATTATTGCTTTCACTTATTTTTTCAAATTTTTATTTTTATATTATGATTCGGCACTATCGAAAGCATAGGTCGAGAATATCTGATTAATTATTCAATGACTTTAAAAATTAGCTGCTGCCCTCCCTAGGCTCACGACACATCAATTCATAGGGCAAAATGGTTTAGCGACTACACTAATCAGGCAAATGTTTTTTCTTCAGAGATGATACCCACTGAAGATATAGAAACCCGTGAAAGAAAAGATCAATTGATATCATAAAAATGATGTTTAAAAAATGAGATGGCACCCACTGAAGAATAGAAATAAAGGAGCCCGGAAAACATGCATTTAACGGGGACGACAATACGGATATGGTTCGAAATTCATAATTTCACACAAAATACATTCAAACAAGAATAACAAAATTTGAACTAATTTAGTCGTTATTACTGTCTTATACAGCCTCATACACTCAACATATTTCCAATTGTGCTTCTTTATCTCCACTCTTACCTGTTCGAGCCGAGCGCATTTGCGCTTTATCATCCTCTCTTCTTGAGTCTTCTCCTCATCGGAGGAATGGAAGAGGAGGAAGAGAAGGGAGGAAGAAGGGAAGTCATCTCTAAACAATTCGAGGTTACGATAGTAATTACAATCAATTAAATGCTATATTCAAAGAAGAGAGTAAACTGTGAGGAGAATCTAACAACAAAAATTACTAAGCGATCCGAATTTCAGATAAATTGCACTGAATTTCAAAAAACAAACGTTGCTCACGGAACATAAATTCGGAGATCACAATGATTTAGCAACTACACTAATCAGGTAAAGCACTGAAGATTAAAACTAAATAAGCTCGGGAAACATCGATGCAGTTGGTGCCAAGTAGTGATGCTCAAAATAATTTCACAACTACACTAATCAGGCGAACTAATTCTTTTCTGGGGAGGTAGTATGTCTATGTACAGGATGGCTATGCGGAATTCATACCGCATTTCCGCGTCATTTCTGATTGCAAATGAACTAGTGGCCTCTCAATGCCGATATCCGCAATCTCGAACGACACGATTCACATATATGAATACAATGAAACCAATTCATTCTTATTGAACTAGCCTCCGACGACCGAAGAATGAATGTAGGGGGAGTTTCGCGTTTCGATTAGAAACCCCTAGGAGGTACCAACTGAAGATCAAGACCGGGGAAGCATAAATTCAGCGGGGGGCCATACGACGGTTACAGCTCGAAATTCATCAACGCTATCACACAAAGCACACTCGTACTCGGATAACACAACGATTCTAATACATCGCATGCATACCGTGTCCTCCAATCGATCGGTCGCTGTGAGTTATGTCGGAGCAGGGTCGAATCGTGTAGTTGATTCAGCAGGCGTTCCCATGAGACACTGTAAGAACGGAAATTAATAAACGCATTGTATTGACACAGTACCTCGCATCCCTACCGTATCCGCCCATCGATCGATAGAAGTGAATGGCGTCGGAGCAGGGTCGAATCGCGTGGTTGATGCAGTTTTCAGCAGGCGTTCCCATGAGACACTGTAAGAAAGGAAATTAATAAACGCATTGTATTGACACAGTACCTCGCATCCCTACCGTATCCGCCCATCGATCGATAGAAGTGAATGGCGTCGGAGCAGGGTCGAATCGCGTGGTTGATGTAGTTTTCAGCAGGCGTTCCCATGAGACACTGTAAGAACGGAAATTAATAAACGCATTGTATTGACACAGTACCTCGCATGCCTACCGTATCCGCCCGTCGATCGATTGAAAAGAGTGGCGTCGGAGCAGGGTCGAATCGCGTGGTTGATGCAGTTTTCAGCAGGCGTTCCCATGAGCCACTGTAAGAACGGAAATTAATAAACGCATTGTATTGACACAGTACCTCGCATCCCTACCGTATCCGCCCATCGATCGATAGAAGTGAATGGCGTCGGAGCAGGGTCGAATCGCGTGGTTGATGTAGTTTTCAGCAGGCGTTCCCATGAGACACTGTAAGAACGGATATTAATAAACGCATTGTATTGACACAGTACCTCGCATGCCTACCGTATCCGCCCGTCGATCGATTGAAAAGAGTGGCGTCGGAGCAGGGTCGAATCGCGTGGTTGATGCAGTTTTCAGCAGGCGTTCCCATGAGACACTGTAAGAACGGAAATTAATAAACGCATTGTATTGACACAGTACCTCGCATCCCTACCGTATCCGCCCATCGATCGATAGAAGTGAATGGCGTCGGAGCAGGGTCGAATCGCGTGGTTGATGCAGTTTTCAGCAGGCGTTCCCATGAGACACTGTAAGAAAGGAAATTAATAAACGCATTGTATTGACACAGTACCTCGCATCCCTACCGTATCCGCCCATCGATCGATAGAAGTGAATGGCGTCGGAGCAGGGTCGAATCGCGTGGTTGATGTAGTTTTCAGCAGGCGTTCCCATGAGACACTGTAAGAACGGAAATTAATAAACGCATTGTATTGACACAGTACCTCGCATGCCTACCGTATCCGCCCGTCGATCGATTGAAAAGAGTGGCGTCGGAGCAGGGTCGAATCGCGTGGTTGATGCAGTTTTCAGCAGGCGTTCCCATGAGACACTGTAAGAACGGAAATTAATAAACGCATTGTATTGACACAGTACCTCGCATCCCTACCGTATCCGCCCATCGATCGATAGAAGTGAATGGCGTCGGAGCAGGGTCGAATCGCGTGGTTGATGCAGTTTTCAGCAGGCGTTCCCATGAGACACTGTAAGAAAGGAAATTAATAAACGCATTGTATTGACACAGTACCTCGCATCCCTACCGTATCCGCCCATCGATCGATAGAAGTGAATGGCGTCGGAGCAGGGTCGAATCGCGTGGTTGATGTAGTTTTCAGCAGGCGTTCCCATGAGACACTGTAAGAACGGAAATTAATAAACGCATTGTATTGACACAGTACCTCGCATGCCTACCGTATCCGCCCGTCGATCGATTGAAAAGAGTGGCGTCGGAGCAGGGTCGAATCGTGTTGCATGCCTCGTTGCTCTCCATCGCGTTTCGTCCATCGATATCACGAGCATGAAAAGGGGAAGGCAGTACTCTTATCGATACCAATGGGGGGGGGGGGGGGGGGGGGTTACATACATCTCCTCCACTCACTCCATTAACTCTTCCTGTTCAGCTCCTTCCGTCCCACTCAATCACCCCATGGAGCTCCCGGTCTAGCCCATAAGAGAAGTTAACTCTAAAGGGCATTCCCTCCACGAGGGGCGATTCGAGCACGCATAGCGTACTCGGCGGCTTCGCGGGCACAAAGTGATCAAGTGGGACGTCTAGAGCTGATAGGGAAGATGTCTATGTCCAAATGGCCAGCAACGTGTGTCACTGGCAGTATAATTCAAGTGTTCATTCTCTCGGCTGTATAACCTTTGCTGGCTACTCCCCTATCCGGATTCAGGTCGAACCAACTCGGGCGAGCTCATGCTCTTATAGCCCTTGATAGGGGGATGACGCACCGTAGCTCCGGAACTGCCTGCACTCTCGCCTACAGAGAACCAAGGAGTGTATGCAACCAACAAGCTGACACTCCGAGGAGTCGGGTGAGGCTACCCTGTCAGCCGCGGTCGCACAACTAGATCTGGAGTCATGACCCCACATTACGTGGGTCGGGTAAGGCTACCCTATCAAGCTCCGGGCACGGACCGAGCCAGACAGATATTGCCCATATCTGACGCCCTTCCCTGGTCTCTTCCTACCCCGCCGAGGAGGCACCACTAGGAGTTGTGGGCTGAGCTCTCCTCATCATACACTCCTACGTTGACCGCCTTGTGCACAAGGCACAATGACGAACGGGGGCGTTAGACACGCATTACCTACGGGTGCTCTAAGCACACGCTACCGTAAACCCCAGTTAGGCATTGGCAACCAGAGGTCACCAAATGCGTTAGGTGCACTCTCTCTCTCACACACAAAACCCAGGGGATGGGAGGGGGAGAAACTTATCTTTTCATCTCCGCTCGATGTCGTTGCCCGCGTGCACGTTGTGGACGTCTTCGAGGGCGTATGGAAGAAGTGGAGGATGACGCCACCGTCGATGGACATCGGAAGGTATCCTCTGAAAATACAAATGACGTTAAGAGTGGAGCATGACAAGACACGAACAAAAGAAAGACCATGAAGTAGCTAAACAAGACAGAGAACGGAAGGAAATACAGAGCATTGGATATTGGATTATGCAAAGAGGATGGTTTTGATCGCGATAGGCCGGAAAAGTAAATGGAATAGCTACACTACAGCGATGAATAAGGCATCGCTCGTGGACGCACCCAAATAGAAACAAATAGGAAGACGTGTGGGAACCTATGAAGGCGATGGTAAAGTAAGAATGTGGTCAGTAAAGGCTTCTAGAAGGAAAGGAATCATCAATTCGAAGTAAACAAAATAAATGATGACAATTCAAGCGAAAGGAAGAGGGTCATAATCTTCCGGAAGCATCTAACACGAAAGGATGTTCGGATCAGGGGTACGTGCGAAAAAAGAAAACATAGTTTCGAAAATCATCTTCTAATGAATTGTCATCATTTCACCAAGGAACGCTTGGAAACTGTTGGAAGGAGACGAGCACCGGATAAGGACGTCAATACAAGATGGTAGGACTATAGGAAGAGGAGGGGAGGGGGCGGGGCAAGTAAACGAACCTTTTATTCTTCGGAAGCTCGCCCGTTGAGTCGCGTGTTGGGGCCATCAGAAGAGAGGTGGGCGCTCATCGTACGGCAGCTGCGAAAGAAGTAGTGATTAAACAGTGCAGCCGGAAGCAAACAATCGTGAATTACAAGAAAAGCACGTGCGCACAACATGAGAAATGGCAGACCATTTTAACCAGAACAGAATGTAGGAAACACGAGAACCATTGGTCGCTGGTCCAAAATGAGTGATGACATTTCGAAAATGAGTGATAGCGCCCCTCTAACACGCGACATTTAGCCAAAACGCGTGAAAAGCAAAAATGGCAACGAAGTTTGCATGTTTTCGAAAAACGTAACACTACAGGAAAAAGGACCAACGAGGCGCTAAAGTCATTAAAAGTAGTTGCTAAATGGACTAACCCTTGATTTAGAGATGAATAGACGGGAGAACGAGGCGAAAGGGAGGCGCAAGGTACGCAGAAACGTTTGGGAAATTTGGCCAAAGCGCGCGATTCTTCCCATGCTCAGAAAATCAAGCAAACGCGGCGAAACAGTGACGCTAACAACGCTAAACGTCGAGGATGAGCAATCAGATGTGATAGGAAAGGGGTCAAAGGATGGATAGAGGAGGGAAAACAGTGAGAAACGCGAGCAAAACCGGCGAAATGGTCGATAGGAGAAGGGAAGGGGCTGGCGAGAGAGTGTGTAGATCAGAGAGAGCGCAGAGAGTGAGGGAGTCTCGTCTGCCGGGGCGCCAGACGATCAATACTGACGTTCATGGATTTTTGATCTCGGTCAAAAGTAGTCTATAGTCTGATTCCCCAGTGGGGAAAACAAGAAGTGAAGCGGCCTTGAGTCATAGATGTTTCTTTTATTGGTTCAATCACGATAAAGACGACAATACTGTGCGAGCTTGACGGTAACTTAGTTTGTTTAATACACATATGCTATTTATAAATAAATTGTTGACGAGGAGGGAGAGTAAAGGCATTGCACAGCAAGTTGGTTGTGTGCACTGGTGGGCTTCTAACCCGTTAGCTTTCCAGGTTGCGCAGCCCCCGACACGAAATTTGCGGGGCCCCCTAAGAGTGCAAAAAAAAAAAAAAAAAATTTCAATTGCGTTTCTCTCTTCTCTTCAATTCCGTACATTAAACTTTATTTACATGAACATCATACATCATCATAATATACATTGCTCTGGGGTGGGGCATCTAGTACTCTCTTCTAACAAGCTTTCATGGAATGGTTAGTGAGGCATTTGGTGGGGGGTACGGTAAGTCAAAGGGGATTCACAGTATTTATCAAGTATCGATCGATTTAACGACGACGACGCTCGTCACGATCCTTCTTATCGGCCAGGAGAACAACGAGATAACGGAAGATCTTAATTAGATTAATTAATCAATTAACTCTCAACCTATAAATACCTGAACAAAGTCGATGAACAGCTCAACGGCGTGCCAGATGTAGTCGTGGTCTCCACGACGGTTCTGAAAAAAAAGATTAGGCGTAGACAGTCACTTTAAGCAAGAAACATCCTAGATTCAGCGGAAGAATTTCTCACTTCTGATGATTTCGTGTTTTTTGTGGTCCCAGCCCCGAAAGTATCCCCCTATCCACCGTATCCTCAATCAATCGATACCTTCTCAACGATGAGCTGAGTATCGTAGAGCACGAATCCACACGAGATGGCGAGACCAGCGAGAAGGATGAAGAACACCTCAACATCGATATTCAATTACCGTCCCTCTTCTACCGTAATCCCTCTCTCTCTCGGGTCTCACCGGGAAGAGCCAACGGGCGAAGATGGACACCATCATGAGCCAGAAGGTTGCCGACATGAGGGAACCGCCCAGGAAGAGGTACCTGCATTGGAAGAAATCAATAACTATCGTACTCATCATTCGGCATTTCTTTAGTTTAGTGCCCAAAGGAAGAAGACAATTGAATTCCTCGCCCATTCGATCGTTCGCAGTCTCATTTATCACTACTCACTAGTTAGAATGCGGCCTTTGGGCACTAAAGCAAAGAAGTGCCCATCATTCCAGCTACCGTAATCCCACCGTACTCACTTGGTGCTTTCAGCGTGGAGGGAAGCGAGGGAGAAGGCGCCAAAGATGAGGACGGTTCCGGTGAGAGCAGTGGCGATGATGGAGGGATCGACGGCAAGGGCCATCTCGAGGAGAGGTCCCACAGAGATTCCTGAGATGGATACGGTAGACATACGGTCACAGAGACATATTTTTTAATTGACTCGAAGCTGCATTGATGTTTCACATGCACAGCAAAGATCTTGGCGATTTCGACAATTGATAAAGCCTCAGAAACTCCAGGCATTTTTCAGTTTTACTACTGCCATAATCACCCAACTATTTAACAGAAGTTGATTCTCACAATCAGCCTTGGGATGTTGAAAAAGTTACCAGTAGTGAAGCAGAATCCGGCAAAGTATCCCATTCGCTTCTTCTCGTTATCTCTCGTGGCAGGAGTGCCGATTAGGGCCATCATAAGGAACAACGATCCTAAATGTGAAGGATTGAGAATACTGTAGCCATCGATATTTAATCCATTTCGTCACTTTCCATATATCACGCGGCATCTGAATCTAGAGGCAAGTTGCCATGGGAGACGAGTGTTTCGATCATCAACTACCATCACCTTGTAAAGCTTCCCACACTACTTTTGAATTCAACTTCACATTTCCAGCGATCGGAAGTGGGTCAAAAATAACATGATGTGAACCGTCACATAGTGACAGAATACACTATGAGTTGAAAATTAACGTTTTGACATATCTTAGATTACGGCATCCTTCTCGTCGACTAACCAATGGAGAGCATGAATCCGGCTCTGAGCATATCCGTGTACATATGGGTGAGTGCTCCAGCTGCAGCGATGCTCACTCCGATGGCAAGAGTCGAGTACACAGCACGAAGGTGCTCCATCACCGGCTTCTCCCTGCACAAAGAATAGGATAAAGTTGCTGTCATCAACACACCAGCCGTTTACAGTCGTCATGAGACGACCACGCTTGATGTTTTTTCCCAACTATTCACGACCACACATGTAGGTAAGGCCGGGAATCATTGATTCCTTTGGCACGAAGAAGGAGATTACGGTAATCAGTCTCCTGTTATTTATAATCATGCTCCCATTAGCGATATTTTAGATGTCAGAATAACAAACTCCATTAACTCACAAGTTTATCTATTAGCTCATTCACTCTCATCACTTATTCCAACGCCCCCATCCGTTCCACTCTCCACTACTCGATGAGCTTATCAGCTTACTTCCCCACATTCAGCGATACTCATCTACATTTTTTTCTACTTTGCCACTACACACATACACAAAACAAGCATTGTTCGATTTCGTAACAGATTCACTTCGAATGCGATTTTCCCTTTCGAAATGGTATCGATTTAAAAGGAAGAAGCTTACAATTTCTCATCGAGAGCCGTGAAGACTCTTCCGAAATTGGAGAACAGCGTCTGTGTGTCTGTGGCACGAGATGTTGAAGTCATTCTGCAATTCGTCCACTTATCATACACATCGAGACATACACATCACTGAAATATAGCCGCGACAAGCGTAAACAACACCTCAATCGATACACCTAACGAGACAATGAGTATAACGAAGCAATGAGCGAGAGCAGTAATCAGAACCTTATCTCAAAGTATCGTGGCGCGTGAGTGAAATCGATAAGAAATGAGGTACACGTCAGCTAGTTTCCCTTTTATAGGAAGAGAATTGAAGAAGGAATGGCCAATCGATGAGGAGATATGAGAGAAAATGGATAGAAGAAGACAGGTGATAATAACTAACGGCTAAGGAAAGGGAAAGGGGAGGGAAAACCATGGAGACGTGTAGAAAGCAGTGAAGCGAGCGATAGAAAGACGTCACAACAGAACTTTCTCGCGAGTACGCAACGCATCGACCGCGACGCGTGGGTTCAACCCGAGCACGTTTCTTACTCGGTCAATACCGTAATCCAAGCATGTATGATCCAAAAGCTGTTCTTATCTGCAATAACAATAATAGTGTTGTTGTCCCACATCTCACACAGCTCGGAAACTGTTGTCGGTGATGGTGCCGTAAATGGGAGGATTTGCAGTGAAAAGAGCCCATTTTGAGGGTGAAGAGAGACATCAAAACAGCGGACTGAGGGAGGGAGCAAATCGGTAGTTGTGGGATGATCCGGGGGTAGGTATAACAATCACGCCCAGTACTCTTCCCCCTTTTCCTCTTTCAGTTTTCACATGATGTGAACGGCTATTCGATCTCGTTCTGACTCATCTCCACTTCAAAATCCTCTCTCCTTGACCGATTACTATCTCCTTCTCCCCTCTTCTTTTTACTCCATCTCTACACGAGTTAATGCATCGTGAGCCCACTCACACGAAAGTTCTCCGTGGTTCTTCGCTTTCTGTCTTCTCTGATCATCCCCCTCCTCCCATATTTGCTCGAACGGTGGTCCCTCTCACTCATCAATCAACCCCTTCGATGCTTCTCCAGTCTACCCTCCCCCCCCCTCCCCCAATCGTAGATTGAACAAACTCTTCAACGAACTTGATTGAGATGAGGCGCCAAACAGTTTCTTCGCCAATTTCCTTCCTTCTCCAACTGATGTAGCGAATATCATCCATTCCTCATTCGCTTACCCTACCGTTCTTCTCTCATAAATCACCATATCCCCCAACCCTTTTACCCTACTACACTCGTGCACAATTATCTTCCCCTTTATATCTGTTCTTTCCTACCGTAACCTCTCAGATTCTTGATGCCCAACATCCTCAATAACCTCGGCACACGGCTCTTCCAATCAGTCACAGATAAAGCTGGTGATATCGGAGACCGATTCGAAGAGGAATTCTCAAGGTTGGCGCAGAATATTACAGGTGACCATGTTGCTCAATGCCAAAATACTTGAAGACAACATACTTCAAGATAAAGTGCCCCAAATCAAAAAAAAAACACTGTGAATATAGCACAGTGTAATACTGTTTTGGGCGTTTGACCGGAAGCAATAAATGTGTATTCAGCTGATATTGACGAGGTAGTGGACGAAATAGCAGAACTGTCCGTTTTCATCAAGGTAATCATTCCCCACTTCACGCCTCATTCGGTATAATTCAAGTAAAATAATGGATAGGCTTATCAACTGATCTAGACATGTAGGGAAAAACATCTAATTCTTCTACTCAGATCACTCTTGTGCTTCTTTCCGTCCTTCTTTTCATTGTCATCCTACGATATCTCGCATTTGGCGGACGAGCGCTTTTCTTCAAGGTAAAAATTCTACAACGATATAAAATTGTCAAAGCTTGTCAAAATTACTGCATCTATTTCGGATATTATTCTAAAGGATGACTAATCTCTCTCTTCATCTGACTCTCTCGGAGCACAAAAGATCTTCGAGAACCATCGCATCTACGTTGTAATTCGAGAGCGATCGGATATCTCTGTCTCTCTGACAAAAATGGGGGTGAATCACGATCAAACATGGGGCAATGAGGCGAGACCCGCACTTCCGGTAGATCAAATACCATTTCAGACTAAGGAATGGCTTCGGGAGAGCGAAAATCGACAGCCTCCACAGGTAATCAACAATGCTGTATATAATAGACCCCTAATATCACAGGTTATTCTACTGATGCCTCACAAAGATGAACAGATTCCAATGGAAATAAACGGAAAGGGCACAATTACTCCGTCCCTCACACCTCCTTTCTCGCCAGATATTCCTTTCCGATCGCAACAAAAGTAAGGGAAGATAAGTGAGCACAAGACAAACACGAACTTCAGGTCTTCTACAGCACTGAATATCTATGCAGATCCTCTAACCTTCCAAAACTTGGAAAACATCAAAAGAAATTCATATGCGCTCTTCAATAAGACTCAACAATAGCTTCACGGAGTGGCATAATATAGCGAGAATATGATATCGAATGGAAATAATAAAAATATAATGCATAAACCAATATGTGCACATCGACACCAAACGAAATCACACAGTTCGTAAAATTTAACATTGAGAAATAATTCAAAAAAAATTCCACGCGGGATACTCATTTTTGAACTTGGCTTTACGTGGGAACGATGTGATAATGTTCCTTAATATATGTTACAGTGTTCGCGTGGCGTGTTCTAACGAATTATCGATTGATTATTGTTCTTTGTCCCTATTCCACTCGTACTCGTGATTCTCTCTCTTCTTACAGATGGTTCGACCACCGAAAATATCACCGACACACAGACTAGCTCGTACGCCTCGTAAGTTTTGTTTTGGCTATTTCTCTAGTTTTTTATCTGAGTTATTACTTCCTCTATGTCTGCTTTCACAAAAAAATTCTAAAAACATAAATTTTGTCACAATAGTAGAAGTAGTTTGAAGTGTGCAATCGCTTTACAACGTAGAAAGTAATAAGGATCTTGTTTGAATTAGGAACCCTGGTTTGTGAGTAGCAAATTGATCAAAAATTAGCTTTACAACGTGGTTTTTAAGTGGCTAACCGACATCCGAACACGCCGCAGCGTCCTCAGCCAATCGTGACCCACCCAATCACGCCACCTCGAAACCAACAACAAGTGCGAGCAATCTCGCCCGCTCCGTCACTCGCAACTTCACTACACAACACGTCCGCTGCTTCCATGGTGTCTGGTATGCGTTCTTCTGTCTTGCAAGATATATCATTTGAATAAATAGAGAAAAAAGGTCGCCTTGTTCTCCAATAAACAACAATGTTCTTCAATATATTTTGTCAGGTGGCATTCCGCGATACGCACACCACACGGCGATTGCTCAACAGGTATTTCTTTTCTTTATTTGTTTCATACTTACATTAGGGTTGCTGTTTTCGGCATTTCTTTAGTATACTTGAGGTACGAAATAATTCTAATTTTTAACTTCGATGTGTGAAACCAGTTAAAATGCACATTCAGTTGAGATTGCATGTTTCAAAATCTTTCATAGATCGCTTTACCTTCTCCAATTTCAACGATATTCTATAATTCCGCAATTTATATAATTTAAACTCACTACCACTTTCAGGGGGCCCAACGTAATGCGAAAGTGGCACCGAAAAAAGGGGCTAAAAAGGGAGCGAAGAATGGAGGCCTCAAGCGAATCATTCGACCTGCCCCTAAAGGATCCAAGGTTGACAAAGTAAGCACTTTGTACAATTAGAATACTATGAATTTATTAATTTAATGGGTTTCCAAACCGCTTCTCCACAATTTACACGAACAATTCAAATTTAAGTTTCCGTATTTTCAATCGTCGATTCCCATTTCGATGAGCAACGCTTTGATTAGTTCTATTTTCGTGTAGATTCACTATCGCATATATGAGTGAAAATGAGCTAATCAATATTTTTGTTATTTCAGGAGATTCGTCGACTGCAGAAAACGGGCGATCAGCTCATTCCGAGGGCGCCGTTCTTCAGACTTGTTCGAGAAGTTGGTCTATTCTTATTTTTCGTTTGATTTAGAACATCGATTAACACGTATGATTGATTAATTTTGACTGGAACGTATTTAAACTTTACATGTGAAGACTGACAGGCACATAAAACAAAGGGGTTAAAAAGAATGTGATAGGTGATGATGGTGCAACACTAATTAGCTCTCGGGCGCATTGTAGGGCCCCAACAGCCATATTTTGTATGATCTTTGGATGATTGTTTTGTTATGCGAAAGACTAACCAAATGTTTCGATAAGTAACGATATTAAAAATAACGATATTCGTTACAATAATCATTACAGATCGCAATGAACCTCACTGGAAACGCCGATTATCGGTGGCAGACCGAGGCAATCGGCGCGTTGCAAGAGGTATGCTCACTCTTCAGTTATTTATGAAGATATTTGTAATGTTTAATAGGGTCCCTGGCTTTTGGGCATACATTCAAGGCATGGAGCTCATACTATTTAGCGTTGGGAAGAAAATTCTTCTAAGAATTCTAAAAAAAACTTTTCAATTGTGTGTATTTAATTGCCATGAAAATAATGATGCATATATTTCCAATATCCTTTACATATTAAAAAAATTACTATCGGCATCTTCCTTCGTTCTAAGTGAGTACCAATTACAGGGAGCGGAGGCATATCTGGTGGGACTCTTCGAGGATACCGTACTCACTGCCTTCCACGCGGGACGAGTTACTGTCCTTCCCCGAGATATCCAACTCGTTCGACGAATCAGAGGAGACTTCTAAGATTATTGTAATTAGTTGAACCATCTCGATCTCATCTCACCTAATTATCTCCACTCGCAATTATCCCTTTACTCGATGGTCTTATATTCCCTACGATGTACAGTACACGATATGAAAAAATTATTTTCGATAGTTGTATCGTTTTCTTCCATTACACCCAAAATTGCTCGTATTTCTTCCATTTATTAATATCCGACTATCATAGTGAACTTGTGAATACTCGACCTCTTCTCTTTCCTTATCGCTTTCAGAGTCACTAGACTAGTTGCCTTTTACACATGCGATAAAATGATGATTATGTCTAGTATTCTGAAGCTTACAATACAACCTTTATGTCTGATATGTGGTGATAAACATTGATTAATTGTAGATGCAATTATTTGCATGATGCTCATCAGTCTCCTTGTCTACCTTGGGGAGGGGTTCCAATTATTTACCTTCTCCTCTGGCCTACAATGTGAACATCTGTCATAATCGTAATTGGGTTAGATAGCTCTTTTTGAATGGAATCTTGAATTGAATATTTAAAAGAAATTAAATTAAGGTATTCACTGAGACTGGACATTAAATTCTCTTATTTTTTGTGACCGTATGAAGTAAGCAATGAAAAAGTAGAAGAAGAGGGGCTAATATCACCTAGCTATGATGCAACACGAAGTAAGGGGAACAATTCTCCATGTTCCCCATAATGGATGTTTTTCCCTCATCTATTCCTTTACCATTCTGACTCACTCCTTCTCCAATTATACTTGCTGCTGAATCATCGGAAATCGGCTAGTTCTCAGTTCCCTCCTCTCACATTGTCTAGCATTCCGTCACCTGAGAATCTAGTCAAACTTCCGCCATCATCAAACCATTCAACGAACCTCTTCACTATGGACTCAGTTTTGGATGAAGTGAAATCGGGATTGAAGGATGTGGGTGGGCAATTGATTGGGAATATTGCCCAGTCTGCGGAGGAGAAGGTCGATTCGAGGTTGGCTTCAATGACCGAGACTATCAATAGTAAGTGAATTGAAGTGATAAGACAATGAAAATGATGAAACATTATCTGATAAGTGAATGAAAGACTCAAATTTCAGAAGACGCAGAACAGATAATGGCTGAAATTTTAGAGTTATCATATTATATGAAAGTGAGCTTGAGATCGAAGCCGGTCAAATATTCGGTCAAAACTATTGAAAAAAAAAAATTTCAGATTGGAATCATACTTTTCTCCGTTCTAGTGATAATAATGATGATGAAAACCTGTTGTGAGGGGCTTGTTTTGATTTGCAAAATGGTGAGAAAAATCTTAGTTCTCTAATTGTTCTCGGATTAATGAATAGAAATATGAAGTGAATAAAGAGCCTATCTAGTAGACGAAGGGATATTCTTCAAATCGGAAAAATACTCTTCCAGGTTCGTCCATCGTCCCCCAATAACTCTTCAAAGCACGAACGGGAACCCTTCTCCCTCTGATTTCATATACTTGCGGCTTCTCTTCCCCCTTTTGTCAACGATAAAACGTGTGATTTCGCCCTTTTTCACACCTCAAACAAGAGGAATGTCCCATATCAAAAGTCAAACAGTCTCTTCACTCAGACTGATCTCTCACTGACTCGAGAAGGAAAGTAAAAGCGTGCCGTCGTTTTATCGACACGAAATCAAAGGGATGGGCGTAACTCGAGCAGATGTCGCTACACGAGGCCGATAACGAGACCCACATGTTTCATTCCCGATACATTTTTACAATTTTTCTACACGTACTTGTGCTAATTGCTTTGAAAACGTCGTCTTCGTTCAAATTTCCAGGAAAATGCCGACATCATCTCAGACGAATGATAAAATCGAGGTCGAATTGTTCTCCCTTCGAAAAGCTGTAGAAAGTGAGTTTGAATGAATGTTTCTTCATCAGTGTGTCATCAATGGATTTTCTGCTATTTTTGAAAGGGAGTGCAGGAGCGAGTTGGGCGAAACTTCCCTTTTCAATCTTAGAAAAGAAATCTGATGAAAGTGTATGAAAGCATTTGAGGAGACGCCGAAGCGATTACAACCGAACTCGTTTCACTTGTTTTCTTCTGCAAAGTGAGCATTGTCCTTTCTTAGGATAAGTCTAAGAAGTTTGAGAGACTTGATAAATGCCAAAGAGAGGGATCAATCGACTCCAACACCATCTTCAGATCGCTGTTGTCATTTGCTGTATTCTTCTCGGAATTTCCGTGCTCAAAAAGCTCTTTCTCGGCTCGGATTCGATCTGTGGAATGGTATCCATTCACACAAATTCTTCAATGTTGCTTCAAGTATTAGCTTATCATTTCAGATGAATCGTTCCAAAACTCCTTCTAACAGTGCTCGTGAGATGGAAGAACAAAGAAAACTCGCTCTTTGATCTACCTAACGTGCTCGATAAACTCTTACCGTATCGATGACCTTGCCAATCACAATCTGACACAATTATCTTATTTTGAATAGCCTGTTGTTTTCTTCGTTTTCGACGAGAATGACATCTTTGAGTCTGTATCTACTGTGCAATGTTTTAAAAAATAACGCAAGAAATATTTATGAAGAGTGCACGGCTACCCGTCAAGCAATACAAGATGAAATGGATAGAGGAAAGGGCAAGTGTGGAAAGAAAGGCACTGAGATTGGCGATTGAGTGAATACAATGAAAGAACAAAGAACATAAATTGATACTACACGTCGAATGATTTGTCATAATCGGAATAAACTTGCTGGAAGAGACTCATCGGAGGCGGAGCTTCTGCTGTCAACGCTGTAATGAATAACAATCATTAGAACTAATTATTCTCCTTCGTCCGGATTTATATCGAATTGTTGCTACTGATGTGATAGAAAATTCTCGAATTCGTTCAACGGACTGACCAGCATAGTCGAGGGACGGTTGTGGTCGCTTCTTCGCAGAGAGAGGCACTGGCTGCAGTCTCAACGGTGCGACCGGATGTTGCTGCAACCTCTGACGCTGCAAATAATTTTTTTGCCTGAGATATGTCTACGGCTTTCGACCGGTTTCACTTTTCCACTTGGCGAAATGGCAAACAGCGCTTTATCTACAGAGAACCCGTTGGTGTACAGTACATAGACAATTCTGTTATCATTATTTTGCATCCATTCTGATGTGTCTGACCGGCTTTTCATCACTAGTTTATAGTAGAAAGATGACATTGCCATGGTCAGCAATCCACTGGGGCAATTCAGGCACCTGATCATCGTTGCCGTTGTGATCGAGTGAAGGAGGAGGAGGCAGAGGCAGACTATCGATTGGTGGACGGGGTCTTCGATCGTCCCGTCGGAACCTTACCATATCCTGAGGAGTCGTGGTGGGAGTCGGTCGATCGGGCGGGGAATGGGAGGAGGGTGGAGGAGCTTTGTCGAATGAGATCATCGTTGGACGAAGTGTGTGCTCCCGTTCCTCCTCCGCTCGTGATACGGTAGCGAATACGGTAGATCCGAGGAGGTCGGGACGACGAATCTGTGAAGGACCATGATGAAGAACTACTCTACAGATAAGATTTCGAGAAATCTAGCCAACCGTATCATAAAGAAAGATTAAAAATGGGTCAACTTTCATACGTCAATAGTCGGTGGTTCTCTGGCCGAACTTTTCTTCTTCTTGGGGCTTTCTTCGTCCGTCGATTTCTTCCGTGAGGTTGTTCGACTGAAATGTGGAAAAAATATTTATAGATACAATTCATCGAAAAGTTCACCAACTGCGTGACTCACATCTTGCACAGTAGAATGAATACTGTGAGTACGAGAATGCAGAAAAGAATGAGTAGAGGAAGATGACCATCGACAGGAGACAATTGAGGAATGGAAGCTGATGGAGGAAGAGATGGAGTAGTTGAGATGAGACCTGAGCAATCAGGACAATGAAGAACCACAAAAACATTCCAGGGTCGTTTTCTAACAATAACCTCGCAACACCTCCTGTTCTTGTCACATTTCAAAAAAAAATTGCGATTCTAAACTTCCGTACCCCCACCAATCAACGGCGCGTCATCATCAAAGTTTCCTGATGCATCAGTGTCTCCTGAATAATCAATATTCAAGAAACAAATCAATCGATAATCTCACCGGGGAGTACGGTAATGTGCAGAGTGACGAGGGCGGGCTGCATTGCATCAGCACGTACTTCGAGATCTATTGTCTCTGTCACCTACAGTAATCAATCGAGAGAATACTGTAGTTTAGAGCGAGGATATTACTTCATATTGCTGCTATCTTCACACTTGTGAGTACTTTGCTTGAAGATGAGAATTCTTCATCTTGGTAGCTCCTACTTATATTCCATTTCGTACACCACCTACCTCGTTCACAACAACATCCTTGGATGCATAGTACAATCTTCCCCTTTGTACGTCGGAAAAAGTGAAGAATAGAGGGACTTCTTCCTTTGCTCCTGCAGAGATCAAAGATCATTAAGAAAGAGTTCAAAGATCAAAGTGATCGCAATAGAATGAATACCAGGTTTGAGTGTGGTAGTGGATGGTTCCTCTCCTGGTCCGTGAATGCCATTCAGAAGAAGACGACCGTACAAGAGTGGAGAGGCCACGAGAAAACGAGGAGTCGAACCCTGAAATGTGAATTGAACGGTGAAAATGGATTGCAAGGAATAAAGCCGGCTGAGCACACTCGATGGAATAAAAAAGGATCTCTAAATCGCAAGTGTGAAAGTGAAGCTTGATCTCATCCTTGGAAGTGAGTGTCAACTATGGAAATAGAGACTATGCGCCCAACCGCGTTCGTGGTGTAATGGTCAGCATGGATGCCTTCCAAGCATTCGACGGGGGTTCGATTCCCCCCGAACGCAGAAATCTTTTGCCGTTTTTACCTGCAGTCTACTGGCATTCAGCTGGCTTTCGGTGATCTGCGTGGTAGTCGAGGCTTCAACGATGATTGGTTGGATGTCAACCTGCAATTCCACCATTTGAAAGCCTCAATCAATCGATGATCTCACCAGTGACGTCACTAACAGATCAGACCAATCTCGAAGAGATTCCCTCTGATCATCACCAAGTGAGAACTCGAATCGATCCTGTAAGTGAATGATCTTTGAACTTTTAAAGAATTGCTTAATCTTCGAACCTTGTACGATTTCATGTTCAACTGCGCATACAGAATTCGACCGTTGTCGATGTCTGCTTGAGTGAATCTGAAATGACGTTGTCTTCATTATATTGTTCGTTTCCTGATGCTCAAAGAAAGAATCTCGACGTTTCTTATAGGAAAGGGCAGGAAAGCTCATTGAGACAAAAAAAACATGCATTAGAAATCTTTGCGAACTTACTGTTTCGCTTCCTTCTCTCCGGCCACCCAATAGAATGTTCCATTCTCGGGCGGAGTCACAATACGATAGTGAATTCCCTTTCGATCGCCTGACGAATACGCACCGAGATGCGTCCTGAAGCGAACTGTAGCCGGAGATTACGGTATTGATCTCACTCATTCAGGACGACGTAGGTCCTTCCCTGCGGGTAATCAATGCGAGTGTGATTCTCCATGCTGAGTTCCATTGGGCGGACTCGGACCTGCGATTGGATTGAATGGTTCATTCAGATTTGGCTCTAGAACATGCTGATCGAGTGATGATTCAAACTCACTATGAGAGCCCTCGTATGGCCCTCGATTGAGAACACGAAGGTGTCCGAGATAAGAGAAGCCGGAGTCGCAGTGTGCCAGACAGCCACCACGCCACGATTCAACTGCAATGAATTTCGCTAGTCATCGGTGACAAATCATTCGCAATTATTTCCCCAAGGCGGTATGAGGCTCTTTCCCCTTTCTTGCGCCGTCGCCCTCACATCTCTGGTAGAATAGTGGTTAGTATCCGCGCATGTCACGTGCGAGACCCGGGTTCAATTCCCGGCCAGAGAGAATCTTTTTGCCCTTTTTTGTGTTAGCTTACCTCTTCCTGCGTGAACGATGCCTTCACACGACCGTCCACTCGGAGCGACAGCTTTTGGCGTGGGGCCTAAAATATTAATTTATTGTCTGGTCTCTTTTGATTCAGAGGAATAGGACTGGCACCTGAATGAGTTCATAGAGTATGGATTGGGGTGGGACGTGAGGATGGACTGCAGTAAATTGAGATGACGTCATCGTTGTGACTCCCCCGGAGACAATGTTGATGGACGGAGTGAATCGAGTCACCTGCAAGAATAGATTGATTCGGCCTGTCAATCAATCTACGAATCGTCCTTGCAGTTCTCTCTAGGGCAGTCAGGTTCTTCTTTCATTGCGAAAAGAGACTTATTCATCCCAGATAGTTCCAGATAGTTCTAGATAGTCCAGGTTCTTTCTTTCTTTGCTGTTCGTATTTTTCCCCACTTACCAGCACGAGTGCATCTCTGATGGGCACAATCCGAATGGGTACGGTAACTCTCAATCGATTGGTTCTTCTTGTCGGGATCGCTGCGGGTTGCACGAAGAAGAGAACGTCGTCGTCTTTTCCACCTTCGCCCTTCAATTAGATTATTTTATTTCGTCAGATTCGATTCTCCAGCGCATCAAAACGTTTCGCGCTTTTTTTGCAAATACTCCTTAAAGCGCTCCTTCAGTTCTTGCAAAACGGCCTGAATGAGAGGCAAAAAGTCTTGGAGGCATGGGGAATCGAACCCCAGACCTCGCGCATGCGAAGCGCGCGCTCTACCCCTGAGCTATGCCCCCGACGCACACACTTGACAGCCGGCCACAGATACGAGAGGGAAAACGCCATGGCGATGACTCATCAGCGAATTGTGAGCAAACAACTGTCTTTTTGCACTGATATCGCTGAATTTTTGCCTTTGGTGCTTTGTGATTTATACCGAGTGTCTGAGCACCAGTGGCGATCCTTTCTCGAATTCACTCCATGTCACATTCGTTCGATGGGGATCACTAGTCTCCACATCTCCGTATCGAGGCTTTCGTGCGACCTGAAGAACAAAATAATTTAATAAAATTGCGTGAAATCGTGATTTGGACACTCTTCAATGCCTCATGGGATTCAAAAAATGGCAAAACGTTTCTGCGTTCGGGGGAATCGAACCCCCGTCGAATGCTTGGAAGGCATCCATGCTGACCATTACACCACGAACGCGGTTGAGATATCGATCTCATTTCCCATAGTACTGTCTCACTCTCTCATTTGGATCAAGCTTCTTCTATTGCGTTGCTCTAGGCAGCGAGTTGGATCTCTATGATCCACTTTCCTTTCCCTTTCTCTTACCTCAATTACGAGAGATGCGTCTCCCAGTGCCTTCGCCAGACCGGAAAGGTTGATGTGAGAGGTATTGAGGGCGATCGAGCCTCCTGAAACGATGGAAGATCAGAGAGAGAGAGAGATGAAAGATGACCTTTCGATACGACGACAGGTCCGATGGCAACGTATTCCGAGAGAGCGTCGGGGGAGAGAGAAGCGTACGACGATGATATGCGGAATCTAAAGAGGGATGGTGTTCAATCAATTTGCCTGATTTGTGGATAGATTTGTCAGCTGCACATATTATCGCCTATTCCCGTTTGGAAACGTACCGATGCGATGTCTCAACGGCATTGGTGCTTCCATTGAGTGAAAGGGTGAATGTAAACGAATCCTTGGCTGTCCATTCGGATTGAAGGGAAGAATTCACTGAGGAGTAGACAACCAGTTTGCGATTGATCTGCAATATCAAAACGTTAAAAAAACGCATTCTTTCTTGCCCAGATAGCATCCGCTCTTACATATGTGTAGGTAATGAATGATTGAATGCGCTGAAGATTGGACTTACATCACTCTGTCTGAATCGATAGGACGGCTTCCCTTCCACGATGATTCGCCCGTTCTTCGGAGGACGAACGACTGTGAAGAAGATCTCGTCCGGACGGGCCTGATAATTGAAATTTATGTCATTATTTTCATTCAAACACCTATCTTTCCAACATTTTCGTACATTTTTTCACTCATTTTGACTATAAAAAGTAATGTGCAGAATGAAGACGATAAGGTTACGTACATCTCCAATATTCGCCTTCATCACATCAATCGTTATGACGGCAGTGGATCGAGGTGCAGTGGACAGTCTCGAATTGGCCTCAAGAGCAGCAGAGAAACGAGAACGAGCCTCGATGGAGAACCACTCCGGACCCACCTGAGAATGAGGATGATTTCGAGGAAATATATTATATTGGAAAATGTGCACTGGGTGAAATCTATTGTCACGTGTTCAATGGGACTTTTTTATTGTTGTAAATATTGTATCTATTCGAATTATTACAATAACAATTTACTTGATGAACTCCATCTGATACGAGGAACGAGAATCCTCCCGATCCGCTCGCGTCTGCAAATTACAATTATTTTTATTTATTAGAAATAAAAGTAAATTAAACCATTTTTACTCGGTCGTCGGAAGAATGCGATCGAGTTCTCATCGATTTGTGTCTGAGTGAACTGATGAATGGGTGAGGATGGGTCTGTTGTCTGCAATTGAGCTACATTTGAGTCAGACGACATATTTAGAAGCTAATTGTGACATCGAAATGCGAACCTTGGCGACAATCCCTGCACTGGGTGGACTTATGAGATAGACGATCTGATCAGGAGGAGTATCTGCGTCCTGAAAGAGAACGATAACAGTTCGTCTGTCGTCTGAAAAGTGTCGTATCTCATTGAGCGTCAATAATGATTTCTATACGAATTCGATCAGTACCAATTCTCTCAACTCCTCGGATAGTTCCCGGAAATTTCTAGAATTCGAGACGTATCTAGAGTAAGTATTCAAAAAGTTGATTTTGTCTCTCGCTGATCACATATTCTTCCGAAAGGATCTGCGTCGGAATGCGTCAACAATGCTGTTTTCCATTCAAGGCGCCTTCTATTTCGCCATTCACATGTGCCAGCTTGGCTTAGAGGCAAAGCGTCGCTCTCGTAAAGCGAAGATCGCAGGTTCGATTCCTGCAGTTGGCAAAATCTTTTGTTATTTTTGTTCGTCCCTGTGTCAAACAGCTCTCCACCAGAGATCACCATGATTGTTGTTTTATTTCCAGAGATCAAAGATCAATTGCTCACTTCGGCCATTAGATGGACGTCCGTGATGATGGAAGAGGGCGCGTTGAGTACTCGAAGGACCTCGTTACGAACGACTTGAGGAGCTGAAAGGAAGCAGTAATGACAATCAGACAGACACTTTTCCTCCACCTAAATAGAAGGCCACTCAAGTTTTCCCTTACCCCCTTACCCCTTACCATAAATCCCCTTACCATGAACATTCCTCTTCACGTATCTTATGTGCAACGACGCAGTGTTCGTGCAGACGGAACCATCGATGAGACACGCAACGAGGGATATCGAATCTGGAATTGAGATTAGCACAGCCTCAAAAGAGAAATAGATAAACGGATTGTTGCTCTTGTCTTGTCACGTTTGGAATAATGTAAGACAGAGCATTGAGATGCCATTACCCGAAGTGGAATTGTGCAGTTGCCTGGGCGCCACAACAAGGATCCGACGAGAGGCTATGTCGGCGGAGGTGAATGAATCTGCAATGGATTCTTCATTGATATTTTTACATTCGGTACGCCTGTTGCAACGGGAAATAAGACCATTTGAAGCCTAAGAGTTCTGAGTGAAACATAACCATTTTATTTTTCAAAACTAACCAATGCTCGAGATATTGCCCAGATTCCATGTGTCCCGTACGATGAAGCCCACTCGCGGTCCAGATTCGATCCTGGAAAGATCGATTTCCATCTGCTGCTACAGTATCTCTCTACCGTAACCTATCGTTCTTCTTCTATACTCTTAGCATGGATAACTTATCGTAATCTTAGATGATCTACCGTACCCTTACCGTATACTGTAATCGGGCGATGATGAAGTAACGGTAAGATGAGAGGGAGCGATAACGGAGGCCGCGCCGGCCGTCACGATGACTGGAGTGGAGGGAGAGAGGGAGATCTGAGGATGGGGGTTACTGTACCGATGATTATGTTGTGTGTAGTGGTCAGAACGAACAATCGGTCTATTTATTTGTCTTGTTGTCTCTACTTGTTATTCTTACCAGAGAGAAACAGCATGTGCATGTCCACATAATGAAAGTGTTTATCTCAACCTTGTGAAAACCTGTACCTTTCTCTGCATCGTCAATAATAAAGAGAAAAATACTCACATGATGTTCGAATATCTCGACATAAAAGGTGTACGGGCCCCTCATCATCAGTGGTGAGGAGATATTGAAGTCGAATGAGTCCTTGCCAGGAGAGGACGAAGAGTGGATGTATTGGACTCTGCCTGAGGAACAGTAGGGATCGGATACTGTAGTGGTAAAGTAGTTATCGATCCACTTACCTGCTAGGACATCAGCCTGTGAGAAGACTGCAGCGTTCACTGAGGCGGGGGAAGGGTCGTCTTTCGAGGCTGAATACATTTATAGCTCATCTGTATATAAGAAGGGTGTTCTTGCAGCTAAATAGCAACATCCGACCCTCTGAGAAGCTGATGCTCACCTCTATCCAGGACGATTGCTCCCTCGACGGGAGGACGAAGGACAACGAAGAGAAGCTTCTCGTCTGCAAAGAAAAATGTCGCCATCAGTAGACAAATCGTAAGCATACCAGGTGTCCTTCCCGCATCCGACTGCGATAGATGAGTATCGTCAATGAGGGCAGCGGATCTGATTGAGGAAAGATCAAAGATCACTTTAGTGTTTATTTTGAAGTTGGCCAAAAAATGTTTTCATTTTTTCTACAAATAAGGTGTGTATGCGGCAAGTTTAAATGTCCACTTCTATACCTCGTGGATAGAATGAGTGGAGTGGATCGTCGTAACTCGAGAGATGCACCGGGAGAACGGACACGAAGGGACAACTGGAAGAATGTTATCGATCATCTCTTTCAATCCCACATTCTCATCTAGTTCATCCTATTTATTGCCAACTGTCATTATCAAATCCCTCGCAAAGACGAAACGGAGCACAATATTTATTTAGCAAAGGTGCTCAAAAATCGTAACGAGCAAGAGAGAGCGAAACGAAGAGAACAAGAACAACTCACATGGACTCTCAATGTTGCAAACTCTCCGACGGTCGCTTCCAATTCCTCTCCCTTCTCTCCGTGAAGAACGTACATGAGAAGACCGTCATCGACGTCCTTCAACCATTTTCAATTTTGTTTGATTAATTTTTTGTCTTGCACAAGTTCGATTATGTTCGTAGACTGTTCGACTCGCAAGCGGGCAATAACGGCCAATGATTTTTCAATCAATTGTCAAAAAATTAACCAACCTTCTGCGTGAATCTTTTCACTGGTTTCCGTCCATGTTGCTCTCGCAGGAAGAAATGGATGGAATCAGTGAGGTAGACAATGGAAGAGGAGGAAACGTCGTAGTTAGTGGCGATTGTCAGATTTTCCTTCGGGATCGCTGAAAGAGTTCTGTCACGAAATCGATAAATATCGAATTCTTACGTATCTCCTGTCGATCGCTCTCCGAGCAACAATATTCCACCTGAGAATGTTTATTATTTATTTTGTATTTCAAATATTCTATACGATAATGTGTTAGTAATCACACGCATCGATGCTAACTAGAATCATCAAGAGAGATCATCAAGTGTAAGAACGGAACACTGACTTGCGAGTGCAGTACTCTTGCGAAAGGAGCAGAGGCGATCACGGTGACCTCCCCGGGAACACCGTGAGACCCATCGGAGACCGTGTATCTAGAGGTAAGATAAGTATCATGGTAATGTGAAGATGAAATCTGGTATACAAAGGAGATTGAGATCATGTGATGGGGAGTAAGGAAGAGTCTCACTTGAGTGTCGAATTGTTCTTCAGTCCAAGATGGCGAATCATGAGGTGGCCCTTGTCGAGTTCTTCCTGTAGTTAGAGATAGGATTATTGATTGTATCTCGGAATCAGAAGAGTCATGAGATCTATTTTTCACCTGGTCGAATGTCTTCACTGGGAGATGGGGGGAGATGGACGAGAGTAGAGCGGCGTCTTTTGAGAGTGAACTGAAGTTCGTAAAGATTAGAGGCTCCATGACAGCTCTAGCTAACTGGTAGATCAAACAATCATCGATCGTAAAGTCAATGTATGTCAAACATACTCGAAATGGAATGTCAACTGTCCTCCATCAAGGTCATCGTCGCTCCAATCGAGTAGAGAACGACGAAGGATTCGCTCACCCTTCTCCATTACCTGTTTGAAGGAGATCATTAGTTGGCACTTTTATCCAGAATGTTGCTGATAATATTTTGTGGTTTATCACACAGATTCTGATTACTCATCATTACATTTCTACAAATTGCCTTATGTGGAATGTTTGAAACTCATTCAGTATTCTAGCTTCCTTCGAAGAATATTTCTAGGTATATCTATTTGATCGATAGTTGAACGGATTAAAACAAATTACATAAATAACGCTGCTTCCGTGCAGTTTCGGGGCGTTGTCGTTGTGCATGATGACTGAGAAGGACAACCAGAAGGGAAATCTGATAGGGGCCATTGATTATTGCCTTACTCGGTTACCGTAATCGATACTGTCATCTACAGTATTCTAGATGTCGAGTTGAAGGGATACTGTAGATCGGATACAGTCATCAATACTACAGTATCCTACCGTACCTCGTCCCCTTCTTGTTCGCACTCTCGGCCACAATGTACGCGCGATCCGCACGATTCTCATCACCGTTGTGCGCGTAGAACACTCTGCAAGAGTTTCTTAGAACATTTATTCAATAATTCCCTTCTAATTGGAGCTCAAATGCTGCCCTCCATCATTTATGCTAAAGAAGCTTCGTTCAATAATGGGGACCAGCAGACGGATAGTAACTCTCAAAGACTCGCCTCTTCTCCACAATCATGGTCGTTGTGAAATTGTCCCCCGCTCTCAGCGTTCGATTGCCTCGCTCGCTGTGAATGCGAAATTCGCCTGAAGAAAATGCATTATGTTTCACCATACCGAGAAACTGACCGTTTATCGACAATGATTCGAACCCTGCTCGCATTAGAAAATAAAAATCCATTTTCCTGTGGTTTTAGGCTAACCATTTACATATATCTACGATGTTTTGAAACTGACCATGCCCCGGCGCTGCTCCAACGACGAAAACGAAATTCCGCTCATCTGCAGTTGTGAGGGAGAGGAAGTCGTTTGTGATCTGATGATTATGAGCCAATGATTCAAATCCCATAAATATTAGACATTAAAAATGTATGTTGGTTCATGTTTCTTCAAAAATCACGATTTTTGTATTCGGGAATACTTGTCATCAATTGAATGCATTTCGAATATGTTTCACCATTCTTACAAGACCCGTACAAGCCTCCTCCGAGCAATGGATTCGTCAGCAAAAAAAACATAATGACAAACAGTGGCTTGTCCTCCCTCATCAACGACGATCGTTCTGTTCGTCAACTGAATAGACGTCGGAGAGGGAACGATGATGATCTCGAAGCGAAGTTCCTGTGGTACGGTAGGTCATTATCGATCTGACTGACTCAGATTAGGAAGTCAAGCAATATTGAGATGCGTTATACGGCTTTTTCACATCAGACTACTATTGTGATGGGATAAAATAGACGGATGCGTCAGAAAAGGCTCACTTCGGACGACAGCGATGGAGTTACAACACGGAAGAGGAGATAATCGTTGACGATCGAGAATTGGAGCATGTGAAGACGATAGGAGATTAGCGAATCATCGATGTCCTGAGATGGTCTTTCATCTATATTTCTTCCCACAAAAGAATAGGCATCTAAATATACCTTTTGTGTGAAATTCGATGACACTCCCATCCTCCTCTGCTTCTCTCCCACTCTCCGTGAGAGAATGCCGAACTTTGGAGGCTCGACGATGTGGTAGACCAGCTGAAAGATCAAAGATCAATCTAGGGATCAGAGATCGAAGATCAACCTCATCGACGGGGAATGCCTTGGGGAAAGTCCATGCGAAGAGCGATTCTCGAGTGATCGTCCGTTGATTCGTCGCATTCAGCAAGAACACTTCTCGATTGAACACCTGAAGAATTGATCTTTGGACTTCGAGGCAAGCAAAGATCAAAGATCAAACCTTGACGTTCATGGGTGTAAACAGAATGCGAAAGGTGTGAATCTGACTGACGAAATCGCCCGATTGCACCTAAATTTTTGTTTTTGTTGTATTTTTTCCGAAGAGATCACACAACCAACGACCAGACAAGACCGGTCTCTTTAAACGAGCGGTGTGAAAGACATCATAAATAATTTAGATAAAAGGATAGAAACGAAGTTGATCTTTGATCTCCCATACCTGGAAGCTGAACGAATCCGCTGCAGGTCGCGACTCGCCAGTGTGTCGATATCTGCAAACAGTCGGCTACCGTAACCCTGATACACCACGGGCAAGAAACATAAAAGATCGGCCACCGTAAGCCTACCGTATCAATCCCTCATCGACGGAAGCCTGTCCGAAGGTACTGCACAGAGAGAAGTGACCGCCCTGAGATCAAAGATCACAATAGAAACTATAAAGATCAAAGAGCAAACCTTTCCACCGCACTCCAGCACACCCTCATCGGGTAGGTCAACGACGGTAAAGAGAAGAGGAGATGAGGGAGGAGTGGAGATGAATGAGAGGTTGCTGGAATCGATTACTTCATACATGTGATCCCTGCCTCTGTCTCTATTCTACTCTAGATAGCATACTAACTGCCAATATTCATTGAGCTAATAGAACACTTGTCAAAGATCTGACCGATTGGTGATCACGGTCGATTCGTGGTGGAGCAGTCGGACGCCGGTGTTGTGACGGAGACGGACGTCAACGGGGATGGATGTGATCTGAGAGCGATTAGACACTTGTATGATGCACTTTTATTGAATTCACAGTTAATTTCTCGTAGTTAGGGTTGTGCTGTGCGAAATTGAACAGTATTGATCGAGCGAGATCCAAAATGATTGAATTCTCTGCGCTCCTACTCATTTGATACGCACGTGAAACTCAACACATTCTTGTCAATTTCGGTGCGCCTTCCGAATAAGGGGCGATGAATAGATACGTTCTAGTAAGCATTATAATCCCGGGGTGAAAGATCAACCTGCAGAGTGGCCACTGGACTCCTCTTCTCTCTGTCTTTGGCCACTAATTTCAACTCGTTCTTCGTCGCTGAACCGTCGTCTACGAGCCAGACCTTCAATGCACATCCCGATTTATTGATTTTAATACCATCTATTTCATACTTCATTGGAGAACCGACATGATTCATGGACAGTTTCCCAAACATTTTGTCATTGTACCTCCCCATTGATCAATTGTCTCTGGGTGAATTCCTCGATGGTCTTGTTGTTGACGGAGAGACGAACGCCAGAGGAAGAGACGACGAGGAGACGGACCTGATGAGGGTTTGATCTTTGATCTTTGATCTCTCATTTTATCTATCATTTGCCGAACAACCTCACATATTCTAGATTTTATGTGGGTGTCAATTCGTTTTTTTTTATAAATTAGCGCTCACCTCCTCCGGGGATGAATCAACATCGGAAACGCGCAGCAACGACGTGCTCAGCACACGTCTGGAAATTTATCGATTATTTTTAACTTCAACCGCCATTCTCATCAATTGATCTTTCCGTTACACTCTCAATAACACAGCGTGAAACTTATCCGAATTAGGGAATGCATCACTTGAGAACAATATCGGGAAAATCGAATACTTCCTCTCCTAACAGTTCATTTTGGTAATTTTCTTTCCGAATTCTTCCACAAACCTTCCTTTACTGGCGATCTGCACACTTTCCCGTCCCCTTTCCACTGTCAATTCCGGCGCGTCGTTTACTGGATTGATCTGGAACATTCGAGAGTTGATCATTGACATTTATTCGTTGATTCGATACCCCACCTTCACATCCAGCGTATATGTCGTTGATTCGAGCCAAGGAAAGGAGCGAACGGAGGGAGGAAATTCCACCTGTGATTTGATCTTTGCTCTCTCATATATTTTTTCTCCCTCATTTATGCGAAGTCTTTCGCTTTGATGTGTTCTGAACGCTTTCTTCTTCATGTATACACCTACTTCACTATCTGTACATTCCGACGGGGCGAAAAAACAGAGAATTGATCTTTGATTTCCAACCTGAAACTGTATTGTATCCGTGGTACTCTCACTACCGTCGTGCCGATAGATCAGAGAACGAGCCAGCAGATCGGCGTATCTGCATTTTATTTGATAGATTTTTCTTGTTCCGAATGCTTTTTTCCAGTTTACTCAGCCATTCTGTTAATCGTCTTGTTTTGCAGCGTAATAAAGTGAAATGTGTTGTTCGTCGACATCACATAAACTGAACCAGTTGCGTGTTTTCTGTATTGAATCATGCCAAATTCACGTGAAAAAACATTCCCTCTTCAGCCAGTAAATGGTAATACCAATTGAGTCTAGCTGGAGCCGAAATAATGGGATCTAAACGCACGTGAATGAGGCGGTTGGTCGATCGTGCAACAGTAGCACACCGTGAAGGGGACCGTCCAGGAGCTGAAGTGAGAACATTCACTAAGTGTTTGCCCAACAATTGCTTCATAAATCTCTCTAGTTCGATATCATCCTATTCTTTCATTCAATAATACAACGGAATCGGTTACGCATTTGACCGCCAGATAAAGATCGTTCGATGAAACATATTTGATATGGATAAATAATTATAGCGATTGTCTTGAGAGAACCATGTTGAGAGTTGTTCCCTAGGCGATAGGGGAAGCTGAACTCACCGAGAAAGTGACATCCTTGTTGCTGACATTTAGTCGTCCATCGTGATCAGTGAAGACATAGACATTTCTCCATTGAAGAGGAACGGAACCACCCTCGTTCACCTGAATGAATTACGATGTTGTCACTCATTCCTTCCATTCTGTCGCTACTCAATGTCGATTCGAGCTATTAATTCGAGCATTATTAGCGCGATCAAAGGCATATGTGTTTTCTTACAGATTTTTCCTCAACCGATACCTCCAATGCCTCAGCGACATAAACAGGTTGTCGACTACTACTCTCGTTCTCTTCTGAATCCGTCGTTGTCTCTTCGCCTCGAGATGTCGACGTCTCCGTAGGGGCAACGTTACTGAAGGGATATTGAAAATTTGAAATTTAAAATAATTCTTGTTCCTGAGTTTCTGTTAATTTTGAATGCAGAGATAGCGAAGGAAAGAGACGCAGACTATGTGCTCAAAAGTCTGCTGTTTTTATCAGATCTAATTGCGAGATCGTATTGCGGATGGATATTGCTGGAATATTTACTGCAGCTGCAAAAGCTCCATTATTTCCTCCATTCTTCCTCAATCATTCCTTTGTTCCGCTCAATCTGCTTTTCATCTTCGGTTTCCCACTATTTATCGCTGCGTTTTTCATCAATTCGTCTCTTTGATCAATGCTTTCATCTACCAATTTCCCTTTGACTTCAAAGTTGAAGTTTCTTCTTTGTCTCGGCCGCCACTAATCCCCCGCACAGTTTACACAATTCGACACTCAGACAGCGAACTTTCAAGCCTTCAGCCCAAGGTATAGTCGGAAATTCAGATTCTGAATCTCTCAATTTCCACTTTGATCGACAAGAAAACATTGTGAATTGGACAGATTGTTCTCCTTTCGAAATTCAAAATCGCTCGTTTGGCCTCGCATTCACGAGAATTCGCCCGGATCAAGAGAGAGAGAATGAAGTTGTAAAAGAGTTCTTCGCTAAGGGCCAACACATGTGCACTGACCCTCTACTACTACAAGTCATAACCATTTCACGAGGGAGTCGACCATCTGTGCAACACTCACGAATGACCAACACGATCGTTAGCACTCCTTCACATATCCGAGTACTGCCCATTTGAATGGAAAGTGCAGGAGCAGGAGGATGATACATGTGTTGAAGATGTAATGGAATAGTCAGATCTATCTAGATTTCAACAGCAGCTAAGCACTAATAATGCTCGTCCCTCTCTCAAGTCGCTCATGACTTCACAAGACCCCTGTTTCTCCCAAAATATACACAATCGACGAAGGAAAGAGGGTGGATCTGTCTCTCTTCATTCTGCATTGTATCTAGGTATTTCTGGCTTGAAAAAGAGAACTCAAGAAGAGAGAAACAGACGAGAAAGAGGGGAGAAACACTTGTTCAATGCTGAAGGAACGAGACAAAAAGTGAGGAGTTAAGTGGGCCCATAAATTAAAGAGACTGCTTTTACTGCGTCCTGAAAGATGAGATCATGAGAGGAGTTCGCTTTAGCATGATGAGGGGCTTGCCAACGATACAGAGAAGAGGATTTAGGAAAGCATTGAATAAAGATGATTGGCAAATCAAGAAGGAAGACCATGAGAATAAAATTGACATGATTGTAATATTTGGATCAGATTTGTTTCACGCGGATTCAGAGACAATTTCTGAGTAAAATAAGATTGAGATTTAATATGTTTCAGATTGCATTCATAGATAGTTAGGTATATTGAGGAATGATAGATAATTATTCTCTCTGTGTCAGTCATTTTGAACAATCACAACATTTTTGCTCGATTTGTTCCTCGACAACTGTATTTTTGCATCTCACACTATGATCTTGCTCTATTTGTGATTTCCTTCATCGGAATATCTAGAATTCTAGATCAATTTGTCTTCATTCCCTCACCTGCACAATCTCTGCATGAGCAGTACTTGTCCCTGGTAGACATTGGAGACGCAGCCGAATAGAGCATCCTCATCCACGTATAAGGCTGCAAGGACTACCGTAAACAGGTTTTCGTTTCGGGACCCGACTCATTTCAAATACAGACATAATATCCGTTTCTCGTTACAGTTATCCATGGAGAAATTTCTAAAGCAGCGGAAAAATGTCTTGACTTCATTAGTACTCCAGATGAATGAGAATCCCTGACCAATTCGCACTTCCCTCCTGATGTTCATCTTCTCTCTCATTCCCTCGATTACTCCCCCCTCCATCCCTCTCCTTCTCCCTCCATTCATCCTCTTTCTCTACACTCAACTCAACTCTGCAATGATTGATTGCGCTTTACGCGCTAAGAAGAGCTTGATCTAACGATCCACCAGAATCTATGCTTTCTGATCCATCCATTCTTCCATGAATGGATATTTGAATATGTTTCAGACATTCTTCAACAGGTAAGGGATAAGTCGTCAATGATAGACGAGAAATGATTTTGTAAATAGAACGATCAATATTGTGCATCCTACCGTACTCGTTTACTCGTAAACTCACGGAATGTCTCAACAACCTTCATCTCCCTTCATTCCCTCACACCTAATCCATCATCCAACTCCGCAGTAGTTGGTGGTCAAACCGGAAGGAAAACAACTCTCTCGAAACCGTTGTGAAAATTAGTCCCCTGAAACATGATACTCTCTCGATTTCCCATGGTCTCTCGTTGCACTCTGCTTCTCTGTCGCACTTGCCGCACTCTCTCACATCCGCACACTCTCTAGTTCTCTGGGCTCTCTCACAATCACGTTGTCTCTCATCCATCTGATCAGAATCCACTGCCATCACCCATCCATCATCGAGAGAGTAGAAGGGAGAAGGTGATGAGCGATAGCCATTGCGCGATTTGATATACACCCCGGCTATTACGTCAGGACTAGCCAATCGACTTTGATCTATTGTTGATGAGACAACGCGAGATAGTGTGTGAAATGGAGAGAGTCTAGACTAAAATTAGTGCAAATTCCTATCGTTCACTCTAAGCGCGCGCGTGTGGATACAATTACTCGAACAGATGTTACTCGCACGAGAAATAACAGAGATGAATGAGTAACGGAAGTGTGAATCGTGTAGACGAGAGAGAGGGAAGGATCGAGAGAGCGAAGAGATTGTTAGACCAGACAGGCAATGGTCCCGAGGGAAGAAATGAGGGTGGGAATGAAATCTCGTTACTCCGATAGAGTCAAGAAGCATACTACTAGTATTACTGAGATGGGAGATGGGTGTTTGCAGAATCATAAACTTATGATCAGTATGACTGCTTATTTGAATGCACTAGCCGATATCAAGAACCTTTTTTTTCCTTCACATTCTCTTCATCTAATAGTTTCGAAGGAAAAGACATTCGGAGACTAATGTAGACCTAATTGTAAGTTCGAGATTATTGGGGGATATTCGTCGAGTCCTAGACCTTAAAGTATCTCAGGCTATTCCTCCCCATGCCTGTTCACTGCTCTCTTTCTCTCCCTCGCTGATCGAAGTCAAGGGGTGATTTATCAATATGTCACACACACTGGCCAGACAACAGAGTGAGGAAGAAGGAGAGGAGAGGGAGAGGAGAGACCCTAATGACCTATCCACACTTTGTATAGTGCTCCTCCCTTTTGATTTATTGCTAAACAACTGGAATGTTTCCGGAAAATACACTACGATGTAGGGTGCATTGTAGACAACTCGTATCTAGGCTAACTTGATGAATCGATGCTCAGAAAGGAATGAAATGCATACCATGACAAGCTTCTACAGACTAAAAAATATGTGTCCCTAAACCTGAATGAAAGTGCGACCAAGTGAGTGATACCCCCTCCTCGTTCACCTCTCCTCTTTCCATCTCGCCCTTTCCTCATCCTCTTCCTTTCCCCTTCTGGTATTGTCTTTCAACTACTCCCTCTCAGTGAGAGGAGGGGCTTACACACTGTGGGGCGTTCCCTAAACTTCCCTTTTCCGATCTAGAGAACTTCCCGTAAACTCATTTCCAAAAGGGAATTCAGCTACAGTAACCACAGATCGAAACAGTTATTCCCCAGACATCTGCACTCAAAACTTTCATGATCACACCCACCCGTAAACTCCACTACCAGATGTGCCGAAAACAAGCAAAAGTTCAAAGATCACACGAAACAATTTGACCCACATTCGGCGGAACTGCACAGTGCAGCACTCTGGATTACGGTAGCCGATTCGGAAGTGGCAATCTGGAGGGTGGAGGGAGTTACGCATCGAATGGTCAACGATAGCGTCTCCCCCTCCTCCAGACTTGCCACTGGTATAGAGTCCGCTGTCTGAAAAGCCATTCACACTTATGGACGAAGACTACCGTAATCTCAGTAACTTGAAAAAATCATGTTACCTGTGCTTTGCCTCCAACCAGTGATAGGGTGAGATTTCGAGAGGGAGAGAGCAGATGGAGGGGGTTTCCATCCAATTTCGTTGGTGTGAGATCAAGTCGGACGGAAGCGAACAATAAACCAGTAAAGAGAGGAATGACGCCCATAATCAGCTGCTACGTGATCGGCAATCGATATTAAATCTACTCTTGAAATGTCGACAGCTCGTCATAACACGGACATAAGCTGTGCAGAGGCAGTTGGCGAGAGATCGCCAGAGGGGCAGAGGAGAGAATGGAGGGAAGGCGGAGTCATCTACACTCGGAGACTGAGGCTTCTCCATTCACACACGCTAGAGGACAAATGAAAACTTGTGAATAAATATGACTGGACGAGTAAAAACTTTCTAACTTTCTCCTATCTATCTCATACCAATCCAGTAACAAAAGGAGCCAAACTCGAAAAAGAATGTCTAGAGTGAAATTGTACCCTAATCGTTGCAATTCGGATGTCTTTTGAAATGCATTTTGCCCACACACCATTTTATAACAATGTTTATCATTCAAGCTAGGTAAGTAACAACAGAAACAAAGCCAGCTTAGCGGTTGATGATGTTACCGCAGAATGACAAATTTAACGACGGCCGGCCTTGGGGTCGTCGACGACGAGGCTGGGGATGTTGAGCTCCTGAAAACAAAATTGTAATAAATAGAAATAAGTTTGTTCGCCCCGTGCAAACTCAATCAACTATAAAAAGCTGACCGAGGATCAAGAGGTTTCCTATTTACCAAGACGTCGGCTCAGACTAGAAACTAACTCTAGCTGGAATTTGTTGTCTTGGTTTCTTTAATGTTAAACCAAACTAAATTATGACTTACCATGCCATCGATCATAGCCTTGGTGTCGGCATCAACCTTGATCTGGGAAAGCACACGAGGGTCGACGACGGAGATCTCGGGCATGTAGTTGTCTCTTCTCTCGCGCTCCTCCTCCTGAAGCTTGATCGAGATTCCGCGAACGGGTCCCTTCTCGATACGCTTCGTCATGTGGGTGATGAATCTAAAAGAATATATTTAAAATGTGCACTTCGTGCAAACACGATTGGTTACGAAACTGAGCAACGATAAAAAAACTGGAAATTATTGTATTTTTACTTCTGATATAAACTTAGTCAATCAAGTATCTAACTAACCAAAATGCATGGATTTTCTTTTATCGTAAATAATTCCGTAACCCAGAAACTCGCAAACGCAAGACCCCTCAAATAAGGATAATCAACAAATACAAAAATAATGCCAACAAATCAAAAATAATCAATTGAAACTCGAACTATTCATCTTTCAATATGTACCGAACTCCATTATTCCAAACTAATGAGCAAACTCAGAAAACATACCCAGCAATCTGGTTGCGGAGTCTCTTGGAGGGAATGACGGCGACTTCGTCGCACACTCTCTTGTTCTCGTGGAAGTCCAGGCCAATCTTCATATAATACTTCTCGATAATCACCTTGGAGGCCTTCTTCACGGTCTTGGTACGGACGCGTCCCATGTTGAGTGCTTTACCTGGAAAACGGCTAATTGCATGCGGTTTAGTAAAAATTAAAACATATTCAGAACCACAGCTTCGCGTACAGCATAAATTAAGTGCTTACAAACTGCGATAACCCGGTAAATTCAGAAGCAAGACTTGAAGTAAATTCGCAAATCACACAACATTTCAGTCAGATATCCATGAATCAGAACAGTGCGATCATGATTTAACAGGCTCCCAAATATATAAAAACTTCCGCACAAAATTAGTGATAAACGAGCAGCAGCAAAGGGACAAATTGGGAAAAAGAAAAAGTCCTATTTTCACACCCACCCTACAAAAACCCTGACTTCCGTGCGAGAGTATGCTGCATTTGCATTCCCGTTCCAATCGCTAAATAATTGTATTCTTTTTATGGCATTTTTGCTTGCATCGACTTATTGGGAAAATTTATTTAGTTCTAATAAAAAGGATATAGGCCAACAATATTTTAATCTAATTTAGGCAATATAAAACGCATGCCAGTCAAATTCCCCTCCTGACATTGTCATTCAACAACTCCATTTCAGGGAGAGGAGGGTCTTACACACTGCGGGGCGTTCCCTAAACTTCCCTTTCCTGAGCTAAAGAGAACCCCTTCCCCCCCCCCTTCCCGTAAATTCAATTTTGAAAATCCAATCACGCTACAGTAACCATAGATAGGAACTATTATTTCGTAGACATCTGCTCTTACCACTTTCATGATCACACCCACATTCCAACTCTTCAACCAGATGTCCAGAGAACAAGTAAAAGATCAAAGATCGCACGAAATAATTCGACCCACATTAGGTAAAACTGCACAGCGCAGCATTACGGTAGTCGATTCGGAAGTGGCCATCTGGAGTAGAGGCGGTAACCCATCGAACGCTTCTCCTCCTCCAGACCTCGAGTATGCTGTCTGAAAAGCAAATCACATCCCTGAACACTACCGTAACCTCATCGAGAAGAAATTTTGCAATATATACCGGGGAAAACATGTTACCTGGGAATTGCCTCTAACCAGCGATTGAATGCTATTTCGACAAGGGGAGAGAAGATGGAGGGTTTCCATCGAATTTGGTAAGTGCGAGATCAAGTCGAACGGAAGCGAGCAATAAACCAGTCAGAAATACCCAGAGATTGATGCTTTTCCACACGCCAGAGCACAAATGAAAACGTCTGTATTAGTATGATTGTATGCTAAAAAATTTTATGTTGTATTCTTCTCACAAGCACTGCAGTATTAAATAGTAGAGGACATAGACCAGTTCTAAAAGAATTGTCTGAAGTGAAATAGGAATTCTTTTATTGCTCTTATTGTTAGCTATTCGTAAATTTTCTGCAATGCGTTTTGCCCCAAAAGCCTTTTTATATCAATATTTATCATTCAAGCTAGGCAAGTAACAACAGTAACATAAAGCCAGCTTGGCGGTTGATGGTGTTACCGCAGTATGACAAATTTAACGACGGGAGACGCCGGCCTTGGGGTCGTCGACGACAAGGCTGGGGATGTTGAGCTCCTGGAAAGAAAAAATAAATTAAACAGAAATGCATTGTTCGCCCCGTGCAAACTCAATCAACTATAAAAAGCTGACCGAGGATCAAGAGGTTTCCTATTTACCAAGACGTCGGCTCAGACTAGAAACTAACTCTAGCTGGAATTTGTTGTCTTGGTTTCTTTAATGTTAAACCAAACTAAATTATGACTTACCATGCCATCGATCATAGCCTTGGTGTCGGCATCAACCTTGATCTGGGAAAGCACACGAGGGTCGACGACGGAGATCTCGGGCATGTAGTTGTCTCTTCTCTCGCGCTCCTCCTCCTGAAGCTTGATCGAGATTCCGCGAACGGGTCCCTTCTCGATACGCTTCATCATGTGGGTGATGAATCTGGAAAATAAATGTACACTTCGTGCAAACTCGGTTAGCTACGAAACTAAACAAGGATCAAAAAGAAAATTTTACTTTACCAAGACGTCGGCTCAGACAAGAAATTAATTCAAGCTGGAATTTGCTGTCTTGGTTTATTTTCAAAAAAAAGAAAGATGATTAGGAAAACTCTTTGCAAAGATCACTGAGTAGTATTTTTTAAAAAACCATGAAATAGGAATAATGAAACTCCACAAATGCTTAACATTAGCTGACGGGCTACTATGACTACCTGGCTAGTATGGAGTAGACAACTTCTACACACGAACCCCCTAATGATTACCATTGCAATAAGATTTATCCTAGTTGTATAGATAGAAAGATAAGGACAGAAACCCAAGAAGTTACAAACTAAGAATATTTGAAATTAGAACAAAAAAAAATCAAAATACACTTTCAACCAGAACCATTAATTTTAAAAAAAAGTACATACCCAGCAATCTGGTTGCGGAGTCTCTTGGAGGGGATGAGCGCAATCTCGTCACAGATGCGCTTGTTCGTGTGAAAATCGTGGGTCATCTTAGTGTAGTACTTCTCGATTATGACCTTGGAGGCCTTCTTCACGGTCTTGGTACGGACGCGTCCCATGTTGAGTGCTTTACCTGAAAAATAACTGATAAAGTGAGTTTTAAAAAAGGCTAAAATGAGCAGATTACAACCCATTCAGAATCAGAAATTCGCGTAAAATCTGAAATACACGCCTAACGACAGCCAATGATAAGATTTAGGTAAAATTGTTAGCAAAAGTTCAAATTATACGAAATTTCATTCACAGTTCGACGAAACAGCTTAGCGCAATGATAAAGCATTTAACAGGCACTCAAATATAACAAAACTCGCGCAGAAAAGCGTGAAACGGGCAACAACAGAGGAAAAAATTAGGAAAAAGAAAAAATCTTCTTTTCTGGCCCACACTACAGAAACCCTGATTCTTCCGTGCGAGAGCTGGCTGCGTTTGCAATCGAGATCCAATCGTAAACTAATTTTATTCAATATTTTCAGACAATATTGTACAATAGATATTCAATTTAAGTGGGCATATTATTTATTGCTATAAAGACATCTATATATCGTTTTCTTCGAATAAAATTTATTAGGGGGTACAAAAACGCATACCCAAGACGACAAAGCACCGAACGCAAACGTCTCTCCTCAACCATCTTTGAGTTATGGGAGGGAATAAATCGAAACAAGTAGATCGTGTAGCTTATTTTTTTCAAATTAGCCCTTTCTCAGGATAAACGCTCAGGCGACCAAATCAGCGCTAGACATAGAATTGGAGCCGGAGCAGTGGTATGTAGATATGTACATTGATTCCCCATCACTATCGTAATCAAATCATTGAAGCAAGAATATCAAATTCGAATCGCAGCCTTACATGTGAAGAATGTGGTTTTTCCTGAAATTTTTAATGCGGTACAAGAACAATCTAATGTCACTGTGAATCCAACTCTCAGGGAGACAATAGCCCAACATTGAAATTGCGAGTTACAATGCCTATGCTGCTCAAGAGGGGAACTGTAAAAGATGGATCTTGGCTTGGAGAGTCCGGTTATGTCGAATGGTATTAGTGTTGTTTACAATATAGAGCAATGCCAATATTCAGCGAAAATGGAGGTAATACACATATAAACTGGAGATTTCTTGCTGATTTCGAATACGATTCCCACAGAAAAGGATAGTATGTATTTTTCTTCAAAATATTGTTGTATACCTAGTTAATACAATGTTTATACATAGGCACCGCAGAGGGTGGGCGTTTCTGTTGTTCAGCTAAGTCATACACCACGTTTTTTCGCGATTTCCCAAATATTTTTCTTTTATCGATTTTCTCGCTCTAACCAAATGTTTAGTCTCAAAATTATGCTCAGTAGAAAGCTGTTGATCTACTCCTTCGAATGATTCCCGCTAAAATTCCATAAAAGTCCTCTGAGCCACCTAAAATCGCGATCGAAAATTTTAGACGCGCTCAAAATTTTGGAGTTTTTGATTTTTCCGCGAGATTTCTCATGTATACATCGAGATTATTGTTTTGATATTACCTAAAACCACTCCTGACCACTCGCTAGTGCTTCGTTATGGCCAATTTTCAGTCGAACCTCCGCTACAGGCTCTGAAACATGACTATTTCACGCGTTTTTTGGCTTTCGTTCAAACTTTTTTAATTTTCAGCGAGATTTTTCATGTATACATCGAGGTTTTGTTTTTGTTACAACCTCAAACCCCTCCTGAACACTACCTAGTGCGTCGTTATGTCCAATTTTTAGTCGAACCTCCGCTACAGGCCTTGAAACATAGTCAACTATGCATCTTTGAAATCCGACGTTAGCTGAATAAATATTATACCTCCTATCGAAATCTGGCTTAATAATGAATTTGAGGCATGCATAGGATGTGATGAAGCAAAAAAATACAAAAAAAAACTATTTAAATAAGTAAATATAAATTAATTTAAAATGTTGAAAAATGTCTGCCTCAAGATGTGCTCAAACTCTACACAAAGTACGGTAGGTGCTTGGAAAATTGGATTATTTTTAAAAGTGCTGTATTTTTGTTGTCTTACGATTTTTTGATTTTTTGTTTTAACTAATAGATTCCCCATCGTCGAAAACATTGTATCCACTCGAGCTAGCAATTTTATTAGTTATTTGAAGAAGTCGTATTGCGGTACCTATTTATACATAGTTAATTTTTAAATATTGTGTTAATGAATTTTCAGTGCCCAATACAAAGATCGTGTTGTGAAACCTAAGATTGATTTGGAACTACTAGATGGGGGCAGCAATCCGATTGGAGAATGCAGAATCGAGCTTCATGATATTTTCGGTATCTAAGAACAAATTCAGAATGAATATCACTATGGTATTGTGCTTCAGAATTGATTACTCCTTTTTCGATAACTGAAAGATGGTGCCTGGACGCTTGTCTGATCGTCGTAATCATACGGTCCGGAAGGAATAGATATTTACTTGTCTGAGAAGATGAATCTTCAGAACGATTATGGGATACATTGATTGCGCTCGGAAACGGATTCCCTTTCTCAGAAAAAGTGTTAAAGCCAAGGTTATCGAAATGGAGATAGATATCTACTTTTGTAAATAAATATATTTAGTACTTAACAAAGAAACCAGACAATCGGCCAATAATGTCCTTATTCGAACTGACCAATGCCGCCGGAAAGACGAGCAGAGTCGTGCAAGGCATATGGCCAATAACACAACCCGACGTGGATCCGGATCATGCATGTTTACCGGTTCAATTCCTATCTACATTACATTATTTTTTCAGAAGCATGATCCGAACAAGCAAGCGGTGAGATTAAAAAAAAATAGACATTGCATTGAACGGGGGAAAATTCAAGAGCTCAGACAAAATTTTCATCATCGTACTATTTTTATTTCAAATTTGTTGTATCAAAAGAATTTCTGAAAACAACTCGACCCTGATCGAGAGAGAGAGAGTGTGATCATACTGTGATACTGTGATAATGATCGCCGCTCATCCTGCGAGAGGAATCAGAATGACAATGAGGGAAATGAAAGGGGGAGATGGGAGAGAAGTATGGATGTTTAAACAGAAAACGGAATTCTGCAATTCTCCCTTCCATTTTCAACGATTCCGTAATCGAGAGTTGTGGTCTTATTTTCGATGTACATAGATTTATGAAAAATTATATTATTCTGTAATTCTCATTCGTCTGTATTTACTCGGCTTTTTAAGAATAATTTTACGAATAAGGGAGGAAATCGATTCAGAATTCCGTTATACTTTTCGTTTAGACTATCCTAGAGAGAAAAGACGAAAAATAATTTTGACCTCTCATTTTACGTCTACCTCAGAATGTCGATTTGACCTCTCATTCGTCGTCGCCACTGGCTCGCCTGCCCCCCCCCCCCAAGCGCAGCAATTCTGACCTCTCTCGCAGGAGGAGCTGCGAGGATAAACACACCCTGAGAGAGAGAGAGAGGGTAAAGAGAAAGATGCAATTGAATCTTAGAAATATTCATTTAAACCTTTGTTATTTTCCCATTGAGTTATTTTTTTTGATTTTTGTGAATAGAGCAAACAAGCGATTCATCCGAATTACTCAACCTCTTGATCTTGATTCCTTGATTCCGCTAGTTCTCATGCAAATAATTGTATTAAATTTTGTACAGCCTACATATGTGACTGCTCTGATCGGCCTGAATATTCAAATAGTTGATTATGGATTAGCACAACATGCGAGAACTGGAAAAGTGTCCAAAGGAAGAGAAATGGAATATGAAACCGTTGACGGTAGAAAAGTTCTACTGAACAGAGTGAGTAATGAGCTGTTGCCGAGATGCAGATAGATACTTTCTCAACATTCCAGAATCCACTTCTTCTCCCGCCGAAAGAAAGAGTTAGCTGGCTCTGGGCTAAATCACTTTTCGTCTGGGACTCTGCAACGAATGGTATAGGAAGTGTGCTCAAGACAGGTATGTTATGTTCATCAATGTTTTCTTTTTGTTCAGTAAATCGTTACATTCAATTGCAGTGTTCGGTAAATGCATCGCTCCTATCATACCTTATATCATAATCTGCATCATCGCCGTTGTGCTTATCCTATTCTTCGTATCTCAACTGCTCAACGTGGCTATCCCATCACTCTTCCGAAGCATTTTGCCCATCTAAACAAGATCCATACCTATTCTTCAACATATTGATAAAGTGGATCGCTAACTATGTGGATAATAAATGTTGAAATCGAGCTCTTCATCATACACAACATAGTAGATATCCCCCCCCCCCTTAAATATCTCCTCGAACTATGTTAACTCTTTTCCTATTATTTGATATATTGAAGCCAAGATATCGAAAATTTCAATAAGAATTTTGAATCTTGGGCGTCCCTAAAAAGAGGCCGCAAACCGACGGACGCGGATAATATCGAGAACTGATCGAATACACAACTTTTTTTCAAATTGAGCGACACTATGGTTTTGTGAGTCGCCTGTTTATTGTAAATATCGTTATTATTCACAGTTCATAATCTCTTTCTTCCCAGCTTCTATTTGTAATGGTAAGTTCAAAAGTAGGTATTCACCATTCATTCACAAGCCACGAGAGCTCTTCAATTGCTGATTTTAGATTGTCTTGAAAACTAGTCAGTTCTATGAGTCTAATAACTGTTCAAGTCTAGATAATTAGATCAGATGTAAAGAATTAAAATTACGCGGAGAAAAATGATTTCAGCGTTTCAACTTTCTCAATGGACTTGACTGTCCCGATTGGCTACTCGCTGAAATTGCAGAAATATCAAAAATGGTGAAGAATCAGTTTCTAACTTTGAACAAGACCTTCATTGTTCCTTCATTTAATTATAGACGACAATCAAATACAAATTATTGTGTGGAGTTGTGCTGAATCGGTTATCAACTGCGGCTCTCAACGTGATCGATACATCGAAATATGTCAATGAATCACTGGGTAGAATTGACAATGTACGAAATAAGCCCAATTACGAATATTACAGATGGAAATTCAATTGCACGAATAATGACAGCCACATCATACATCATTGAGAATGCAACGTTGAGTATCACTCCGACCTCTGATCTCATTCGAGAGCTGGAACAACTTGGAATGACCTCAGGTATATTACGTCCTTGAGTCTTTTTCTGCTTTCTTTTCAAATTATATGTTCTAAAATGTTAGTTGTAAAGCTGGTTCATTATCTTCTTTTCAGAACACAGTCGAATCCTTGCCAAGTCAATCGAGTCTTCGCCTAATGTTCAGTCAACACTTTTAAGAGGCATAACGAAAGGTGAAGAGTTCTCTGTAAAACTATCTATCTATCTAAATGTGTACTTTATTTCAGCTCCAGCTATCGTACAAGTAAATTCAAGTGGAGAGACTATGATATTGCAAGATGACAGAGAGGAGTCACGTCGTGTGAAATTCACTGCTTCTCAATTGGAAAGTCTCAGAAGAGGTACGCAAAATATATCATTCTAATCTCTGACCATGAAAATTCAGAGATGGCTCGTGTCAGCACAATACTGGATGGGATAACGCAATGAGAATGTCTTGATCATCATCGTCACGAAGAATCATATCAGTGAAATTGTCGATAAAGCGAACTGCCTATGCACTACGGGATAAATTAATCCAGTAGTTCAATCTGTTTTATTTATTTTTTAATTTGTTGTTCAATTTGTACTAATTCGTGTACTGCAGATTCTCACCATTCTCGTAATTGTATTATGTGCTCTTCTTCGCAATGTTCACTATATTCATATATAATAAAATAGAATAAAACATTGAAATAAAGAATAAATAATTGAAAATGAATAATAGCAAAAAAGTGAAATATCTATCTAGATACTACGGTAGCGATTACTGTATCCATGAGAGTATCGACCGATGGCGTAATCAAATGCCGTATTTTCCATGAAGCTGGTAAAATGATTTCTCCCATACATTCTTTGTTTGCTCTGTTTGCTCCAAATAATTTTGATCGTTGACAACTCATTTTTTCGGATCGCCTTGAAATCTTAGTTGTTTAGGCATAATAACGTGCTTGCAACAACTATATTTAGAGTTGAACGCTTCAATCGACATCAATGCAGCATCGTATTGATGACTTGAGTGAGTTTTTATATACAAAAAATGACTTATGCCTCGCGCGAACCTCAAAAATTGGGTAAAAATGGTAATGAAGTATGAGAAGGGACGAGAGGACGTGAGTATGCAAATGGCCTCATCGATCGACGTGCGTCGACATGCAAATCGTTAGATCATTTCTTGCACTTGCAGGATCGTTCGGCGGTTGCTCGGAGTGGTCTCTGCTAGTCTACCACCATGCCTCTATGGCGAAGCAACAAGTCCAAGTCGTCGAGGGTGAGTTCTGTTTCTGAATGTTCTCAGCGCCATTATTTCACCTTTGCATAATCGATTCTGTTTAGAGCTCGTCGGGAGGGGGCGAGGCTTCCGGCTCCAAGACTAGTCTGCTCAAGAAGGTATGGTTAGACCAAGTGTTGTCAGATGTTCAGTGAACGACTTCAGATCAAAAGCAAGCTGAGTGGGTCGAAAAGTAAAATGAAGAGCAAAGTGAAATCGCTCAAGTCGAAGACAGATCAAGTGAGTTTTGATAGATGTTTGGGGGTGTGTTGTGTTTTCCTAGTCACTTTCAAGTTATTTCCGGCAACAATATCGTGACAGAGACTATTTTACATCCTGGTTATCGAATGATGGTTTTTGATTCAGTCGGGGCCCGATTCTGAGACTGATGTGGACCCCAGCGAGATCGATGACGACTCTTCTCACACTCAGTCAACCACCAGAACACGGGTATCGATTATTATTATATTGTACAATGGTCAGACGCAGACTGATATCCGATACAAGCACTGCATTGATTTTAATGAGTTTTTATCAAGTATTTAACTAATTGTTCTTGCAGAATTCATCCTTCTCTTCGGGTGAATCAGAGGAGAGTGGGCGATATCGAAGCGGAAGAATAAAGAAGAAAAGGTACAAGAAAACAGCGAGAGACTTCGAGAATACGGATAAATCGGGAGTCTACCATGTGAGTTATCGTTTCATCGATACTATTTAGTAAGAATGATCTGTTCAGATCATGGTTCGAATAATCGAGGGTCGTGATTTACCCGGAGTCAACCTGAGGGTGAAGGCTCTCGTTGATGGCAGATCCGAGGTTGGTTAGGACATCATCTACCGGAAATCAATACCATGTTTAGTCAACCCGTGTGTCAAGTGAAAAGGACCCTCGTTGGCGACAGAACCTATCCTTTACTCTTAATCGATCGATGGAGAAGATGTCGGATACAGTATTCGAGCTGAAGGTACGGTAATAATGCTTGAATGTGGTAGACGTTTGTATGTTTCCAGCTCTACTCTGAGAATCGAATCGCGCGCGACAAGTTACATGGAGAATGGAACTGCTTCCTAGGATCGAGTAAGATGAATCTGTGATCATAGAAATATTTGGATATTCTTTGCTGGGCTGGCATCGAGTATAAATTGAGGTGTATTGGTCTTGAAAGTTAGAATCACATGCATTTAATTTGTTTTCTTTTCAGTTCTCCATCAACCCGATCGTGCCATTATTTCGAAGTGGGTGGCCCTTCGAAGACCGAGAAGAGACAACGAGACAATAGTAAACGAAACGGAGAATGTCGGATTCCTGAGGGTGAGGATCATACATTTTCATTCCCATCCGGGGACGAAAAATATATAGTGGTCTGACACAAAAATCAGAGCTCTAATGCCTTAAAAACCGATTTTATAGTGGATATATTGTGGTCTGACGACAGATTCCATCAAATATATAGTGGTCTGATTACCGGCCCGGTAGGAACGAAAATGTATGGTGAGGATTCACAACTATCCTTTATTTATCCTTGCTGTGTTAGCTCAACCAGTACAGCTCAATAAGTACGAAATAATTTTATAAGCGTTCCTTTTAGATCTCAATCGCGATCTATGGTAACAATGAGACTCCTCCACCGATGGCAGATGATGAAAGTCACGAATTGTTCTCGGGAGCTCAACTACAGCAATTTACACTTGCAGTACGTTGAAGAAATATGATAGTGATAGGAAATTCTTTGCAAATGTAATGTATTATGAGCAAGTTTTAGATACGGTTGGGATTGAAGGAAGGAGTATAGTATTATTATTTACAGGTTCGTCTATTTCGCTTGCACGCTCTGGCCACTCGAATGCGCGAGCCGTGGAGGAAAGACAAGGATAGGAAGAGCGAGAAATCACAAGATTCTCCTTACTACACTGTCAGGGTAAGGTTGTTGCCCGAGTTATTCAATATTCATTAGATCATACATCCTGGTAATGAAAATGTATCTATTAGATACTGTTTCCGTTCAGGTTACGGTGGGTGACTCTTCGGCAGAGTCTAATGCCGAGTCCATCACTTTATCCGAAGGATATTTCGTTATCGCTCTCAATCGTGAGATTATGCTACCCATCATGTGGCCTACGGTGATCAACAAAGTGAGTGACGAGTACGGTAGTTGATCATGCACTTGTTAAAAAAGATGGAGATTGCACTGTAATCATCCCATTTGAGATCCACTTCGCGTTAATCCTATCCAAGGGCAAGAAAACACGCAGAATTGTTGCTCGGGTGAGAAAAAAACTCATTCCTGATTCCGAGTTCTTTCTTGAAACTATTATTAACAAGTGGATAAATTGCAGTCGTCAATCCGTCTCAATTCTATCTACGTCGCAGGCGAGGATGGATTTCTTCCCACTTTCGGTATAGTAATATTTATTTATTGACCAATTTATCTTTCATGTAATGAATACTATTGTGATTTCTCTTGAATGTTTTAGGTCCATCCTTCATTAATTTCTACGGTCCTCAGCGGGTTCCTCGATTGAAGAGAAGACGAGAGAAACATCCCGAGAAGGACTTCGATGAGCACATGTAAGTTCACTATTTAGCCATGAAGTTATATAGTTCAAAAAAAAACTTGCGATCGTATTTTCTAGGTGTTGTACGCAACTGTTTTTATCTCCTTTCCGCAGGTACTATTGTCGTCTTCTCGTCTCTGTCGATTGCTTCGATACTCCATCGGATGATTCGACTGTTGCCGAGATTAGTGTCGACGCTCACAAATTTGCCACTCCGTTTGAGGTTAAAAGCTCTTTCTACTTTGGAATACTCTCCTTGAGAAGGGTCTTCGAAGTTGAATTGTTTTCTCGTTCCAGAAATACTTCAAGTACGTGATGTGTGGCTCCTTCTTCATTTGCTCCAATATCGATCCTTCCTTCAGTGAGTTACCGTACCCTCTTACCATAATTAATCGATATCTATCGTAATTTCAGGTACGTCCTCACTCATGTTCCTTGTATCGATCGGGAACTACGGTAGCAGTGATATGCACGGAATCAATGAGCGAAGCTCAACTCTGGCGGTACGGTGTTCGTTCAGTTTATCGACATGACAATTGGCAATAATCAACGAAACAAAAATAATAATGTAATAATCCTCAGACGATGCCGTACTACGACGGTACGAAATGCTTCACCATTCCATGGGGAAACTACAAGCCTCTCGTTTACATTCCCTGTGGATTCGACCGTTCCGCCTTTAGAATTGAGAGAATCAATGCAATTATGAAAGTGAGGTATTTTTGTATAACTTTTTTCCAAGCTTTGTAAAAATTAAATAACGATGAAGGGTTGCGTTGGCGTGAAATTGGAAAACGATTTGTGATACGTTCGGAAACGCGTTGTAAATGTTTCGAATAGGGGCAACCAAAAATGGAAAAAAAATACAAATGCATAACATTGCAGGTGGTAACGCTACTCGACCATTACATCGACGAGGCGAGAGTGGTGAGATTATACTTATTTTCACTATGTTTCATCTTGATTCTGCTAAAGCTAACATTGAAAAGAATCTGTGCATGATGTTGTATATCATTTAATGCCAATAAAAATGAATCACCAGCTGTACTGATCACCTCCATCCTCCGATCTTTTTATCTTATTAGAACGCGGATCAATCATCACCAGAGGACGTTGCATCCATCACAGTTGAGGCGATCGAACACACATGCAAGAAGCTCGATTCCCTCTTCAACCACCATCGGTCAGTTGTTGATAGAAGACGAATACGGTAGATGAAGTGAAGGGAACGGTAGCTAACAATACATGATCTACAGATCGGATGAGTTGTCCACACCGCTCGATTTTGATCGATATCAAGCGAGGAGACGGATGATGGAAGAGGTACGGTATATGATACAGCTTACGTTTTCCCCGGGATTATCGATTGTTTGATTCTAAGAAACTTTTAAAAATGTTACTGAAGTCTGTGATTAATTAATTGTTCCGTCCTCAGATGAAAGGCGAGTTGGTCGATCTTAAGTTCACTGGACTCAAACCTGCCGATACGGTAGTGGATTCGATGCGACTTCTGTGTAGGATCAGGGAATGGGTGGGCAGGTGAGCTGTCATTTTAATCTGGTCATTTGTGATTCTAAAATTAGGTTAATTTTGTATTCCTTTGGTAGTAAGTGCCTTCAACATTTTTTTAAACCACTTTTTCTGTGACTTAATTCTCCTTCTCTAGAATGGCAGTTGATGACTCGGCGTCTCTCCCCGATGTTTTCATCAAGATGTTTGCTGACGGAAAGCTGATCGGTCTCGCGAGGATTCCCACTGCCAAGGTACGGTAGTCAAAGCTACCGTATTGATCTAAGAATTGAATGATCAGTTGATCTTAATTGTAGGTATTCTTCTCGAAGAACGACGCTCTTCGTGGAGATCTCTGTGCCAAACTTCACGCTTATCCTATCGAATGGCTGCAGACGAATGCACAGAGGAGGAAAGCGGAGAATGTGAGTGCAGAGGGTTGGAATGAAAGGGGGAGGGGTATGGTGATGATAATGAGAAACTGATGAGGAGAGAAAAATTAGCAAGGTAATGAAAGATATGTTAAAGATGGCGTATGTGTGAAAAAAAGGTACTTACAATTAAAGTGTGAACACTTTTCATCGCAAGAAAAAAACTAACATTAAGCCATTTTGGATTGTCGGGTTTATATTTATCTATTTTTAAAATCAAATGCTCATCATACTACAACGTACATTTAATAAACATTTGGAACAAATACATAATTAAATATCTACATGACATAAGGGCCCTAAATAGGAATATCTAGCATTATCTAACAATGCGCAATTTTATTCTTTCCGTGGTTGGTGCATCGTTGCTTGATTGAGTATTTGGCCTGCCTTTTTATTTGATGTGGACAGTAACATCACGACTTGATGTTGCTTGGAGATTTGAAGAAGGTGTGTTATGTGAACTCGCAGAGGGTATACTGTGACCTTGCGATGATACAGATCGAATGGGATGATCAGACGAAGAGGGATCAGAAGAGGTATGGCCAGGATCTTAATTGTTGATTCATCATCTTCTGATCCATCGAGATGGGCGAAGAGCCTGTGTTATCCTCCTTTTCTTTACAGCCAAATGAGATACCGATTAGGAACTTTGAGCCGAAGGGGAGTTGTCTGCAAGCACTCTCCTCAATGCACACGTGGAGTTGATTTTTTAGTGAACTAGACTGAACTGACTAGCCTAAAATCCTTGAAACAAACATTGTCAAACACCATCAGTTGTTTTTCAAGATATTAACGCGTACGCCCACACGTAATTCCAGGAATCAATTAATGCTTTTATTAATGCAAGCGAACAGTTTTAAAGCAAGAGTATACACAAGCCGAAAAACTACTAATATGAAGTTCAGAGGACTGTAAAATATTCTGGAGGGGGGGGGTGGGAATTTTGCAACTTTTATGGTGAATCCTCTGTTTTAATCCTTTTTGGCGGGGGACCATTGGTGGAAGAGCCGGCTACTGCACCCGATGAGGAAGGAACGTCTGAGGTGGACTGGCTATTTGATGCTGATGGAAGTGTGTTTAGCCGCTGATATGATTGGAGAGTGTACGTAGGATACATAGGTGGAGGATTGGAAGGCCCAGGATTGAAAAAGGGATTAGAAGGCACAGGAGCATGGAGGGAATAAGACTGATTGGGGTGTGGTGGATGTGGTGGAGGTAGTGGGTGAGGAATTGGTCTCCTGCGCATCATCGTGATCATTTGTTGATGATGCTGTTGCATCTGCTGCTGCTGCTGTTGAATTAGACCTTGCTGCAAACGAAGCATCTGTGCTTGATGTTGATTCGGTTGAATTGTCGTGTGGATGATTGTGGAACCTGCTAAAATATCAGCTTAGTATTCATTTGAGAAACATTGTGTTGATACCAGTAGCTTGAGAACTGGATGAAGGCTGCATTGGTCTTCGAGGGACCGTAGTCATTCTGTCAACCACCGTTTCGAGTATATGGCTGCGTAGTTCGTCACTCAGCTTCTGCAACATATTTTCATAAATATTATACTGATTATCGTCATCGTATTTCAATAGTTGTCGATTATATATTGACGTACTTCGGAGGTGTCCTTCAGTAGCGACTTGCAATTGCTCCGAGTTTGAAGAGATTTGAGTCCTCTGGAGGCTAGATGAGACAGTTCATGTTTGCCAGATGTGATCAGACTCTGATGTTTCTGAATGCGCATTAGATAGTTTGCATAATGCATGTCTATTTCACCGGAAGAGATCTGCTGACGAGGTTTTGTTCGATGAAGGAGATAAGTGTAGGGCACTCAAATCTTCGAGCAATATGAAGAATTCTATCTAATTTATCCAAGTCGTCCTATAAACATGTCTTTAGTCATAAATTGTCTCCGTTCGTACCAGGACGACGTAGGCCCATGGTTTGTAGGTGTCAAAACCAGGTTATTTAACTCACCATTGTGGCTTTTGTAGTAAAGATAGGAAGATTCGAATGGACAGCATGTGGATAGATTAAAGTGAGGAAAAGAAGAAAATCCACCACGCTAACGTCGTCTAGCGTGTACTTGAAATATATTTAGACTATTATTTGCGAAAACTGCGTGGGCACCTCGCTATTGTTATTCTCATTGAATAGCTTTCTGAAGTAACTGCATTGCATCGCCAATATTGATCTGAATTAAAACAATTGTTTTAAATAAATTTTACATCGGCTTGCATAACCCTCATAGCATAATGTAAAGGCGAAGACTGACAGTTTTTTTGAATTAGTGATGCGTCACGAACAAATGCAGAGAATTTGAGACCAAACGTTTTTTTTCGAAATTGATAAAAAAAAAATTAAATTTACGGTAGTTATTGCTTACTTTGCCACGAAAAGCCTCTGCCCCTCCACTATCAAAGCGACGTCGCTTAACGTGGTTTTCTTTGTGAATTCGAATCCCAGTGGCGGATGAAGGCCAGTAGTGTCGATGATCTGTGCCCAGCTCTCTTATGTTTAGCCTGTTTTTTGATAATGTATTTTTGTTCTAGTTATGAGAGTTTGCTCGTTGCGTTATATCCGTCGGCATTCAAGGTTTCTAGAAATACTCACCGTTAGAGTGCTGGATAGTTTCATATCAACGAGAGTATCGGTATTCGCTAAGATTCTATAATAATGGATTGTTTATTTCAGTTCCTTATGCTAATGGTTCCGTTTGTCAATATTACTTACTTGAATGTGAAGGATTGATTCTTCGAATTTGCGCTCAATCTTTCCGTTCGGCTTCTTTCTGTCCCCTGAATACGTCCATCCTTGGATGTATACGTTAATTTTTTTATGAGTAAGTCGATTTATTCACCTCTATTTTTGCTGTGTAATCCATCTCGAATTCGACTGACCAATGGGGGTCTACTCGTCTGAAATATTATTATGCCAAAGATGATCGTTAATCATTGATAAAACCCATTTGTATAATAAGTGTACAGTGAATGGACTTTTTTCCCTCTGAAAAGGCCTTCTGATGAAAATGTTGCTTCACATGTTTGATTCGCTTGATAATTAAAAAAATATTTTTTACCCTGGAAGGCACATCAGCTTGACTTGGTATTCGCCTGTGTTCCGGGTTACTTCAAGGTCAAAGTCGATTCCGTTCATCGATAGCTTCTTTGCTATGGTTGGAGTGCTGACAATTGTACGGCGTTATGTGAATGAATGAATAGTCGTGATTAATATGGAGCATATCGTGTTTCATTTACAATTTACAATATCGATTCTGCACTTACTGTTGGTTTGAGGTGTCCATCGTAATTGTTGCTTCCAAAGGCGCCCATAGAAGTGGCTCGTACATATCTACAAAAGTAGTATCTGCAAAAATATTTGTTGATATCTCCTAACCTGATTGTCCATACATCCCCAACATTTCAGCCGAGTGTTCCTGAATAATTTCGCCCATTAAGGTCACTTTTCTTTGCCTGACAATGAGAAATATAAAAACGTATAAATACGCATTGGACGGAAAAATGAGTCGTTTCCATATTAGACAGTAATTTTTATTTAACATTGAAACAACATTAAAAATACGATTTTCACACGATCACGATGGACATTCACTACAGGCCGACTGATTTTAACAATTCAAATTATAAATAATAATTACAATAAGACCAGTTCCAGAAAAACTTTAGAGACTAGTCTGAAGAGTCCTCCCTTTTAATTATTTGCCTTCTGGTGGTTGTGGAAGAGCCTACAACTGCAGGTGTAGACGAAAGAGCAGAGATGTTGGATGGGCCTGCTACTGAATATGGGAGAAGACCAAAATTGTGTTGAAGACCGAGGGAATGCGGATTATGGCTTGGAAATGATGGGTAAGCAGATAGTAAAGGAGGAGGAGGAAAATGAGGGTACTGAGGAGGAGGAAGAGTGTGTACACTGTTCATCGTCAGTGGACGATGCATGGACATCTGTTGAAAGCTGAACGATGAACCTACAAGAGTTTTGTATTATATGCGATAATAGAAAGTGATATCTCACCGATACGACTGTATGGGCACGATGTTGTGTGCTGCACCCGCTGTTTTCGAGAATTAGACATTTTGTCGATGACGCTTTCGAGAAGATGGCTTCCGAGCTCGTCGCTCATATTCTACATAAATGTTGTTGTGGATTTTTCTACCTGGGAATTTTCAGTGCTTATCTGAAAATACTCACATCAGTAGCTTCTTTAGTTAGAGATTTCTTATAGCTGGTGCGATTATAGAGCTCTTTCATTCCGTCGGAAGCAAGATAAGACAGTTCGTGCTTGTCAGATAAGCGCAGTCGATCGTGAGCCTAATTCATTGAAAGAGTATTTGTAAACATGATGCATTTCTTACAGGAAGATCTTTCTTTCTTAAATAGTCCTCCATAATCGAAATTACGGATGGGCATTCGAATTGACGTGCTAAATCAATAAACGCATTCATCTGATTGTCGTCATTCTGAATTAATATCTGATTTTTTTCATGTCTTCCCTATGCTTACGAAAAGGGTAGAAACACGAGTGATGTGGAAGTGGGGGTAGAGAAGATTGATCAAGGCATTCACATCGTTGAATTCGACGTCGTTCAACGTGTACTGAATATGCTACTCGGTTTGTGAATAGCGAAAAGTGTAACCTCTCCTTCATGCTCCTCGTCGAACATTCTCTTGAAGAATGCACTCTGCATCGCCAAAATAGACCTAAATTTTTTCCCACAAAATTATTTCGATATCCTTCTTCAGGAGTTTCGTAAAATGAATTATAAAACAATTCTCTATGCTCACTTGGTAACGTAGAGTCTCTTTCCAGCTACTAGCAATGTGGCATCGCTAAGCGGTGTCCTTTTTGTGAGGTCCATCCTCAGTCTCGGATGAATGGCAGTTATGTCGAGCAACTGCAACCAGAGTGGGACTACTCTGGTGTGCCAATCCAACTTGGGTCCAAGCAAAAATCCAAGTTGCGACCAGGCCTGGGGGCAACTTGGATTTTTGCTTGGATCCAACTTGGAAATCTGCTTGGATCCAACTTGGAAAGGGGTAGCCTTCTTTTTTATTGATTGATAATATGAGATACAGTAATCTCATACAGTAACCAAAGGCTCCACACGGTTAGACCATGTCGGGCCGGTCACATCAAAAATACGGTCCTACTGGGGACCGTAGACAGTCAATCACACTCGTGCCCGAAGGCAGTCATAACAGAGCTGCGAAAAAGGACCTTATAGGCTTGGTGTGTGTTAGACGCGACGGGGCAAGAACTGCTTGGATCCAAGTTGGATTCCTGCTTGGATCCAAGTTGGGTTCCCGAGGCCGGGATACTGTACTTGGATCCAACTTGAAAACCCCTTTTTACTTGGATCCAAGTTGGATTCGCACACCAGAGTATGTCAATTTGATGACCTCGTTACACCATTACAATATTTGTTATTAAGAAATACGGGATCCAGAAAGGGGTGGTGAAATACTGAGTTAAAGAAATGGACAGCACGGATAGTCATGAAATATTACTCACAGCGATGGTGACAGATATTTCGGCTGCTGTAGGAATATTCTCGTTAGAGCTTAAGAGTAGATGCATTTCACTCGGGCTATAAATATTTCATACTCACTCGAAAGGACGAAATTTGTGGCATCGTTGTCTTGAGTTCATCTCGATGTTTTCCGACCCTGTTTTCTCTTGTCCCTGCATGTGTGTTTTCTATTGGAATCATCAATGGTTGATGATACCTCAATAGACGCTGTATAGTTTAAATCGAATTTGATGGACCAATGGGGATCTCTTCTCCTGAAAAAGTTGTTAGTTAGTACTTATAAATATTACAATTGCATTATATTTCCATACTACAACTGACCGAGTGATGTATTCGAGTCGCGCTTCGTAAACCCCCGATTTTTTCTCGCAACTGAGATCGAATATGAAACGGTCCGTAAAGGCCCTCTGTGTTGCGATTCGAGTGCTAAATATTACGATTTCCATGTAGTAGTTTCATTTAATGTTGTCAATTTGTTTGAGAGCTTTTTAAAATTTTGTTACTCCTATCTGAGCGATACGCCTGGTTTTGCTTACGCGGTGGGCGATGTATCAAATTCCGGTGTGAGCTTGACTGTTGCCTTGAGAGTTCGCCAGAATTGGGGCTCGTATACTGGAACATTTACCAAATCGCTAGCTATTCCGATGATTTTTGCCACGAACCTGGCTCCTCGCCGAACATCCTCACGATTTGGACGAATTTTCTGATTTTCCGATTGTTTGGTTTTCGGAGCCCTTCTGGTTTTGAAAATATATTAGCGTTGATATACGCATTATCATAATTCAAATACAATCGGTACAAATTATTAATATTTATCATTAAAAACAAAAAAAAGAAGCCAAGCACGAAGATGAACACTTATTGAAGAATATTAATCTAAATGATAGCTCATCTACCAATCTAGAGAGTCTTAAGATTTCTTGGGTCTCTTAGAACGTGATCTCGTAGTCACTCCCGATGCGGACTTGATGGTTCTCTTGGAAGCCCGATTAGATGGACCGGGCTCATCGTCATTCCCACCCATCTCATCCTCACTCAGAACTTCTTCCTTGATGTCTTTGTCCGATTTCCGATTTACAAATCCATAAGCACGAAAAAGGAATGGTGAGGTTTGTCGACCTCCCAGGGTAGTAGTCCTTTGATCGGATGAACTTGCATTTGCAAAGAGGGATGATCCAAAGTTCACATGCTTTGCTGAGGCTCTGTTAGAATTAGGGCTTGCAAGGCTGAGTCTCGCAGGAGGTGCGGGAATGATGGCTGCAGTTGATGCTGGAGCAAATGTTACCGACGATGTTGCAGCAGCTAAAGTAGACCCGGTTGTTGCAGCTGCAGTGGAAGAAGTCCCTGCAGTAACTGCCGCAGAAGCTGAAGTGGAAGCTGCAGGCTGAGTACTTGCAGAACCACTACCCTGGGACCTGGGCCAATATGCCCTGGGATCTGGGCCAAAGCCGTGCCCGAAAGAGGCGCTCGTAATGGTAGTGAGACCAGGAGCAGTGGCGGCAGAACTCGAGGGATTAACCGTTCCTGAAAATTATCAAGTTGATGTTGTGAAAGGTCGTTGTATGTTCTCGGACTATCCTTTTTGTGAGTTCAAGGTAATTGACATCGCAAAATTCTTTTTTTCGAAAATGAATTCTTGAATCTAACCTATTACGGCGACGTCGTCAGAATCATCATCGTCGTCGTCCACTTCAACATCCGAAAAGGTTCCGATTCTGCCAGTACGAGAGGGCATTCGCTTTTTGCGAGTAAGCGTAGAAGAAGGCAATTTATCGAGAGCTGCTTTGAGCAAACTACTTCGGAGACGAGGACTCAGCAGCTGCAAGGAAATCGCATAGATTGATCTTCTAGCCCGAGAATTTCTCTCTCTCTCTCTGATTCGTAACGCACCTCGAACTCCTCCGATTGTCTGAGCGTGATGAATTCGGACTCCGAACTGAGACGTTTTATCATTGACGTGCAGGCGTCACTGAGACGGAAGCGATCGGCGATATAGAGAATTCGAGTCCACGAGGTCTGGATTATTATGAATCATCTACAATATTGGGAACGACTGTTGCTTGTTATCGGATTTCTTCAATTTGTAAACATCACTTGGTCTCAATTGGTGCAATACAGTCGACGATTACTCACTCGATGGAAGCGTTGCCGGGAGGGCGCACCCTTGAGCATTGTCTCCGCAATGTTCTTGATAGATCCAGCAACGAATTGCTCAGAGAGATGAAGAGCTCGCTCGAGAACATCGATGCTGGTCTAAATTTGGCATTTTGATATATTTCACGGTCTGATGTTTCTTGAATACAGAACAGTTTTTAAATTGTCTCGGAGAACAAGCTTACAATATGCGATTCTCTTTTTCCGACAATCGTCTCTGGATAACATAGTTTGAGAAAGAGAACCATATCTTCGTATGACACGTCTGGGAAGTTGAACTGAAATTACAGTTTGAATAGGGGGCAAATAAATAAATACTTTTGTTTACTTTACATACTTTTTCCCAAAAATTGATAGGAGCTTTTGTTCACCTCAGTCTTAGCTGAATCCACGAAGCCTTTGTTGAAGAACATTGCATAGAAATACTGGCTGTGTATGGCCAGAATTTCTCTGAAAGCCATGTGTGAAGGAGGTGTTGAAAACGAAAATAGTTTCTTTCTCTCACCTATTTACGTATAGTGGTGAACCTTCAACGATAAGTGTCGCATTTGAATATTCATGCGGCTTGGTGAAATCTACTATCATTCGAGGATATATTCCTTTCCATTTCGTCATCTGGAAATTAATCGATATTTTCTTTCTCTTTTGAGACGTTCATTCGGAGGAGCGAACACAAACAGAATGTCATTTCGAACAAACCTTGATGTTGACATCAATAGACGCCGTATTGACGGGTTCAGACGGAAGTCTAAGAATATTTTTAAAATAAGCTTCACTGAGAGATAAAGTACCTCGTCACGGGCATGGTTAGGCTGTTATCCTTGTTGTTTGCGTCCTTCTTCTGTCCCGCGACCGTAGCGTTTATGTCCTTAAATTTTGTTAGACTTATCTAAGATTACTTCGATCTATCCACATTTGCAAGTTATATTGATTGATAGACTCATACCCCGAATGAAACATTTATCTCGCATTGGAATGAACAGCGCCAGATTGGGTCGAGGCCCCTGCAAAGGCCATTTATTTATTTTTCTGTAATGGGTAACGTATTACAATGTTGTGCAAAAATTTCAGCTTATTGTTAGTTGTCGTTGTTTTCATTGCGAACATTTGGACAGTTTCTCGGGTTTCGGGGCTGAATCTTGCTCTGCGTCTGTCATTCTGCTTAGTTTGAGGTTCCTCATCGTTGGTTCGCTTAAGTCGATTCACTCACTCTCGATGGCAGACGATGTGAACAATGAGATCTTTATGATCTTCGTGATCCGTCTTCACTCGCTCCAATTCGATGTCGAACTTGATCGTACCCACGGAGATCAGACCAGCGAGCATTTTGCTGTAATGGAAGATTCAACGTTCAGTTCTTATAATAACAGTCGATACAATGCATCTCTGCAATGCATTTTGCTTAAATTTATTTATAAATTGTTCAATGCTCCGTTTGCCGTGTCAAAATCCTCTGTGTTTACTCAAAAGTTATGTCTTTGCAAATTTTGCTTGATAATGAACCTTTCATAAGAGAAGAACTTCTCGTAGTCACTGCTCTTGATATTGATGACGATGTGCTGCTCAATCGAATCGTCGTACATTGGCGCGTAGCGGGGAAATGCTGCGATGGGTTAGGTTTTTGCATTTGTGATCTGCGTCACTCTTCAAACTATCCTTGACAACAGTTCTTCTAATTTACTTTGATATGATAGAGAATCTCCGAGAGAGGTGAAACGATGACCACTCACGAGCTACTGCAGCCGCAGAAGTCTCTCCACCATCGTCATTGTCTCCCCATGCTCCGGGCTTCCATATGCCTGCATCGTCATCCGTGAGTATATCGACTTCGCTCATGGGGAAAAGTAGAGAGCGAAACTAAAAATGGAAGGATATATTGCATCGAAACGCATTCGACGTGTGTAACGTGTGAATATGCCATATGGAAAGAATGCAAGATGTAATTGCACGGTGGAAGAATGTAAAGCCATGAATCGTGTTGTTGTGATTTACGATTTGCGTCATAAGCTGAGAGAAAAACAGAAGGTGGACAGTCGCGTAGTTCAGATGGTGTAGGTGGCCACATCAATTAGAACAAAAACATCGGAATTACATTTTGGCTAATCCTTTTATTTTTTTTCGGTTGTTCACCTTTTCAACTGCTAGCGAGGAGGTGGCAATAACAAATTAAACGATGATGTATTGGAATGGGCAATTACCATGGCGCAAATGAAAGAGCGAACAAATGGGGATAATAGTTAAATGGAACAATATGCACTAGCATGAAAACAAACAAAAGGTGGACACTTGACTCGCGAAAAAGTGAAACACACCACGCACTGGCATTGGAGGAAAAGAGGAAATACACATCAAGGAAGGAAAGAGCGGGCGAGTGAAGGAGAAGTGAGAGAAAGAGAGAAAGAACGATGAATGAGAGAGGAGGAATGGCGAAAGAGGGAAAGCAGAAGGGCAGATGAGAGAGATGAAGAGTGGAAGGACGGTGAGAGGGTTGTTTAGACGAGAGAAAGAGAGTATGAGACGGATGTTGGTGTACTGATAAAGGGAAGGGGAGAGGCTAGACTTGATGGATTTGAGGAGGGTATAATTTCCCCGTTGCAAAGGGTGAAGATAAGTGCCAGAGCTCTGTAAATGAGAGAGAGAGACGCGACTGCCAAAAAGGGCTCGATAAAAAAAAAACCAGCCGGCTGGGAACAGGAGAATTACCAATGAAAATGAGAAGAGGGCTGCTGTTGTATTACTCCTTCTTTCACTCTTAATTTCCCCATGATAATACACAGGATTCAAAGAGAAAACTTGGGAAGGCGAGTTGGAAAACGCTGTTACAAAGAAGGGTGGACGAGAGATAACGCCGTGGAACGTCTGCTAGAATGGCAGAAGCGAGAGAATGAGAGGGGGTTTGGAGAAAGGGAGGAGGGAGGGAGTGTTTAGAGTAGAGCAGAGGAGAGAACAAAGATGGACTGTAAGATAAGAACAACAGTTTTGGAGTGAAGGACGGAAATGTCAGATTTGATTAGAACAAAAGTATTGGAGTGAAGGAGGGAAATGTCAGATTTGATTAGAACAAAAGTATTGGAGTGAAGGAGGGAAATGTCAGATTTGAACGTCTGACTCAGATCAGGAAACATGCCATTTAGTATTGACTGTTATCTGCAGATAAGAATGGAAGATGAACTTTGTTTTGGGATTCTCTGACAATTAGTGAAATTATTTATTTGCAGGTACCGGCAGTGCTTCACGCTCGTTTGTGGGTGGGCGATGAGAATCGGGCGATCTACTGGCAGAGAGACATTCAGCCGGCCGATCAGAAGAGCTATCTAGAGATATACCAGTATCAGGTACGAATAACGTTTAATTAAAAATGCCAGATTAGAATGGATTACTCATTATGGGTTTTTGCGCCCTTTGTGATCATATTAGGCTTATCCTGATTTGGTCCGCCAGTGTGAAGAATAGGCCTCTTTATTTCTTGGGTTGTGACGGCCAACGCAGCATGGGAAATGAAGAGACGGACTTCTCAGTGACCTGTTCTTGGCCCTTACTTTATCTCAATTGCTCTCGATTTGCAGAAGAAGCCAGTGCTTGGGAAGAGTGTCTTCAAGGATGCGGGTTTTCGATCAATTACGAGTAGAAGCGAGGAGATGGATATGGCTGCATTCACGAGAGAAGCGCCCACAGGATGGAAGTACAAGGTTCGTTCACTATAGAACGGGACGTTGTGGTGTCTGTTGAGGAGAATTGAGGAAAAACTTTATTCTCCTCGATAGACACCACAATCTTACAGTAATAGTCCTACCAAAACGAAGAATTCATCTCTTCATTCTGCTTGATATCTTATCACTATTAACCGTGGCAATGAGAGAGCATTGCGTGCGAATGAAGAGATTTGCAGACCTTGTCTTTATGCGAATATTGGAAGATTTTTTCACTATTATGCACTTATGAGAATTTTGGAAGAAAAGGATTCGTATGCAGGGCAGTTGGTTCATCATGAACTCGCACTCGATGTGGATGAGAGAGGAGAAGTACAAGAAGAATGTGATCGACAAATTATTCGAATTGGAATGGAAACCGGGCGGAGATCCAAGCACGGGGTGAGTAGTCACAAAGAGCCAGCTGAAATTTAGCTTATTGGCCAGAGTTTTAGGTAGAATGATGTTTTTGGAATTGCTTGGACACTATTGGCCACTAATATTGATGAGCTATGATGAGGCGGGTTCATACCAAGTGTGTGAGACACGATTGTTGCAGGTGGGAGTTCAAGAGCTACACTGATTACTACGGGAAGACACTCGATGCCAAAGTGATAGAGGACTCACCACCTGATGGTCAGTGGGTTACAGTATACTTATCTACCGTGATCCTACCGTACCTCATTCCTCCTCTTAAGGATGGGAGTTCGTGGGTGAGGGTCGTTGGCTGCCTGATCGTCACTCGTACGGTGATCAAGACGGATGGTGTTACTCTGTCAGCGAATGCTTCTGGGGAGAGGCCGAGATGAGGGACGATCGCATGGGGTGAGTGGTGTGGACGGTGGTGTGGTGAGGGCGACGATTAGCTATTTGTGAGCTTGTCGAAAAAACGACTAGAGTTGGAGTGGTGTAGACAGGGCAACGGTTATCACTTTTTTTTGAAAAATTGAAAGAAGCAGAACTGGTCGTTGTTGGTATTTGGCGAGTTATCTCTTTAGCGAAACGTGAAACTGCGGGGAATATTTTCTATCCTTTATTTTTTTAAATTTGTTAAACATAATTCTCTCATCCAACGCGATGTATATTGGGATGATTCATTCTCGATGTCATCCCTCTCTCTCTTTGTCAGTCCGATGCATCTCTATCGTCGTCGTTGTCTACAGCGAATGCGCACGTCGAAGGAATACAATGAGAAGGAGGAAGATCTAGAAGAATTCCTCAAGACGGTACGACCGGAGGAGAGCTGGGAGGTGAGATAGATACAAATGGAAAAGGGGAAGGAAAAGGGCTACCTGAAACCTAGACCAAATAGTTTTAAATCCGCCTAGTATTTCGCAATTGGTACTCTTCACTTCGTGTTACAACCCTTCTTCATGAGGAAGAGATTTAATAATATTCATAGAAATAAATTGATCAACTAATTCGCAGTATGCACGAAACGAGAAGCAGTTCTTCCACGATGACGCCGATTTCGGAGATACAATAAGGAGAAGGAGATGCCTCATCGAGATTGCGAGAACGTGAGTGATGAACATACCTGTGCCAAGTATGTACTTGGAATTTTTTCTACCTATATGAACGGGTAGCCGCGAATAATTAGAATTTTTTCTACGGGAAGCCGACCTATTCCTCTCAAAAACCGTCATATTTTGCACACAACGCTCAAAAAAGTCAAAATTTTCTTACTGGAAGCCGACCTTTTTCAATTATCAGAACTTTCTTTTACGGATAGCCGCGTGCTTAAGTACATGAAGTACGCAGGTGTGGTGATGAAGGGACAGGAGTGGGAATGATGAAGAAATCATTTACTAAGAGGGATAGCCTGATGTGAAAGAGGCTTATTGTTGGTTGTTAAGAAAATCAAAACCTGATAGGATTGTGATACTAGGCACCTAGCGTATTTTTGACTGTTGTGAAACTGCAATTTGGTAGGTTGTAAATCATTGTGTTTGCAGTGACGTCGAGTGTACTCCGGAGACACTGGACATTCCTCGCTTCTACGAAGTTCATTCGGGTAGCGTGCACAAGTGGCAAATGAGGGCGTATATTCTGTGGGGAAAGGTTCTAATTTTTTTATTCTGCACGGCAGTAGCCTATTGAATTCTGATGATGAACTGAGTGATATTGGGCAGGCGAAACACGGAACTGACGGGTTTATGGGCACATAAAACATGAAGGCGTAGGTAGGATCGGGGTCAAAGCGAGTTGGTATTAGTTGCGAATCTGAAAAATTCGATTCATTGAAATGATGACTCAAGCTTGCTGATACGTATCACTCGAAGCGCAAAATTGACTGGTCCATCGGCCCTTTTCCTTATTTTTTTGTGACTACTCCCCCTTTTCAGGAGCTGCTTCCCTCTCAGAAGAAGTCACGCGTCTTCGTGCGTGTTACATTCATGGATAAGAGCAAGGAGACGTCGATCGTTGAGAAGAGTCAACACCCAATATGGAATGAGAGCATGATATTCGAGAATGTAAGTGACAATTCCATTTTTGCAGCGAATTTAGTACTTTTCTCACATTGATATTAAATGTAACAAATGAAACATAGATGGAGTTATTAAATGATTCTACAATATTTTCAGTTGATGATCCCGGGTGCTCAGAACGGACTGAAGGAGTATCCGCCCTCTGTGTTGGTGGAAGTGAAGGGAGAACGATTGGATGATAGAGAGGTGCGACCATGATCTTTGATCTCCATTTGATTATCGCTTTGCGACACAATTCAGTCATTTGTAGTAGTAATTTTCTTTTGAACCGAGGTGGAGATAAATTGGAGTACAGTGGGACTATTTTAGTCATAGTGCAGTTGAAACGCCACACTTACAGGTGTTCCTCGGTCGATTCTACGCGAAACCGAATGTGATTCTGAGCAAGGTAGATCGACGAGGGTCGCTGTCCTGGCACACGCTACACTTCAAGAACCAGCGAACACGGTAGGGTTACGGTAGCTAAGGAGGACGAAAGATAGATTACGGTAGTATTGATGGTGCTGATTCAGTGGATCCCTTCTGGCGTGCTTCGAACTCTTCCTCCTGCCGTCATCGACGAATTCGAAGGGAAAAACGGCGGCACAGGTTGGTAACCAGGGTTGAGGGATAATTATTGGTATCGTGAGGACGAGCGTGAATTGTTGGAATTGAATGAATCCGATAGTTGTGGTGTGTCTGAAACTCGTTCCTCGCAGGGATATCTTCCCAAATTGCCCGAGATCAAGTCCCATCTGTCGACTGCGAAGTACAAGAGATATGAGGTTAGCTCCTGAAAATATGTGATCGTGGATCGGCATCTTAGGGGTGGAAAGGGATGATATTGAAGGTGTAGGAGTGACGTTTCACTGATATATTAAGTTAATTGGCTTAGAAGTTGCGCCGATGGCAGTTCAGCTTGAATTTGTAACAATAATCCAATATCTATCAGAATCAAGAAATGGGGATGTATCATAATGATGTTTGAAATCTTTCAGGTCCCGAAGGATATCTGTCCCACCTTCGAGAAGTACTCTGTACAGGCACTCTTCTGGGGAGTGAGAAATCTCGCCAAGTATCAGGTAAGGGAGTCACCGCAATGTAGCTAGGATTGATTGAATAATGCTATTATTTAACATTTGAATACTGAAATCACATCACTCCTACCCTATTCCAGTTGCTATCCGTTCGTCGTCCCTTCGTTGAGATCATCGTTGGTGATGAAGATGCCATCACTGGACCGTTGTACGATGTGACTAAGGTGAGAGAAGGAAGAGAATGGGAAGGTACTGTGAGAATCTTTCATCTTGAAAGGCTATCCACTCACCGTGTTATAGAGAAGAATATGGGAAAGATATTAGGATGTGTTTTTCACGAATATTTTCTAAATGTAAAAATGGCTTGTTCTTTCCTTTATTTGATATGGACGAAAATTTCGAATGTACTCATTGTCATTACTTGATTTTAGAATCCAAACTTCGACGAGCCGTTCATCACATTCGAGAGTGTTCGTCTTCCCACTCTCCTCCATCTCGCGCCTCCTCTCATGCTCAATCTATTCGATAGCAGAGCTTTCAAGTGAGTAGGGAGTGATTTGAAGGGGTATCCTCGGTTGCTCTACCACTTGGTGAATATTCGAAACATGAGTGGCGAAAATAATTTTCAAAATTAGTTTCGTGTCAATTTTCGGTTTCACCTTGAGTAACAGCGAGTAACACGTAACAGCGATAAGGGCTGCATGAGTCAATAAGATCGATTCTCTTCTAGAAAATAAAAATGAATGATTATTCAATTCGACAGACGAACTCCGCTCGTTGGCTCATGTTCGATCAGCGACTTCAAACGGTACATTCATGTGATATCCAAGGTGAGTGGGAGGGTAGTGAGGAGTCGGGAACTAGTTCTATCAATGCTTGAAGCATTGCTTGTCATAGAAGTGATAGAGATGGTAGAGACCAAAGATCACTTTCATGTTGCTTACAGAGTGAAGCTCGCTCCGTGCACGATTACTCAGCCTTCGACGCTTTTGTGGATCAACAGGTACCGTAATCCGGAAGAATTCTTTTCGGGACCCGATCTCATTCAAATATGTCTTCAGGACGAGGCTCAAGACGGTCCAGAGGAAGCGATCACGTCCATTCACGAAGGAAGTGGGGTACGGTATCTTTGAGATTACTGTAGAATTAATATACTTTTGATCCACGCCTTCCCTCTCAGCATTTCATCTACGAAATTTTTTTCGATAATATGAAACGTTGTTGACAAAAAAGTTCTTGTCAGATCTTGGTTTCGCGCACTGTTCATGGTCGTGTGCTTGTGAAAGGGCGCTGATTCTATTCCGCCCTGAAAGATATAAATCCCAAATTGCTTAGGATTGGGTCTCGCAGACGTCGGACGTGAAGATCGATTGGTGGAGCAAGTATTACTACTCGGCTGGACTACCGGAGAAGGCGCCCTCCTATGAGACGTGAGTACGGTATCGTTGAGCTATCGATGATTGATGTTATTATCAATCTACTGTAAACCTCTTAACTTTTAAACTGTTTGTGAGATATGTACATTAACGATCGTTAGTATCCGTGGCTGTGGACATTATTTACTACCGTAATCTCAGTCTTCCGTTCAGGAGTGGATACGATCAGCTGCGTATCTACGACTGTGATCTCGAAGCAGTGAGCGAGTTCAGAGGATTTGAGGACTTCCTTGACACGTTCAAGTTCAGCAAGAGCTCGAAGGTGAGAGCAGACTGGTTATTTCGAGTTTCACTGAATGTGTATAAGTCGAATTTGATGGATATTTCAATAACTTTGTGATGTGAGTTGTTAAATGAAGAGAAATATCATTCACAAGGCTGTTCGCGAAGTATTTGGATTGTAGTTGCTTTGGAGTTTCATTTGGATTTCATCCGGAGAAGTCTGTGGATACTGTAGTGTGCAGGCATAAGTCGGCTTGAAAAAGGAATAGATAATAAATATAAATCCGTTTCCATACAGGGTCATTTCGACGACGCGGAGGAGAAGGAAGTGACGGGAGAATTGAAGGGAAAACTGTTCATTACGAAACATGTCGGGGGGAAACCATGTGAGTTAATGCTCAAACGGTCTTGTGGGTGTTTTATCATGCCAGTGAAAGTATATGTTTGTCCCTATGCACCATCCGAATGATCACTATTGGATTCTGCCCCTGGCCTAAAAGATTCCTCGTAACCCCAATCAAGTTGGTTATTTTGTATGCTCAATGTCAGTATGATTCTGCAACTAATCACCCTGAGAGCCTGCTCATTACCCAATGTCGTCATCGTAATCTGAATCGTGCAGGTCTGATCGAGCACCCGCCGGGCGTTGAATTCACCGGACCAGTCGAGTGTGTGGTGAGTAATTAAATAACAGAAAAGTGATTACACAAAGAATACAAAGACGAAATAATACAAGAGAAATGCCGAAATAACTTTATTTGTAGGTGCGAGTGTACGTGGTGGAAGCGAAGGAACTCGTGACGCCTCGTCGATCGGGTATCGCCGATCCGTATATCGTCGTGAGATTGGGCAAGCAAAAGGTGAGGATGAGGATTGATCTTTGATCTTTAGACTAGGTTGATGGTCGATCTCTGCTCAGATCAAGCTGAAGAAGTCGTACCGAGCGGACACGACGGAGCCCGAGTTTGGAGAGATGGTCGAGTTCAAGGTGAGGTGTACGTGATTCGGAGTTGCAATAGGGGTTCAAAATAGGAACTGGGTGGCTAGTTTAGTGTCAAACGATTTTTGTCGAGAATTATATATATTCGTTCGCCTGAAAAAAGTAACTTGATGATTTCTGAAATAACGTCAGTTATTTTCTCACGTGAAAAATAACCAATCCTTCTCAGGCGACAATTCCAATCGAGAAGGATCTGACGATATCAGTGATGGACAAGCGGACTCTTCTGACTGGTGAGAGATTGAAGGGGTATTGTTCCGGTAGAAAATCTAGATGGATTATTCGTATTATGAATCGTTGTACGAAGCATTGGCTAAATTCGCAGTCAATGCAAGTAGAGTAGGTACTGAAACGCAAATTTACTGGAGAGTTTTGAGTTATCGTAACCATGAAAGAGTGTAGCATTTTTGATTGGGTTTTATTTCGAGATGGAAATTGAAAACACTGGATTCGATGTTTATTGACTAGGCGATGAGACGCGAATCTGCCTTGACAATTTTCGCATTATTTTTCTGATAAATTGTATTACAGACGAGGAGATTGGATCGACGCGCATCGATCTCGAGAATCGACTGCTTAGCAAGTTTAGAGGTGAACATTGAGTGTATTCCCAAATCAATGTATAACGATGTGAATCGGAGTGGTGTTTGAAGCATTCTTTTGGAGAGGGAACAAAAATCGGCTTCAGAGGTGTTGTACAATTTGGGTTTCACGATCGAATTTTATTCGCTGGTGAATGCCTGGCGTTGATTTTAGGTCAACCGATCGTTCAAAAATGTAAAAATGATAATGCAGGTACGGTGGGTATCGCGGACGAATTTGTGACGAAGGGCGATCTCGGATGGAGAGATCAGATGACACCACTCAAGATACTCGCGAGGTTTGATATTTGTTACATTAATCTTTCGGAGGTTAATAGTTGAGTTGATTGAATACTATAAATTTCTGCAGAACAGAACGATCCATTACAAAACAAACCTTCTGGCTTAATCTTGCTAGTAATCATTCTCTGGTGACATGTAACATTGGTGTTTTATACTTGGTAGAACCGTTAGATGGGGCGTGTTTGTCAATGAAATCTTCTAATACTTTGACACAAACAATGTATACGTGCAATCCTTTGATGGATATTGTTACAGATACTGCAAGAAGATGCTTCTTCCACCTCCCGATGCGATATACGACGATAACAAGAAAGCCATTGGACTGAAGATGCTAGGATTATCGTTTCTTGCCAAGGTTTGATCTTTGATCTCTTTGTTAATCACCAGATCATCTACAGGACGTTGCCGATCCGAAGCGTCCCGAGATGTGCGGTAGTCCCATTCAGAGGATCGCCCTGTACATTCTGCACAAGGTACGTTTCTGACCAAGGGAGTTCCGATCTAATATTGTGAATACACCATGACAGTTAGACGTTTCACGGTTGATACATGTAGCATGTAGCACAAATGTCTCAATCATTGCGTGCCTGTCTCGGGAATCTAAAATAGATAATTAATTGAATAACTTCTCTAGATCGGTATTGTTCCGGAGCACGTTGAGACGCGTGTGCTCACTTCTCACACTCACGGAGGAAACGTCGTCTGTGGAAGACTGAGATGCTTTGTCGATATTTTCCCTGTGAGTCATTCGCAGACGATATTGGATTTCCTCTGGGAAAACATTTCCCGCACTTTCAATGTTTCGATTCGAAGTCAAGAGCTTCGGATGAACCAACAATACGATTTTTCGACTTCTTTTCTACGAAACAAAAGTGATAATCTCCATCGTAGGTGTCACTCGGTCTCATTCCTCCGTCTCTCGATATTTCCCTTCGTGAACCTCAGCCATATCAACTGCGAATCGCCCTCTTCTATGTAACGAATGCCATTCTGTGCAAGAGGAGTTTCGGAAAGCCGGTGAGTTCACTGAGTCTATAGGGAGACCCATTTCGAACTAAAGTATTGAAAGGGACCAATGAGCTATGAGCTTCATGAGCTATGAGCTTCACGACATTTCCTCGAAATTTTTGTTGGGTGATATTTTCGCATCTTCTTTGAACAAAAAATTCCCTGTATTGCGTGCTGCTTGAGGACAAATCTTTTAACTAACTGGGAATAAAATGTTTCACTTTCAGAGCGGTGATCTCTACTTCAAAGTGTTTGTGAATGGGCAGATGAAACCGTACAAGACGGATATTCACTACAGGTTTGTTTTTCTTGTTTGTCGCACTCGCATTAGCATCTTGAACTGAAATCTCGGATAACTGTTGGTTGCAACCTCAATGGTCAGGGGCTCAATTTTCCAAATACTCAACTTCCTCTAATGTTATGGAATAATGGTCAAATATGTCGTTCAGAGTGACTGATGGGTACGGTTCGTTCAACTGGCGAATCATCATCGATTTCGACTATAATCCATGGGAGAAGAAGGTGTACATGTATGAGAAGAAGAGAATGTTCAAGTAAGTTAGTTTCGTTTTGTTTTACAAATGGACAATGCAATACTTTCAATGACCGCTCTGTGGTTTTGGTAGGCATAGAAGCGCAAATCACACTGGTTTCTGTTTTCACTAAAACGTTAGAAGATTTTATACAAACTCTTCGTAATAGTTAAGTGCGTTGTCTAGCCTATGATTGTATACGTTCCGAGTAACCGAAATGTGTTTTCTGTTCTAAAATCGAAGTTGTAATCGATTTTCTTTCCAGAAAGGCGCATCGCGAATTGGTCGATCCTCTGGTGATTATTCAATTGTGGGATAATAACAAGTTCAAGAAGGATGGTTTCATCGGAGAATACACACTCAATCTATTCGATATCGAGTGTGAGTTTTCTTCGAAACTGCTTTAATCTGCATTCTGAAAATGTTGTTGAAATGTTTGCCCGTCATCACTATGCAATCCATCTTTTCGAACTTCAGACGGAAAGATGTCGGAGAGCGAGCAGCGCGAAGTGACGTACGCGAAGGAGAAGAAGACGTGCTGGTGCATCCTCGGGTGCAAGTAAGTCAGACGACGATTACAAATCGTCGTCCTGTAGAAAAAGTGACTAGAATGGTATCAATGACTTCATTAATTCAGATTCATGTGCAAAGCGTGCATCAAATGCTGCTGCACGTGTCTTCCAACGAGCGATATGAATAAAGGACCGCCCAAGGCAGTGCCCCTCCCGAGAGCACCCGTGAGTACTGTAGGAATGTCGTTGTGACGAGTACGATAGCCCCGTTCGTTCGTTAGCCAATTACAGCTCTTCGCCCATTTGTCTCAGTTATTGTTATTTTAGGAAACACAAAAATGCGAACAAGACTAAAGTGTTTGTCGTATTGATGAGATGTACTGATGATGAAACATGAATGAACATGGGTTTACGAAAACTGTACCCTGTACTCAAATGGATCAAGTTTCGTCTAGTATTTGTGCATTGTTTTTTAATGAACGAAATGGGCAATCAGGAATCAAATGACCTTTCTCATCGAATAGATGTTTCGGCGATGCAGCTTGAATCCACCTTGTAAAGAAGTCCTTTTGCAGCGTTACGGTCGTCCATCTGCTCGTCCTGTGATTGTGAAGGAACCGAAGAAGGAAGAGGGAGGAGGAGGAGCAGGGGATGGAAGTACGACGACGAGTAAGTTATTGTGTTAGCAATGCTCTATGCTGGGTAGCTTTTCGAAGGAAGCTTAAAGGTAAAGGTGTATCCACGTCAAGCGATTTTACAGTCATAAGACAACGCTAGGTGGGACCCACTGGTAAGGCCAGCTGTTAGACGGACTACATACCCGGCTGTCCAATGCTTTCTCGGGTAGCCTTACCTCGGTTAGGACTACGTACCTCGCCTCGCCTCGCCTTACCTCGGGTAGGACTACGTCGAAGGAAGCTTGAATAGAGTGAATCGTTCTCCTTCAGCCTCATCATCCGAACCACCTGTCTCTCTGTTCGACATGTATGCGACTGCGGGAGTATGGCCGATGCTCAGTAGGACACTGCAGAGTGAACAGGTAAGAAACAAATTATGATGACTATGAGGCTAATAGCTAGAGGTATTCGAGTCGTAAAGGATAGATGGGACAAAAATATATTATAATATATTATAATATTTATAAATAATTTCAGAAGCTTGATTTGTCCGCGAGGAAGAAGAAAGACGACGACGCGCAGACTGATGTAAGAAGTTATTATTTGTCCCTTTGCAATTACTATTTGGCCATTTTCGGTGACTTCATCACTTTTATTGAGTTTAAATATCACTGAGTCAGTTAGCTGAAAATAATTCGACTACACAGGCAAATATTTCATATATTGTCGCCGTTGCAGGTGGACTACGTGATGGGCTGTCTGGAGATGGAGATGCAGTTGCTGACGAAGGCCGAAGCTGACGCCGATCCCGTTGGAGCGAAGAGAAAGGAACCAAATCATGTTAGTGAGGAGGGGGTGGGAGATCACGCGCTATTAGAGACTGCCTATGGAATAGATTCGAAATTCGAGCATTTTGAGCATTATTATGGAACAGAAATTGACTAAATTGATAAAGTGAATGATGATATTACAGAATCCATTCCTGGACAAGCCGGATCGCTCTAAGTGGGATTCGTTCTGGTTCACATCGAGAATCAAGCCGGCCCTTAGCTTCTGGTGGAGAAAGTGCGGAGTGCAGTGTGAGTATCAAATAGAGTTTGAAATGTAACGCTACCCGGGACATCGGGTACCCGAGAATGAAGAATGATAGAGAGGGATTACCCGGGATAGTGAAATGAAAAATGCGCGCTTGTGAGTTTGAAGCATTTCTGTCCTTCAAAACGCTCAGGAGTGGTCGGTCTTCAGGTTGTGCTTCTATTGTGCGCAAAATACCAGTATTTTTGTTCGGTTTCTGCGTTCAAACTGTTCAGAATCGACTGCACTAAAAGGAGCCATTTCATTCCAACTGTCCCGGGTAACTATCATTCTTCACTTTCCACCTCCATTACCCGGCCGGGTCCGAATTACCCGTCCCGTATTTCAAACTCTACTCAGTGCATAATATTTTACTTGCTGCAGCTTCTTTTGATAAAATAAGTTGTTGTGATTTCATTTGGTTTTATTAATAATAAAAATATGAGTCAAATTGTCAATAATGATACTATAATGATACTTGATACTATCAAACGATTCCTGGCAAAGATCAAAGATCAACCTTCCCTTTCCTTGCAGGCATGATGGTCACAATCATAATCGTGTTTACAATTCTCGTGGTCGCTGCTTTCATCTACCAACTCTCCAATTTCCCCTTCAAGATCATCGGACTGTAGTTGCATACCGTATCTCGTGTATATTGTGTAGATACCGTATCTCCCCGTTACCGTGTAACCACTGTAGATATCGTAACCCCCGAACGAGTACCGTGTCATTACCGTAATGACATGCCGACTATCGTCATATTCCGTAGAATATTCGAGTATCCTCACTTTACGCTCTTTCAAAATCATGAACGCAATCATTAAATGAGTTGTTTTAGTTGTTAATATTTTTGTTGTAATAAATATGGTTTGATAATGTGTTTTATCACTCGTGATTGGAAGAAAAGATACGAGATGCTGGATGGGATTGGGGAGTAAATGAATAGAAAGACAGAAAATCAATGTTGAGAATGCTAAGCTTCAATAGGATGCTCAAAAAGGGGCACAGTCTCCGATTCCTTTTTGCAGAATGGGCAGATGATTTGAGGTAGTGACTTCATTTCATCTGAACACAGGCGACAAATGAGATGACCACACTCTTTGAAGACGCAGCGATGAAGAGGTGACGGAGAATAACAGTTGCCACAAGCACGCGAATATCGACCGCTTGAATTGTATAGATTGATATACGGGTTGATCATCTTGAGAAGATTGAGCGAATGACTCATCAGACGATTGAATCATGAACTAACCTTTCGTTATCTTGCCCTCTCAACTCGTCGATAATTCGTTGTTTTTCTATTCTCATCGTCGCTTCCGCAGCATCGATTGCGAGATTGTCGAAGTATCCATCCCATGGAAGAATTGCCATTAACCTTTTGTACTCTTCAACGTAAACGTCGTCTGGACGACCGCCGTTGAGACCACGATGACAAGCTTCCTCCTGAACGAATTATCTTGCATCCAGGAGCACCCCTCATTCCGCCACTCCATCTAATTATTGCTAGTTGACGCTCATTGTGCCTAGATCATGTTGTTCTAAATCTTAGCTCGAAAAAAAACAATCCTTACCGCCAATCGCATATCATAGCAAATGATGTAGGTCTCCTCGTCGATTTCTCCTCTCAGAAATGTCTGAATCAATTCTTCCCGACGAGCTGATGGGAGGTTCTTCAGTGGTTCCGGAGTGTCGCTGCCATACTTCGATTCATTGTTGGAGGCATGGAACTCGCCCTCCCTCTCCTCAATAAGAGGTCGAGTAGTCGAAAGGGTTCGGCACAAGGGGCAGACGGGCTTGTGAGAGACGCCTGCATCCATAGAGATTTGCTCGGAGCATGCTCGACAAAGGCAATGACCACAACCGGTGAAGACACATCGCTGGCAAGGAGACTCAGAGAGACAGATGGGACACTCACGAGAGTAGAGGAGGATTTCACTGAAAAGAAGTAAAATATAGGACTGTTTTGAGAACAAAGAACATGATTTAGAGAAACTTACGCATTGTCCATTTCCTGTATAGATACGGGAAGATTAGAATGGAATTATGTCGACCGAAAACAGGTTGGTGATAAGGTCCGATCGATAGTGATGCAATTGGAGGAGTCCGAGTTGTAGATGGAAGGAGCGATTGTTCCCAGGAGAGGCGAAACTTTCGATCGCCACGGGGTATACCTTCACGAAGGATGAAGGAAGAGAATGGAAAATCATTTTCCCCTTCTGCAAATCCAATCAATAAAATCATATAGATAGTTGAATATGATATCTTTTAATCGTTAATAAAATAATGTGGAAACTACCCATTGGTATAGATTCTTTTCGACATGCGTTTTCCAGCAGAGGCGTCAATATTGTCTCCCCCGTGGCCTTCCTGTACTCTCAATACTCACATCGACAGAGGGATAGGGATCTGTCTATCGCATCCGATCTCTCCATCACTCTATCACCGTTCATTTGTGAGTGACACTCCGTCATGTCCCTTCCTCCGTCTTATTCGTTCGATCTACTCGAAATGGCTAATGAATTGAAAATTCGTAAAAATGTTATTGCTGAAAGGGATGGCCTCATGGAATCCTACGGAAAAGGAGAAATGGAGCTGATGAAATTCAGAAAGACGTACAGTGAACAATTAGAGGTGAGTGTCGTACATTCATTCTTCATCTCTAATAATTCAGACGAAATAAAAAAAATGTTTTATTGCTTTACAGACCGAAGCGATTCGTCGTGGTTTTCATGGATTCCGTCCAGATGATGTCTATGATGAAGAATGCGCGAGAATCGATAAAATTCATCATCCAACGGCTAAATTCGCTGCCAATAATGTCGCTCCTCTGGTTGTCGTTGCTGGAGTTGCCGCGAAAAGTCGGATAGTACGAAGAGCTGTCAATGCAAAGCTGGAATGTTCCAAGTAAGATTTGCATTTTTTCCTGATATTGATATTATGATTGCAATATTTTCGTGAACAACCATTACACTTTTCTTTGATCAACTTATATATTTTATTGGTATTTAACGATAATTTATAAACGATTTAAAAATGCATAATACATTTATTGAAATAGCAAACATTGCAGTCCATTCTTCGATTCCTCTCGTGATTGCATTGTCTGCTACGCGAAAAGGCCAATGAACCGAGTGTTCTTCTCTGCCTGTCGACATGTCATTTGCATTCGATGTGACGAGAAACTTGCGCATTATTCGCCTGAAGATTGGTCCAATTCCTGCTGTCCTTTCTGTGGGGTCAAATCCGAGTGCACAATGCAATCTGGGGAACCGATAAGGGTGAATCCATCGCATCCTCCTAATCCATCCTATCCCGCCCCATCCCATCCGAACAATGTCAAACCGGAGTTGACCTCTCGACATGAGATTATCAAGTCCTTTCTAAGTGGAGAAATTAACGAGCAGAAATATCGAAGAGACTATGGATATCGATTGCAGGTCAGATCTATCAAATACAACGAGAATTTTCAAAACAATAAATAATGAGCTAGCAAAAAACGTGCGTCGTATTGTTTGAGCAGAAATGTTTTTGCATATTCCAATAATCAACAATGTTTATTTTAGTTAGAAGCGACGATGCGCGGCAGTTTTGTCTACTGTGCGGAGTTCCGCCGATTCCGTTCTGCGTGTCCATGCGACTCGTCTCAATCCATTGAAGTACTGTGTGAAATAGCTGCGGATGCTGCAGCTGCATTTACATCCAATAAAACTGCTGAGAAATTGCGATTAATTGCACAATTGAAGACTGAGAATGAAAGGTAACGGGGAAATTAGAAATCGATAACAACATCGTCATCTCAATTTTAGAGTCTCATCGACCCGCCACTACTCCCGCACCTGTGATATCTGCTGCACTGAATTTCCTCTACAGCGGAGTGTTTTCACTGCTTGCGGTCATTCGATTTGTCGTGCTTGTGGAGAGACATTGGCAATGGAAGCAATGCAAATGGGCAATGAGAATAGGGCAGCATGTCCTTTTTGCCGAACTGAGTCGGATACGGTGACTCTTGCGGAAGAGTGGACGGGAAACGAAGCGACTCCCGAGAAGATCAGTACACACGATGTATTGGAAATGTACAAGCAGCTTGAGGAAGAGTACGGTCCCGAGATATTGTCCAATCATCTTATTAGCTACATCATTCTTCGACGAAAGCAGATTATTCGATCGTTCTTGGATGGAGAACTTCATGAACACAATTACTTCGCCCGCTATGCTGCAAATCTCTCTGTAAGCTCATAAATTAGGGTTCACAAAATCCTAAGGAACTTCTTATTTTTGACCTGCTCTGAATGTGAAGGGATAGGAATCAGCTTGATAGGAGGAAAGGGGAAAAGGAATAATCAACGGAAAAGGCTATAAACAACAGACAAAAGCCTGTGCTAAAAATGTTATTATTACAGGTGGAACAGAAGCACAGATCAGGAGGAAACGTAGTGGATGAAGAATATCATCGATTAGAGAATTTCCTTCCTCAAGGCGCGAGCAGATTGACTCTCGCAACTTCTGCTGCTGATGCTGAGAGAAGAAGAAGGAAATTGACGCTCATTGGACAGTTGCGAGCTGAGAATGAGCAGAAGTATGTTTTTGTTCGTTTGAAATGATCTGCAACCGAAATGCGCGGCTTAGAGAGGAATCAATTCTACGATAAGAGCGAAGGAGGAGGGGGTAAGGTCACTAGCCCCCCCCCCTCCCCAGAACGTTCTTCAACGGTTGAGTGAAAAATATACTGACGATACAAAAATTATTATAAACCTCTCGTTTGAGCGCCTCTTCTGGTGTGGAGTGCACTCGTTCATGTCTATATTGCCGAACGAAGGAACCGAGTCAGCGAAGCGTCTTCACAGGCTGTGGACATGTAATTTGTCGCGCATGCGCTGAACAATTGACGATGAACGCTGAAGATTCGGAACATATCGAATGTTTTTGTTTAAAGAAATCGAAGACAGTGACACTATTCGAGAATTTCACCGAGAGGAAGATAGACAGGGAAGAAGAGAAGGGTGTTATGGCCGTCGATAAACCGAGAAGATCGGAGAGAATAAGAAAGATTCAAGAAGGCGTAAAAGCTATCCATGGTGGCATAGCTAAAAAGTTCAAGCGAAAGTGAAAACGTTGTGTTTAGATGTATTCTATTGTAAATATAGAGATCCTGATGAATAAATTCTCTGGAATTTCTTAGACACAATCACATCATAAAAGTTATCATCATTTTGGGGAGGGGGGTTGTTGACATGGTGCATCATCTTTACCTTCTTCAATTCCAATAAGATGATTTCACCTATCAACAACGCAGATATATTTGCGGGTTCTCGGGGCTCCTGTGAAATGTGAAATGAATCAGTGGAGAAGAGAGAGAAAGAGAAAGAGAAAGAGATGACGAATCGTTCCCTGATAGGGAACCATTCTCTCCTCTTATTCCCCCATCCTTCTCTTCACTTCGCTCGACGATCAGATGATAACCTTGTCTATATAATTGCTTCTATTATCTCAACTTTCCGGTATCTCCTGATGTGATAAAAATCTCCGACTTTACACTTTGATTATAATTGAATCCTTTTCACTGAGGTATTTTGTTAGAGACCTATTACTTTCCTATCTTCTCATTTATCCATTGACCATCAAAGATCCCATCCCTCCTCCCTAGCGAAGATACTTCCTGCCTGTCATGATTAAACTGAGAACATATCATTTATTACTTGTCCTCATTCATTCAGATGTGCTCATTCGCGGTACAAATTGTCTACGGAATCCTCGGATTGGCAGTGCTCGGATTGACTATTACGAGTCTTGCTTTGGACGGTAATGCCATTCGATAATCACCCCCTTACCGTATAGATACTTAACTCCAGCTTGGACTAAGGTCTCTGATTCGGCGCATAGTGGACTCTTTTGCACTGCGCAAGACATAAAAAGGACCTTCGACGACCCAAGCTTGAGCATCTGGGACGTGTGCCAATTCGATTTCAGCAAGTTCACGGTGACTAGAATTGATTCACTAGAATTGATTGACATTTTTCTGTGCAGGATCTCACCGATGGTCAGAAAGTCATCCTGATCTGTATCATTCTGGCAATCGTTGCAGAGGTGAGTCAATCCCATTAGTATCTTTCTTCTCCTGTTCACCTTTCCTTGACGCCCTTTCGAAACGAAGGAAAAGGAACGACTTTCTCCATGCGGTCGATGATTCTGTTTGTACAGCTGAAACGTCGTTAGTATGGGGCGAATGTTCATAGCAGGAAAAAACGCAGAATAATCGAAAAAAACTTGTGAATTATAGTCAGATATTTTCTGATGTAGAGCAGAAGTTATGTCGATTCAAGAGCACAATCGAGGGTCCATTCCAGGCGTGCTGTCTTGCATACAACTTCTTCACTGCTTGCGCCTGCTGCTGCAAAACGGTGAGATTTTCTTTTTTTTTCTAGTAGGCAACAATGGGCTAATGAGTCATTGGCAATGTAAAATGCTAAGAAGTGTTGCGCGCTTCGTACTCATATAATGAAAGTATTTCTAACTAGGGTTATCTTGCTATCGTAGAAAGACTTCCCGGAATTCCAATTAGAGGCTGTTCTCGTAAGACATAAGAACAGGAACCAAATGGTTATGTCATCGTTAGTGACAAGTACATCCCGATAACCTTACTTCCATCTCCTCATCAGATTCTCCTTCCCGTTCTCACTTTCCTCTCTGTCATCACTGCAATTCTTCTCGGTATCGTCGTGGGCGTCTATCTCAAGGCAAATCCGGATTTGATCAGTCAGTTTACCTTAAAATTAAAGGGTAAAATTTAGAATGATGAAAGTGTACTTCAATTAATCGTTTTCTCTCGTCAATCTGACCGATGCCAGGGCACGAATGATGAAGACTCAACCTAATCTTTCAGAAGAACTAGAAGCTTTCGGCAATGCTGCCTCCACGAATGGAATTAACCAAGACCTGGTTCGTTTCACTCGTGATATTTTTCTTATTTACAAATTTATATCTTGATTTGTTAATAAGTATAAAAATTGCAGCTAGGAATGGGCAACTCGTTTATCTTCATTGCGTGTGCATTCGCAGGAGCAGTTATCAATACGATTGTGAGGAAATAACGATTAAAGAATTGCCATGTTTATTTTATATAAACGCTATGAGGAACTCTTAGCGCAAAATGAAATATTAACTAAACCACAAATACAATCATTTAGGTCTCATTCGTGGCAATCTTCTGTGCTGCGACACTCGTGTAGAATCATTTCAATACCCTCGTCCAGCAATGAATCGATAAAGCTTTCATACTGTTACTCGATTGAATGTGCTCACAAAGGATCGAGAAAAACCGTCAAAAAGAAAAAAAAGAGATATGGACTCGAATAGAAACCATTGGTGCTACGAAATTCGTGGATTATCGATAGAGTAATTTCAAACTTCAAACGCGATCGTGATTATTCGGAATACGAATCATCATTCTCATCACTGTATCGAGAATCCATTCCATTATCGACTAATGAAACTGGGATCCTTTCATTGTCTGAGCCCTCACTTTGATTGCCGATCCCCCTTCCATTGTGAGTCTCTAATTGAGTCAAATGGGGAGACTGGGATCCCTCCTTTCACTCAGCCTCCACTTTGACTGGTGATCTCCAATGGTAATCGATTCCATCAACAATATAAAACCATTCCGATTCTCCCTCATCCTCACAACCAAGTCGTCGACATGGCTCAGTCCGTTCCTCCCGGAGATATCGCCACCCAGCCCGGAAGCAAGATCGTCTTCAACGCTCCCTACGATGACAAGCACACCTACCACATCAAGGTACCGTATCCCCCATCCCCTGAATCATTCCCCAATCTCGATCCCCCACATACCGTATTCCTTGCAGGTGACCAACTCCTCGGCTCGCCGCATTGGATGGGCTTTCAAGACCACCAACATGAAGAGACTCGGAGTGGACCCCGGATCAGGAGTGCTCGACCCTAAGGAGAACGCCCTCATCGCTGTTTCCTGCGATGCCTTCGCCTACGGACAGGAGGTACGGTTTAGCCTTGGCCTGCCAACACCCACCGCACCCACCATATACCATCCATGACCACGGATGTCTTTCATGAGCTAGCGTATTAAGTCTCTCTATGCTACAGTACCCACTTCATATCGAATACTCCTCCTTCAGGATACCAACAACGACCGTATCACCATCGAGTGGACCAACACTCCCGATGGAGCCGCCAAGCAGTTCCGTCGCGAATGGTTCCAGGGAGACGGCATGGTCCGCAGAAAGAACCTCCCCATCGAGTACAACCCTTGAATGTGGAATAAAGTTGTATTCCCAAACAGTTGTGTGTTGTCTGAAGCAATGAATAGGGAGGAGGGAATTCGGTATCTTTGCTTCACTGTCTACTTGAAATCTTCGAAGAGTTCGTCCATTCTTTATCTTCCTTTTGTTCTGCACTACCTTTCCTTACACTTTTAGGTACTTTTCTTTGAATTCTGTTGTGTTTAGCGATAGCTATCACGGCAGAATCGATCTCATCTTTCTTACTGCTGGAGCACCGATCTCTCAATTCCACCATTATAGTAGGTAAAGACCGATAAAAAATAAAAACAAATAAATTCTTATGAAAAATGAGAACGATTACGGATTGTAAACGTGTTTTTTTTCACGTGCGCTCTACATTTGACTCAATATTCTTAATTGCATTATTTATTCGTTTTCGAATGTTTTCTTTCTCTATTTCATTCTTTCATTCTTTCTATGCCAATCCCCCTCCTCTCCTCCTCTTCCTCTTCTTCCTCCTCCCGTCACTCTCCATCCCGTCGCTTCCCTCGTGCGGTTGCCCCAATGGTCGACAGGAACGATAAAGAGCGCGAGGATCTTGCGGGGTATCGACCCGGAGTTATGTGAGTTGCCCCTCAACCCCCCCCCCCCTCCAGATCCTAGCCTACCGTACCCTGACCTACCGTATCTCAGACTCGGTGGCTTATGGAAGATAATGGAGCTGTTAGACGAGGGCGGCTTCGGCAAGGTCTACCGAGTGCAGGTATACTGTAGGATGAAAGATGTGACCCGATTGACCTACCGTACTCCTCGATACAGTACCATATCAGCACATGATCGATCACACGAATGCAGCGCTCAAGATTGAGAGCATCCGTATGGATGGTGGGAGCGCAATCAAGTTGGAGGTACGGTATCAGTCTTGGCACGGTGGTGCCAACGTGACCTGACGTGACCTGATTGACCTACCGTATCCTTGCAGAGGTCTGCGCTCGAGAAAATTCATCAGAAGGGCACGAAAGAACATGTGCCGATGCTGTACCGATCGAGTAGGAGGAAGAACATTAATTATATGATCGTCACACTCCTCGGCGATAATCTGAGACGGATCAAGGTACGGTAGGGACTGGGGTACGGTAGTACCATACGGTAGCACGCTACAATAGCCGTATTGCAGGACAAGCACTATCCCAAGGGCTATCCGGACAAATGCTGGATTAAAGTGGCTATTCAATCACTGGTCGCCATCAAGGTATACGGTATCGAGGGAAGGCTACCGTAATCATCAGACAGAACTAGCTACAGTGCCTCTCATATCGTACAGTACACAATTCAAATAGAGTCACCATGCAGTGTGCAATCACATTCGCTGCTGCTGTTAATAACCTACCGAATCATACATTATCCACTGATTGTGAAACAACCATAACCAACCGTATCCTCTCAGACGGTACACGACGCTGGCTACGTCCACCGTGACATCAAGGCGCCCAATTTCGTGTTCGGACATCCGAGCGACACGAAGAAGGCCCGCATCGTGCACATTATCGACTTTGGACTCGCGAGGTACGGTAGATCAGAGATCAAAGATCAAAGATCAATCGTTCAGACAGTACGTTTTGGACGATCCGAAGAAAAAGGGAGCGTATCGCCCTCGAGCCGCCCGACCACATACTGACTTCAGAGGGACATGGAACTACGCGAGCCCCGCAATGCATGATTATGTTGAACTCGTACGATGATCTTTGATCTTTGATCTCTCATTCTTCCTTTCTAGGGCCGCAAGGACGACATTTGGTCATTGGTCTTCATGCTCATGGTATGGACATCTGATCTTTGATCTCCAGTTTGATCTTTGATCTTTGAAGGACCTCTACGCGTCGCTGCCCTGGGTGAACTGCGATTCTCTGGATGCCATCGGCAAGATGAAGCAGCGTATGAAAGACGAAGAACTCATGATTAAGCTGCCCCGTCAGTTTGATCTTTGAACTCTGTGGTTCATCTTTGATCTCTTCAGCGGAGCTCATACCCATCACGAAGCACCTTCGCACCCTGGACGTATATAATCGTCCCAATTATACGCTGATCAACGATTGCTTCGACAAAGTGTTCACCAAATTCAAGGTACCGTACTCCACCGTATCCCGTCCCTACCGTATCCTTCTCAGGCAAGCTGGATCGAGCCATACGATTGGGAGTCCCGTGAGGCCGCAGTGAGAAATGTAAGTGATGGGAGAACGAGCAAAGATCAAAGAGCAAAGATCAGAGATCAACTTTAAGCTCGCGTATCAGCAAGGATCAAAACAGATGTACACGGATCCGGGCCCTTTCCTCCTCGAGGATCCCATCAAGATCAATGTGGGCCCAAGCAAGGTACCGTAGAATACTGTATCAGTCTAACTGTAGTTCTTGGGGCTGTATGAGATCAATAGACTAAAGTACTTAATTTTGATCTTTGATCTCTAGTGTCTATATCATCGGCTACAGTACCTGTTAATTTGATCCTTGATCTCTACTTATCTATTCAGTATTCGTCGAGCGACGACCAAGTGTCTCGAGTCTCGGCGAAACGATCGACGACTTCAATGAATCCTTCGTCCTCGCAGCCTTCATCTCAACCATCCGGCAGTGCAGAGAGACCTTCCGCTGAGAATATCCCTATGGTCAGACTAATCCCCACCTGCTTAGGAAAATGCCTAATTTCACTCCCACCCGGCCTTACCCATGATTTTGAAGCAATTTGACTTTTTTGACTGTTCCGGGAATGTAAATCATTCTCTTCCTCGATGACTACGTCGTTGTAGGGATCGAAGGACTTCATTCCTAAGGAAGGCTCAAATGAAGCAGTGCCCAAGGAGGAACCGAAGAACCCCAAGGACCCGAAGAATTAGGTGTTTCCGTGATCGTCCCATCAATGTGGCACAAATAACAAAGTAGATAAAATCTCTGTGACATTAATGATGCAGTGCAATATTATTCACAATTCGTTATTCGTTATCGTGATTTATAATCAATCGATTGATTGTGAGTGGAAGTGTCGAAGCTTTATCGATACATTCCTCAATTTTTTGTTGCCTGATTTTGATACCTGAAAGTTGCACTATAACACAATTCACAATTGGACGTCGCAAAATATCGCCTTTTCGCCTCCTCCTTCCTTCCTTTTCGCGTCAATACCCAGTTCCTCCTCCTCAGTCTTCTTGGCACTTCTCTGTTCTTTGGCCCAGCCATTTCTCGCACAGTAATACCTCCCTATCATTCTCATTAAAGAACGAGTAAACTCAATATTTTCGGGGGGTATCTGATGTCATAGGTCGATAGTTTCCGTAAACCACATTCCGAATTTGAAAATTAGAACTCTCTAGCTCAACTTTAAACAGAGTTACACGCGCGAAAACTTTCTACAGGGCACAGGCAAAATCAAGATGCGCGGTGCAAAGGGAAAGGATCTAGGTCAAGACGCAGAGGAGATTGGAAGAGACGGGAGAGGAGAGAAAAACTCTCGCGTCTCCCCACGCGTCTCCCCTACTTTCCCCTGAAGGAAATGAAGAACCGAGACTGACCGATCGTGCAGAACAAAAGGAAGATAAAGAATGGACGAACTCTTCGAAGATTTCAAGTAGACAGTGAAGCAAAGATACCGAATTCCCTCCTCAATATTCATTGCTTCAGACAACACACAACTGTTTGGGAATACAACTTTATTCCACATTCAAGGGTTGTACTCGATGGGGAGGTTCTTTCTGCGGACCATGCCGTCTCCCTGGAACCATTCGCGACGGAACTGCTTGGCGGCTCCATCGGGAGTGTTGGTCCACTCGATGGTGATACGGTCGTTGTTGGTATCCTGGAGGAGGAGTATTAGATAATGAAGAGGGTACTGTAGCGTAGAGAGGCTTAATACGCTAGCTCATGAAAGACATCCGTGGTCGTGGATGGTATGTGGTGGGTACGGTAAGGGGTGTTGGCATGCCAAGGCTAAACCGTACCTCCTGTCCGTAGGCGAAGGCATCGCAAGAGACGGCGATGAGGGCGTTCTCCTTAGGGTCGAGCACTCCGGCGGCGGGGTCGACTCCGAGTCTCTTCATGTTGGTGGTCTTGAAAGCCCAACCAATGCGGCGAGCCGAGGAGTTGGTCACCTGCAAAGGATACGGTAAGCAAGGAATCGGGATAAGGGGATCGATACAGGGGGTTGGGGATACAGTACCTTGATGTGGTAGGTGTGCTTGTCGTCGTAGGGGGCATTGAAGACGATCTTGGTGCCGGGCTGGGTGGCGATATCTCCTGGAGGAACGGATTGGGCCATTTCGACGAAGAGTTGACGTGTGAACTAGCCACAAATGGATGCACTTTTATAGGGCGAAATGGTCCATTCAAATCGATTAATCACTTGCAAATAAGGTAAGATAGGATGGAAATGGAGTTCTAATTCAGGTGGATAGAGGTAGGATTTGAATGATGCAAATCACTCAATAACATCACTTGTAAACATAGACTGTAAACAAGAGAAGAGAAGAAGTGGAAGAGTCAAAAGCAAAGATCGGAATATTCAAGCTATGTCAGATGTCTTCAAACGAATGCGAAATCTACCGTGACCAATCTCGCTATGGATGTAATCGACATCGGATTCCCTTCAATCTGTAGTTCATGTAACCTTGAGATGCAGATGTGATTGTGATAACACACAAATTTGAGAATCAACCAACTTTATTCAAGGGTTGTACTCAATGGGGAGGTTCTTTCTGCGGACCATGCCGTCTCCCTGGAACCATTCACGACGGAACTGCTTGGCGGCTCCATCGGGAGTGTTGGTCCACTCGATGGTCACACGATCGTTGTTGACGTCCTGAAGAAAATCGATTAGAATGGGGTTTGTACGGTGGAAGTGAATACGGTAGTGGGCTACATTACCATCGATTAAGGACGGTAGGGGTCGGGTCAGGGCTAAACCGTACCTCCTGTCCGTAGGCGAAAGCGTCGCAAGAGACGGCAATCAGAGCATTTTCCTTAGGGTCGAGCACTCCTGATCCGGGGTCGACTCCAAGTCTCTTCATGTTGGTGGTCTTGAATGCCCATCCAATGCGGCGAGCCGAGGAGTTGGTCACCTGCAAAGGATACGGTAAGTCAGGAATCGTGATGGGGATTGATACAGGGGAGAGGTGGGGATGGGGGATACGGTACCTTGATGTGGTAGGTGTGCTTGTCATCGTAGGGAGCGTTGAAGACGATCTTGCTTCCGGGCTGGGTGGCGATATCTCCAGGAGGAACGGACTGAGCCATGTCGATGACTTGGTTGTGAGGATGAGGGAGAATCGGTATGGTTTTATATTGTGGATGGAATCGATTACCATTGGAGATCACCAGTCAAAGTGGAGGCTGAGTGAGGGAAGGGATCCCAGTCTCCCCATTTGACTCAATTAGAGACTCACAATGGAAGGGGGATCGGCAATCAAAGTGAGGGCTCAGGCAATGAAAGGATCCGAGATTGCTTAATGTAACGAGGAAGAGACATTGCATCCTTTTGATATTGAATTTCCCCATTCTGCAAAAGGATCGTATATCTAGACTGTTTAGAGTGATGTAAGTTGTTTTTTTCCCATCTCATTTGATCACTCCGACTGTCTCTTGTTCTTTCTTTCATTTCTCTCTATCTCTCTTTCATGAAGATTCTTCCTCTTCTCTTTTTGTAATCTTCTTTATCTCTGCCTGTCGAGAAATAGGGACTTGACCGGACTGTGTTGTGGCATCTCCCCCCCCCCCCCATTTCCCCCTTGAGAGTTCCCAAACAGTTGTGTGTTGTCTGAAACAAAGTATTGGGTATCTTTGCTCCATTCTCAGTTTGAAGCATTCTCGCGAACTCGTCCATTCTTCTTGATCTTCAATTTGTTCTGCACTCTCGTCACTCTCGGGTCTTCATTTCACATCTCATTTATCTGCTATCTCTCAAATTCCCATTGATCTCCAACGTTAATAACGAATAATGAACCTGTGAGCGAGTCTCAATTCTATTGACCGGCATGACTTACACAGACTTACACAGATATTTGTAACTTTGAAGATGGTTCGCTGATGCAAGTCGAGTTCCTCATTGACTACTGTCCATTGTGGCAAAGAGTGCTCAGAATGTGTTCAGTTTGACACGATTTGTTCATATTCTTTCTCATCTCAATGACTCACTTCAGTCTCTCAGTCCCCTCCCCCCTCATCACTCTTCTCCTTAGCTTCGCGTGATCTATCTAACAACACATTGTCTCTTCGTGTAGAAGGTCTCTAGTTTCACTCTGCGATAACAACAAGTCTTCTCTTCAATCGTACTCTTCAGCAGAGGCTTACCTTTGTAAGCTCTGGGGGAAACTCTACGATGTCCTGGGTGTATCTTTACATTCCTGACTTCATTCTCACTCCTTCGTTCATTTACTTCCTCATCGTATTGAGTTTAACAAAAGATAAGACCCTACGTACACCGTTCTTCAGCTTTTTCATTGCTACTGGTACAGAATAAGTACATTTTTTCACAACAATTAAACGATAAATCTAGGAATTTGTGGAATTCCCACCGTAATTACGCACATTCTGATGAACAGAGTGATCTGGCCAGCGAGCGTGTGGTGGATACAGATCATTCTACTGGTTTGAACAACCCCAATTCATCCATTTCGACGAAATCTTAAGATAATCAACCAAAGTGCGCAGTTGGGTGCAGTGATCGGTAAATTTTACATTGTTTTGCACAGATATTTCGTGCTCCGAGGAGCGACTTTTTGTGAGGCGGTGAGTTGACTTCGACAATCGAGAAAAGCTCAACATAAGCCATCGATTTCAGGTGTGGCCTCCTACTGTCGTCAGATTGCTAATCTCCTTCCAGTTCATTGTTCCACTACTTATCACTGGATTTCTCTTCTCATTCGGATATTCGATCCAATCAACAGCCAATGGATCAATATCCTTCGTTATTGCAAGTCTGGGGCTGGTGGTTAGTGTTTCCAAGGGAAGGATTTTTTTCGAAATTGCCCTTCCAGGTCCAAAAAGCAATAAATACGTCAGTGATGATCGTCTACAGTATCGTCACTATCATTCTCACTTTCATGTCCAGTCGCCTACTATCGGAACTGCGAGGAAAGATTGAGGTCGCTTCCGTGCGTACTAACTTTACCAATATTCTTCACTAATGTATTGTCCAAGGAATACAAACTCCGCATTCATAGGGTAACTCAAAGCGGGTTATTCTCAAACAACAACGGAACATGTACATTATCGTCTACATTTGTTGCATCTCGCACATACTCAAATCAGCTCAGCAGGTTCATTTTCACCATATGTTTTGCCGAAATTGGAAAGTTAGGAGTTCCGAATATTCAGTCGCTTGTCGTAATTTTCTCACTGAACGGAACAATCGATCGGAGCATGTATGAGACACTACTTTGGCCCACCGTGAGTTGATTCTGTTATTGAACGACGGACTCGTGCGTTCAAAATCACAAAACGATCGTGCTTACAGCAAATACGCACTGCGCAGCTAAACATATCTCCTAATATGTTGAAACCATTTTTTATGTTTGCAGTTCGTGGCAACGAATGGTCTGGCCACATACTCTCCTCCTCTCATTCTCGTTCTTCGATCTCGACGAATACGTAAACTCCTCTTTGGATGGTGCAGTGAGGGAATTCTATCGGGCATCGATTCGATGGCCAATAATACCGGAACCATTAAGACTACTAATAATAGATAGGAATCTCACATTCCACGCAAGCCATTTCTTCTCACAACAATTTCGTTTGCTATTAGTAGTTTGTATTCATTCATATTTACTGAAGCCTTGATGTTGTGATGTTGAGATATCTCCATCAGAAATTGGACGAGAGACAACAGCTCACTAATGCATCATATCCCTTCCTTGTTCAATATCAACAATGTCGTTGCATGATAAACTGATCTTCCTCATTCATACTCTATCTAAGATACATAAAAATGGATGAATTTCTCGATTTTTTGAAGTACGTTGCCAAACAATCAGCCTCGAAACAGAGAGATATATTGTGCAGGTTTCGAAAATCAAACCATGCAAAATGAAGAAGAACAAGGATATTTTTTGTGCGCAAGTGAAGGACTTCTCTGCAAAGTTGTAAAAAAAAGACACATTTTTGAAAAAAATAATCTCTTCCTTGTTCAACATCAATAATATAATTTAAGCGCTTGATAAATTGATCTCTTCATGCACTCATACTCTCTTTAGTGCCTTGCATTGTAAAGGTCATGCCCATAAAGTCAAATGATGAAATCATGCATGAAAATAAGAAATAAACAATTCCCGATGAGTCTAAAGTGCACTGTAGTGTAGTCAGATTCTGTATCATATACATCTCTGAAAATAATCCCATTATCCACGTGACCGAATAATGTTATCTAGATAGGGGGAGGATGAATAAACCACTCACTATTGAAATGTCCTGGACGCTTCTTTACGTACCGGATATGATTATTATTCCAATTTTCATTTATCTTCTGGTTGTTATATTTCGATCGAAAAACGATGTCCATCATACTCCGTTCTACCAATTTTTCATTTCAACTGGTAAAATAGGGAAAAAACAAATTTCCAAAAGCAAAAAAATAGGAATCTGTGGAATTGCTTCTGTTGTCACTCATTTCTTCTATAGTCAGGTGTCGTATTCACCCGATCAATATTGGATATTGCAAATAATTTTTGTGAGTTCCTGTGAATTTGAAATAAATTGTTTGTTTTTTTTATTAGATAATCAACGAAAACGGTACTTTCGGCGCGACCATAGGTAAATTCTATATAACCCTGCATCGATATTGCGTCATGCGACAGTTTGTTGTTGATGAAAAGGTAGGGAATCTCTATTTTTACAAGCAATTATGTATGTCAGGTCTGGTCATCGAAGCTTGTTCGCTTCCTTATTCTCATCCAATTCTTTCTCCCAACAGCATCGTCCATTTTCTTTGCTCTACCAGAATACTCCGATATGACTGTCGATAATGGAAAAGCTGTGCTCAGTGTAGACAACAAAGCATTGCAGGTTTGAGCTACTTGCATATTCATTACTTATAATGAAAGTAGTCTTTTCCAGACTCAAAAGTACGTAAACGTATCAGTCTTCTCATTATATTGTGTCGCTTGTTTACTGCTAACGTATCTTTCGATAAGACGTCTCTCTTCACTCAGAAGGATTCTGGAGGTCGCATGCACTCTATTTCTATACCTCTTTTATCCTCCAAGCTCTTTTCGAAGGGTAACGAAACTGATTTGCTGATTTGATCTGTCTGAAACGCACGGGGATTGAGAGATTCACAATAAAATTTATCAAGACGAATGAAACGAGATGCAATGTAAAACGTTCAGGGTAATTCGCGTCAGACTATGCTCAAGCAACAATACAATTTGCTCATGATAGTGACCGTTTGTTGCATTAGTCACATACTCAAGGCACTTCAACAAGTTGAGTAGATACATTTAAAAAAAGGGAGCACAATTGAAACAAAATCAAATGCAGTTCTCGGTTCTCATAATTTCCCACTACCAACTTGATCGACAAACCTACCTGGCAATTATCTGGCCAACGGTGAATATTATTTATAAATCAGTTAAATAATATATTTAAAAGTAAATTAGCCAGGCGCTGAAGTGAGAAGAAAGGTTTTAATTGCAGTATGTTTTGACCAACGGTCTGGCCACATATTCTCCAGCTGTAATTCTATTGCTTCGCTCGGACAAAATTCGATCCCTATTTTTTGGATGCATTCGACCACTTCATCACACGTCTTCCTCCACTCCTACGCCCATTGCACTCCACAGATTCACGTGAATTTTAATTGAGATGTGTAAATAAAAATGAGCTATACAAATATTCGAAGACGTTGCTGATAATGTAATATGAATGTTGCATGGAATGGGAGAAGTTGATGCTCATTTTTGTTTTCTCCTTTACAGTAAATTCATACGTTATTATGAGATCATCATCAGATGTGATTCATCAAACTGCATCAGAATTTCTACATTGGACAAGAGATTACTAGCGTATAATTTCCCTTCCTTGTTCAAAATTAACAATAACATCACACGATAAAATGATCTTCTAAATGTAAGCATTAATGCAATGAAAGTGATGAGGAAGACTTTCTCGACTATTCAAACAACGCATCGACAAGAAATCAGCCTTGAAATCGTGAAATGCTACGTGCAGAAAAGGAAAAGAAAATCACAAAATCAAAAATCATAATTGCGGAAGCCATGTATATACAGTGAGTACATACATGAGTACATGAGTACAATTACTGCTATCAACAAGTCAAAGATCTTGTTCAAAATTTTCGGGGAGAAGAGAATAGCAGCGAATGATAAATTGAGCTCTTCATGCACTTATATTTTCTGTTGTGCATTGTCTTGTTGAAATGTGCAGTTAGATAATATGATTTACTATTATTGCTAGACTCACTACGTATCACTACGAATGCTTGATGAGTCTAGACTTTACTGTAGCGTAGCCAGGAGCTAAATTAAAGATCCTGGACATTACCCTATTTTCATAACCGAATAATGTTAGGGGAAAGGTGAATAACTCACGCATTCGTGGGTGCAATGTCGTGGAAGCTTCTATACGTACCGGACGTCATAATCACTCCAATATTCATTTATCTACTGGTAGTCATATATCGATCGAAGTATGATGTCCACCATACTCCTTTCTACTCCTTTTTCATAACATCTGGTAAAGGAAGTTGATTACCTTTCCAAAATTTTGAAATCAGGAATCTGTGGTGTAGCATGCCTTGTGACTAGTTTCTTCGGCAATCAAATGACTTATTCTCCCGATCAGTACTGGATTTTACAAGCAATTTTTGTGAGTTCCTGACAACAAAAATATATTTTAAATAATATTTGAACTAGATAATCAACGAACACCGCTTTCTCGGAGGGACCATAGGAAAGTTCTTCATTGTCTTCCACAGATATTGCGTTATTCGACAGTTTGTTGTTGATGAAAAGGTAGAACATCTCTGTGTTCATAATCAATGAATTGTCTCAGGTCTGGTCTCCAAGACTCGTTCGTTTCTTGATTCTCATCCAATTCTTCATCCCAACAGCATCGTCAATTTTCTTCATCATTCCCGGTTACTGTGATATGACTGTCATTGATGAGAATGCAGTGATCGTTTTGGCTACTAAAGCATTGAAGGTAAGAACGTTCAGTATTTTTAACCGATTTGAGTACATCGATGAACCTCGGTCTTTCCAGATTCAAAAGTATGTAAACCTATCTGCCATCTCCTTTTATTGCATCGCTTGTCTACTCTTAACTATTCTCTCAATCAGACGTCTCTCTTCATTGGGAAGGATTCTTGAGGTCACATATACTCCCTTTCCATACTCATCTATTATTCACCACGGCCTATTCAAGGGCTTGGTGAATAATAGTAAACAAACACAAGCCCCTTGTGATCTGACTGATACAATTAACTATCACGAAAGTAGGGGTTGGCTTGTCACGACAGAGTTGTCGTGATGAGAGTACAGAATAAATGAAGAATAAATAATGAGACTAAATCAGTCAATATTTCAGGGTAATTCGCGTCAGACAGTGCTCAAACAGCAATCTAATCTGCTCATGATAGTGTCAGTTTGCTGCATTAGTCACATATTCAAGGCACTTCAACAGGTTCGAATTCCTCTGTTTTATTAGAAACAAATAATATAATTTTAGTTCTCCGTGCTCATAATTTCCTTCTACGAATTTGATCGGCAGAGTTATCTGGCTATTCACTGGGTGACGGTGATTATTCTTTGCAATTAGTAAAAGAATTTATTTATCATAATTAATAATGTGTAGATAGTGGTATCTATAATCATCCCGGAGCAGGAGTGCTCAATTGGGAGAACGAAGCGAGCTCGTTGTTGAAGAAGTGAAAAATACATCCAAGTTTGCACGCAAATGTGTCGTTTTGGTCTGCAGGAACTGAAAATGTACGGATGAAAATATAATTGCAAAAAATAATGATTTCTGACACGACAGAGATATGTTGCAGATTTCGATGCACTCGCGATATCTATCTGAAATTTATGTTTATAATTTTGCTATATTAGGAATAGGTAATTAGAAGAATGAGAAAAATGCTTGAAAATATGCATACATTCACTGCATATTCTTTCCGACTGATGAGAGATTACGAAGATTGAAATGAGAAGAAAGAGAAGACAGAGAAAAGTCGAGCAAGTGATCTGATAGAATCATTTTTTGGACAAAATTTAGAAGAAATACCATTCCAACTGTTTTCAAAGTTGACGTTTCTGAAACTCTCACTTGGAAACCTCCTTTTGTAGGCATTTCAATGATGTAAGCGTGAGCATTTTTTCAAATTGTGTTTACGGAAATAATGTTGCAAATAAATGTGTCTATGAAAATAGCATTAGGTATTTAAAAAAAACCGTTTCTTCTTGCAGTATGTACTGACCAACGATCTGGCCACGTATTCTCCAGCTGTAATTCTACTGCTTCGATCCGCCAAAATTCGATCCCTATTTCTCAGATGTATCCGAACATTTCATCTTACATCATCCTCCACTCCTACACCCGTCGCGCTTCAGAGAAATCCTTGATTTTTTTTAATTTGCTGATCATTAAATGTTCACCCCCAAGCTCTTCTCACTTTCCAGTTTTCAAATCGCACTTCTATTTTTGTACATTGAACAGTCACAGAATAAAGTGCTTTATCACTGTTCGAATTATTGTCATTTCGCAAGTGAAAGTTATTGGTTTCTTTCATCGGTATTTAGTAATAAACAAGGGCTGAATGAGAAGAGTACTTTCACAAGATTTCTTTTTTCCGAGGATAGACTCACATATCTCGTCATTTTTCAATTTTTGTCTTCTCTTTGCTCTCTGGAATAATCCATTGACCAGTCATTGTTGAAGGAGCAACAGTTCCGGACACTTTAGATGCGTCTGAATTTACAGATGTTATGGATTATGCTTTCTAATAGGCGTAAAAATACCTGGAGTCACAGGTTTCACACGAAGAGATTGTACAGATGGCTTTTGCTTCTGAAATTGGCACGAAAACATGGAAACGAGTGGAAGAGCACGTACCAATGTTTTTGAATGTGCTTTCACTGTCATCTGAGTGTGAGTTGTTGTGTCAGTCTCTCGAGGAGACCGAAGACTCAATCTGCAAGAACTAACTTATTTGAGTTAAGACACGAAGTCTCACTTGGGCATTTTGTAATAGCACAAGAGTATGCAGAATGCGAGAATGATTATTCCGGCTATTACGACAATTATCAGTAGCCACCAACTAAATTGAACATATTTGTTGTTCTGTCCAGCAAATTTGTGCAATCAACTCACTTTTCTTCTAGAAACTCTCCGAGTGTTTTGATCTGTAAATGAGGAATATGAGACAGATTTAACGTAACCAAAAATCTTACCCCGTGCTCTACTCTGCTCTCAGCAAGTGTATCCCCATTGACCATATCTCGACAAACTCCGATATCGTCACATAATCCTCAATGTGTGAGTAATTCGCATTTAATGAAGAAAATTGTCGTACCTTTGTCATTTTTGCAGTTTTCGTTAGCCTTTTTCAATAGTCCTGGATGTCCCCATCTTCCTTTTTGACTGTAGTTTCGATGAGAAAATTGTTCAATATCGGCTGTTGAAGTGCAACCTAAAATTTAGAATTTTGCGATTCGTAGATAATAAGAGTCGTACTTCCTTTGAAATTGCAGTGCCGTACACAAGTATCTTTACTGGGTTCGCATTCCTTCAAAATAATTGAAGTGAACTGGGTTTAACTTTTTAAAAATTATTTTCACCTCCAATCCCTCGGCCGAACAAATATTTCCTTTGCATTCTCCACTATTACAGACACCCGTTGCATCATCACATGGATACCCATCATTAATCGGATTTGACGGAGGGCATTTCGCACTTTCCGCAAGACAATACGTTTTCGATGTACAGTCTAGGTCCTTAATTGTTTTTTTTCAATTATTCTTTCCTTGAGGATGTGATTCTTACGGGTGAACAAATTTTGTGAGATCCTTTGAACAAACACGCTTCTGTGCAGCAGTTTCCTTGACTGGGTGAACATTTGTACTCTGGATTCTGAATGTGCAATTGAAGAGAAGGAATCGTGACGATTTACTACTTTTAGTTTGCATTTATTTGGTTTATCTCCTGGCCAACAACATTGATCACGCGCGTCGTCGCATTCCTACAACGGAGATGTTACGAACATTATTATTCAGACATTATTAGGAACAATCAAGGCTTCCACAATCAAGGCGATTTCATAAATGATTTCGTACAACGAATGATTGTGACTAATTAATGCCCCGTATTACCTTCTGATTGTATCCGCAATCGCATTCTTCCCCATCTTCGATCTCACCATTCCCACAAATTGGAGTGGTCGATTCTAAATATGGTCATTTACACTTTTTAGAGTTTGATATTCACCGATGAAGCAATTCGTTTGTCTCCCGTTTTCACTTTGTGGTTTGATAGCCAGAAGTCTCTGCAATGGTTAATTTTAAACCATTGTTTCGTCGTGGAAAAGACCACTTTGAGATTCCTTGTTATGTTCCTGATAGAACAAGGGGATAAATACTTGTGATTCCGTTTACTTCCATCGTTCGCGTGAGCACGCATTATGAATCCGCCCTCAAAATATGAACGCTTATTTTTATCATCCTTTTAAAATTTACCTTCGTTCCATCAGAATCACATTCTGGATACACTTCCGATTCGAGTTTTCCAGATGTGAGAGGTGATTGGTCATGATTAGATCCCAAACTGTGGCCTATTTCATGCGCGAGAGTGAGATGCCGTTGACGTTCGGGAATTTCATTGCCTGAAATGCTTACTTAGACACAGTGATGAAAATAACGATTCTACACCATTATTTTTAAAGGTGACCATTCCAGTATTGTGAGCTTTTTCTTTGCCATTAGTCCATTCCCAATTAGCACAGACATAGCAAGTAAAGGCAAGACCGAGCGTTTGCTGGTCGAAATCCCTCAAAATGTTCAAGATACGAATGTTTTGGGAAACAAAGTGAGCGAACCTGTAGGTGAATACATAAGAAAGACATGATTCATTATGTTTCTTTCCAGCTGCATGCCAATCCAAAAATAGATTATGATCCGTTGTATCTTTAGCAAACGGATTCGCAATTTCGTTCGCGTTTTTCCAGATCTTAAATGTGCATAGATAATATTACAAATTAGAATCAACTAAGTTTGACCGTAAATCCAGCTACTTTGAAATGTATTCCTTTAATTCCTCCAAAATCAATTTGTTGATATATTTCATTGACTCGATTCAATTGAATTTGCATCATTCTTCTCAGTTCACGTCGTGTTCTTAAATTAAAGTATCTACGTTACAATTTTTCTTTATACAACTACTAACTCGGTATCATCTCCCCTTCCAGCTCCATTGAATACATATTCATAGAGAGTGTGATCAATCTACGGATTAGATATTATCAACCTAGATATTTATTTCTATTTGTATATGAGCAATACCGTAAATTGCATAGAGCAGATTCTATTTCCCCAGATTCCATTCTCATCCACTGATTCATGATGAGTTCGTCGTTTCTTTGTACGTTTGGGAGGCCTGAAATCAAAAATGAAATTTGAAATATACAAATGCTTACTTTACATGTGGCTTCTCGAATCGCGATGCTCTATGGTTTAGCTGAAAATTGAATTACTCGATGTGGACATGTTCAAATATGCGCACTTTGTCTCCCATCACTTCCTTTCGACATATTTCAAATGGTCGTAGTTTGCTCGCTGTTTTCATTTGAGGAATTGCAGTATGTATAGAATTTCGATAGTGGTCTTCATTTGAAAATGGATTGGGAAAGTCATATCTGCAATTAAATTTATCAGGATCATGAAAAATATTATGAAACCTTTTAGTTCTTTCAGCAGGCTCGGGCATTTCAACCTCATTCGCTGAGTAAATGAAGGAATGAAAAGGCGAAGTTGAATTGTAAGGATAAGATGACTCAATCTGCGATCTTTTTTTTTACATTTTACTTTTTTTTCTTTTCTAATTATTCCCGAAACTAACCCAGAACTCTTCACCATTCGACATTTCGATTACTCCCTCGAAGATTCCATTGCGAATCGAACCAGAGACGTGAGAATTATCATCACCTGTGTTATTTTGTTGTTGATTCTAGAAAATATTTTAATACAGACCGTCGACTATCCCTTTGACGATATCGTTTTCCCATTTGATTTGAACTGTCTCGTTTACATATTTGAAGGTTGCGTTCTCTAAGAAAACGGAACTGAAAGCGAAACTATGAGTGAAATCACAGACAATTGAAGATTTGCAAAAAATGGCAAACATTCAATCGATAACTAACTCGTTCTCGTTCACAATTCCTACAATTAGTTTGAAATCTCGGCCGTAAGCATGAAAACTCAGACGAATAATTTCATCTGCTGATCTGAAATAGGTATTATGACAGCAATAAAAAACTTATAAAAACAATCAAAAATTGGCTGCCAAAACGAAAACAAGCCGTTTAACGAACCTCGAAACACGATTTTGATCGGTTGGTTGATAGTTGAGACGCTCGTAGTGCTTGAGGAATTTGTTGAGACTTTCAGCTGAATAAAATAATACTCCATGGAAAGAATCTAATCTTACCCGATGTTAAAATGAGAAGGAAGATGCGCAGACATTTCATAATCGACCACTCGAGAAGAGAGAAAAGGGAGCGAATGAGTGAAGAAAATGAGAAAGCGAGTAAATGTTCAAATGTAAATGAGCAATAAAAAAGATGATTCGATAAGTATGCATCATTGTTCACACTGTTCATAATAATTATAGAAATATACTCAATCGCCTTTCTTTCTAAATAGTCGATTTCACTGATATGTATCAGTGTATACATGTCGCATTGCTGTATGAAGTAGAATTTCAATTTCTATCATAATTTTTCTCCATAAAAAGATTCGGCACTAGAGTTCTCTTATTGGAATTGAAACGTTACTGGATTTGATCCCCTCTCATTTCCAATAACGAGCGAGATCAACGCGATCTGCTATTGGAAAATGATCTCTTACTGGAATTCGAATTCTTATTGGAATTCCAATAAGAGAGAACAAAGGACAGCTCTCACCGATTCTCCTTGTTCGAATGATCAATTCGCTTATTGGAATTCCAATAACTATTGGAATTGGCCGACCGAACAACGAGTCTTATTGGAATTGAAATGAAGAGAGAGGATCCTTTGTTCCCACTATTGGAATTCCGGAATTGATTCCAATAAGAGAACTCTATTCGGCACTCATCATTTCCACATAGCCTCTCAGACAAGATGAAATCTTGAAGTACGACAATTTGTGCAATAGAAAAAGTAAAATTATTTATTTATCATAATTAACAATAAATAGTTCGTTAATCATCCGTTCGCAGTCTTTTCGGTCATATTCATGGATTTGAGAATGAGGTGAAAGTAGTGAAAGACACATCCGATATTACACGCGACCGTCCTGTTCTTATCGTGGTCCTTATCTGTGAAAAGTGAATAGAATCTCCCGGAGATACAATTAATTCCCTCACCCGGTTCGTTAACATAGATAGTAGTGTTGCAGATTTGAGTGCATTCGTAAAATTTATCTGAAAATAATAACCATTTCACAACGGCAAATGCAAGGCGAATGTATAGAAAAATAATGAGAAAAAATGGTCTAACCGATATTGCATACACCATCTCCATTGATGGTTCCATCACTGTGCGAGATGACAACAATAATGATGAGAAGGAAGAGAAGACAGAGAAAAGTCGAGGAAGAAATCTAGAGGATCAATCATTGATTTACAGGGGATTTTCAAAGGTATCACCATTTGAACTGCTTTGAAACCGTAAGCCGCGTATGAACCTTTCAGCAAAGCTACTCCTTTTGTACGGATATCAATCGTATCAGCAAAAATGAATACTGAACTTGGTTAGCAAAGTGCATTGGACAAATACGATAGAGGACCATTTGAATTTCATTTCTGGGAATCCTATTAGTTCTTCCGACACCAGTTTCCTTTCTAACAGTCGTGTGCTTAAGATAAATTCATTTGCAATGAAATATTTTAGCAGTGGATTCCTCCATTTATTTGATTACGGGGAAATTAATGCTTTAATTATCTTCGTTTTCTCTAATTCTTCGGAGACTCTGTAGGAGAGACGGAGGAAGCTTCAGGAGACGTCGACTTGGGACTTCTCAAAGATCAAAGATCAAACTAGATGAGTCAAAGATCAAAGACCAACCTCTTAGTCACGCTGACCGATTTCGTCGGTTGTACGCTTCTCGATGATCTTCTCGAGCAAACGCGCTCCGTTCCGAGCGGATCCGACTGAGAGATCAAAGATCAAAGATCAGGAGCCAAGAATCAAAGATCAAAGATCACTCCTCCTCACCCCTTTGCGCACTCTCAGTTTGGCCATGGCCACGCATCCAGCCAGGCAGCAGATGACGAACGTTCCCACGGACAAGTAGATGACCTGCAATTCGACGCTAACTAGCGAAAGTCGGACTTCGAGAGTACTCGCGGAACGAAATAATCCGTACCAGAATGATGGCCCAGTTAGTTTTCCAGTCTTTCCACGCAAACGGGTCGAATGAAGCTGCAGCTGTAATACGATACAAGTCAGTTTACGATACAGTGCTTTGATCTTTGATCTTTCCCACTCACCGGGAGTAGTTTTCTTCTTCTCAGGCATTGGCTCAACGATGGCCCTCAGCTCTCCGAGACGACGATAGCAAGAGGACTGAAAGATCAAAGATCAGTTTAGGGTCAAGATGATCTTTGATCTTTGTCAACTCACTCTTCGTTCCCGCTCAGAAATCTCTTGTTTGACGTTGCCATAAAAGGAAGACTCGCACGTCTACAATGATCTTTGATCTTTGAACGCATTTTCGAAATTGGCACGTACACATTTCTTCTCTTCTTCGTCCTTCTTCAGCGAGAGACACTGCTCGAAGGCCTTCAGTGACTTGCTGATTCCGTCTGAAAACAAATTCCGTCTGTTTTAAACCCTAATGTCGACTTGAATCAGTTTCAGGGTGTCGACTGCAATACCAGTCTCTACCGTACCCTCAACTGACCGAGAGACGCCCGGCACTCCAGCCTCAGCTCATGGACTGCCTTCGAGTAGACGGATAGTGACGAGGGAAGGGAGAGGGCAGCTAGAGGCTTCTCCCATTGTACGAGCTTATGTAGTGTCTTCTGCAGATCGAATCGGCCAGAATCCATCAGGAAATCCTGGAATCATTGATTTTTGATCATTCAAATCCAGAGATCAATGATGAGTTCTCACATCGAGACACTTCTGCATTGCTCCTCTGCACTCATCTCCTTTCGACGACGAACAATCAGAAACCTTCTTACAACAATCGTTGATTGGCACTGAAATGAATGCTCGTTTGAACTTGAACGAGATTTGCATATTCGCTTGATCCTTGAGCTTGCGTTCCAGCGATGCTGCAAGTTCCAGCTACCGTATACCTTGGAGCCTCTGCAGATTGTGCTTGTTCACGTCGTTGTAGAGATTGTTGTCGCCGCACTTCCAGTCCTGCAACGAACTTGTGAGAGGGGTAATCATAGTTATTGTAGGAAACGGTAGATCGGGAGTCAAAACTTAGGGTAGTGAAAGAGTACGGTCGCTGCCTACCGTGAGGTTCAGTTGGGCAGCAATTGCAACGAATGTCGGAAGCAACAGTAGAAATAGTCTCTGAAATGAGACTAATCAATTCAAGAGCGAGAATAAGCAGAAAATAAAAAGAAATGAACGAACCATTTCGAGAGGAACCGCTCGCGAGAAGGGATCCAGACAAGAATGAGGAGTGAGGGTAAGAGATTTTTTTTCATTTCACGGTTAGAAAGATGCAAATGTAATTGAGCAAATGCTTCATGTTCGAAATAAGTGTAGTACATTTCATTTGTCTCGTATTTTGTGTACTGCTGACATTTTTTCCTCCATGCCACCCTACAAAACGCACATTTAATCAACTTCACCATTTCACGCTTAGTAACGTCTCCTTTTCCCGCTAACTATAAAACGCGTCAATTTCTTTAATCTTTACAAATACTTCACTTAACATTCATCATTTACATTCATCTCTTTCAATTATGAAATTGGCCCCATTCCAATTGAAGCAATCTTTACTTTAGTTGTTCAAACGAGCGTCCTGCGGACGCTCGCGAACCGCTTACTTATGCGCGCGAGGCGAAGAATGAATTCGACTCTCACTAATTGAATTACTCTCCTCTCTCGCTAATCCAATTTATTGCGCTCGATTCTGTCCTCCGGAAAATATCGAAATTCCCCTAGTCTTTACTTTAGTTGTTCAAATGCTTGAATGCTTTGAAAAATAAGCGATCGAATTCTGCTGAAAACTCATCACTTCTTACGCTTCCTGACGATCTTATTTATATTATTCTTGAATATCTCTCGACCGATGAACCATTTGTTTTTGGAGGGACATGCTAAAGAATTCTCCATCTCGATTACGCCCTTGGCAAGATGACTTTTGATGACATTCTTTTCTCGTTCGTCAGTTAATCTTTTAATTTGCAATTAAAATTTTTCAGTTTGATAAAAACGTTGGAGAGATCGTCGTAACAAATTCAAAAGAAGATGGCCCTTTCAATGCGTAATGTTGTTGAATGTTGAAAATGTTGAAAATTGAGGTTTTTGCTGTTATTTTTACTTCATCATTTTTCAATTTCAGATTAAATGTGGAAATTTTGGAGTTATTTTCAATATTCTCAAAAGAGTGACATACCGCAAACAAGAAGTTATATCCGATTGCGCGCATGATCATGCTTACTAACAGTGGGTTCAAATAGTCATTCAAAAACAACGTTTATTTCGAATTATCTTAAAATTTGGTCTGTCCAAAATTCTTTTCCTTCATTCCGGGCAATCTCTCGCTGGTCAAAGTGTCGAAAGAGGGCGGAAAATGAAGAAACGGAATCTACATCCTAACATTCACATTCTTCGTTCACATAATTCAATTCAGTTTCTTCACTGCTCTAATAACTGGCAGAAACCTTGAGCAATCTGAAGTTCATATGACATGGACTGATTTCGAGTGCAATATAAATAGAAAAAAAAAGTTTCCTGCTGAAGCTTCCTAAAATAGGCCAGCTTTCAATTAATTGTGTGAGTTACGATGAACGAATATTAATCACGAATGATTTACTTACAGCAGAATGCAGCACATCCTTTCGGTGATGATTATATATTGCAATCTGATTCATTCGAATCAGAGTGTTCTCGCATGTGGGAGATATACTCAATACTTCGAGGAAATATTTCTAAATAATTTGTATTTTTCAAAGCAATGCGGAGAGACAGAAATAAATATTGCTAGACATACTATTACTAGAAAACGTACACGGTAATATCTGTTTCGTTAGCGTGCCAGTGGGTCTTCGTCACAAATTTTCATATGATTGTCTTTGGAATTACCTACTCCCCTGATTATTTCTGCACTGTTGTATTGTACTCAATCATAAAATACTTTATCTCAACCCTTTCTCAGTCTAGAATCCGGGTACTCTTTCGCGTGCAGTTGTGGTGGTTCCTGATGCAGAGGGAGCAGTCGTGGGATTGCCACCGCAGCTGAAAGGCAAGGGATACGGTAAAGGTAAATGTGTATCCACGTCAAGCGATTTTAAGTCGTAAGACAATGCTGGATGGGACCAGCTGGTAAGGCCAGCTGTTAGCTGTTAGATCACGGTAAGAAAATACAATATGGTCGAGACACGTGGCAATTGCAAGTATGACACAAATTCTTCGTCACGAATCAAAGCCCATAACTGTGAATTGAATGACTGACGTAAAGAAAATATTGCTTACTTTCCTCCAGGCCCTCCGGGACCACCTCTGCCAGGGCCACGCATGTGACGTTTCACCCTGCAAAATCAATTTTTTTTTCAGAAGAATCTTTTTTTCTTTTTCTATTATAGTCATTCAGTTCATTGAGATAACATTAACTCACAGCAGAACATTCTCATCGGTAATCTCCTCAGCGGCGAAAGAAAGGGAGAAAAGAGAGAGAAGGACGAGGAGAAGAAGGGAGAAGTTCATGGCTGACTTCGATTGAATGACTTCACTCCTTTTCCCTTTCATTTTATAGCCCCGCTATCCGTGATTTCTCGGTTCGGAACGGACATTCGATGCAGAGAAATTGAGAGAACCCCCTCATTTTGGTGGGGATCTCCATCGAAAGTCGATACTTGTGTGTACATGCGTTGGATGTCTCATAAGTCAGAGTGATGATAGATCAGGCAAATTGGAGATACGAGCTCTTCATGATGATATTGGTAGCTTGTTCAGTGGGGGAGCGAACATGAAGAGAAGAGGGCACATGAATAAACAATGTGAACATGGAAAGAGAGTGTAGTGCACAATTTCCATCTATTGTAGAATCCATTTGAGAAATCAGTGGAATCAAGCGGTAGAAATTGATCAGTTGACTCAAAATCTGTCTCATTATGCATGAACTGAAACAAATGTAAACCATTCGAGCACAAGAAACATTCATTTCACTCTCAGATACCAAGTGGCGGAGTGTTCTCTCAATGCTCATACTCATAGTTGTCTGTCATCTCCTCATCACTGTCTCCATTGTCACGGGATATCTACACCGTGTATGTCATGTGCAGGTCGGATGCTGTGGATTGAGATTATCCCGTGCTCGAGGTCAAATTTTCTTCTTTTCTAATTTGTATTCCCTGGAGCATCTTTCGAAAATGTTAGACCCATAGCAATTTGTGCCAAAATCACGTGGTGGGGCTAGTCTGCAAGCATCCACTTTTCGTAAGAACGAATTTCTCACGCTGTCACTCGGTTGCTGCAAGTAATTTAGAGGAAGTTCATGAGAAATGAACTTTTTTTTATATTTATGGTAAGATGTAAATATCTTCCAGGAAGTCTCCAATTTCGTGCACATCCACGGTATCGTCCTGCCCACCCTGATCCTAATCAAGCATCGGTGATTATTTTTTTATTTTTTTTAACATAACAATTCTAATTTTAGACTAAAAAATATCTCGAGATCGTCGAGTGATCGATTCCAATACGAATCTTGACAGAGACGCAATCGATCGATACATTTTTATTATCGAGAAGGGGTGGTAGAATTATGTTTTGTTGCTCATCACATCGTTTCTGATAATAAATTCAATGCTTTTCCAAATTTCAAGCATTGAAATTTTCACACAAGCCAATCTTTGATACATCATCACGACAGACTTGTATCCAGGCTATAAACGGCATCGGCTATCGTGATTTGATACGATTTACTATAGATACGTTCCATCGTAGTTGTTTATGGGTGTTACGATATTAGGAAATAATAAGATCTACGCGCTTACAATAATGCAACCACTGTGAGAAAATAATCTGCACAGACTCTACAAAAAAAGACTCGGCATACCGTAGATACGATCGAGACAAACTGTGTAGTTGGCACTACTAGTTCCTCGTATTACATTAGTTGAATTTAGAATTTTCCACTTTTTTTTCTGGAGGACACATAACAAATCATTCTTATCGTCAATGCTTATTGTTATTGCAAGACCGCGAGAAATATTTGTTCTTCAGAATAGTTTTTCCTTAAAAATTCTCACTCCTTCTATTTGCTCACACTCCCACCGTAGACAATTGCGGAAATCTGAGAATCTCTGTTGATCACTTATAATTATTATACAGTTCTGCAAGAATACAATAGACAGTGGTCAGTCACCATCTAATAATATTCATTCCTTGCCTGCCTGCGTCGTTGCTTCAGACTTCCTTGTAAAATTGTATTCGCCGAACTCGGAAAGAGCGCACTTTTCGTTTGGCATGAACATCATCCCACGGGAATTCACAAAAAAATATCCGCACTAGGAATTAGCGCTTACTTTTTATCGTCATTGTCTGAAATTTCGTACAATCAGACCTAGACCGTCTAGACCAAAATGGACGTTGAGCTATACCCAATCACCTATTGGCTGGTCGGCTTTTTCGGATGCATTTTTGTCCTCGGAGTGGTAACGAATGCTGCAGTCGCCTTTGCTTCTTTTCATGATAAGTGGGTTTATTTTTTTTTAATTTCTGTAAAAATTCTATGCTTTTGATTCGTAGAAATAAATCTGCCTCATGATGGTTTTCTTTCAAAAATGAAAATGTTCAGAAAGCTGCGCAACTCGTGCAATATCCTGGTGGCTCTTTGCTGTCTGTCTGACGGACTTCACACTTGCGGTCACATAACGCTCGTTTATGCATTCGCATCGGGAGATCTCTTCATGGACTCGATCACTTGCGTCTGGTTTCAGGTTCGGAATTTTTCTACTTTAAAATCTGCTTTCTGCTTTCGAGGCCTACAACAGTATCAAAAAAATTCCAGATTCTTCCAGTCATCGGTCAGAATTGTGGCTGCGCCTTTACAGTCGCAATCGGATTCGATCGACTATTTGCCTGCTTCGATCCACTTTCGTCAGTTTCCCTTTGTATTGGAAATCATTGACAGATACTAATGCTACGATTTATGTTATTTCGAAGTACCATCGTGAGAAGAATCATGTAGGCGAGAGAAAGATAACAAATGTTATGTAATGAAATAGTTACGATGAAATATTGTGGTGGGAAAGAGTGAGGACTTATTTCCGGGTAGAACAGTGGTCTTCTAGGAAATACGATACAATGAATACAAGCATCATAATCTATTCCAGGTACGGTGCCAAGAACGCTAAAGTGTACACACTAAGCCATCTCGCTGGTGTATCGGTCTATGTCGGATACCAATTGTACAATGTCATATCCAATCTATATTCAATGTGAGCTTTCTTTCTGCTGAACAATCATTGAATTGTCTATTTTTTCGGTATCACCATTGCACATTCCAGGGACGTAATATGCATGGTTCCATCAGCCTACATGGGAGGGGCAAAGGAGCAATTCTGGAATGTTTCCCTTGCTGGATTTCTGCTTGATGTAGTGATCTACGCTATTGTGGCCGTGAAAATCAAAACAAACAGTTAGTTCATACTCCGATTGTACGCAATGACAAAATGAATATCTTCGAGTGCAGAAAAATCAAAAGCGCAATGTTTCGTAGCATCTATTGTAGCACTATTATTTTCATTATTATGTTGTTTTACAGACATGAAAGGTCTCGAGGCGCGTCTATTCAAGTCTCTCCTTGTCATATTGGCCTTTCTCATTCTCGGCCACATCGGTGCCATTGGAGTTGCGAATGTGCTAATAACAAACATCAAAGTAGATTTTTATTTTAAAAAAAAATAGAAATTTATAATTTTTGCAGAATCCAGACTTCAAAATGGGCGTAGTGATGGATCTCGTTATCGGCATCCCTGTCAATATTTCGCTCGTCTCAAATTATTTCATTTACTACACAACAAGGTGAACAAATGCAAGGAATATTTGAAGAGATTCAATTTCAGTTCCGATTATCGAAAGGCATTTCGTGCACAGTTCGATTTTATTACAAGAAAGACTTCAAGTGTTGGATCCGTCAATTCGAGCGGTGTTTTGATTCCCAAAGTTTTATCTGTTAATTCGAGTGGCGTTTCGGGTCCCAAAGTTTCGAAACCTTGATAAAGACAATTTCTTCGAATTTCGTTCTTTTTGCTTTTAATTCTTGCGAATAAGGAGGGGAAGAAAATCATCGGTCGGAAAGAAATATTACCCACCGAGAATGTGACAAGTTTGAGCTCTCTTTTTTTTGTCGCCGACTGCAGACTGTATGTATGTATAATGAGAAGTCTGACTGAAGGAGATAGGCAGATGCAATGATCGACAAAATTCTGGACACTCTCTTTTTGAGGTTTTGTATCTTGATCACTTTCACGGGCAACAACTTGGCACGATACCGAGAGAATTGACAACAAAAATTTACGATTTTTGATGAAAATATACTCACTTACCATTGTTTTTGTATCAGTATTGTGTGTATACAATTTCGTTTTGAAAAAAGGTTGAATAAATCGTCTGAACGGACTTTGATCGGGGTCCCGTATCGGATCTATTCGAAGACTTAGTAAATAGCTCAAGTTATTCACACGAAGTTTGCACATTCTCCCACTAGCCACAATCGCCTATTCCACAACTTTTTTGCCTGATTTCCGGAGATCTTCCATTTTTTCCAGCTGCTTAGATCATATTGTGATCCTTAGCCAAAAATACGGAGATCTTCCATTCTTCAGCTGCCTTGGATCTCTGCTAGCAGCTGGAACGGTGAAACAATGTAGTGTTATTCATCTTTGTCCGTTTTGCATTAATTGAATATCGGAATCCGATCAACGCTGTAATCCGGAAGATTTCTATCAATTATTGATATTATTCAGTTGTCAATGGACGTTGAACTTTATCCAATCACCTACTGGTTGGTCGGGTTCTTCGGATTGATCTTCGTCGTTGGAGTGGTGACAAATGCTGCAGTGGCCTTCGCTTCGTACCACGATTCGTCAGTGTATCCGATTGTTTTTTTTTTACAAAATTGAGCTATTTACTAATCATAAATGTGACCTCTCCATTTGAGAAGACTGCGCAACTCGTGCAATATCCTCATTGCATTCGCTTCAATTGCGGATTGTCTACATCTATCAGGTACCGTTTGTTGTTCTCAATGTAGCCGGAAGTTTTTTCATTTGTTTATATCTGTTCAGGTCACATCGTTCTCATCTACGCATTCACGACGGGAAATCTGCTGATGAAGTCAACGACTTGTGTTTGGATTGAGGTACGCTCTAACTCACTTGTAATGTATTTATTTGTGAGAGCAGCTTCCCATTGCCAAATTAACCTGATCGGATGCTAATTGTTGTTCACAACCTATGTGAACTCTGCGATCATAACCGCATGAAGCCACAAAACGAAGTCTTGATTGTGTCACATGCATTCCCAGGCTAAATGTAGTGGAAGCGTGAACCCCCGCGCTCACAAGCTGTGAAGTGAAGTGGTCTATGAGAGACTAGACAGACTTTCGAGGAAAGATCCTGACTGAAAATGGGAGCAATTCATGGGAAAAGGTCTGCAAAACTGAGAGTCTGCTCGATCTTGAAACATAGAAACAGAGGGACAATTCGCCAAAACGTTTCTTCAGATTCTTCCAATCATCGGTCAGAACAGTGGAACAGCATTCACAGTTGCAATCGGCATCGACCGAGTATTCGCTTGCTTTTCTCCAGTCAAGTAAGTAATGTATGGTTCTTTTCTGGGCTAAATGACTGTTTATTTCAGATATGGTCGTAAGAATCCGATAATATACATTTGTTGCCATCTCTTCGGTATTTCCCTCTATCTCGCCTATCATTTCTACAACCTTTTCGTCAATCTTTACCCGACGTAAGCTATTCTTCACTCTTACCCTGAGTTATGCTCATTAGCACCTAATTGCTACGCAGTGTCAATCGGGGGTATAGCTCAGTGGTAGAGCGCTCGCTTAGCATGCGAGAGGGCTGGGGTTCAATTCCCCATACCTCCAATACCTTTTGCTCGATTTTGTCGTCATTATTTTACAAAAAGATGTTTGTTTGCAGTGAGCTCATCTGCATGGTGCCAGCCAACTACCTCGGGGAGGCGAAGGGCGCATGGTGGAATGTCTCCCTTGGCTGTTGTGTACTAGCGGTGATAGTGTACGCCATTGTCGGATTGAGGATCAAGATGAGCAGTTAGTAATTTTCATTTATCGTTTCTTCCCCGGATATTGTCTATTGCATTTGCATTTTTTCGGACCCATGATCATTGATTGACATTACATCAGACATGCGAGGTCACGAGATGCGTCTGTTCAAGTCACTTCTTGTCATTCTCGCTACGGTTATCTGTGGATACGTCGGCACTTTCGCAACTGCAAATATACTCGTGGCGAACATTAAAGTGCTTCGTTTTCGTGTTTCTTTCCGCACCAACCACAATAACATCTATTCAAAAAGCTTTTGTGCTCCACACCACATAGGAGATCGAAAAATGCAAAATGTTGTTGGAGGTATGGGGAATTGAACCCCAGCCCTCTCGCATGCTAAGCGAGCGCTCTACCACTGAGCTATACCCCCGAATGTCTCATTGGGAAGGCGAGAGACTGGCATAGTTATTTGCCAGAGATCGCTATGCCACCTGTCATAACACCGAACGAATGAAAAAAAACAACTACATGCTTACAATTAGAGATCATTTGATCTATCGAAATATATCATAAATTATAAAAACATCACCATCTCAACCTTTTTTTCAGGTAATCGACTTCAAAATGGGTATTCTCATGGATCTCATTATCGGTATTCCCGTGAATATCTCGCTCGCTACCAACTATTTAGTCTACTACGCTACCAGGTAATAATTGTGTCTCTCGATATCTCTTCAAAGAACAATTTCAGTTCTGACTATCGACGAGTCTTCAAAGGTCAGATTGCGTTTGTCACTGGAAAGACATCGACAGTTCGGGTGATTGGACGGGTCTCGACTACTGGCACTGCCAGTCAAAGCGTCACTAAATTCTGATTGAAATCAAGCCATTGCACCAATTTTTGTACAAAATCTCGCTTTCATGCGCACATTTTTCTTGTGATAAAGATTTTATACATTTTTTGCAATTTAGTTGTTCTATTCTTCAATTGTTCCTCATGTCGTAGAGAAATAATTTCACACATGGCGCACGAACTATGGAACTTACGACAAAGTCTGGACCTCAGAACACCTAGAGGGTATATAAATCCGTTTTCAATTAGGCCAAACACTTTAATACCCCCTCCCCTTTCCACCTCCCCTCTGGCCCTCCTCCTCACATCTCATCAATCATAAATAAATCTGACCGGACGGTCTCCGATCTCGCGCGTCGCGGTCACGCTGCGCCTCCTCTGCCCGTTGTAATTGGACGCCTCCAGTTTCAAACCTTTATTAGGACCTCTGAAGTCGGTAGAACACCATCTTTCCCTTGCTCTTCACTTGCTAACTCGTCTCTTCACCCAGCCATGGATCTCTCGCTCGATGATATTATCGCAAGAAACAAGGTTTGTGAGCAATATTTGAACTATTTTGAAATTTAATTTCCTGTTTTCCTTGTTTAAAAGTATTTAATTAATTTTTTCAGGCTGCCAAGAGAGGTGGAGGCACTCGTGGAGGCAGAGGAGCGACCAGAACCAATGGACGATCGAATGGAGGAGGATTCAATGTCAGTTTATTTATTTCAAACAAATTGCTCAACCATTTTCGAAAGTGTTAATGCAACATTTTGCACAATTTTTCGCTTTTTATTCATGATCAAAAAAATGATAATATCAATATCAAAATGAACGTCATGCTTGTCTTGCTCATTTTATCGATACTCTTTACGACTCTCTCCTTCCTCCATCAGCTATTCATTCTTTTCCAATTTTCATCTCTTCAATTCTCTTCAATTTTTTTCAAAATTACGCAATCATGCATAACGATTCGATTTTTCACCAGCCAACTATTTTACCAAATATTATCGATCTCAAATGAACCATCCCTTCTTGCAGACACCTCGACAGGGCGGAACCTTCCGTCAACCGGCCCCTTCCAATCTCGCCAAGGAGATCAATGCCCATAAGAGAGTCCGTATCAACATCTCCAATCTCGCACCAAGTGTCAGGACGGGAGATCTTGAGGTGAGGATTTATTTGTAATTGCGAGGAATACGAAATACAGGTTTAGCAAAGCCACAATTAGCTAGATCGGAATTAATTACCTAGCTGGCATTTCATTTGAGGTGCACAAACATTGAAGTCATGTTTCCCTAGTACCTAGGAAGTACTAACAATGTCGGAGGTCTTCGATGACAATTTTTACTGAATTAACATTTTCACAGGAACTCTTTGCGAACTATGGTCTCGAATCGGCGGCAGTTAACTACGGTGAGGTCGGACAGCATCTCGGAACGGGAGATATCATTCTGACGAAGAGAGATGCTCATCGAGTGTTGAATGACTTCCATGGAGTCACTGTTGATGGTGAGATTGAGTAATGGGGCTTCTTCCTCACAGTATCAGAGAAAAAAACATTATCAATGAGATTTTCCTGCTTTGTGCATACTTTGGAGCCTAACTGCAAAGTTTCTTGAAATTTGGCAACATTTTCATTGAACTTTTTAGTTATTCTATTCTCAGAGGGTATTGGGAAGTTATTATTTATATTTTTCTCACTCTAATTTTCCCCCTTACAGGTCAACGTCTAACGATGATCCTTGTCGAGGACGGTTCTCTCGATTCTGGTTCCATCTTCAATCGAGTGAAGCTGGCTGGAGGAGGAGGAGGAGTGCAGAGGAGGTGAGCGATTACCTAAATAATGAATGGTTTAAAAATTTCTGAATCCTAAAGAGATATGTTTCACAACATCAGCTCAATAATGAGTGATCACGAAGTGAATGAAAAAATTGAAATTGTGATCGTTCAACTATGTTTCACGATTTATTCAATAACCGTAGTGAGCCTTGAAAATTGATTTATCAGCAATCTTAACCGATCAGATATTTTTCAGCAGACCGGCCCCTCGTGCTCAGCCTCAACAGCAACGTCGTGGTGGATTCAGCGGAGGAGCTCAACGAGGACGAGGAGGAAGAGGAGGAAAGACAGAGAAGAAACCACGTACTGTCGATGATCTCGATGCGGAATTGGATGCATACATGAAGAAGCCCTAAGGATACATCACTACCCTTATCTCCCCCCCCTCTTTCACGTTGTTCCACCCCCTTATTACAATATTTAATTGTTCCTCGAGTCATTTTCATTATTTATTTTTGTGTTATCCAGATGAAAGTTGATAACTAAGCATAAAATGTGGCGCTGCACGCAAGGATTTCGTTGTTTGATCCAAACGGGATGACCAGTCACCTTTATAATTGACTCTTGATGTTTCATACTGAGAAAATGGGGGACATCACGGACTAAAACACTTGAGATACGGCTAATGAGATGGGAAAATAGGGATATTTCAGTCGAAGTTTTTGACTTTGCGGTAAGAAGTTGCAATGTCGTCTCTGCTTCACTGCATTCCGGACTTTATTCTTGCTCCGGCCTATATCTACCTTCTCTTTTGCATATTTTGCTCTCATTTGTACTTCAATCGATTCTGCAAGTTCTTCCTCAGCACTGGTATGAAGCCTATGTTGATCGAAAAAGGATAAAAACAATGCAGGAATCTGTGGAATTATCTCGGTAGTGTTCAATATCCTCGTCAGTCGACCCCTATATCCTGCTCAATTCTTCTGGGTCTTCGCCCTATTCGTGGTGAGTTCCCGCTTGACGATCTTCTTTCTGCTTTAGATTTGCACTTCTTTGAAGCACTTCTAACGCACTTCTTCATTTCTTGTTGAGTGAAATCTCTCGTTCAGATCTTGAACCAGTGTGGGTCAGTCGGTGCAACTATCGGCAAATTTTACATTGTCGTCCATCGTTTTCAGTTGCTCAGAGGAAAAAGCGAAGTGAGTCAACTGTGTAAATACATAAGCATGAAAAAATGAATAATATTTTGGTAATTCTCAGATAATCCTGAACACCTCCCTCTCTAACCTCTTCTACGTACAATTCATGCTTCCCTTATTCATCTCTTCTCCGATTATCCTCTGTGGAATGACTCCTCAAGTAATTGGAGGACGGTCCTACGTTCTGACTCTGTCGGACACTGGCAGTAACGTACGATTCAAGCACCCGGAAAAAAATGAACGAGTTGATTGTTCCAGATTCAGCGAATTCTCAACATGACAATCTACTCCCTTTACTTCATAGTTACTATTCTTCTAACTGGATGGTCAGCCGTAATCCTCAGCAGATTTTCAAAGTATTCTGAGGTAAAAAAATCACGATGCAATATCAGAAGTTGTTTTCAGGTCTCCCGAAAAAGTGTGAAACAGCAGAGGCAGATGATTATTGTCACAGCCGTTTGTTCCTTCACTCATGTACTCAAGGCCGGACATCAGGTTTTCAGCCATTTTCTATATCTTAAATAAAGACGTATTCATTTAAGATAGCGTGGTTCTACCTGACAATCACTGGCAAAAGCAGTCCTGCTATCTATGATGCGCACATTTTGCCCTCGGTAGGTAGAGTTTTAAATACGGGCAAACGTCTCTTCGTTTCACACACTCTCTCACCGGCCAGACATGCAAGAGAGTGTGTGAAATGAATAGACCCGTATTTCGAACTCTAGTCTAGAGGCATTGAGTAGCTGAAGGATAGTCGTGAAGATTCGCATTGAAAAATCATAAAAAATTCGCGTATTTCAGTATCTCATCGTGAATGGTCTCACTACTTACTCTTTTCCAATTGCTCTCGTTATCTTCTCAAGAAGTGTTCGATGTCTTCTCGTTCGCCATCCGACGCCTTCTACTCATATTCAATCAATATCGTTGTCTACCGTAGTGAGCAGTGTGCAGCAATAGAATACCCTAGGAATAGTAACTTTTGTTATGAATTCTCTTTGATGGATAGCGATAAAGCCATTGAAAAGAGATACCCGTCCAATAAAGCTCTAACGGTGAGGTGACAACCGGTTGTCATAGCAAGGATGAGAGCACTCCTTAAAGCACAACTCTCAACCGCGTTCGTGGTGTAATGGTCAGCATGGATGCCTTCCAAGCATTCGACGGGGGTTCGATTCCCCCCGAACGCAGAAACCTTTTGCCAATTTAATGACCCTACATCAACAATTCTTTTTGTTCATTGATGTCGTGATATACCAATATAGCTACTCTGAAATTTCCCATTTTCAATATTCTCCTAGGGACAGGGTATGCTTAGATATCGAAATTAAATCATAATCAAATCGAATCGAAATTCGGGTATGTTTCAGCACTTTTTCATACTGAATAAACACTCAATAACGTTTTCTTCACTCCGTAATGATACGTGTTCTTTTGTTTCTTTTGCCCTCTATTCTGTAACATCAATAATCAGCACACAATCCAAGTCTAATCGGATGATGATACTGGTCATCTCTCTTCATTGCGTGCTCATTTGTTCTCCCCATTTAGTTCTGAAACATCTTCCCAAGCACTATCTAAACGATACGTGTCACATTATCGATAGGCTTCTGCCGAGGTGTGAAAGTCGGCTAAGCAGTCGAGGAGTCAAGAAAAGCCCCAAGAGAAAGCTGCTCTGATAAGAGTGACTACGCGTCATCCACAATGGAGAGTTGCCTCCGTTTATTTCTTATTTCCTGCTTGATAGCAAGTTTGAGTAAGTTATCAGCTTCTATTGCTTTTTATAGTTCCGCTGCTTTTGCCCAAGTTGATCTAAACAGAAAGCGAATTTGGTAGAGATTACATAGAAAGAGATATTCGTAACCACTCGTCTTCAGAGGCCGCTGTTCACTTCAAGAACTCGCTGATTCTGGATGAATTCGACGTCAGCGGGAAAGATTCCGTTTCCCTGGATGAAATCTGCCTCGCTAACGGCTGCAAAGTCTACGTCTCCTCACTCAAAGACGCCGCTTTCATTGACAACCTCACATTCAAGCCCGCGACTGGAGCTGAAGTTAGGTGCGATTGCACTGCCTCATTATCAGATTCCTCATCACACAAAAAAACAAGAAAAATAACAATTTCAGTTTAAAAAGCTACGCTTACGACGTCGAAGACAAGACGCAACAGAAGATTGCCTATGTCGTGAATGTATGGGTTGCGACTTTGAAATTATGAATCAGAAAATTAAGAAAGGCGTTTCGGTCTCAATCGCCAACAAGAACGACAATCTCGCATGCGGCCCCATCGTCATCTATGCAGTCAGCAACACGGCCCGTACGATTAGTCCTTATCAGCCCATAAAATGTGACCTATCGGCCCCGAAAAATCACGATTTCCAGCAAATATTGGCGTTGCCGGAGTGTACGATGTAGCGAGCAAGTACAGACAGGAGCAGGCACTGGGAAAGGTTATTTTGAAGCGCTGTTTAATTTATTTCTATTTAAATATTCAGGTGGTTACCGTGATGGGCCCGAGCCCGTTCACCGTGTGGGCCAGTTCGCCCAGTGACGTTCGTTTTGTTAATTAATATTTGAATTAAAAATAATTAAATTTAAAAATAAATATTCAGAAAATGGAAGCATCTATCTTCACAACCGGATTTGACATTGAGGATGCAGAAAAGTGCACAGAAGTGTTCCATTCGATGTATGTTTCAGTATGTATTTATTAGTCACTGCAAGTTTCCCCTGGGATCGTCAAAGACGTGTCTTTAAAAAAAGAATAACACACAATTTATTCCAGTCGCAGCTACGGCATCAAATACGCCGTCAACGGGCCAATCACCACACTTTTCTTCAAAGAAGAAGTGCAGTTGAACGTGGACTTTCTCGATTTCTTCGGTGAGGAAATGCCTCCTAAAAATCAGTTTAGGAGAAACTATAACTCTTCAGAAACGGAGCTTGACCTGACAGCAGCGACTTTCATCACATCTCCAGGCTACATTGGATGCGCTAATGCTCAAGTTTGTAACTGCACGACATCCAATTGAGATTGTCGCTAGAGTCGAAATAACCGTATTTCTCAGGTCTACCACTCATCCCTCTATGCTTCGCAAGAGAGCTTCTTCTTCTCTGCTGACGTGTATGTGCTGAATTGAATAAAAAATTGGTATAGAAAATAAAAGTTCAGTGCCCGCACGACTCGTCTCGAGGCGTCACTCAACACTGAAGACCCACTGACACTCCGACTCGATGCGGACCCCGAATTGGAGAGAAAGTTCGATTATTTTTTCTTACTTTCCAGAATCAGTGTCGAAATGATTTTCGAAACCTTGCACAACCTTGTTTTTCAGTTTCACTGGCAGCATCGCTGATGATTCGTACACGCGTTCTGGAGAGATCTCTGCAATGGTCAGTTATGTTTCACCGTCATTTTATTGGGCATAGAAAATTCGCAACAAAACGATTGGCCCTTTTTTTTCTATTGCTCTGTCTGACCACGAGAGGGCATGAGGAATGGAGAGACGAGACTGCTTCATTATCCTAATTCAGACCCTCGCCTTCTCCTACTGCGTTGTTGACCCCGACGCATCGTTCCTCGTCAAATTCACCGATCTTGGCCTGACTGCGACGGAAAAGACGAGAAGGACACTAGTGAGCAAACATGAGCAATATTGAACGAAATAATGCATAAATACGTTTCGGGCGGATGACATGTAATTATCTTTGTCGGTGCTCTTTTGAACTCCATGATCTTCAGCCTCCGACCACTCCGACGAGCGAGCGACCGACGTCGCCCACTTCCACTCCATGCACTACGCAAACGACCACTACACCGACGACGACCACCAGAGGAGTGGAAGGTTGGTCGGGTACTATGATATTTCAGTAGAGTTAGAAATAGAGTAGACCCTTCATTTTTCATACCACTATTATCGATAAAAACACGAGGAAGTATGTAGAAACGAATACTCTACTCGTGTTTCGAATTCCATGGTTCACGTTGGAATCAGAATTGGGATGGCAACATGACCTGAACAGTTTCCGGAGAAACTTTGAGCGATGACTGGCCTCTTATCGGCAGAAGCAATTGTAAAATCGAAACGATCGGAAAGGCTGGGGTGTGGCTGTTTGGCATTCCTGCATTCAAGTGATGAAAATAGAGATGTTGAAATACCCGATTTCAGCTTGCTCTTTTTGACCAAGACAATACGTTTATTACAGGTGCCTCAATCGGTTTTGGTATTGCGATGCTGATGACTCTTCTGCTCTCATAATTACCCTTGTCATTAGCTGTTTCCGTCTTTTTCACCCAATCTCATCCGATAAACAATGTTTCCTACCAAGGCTCTTTTTTGAATGTGTGAATCACAGATAAGCCTGACAAAAGCCGTCTGAGTCAGTGTGAGTGGCATAAAACACGGAGAAAACGATAAGAGCATACAGTCAGAGAAGGGTAATCCACGAGAAATGCTTCCTTTCATTGCACTTGCCTGCTTTGCCGCGCTTTCAGGTTTGTATTTTTTCACTGATGTATTGTCTTGTTGTTGTTATTTATGAGTTACCCGTTTCTTTATTTGAAACTGTTTTATTGTCTCAAAATTCCGGGATTGTTTCAGATGCGAAAGTGCTCTTTCAAACTTCCGCAATCTACGATGAGTATGACTTGAATGGAAATACAGATGTAACTAGGAAATTGAAATATGAATATTCAATTCCCATTTTCAGATTGCACTAGAATCGTGCATAATTGGCGGATGCAGCATCTACGTTTCAGTCCCTAAATGGAACGTGGAAATGACCAAGAATCTCTTCTTCTACAGCAAAACAGCCAATACAAATCAATCGTGAGCTACCGAAATAATCAAACACTGAAACGTATTTTTTTTTAAATTGCAGATTGTATTCAATCGCAACCGAAGTCGATCCGATAACATGGGCAAAGACCAGCTATCACACCGCGGTAAGATAAAAATCCTGAATATATTCACTGAGGCATATCTACAGGATAAGGTGAATTCGATCATGAATTACAACACGAAAGACATCGGGCCTATCGTGATCTACGTTGTTGGCAGTCAGGCTCGTAAGTATCTACCTATCTACGGTATGATGAATGACTTCTGATTAGATCGGATTACTCATTGTACCAAAATCAAGAAACAATGTATTTGTTATATTGAACCCATATCCACGGTTGATATTGATCCCATGAAAATCCGTTTGATTCAGCAGAACATTTCAGCCAAATATTCTGAAATATCCGGGCAAGTGGAGATTTATGACGCTTCCAATATCAACATGCGACCAGCCAAGAGTATGTTCAATCTATTACATCTAGGGCAATCTCGATATTTCTTGTCCACAGAATCGAGCAGTTAAATTGGATTAGCGAGAGAGTGAGGGGAGAGAGGAGACTAATCCAATTGGGGAGAGTCGAGTCCATTCATTCTTCGCCTCGCGCACATAAGTAAGCGGTTCGCGAGCGTCCGCAGGACGCTCGTCTATTACATCTAGGGCAATCTCGATATTTCTCGGCGACAGAATCGAGCAGTTAAATTGGATTAGGCGAGAGAGAGGAGAGTAATTCAATTAGTGAGAGTCGAATTCATTCTTCATTCTTCGCATTCGAGGCGATCGCGAGCGGCCGTAGGCCGCTCACTAGGCGAGCGTAGCGAGCCTCACTGCAGCCGAAGGCTGCATGCCACCCGCAGGGTCTAGCCCCCGAAGGGGGCTATCTATTACAACTAGGGCAATTTCGATATTTCTCGGCGACAGATTCGAGCGCATTGATTGGATTAGGCGAGAGAGGAGAGTAATTCAATTAGTGAGAGTCGAATTCATTCTTCATTCTTCGCATTCGAGGCGATCGCGAGCGGCCGTAGGCCGCTCACTAGGCGAGCGTAGCGAGCCTCACTGCAGCCGAAGGCTGCATGCCACCCGCAGGGTCTAGCGCCCGAAGGGCGCTAGTCTATTACAACTAGGGCAATTTCGATATTTTCTCGGCGACAGAATCGGGCGGAATAAATTGGATTAGCAAGAGAGGCGAGAAATGAGGAGAGTTATAAAGAAATTTTACTAGCGAGAGTCGAGTCGAGGGCTAATCCGCTCGCTTATTCAATTACGATGTCTCGAAATGAAATGCAAAGGCATTCATTGTGAGTGAGCGAGAGGGACGCTCGCTTATTCAATTACGATGTCTCGAAATGAAATGCAAAGGCATTCATTGTGAGCGAGAGGGACGAGGGAGAGTGGTTTCTCTTTTCATTCGAGGTGCGCTCGGCGGCGAGGGGTGGTCGGGAGAAGCGGAATAGGGGTGAGTGTGGGGATTCGAATCCTTAGGGAGATACGGTAGCTAGCGAGGGAGATACGGATACTAGCGAGGGAGATTCGAATACTAGCGAGGGATATACGGTAACAGGCGAGGGAGATTCGAATACTAGCGAGGGATATACGGTAACAGGCGAGGGAGATTCGAATACAAGCGAGGGAGATACGGTAACAGGCGAGGGAGATTCGAATACTAGCGAGGGAGATTCGAATACTAGCGAGGGATATACGGTAACAGGCGAGGGAGATTCGAATACTAGCGAGGGAGATTCGAATACTAGCGAGGGAGATTCGAATACTAGCGAGGGATATACGGTAACAGGCGAGGGAGATTCGAATACTAGCGAGGGAAATTCGAATACTAACGAGGGATATACGGTAACAGGCGAGGGAGATTCGAATACTAGCTAGGGAGACACGGTAACAGGCGAGAGAGATTCGAATACTAGCGAGGGAGATTCGAATACTAGCGAGGGAGATTCGAATACTAGCGAGGGATATACGGTAACAGGCGAGGGAGATTCGAATACTAGCGAGGGAGATACGGTAACAGGCGAGGGAGATTCGAATACTAGCGAGGGAGATTCGAATACAAGCGAGGGAGACACGGTAACAGGCGAGGGAGATTCGAATACTAGCGAGGGAGATACGGTAACAGGCGAGGGAGATTCGAATACTAGCGAGGGAAATTCGAATACTAACGAGGGATATACGGTAACAGGCGAGGGAGATTCGAATACTAGCTAGGGAGACACGGTAACAGGCGAGAGAGATTCGAATACTAGCGAGGGAGATACGGTAACAGGCGAGGGAGATTCGAATACTAGCGAGGGAAATTCGAATACTAACGAGGGATATACGGTAACAGGCGAGGGAGATTCGAATACTAGCTAGGGAGACACGGTAACAGGCGAGAGAGATTCGAATACTAGCGAGGGAGATTCGAATACTAGCGAGGGAGATTCGAATACTAGCGAGGGAGATTCGAATACTAGCGAGGGATATACGGTAACAGGCGAGGGAGATTCGAATACTAGCGAGGGAGATACGGTAACAGGCGAGGGAGATTCGAATACTAGCTAGGGAGACACGGTAACAGGCGAGAGAGATTCGAATACTAGCTAGGGAGACACGGTAACAGGCGAGAGAGATTCGAATACTAGCGAGGGAGATTCGAATACTAGCGAGGGAGATTCGAATACTAGCGAGGGAGATTCGAATACTAGCGAGGGAGACACGGTAACAGGCGAGGGAGATTCGAATACTAGCGAGGGAGATACGGTAACAGGCGAGGGAGATTCGAATACTAGCGAGGGAGATTCGAATACTAGCGAGGGAGACACGGTAACAGGCGAGGGAGATTCGAATACTAGCGAGGGAGATACGGTAACAGGCGAGGGAGATTCGAATACTAGCGAGGGAAATTCGAATACTAACGAGGGATATACGGTAACAGGCGAGGGAGATTCGAATACTAGCTAGGGAGACACGGTAACAGGCGAGAGAGATTCGAATACTAGCGAGGGAGATACGGTAACAGGCGAGGGAGATTCGAATACTAGCGAGGGAAATTCGAATACTAACGAGGGATATACGGTAACAGGCGAGGGAGATTCGAATACTAGCTAGGGAGACACGGTAACAGGCGAGAGAGATTCGAATACTAGCGAGGGAGATTCGAATACTAGCGAGGGAGATTCGAATACTAGCGAGGGAGATTCGAATACTAGCGAGGGAGACACGGTAACAGGCGAGAGAGATTCGAATACTAGCGAGGGAGATTCGAATACTAGCGAGGGAGATTCGAATACTAGCGAGGGAGATTCGAATACTAGCGAGGGATATACGGTAACAGGCGAGGGAGATTCGAATACTAGCGAGGGAGATACGGTAACAGGCGAGGGAGATTCGAATACTAGCGAGGGAGATTCGAATACAAGCGAGGGAGATACGGTAACAGACGAGGGAGATTCGAATACTAGCGAGGGAGATTCGAATACTAGCTAGGGAGACACGGTAACAGGCGAGAGAGATTCGAATACTAGCGAGGGAGATTCGAATACTAGCGAGGGAGATTCGAATACTAGCGAGGGATATACGGTAACAGGCGAGGGAGATTCGAATACTAGCGAGGGAGATACGGTAACAGGCGAGGGAGATTCGAATACTAGCGGGGAGATTCGAATTCTAGCGAGGGAGATACGGTAACAGGCGAGGGAGATTCGAATACTAGCGAGGGAGATTCGAATACTAGCGAGGGATATACGGTAACAGGCGAGGGAGATTCGAATACTAGCGAGGGAGATTCGAATACTAGCGAGGGAGACACGGTAACAGGCGAGGGAGATTCGAATACTAGCGAGGGAGATACGGTAACAGGCGAGGGAGATTCGAATACTAGCGAGGGAGATTCGAATACTAGCGAGGGAGACACGGTAACAGGCGAGGGAGATTCGAATACTAGCGAGGGAGATACGGTAACAGGCGAGGGAGATTCGAATACTAGCGAGGGAAATTCGAATACTAACGAGGGATATACGGTAACAGGCGAGGGAGATTCGAATACTAGCTAGGGAGACACGGTAACAGGCGAGAGAGATTCGAATACTAGCGAGGGAGATACGGTAACAGGCGAGGGAGATTCGAATACTAGCGAGGGAAATTCGAATACTAACGAGGGATATACGGTAACAGGCGAGGGAGATTCGAATACTAGCTAGGGAGACACGGTAACAGGCGAGAGAGATTCGAATACTAGCGAGGGAGATTCGAATACTAGCGAGGGAGATTCGAATACTAGCGAGGGAGATTCGAATACTAGCGAGGGAGACACGGTAACAGGCGAGAGAGATTCGAATACTAGCGAGGGAGATTCGAATACTAGCGAGGGAGATTCGAATACTAGCGAGGGAGATTCGAATACTAGCGAGGGATATACGGTAACAGGCGAGGGAGATTCGAATACTAGCGAGGGAGATACGGTAACAGGCGAGGGAGATTCGAATACTAGCGAGGGAGATTCGAATACAAGCGAGGGAGATACGGTAACAGGCGAGGGAGATTCGAATACTAGCGAGGGAGATTCGAATACTAGCTAGGGAGACACGGTAACAGGCGAGAGAGATTCGAATACTAGCGAGGGAGATTCGAATACTAGCGAGGGAGATTCGAATACTAGCGAGGGATATACGGTAACAGGCGAGGGAGATTCGAATACTAGCGAGGGAGATACGGTAACAGGCGAGGGAGATTCGAATACTAGCGGGGAGATTCGAATTCTAGCGAGGGAGATACGGTAACAGGCGAGGGAGATTCGAATACTAGCGAGGGAGATTCGAATACTAGCGAGGGATATACGGTAACAGGCGAGGGAGATTCGAATACTAGCGAGGGAATTCGAATACTAGCGAGAGATATACGGTAACAGCCGAGGGAGATTCGAATACTAGCGAGGGAAATTCGAATACTAGCGAGGGGGATACGGTAACAGGCGAGGGAGATTCGAATACTAGCGAGGGAGATACGGTCAATAGAGAGGGAGATACAGGGGGGGGGGGAATAGCAAGGGAAAAAAGAAGGAATGGCTAATGTTTTAACTTGGATAATTCGCATTGCCGCGTGGCAAACGTGTCGCGGAGCGACACTGCCTTCCGCAGGAACTAGCCCCCGAAGGGGGCTAGTATTTTTAACTAAAGCATTTATCTTGTTATTTAGATTTATTGATCACTAAAAATAAAGAAACATTGCAGACAAGCAGATGACAATGATTCTGAGTGCCGAACCGTACAACATTTTCGTCCAGGCATACGGAGCTGTCAGTTATTCTTTATTAGTGGGTCAATTTCGAAAATCGTTCAGAATTTGAACGCATACGTTCGAGCCACTGGATTCGACAACAATTGGCAGAGAACGAGTCAGGATGGCTGCATGATTATCTATGATCACAAGTGAGTGTGGAGATACTGTAGTCTGCAGTCTGTAGATAAAAAAGATTCAAAAGATGAATAAGCCTGTACCGAGTTGATCTGAAACTGAAGACTGATAATTCCAAATGCAGTCAGGGTTGGCCTTTCCGTCTTCGCATTAACAGTCCCGTCATCACGATCAATTTCGATGGCCAGTCCAATTATGGAATTTGCGCCAATATTGATCAATGTAAGAGATTTCGGACCAAAATCAGATACGAAATCTCAATTTTCCAGATAACGGTGCACTACTCGATTACCCCGGAATTGCCACATCCCAGGGATACGTTGGATGCAAAGTGAATTCCTTTGCGGTACGAAGGCGCTGATTAGCTTATTTTTTAATGCTTCGTTTCAGGCCTATCGCTCCTCTTACTACACGTCTTCAGTATTCGAACTGAAGGACGCTCATAATGCCGATCGGGACACAGACATCACTTACGATACGTTCACGAGAAAGACGGATAAGGTCACGTTGACTACGTACTACGGATCCGAAGGAACAGGAGGAGGAAGCAAGTATGTCTACATAGATATATAGTTGTCATGTATACATTTAATTTGAAAGCCAAAGATTAAATGTAATATTTTTATTTCTTTTATAAATATCTCAGGCGTATTGAAATCGGCGGCAACAGTGGCGACAACGGAAAGGAAGATACCGATTTCATCACGGAAAAGGCATACGTGAGTAACGTAATTTAAAAACGATATGTAAGAGGACGTTTCCAGAAAATCAACGTGATTCTGGACAAGCAGTTTGGATCATCGTACTCGATTGGATACAAACCGAACGCTAACAGCCCTACAAGCAATCCCAGTGGTGAGTTATTTATTATATCTGCCAGTAACATTGAATGGTCATATAATTTAACCAGCCGGGACCGCGCGCCTACGGCGCGCTCCCCGGCTGGATGACGCCGGGTTGCGTGATAGGTTGGGTTGTGTACTTTCATTAATTTGACAAAGGTATATTATTTACATTTTATTTAGAGAACTTCTTCGAATACAATATTAGTGATACAATTGGAAGGGCTTTGAATAATCAGTCCTTCTTTCGAGCGAACCCTAGAAATGGCTACATACAATTGACCGTGTGTGAATACTTCAGTGGGAATCCAAAGGCCGACCCTAGAGAAAGACTGGCCCTGAGATTTGTTAATTGAGAGGGCATACGAAAGACGGATGGGGAATTGGGTGCGGCAGAGTTTGAATGACAAATTCTTATCATAGTAGCAATTGATTCGAGGAATGATCGTGAATTGTCCCTTTCGATCACCGCAAGCAAATCGGCAACCGAGAGATCTTTTTGCAAGTAAATCGACAATAAGGCGTGTGCCATTACAAAGACCGGATGATACATCTAAATTTCTAAGAAGCATTACAACAGAGCCCTTCTTGAGCTTCAGAGTATGGTGAGGGAGAGTTGAGGGTGATAATCGATTCAGAAATTCGGTCGGATAATTGGTATAATCTGTTTGGTTATCGGATATTATTTCATCTCTTGAGAGATAGATTTTCTCCTCTCCGATCATTCTATCATGTACATCAGCATTAACTACATCCACATCCACATTTTTGGGGGCTAGGATAACATTGTCACATGGGTCGGAAGTGGAGGGATCTACCACTGATCCGAATACCTTCTCAACAATGTTTCCAACGCACATAGTCGATTTGGGGAGGGATACTTTTCCTTCGGAATCATTGGCAGATCCATCTCCGACTTTGAGGAGGAAGTTAATCCATTCTTCGTCTCCACTTGTCACTCTCATATTGGACATGAGATGGAGGCATTGGAATTGTGTCCAGAGAGGGGATCGTTTGATAGAAGCATCAACTTGATCATTCCTATCTCCCTTCTCCACTACAGGGAGAATTTGTCGAAAGTCTCCACCCAGGATGACAATCTTGCCTCCGAATGGCTGGTCATTCTGACAGATGTCCCTCAGCACATTATCGGCAGAATTGAGAGCTGCCTGAAAGAGAGGATGGTTAGCCGATTGCGATAGGGTAGATATGACCTTAGGAATCATCGATGATTCATCCCAAATGAAGACATCATTTGATGCGAGTTCCTTCGCATCTTTATCTTGACGACGATGAAAGGAGCCATTGCATCGATTCTTGATATTGATCTTGAAGAGAGAGGCCGTAGTTCTACCACCTGGGAGGAGACTCGCAGCAATTCCTGTCCAGGCTGTGCAGGCCACCTTAAGTAGAATACTGTACAAAAATAGACAATCTATAGAGCTTACTTTCAGTCCCTTTCCGACGAAGATGTTGTGAAGAGTATTGTAGAGATAAGTCTTTCCAGATCCTCCTGGCCCATCGAGATGGAAGAGACGGGGAAGAGAAGGATCATCCAATACACTCAAAATCATATCCGCTGCCATCTTCTGTTGGGTGTTGAGAGTGGTGTAGAGACGATTGCCCTCAGCTGCACACTCAATGGGATCCAATAGGTTGAGATCGATCGCAGGAGGATGGATTGCCGGCTCGGGAACAAAATCCTTGAAGTTCTTGCCGGCTCTGAAAAGGAGTAGAATAAGCTACAAAATTTGACAATAGCATATTATTTTACCTGTGGAGACGTTCAGCGATATCATAGTAGGCAAGTGCTTCTGCCTCTTCGTCTCCTGCTCCTCGATGATGGTAATCCTCACTAAGATCTTTTTTGATGGCATCCCAGAGGGCCGCAGGCTCATGAACTTCATTGAAGAGAAGAATTGCAACGAAGGCAGATCGAATGGCGGCAGGGACAGAATATGTAGCCCATTCTTTAAGAGTCTGCAGATATTCACTATCGTCTTTCAGAAGGCCGCGTGCTTTAGCGGCTTCCACAAAAGTCTGGTAGATTATGGGAATTCCGTTATCGTCGGGGACAGTACGAAGATCTTCGAATGATATAGCTCCTTTGATGTTGAGAAGCAGGATTCTCAGGACATATCGTTCTGTTTCCTGAGGCGAGACAGTGTACATCCTTCCGATCTGTCTCGTCTTATTCTTCCGAATCTCCCATTTTCCTTGTTTGAATGTGAAATGATCGGGTGTCTCCACGTAGAAGTAATTGCGAGAATCGACAAAGTTGGGAGGGATGATGCCACTCTCAACCGTCTCTGCACATTTCTTGTTTAATTTGAACCATGCAGTCAGAGTAGTTTCCTTCGCTGCCTTTGTTTTTATTTGGTCAGGGGTATCATCGGCATTGAAAGTGACCATCTGGAATCCTGGGAGATGCATCGCCAATCGATAGACAGTATCCGACTTTCTCTCCGTCTTGAATCCGAACAGATGATGCAGTGCTTCTGGAGCACATACATATCGTGCATCCAGATGCGCTCTGATCTCATCAATGACGTGTCCATCTCCTCCTGATTGCTCGGTTCGGAATAGATTGAGGGAAGCACGATCATTTCCCTTGTAGACGTACTTGAAGAGATACTTCACTGCTTCAATAAATGCACAGATCTCTAGATTGATGTGGGCATTGTATCGCAGTAGAAAGTACTCATTGTACGGAACGATATGGCGGTTATCGAGTCGTTGACCGCTGTGTTCAATATACTTGCCGTCATCTCTTCTTCGGTATTCGGGATATCCGTCAACTTCCAAATTAGTTGTATTTCGAAAGTCTTTTGGAAAACGTTTCGAGCATTGACCATCGATCATACAGGGCGAATTGGGATTGGCCGCTCCACATGGTCTATGGACCATATTAGTAGTAACGATACGGTAGAGCTCCGGTTCCGTCTCCTTGTCAGGGATCTCAGCTCGAACTAATCGATCAACATCGTCGGGATTTCGTGGCTTCGATCCTTCTTTCATAATGAGGAGCATGTGAACATGAGGCAGTCCTCTCTTCTGCCACTCGAAAACTGCGATGTGCGCAGCGACTTCGCCTAGTACATGTCTTCTGAGTACATCTTCGAAGATCCCGTCAACCTTAAAATTTGGAAATGAGGCTTCGATGGTATGATAAGAAATCGAAAAATATTACCTTCAGCTCGAATACCCTCGCGATGAGATCAGGTCGATCGGACGCAGTTTGTCCTTCACCAAGATTCTCAGTAATCTCCTTCCACGTAGGATTGCACGTGAAGGTGAGGAAGAAAGACGGCTTTCCGTACTTGGAAACAATCGCCATTGCGTCGAGGAAATCCTGGACCATCGCTCTAGGGCTTCCTGGATAGGAAGAGGGAAGGACAATTCGAATTCCAGGGAGATCGGTTTCTCCTGCTAGATAGTCCTGAGATACCACAACATAAGATTAGATACTGTATTTTAACTGACTTGGACAGCGCGGTATGAGTCACTCCGAAGCTCGGCCTGATGAGTGCGGCAGTAATTCAAGCGATTCTGTTCAACCTGCAAACTTGTACGTGGGAAAAGTATTTGGAGAAAAAAATGTCAATGAAACCTCACCTTTACCCAGGAATCCACGGCATACTGCTGGAATAGGGCACGCCCGGCATGGATCGGGTTGAAGATATTATCCCGAATCATGAACATGTAGCAATAATATTCTTTCTGTGAGATTCGAGTCCTTTTCCTCCCAGATGGCTTCTTCCGTAAGTCAGGGTGCCATCCGTCTTTTCCCGTTGGGAAGAATATGGGATAGGTGAGGGGATCACAGATCTTGTCGATATCACGGATCTGTCTTAATCCTCCTCCGCGAGGATGGATTGCCAGTGATCGAGTGGCCGGGATATCCTCATCTTCTCCTACGTAGACAACGGCTACTTCGTTAGCTTCTGGCACGTTGTATCGACGGGGATCTTGATCGCTGTTAGGATCGAAGATCATTCTCACGGGAGCGGCAGATCTTCCTTGCACGATAGCATCCCTCTCCTCTTCCTCTTCTACTTGTGCCATCATCTTGTATGCCTCAGCATACGGGTTGATCCTTTCCATCAGATCACCCAGTTCTTTCATCACTTGAGGGTCACAGTTAGCATTGGCCGGATTTCCAACTCTTTCACTGGCAGCTTGTGCTGTATCCAGAATATAGATTTGGCCATATGATGACCTCTGTCCAGGTTCTGGATGGAGGGGTCCGGCGAGATGGTACACCTGTCCGTGAATACGGAAACAATAAGGACCGTGGCCCCTTGGTACATCGAATTGTGCTCCCATAGACGCCATCGAAAGGGCCGAGTTGAATTGGCGAATGTTCTTTCGGAAGTTCCGTGCTTCAGAGGAATCATCAGTGAGAAGAGAATGGAGTAGATCGGGGTAATTGTCAAATTTATTTTCGATTTCCACCAATCCGAAGTTGCAACATTGGTTGATGTGATCGAGAGGGGAATTTATTTCACCTGTAAAATATACTGTTGTGGATACAGTATGCTAACTATAGCATACTTGAGAAGAAGAGGGCTTTGCAATGAGAGCACTCCTTGTTCATCGTTCCAAGATAGTGAGGCTCGTCTGGTAAGGGGGCGGGAAGGGATCTCCTTCGCACACGCTCCTGCCGTTTCGCTTCTGAAATCAAAGAGAATTGTAACTCAACAAAAGTAATATTTCGGGAATACCTGCACTGTAGTTGATTCGATGACTGACAGCATTGGCTTGCATTCGAGCTGCACGCTGTTCCTCATCCTCATTCTCTCTTCTTCGTCTTCTTCTTTCTCTTTGTTCCGTATTCCTCTGCTCGCGCATCTCCTCTGGTTCTTCTTCTCTTCTTCGCCTTCCTCTCTCTCTATTCTCAGTATTTCTCTGCTCACGTTTGTCTTCAGCTTCATCTTCTCTTCTTCTTCTATCTCTCATCCGATTCTTCATAAGTCTATCCTCTTTTTCTTCTTCTGATTCATTCATCCTTTTTCTTCTTTCCCTGTCCATTTGATCGAATAATCTCTCCTCCTTTTCATTCTCTGTTTCATTCTCCCTTCTTCTCCTCTCCCTCTCACGATTCTCCATTCTTTCCTCCTCCTTTTGCTCCTCTGTCATTGCTTCTCTCCTCTTTTTATTTCTTTCACTCTGGGCTGCAAGTCTTGCTGTTCGATCTTCTTGCGATTCCTTCTCACGAAGAGCCCTCTTTCTCTCTGCAGCTGAAGTTTGTCTGAAAAAAATTGACTTCGAAAATACTTGATACGAAATCATCATTAAATTAAATAGAAACTGACCCGAGTCGAGCTCGAGTTCTTTTTGCGATTGGTTGTTGAGAGAGAGGGGTTGATGGTGATGCATCAAGTGATGACTGTTGAGAAGGAGAAGGAGTAAGAGGTTCATCAATCGACGACATATACGGGTCCATTGCTGACAATCAACGAAATATATTTAAAAAAAATGTTTTTAATGAAAAAAATAAAAATTATTTCTCGTGATGTCCTTATACACATCCCTTGAGAAGGCCGTTGAAACTGACCGGAAAGATTCTCAGGCAAAATTGCGCGAATTCAAAATTTTGGCAAGTTTCCAACCCTGAATCACGCTGACCCGCACTCGAGCTTCAAAATTTGTAGCCGGTGAAAAGTACGTCACTGTTTATGTGTTTAGCAAAAAAGGAGCAGGTCAGGTCGTTTTTCTCAGCCCTATGTTAGGCGAAGGTAGATTGGTCTACTGTGATTTACGGTAGAATAGAATAACACATAATTTCGAACATTCTTAGCTTCTGGTTTTCCTCGATTCTTCACCATTCTTCACTTATTCCTCACCATTCTTCACTTATTCTTCACCATTCTTCACTTTTTCTGGACCACTCTTCACTTATTCTTCACCATTCTTCACTTCTTCTGGACCACTCTTCACTTTTCTTCACCTTTCTTCACTTGATCTTCACAAAAAAGAATGGGTACTATTCATAGTCTCCTCATTATTCAACGCTTATTTCTGAGTCTTATTTAGTTTTCCCTTACCCCAGAAATTTCCCTGTAATTAAGCGACCCCTCCTTTCCCGAAAAGATTGTGGGGGAGGGGGTGGGCTCAATGTGGTATCAGTTAAAAAGCCTTCCCCCCCACCTCCCCCCGATCTCCGGCCGCACAGTACGCCCCAGGTGACACACTCACTGGAGACGTACGGCCCACCAATTTGTGGTGGGCGGAGTGCGGCCAGAGACGCCCGCCAAACACACATCAATGTGTGGGCCCCGAACCATGTGCCCCACACCCCTCAAATAGGGGGCGCGGAGGGAAGAGGAGTGGGGGCGTCCCCCTGAACTCCCTCCCCATGCGGCGGTCGAGAGCCTCAGCATTTGGTTTCAACCCCCCTTGTAGGCCATATGCGTGCTGGACGCGACGGGTTAGAAAAACATCTCTGTCTTCTCTGCACTCTCTCACATGCGCGTGCTCTCTAGCCTTTTAATGTAAACACGCATTTCTCGCGTGAGAATACCGTATATATACAGTTACAAAATATCCACTAATTTTCGAGCATTCTTAACTGCTGGTGTTCTTCGATTCTTCACCATTCTTCACTCGTTCTTCACCATTCTTCACTCGTTCTTCACCATTCTTCACTCGTTCTTCATCATTCTTCACTCGTTCTTCATCATTCTTCACTCGTTCTTCACCATTCTTCACTCGTTCTTCACCATTCTTCACTCGTTCTTCACCATTCTTCACTGAAATAGAAGAGAGCCGGGAAATATGTCAGAGCCGGGAAATAGGTCGGAGCCGGGAAATTGGTCAGAACCGCGAAATAGATGAGAGCCGGCAAAAAGGTCAAAGCCGGGAAATAGGTTTAGAGCCGAGAAATAGATGAGAGCCGGAAAATAGGTCAGAGCCGGTAAATAGGTCGGAGCCGGAAAATTGGTCAGAACCGCGAAATAGATGAGAGCCGGCAAAAAGGTCAAAGCCGGGAAATAGGTTTAGAGCCGGAAAATAGATGAGAGCCGGAAAATAGGTCAGAGCCGGTAAATAGGTCGGAGCCGGAAAATTGGTCAGAACCGCGAAATAGATGAGAGCCGGCAAAAAGGTCAAAGCCGGGAAATAGGTTTAGAGCCGGAAAATAGATGAGAGCCGGAAAATAGGTCAGAGCCGGTAAATAGGTCAGAGCCGGTAAATAGGTCGGAGCCGGAAAATTGGTCAGAACCGCGAAATAGATGAGAGCCGGCAAAAAGGTCAAGGCCGGGAAATAGGTTTAGAGCCGGGAAATAGATGAGAGCCGGAAAATAGGTCAGAGCCGGGAAATAGGTTCTCCAAGGTTACGGTAATGGGTTACGGTAATGGGTCAAGTCACTTGAGCACCCCCTGGGGGGGGTAGACTTCTGTACCCCCTGGGGGTAGTGGACAACCACATAAACACGCACACAACGGGAGACATCTCTCCTTTATTAAGGAGTAATGATGTTTGAGGTGAGGGCATCTGCACAGACTGGTCGAAGACATCAACGGGAATCTCGCAGACTCCGCCCACAACGACAACTAGTGGAGCCAATGGTGAGAACGGTACAGTAATGATGTTGCCTCTACATTTTTTTTGCACATTTGAAAAAAAACATAATGACACATTCTTAAATTTGAGAGCACTGGACCCGAATAAAGCAAATACATTTATGGAAATACGTTCATTCCAGAACTCTTCACGGTCTTCTCTTCAGCGATCGCTCTTTGCGTCGCCAGGAATTTCTGAATACTGAATGATTATTATTTATTGTCGTTATTGTTTCGCATTGTCATCGTTCCGTCATCAATTTCATGGATAAACTACTTGCTCATTCAGTCGTATTCGGGTGGAGGTTTTAGTAGGTACCAAATTTGATTCACGGCCTTTCGGAAAGAGTAAACACGCAGAAACGACAGGAGTGAGTCAGAGATAGTGGGGAAAAGCGAGGGAAAAGATAAGGGCAGACGCTTCACACTGAGAAAATGCTGCTAATCCTCACATTCCTGTCGATTATAGGACTTGGAGGTTCGTTTACAAACATTTATTGTCTTGTCCTGTTTTTTACGTCCTGTTTTAGATGCGAAAGTTGATTTTACGTATTCCATGTTATTCGATGAGTACGACTTGAATGGAGTGGCCGAGGTTCGACCTTTGAACTTTTGCTGAATTTGTAAATTGTTTTGTTTAATAGATTCCGCTTGAACGATGTACCGATGGTGGATGCAGTTTATTCGTTTCCGCTTCGGATAAAGCCATGGCCGCAACAAAGAACATTTTCGTGCACGATCAAAATAAGCAAACTAATTTCTCGTAAGTCATGTAGCAATCTGATTAAATTTTCGCATCCTAAAGGTAGCTGGAACCTTTAGTCTCTACACTTACGCCTCGGGGTACGACAACACCGGAAAAATGATGGCTCTTCAGTTGGCGGTTAGTTTAAATAATAGTTTTTTTCCAATTTCATTCATGCACCTACCGGCCAACTATGTATTTATCTGATACTTGAAGGGAACCGGCTACTCCATTCAAAATCTCAACACTGGTAACATCGGGCCGATTGCAATCTATCATGTTTCTTCGACAGCTCGTCAGTTTTTGTTCGAATATATGATGCTTCTAGATTTTTTTTATTCAGCGCTTTACTCGACGAAATACATTGAGCTTTTCGACGGACTCAGAATGAATCGCGCTGATAAAGGTACATTATTATGATGACAAATATTAATTAGACGAAACGTTGCAGCGAGTGATTACGTCATCATTCTGAATCCCGATCCATACGATATTTACGTGCAGTCTCTAGATAATGTGCGTCGAAAATATGTTTATGTGTGTTCTGAAAAATAATACACTTCCAGTTTCTATCAGTGTATGTGCGCGCCACTGGATTTGACAATAACGCGCAATCCGATATCAGTCCCGATAACTGCATGAAAATTCTGGAGCAAAAGTATGCTGACACCGCTCCCATTTTCTCCAGTTCCGAAATAATCGAATATTTTAGCACAGCCGATCGATTCCGCCTTCACATCAACAGCCCAATCATTACCATCGCTTTCCAGGGACAAGTCAGGACGCAAATTTGTGTCCAGCCTCAACCCAGTAAGAAGTTTCTGCCTAACTGAAGGAAACTGGAAAAGTAGGGTAGGCAATAACTCAGATAACGCGGCGCTTCTTGACTATTCCGGCATCGCTACTTCTCAAGGATACGTGGGATGTCTGAACAACAAGTGGCAGGTGTACATTAATTAAATTGAAATTCAATATATATTTTTTAAATCAATGAGTATTCTTTGACAGAGGTTCCGCTCGTCTGCTTACACTTCCCCCGACTTTGAACTTCATGATTCGTCGTACGTCGATCGATCCATCACAATGGACTATTCAGTGCATACAAATAGTGATGACAAAGTGACGTTCACGATCACTCAGAGTACAGGAGGAACAAAGTGAGTTTCCCTACAGTCATCACTAGAGCTGCCCATTCATTCCTGTCTAATCGAATTCTCCCTTGTCGATTAGACAAAATCCGAATTCAAAACTGAGTTTTCAACGTGTTGAATTGACCTCTCATTCAGCTTACCTATTCTACCGATTATTTTCAGTAGCTTCCCCGTTTACGGAGACAATGTAATGGATAAGCGAACTTACACTGCCACCGTTCGTTTGTAATTTTCAGATTTTACCGAGCTGTTCTAATTCAGAAAATCAATATTGCAATGGCAAATAACTATGGATCATCGTATCTGGTGAAGTACAGTCCGCAGAATGGTGGCTTGACGCCGACCGGTTAGTTATTCGTGATTCTCTGGTTTGTTCAAGGCTCGTTTATTGATTTTTCTAGGATTGGAGAATGAAAATTCAATGAGATGTTCACATCCCACGACAGAATAGGTTCAGTCTGTTATTTCAGGTGAAGGTATATGCGCGAATTACGTTCCACAGACAACGACTGCTGGAGTGTCATCCACTACAACCATAACAACCACGACTACGAGTGGAGCGAAAGGTTATGAGATTTGATATGACTAACCTTTATAACTACGGTCATCATGAATAATGAAGAATCTATCTCTTCGTTTCTCTTGCCCGTAAGAGCGATAGTACGCGAAATGGGGAAAATTCTTCATAATATTCACAACCATTTCAGACCTCACTGCGCTTCTCGGTGTTGCAGCCTCCATTTTGTTCGTTCTTGTTGCCTAATTGTTGTTGGATAAAGCATATTGTTTTATTATTCGAAAATGCATGTATTGAACTCACAGAACTATGTGATTATCTTGTCACAGATCACTGTTATCAGTGATCTCCCTTGCTCGCTGATTGCATCACTTGATCAATCGACTGATTCGTGAGAGGATGGGGGCTCATTCGTGTCGAATCGTCTTCGAAGATGCTGAGAACTCTGCTTCTTGCTCTTCTTTTTGCATCGGTTATTGGTGGGATTATTTCACAGATAAATTTAAAACAACTCTCAAGCTTTTCAGAATCATTAGTGCACTTTAAGCACTCGTTGCTCATCGATCAATATGATCTCGAAGGTGTGGAACAGGTATCTGATTATTTCAATTAATTTATGTAATTCAGCATGTTTTAGTTCAAAGTGACCAAAATCTGCGATTACGGCTGCCATGTGTGGGGATCGATCCCGCCTGGTAATGATTTAATATTTCAAATACGCCGGATCTTAAAAAGGTCTTTTTATTTAGGAACGGAAGTGTCTGCGAAGAACATCCATATCGACGATGATTTCTTCTTCAAGTTCGTTTCACTTTAATTTCAAATGAGTTTCACTACTCAGTTAATAATGCTTCCGTGACTACATTCATAATAGTCTTCGTATTTACCTTTACCAATGAACAATTCCAGTCTAGCTGAAATTGCGACGATGTACGAACCTTCTACTCTAGGAAAGAAGCCCATGTACATAGATGTGAGTGAGAAATTCCGACCGATTTGTCCGACACTCTGGAATCAAATCAGCACCGGTTTGAACAAGTGAAAAATAAGAAAAAAATTGAAATCCAATGGAAATTTTCTCGATTTTCAGTCGGCCGATACGATAATCATCTACAACTTCAACGTCAATCAGACGACGACACCGTTGATCATCTACGTCGTGTCCACCAGAGCATGTGAGAGTTTAGGAAATTCAACCATGCCTTCCTTATTTTACTTGCGACTTTGGTGAACAGCTACGGTATGACTTGGTTTGAATAAAAATCGAATTAATTGAAACCGAATTTCAGCCAACCTCAACAGCATGGAGATCTATGATGCGCACAACTTCAATCGGTATGCGAATCAATCAAGAGGAGAAAAGGACTTGAAATTTATTCAGAAATGTCTTCCCCGCCAAGCAGATAACCATCATGAGTCCAGCGCCGTTCACAGTGACCTCTCCCAAGGATGAGGTTAGATGGATGAATAACATCTTCCTTATGCAGCACCTTAGCGTCAAAATTTTGTTCAAAAGTTGAAAACAAATCTTAGAAAAGCGGCAATTCTGTGATCATGAGAACGACGGGTTTCGATGATGTGGAGGATTCGAACAAGGATGGATGCTTCCAGTTGATGACCGTTGGGTTTGTTATTTTTACATGTTATAGATTACAAATCTTGCGAAAAAAATTTCCAATTGATTGCAGTGACTCGAAGACATGGCCTGGTTTCTCCGTCGAGGTCTCATCTCCTCTTCTCTCGCTCGCATTCGACTACAAGAAGTATCCCGATGCGTTCCTGCACATCCAGACAACGATGGGAATCTGTGAGTTTTGTTATTTTCAAATTTGCGTAATTGTCTTTCATTATGGGCAAGTGCAGGGTTGAGTTCACATTATCATCTTCATACTCTGAAATAATAAGAAATTTCTATGAAACATATTCGTTATTGTGAAAATCCAAATCATAATTGACGATGGCCTCCTATGTTTGTCGGGAAAACTAATATATTTTGAAACCATTTCTGTCTAATTGTGATTCGATTTTCACTCAACCGCTAAACAAATCTTCAGCTGGTCAACTCGATCTTTCCACGCCTGGATTCGTCACCTCTCCAGGCTATATTGGATGTAGCTCGGGTGATGTGAGCATTGATGATGATCTTTGATCTTTATAGAATACAATCTAACTTACCAGGTTTTCCGTTCTTCGCTCTACAGCACGAAGGTCGCCGCGACCATTACATCTACTGGGTGAATAATTTTTATCTATACATTTAATTAATTAGTTAAATACTTAGAAATCGGCATGTGTCTCTCAACGGGGACATTCACACGGACGCAGCGCATCCAGTGGATATTATCGATCTCAAGACGAATAATAACTATCCGTGAGCTCCTTTTTTGTCCAGCCAGACGTTGAATCGAGTCTCATAATTGATAATCAATGTAGGATGTCTGGAAGCCCAGCGTCGCAGTCTCAGGAGCTGTTCAGCACGGTTAGTTTTCGTCAGATAGTAAATAATGGAAAAATTGCTTGAAAAATACTAGTATTGTATAGGGCGTCGCTGTGAACTGGAATGGCGATGGAACGAGTAATTCATTCGCCCTTCGATACTCTTCCGTACCTGTTTGAGTAAACATTTTGAATATTTATGCTTGTTATGACTCATATTATCATTTGTAAGGACACGCACACATTGCTAAAACAATTCAGCAATGATCAATGCAACAAACGTCAGGAAAACAACGAAGAATTGCTGATAACTCGTCGCCGAAGTAGTTGGATCGAAATTAAGCGAGGTGTTATCCCCCACATCCTCTGCCCAAACTCGCATGCCAAAGAATGAATCGCCTGGTCGAGGCACGAAAGTAACAGTAACGCGCTGAAATTGAATTTCAAATTATTGAGTTATATCAGGAAAAACTCGCATTCGTTTGCACAGAATACTTGAGCGAATTTGAAGAGTCAGCGAAACTTCCGTAGAACCTAAAATATGAATGTTTGATTGGCGAAAACGCGCTTCTTACCCAAATCCAACGTTTGAATTTGGATCGAATATTCTCACAGGATGTTCCTCATCAGATACAACATCCATATCGAAGTTTATCAGCATTTCTCTGAAAATCGAATATGGCTCCGTTTCAAAATGCAAAAACAACTTGTTGTCCTTCGTAATCAGCGTGTATTGAACACCAGTAGCGAGTTCTCTTGACCGGAAAACCTCAAAAGAAATGTATTTCTATTGTTGAGAACTGTTCTCGATACCTCGGATGAGCTAGCGCTTCCGCAAACGAAACCCGGAGAGGATACGAAAAGAGGCCCTTTCAGTGTTTGGTCGTAATCTGTGAGGAATCTGTTGAAGGTTCAACGTTAGAGGAGCAGCATACTCACTGAAGCTCGGACTTGCGCTAATCTTCACTTGGGAGTTGGGATACTTCTCAGTGTCGAAGTGTATGGTCAATAAGGGTCCATTGATCGCCAGCGAGAAACCGCCGAAGTAATCACCGAAACTGCAATGATGTTCTCGCTTTCTTGATTGCTTGGTCATTGATTCCGTTTCTTGATTGATTGTAGGCTGACTACGTGTAAGTGCACAAGTTCTAGTCCCTTATCTCCTCACTCTTTATCCATCGCTGGATAGCAATTGTCCTCGCTCTTCCTGTCAATTGCATCGAATCCGAGTGTGCGTGCGAATACTGCGTTTCCCTGAATTCTGCGTTGAATTGGCATCGATAAGACATAATTCACATCATCCGAGTGCTTCGCATTGACAGTGAAGGGTCGCGCGGAAAGAATTGTGATCGGATAAGGAGCAATTTCTGAAAATAGTTGCGTAAAGTGAACTGGGAGAGCCGTTCGCTACCTAGATTCCTTTCCAATCGTTGTGGTTCGTACACTTCCGCTGTGTGATAATAGGCTGGATATACAACTAAATTATGGTCCTTTGAAAGGAGAACTTACGAGATTTGGTGGAAACAATCCACAATGCGAGAGGTCCACTTTCCAGATTGGCATTCGTATTGTAGATGGTCACTGTGGGAGCATTCTGCAGTGAATGCGTCATATCCAAATCAACATTTTAAAACTTACTCCCATTTCCAGATAGGCCTTCTCTTGATAGCCTTGCATGAATATCGAGCTCAGATGGAACACACTGAATAAATAGGTTTTTTAAGGGATAATCACCTCAAAACACAGAAAGAAAATGGCAAAACCTGCTATTCGAGTCGATATTTGGGTCATAAACGAGGATATTCTTCATTATTGGATCGTATTCGGTCGACTTCCAAATGGTCGCATAAACTTTGCATCCGGAAGCACACATATCGGTGGAGAGCTGCAAATATTATGGTCTACCTTCACACAATCCGTTTTCCAGTTTTACTTGACCATGTTTACGGACGGACACGATACCTGAGCGACATTCTTGAAATCGACTTCATCGTACAAAACTGAGTTCTGTAACCGAACGAACGCTTCTGAAACAACTTTCGAATAGCGAAATTAGGATCAAAACAACCTGTAAAAGTGGCGAGAGTGAGGAGCCATAAAAGCAGCATGGGTGAAGGGAGTGACGAGTGAAGAAGCACTCGATTTGAGTGATGAATCGAACGATCAAAAAGAATTTCTTATCGCACGACGTCACAGTTTCCATCGTCTTTATAAGTGATAATAAGATTATCGTACATCGCTCCCATTACCGAACAAACGGCCTTTTCTACCTTTTTGGCCTTTTTTCCCTTTAAGCGAATTCGACCTTAATATTCTTGTTTTTTTGTTTCATATTTTTTGTCCACCCCTATAAGTGGACGAATACAAAAATTGGCCGGTGAAATATTATTTTAAATGGGTGAAAAATTACAGCCGTGATACAGAAAAAGTACAGAAAATTTATGATGACGTGGAGATTACGGTAGAGCCGTATTTTCATTGAAAAAGGAGGCAACGGCTATCATTTTTCACCTATTTAAAATAATATTTCACCGGCCAATTTTTGAATTCGTCCACTTATAGGGGTGGACAAAAAATATGAAACAAAAAACAAGAATATTAAGCGTGAATTCGCTTAAAGGGAAAAAAAGGCCAAAAAGGTAGAAAAAGCCGTTTGTTCGGTAATGGGAGCGATGTACGATATGTGCTTTATTCGTGATTCACTGAACATCAGTCACTGAGATCATACATACCAATTTTATAGGTTCCAGGAGTATCCAATATTTTTTTGCAACAATCACGCGATCAACAATAAAATCATGGATATAGCAGCAATAATAAAATTATAAGTTCCCGTCGATGAGGTCGTCACTTCAGGTGAGGAAGTTGTCTTCGTTAACATAGATGTCGTTGTAGTCGTCGATGCTTCTATCGTACTGCCCTTCACATCTTCCACTCTCACTCTCATTCCGAAGAATGAATCCACAGTTCCCGGGGTGAAACTGACGATCACTCGCTATAAATAGTTCCTTACAAGTTCCTTGTTAGCGAGAATTGAGAAGAGCAGAAACTGACGGGAGTCTGCATCTGCATTTGCACAGAGTTCGTGTGGTCTTGGAAGTTTCCGTAGAAGCTGCAAAGGCTATTCTTGAGAGTCCCCAAGTAACGAAAGACTAGTAATTTTCTCTTCATTCTGCACACTCTCGAACGAACGGGAAAATGTGTGGAAATGAAGATAATGTGGATCGAATTTTGAGCTCATGCAGCAGGGTTTGTTCTCACCCGAAATCGCTCTGCGATTGTTGATCGTAGATTATCACTGGATGCTCTTCAACTGATTCAACGTCAATGTCAAAATAGAAGATCATTTCCCTGAAATTTCCTTGACATCGAGATTCGAAAATAATTCAAACTTGTTGTTGGGCGTCTTCAACGTGTAGTCATCACTTTTAGCGAGTGAACTTGATCGATATACCTGATAAATTCGGTTTTTTTCAAAAATATTTTATTGGAATTTTACCTGATTTGAGGTGGGGCTGCCGCACACGAATCCTGGAGAGGAAATGTAGACGGGCTGGTTGGGGAACGGGAATCGATCGAAACCTGCAGATATTCCCCTTGAAAAAATGCGAATAAACTGTGCGCACCGAATCCATTGCCTGCTTTGAGGTCCACTTGTGAATTAGGGTATTTCTTCGAGTCAAATGTCAGAGTGAGAAGGGGACCGTTCACGGAGATAGTCAAACCATCGAAGGAATTGCCGAAACTGAATAATTTAATTATATAACGCCAAGATGGAACGCTTAGGCATGGTGAAACATATCCGTATTTTTTTATATTCGCATTGTATCAAAACCTTCTTACTCCGTGTCCATTGCAGGATAACAATTGTCTGCATTATTCCTATCGATGGAATCGTAGCCAACTGTTCGAGCGAAGACACCGTTGGCCTAAGAAGAGCAAGGGTGACCTCGAACAAAGATCGATAATAAATAAGGACTCACATCGCCGGGCTGCACAGTAACTGTGAATGGATAGGCAGAAAGGAAAGTGATTGGATCGGGGGCTGTGGCTAAAATTCAAGAAATGGTTTACGGACGGGAATGATCAATTACCTTTTGTTCTTTTCACATTCAATGGCTGGTAGACTTCCGCAGTACGAAAATATGCTGGAATCGAAAGATGAATCTTTAAATTATTTCTCATGTTATTTGTGATAACGAATGTGTAGATAGATGGAATGCGTATGGGAAAGAAACGAACGCGAGTTAGTGGATACAATCCACAGGGCCAATGGCGCACTTTCCAAGTTAGCGTTTCTATTGTAAATCGTGACTGTTGGAGCATTCTGAAAGATGGGTCATCGTAGCCTCCCCTCATCGACACGTACCCCCATTTCCAAATAGGCCTTCTCGTCATCAGTTCCTTGCATGAACAACGAGCTCAGATCGCCAATGCTTCAATTTCGAATTTAATTTTAATGGCAAAATAATTATGATAAAATGTGGCGAACCTAGTGTCTCTCTTCGTATTAGGGTCATTGATAAATATATTTTGCATGATCTTCGTATTTTCAGTAGTAATTGCAATGGTGGAATACACTTTGCAACCAGCTGCGCACATGTTAGTCGTCACCTGAACATAAAACCTCATACAATTCGCCTTTCAAAAAGAACGAAATATTCATCAGGATTTCACCCTGATGATAAACTTTTACATACTCTTCAATTCCTTTGATTTCATTATTTTTTAGCATAATTTTGAACGCTTTGATTTAGACAGGACAGAAACTAATGAGAGAGCTTACCTGAGCAACATTTTTGAAATCGATTTCATCGTACAATTCAGAGTACTTCAACCACACAACAGCATCTATTGAGAGAGGTGATTAACAAACTTCCAGACAAAGAATTCCTCAAGAAAAGCTCACCTGAGCGTGGGGATAGGAGGAACAATAATACTAGAAACATGTAGGAAGAAGATTAGACGGAGAGACACTCACGGCAGACAAAGGGGAAAGTGATATGAGGAGAGTGACGGCTTGTTTGCAGACATAAAAATGCATCTTATTTTCAGTGATAAGAAAACTCGCAAGGCTTACAAATGACTGAACAATGTCCGGATTTATTATTGATGCTTTGATCTTTTGCTACAGTAGAAGATGCTCTTAACTAAGGATGATTTAGGAAGAAACTTCTCTTCTAATTTTGCATTTTTTTCTTCTCGACGGGAGAGAAAGTGTGCGAAATGAAGAGACAATCTCTGCTTAGGCCAGGCCATCATGGTGGGCTTTTTTTTGTACAAAAGTGAATAATAAAATATAATGAAAATTTATGAAATAAAAGAAGATTAGCAACGTAATTGAATATCTCTTCCATTCTTCTTCCTCCATTCCCTCTCCTCCTCCTCTCATTCTCCCCCTCATCACTTCTCACTCTCGGTCCTTCCTCCCTTCTCTCCCCCCTACTAGTCCCTACCTTTCTCTCACTCGATGGACTCGCCCAAACCTCCCAAGTCGGCCAAGACCGACAAGCAGTCGCCTAGTACGGCTGCTTCAGCTGGTGAGTCTATGGATACTGTAGAATGACGGTTACGGTATTGTCAAGATTACTGTAGATCATCATAAAATGAAAATCCTTCCGTGGGGCCAACGGAAACTACAGAATCAGGGTTACGGTATCCGGCAGATCACGGTATATAGAAAACGTCCATTTCAGAATCCGCAGTTTCTCCCACTCATCCGGTCAAGTCGACGTCGCCCGCAGTGAACGCTGTGAGGAATACCGTATACTGATGATACCGTAATCGTGCTATCGTATCCTCAGGATAATCAAATCAATTTTGTATCGTAGTGATCACATCGTGTCAAAATTACCGTAATCGTGATCGATGTTTGTGCAGGGTCCTGAGATCGAAACTCTGCCGGATGCAACGAACGAAGCCTACACGCCGCCTCCGAAACCCGTAAGTGACCTACCGTAGCCCATTTAGTACTGTGCCTACCGTACTCTTGGACTGTCTACCGTATCCTCAATCACTGACGCCGTTGAGGTGGAGAAGAAGCTGAAGCGACGCAAGAGTCGCAGCAAGAGGTCGCAGAAGCTGAGGGCGGTGAGGGACACTCGACGAGCGTCAATCAATATTCGCTTGCGCATTTCAGGAGCGTCGACGCGTCAAGGATCTCGAGAACAGACGCAGACAGTGAGTGGTGATCTTTGATATCTGAGAGATGTTGATCTTTGATCTTTGCAGGAAGATTCTCCATCGCGACAATGACATTGTCGCTGAGAGCGCGCCCGCCGCCAGTGTCCCTGCGGATAACCCAGAAAAGAGTACGGTAGATGCTAGAGGCCCGAATACGGAGGAATAAAAAAAAAATATTGAATGAGGGATTGCTGAAGAATCCCGACTATCCCGACTACAGGGTTACTGTAACTTCAAAACGTGATCCTATTCAGCACCAGTCACAGAGGGTTCCGAAGACTTTCTCAATGGATTGCTCGAGGCACAGAGGTATAGTCTCGAATGGAACAACCTCTCCTACCGTACCCCTCCCTCTCTCCTTCCAGAGTGCCTGACTCGCCATTGCTCGACGAAGAGGGAAACCCGATGGAGGAAGATATGTGTGATGTAAGGGATACGGTAGATCGATAAATGGGCGGAGTCTATGAGTGGTCTAACCCCTACGTCATTGACAGGACCAGCCCCTCGTCCGTGTGATCAAGGCCGTATCTAATCTGGTTCATTATCTGATGGAACACCCGGTAAGGCATAATAATTAACAATAATGATCAACTAATTCCAGTTGGTGCCGGTTGCCATCGGCGTGGCTCTTCTCATAATACTTACGGGAAAATTGTGAATCGAGTCGAAGAGATCAAAGATCAACTCCTCCCTTTCCCTTCGATCCAATTACGAGAAAAACCCTATTCTTCGCACAAACTGCGTATCTCGTCGCGAATAAAGCTGAGAAAAAGCGAATTGACTTGAGTCTATAGATACGAGCTTTAGTAATCTGCAGTGTTGAGACATTATCAGTTTCTGGAAACATTTTTATAGCTTCAGACAACAAAACATGAACATAACTTTTGAGCACCTTCTAATAAATAGATCATTTAAGTAATTAACATGTACAACATATTTACAAGATGTAGTAACTTCTCTGAGGTCGAATCAAAACAAGAACAAGAGATACATAGCACACCTTTAGAGATGGCTTTCCACTTTGAGAGATCCTTGACCCATCTTGAGATGCAGCTTGAATAGAGGCTGATCGATTATGATTCCTCTGTGTTCGTCATTCTGAATCAAGAAGTGTTATTCCTTATTCTTTTCGTAGTTGTCGCTATATCCAAAGGCCCCGTTTGACAATGCGGTGTTTAGCGCGAAATAAGGAACGTTTCATTCGCTTGCTCATTATTGATCATTTCCAAAGTACTCATTTTTTTCAGTAACAGCTATTAGTCGATACGATGGATACAATTCTGAGCCTAATCAAACAAACTTTGGATCCATTTTGACAACGAACCTAATATGTTCTGTCCTAGCGATCCAAAGACAAGCTAAAGGTTAATTTTGTCAAATGTTCAAACATAATTAGAAATCGCTCACCTTGCACATCGGTCCGAGCTTGCTGTCCTTAATAATTTCATCCTTGAGCCAGAAAATGACCTTGCGACAGCTAATCGGCGTTTCCAGATACATCAGATCGATACTTCTATCGAACATTTCCTGAAAATATAATAGTCTAAAATGGAAACTAAATTAGCATATCGAAAAAACAATCACACTAAAGCATACTTTGATCACTCGAAGATAACCAGTTGAGAAGAAGCTGTGATTCTCTTGCTGAATCACGAACCCAATCTTGTTGCAGACAACGATGGGAAAATCGTCTTTCGTTATGTACTGGAAAGGCGCAGTGTCTCTCTATACAGCAGTTGTGTATGAATCAGGGATAATCTTGTATAAGTAAACTTCTTACCGTATTCACAGACGTCACAGTCTCTGCACAGATCTGTCCAAACTTCTGCATCAACAAATTACGATATTCATAAGAAGATTCCACCCGGAACTGAACAGAGAAATTCGATAATTTGATGCCCGTCTGTCTCTGTCCCTGTGTACTACATAGAACACGTAAAACTGCGACAGTGCTAACTTCGCTTAATTTGATTCAAAATCTTCTTCGATACGAAGGGTAAACTGACATTGAGATGAAGATGCTTGTATCTCCTTCCCATTGATAGTTTATCCATTCTCGCCATAAAATCATCATCCGTCTTCTCAGGAATGCCAATAGTGAACTCATCCGAACCAGCGGACGGATCCTGAATGAGAGGAAAACAATAAAATCCCGTCTTGAGGGATTATCCTATCCTATTTTAACTAGGTCATTGAAAATATATATATATAACGAGCTGTTCCACGTTTCTGACATATTTCCACTGCAATCTCAACCGATACCAACACTATAAGTCCTACCCATATATGATTTCCTTTGCACATGCTCAAAATACAAGATAAATTCTAAGCATTTGCAGTATTTGCTTGCAATTTTTATACGTGTGAGCATAAACATTGTTTGTTGCTTGTTTTAGCTATCATTATCACCATTCATGAATGAGCCCGTAAATGAACGTACATTATCATTGACGAACGTGAGTTTGGGAATGACATCAGCTCGATCCCACATCGATGGCCCTCCGCGCACCAGGTAGAAAGGTCGATCACTCGGATTTACCTATAATCGCCTCCATAATTAACTGACCGTACTCTTCGCCTGCTTCACTTTAACATCGGGCTTCTTCTCATGTTCAGACGGATCATCGTTTACTTGACTCTGAAAGAGCAAGGTGAATCATGTCACATGATCTGTGTCAACTAATTTTATAGGTAATCCTGAGAATATTCGTGTATCCTTTTGCTCAAAAGTAAAGCCATGAAATGAGATTACCTTGCCATCATCCACAACCTCAATCTTGACCTTCTTGTGATCGCCTGAATCCGTTTTCACGTCAAGCGTAAACTGAAGTGGCTTTCTGACATATTTGGAGCACTTTTCTGAGCACGATATTGAATTATAAAAAAACTAACCGAATTGGATCGCTTTCTTCCCTTGCCGACAAGAAAGGACCGAGGAGAAACCGATCGAGACTGCAAATTATCAAGCTGCATCCCAGAAAAAATTAAAATATTGATGTAGCTATTTCTCTAAGAATACCGTTTTCTATACCCATGAATAAGAACATACCTTATCATCCATCTTTCCTTCTCTCAATCGATGATAGACTATTGCTTTGATTAAATATAAATTAATTACCAATACCGAACCACGGAAATCGATCACGCATAAATAGTCTCGGATATTGGCAACCGAATTAGAAATTCAATCGAGAACATAAATATCTCATTGTATTTATTTATCAACACAATCAACAACGAAATGGATATGAGCAGAACGGAGATGGGCCCAATATCACTAAATTCTCGTATTTTCCCTCCGGGGCAGCCATACATGAAGGATAGGTGACAAAATCGCGTATCTACTCTGATCAGAAGAGAGGTATTAGCAGTCAGAAACAGGCCTAATTGTGATTATAATAGCAAAACAGTAATTACTAGTAACAAAATTACGAAAGCTGGAAATCAATACGGGCTCTTGAATTACAAGATAGAATGCGCATGAAAGTAGCTTATCCTAAAGTAACACTAGACCGCGCAAAGTAAAAAAGAGAAGGGTGAAACAAGCGCTTGTAAAACTTGAAATGAAAGCACAAACGAAAAAAAGTTTGAGACTGCACACACTTACAGTAATTTTTTAGAGTTAGAGCTGACAAAAGAGCGCAATCTTGACCGTGAGTTCAAGAGGTCAACCGAGCGCGCGAGTGCTTACGTGTCCTATCGATCGTTTTGATCTACTCGAGTCTGGCCTCCTCCCCCTCTTCCCAGTCATTCGATCGCTCGCTTCTAAGGTGTCACGTAGCTCTTCCTGTCGATTATCGAAAACGTTTTATCATCACTTGCCTCATTTTTTGTCTAAATTAGGTTGATATTCCCTTTAAAAGCGGTTTGTTACACTATTGCTTTACCAATTCAGTCCTTTGTTTACTGGTTCGTTGCTTACACGTCCTAGCCACTGTTCATCTGATTACTACCATTTTCGCGCCGCCAACTCCTCATTATTGTTTTAAAAAGTTGATCGCAGATTCTCGCTCTCTTGCAAGTTCATATAATTTCTTAGTCAAAGCTTTCGCGACAAATAGCTATAACCAATTGATCATGGTTTATGTGATGCATTTACTTTGCTAACTCATATCAGCTCTCGATTCGTTCACCGTCCTTTCTTATTGTCATCGTCTATTTCTCTTTCCAACGTTTCTAACCCCGCATTTTTGTAGATGTCGTCTCAACGGCACACCTGCCACTCAGAAGACGTACAAGCGGCGAGCACACTCGAGCCGCCCGTCACCGCCCTCTCCCTCGATAAGATAAGTGTCTAAATTAATTGTCATCATGGGGTTTTGCGCATTTTTGTAAGTAACTGCTAACGGCTTGGATGGGCATTTTTTGTGTTCATTTCTGCTTGTTTTCTCTTCAATTTCGAATCTTTTCATTTCCTAACGCGATATTTGGCGGTGCGCCCATCCAATGCTAGCTAAGTCGCCGTAGGGCAGTGGCGCGCATCTCCTCTACAGTGAGGGGCGGTTGTCACGCACTGTCGCAAGTGCCCGGTCTATCTTTTCGTGGGAGAAGGCCACAAGCCAGAAACGGTTGCGCCGTCCCGGGCCGGCTCGCAGAACCGTATACCAAATTCTCCCTTTCGAGTATCGCGGTGGATGACCCGACGACCGAGTGTGCCACTGCCAGATTAACTTGAAATTGCTTGCGCGCTTTATTGAAATGTTTCTTTCACCAGGGGAATAGTCGTCATATTAACTGTTACGGTGGGATAGGGCAAAGCAGAGTAAACATACTTTGCGAGTGCGAAATATAAGTTGTACAGTAGTTGTGGGATGCTAATTTGAAACATCGCAGCGTGTGGCGGCCGATGGACGGACGGGCATCGTTAACGACGTCATCGGAGAATGGAAGAGATGGGAGGACGGTATGCTGACAGAGGTCGGACTGCTCTCAAAGATGATGTCATCAATCGATACATTCCAGGCACTCGTACGGCCCGCCACCAATCACAACAAGGGATGGATTGGAGGTTTGTCAACAGGATAAATATCGATTGACGTCAAATGCATCAAGTTAATTCAGGTCTCTCCGAACCCCCATCCGCCCTTCCTCTGCTCCCTCCGCTCGTCACTCGATCGATCGTGGGGATACGGTAGCCGGAGGTACTGTATCGATGTCGGAATAAAGTTGGAATGAATGAGTTGTTCAGCGCCCTCCCTCTCCAGACTGCCCCAAGGCCCGCCTCCATCGTCGTTCTTCCTCGGGCCTCCAATGGGAAGAACAGCGAGTTGTGAGAGGTTGGTATACACACTTTGTTACCCAATCTAAGCTCGTTTGTTGCAGACCCAGTCAGCCCGACTCTCCCTTCATCGACCGTGCGAGTGCTGCTGCCAGCGGTACTGTAGTTATCGATATATTGATTGAATTAATTGTGTATTTGAAGATTCGACTCGCGGTCTCTGGCATGGACGGGCTGGGCAACAACATCGTCTCGCTCTGGGCCAAGTGGGTATCACAAAGCTTGGAAATAAGGATAATCATTTCTTCATTGCGCAAACTCTCGCAATGATAATTCAATACTCGTGAACTGCTGCTTGATATGAAGAAATGATGGCCTGTATTTCTAATTCTGACCGTGACTTGTGATGTTGATACTAATGATTACGCTCTGCAGGGTGCGACTGCCCTTCTGCCCTCCGTCTCTTCCGCTTCGCTCAAGGGGGCTCTCCTTCCCTCTCCTTCCCTCTTCGTCCCTCTTCTGTCTTCCATCAGGTACTATAACAGCGGTGATAGGAATGGTGCCTATAGCGGATCAGAAATTAGTATGGGTAATTCGGCTTGAAAGGTAACTCGAACACGGTCTGATCTGGCGTTTTGGTTCTTTTGTGACTAGAGTGTCGAAGACAACAGTTTGTCGAATATCGAATAGTCAGAATGAATCGTAAATGACTATTCGTTTAGCCAGTGACTATCGTATCCCTCTCATTCTGACTAGTCGACTATTCATCTAGCGGGCGAATAGTCGAATAACTGGGGAGAAGAGCGAATGAGTGAGAATAAGGGCGACATTTCCATTGAAACTCAATTAAATTCCCCTCTCTAAACCGACTCAGCTCAACAGAATCGAGACGAATGAGAATGAGAGAATAGTCGATGGCTAAACGAATATTCGTTTAAAGATCATTCTGACTAGTCGGATAGTCATCGCCCGGTATAAATGAATAGTCGTTTAGAAATGAAGTGAATAGTCGTTTATCTTCGACACTCTATTTGTGACTGATCATGTGTAAGTTTAGTAAGTTTGTTCATACATCAGTGGCTCATAAATTTTGCATGATCAGACCTTGATCGAGTTATACTTGAAGTAAGCGTGCTGCGAAAAAAGAGTTTATATTCGAAAAATGGTAGTATAAAGTGGAAAAAATTAGAAAATCTCCTATTTTTTGTTTCTTCCTGTTCCTTTCGCGGTGGGTATCAAATCAAAGCGGGTAATAACGACTCGTACCGTCACTATGATAAAAGCCACATGATCTCTTCCGTAGCGGAGCCCGTTTAATGAACCCTAGTAGAAATAGGTGTGATTTATGAAACGTTAGTGATCTAACTATCAAATGATTTTATGCCAAAGTTGGTTCTTGTTGATTTCGGGTTTCCGCATGTTGTAAAGTTGCAAGTGCTGCACAGTCTCAATTCAGATGAGATGATTGAAGAAATAGGCTCATGAGTCATGACCAAGTGCACTTATGTTTCCTCGATCAATAATGACATCTTGATTATTAGATTCAAACATTAGTTAGCCGAAATTGTCATTGAAATAGATCAGCCAAATAATTCCTTGACGTTTGTTTTATTTTTCGAATTGCGATACTAAATCATGGTTGATTGCAGATTCATCACTCGAGGCTCCGTTCCAGTCATTCCTCACGTCCTTCCATCTCCTGGATGAGCCGGATCGTTATTTTTGTTGCTGTTGTTGTTGTTGATGATGATTTTGTTACTTTTGTTGCTGTTGTTGTTGTTGTTGTTATGGGTGCTGTTGTTGATATATTTCATCGCACGAGCAAGTGCTCGTGCGATGTGTGTGGGGGCGTTTACAGTGCATGGAAGAGATCATACAAAGAGAAGGAGTAGAGAGGGTAGGGTTGGTGAAATCGACCAAACCCGACAACGAAGAGGGTGAATTGATTGAAGCAGGAAGAAGCATTTAATGCACCCTAGTAGAGGGGTACGGTAGTTTGAAGGGTACGGTAGGCGGGGAAGCAAAGGTTTGAGGTATGACAGTGTAGAGCAGGTATAATACGGTAGGAGAAGTAGAGGGTTACGGTAGGACAGGAAATGGAAGGTGGAGGTTTCCTGTAAGAGAAGGTAGAGCTGGTGGGAGGGCACTGTAAGACAGGGATAGCATGCAAAGGGTTACGGTAGGTAATGGAGTGTTAGGGGATGTGGCTTGGAGCTGCTGTTAGTTAAAAATCGCAACCCAACCCTACTGGGAAGGTGATCTCATAAGCTTTGGGAGACTTTCGCGAAATTGGCTGCGAATAGTCTAAAAGAAGAACTGTGTAAAGATGACTAGAGTAGAGTGCGAAGAGGAAGAGTGGGGGGAAGGGTATCATTCCTTGAGGAAAAAATGAACAGATTTGGTCACAATCTCGGCTTATTTCTTAACTCCTATCTCGAAGGTCCCATGGATGATTTTGCTCAAAATATAGATTCGGACTCCACTCGTCAAACCGGTCCGATCTGACCAGGTTGCCAAGCACACAAATAATTCAGTGAAAAAAAGTTCCATTTTAAAATTGTATTTTTGAAAATGATACAAAATGAAGTAGACAGAAGTGTTCAGCATCAAATTCTACCCCGAGGAACCGGCGTAGAATTTGAGAATTTTTCTTTTAGAATTTGCTCAATTTTAGCGATTTGTTGGGGGAATCCACAAAAATCGTTTTCGACGTGACGTCGTCTGGAGCAAACGGAAGAGCAATCAGCATGAAAAATGAATATACCCATCGTCATCAGCACTCTCAGAGAGTTTCAGAGAACCGACATTTTTTTGAGATGTGCTAACGCCCTCCGGATTTGCCCGAGTATTTCGCAAACGGCCTAATGTGAAATTCATTTAAAAACTGTTTTAAATTCAAGATGATAGTTTATCAGAATCCTTACATGAAAAAGACACTAAGAAATTTGAAATGAAGCGATGAAATTAATCTTCGAAAATGGGGAACAGAGAAAAAAAAGTAGGCTACTTTTATTCGTTTCGAATAGCTATTCGAATAGTTCTCATCAACATAAGACACACATCATTATTCATGGTTTAATTTAAATGAATAAGCGATAAGATCTCACTGATAATTGCTCAAACTCGTGTTTATCAGTCAAACGTGTTTGTTAATCTGGCAAATATAGATTTTTGTTTACTTCGCCCTACTCTTACAATGAATGATGGAGGGATTCCTTTCTAAATCAAAAGTCGATATCTCGCTTTTCGTAACTGTATTTTCATTATCTTCCTTCTGCGAACAGAGATCATCGCGAGTTATGGATTGACTGATCCGTCTGTAATGCTGTGTTAGTTTTTCGGAAAAAGACTTGGAAAAAGCATCAGATTTGAATTCCCGCATTTTCCGTTTTTGACCAATATCTCGGCGACCAATTGCCCATTCATCACAAAAATTTAAATTTAGATTCCCAGATGGGTAATACATGTGGAGCAATTATTTGTATCGATTGATTCATCAGGAACCGAGATATTACGCAAAAACGGAAAATGCGGGATTTCAAATCTGGTGCTTTTTCCGAAAAATTAACACCACATAAAAAAATATAATTCATAATCTGAGTGTGAAAGTGTAAAATAATAACAGAAGTTCTGTATCATTAAAATATTAGCATTTAACGGTCTCACCAGTTCATTCAAATTTAGAAAATGTACAATACAAAATATACAGAAATACTCATCATTCTCATACAGAAAATCGAGTGCGAAATCGATTTAAATTCAAGGCCAATATTTTGGATTGCCTTCTAAACCAAATGATTTCGAAAACGAGAGCAACGAAGGAAATGGCGAAACCAAACCAAAGTACGGAAAAGAAAATGAACAAGTATTTGAGACTGAAGGAGAAGTAGGTGAACTTCGGAGGAGGAACTGGTGGAAGTATCGCTGGTCGACCCATGTATCGGGGAAACCAGTAGTTGTCGAACTGGAAAAATATATAAAAGATGTGAAACTTCGCTTGCAAGCATACAAGAAATTCGGATACTACGCAGCATTCCCCCCCCCCCCCAGCTTCGACGGTACTTACTTGAGAGATACTTGATTCCAACTCGGGAACTACTAGTGGAATGGTCAAACCTTATCAGCGTCGAACATTCCGAGAATGATAAATTCCAGTTTCTTCTTGTCTATAATTCGATCGGCAACGTAATAGTTTACGATGGACGATGGCTTGCCCAAATTCATTCCAACCGTGTACAAGTGGCCCTTTGTGAGATCGTTTGCGACTCTGAACGAAGATTTGATCATCGCTTTCTTCGCTACGATAGGGATGAAGGTTCGGTATTATCGACTAGAGCTGTCCGTCTCTCCGTCTCTCTATTCTATCGTAAAGAAGAGACGAAATTCTCATGGTGACCCTACTTCCGACCCTCTCTTGCGCCAGACAGTTAGTTGCAAAGCGCGCGAACGTGAGAGAACGTTTTTTAGATGAGGTGAATGTACATTGTCTTACATTGTCAGCGAGCATTTGCCCTCCATCTCATCAACGTCGTAGAACTCGACAAAGTCCGTCAGATAATCGAAATAGATTGCATTCGGGTCGGCGCAAAGGCGATTGATGATTTCCGCCTTCGTGTTCATCATGGTGATCTGAGATGCATCTGGGGTGTCAGTGCCGAAGAAGAACTTCTGAAACACAATTTTCACTTATTGTTAGGGTTGAAATAAATCTCTCACGTTAGCGTATCCATAGAGATGGGAGATATCTCTGATGATCAGCGTAGCGGATCCATCATTGAGCTGATGAATCGCCTTCGTCAGAGTTCTAAAAAGAATTATTACTTTTTTATCTTCTTTATTTAAGTCTCACTCTTTCTGCATTTGTGGAGCAGCGATCAGATTTCCACCGGCAAAGCAAGCATTGTACAGCGTCACAGCCATGAAGACGTTGAAGACGATGCAGAATCTGAAAGGATGACGTCGGTTAGAAAACGACGGATGATGGCAAGCATAGCAACTCCCGTCTAGAATCCATCGAAAAGTGGCATTTTGGAGCATTGGAAAATAATACGTATTCAAGATCGTATTTTTACCTGATTCCGTACGTTCGCGCACTCGCCTTCATCTCATCGGTGTAGTAATTCAGGAAGGCAGTGAAAACTGAAAATCCAATTCCGATGATGAAAAAACTCAGCCAAACTCACAAGCAACAACGATAAGGTTGACAACAATCACATAAGTGTATTCTCCGAACGAGCCTATGAACTCGACAATTCTACCAAAGAAATTTGGCACGATCACTCGCTCTTTTCGGATCAGATTCATCTGAAAATGTCTTTGATTGTCGCAACGTAGATTGAATCTACCGGTTGGTAGTCATATGGAGGAGTGTATTGGAAATTGCCCATTCGTCCCTTCTGAAGGTTGTAGTCTCCTAAGAAGCTGAGATTAGCAAGAATTCGTTCGTGTTAAGAAGAGAAGTTCGAGAACCTTACCAATGGCCGCATCGATACTGTCGTTCTGCAATAATCCCATAACTCCCGCAACGAACTTTCCATCCCTTTCGGGATCATCGACTCCGAAATGCTCTGAAAATCATAGGACTGAGATAGTGGAGACCATCTCGCAATGAAACTGGAAAACTATCGTTGGCTATCGGGTAACCCAGGAAAATTTGATAAGTCGTTGAACTCGTAAACTGAGAAGACTTCCCTCTAAGAAGAGAAATAACTCACTAACGTCGGGATACGCAATGTCGATCGTCGTTCCCATCGATTCAGCGAATATCTTCCACAGGTCAATGTGAATTCCCGACCACTTTCCCTTCTCATCACGGAATATTCTCGGGTAGTTCTCGTAGGGGAAACCGATTCGGATGGGAGACTTGTTCATCGTTTGTTTGAGAAAGGAAGGAAAACAAAGGGAAGAAGGGAGGATGGAATGGAGGAAGATGTGGGGAAGCCCTTTTATCTGAAGAAGATTGTGCAGACGCCATAAATAGAAAGAAGGAGGAGCTAATCTTTTGCAACTCTGGCTATATTCCGCCCACCAAATAGTCTTTCTTTCCCGGAAAAGATGGTTGTTTGCTTATAATTTTCGCCGGCCTCCGCCCTTTTTCGGCTAATTATTTGCGGCTTTGGGCTAATTATCAGTGGGTTGTGGGCTGAAAGCGTGCCTTTTTTGCGCCCACTCGATACATTGAGAGCAACTACGTGAGATGTGGTTGTTACTATGCTTCGGAGGCGGAGTGGATGTTAACTATGCGAAATTGTATTGTGTTATTATTCCTTCAGGAAACTATAGCAATTCGTGATGTTTCCCATTATCGAAAGCGCCTTGCTTCGTGTGTCACACACACGGTGTGTGATGGTACAACACAAGAATTGCGAAGAATAGAGCAATCAACAGTCAAACAAAAGTCAAACTAAAACCCCCTCCGCCATTCTCTATTTGGGACAGTTATCATGAAGAAAAAAATGGGCCTTCAATTCACTGTTCTACATTTTCGCTTCACTAAATTTCAATCATTATTCGCATACGTTTCACAATTTCGTACATATACATCTACCGTGGAGCAAAACCATCCAATTGTGTGATAATGCCTTTATATGTACATTGTACAACACAATAAATACGAAGAATTTCGTGATTTCACTGGAAAACACATTGGGATGGTAAGGGAAATCGTGAAATAATTCTCAGATATGGGAAACCGAGAAGTAGTCGAGTGTGAGACTAGAAGGTAACTACATGAGTATATTCAAGGGGAGAGATATATCTGAGATTGATTTGATGACGACCAGCAATTTATGGTCATTTCTACATTAGATAAGGGATTAATTTCGAATAGGTATCTAGGATTGTTGTTCGTTTTTCAATCTTTCTATACAACGGCGGCACCATTTCCTGTCCTGAGAGTAACTAGCTCATGCACACAATCAAACAGCATAAATGAATTGGCAATCGGTGTAACCACATCTAGGAACCCGCGAGTAACACTCAATATTATGGACATTATCAGCCCTGATCTCAGGATCCTCCCAGACTGGTTTGTCTGCTGAGACTGGGCGAATTGGGAGTGGACAGGGAGTGCAGCATGGGCGGAGCAGCGAGAAGCTGCGACGGCTGCAGCTGCTGCAGCGGCTGCTGCTTCGGTTTGAAGGCAGTGAAGGCGGATCCGACACTGCCGACAATGGGTGGAGCGGGTTCGGGAGGGGGAAGAGGAGCTTGCACGATCATTGGAGGTTGAGAACCTGTAAGGGGTTTAGTTATTTTTTAATACTGACGACAATACAATCGAAAGAGTTCGAAATATAAGCAGCCGTGTCTTCATTGTGGGCTAGTGGGTGTGCGAAGAGAAGAGAAGGCGACTCATATCACAGCATTCTGACCCCCATTGTTCTCTCCAGAAAAGGGTGAACAAGGGGATTAACTTTTGAATTTTCCCGCCACACCGTAATCAAACTGCAAAAATTCAAAATGAGCGGGGAGAGCGACCGCTCCCTCCGCCCAGGCCTTGTAGTTCGATTCATGCAAAGTGAGCAAGTACATATGTAAGGATCTCCCCCTTCTCTGTCGGAGAAGAATGCTGTGATATTTCGAGCTCCAACAAACGGTGATGCAGCTACAGTACTAACCATCTCCACTGTCGCTTCCGATCACAGCAATTAACGTGTTCATATCCGTTTGTTGTGGATTCAGTCCACATATCATCGATATCTGCTGCAGTTGAGCAGTCGTCACATCGAGTGGAGTGCCGTCGGGCTTGATGTGCGTACGCATGTGACGAGTGATCATGTCACGACGACTCTGAAGTTCAGAGATCAAAGATCAACCTACAGAGAGCATGGACCTACCGCAGCGTAGTTGCACAGCGGACACTGGTATGGCTTCTCGCCCGTGTGAGTCCGTTGATGTGTTGAGAGATGATCGGAACGGGAAAAGACCTGCAATCAGACAATCAGATCAATCAATTCCCCTAAGCAAATGATTTTACGAAATTTGAATCAATATCAGATAGGATACTGTAATTACCGTACCTGTCCGCAGAGATTGCACGCGTACGGTTTGTGACCCGTGTGCAGGCGCATGTGTCTGCAATTATCGATTTTTCAATTTCTTTCAAGTGTCAAAAATTCACTCCACATATGTTTCACAACTCGCATATCAATCGAGAAAGCGAACCTATCCAATTTCTTGATCATATAAATGACCAAAATAATATATTATAATATGAGGTAACCTCGTGAGCATATCACTTCTTCCGAAGCTCTTTCCACACTGTCCACACCTATGAGTCTTACTCTCCTCGTTCTGCGATGGCGTCTTGTCCCTGGAAAAAGTTATTTAGCGATTTAGTCATTTGACAATACAAATCATCATCGTACAATAGGAAATAAGGCATAATGTGGACACTCTGAGATGGGTAAGTACCTGTGTCTACTCGCGATATGCTTGGCGAGTCGATCGTGCAGGGCGAAAGCCTGTCCGCAGTGCTCACATACGAATTGTTGATGGTGCGAATGATGGGAGGAGACGTCGGATTCAGAGCGAGAACGACGCCACAGAGTTGCCGTCTGAAGATAGGATGTCGTCATTAGGATGATCATTATTTTATTAGTAAATCCCTGTTGTTGTTTCGGGAAGGAATGTAGGTACAGAAGCGAAAGAACATACAGAATGAAGAGGGTGCCTTCATTCAACAGGGTGAGATCCCATCATCATTCAATCACCTTCATGGGCCCCGTCAATGCGGGTGGAGGGAGGACACTTCCACTGTCAATTGTCGTCTGTCTCATCATCAGCCCTCTCTGGGAGTGAGGGGAGGAGGGCGGTTGAGAGGCTGCTGCAGCTGCTGCGAGAATGGCTGCTTGCTGGGCTGCAGCCACTTGAGAGGCTGCTGCGTTCTGAAATAAGGGCTGATATTACTTTTACGAACGTTTGTCGGAAGGAAATTGTTCAACACTCTCACCAAAGAACTTTGTCTGCTCGATGAAACATATCGAAAACATTTAGAACATTTCAGTCTTCGTTTTCTCCATGTTCGACCCCAAATGAATTTTGAACGCCATGATGCTAGATAATAATGAAGAACTCACGAGTATTTCATGGCTGCGATAGAGTTGCTGCAGCTGCTGCAATTGCTGTCCCATCCACTGGTCGATCTGTGACTGCTGTCCAAGCTTCTCTTGAATGCCCAGAGCCAGCTGCAACGGTCGCATCTGAATCAGCATATGGCCTTATTGAACTACAGTAACCCAAATTAAACTAACTACAGTAACCTCTCCTCGTACCGTACCCCTCCCTTACCTCATCCAACGTTGGCTGCCGGGAGCATCTCCGACTGATCGAGCGCATGTCAAAGTCGTCGACCTCGGACTCCTGCAAATGGTGCGTTCAGTGGTGTGTCGAGTGCATGCTCCCGTCCGCCCTTTCCCACCGCACCACTCACCTCACCACCACTCCCCGGTGGCGGACTGGACGTGCTCCGTTGCTTCGCCGGTCTTCGCTGCTCCTGCTCGTACTTCTCCAGCAATCGTTTCTTGTACGCTCCGCTTCGTTTAGTGGCCGCGACCGGCACCTGTGCAAGGATACGGTAAGCACACCACTGATCGAGCACTGATTTGATTTGAATAATCGATGACTGAGCTACCGTACCGAGACACAGGAAGTGTCCATGCGCTCCTCTTGCTCATCAGAGCGCGGTCCGCACATTTCCGAATCCGATCGAGATCGCTCCCTGCAATCGATAAATGACTACCGTAATCTACCGTAACCTCCAACTACTCAATACTACCGTATACCTTGCAGTCGCGTCGAGAGGCACGAGCAGGGACGAGGCAGAACCGGCCAGTGCCGCCGTCCCCGCACGATGGGACATTGACGAGGCCGATCGGACGGGATCGAAACTGGAATATCGATTGATGAATACTGTAATCCTTCTATACCGTAATTTCACCCACCTAAAATGCAGTCCACCTAGCGGGAGATGCGGTGATAGATTGGGCGATCGTGCATACGACGAGTAGGGAGTATCACAGTCCGATCGATAATCGGAAAAGGGCGAGAAGGGAGCGGGCGAGAGCATCATTCCAGGAGAGAGCAGGTCCTGAACTTATTATTTTTCTATACACATTTCCCGAGATACTGGACAAAATGCGATTCATCACCGCGTTATCCATCCTCTGAAACGTAACTGAAGTTGGTGAATCTCACCTTGTTTCCTCCTCCATACTCGGATCCCGATCCGTCGTCGTCCAACTGCCTCGAGTCCCTGCCAATCAATAATTTGTATTCCGTATTCTACAGTACCCCCTGGCTACCGAACCCCTACCGTACCTGAACGCGGTCCAGGGACCGAGGAGCAGTGGTGATTGGCTGCCTTGAGGCACAGAGAAGGAGGATCTGAATGGATACTTCTATCACGGTGCTCGGACACATCGTACTAATGTGTGGATACAGTAATCATATTGTATCCCATCATATCTAGATACCCTATTTTCATCCTACCGTAATCCTACCGTACCTCGGGGAGCTGCCCAGATCCGACGTCGCGTATCCTCCGGGTGACAGCAGCGACATCTTCGAAATGTCCGGAAACCCGCTGCTACCCGACATCTGCAATAACTCCACCGCACGATAAGCAACGCTGCCCCTCCCCTCTCGGATACCGTACCCCCGTCCCCACCATGCCCCTACCGTACCAGATTGATCCTGTAGGAGGCATCATCAGAGACGATTATGGGAGAGGGTCGCTTGATTCGCGTTCCGCCCGGACTCGTAGGGGAGGACGGGGCGGATGGACCCTGCTCGCAGATCATTGGAGGGTCCTGCAACGAGAAGATTATGGTATCGATACCACCGAAAATTGACATTTCTCAATTTCATGCGCCTGGAACCCTTCAGTAGGCGTTGCTTCTTGAAGTTTCGCGGGGAATTCATTAGATGGCCATATAATCTCCTTCTTAATTCGCCCCCGTCATTTTCTGCACGTCCTTCGACCCTCGACAAACACCTCTCCCCTCTCTCTAATCCCATCATCGTTTCACGCCCGCATCCGGATAGGATTGAGCGCTTTCGTGCGCATCCGGCAAATAGGATGGCCGCAATTCCCGGCTCTGAACAATGCCGGAAAATGAGAGCCGGCACTAGATGGCTTCGGAAGCCGGATATTAGTGCATCAACAGGAGTGGTCAGGGACTGATTAGCGATGCTTACGCACGCGAATGAGCGAGTGTGGCCACATGTCATGCTCGGATTAGGGCGGTTATTGGATACTCAAAGGGATTCAGAAAGAACCATCGAACACTAGAAAGACATAGTAAGGATAGGGGCCACAAGCTCCGCCCACTTTGTGCGGACACGATTTCACCAAAAAGCGAGAAAACAAAAACACAAGCTTCATTCTAAACCAAATCACTCGCTCTAAAGTGCTACGGATAGCTGTAACCATTACCTATCAATCGAGCACTGTCCGAGAAATGCCTCACAACGCTAAGAGGATCAAATTTGCATATGAACGAAGGGAATGAGTCGTTTTGGCATGTTTCAGTTTGAAAGTTCTGCTCGGACAACAATTTTCTGACTAATTTGAATATTTTAGGATTTTTAGAGAAAAAATTAGAATTTTAGCATGCTTCCCCGGCTTGTGTTTTTTGCGCAGGGAGAGGCGAGCGAGAGGGCGGGGGGAGGGAGAGAGACACACGCTAATTAGGCTCCGCCCCTTTCCCTCTCGCCTCGCCTTTCCCTCCTCTTCCCCAGTGCGTTGCGCGCGTACTTCTCGGGCTCTAGCGCGCGACGGAGAAAAGATATCGACAAACGGTAAAAAGTATGATGATATTGGATCCATGAGGGACAGTTTGAACACACATTTGGCCCCGAAGCGTGAAATCGGCTATCTACATTGTGGCCCCTAAGTAAGGAAGATTTTTAGTTCATTATTTACTGGTCGGTCACTGAAGAACTCAATTCATTTAGAGTCAAGTGTACGTGAAATATATCAGATTCCCGACGAAGGACGAATTTTCTTTTCGACGAAAAAATTCTTCTCATGAATCACTCAGATCGGAGGAATTCCGAATGAAGGGAAGAGACCGTTCAAGAATTCATCCCCTTATCTCACGCGGCTTTCGAAATGCGCACGCACACAACTCGTTGAATATTCCACCCTCTCCGAAGGAATATCCCTTATCTTTCTCGGGACGATGGACTTTCCCACACCTACCGAACTCTGTCTGGCACTATGAGAACACTCGAAAGATGACTTACTGAATGCGAACTAACAGCACACATTGTAATAACGTGGCTCTCATCTGCGTAGTAGTGCTACTGTATTCATGACCTAAACTTAATGCAACTAAAACCTATCCGATCACTGTTTCACGATGCAGTCTGACCCAATTCGACTAAACTATTAGCTTATTCCATGTGCCTAATCCATTCCGGGGATGCCTCCCTACTAATCTCCTGACGTGTTCTCTCGTGATTCTCTCAGACATCCTTCTTCTCCCTTTCTCTCAATTGGATCTTCTCATAACCACATTTCCGGTCTTCCTTTGGCTTCGCAGTGTACAAAACATACCAAGAATGTGAGGCTCGAGAAAAACTCTGACAATGAGTGAGCTTCAACAGTTTTTGCCTCCATAGCCATCCTGATTATGAGCTGAGTCATCCCAATATCGATAAACATCCTACTACCTTATTCCTTACCGTGCACCACGATAAAATATACGCCCATTTCCAATTCCGCCTTGAGAAAGAAGCGAAAAAGAGGCGGAAAAGAGCGAATATCGCATGAGTGCGCGCTAGAATATTCCAGATTCGACCCCATTGTTCCCGATTTCCATGGGCTGACTACATGATCTTTGATCTTTCAATACGACTACCGCAATCTGCACTTCCTCTTCAGCCCACTCCATTCATTTCCCATTCCATCCTGTACAGGATATTGAAAGTTCTACGTCCGGATATTGGCAATCGGCTTAACTAATGGATATTTCTCCTTGCTTTTCGCAGTGTTTTTCAGCCAGATTAGAGGAAATTGTGAGAGTTTTCGCTGAATCGGTGGTCTCACCTTGAACGTGCTGCTGCGTCGCTCGCCCATACCATCCATGGTTACGGTAGGTACCGTAATCGATGGAGGTACTACGGTAGAGGGAGGAAGGACGAGGGTTGGAGGGGGTTTCAATGGAGGCGACGAGGTGGAAGACGAGGGTACTGCAATGATTATTGTAGTCATTTTGGAGATACACATATCAAAACAAGGACGAGGACTATAGTGTAAGGACAGTAAGCTAGAGATCGGGATTTCCCCAGTGAAAATTCGAAGTTGATCATGCTAAACCAGCTACAGACTGCTTCCCTAGAGGTTCCTTCTGCTTCACAGACACCCCTCACTTTCTGGTCCTGAGCACAGTATTTCTCAAAGATCAGCCCTGTCTACAATAAGAGAGCCGTGTCCTGTGAATCGTATGCTAAAGCCGTAACCGTACACTGGAAGACCGGGTTTTCGCACCGGGACAGGTAAATAGAGAATCTCACAATGCAATGCGGCTGCAGCATCGGCCTGTCGTTGTGCTGCTTGGGCAACGGCGAGGAAGTCCATTCCATCCATTGATGTGGACGAAAGGGAGGAGACACCCGATGAGGAGCAGGAAGACGGACAATCGTCGTCGACCTACAATTAAGATTATTCAGTTATTTAATTATTTTACTAAGCAAAAACAAAACCTAGAACTGTGACAAATTTAATGAAGGCTCAACAAATGGACACAAAAAAGGATGCCTAACTCATTATGACCCAGGCCCATCGTAAACTGAAGTTGAGTGGAGTGCATAATGAGTAGGCCGCCCTCTAATGCCTCCGATCCCCTGCTCATGAAAGTGGGCGGAGTCACAACACTCCTCGAAAGAGGGCGTGGCCTCCTCTCCCGAAAGACAGAGTGGGGCCACGAGTCATAGACTAGAAAATGGCCCGAATAATGAAGAGGAGGCGGAATGGAAATGGGATATTGAGAGAAATAGAGAGAGTCTTCATTCCTCTAAATGAAAGAGAGGAAGGAAAAGACAATAAGGGGAGGGTGCAGCGAAACCTTAGTTGAATAACAGGGCTTAGGGGTCAAAGTTTACCTCATCTCATTACGTTTTGTTTCGGCGAAAAGCCCGGGACTTTCTCTTAGCTCATGTTAGCACGGAGGATTCCAAGATGCGAATGATGATGAGACCAAGTCGGGTGCACATTAGAGAGAGCGAGGGGAAGGTGATGGAATGGAAGATGAGTCGAGATGTCTCATTCTGAGTATGGAAGAGAGAGAAGGGGAGGCATGTGCAGAATTCATTGGATATTCAGAACTAAGAGGAGGGGAGAGGGAGAACAGAAATGGGATTTGGTCTAGCAAACAAGTCAAGATGGATATCTAAATATTCTATTGCTCAGATTTGACAATGGATACAGATGGGGGAAAATACGCGGGACGGTTTATTTTTAGATTATCTTCTTGTGAGTTTCATGAAACGTAATCGAACACCTATCTAATTACATCCAGTTCCTCACAGATAGTGCCGATTGGGTTCTGTCAATAAATAATTCGTGCTTTTCGAAATACACCAATGCTAATCAGCACCTTCACCGTCTAGAATTATCCTAAACGATTTCCGGACCGTAAACAGACTTTTGATGCCCTATTTCATTTCGCGATCCTACCCTGCTGACTACCGTAGCGTACTGTAACCAGTTGCCTTCTAGCATGGTCTCTCACGTAGTCACTACCGAACAAAAGACGGTCGGACAGTTATTTCAAAAGACTCGCGGGTGGGCATACTCAAGTGTGGTACATAAAAGGCTGCGGATTCTGACCTATTCTGAAATCATGAAGTGGAATTCGCGATAGAATCACATTAATAGCTCATTTCGAAAGTGCTTCGATGAAGAGTAACGAAAGGTTATGGACTAGGGATCAGTTGCGTCATGTCTAGGTAACAAGTAGCGGCTTCCCCTCCCTCAACAGAGTAGAGACAAGATCACGGGCAAGATTAGTTGTTAAATCCCTCGGGTAATCATTATCGCCGTATGCGAAATTAGCCCATTAGCTAGTCAACATATTATTCGATTCAAAAGAACAACTGCGGAAAAACTCGAGCGTTTTCGCAACGGCTGAATATCACAGCATTCAGACCCCCATTGTTCTCTCCAGAAAAGGGTGAACAAGGGGATTAACTTTTGAATTTTCCCGCCACACCGTAATCGGACTGCAAAAATTCAAAATGAGCGGGGAGAGCGACCGCTCCCTCCGCCCAGGCCTTGTAGTTCGATTCATGCAAAGTGCGCAAGTACATATGCAAAGATCTCCCCCTTCTCTGTCGGAGAAGAATGCTGTGATATAAGCTACAGGCTCAATGAGAACGAAAACTGCGTGTGATCGAATCTCTCTGGAGAATATTCGCAAGACTTCTTCCGGGTTGGTAAATGAGATATATCCAAGAAAATATTTGAACTTTGCCACTTTCCAAGGATGAAATTATTCCAGGATCGGGAAGAACTATTTAAAGCACACTTGAAACGTAACCAAACTGCCTCCTTCAATAGCCCCAATATAGCTGCAACAAATTCTCGATTGGTGATGAATGCAAATATGCGAGAGCGAATATGGGAGCCAAAAAGAAGAAGGGGGAGGAAGGAAGGTGGAGGGGGGGGAATGATGGATAGGGAGGAAGAGGAGAGAGAGGGGAGGGAAAGGGATCGCATTCCATTTCCCTCCTCCTTCTTCTTCTGCCTCCTCCTCCTTCATACGCCAACACCTTCTGAAGGGGGGGAGTGGGAGGAGGAGGGAGGGGAGGGAGAGGGAGGGAATAGAGGGTGGAACCAGACAAAAAACACTCAACGTATGTTAGCGTGTGAGCTCAGAAAAGTGACGCAAGAATACTGTAGAGGGGCCATTACCGTATTCACGAGGAGCAAGGCCTAGCCGGAGGCACTTTTGATCTATCGAGGGAGACAGAAATAAGCTAACTCTGATCGGCCTCTTTGCGAAAGGGATACGAATACGCAGGCGCATATTCGGAAAGCCCTTGACATAATCGCCCTGACTATTCAGTTCAGAGGCATCACATAGATTGTAAGAGGGTGGAGCAAGATACCGTATACGGTAATCCTATCGATGTTCTGCTAACTTTGATTCGGCAACAGTCGTTTTCCATAATCGCATGTTCCTCTGCAGGCTACTGTGCCGTATTATTAGCCACAACTTACCTACCACATAGAGGTCGTCTAAATGCCCTAACTTGCGCGACTGTACTTTGCCTTATCACTACCGTACCCTCCCTACCGTACCTTAGCCGGTCTCCTCAGCCGGAATGCGGCTCTTCGTGCTGCAGCTGCAGCAGAGTCTGCAGCACTTGCAGCAGTTGCTGCTCCCTCGACGACGACTCCCTCGAAGGAGACGGCACGACGAGAGGATGAGGGATGATGAGAGGGAGGAGAGGGAGGATGACCGGGAAGTGCCTGCAATTGGAAGATTTATTTTACTGTTACAACGTTTTACTGTTGTTATTCACAGAACTGAAGCAAACAGAGTTCATTGCATAGAAATGCGAAGGATACAATTGAAAGGATTTGATCATAGAAACTTCGATTGCATAACACAACAAAGGGAAGGATAGAGCCAATTGAGAGATTCCTAAGTAAAGAAAGCCTGTATTGAAGACGTGATCTGTGAAATAACTGCGAAAGAAATACTGGACTATCTATGTGATCGCAATAACAAATGAAGTGCAGGACACAGACTGTGTGAAAGTGCTTTGGTTGAACCCAGATCAAATGTATTTATGAAGATATTTGGGGCTACGCGCTGCCGTATCCCTATCACGTTCCCAGTGTGCGGTTGACAGGGCCTTCGCTTGCGTAGGAGGAAGCGAGCATGGAATGAATGGGGTGGAAGGATGAATGAGAAGAAGAGAAGAAGGAGAAGAAGGAGAAGATTGAGATGGTGAATGACAGATTCCTCTCTTTTTTTCTATCGAAGATCCTGTCTAGTCGGCAAGCATAAATCAGTCGGCCTGTCACCTCCCTCACTATTCAGCCATGGTTTGGTGCTCGGGAGCGAATCGCGGAATGGAATATTTGGGAGAATTGACTTCCGTCTCGAATCTTGTCTGATCCTAGGCGCGAGACGAAACTATAAACACATTACGCCGACGAGGGGAATAGGATGAATATGCTTGGCTACGAGAGGAATCCTCCAGACGTTCCGCGAGTTGGGATGAATTCTTTTTGTTTGTGTAGGAGAAGGAATGCAGCGTAGGCATTCCCCCCAGCAAGACCCAGAAGAGCAAATTTTATTGAATTTCATTGAATATGCTTCACATTTTCTTCAACAGTGATTGAGTGAGCGTTGTCAGTAATGGAGACGGAGAAATCGATAGAAAAGAGAAAAAATCTCTCATTTGTTGAAATATGGCTAAAATTCGAAGAAGCACCCACAAACAAGACTCTAATGTACTCCCTGAGTGCGTTTCCCTTCCTCCTCCATCATCCTTCCCTTCCTTCCTTCGATGTTCTCATTTCTCAATGGACTCCCCCTTCGTCGAATAACAACGTACAGTCAGTAGTCCCCTTGGCCCCTTCTCTCCCCTTAGTCCCCAAATATTTGGCCCCTTTCAGTGCCTCGGTAGTCCTTTTCTTATGAGGCAAGAGGGGCGTTTTCTCAGAAAGAGAGAAAGAGAGGGCGATACTACATGGGAATACTGCATTCATAACCCATCTGCGCCACTGCGAGACATTCTATGAGTTCGAGGGGGAAATGAGGGGAACGTTGTTGGTGTTTGGCCCCCAGACAACGACTGCATTGTGAAAAAAAATGCTGACATCAACAAGAGTTATCAAGAATGATCTTTGATGAGTGAGCATCAAGATCATTCTGAGAAGTTACGCTCTATTTCTTCAAGCAATCGCGAAATGCGCCAAGATCGAAGATCGGAAATGTTTCAGCCTTTCTCTCTCGATAGCAACGACGTGAAAAGCATCGAACCTCCCACGATTTGTTGCCCAGTCCACGCGCAAATTGTGAAATGTGACTAATGATCTCTCTCGGTAAAGTGCGAACTACAAATCGAAATTGATGACGAAGAAAAAGGCAGAAAACGAGGTGAAAAAGCGATAATGAAGTAGTAGTTAGAGAATCGTTGAGACCAGACAGAGGTGATCCTTACATTCCAGTGTATGGCTCAAAACAAAGAATCTTCCTCCCTCCGTCTTCTTTCCTCATTTCCCCCTCACTTTCCTCCTTCCTCCTGTGAAGTGAGAGGGTGGAACTCCCTCACTTCTCTTCTTTCTTTCTTCTTCTTCTCTTCTTCTCTTCTTCTTTCCCTAGTCGAGGTCCAATTTGAGCGAGGGTGGTAGGGGAAGGAGAAAGGAGAAGAGGAAGACCGAGTTGTGTGCAAAACAGACTGCGAATTCGAGATGAGCGACGAAAATAGATGAGAGGGATAGAGGGATGAATCTCGGGTCGAAGTCCCCACTCTCTGAATCAACCGTCTGCTCTCAAGAGAGTAACTTCATTAGACATGAGTCTGTGAGTGAGAGATGTCGAATCAATAGGGTTTCCCCACAAAATATCGTCATTCCGATCTAATTCGCTCTAAATTTTATTGCAGTTCGCTCATAATTGCGCAGAAATTGACTAGAAATTGACTCTGGCAAATAAATGGATAAGAAGAAGGCGAAGAAAGGTCTCGGAAACGGGTCTGTGACGGGTCTGAATGAGAGAGAAGGAGGAAAAGAGAAAGGGGACCTTCACTCCCTCTCGTGACACGAATAAATGAGAAGATTCGAATGCGAATCCGATGAGACGAAGGAAGGGAAAAGAGGGAGGATTCTAGATCGTGTTAGAACGACCGACACCTAAATGACGGATGAACGGTCCCAGGGAGTAAACGGTCCCATGATTCACACGGACTCTGTGGGAAAGTATTCATAATTACTGTAGAGAGATCAGGAAGAATCGTTATTACTCACAAGTTCCCAAGGTCTGGAGAGGAAATGAATTAGACGGGGGAGGGGGGATGGTGAAAACACATGCAGAATAGGAAATGAGCAGCCTGCTGACTCGATGAACTAGATACCACACCGCCCACCCGATGATGGGGGAGGAAATGTAGACAGAGCTGCCTTAATTCTTCTAATTTTGACTACTCTGTGGCCACTCCCACGAGCATGGGATCACGTTGAGAAAAACGCGTTTTTTCACCCTTCATCAGCCCAAGTTGTAGCCCGCACATTCGAGGGGATTTCTTTCATGAGAAAAATGAGAGACTAGCCTAGTCACTTGATTTGCGCGCCGAATCATAGTCGAAAATAGCGGATAAATTGAGAGGAATGTACGAAAATACAATTATTTTGCAGCAGCCAATTGCCCTATATTTTGCTGGGAGGAGGAAGAAGAGAGCTATTGAATTCCGCGCATCGACGCCAATGCGAATTAGCGAGAGCCGTAAAATACGGAGGAGTCGGCGGATAGGCGAGTCAGAGCCGGCTTCTGACACAGCCGCAGCTTAGGTGTGCTTTTCGCAATCTACTACGCATCTGACGATCGGCGAAACCGTGTAAACACAGACGTAAGCCGACCCCTCAACGGCATAAGCCGGCTGCAGATCAGCCGAAGCCGGATCATAGGCTGGAACCATCTTTGGTTGAGAGACAGAAGAAGTGAGGGCGGGTAGTCAAGGGGGAAGCTGACCGTCCTCAGCACAAAAACGACCCGGAAAGGCAAGGAAAGCCGTCATCCGGAAAGTGGAACGAACGGGCCGGAACTGAGTGGAACAGGGAAAACACGGATGCGAACAAATGACGGCATCAGGAAATGCGGCGCATCTTCTATGCTCACACGCGCCAGCGAATTTCCCGAGGATACGGGGGAAATAATTCTTGCCCATATTATCAACGTCACCAAATCCGGTCTACCATGATGATAATGATGAGGATGGTATCTACTAATAATGACTATGTCATCACTTGATAATCAAGGCCACGTCCGGTAGGGGGAGAACAGTGAGACGCGAATAGAATGGATTGGAGGTACTTCCCATCAATCATGTGTTTCATGTATTCGACATAGGTAGCAGCGAGGGGTGAGTTCCGTACAGTACCAATGTAATTCTGATGTGATGGAACACGAAATACAGCATCGAAAGGGGTCGGGTGACACTGATACATTTGCATAATCCCCGTCCCTTTCACTCCACCTTCAACGCTAACACCTTCATGCTCCCTACGCAAGCAAGTAGCAAACTGTTAGGATGAAGAGACTGTATCTTCATCTCTCGCAAATCTTATCGGTGAAAGGGACCACGAATAGAGCAGTACTGTACTTCAGGATTTGAAGCAGTTATGCAAGTCCCAGAAAAAACGGTTGCGTTTCACTCATCCTCCATAATATTGGAATGGATAAAGCGTAGTGTTGATTACTCCATCTCTCATCGATGGTCAACCATCTACCGCCTCCTTCTCTTATGCTCATTATCACAATCAACGCCTGATGAGAAGGATACGGAGATTAGATATCACATGGGGAGGATGATTAATGACGAAATACAGTGGGATGTATAATGAAGAAAGAAGCCCAACGCTTCACTGTATGGAGGCTGGAATGAGTTTCACCTGCAGTTCAAGAGCAACGTCTCAATATATTTTAGTCCATTAAAATGGTTTTCAAGAAATCCCAAATGAACAAGTAGCGTAAAATGCTTGCAGATCATTGGAAGATCAAAACGTCATCTAATACGCGATAAACAATCGCCTCCCTCTCTCCTTTTCTCTCTCGCTCGGAACATTTGCATAAATGGCTTACAAAAATGGGGCGGAAATAGAGGACGACGTCAAGAGGAATCAATCGTCTATTCAATTCCCCACCTTCAATTTATTCCCCTCTTTCATCGAGCTGATTCCACCATGTTTTGACGTCTAGAACATTTCTAAGGAAAAATGAAAACGTCCAAGGACGAAAACAAATTCGCCAACATTTTCCCAGAAGAAGAAATGTTCATGGAGCAAGAGGAAAGGGCACAGAGAGTAAAATGACGATAGAGAAAAGATCGCGAGCAAAACATGAAATTTGCTTATTTTCGCGCGAGAAAAGGAATGAAAAGGAGGGGATAGAATGGGACGTGCAATGCGGGTTCAGAAGCAAGGCTTGTTGCGAAAAGAGACGGGAGAGGAAGGATAGAGGGGAAGGGGGGGGGAAGAGAGGGAGGGAGGACTCAAGAGACTCCCCCTCTTCCCTGCCTCCCTCCCTCTCTCATTCATTTCCATTGATCGTTCCTCCCCTCCTTCTCCCCTCCCTCCTTCCCTTCCCTCACTTTTCACTATCACACCGAAACACAATGGGAAATGAGGAGGGGGGGGGGGGTTCTTTCACATGCATATCTAGGGGCCACAAGCTCCGCCCACTTTGTGCGGACACGATTTCACCAAAAAGCGAGAAAACAAAAACACAAGCTTCATTCTAAACCAAATCACTCGCTCTAAAGTGCTACGGATAGCTGTAACCATTACCTATCAATCGAGCACTGTCCGAGAAATGCCTCACAACGCTAAGAGGATCAAATTTGCATATGAACGAAGGGAATGAGTCGTTTTGGCATGTTTCAGTTTGAAAGTTCTGCTCGGACAACAATTTTCTGACTAATTTGAATATTTTAGGATTTTTAGAGAAAAAATTAGAATTTTAGCATGCTTCCCCGGCTTGTGTTTTTTGCGCAGGGAGAGGCGAGCGAGAGGGCGGGGGGAGGGAGAGAGACACACGCTAATTAGGCTCCGCCCCTTTCCCTCTCGCCTCGCCTTTCCCTCCTCTTCCCCAGTGCGTTGCGCGCGTACTTCTCGGGCTCTAGCGCGCGACGGAGAAAAGATATCGACAAACGGTAAAAAGTATGATGATATTGGATCCATGAGGGACAGTTTGAACACACATTTGGCCCCGAAGCGTGAAATCGGCTATCTACATTGTGGCCCCTATGCATATCCCTCTCTCTTCCACCCTCCCTTTTCCTCCTCCTCCTCTTTCCTTCCCTTCCACCCACTCCCCTTCTTCGTCTTCTCGTAGAATAGCGGAGTAATGTGAAGAGAATGAAGCCCGTAATGGACAGGCATATTTCAGTCTGGCGTCTAGAGGAGACGTAGACGAAAGGGGGTTTCTGAGGACGATTTTGAAGAATGTTCGGAATGGAAAACACAGTAGATAACGAAGATTACGGAGTACTCATTGCCAAGATCACCGAATCTCAATTCAGCATACAAGGTGGTACGTAACCAATCTGGGAAACCCCACCGTCCGTGACCAGTGTTTATTCAGTCTCGCATCGGGCTTATATCCCACCGTCGAGTGTAAGCCCTTCTGAATGCGACGAAAATCTGCACTACGTTGCAGCAAATCAGTGTAAGTAATGAAGGCATTCATCCAAGATCCCGAACGATTGGTCAACTTCACGAGGTTACGATGAAGTATACGACTCATCGTTTCTGGTTTGAGGGTACTAGGAATGAAGAGACGGATTGATAGTTCTATTCACTCCACAATTTTCCTGCCGTTTGATGTATTTGCCCGAACAGTCTTCCCTACCGTCAAATGACTGTGAAATGAGCACCTCCCATGAAAGATCTCCCTCGTTGGGAATTCACGGGAAATACCGAGTGAGAGAGAACCATAACTGACGCAATGGGATCTCTAAGCCACATGATCTTGTCAGGGAATTTCCCTCGTCTGAACACTTCTTGGCGCGACGAAAAGTGATTAAATATGAGGAGACGGGCCGAAATGAGATAATGGAAAAGCTTTCGGAGAGGGGGAAACGACTGAGTAAAACAGACGACGACGCGTGAAAAGAGGCAATTAAATTATCCCTGAGAAATAGAGAGAAAGAGGACTATGCGAGATAGTCTGTCTGTCCTTTCGAAGGGAAAGAAGCGGAGAAAATAAGCAATATCAGGGAGATAATTGGATGGTGAGTCAGCAATGCACCGGGAAAGACTGAAAACTACTGCGAAAGCATTGGAAATGAGCGGCAGTCTTGAACAATAGATTCTTCGAGATTTCTTTAGAAAGCGTAGAATGGGAGGGTGGACTACAGAAGAAAGGAAGAAGGAGAAGAAAGAAGGGAAGGAAGGGAGGGGAATTGAGGGTGGGAGAAGGAGGGAAGGAGGGAATCAACTCCCTCGGCTGCTGCAGTTTGTCAAAGGAATGAAGCGAAAAAATAACAGCTGATGAGATTGAGGAGAGGAAGGAGGAGGGGTCGATTTATTGAGTACGAGAGGGGATCGTGACCTACTTTATGACCACTGAATGTCTTACATATCTGATCAATATCAATGTACTTTGATACGCGAGCACTAATGATTGAAATTGGGTGTCGGAGCTAATGATACTGTAAATATTTAGTAAATAGAAGATAGCATATAGAAGGGCAGAATCGTAGATCCATAGAAGTGCCTCCTTCCTTCTTGTTCCCTCTTCTTCAAGGGACACTCTCCGGTTGTAACTTCCTACCTCTCACTCAACGCAGTCCTCTCTCTTCACCTTCCACACTCTCTCGTCAGTCAGAGTCGACGAGAGATCATTCAGAATGAAGAGAGTGCCTCTGCAGCGAGGAAGTTATGCCCCTTCTCCTCCTTCCGGATGAGATTGCGCCTTACACCTCTCCCTGCTGCTATTTACCAGATGTCTCGCCATCTCGCACAGGACGACCTTTCGGATGCAGCGTCAGCAACGCACGATACACCACACCACGATGATCATAGATTAGGGGGAGGATACGGTAGAGTGAGTCAGACCGGGAAGTAGGGGGGGGGTGCTTCGTAGTGAGAGAAGGTGGTGTGGTGTGCGTAAACAAGATATGAGTGGAACACGTCAAGGCTTCTTCTTCTGTAGAGAGGAAAGTGACTTACAGATGGGTGCGAGATACTGAATAAGTAAAGGGACGATGCAAAGAGGAAGTCGTTCGACATTCTACGCCTTCAAAAACCAGGATATTCCCTATTCAATCAAGCTGCAAACTCAAAACATTGTTTTTAAATTGTCTGTACCTTTTTTACGCGACTACCGTTCCTTATTTCTGATAGACATGGAGATCCGAACAATGCGCTTTGAATATGCGAAATGTGAAGTACAGTAAAGATCAAAGATCAATCGACAGAAGATGAATATCTCTGTGCCCACCCTCACGGCAATCCGTCATCCTGACACATTCCGATGGATCACAGCGTGGAGGAGAGAAGGAGAGTGACTCTCTCGATTTCACGTGCTCTCTCGCCCTCTCTGACAAAGGGGAGGGATGAGAGAGTGATGGTGATATTGAGAGGCAAAGTGGAAAAGATCAATTGGTTAGGTTAGAATGATGAACAGATGAATGAACGATTGAAAATAACAGGTATATCTAATCAGGCTGAAACGTATCGGATAAGCGGGCAAAATGATGAATTCTCTTGCGATTCTTTGGAAAAAATCGACATTTTTCGATTCATTGATTTCGCAAATGAGCAAATTTCTCAGGCGAGGTGAGTGAATGTGTAAGGGAACGATCATCAGGTGTCAAATGTATTTTTTACCCATTGTCAGTCCTCTCCTCTTCATTCCACTAAAAAATCCGCCGCAGCACAAAACAAGACGCTGCTCAGCTCCGATTACTGAGTGAGAGGAGGAGACAAGGGGAAGAATGGGACGGAGGGAGAAGAAGGACTGACAATTGCCTGTGAATGCATGACACGTAAGAGTTTTGAGCAATGCGGGATACCTAATCCTGAAGAAATGGCCTAGTTTAGATGAGACGAATTTGACGATGATTCGCTACATGGATTGCACTTTTCGTTGCTTTTGCATGCACAAAACAACAACAATGCACTCAATCCACAGTATTCAGCAGGCAGTAGGTGTGTCCCACTGGGAGATATAGGTATGTCCTCAACTCTCTTCATCTTCCATGCTCTCTCGACGGTTAGACAGAGCGAGAGAGCACACGAACTGAAGAGGGCCAGAGACCATTGGTCCCGCTGGGAGTATAAAAATGGGGGAAGCGGATGCCCAAAATAGTGGGAGACTCGGGGGAATTCGGGATGGGGTTGAGAAAGAGTTCGTACTGATGGAGTATTTTTGGGGGGGATTCGGATACATTTCTTGAATTAAAAAAAACGACTTATCAATTCTTCTTCAACAACATAATTCTCCGAATATGTTTCACCATGTTGTGAAATGGAAAAAAATTCAGAATGAGTTAGTTTTAGGATTGTTCGTTCCATAAATAAATACAACTATTCCACTCGTTCACTTACTGCCTTTATTTGAGCCATGAAGATTCTACTTTCTTGTGGATGTGAAGAATTTCCACAGTGAATAGTTCTATTGTGCATCCATCGAACGACTACCGTACTCAATAAGTATCCATATTCGTTGTGGGAGAGAGTGGGGAGGAGGTCATTATGAAGAATTCTTCTCTTCATCATCGGTTTTAGATAGTTACCAGAGAGCATGGGAAGAATAGCGGCTTCTTCACCCTCACTGTCCTATAGTGAGAGATCGTGCGGGGGTGTGACCATTCTTCCTCCCTCCCTTTTGCCCCCTCTTCCCACCCTCAATGAATGGGTCCCGGGAGGAAAATTAGACCGGAAAAAAGAGGAGATGAGAAGAAGAAGAAAAGAGCGGATAAGATGACCACTCCCGCTCTCTCCATTCAACAAGGGACGGAAATAGATTGGGAAGACGAGAATGGAATGGATAGGAGAAGGGAAGTTCGTCTTTTGTTTGTAACGGCACGTGAATCTTCTCGACAGTTCAGCAATGAATGACATCTCGATAGCGTTCCCCTTTTCGCACCGTATAGTATTTATATGTGGTATAATGGAAGATCCAAAAGCGAGGGAGGGAAGTTAGAGTTCTACTGTTGATAACCCGTAGGGTTGCAGTTTCAACGACGATGTCCCTCTTCCCTTCTTGCCATCGTTGTGATCACTATCGAATCGACATCCCTAGTAGACAGTCAACAGTTTTATAGTTCTCCTATCAGTCAGGGTCAACGACTGTTCATGATACACCAGAGTAGATACACCGTCTACCAACTGTTTATCATGCGCGCGGAACCTTTCAGCTACACGTAAATTAATGGGTTCTCGATTGTGTTCGGATCGTTTCTTATTCCATTCCTTGTGATGGTACCATTATCGAATTTTCATCCCTATCGTAGACGATAGTAGACGATGGTGATCTATCTTGCTATGCTTCTCTTCAGGGTCAACGAGTGGTCATGACAAATCAGAGTAGATATAAGAGAAACATATATTTACCAGTTTCGAATCCCATTCATCATGATATCATGGCTAAATGCGATTCGCTTCCTTTTCTGCACTAATCATTGAAACGTGCACATCCCAGCTATCGTTCAACCCGTATTTAGACCATTCAGTTGATCTTCATCTACATACTCTCTTCATTTCACACACTCTCTCTAATCTGCAAGAGAGAACAAGAGATCATGCAAAATGAAGAGAGTCCGATCATCATCGTCTCTTCATTTCGCCTGCTCTCTCGGCAGTGAGAGTGAGCGAGAGAGTATGGGAATTGAAGAGAGTTAGACGTCGATGGTCATCGTTGCTTGCTGTGTCCATTCTCATTAGGATCACATTAGAGGGCGAAGAGAGATGAGAAGTCTTACGATCTCCCAGTTACGATGTAGTCTAAGTCTCTTCGTTTCACATACTATCTCGCAGGTTAGAGACAAAGAGATAGTGTGTGAAATGAAGAGAGTCTGATCAGCGAATAACTAACTTCAGTACGAGATAGTGTGTGAAAACAGGAGAGACAGAGAAGTCAGACAAAGCTAGAGAGTATGCGAAATGAAGAGATCCAAGAGATTGAAGAGACGGCAGACGAAGCGAGATAGTGTGTGAAAAGAGGAGAGTGTGAACGAGAGAAATCGAGTAAGATCATTCACAAATTATCTACTCGTAGTGCGTAAATTCCGTTCCCTCCTCCTCTACCACACCCACTAATCTCCCTTATCGGCCGAGCACAAACTAACTGATGCTCACTCGATTGGAACGAAAATACGAACAACTATCTAACTCTCTCCATTTCCCATGCTCTCTCGCCCTGTATGACCAGAAATGGAAGTGAGACGCGCAAGACCGCAATGAGATCAGTTGCTAATGCGTGCAGATACGGTAAAAAAAATCAGTTCATGATCCAGGAATGGCTGCTACCGTACTTACATCTTCCTCCGAGCGTGTCTGTCGGCCGACGAATTGAGAACGGCGCCGTCGTGTGCTCTTCGGAGCCTCCTCCTCCAGGATTTCGGCCAGGCGGAGCATGGGAGATACGGTGGGTCTGAAGTATTGATTGATAAATGCGGTAAGCTGGGAGTACTGATTGGCCTTTCTGGATTCATTCGAACTCTGGCAGCACACATGTTCATGTGTGTACATTTTTTGTATCTGTAATGCCCTCTCCGGTCAAAGTGTGGATGGAAGAAAGAGGAATTTCACGAGTGGTTTTCATTACAGTACCCACCTTGATCTCTCTCACTCGGTACTAGAGAGTGGTCGATCAATCAATCTGATGATTGATTACCATCGACCGAGTGGATACCGTAGGCGATCGATTCCGACGAGGGAATCTGAAGGATAGGGTAGATACGGTAGACTGAGGTATCACGAACTGAGCACACAACACAATAAACGATCGTTGTGTGTAAACAGTTTACGAGTGGGATGTGTAGCATTTTGAGTGCAGTTGGTTCAAGTTTTATTCTTTTTTGAGAAAAATGGAAAGTCAAAATGAAGAAGAGACCCAGAAAGTCCTCAAATGACTTGAGTGAAAGATAACAGATCAATTCGAGCGAAACAGAGATATCTCTCGGAACAATTGAAGAAAGTGTTAAAACGTTGAATGCGAAAATTTTGCTATTGAACACACGCGGAAATGAATCACGTGAAGAAAAAAACAGTGAGTAAGGGCGTAATCAGAGTGAATCAAGGGCGATCTTTTCCGGTCAATTGGGAAGTTTTTTCTGCGCGGAACCAAGTGGACAGAAACGGAAAAATATTGTTGCGCAAAAATTCATGTTATGCGAAATTTTATGAAAAATCTCGTGCCACTCAGAGACCAAGAAAACATTGTGAAGATGAACTTAAAGATTGATCAATTGGACAGAAATGACGATGTGGATTTTGAGCTATCGATGAGGGGTTAGGCAGTTTTTGGGCGAGATGTTGAATGCACAGAACTTGAAGAGACAGATGGAATTGGACTCCAGTCAGTCCTCAAATGAAGATTGTGAAACGTAACTGATCACGCTCTTCAAAAAAAAAGATGAGACATGCGATCGGAGCGCGCATTCCTTCGGCTTTTGTGTGCTATTAACCGATGGGAGACGTATTTCGAACTTATCGAGTGGGTTAGGAAGGGAGGAGAGGAAAGGAAGGAAACGCGGCGCAAGAGCGGTAGAAGAAGTGTGAAAAAGTCGCCCCCGAAAAGGGGAACACCCTAACGATGAGAAGGAAATGAGAGGGAGGAATGAGAGGGTGGAGATGATAATCATCGATCAACTATTGACATACGCCCTTTTGTTATCAGTTATCACTAATTAACCAGAGGCTGGGAATGGAGCCAATAATCAATAATAATTAGAATGAGGTAATACTCTCTCTCTCTTGATACGAATCACCTCTCTTCTTCCTTCCAACTCGTCCCTAAACACTTAGTCACCAACCGAAAGGAGAGAACCCCCTACCACCCTCTCTCACTCTTCTTGAGCGAACAAACTCCTGATTTCATTGTGCGATAAGCGATCGATTACCGTAGTCTACCGTATCCGCGTGTGTTCCAATCGAGACAAATACTTGACGACTAAGGGGGTTACGAGAACATAAAGTGGAGGGCAGTCAACCTCGTGAGTTCAATGCCTATTCGATTAGGAAGGAGGAGGGGGAGGAGGAGGGAGGGAGTGTTCTACTCAAAAACTCCTCCTCCTTCTTCTTGTCCATCAATGATCCCCTATCGAACCCTTGTCGATCATGACGTCATCTCTCCCATCTCATTAGAGTTCGGGTCGCCGTCTCTTCATTTCACACACTCTCTCGCCTCTCTGACCGGTGAGAGAGTGTGTGAAATGATGAGATCTCATTGGACGATTAATTTGTTCGACGGAACATCATCACCACCATCTGATTTCTACCCAGTCAACAACGATTAATCGAGAATAGAAAAGAGAGACACAAATTATTTGAAACAGGAATACACTTTTATCGATATTTCACACTAGAAGAGTTGCATGAAACACACCTCAGTATACACAGAAAAGACGTACAATAGAAATAATAAAATATGGAATATACTCTCGAGGATAATCTTAGCACGGGGCTTATGAACAAATGTAACTTTGGGGTCTTCCGGGATACGGTAGTGAGGGGGTACTGTAATGAGAGGAGGGGTTAGCCGGGAGTAGTGGGTACGGTATTAGCGAGGACAGGATCGATTGAATGTGTGAGTAAAGGCGAGTTTAATCGATAACTTAGCTTTGATCTACCGCATTGATTTTTACTGGGAGAGGGTCGAGGAAGGGAATCACAGTATCTAATGGAACAGAAGAGAATGGGAAGTACAACAAACTTGCAAGCACGCTCATTTACACTGTACAAATTGGTGTCTATCATGAGGAAAGGACAGGCTATTCACAAGCAACGGATCGATAGATAGGGGGTACTGTAGAGGGAAGGGAGGGGGAGTACGGTAGTCAGGGACTTAATGGAAAGAGAAGTAAATGGTGAGTCCAATGATGAGAAGCAACACACAGAAGAAAACGAAGATCATCAATTTCTTCTTGCGAGCTGCATTGTTGTAGTAGACTGCCTGTTGCAGTTGAGTTGCACCCTGAACGTAAGATCGATTATTGATTGGGATACGGTATCATCATCGTAAACTAATCTACTAGCAAAATTTAACCCATAATATTTATGTTTCACAGTTCTGTTATCCTCTGATGTTACCTCTATCTCTAATAACTATGAAACTAGTAATTACCAATAATAGGACTACCGTACTCCCCAATCAATCAATAAATATATCTACCGTACCTGTTCCACTCTGATCTGTGCCTGGTCCACGTTCTCCTCGATCGACTCAACCATCTCGCCCTGAATATCATAATTTATTATTGATATTATTATTATTACCCTGTCAATCCCTTGCCCACTATTTATTATAATATCTCAGACACTCTCCCTCTCATAAACCGAGCAGATCCGAAAACAACCGTGTTTATTCTCACATTTGCAAAGTTAGAAAACCCCAAATACTAATAACTAGTTACAGCGAAATGCGATGAATAGATTGCAAGCGCAGCCATCTCATACTATCGATTGAGCACGAATTCACCTTGTGCACTACGAAATAAATTATGAATATCTTTTGGCGAACAGATATTACTCTCATTAAAAACGAAGCGCTTCCTCTATTTTGTATTCATTGTTGAGCAGGAAATCGCCCAGTCCTTCATCGCACTAATTTCGTCATCCCTCCTCCCAATCAATGTCTCTCCCCTCGTCCCTACCGTATACCTGATCATGGACGATCCTCGCGAGATCCGTGAAGATCGTCTGTACGTCGGCAATGTCTCGCTCCAGCTCTTGCAGCGCCTGAATAGCAATTGAATTATGAATTGTTTGGATAGGCAAAATAGGATGCATCGTAATAAAGTATTCACTTTGGCATAACACACAAGGTTGAATCGCGACTCTCACAGGTTCGAATCTCAATGCTCACATTGACGCGCACAAGCGTAATAAGAGACGTTATCATAACGGATCCAACTAGAAAACATTGTCAATTGGTGTACATGATCGCGAAGTGATGTACACGAGATTGTTCATTCATTGTTCCTTCAATAACTTTCGAAATAAAGTTCTCCGCCTGAACCACGACTCCACCTGGTCGATTTGGCAATTACTGAGAACCACCCAAAAACCATAAGTAGTTCAGGTGACACCCAATGCATCCATGCTGAACACTTCATTCATATCACGTGGAATTCAAATAGTTATCGATTGTTGTCAGCACCCGTACTAATGAATAATCAATAATACTCACCTCAGTTCTCTCCTTGATCTCTCTCACATTCGCTTGCTGCTGTCGTTGCAGTTGCGTGTGACGTTGCGCGTCGAATGAGGCCGCCTCGGCTCTGAATCGACAGACATTTCACTCATGGGAAGGAAAGGTAAAAGGGCGAACCTTACACAGATATTTTATATAAGTAAGATAAGGATAGAAACATGCCATTATGTTGTCAACCAACAACAGTTGGATTATTTTTGTTTTGTTTCTGAAAGAATTGCAAAACGCATTGCAAACAGAAAACACTTTACGATAATGTGCAGCAGTGAAACTCCAGCTAACATATCACAAATTCATCAAACTCAAATCCCTTTATTGTAGATGTTCCTATTCACACAGTATTTATTGATTCTCACCTTCTCATTGCCTCTTCCTCCTCCTGCTCCTGTGTGTAGCGAACCTGCAGAGAGAAGTGTTAGGCTGATTGAATTAAAACGTCTTTATTATACCTATTCGGACAACTCGACAGACATGCTTCACATGTTTCATTAAATTTCGTATGACACAGCTGTTCATTACCTGCCTTGGTTTTACTCCAAACAAAAATATCAAAAAAGATGCTTCTAACAGGAAACTTTTACTTCCCAAATTCAACCATCACATTTGGCGATTCACCTAACCAAAAACCCACTAAGGAATCACCTAGTCTTGATTCCGCCAAGTAATTCATCCAATACACATTATCACCGAGATTCTAAATCCAATAACAACAATAAGTGAGTATCAACTGACCCTCTTCATTCCCTCCTTCTGTGCTCTCTCCGCACTCCTCTGTGCAGCCTGTAGTCGATTGAGTATCTGCATGAACTCATCCGAAAGACGATCACGCTGCACCCGGATACTGCGCTGAAAGAGAACAAAATTAATCCATTATTTTATCTTTAGTCTCAATAAATTCTGTCTGGTATCTCAATACAACCCTCTTCCTCCAATTCAACAGGTGCTAACTGAAAATGCACACTTCAATTAACAGAATCCCCTTGCTAATTTTTTTCTTCTCCTATCTTCATCTTTATCTATCACCTTTGTTGTGCAGGTCACATAGCGGAAGAGCGAATTACTGATTATTACTAATGAGAAACGAGATATCTCAGGGAAATATACAAGATTGAGGCACTCCCATAGGACACTGTCACTCGTTAGTAATATCCCATGGCTGACTTTCGTTTAATTCCTCACTTTAGCCTTATTGTTGAATCATACTTCGATGATAAGAACACAAACAAAGAAATAAAGAAAGAAGAAAAAAATCATAATTTTCACTCACAAATTCTCGTTTCACTTCATCTATAACCCAACTTTCGTTTTTTTCAGACTCGGTTAGAAGCGCCATTCTGCTCGTTCGATAAATTTCACCCTAAAATCATACTTTTCTTGCAAGATCCAAATACTTCCTTCCTCGACCTTTCGCGCTTCACAAGAGCATTTTGATCGCGAAGGCTTACCAGTGACAATTAATGAGACGCTATTGAAAAAGTGCATGAATTTATTACAAAATAAACTTGTAGATCATTAAAAATAATAAACATACATCAGTATTGGCGATCTGGACCAGTTGTTGCATCTGTCTGTTTGTGTCCTTCGCCAGTCGATTCGCATCGTTTGCGAGCTGAAAAGGTATTATCAATTTTTAGTTTGATCACGAATTTTTCTCTAAAAATATCGATAAATAGTCAGAATGTAGATAAATCACGAATCAAATGAATCATGAATCAATGCATTGAAATGTTTCGACATTTACTAGTCACATCTACGTTTCGGATTTGCAACGACCTGTGTTGATCAAGACTTCTCCAATTGTACTCAATGACGGTTTTGTTTTCACCGATTTCATCGATACGACTTATTGTTAGAAGTGCTGATCAGTCCATCTTCTCCCATACCTCATTGAAGTGCTCTCTTGTCCTCTCTCCGTCATCTCCTCCCAGTCGCTGTGCCCATTGCTCGATCTCACGTACTATAAAGGAAGACAATTTGCCCTTTTTGCGGTTATTGCTTTCGATTGCCAATCGACTCTTTTGCGGTTATTGCTTTCGATTGCCAATCGAATTATCCCGAACTGCATTAAAGAATCGGAAACGAAGAGAGCACTACAGAAAAAAGCTATTCGTTTTTTTATAATCATAACGATTCCGCTAGCTTCAAGACGATTCACTGCCGTCACAATAACAGACATGACGCATTCCGGAGGTGCGATAGCGGAACGTGAATGTCGCTGTTTCGATAGTGAATAATAATGCGTTCTAAATACCATTTGAGCGTTTTTTCAGTCAAATTGATTCAAATTTCATCATGGAAGTGAGATGATAAGTATTTCGAAAGTCTTGGTTACCTTGCCCACTCAGCTTCTGTATGCTCGTCCGAACGGCGGCGACGATCGCGTCTGCGTTGTTTTCCCGATCGAAATCCATGGCGCTGCAATGACCACGTCATGGACTATGTAAACAATGATCATAAACGATCGATATCACGTAATCGAAAGGAAAACAGGCAATGCCCACAACTCCTTTCATATTAAAAGAAAGAACACTCAATTAACCCCGCTGGGATACCTCGATAAAGTCGATGACTAATAACAAAACCTGGGGAAAGTGTAGTAATTTCGCCGGAGCTTAGACGACTTGGAGGTGGAACTTTCTTCACCCTCACTCATATGAAATACGTGAGTATGGCGGGACGCCGAATGAGAGACTATGGCGATATCGCTATCAATCCCCTTCCCTCGGTTAGTTGTGAACCCTCCCTCAGATAAGGTTAGCGTGGGAAAGAGTGCAAAAATCGATTGGGATGGGGTATAAACGGGTAGTACAAAAGGGTGAGACACGAAAGAACGCCAAAGAGCCCTTATCAATACCGAGTGATTACACGAGAGAGAAAGAACAGCTGAAGGACAAGGGAAAGCACGAGTGAATGAGCGAGAGAACGCGAGAAAGTGAGAGAGCACCAGACGACGCGAGAAAAGAGTGCGTTAAGCGAGACGAGATTTCAGCACCTCGCCTCTCACCGTAGTCACACCACAACTCTTGCCACTTCACGATTCGATACCGTAACCGCATGTTATTGATTTTTATTAAATTAAAAATAATGAAATTCTTTGTCAGCGTCGTCAGCGTCAAATGGAAGAAATATTATCGCCCTCGAGAATATCCTAATACATTTTCGAGATAGGATTCAAAATTGATTGATAGCTTTCGAATTTCTTCGAACTGCATTTCTGCTCGTAAAATTTATTTCGTGATTCTCGCAACAGATTGTACAACATTCGAGGAAAATGTCAATGAGGATACAATCGATGAGACAATAAATGATACGGTATTAAGGTAACACCAATGTACCCGTTTTAGAGAGACCAAACGGGAAATGTAAGAGAGAAACCGAATTTCAAGCACAACGGGTACACTGATAAATAATGAGACCACTATGAAGATCATGGAGTTTAGTGGGAGTGCTCTACAGCAATACTAGGACGAGAGGGGAGGGGTGTAGATAAAACAGATCGATACGCATAGTGGTGATGGGGAAGGGAAGGGGAATCAATCAATAAGGTTGGTAGAAGTTACACAATAAAATAATAGCAGGAAATGTGGCATTCAACTCAATAAATAAACATTGTGGGAGGCAGGGTAAGCTACTACTTAATAAAATCGCACAAGAGAGTGGGGCTACCGTATACTACTAGAGAGGCAGTGGGGAAGGGTTGAAACAAATGGATAATCACAGAGGGATGGAGACTACCGTACTCCATCTTCGGTCTTCCGTGCGGGACTCATCAATGCTCGAGTTGATGCTCCAATTCAGCTGCCATATCATCCATTTCGTCATCCTCGTCTTCGTTCTCCTCGTCAACGTCTCCGTAACTGAATGACACAAAGTTACGGACTATATCCATTTCCCATACTCCATGACATCATAGAGAATAAATCAAGATCAAATCACACATCAAAAACCGGAATTTAAGAATACTTCGTTATATTCCCCCAAGCGTTCAAGGAATCATTGATCACTCAACCTTTCCCAACTAGACCAACTCGTGAAACATACAACTATCGGGTATTTATTTTCGAAGTCATCATTTCAATCAATATTGACTCACTCCTGTTCAGCATTATCTGCATCATCATCATCATCTCCCTTTTCTTCTTCCTTCTCTCCCTCATCCTCTCTTCTCTCATTTCTCTTCGATCTCTTGCTGCTCGGACCACCGAAGAGATCGTCGTCTGAATGAGAAATTTGAATAACTAATAAACGATAATTGACGAAATATCAATTACTGAAAACTACTCATTGCTCAACTGCATCAATACTGACATTGAGATCTAATAACACGATTAATTATACATTTGGCAAGTCATTTGGTCACGATCAACGTTGTTCTCCTCACCTTATCTACACTAGCCAATGAAACCCCGAACCTCCCTCCCCCTCCTCACCTCTACTATCCTCCTCCTCTCCTCCACTCTCTCCCGTGTATCCTCTATCAAGTGCCTCAGGACACAACTTTCTCTTCACTCGACTCTCATCGATCTTCGGACGGGCAATCTCGGGAGCACGCACGCGGGAATCGTCATTCTTCCACGCGGGCTGAGATGGGACACGGATTGTTAGAGATCAAAGATCAGATGGAACCAGGAAAATGATGAATGATTTCGTACAGATTGGCTACACTACAGAATGGCATATCGCACCAAAAAAACATCGCCTGATGATTCGCTAGTACACAAATTTACCAAAAACCAACGTGGATCTAATACAATAGTTCTCCACCACGTCGATTGAAAAAAAACAATATCTGACCTCTCCATCATCCTCCTCGTCCTCATCTTCCTCACTATCATCCTCATCCGACAGAGAATCCACCTGCACAGAGATCAAAGATCAACATCAATAAGCTGTGATCGAGAACTTGCGCCATTCTAGTTGCATCGTTTCTTATTATCTCCGTAAATTCATTCGAACAATAGTGGTAGAGAAGGATAAATCGCTCAATAATATTCAATAACCCGGGGCAAACAAGTTTGATGGTCACACCAATATCACACTATTCCTTTGACCTTGATGTTACTAGCATTGATGCCATTTCAATAAATAAATGAATATAAACACACCTCATTAGCCATATCAGAGAGGAGTTCTTTGCCCATGGTCGGTAGATCGGCCAGTCCGGAGACATTACCCGCTCCTAACAAGAAATCTTCGATTACGGTAGTCGAGTTAATCGATATCCCACACTACCGTAATCTCAATCATGTTACCGTACCTCCGATAGGACTATCAGACTTCTCAGTGAGAATGAACGGCTGCTCGGGGGCCTGTAAGGAACAAGTTTTGGAATTGGGAAACAAAAATGAGACATGGACAAGTTGGTTCTTGTTTACACACAATTCCATAAATACGAATAGGAATTTGGAACTACGGCTCAACATAATCTACGCTACAACGAATGATGGAGAACAAAGATCAAAGATCAAACCTTCTCCCATAATTCCATGCATGCGTAGATCCAATGAGGAGTGACGATGGGCACACCCAAACGACGAGCATCGAATACTTTCCTGAGATTGGGGAAATGGGATTAGAAATAATAATGGAGAAAGAAAAGTCGTGATACAAGACGATTTGGTGATACGAAGATAACCCAAAAACATAAGAGAAGCTTTCTGTTTTATTATTGTGAAAACAACCAGTGGCCAGATGCAGTTCACAAAAATTTCACGCTTTATTTTCATGTCTACGCTCAGAATAGTCAGCCAATCCAAGTTCCATTATTTCAACATCTCCCTTTTTTCCTCCATCATTTCATTCCCATTGATCATCCCGCCGGCGACTGGTCGGTTTTGAGCTTCTTCACGAATGTAAGTATTCCCTCCCTTCGCCTACCCCAACTCTGTCCAGATCGAAGATACCGTATCCCTTCAACTCTACTTTGATCCTCACCTGTACCCTGTGACCCGAATGACCCGATGTCTATATCCCAATCGTATCTCGGCATACCCTCAGAATCTGATCCTACTATAGGAAATTCATTGACCAGTCCCAACGTTTTCCTAACCTACTTTTTTCAGAAAGTCGATCACATGTTCCTGTGTCTTCTAATCACGATTGTCCCTCTGGTCGCCCTGGTCTTGGGATGTGGAAAGAAGGTACCGTATCCCGAGCTACCGTAATCTCATTTGTCGATCGATAGATACCGTATCCCAATTGTAGAAGCCCCCTCCTTCGGCTAAACCTGGGGTGAAGCCCCCCACTCCCTCGCCCGCCAAACCCCCTGCTGCTCCTGCTGCAGCCCCGCCTCCTGCAGCACCTGCAGCTGCTGCACCAGAAGAGAAGAAGGAAGAAAAGAAGGAAGAGGTAGGGGAAAGAGGAGACAGTGAAATGGTTGACATGAGCCTTTGTTGCAGAAAAAGAAGGAAGAGAAGAAGGAGGAAGAAAAGAAGGAAGAAGAGAAGAAGGATGAGAAGAAGGAAGAAGAAAAGAAGGAGGAGGAAAAGAAAGATGAGGTACAGTAACCTAGAAGATCTACCGTATCCCAACTATCGATTGTCAGGAAAAGAAAGACGAAAAGAAGGATGAGGAGAAGAAAGACGAAGAAAAGAAAGATGACAAGAAAAAAGAGAAAGCGGACTATGCGACTGTCGAATTCATGGTCGAAATAGATCACGAGAAGGATAAGAAGAAACAAAGTGAAGAGAAGGAGAAGAGCAAGGCAGATGATCCTCCCAAGGAGGGAGAGGTACCATATCCCTGTCTCATCTACCAATCAATCCTTATTTTCAGGAGAAGAAAGAATAAGGGAGAAATAAGTAATTCTACCGTACTCTAACGCTCGAATCCACCCGAGACCCGCTGACCAATAATCATGATTAGATTTCTGATAAACTGGCAGCGAAATACGTTGAATGAATGTGAACATTGACCTATACCATTTGTCAGTCATCTTTAGTCAATCTGACATGAATCTCTCATCCTGCCTCATTCATGTTTCACCCTCACCACATATTCCTAGCAATACTCTCATCGACAGTTCTGTTTCATCCCTATCAACCGACTCACGTAGTTCCCCATCTGGCAGCAACAACGTGTGTGGTCTGCTCGTCCACTCTTTCCTCCACTCTCGCACCGAATTTCGTCGCGATACGATGGACATCCGATCGCTTCGGATCACTTCCCACCGGGATCAGACCTGATATGGGATGGAGATTGGTTACACTTTTCCCATTGATTAACGGCTCCAGGTGATTTCTAAGAGCTCGCACACTTTGATATTCACAAAATCATAAGCGTATCATCGATTTTTGAATTGGCAATATTGTGCGAATTGCAGTTGTCTATAATATCCATTTCACCGCTACTGTATCCCTACCGTACTCTACAGTATCCCCCTCCTCACCAGACAGCACGAGTACACATCCCTTGAGTGACTGCTCACGTAGGCAACTGATGATCACCTGCGACAAGCGCGTTTTCAGGGTGGAATTAGGGACGGACCAAGCAGGTCAACCCAATTCTGTTCAGGCCGACTTTTGAAAAACACATTCATATTTCTCCATTGTACTACGAAGTAAATAATTCTTAAAATTAATGAAAACCATAACGAAACGCTTCCAATCGATATTCTTGGTCGACGGTATACCTTGAGATCTCTGATGTTACCCGTGTCGTCGTAGTGGTTGTAGAATTGCTCGTGCACCTTTTTCAGCACCTGAGGATTTAGAATTTGTGAACGTCACGTGATAGATTCCAGGTAGCATCCATGTTTCATCATTCGCACTTTACCCAACCATTTTTGCAATAGCATTATGACCAAGCCATCTTTGAAAAAAAACCAAAATCGGAGGAATCAATCAATAATTTCCCCTTCTACCGTACCCTCTCAACATGGACGAGTGTCTCATCCGTCTCCTCGGGTAGATTATCGACTTGCGCCGTCTCTCCCTCCGTCGGAGGAGCATCTGATGGTCTGAAAATGAACAGGCTCACGTTGTTGACAAGCTAACAGGTGCATCAAGACTACCGATGTGTACACCTTGCCAATTGATAGCACTTTAGAAACATCAATAACCGTTGTAACGCTTATCCACTAGCAATAATTGAAAATTTCATAAAAAATATTTCGAAATGATCGCTAGCAAGAGAAGTACATTGCTCAATGGGAAATTTTGAAACCCGAACCAGTAAAAATATTTTTTTTAAGTCGACATACCTCTCCGATGCTCCTGGCGGCGCATTGATATCATCCACTTCACGAAAGTACTTGTACGGACGAAGCTGAAAGATTAAAGATCGATACAGGCTACCGTAACAAGAGGATCCCCGCCAAAAGGGTTCCCTGCTACTCACAAGCACCCATCACTACAGCGTTTCAGTACCTCTTCAATACCCACGTCGCTCATGCTTCTCAATTTCACGTTGAGATAATGTATTTACAAACAATGAATGATACCTGTACAAGTCTATCGGCGAATTTCCACACATCCGCTCGATCGTCGATGATCGCCACCATCTCCGCCCCCGCAGGGAACAGCGCCTGAATCGAGGATATTTGTTGAATTGAAATCACTTTTTAAAAATTAAATCTAAAAAAAAAATCAACGGATGAGCATCTTCGGACCCTTAGAAGACTAGTGAAACAGCGGAACAAACAGGAAGAAATGAAAATAGTCCAAAGAATTGGTTATTGAAATCGGCAGATAGAGCGAGTTAGCGTGTGAAATTGAGAGAGTCGGATATAAATTCTCCTTCACTCACCGCGAGATTCTCCGTCTTGTGTAGTTGGGAGACAGATTCGTCTCTCGAGAGAATTCGATCGAGGAAGATCTTCTTGGTAGGATCGATTATCTGCAATTCATGAATTCCGTTAACTTTTTTTTTATTTTGGAAAAGAATAGTTCCTCAAATCAACACGAACATCTTGCTCTAACTGATAGTGAATTGCCAAAACCGGAATTCACAGGGAGGCACAAACCACAAATAGGGCAAGAAATATTGAGCAAATGCGGCCTTTGCAATCACCGCTCCTCATTGTAGAGTATTCCATCGGTTCGTTGACAGACAGTGTGATGGAGCATTGAGAGCATTCCCCATCGCCCCCTCCTCCACTTTACCCCCCCCCCCACCCTCGGCGAAACAATTTTCATACAACTGACCACACCGTCTAGGCAACCACAACTCATTTTAGCGTATTCCTTCCTTTTTTTGGCCAACAGATATATGGCAATGGATACCCCCACTCTCTTCACCCCCCCCCCCCCCTCCAACCACTCTATCCCTCTCCTCACCTCGGCAATCTTGTGTGCGTACTGTCGCTGGCCGAACGTGATTATGTGCATCTCGAACATTGGCGCCAGATTCTGCAAATATTCACAGTATTTGAGAGTTTGTTTATTTATTTCTTTTCTTCAACAGACAAAGGCATATTATTATTGAAGCCCGCTCCACGTTTCCTAAACCGAACCCGTGAAACATCGATTCGCAAGGAATCATTTACCCTGCCATTTTTTGATATTTGTAGGTAAACGGAGAAAGGGATCTCATCATACGCGATTGCTTCATTCCCGCTATGCTGTGCTTGTGAAACACAAATGACCAAAATAAATGTGACCTCGAAGAATGCTCTTGTGTGAGGTCGCAGCTTCGTCCAGTGATTGCTACCGTACAGTTGGAAGTGAGTGATGTCCGGATGCTGAAGTAGGGGGAAATTCCCTTCAGAATCGAAGACAAAATCAGACTCCCGAGCAAAACCACTAATATCACTGCACCGTGAAACACATGAGCTCGGGGTCTGTTTCGATCGACAATTCCACATTTCCGATATCAGAGCCAGCTCTGTGGTTCAATAAATTGACTACCGTAACCCTATTTTTTTTACAAACTACCGTACCTTGGCGGGATCGAATGTGGGTGGTCGATTGGTGGTGTGGATGACAGTCTGGTCGAGATCGACGAGTAGCACCAGTTTCCTCTGCTCGATACACGCCTTCTTAGCCTTCTCACCGTCCGCGATAGCAATCTGATAATTCCGACGTATACACCTTTGCCTTTGCCTTTACTCACAGACCCTACATTTCCACAGGCTACGGTATTTATCAGGACGCCAGTTTCACCGTTACTTGTTGATGATAGTACTAGTCTACTCATTATTGGTTTCACATTCTACGTAAAATAAAGACTTCTCGGTGAAATCGCATACATGTAACAACGTCAATTTCCTCTTCCAGAATCCCTTTTTCCTCTCACAAACCTCATCGGAGACGAGTAATTCAGGCAGGGAATGGTTCATGGGGACAGATGCCGTCGCCGTCGTCTTCCTTTCGCCCGGACGACCGTCCTTCCTGAGATAAAAATAATATTCATGATATTTTGTTGAAATAACGGTGAAAACAAGGTAAAAATAGAATAAGAATGAAACAAGACGTGAAATAATTCATGATAGAGGATAATTGGAATCAGTATCAGCTAACCTCCTGGGTCAATATTGAAGGTAAGGAAGGAAAAAAACGCTTGTTCAACCACCCGCCATTTTCCCGTTTCTTCATGCACTCAATACCCTTAAGATCAGCTTCATCTCAATGCGGTAGACTCTTATACTTGGAAATACCAAACAAATAAATGTAATAACGAGCGCTTTCATACATTTCCTATCCCCCCTCTCCCACTTACTCTCTGAGGTTCTCTCCACACGCAGCACACATATCCTTCATGACCGTGTGATGGGCGCACTCGGAGAGAGTGCACAGGGGCGTACCCGTCTCGAGACGATCGTTCCGTTTCGTCTGAACGATTATTACGGTAGGTTACGGTAGTCGCCCATGGCCATTGAAAGCTTCCAAACTCATAGAATTTCTTTCAAGACCACTTCTCGTTTCACATCATTGCCAAAACGACTAGCAACGATATAATTCTAATGAGTAGTCAGCTATTTTTAGCAATAACCTAGAATCATGACCAATACCATACCCATCTCTACCGTATCCATCAATAATCAAATCTACCGTACTCCGGGTTTGTAGTTGACGATTCCCTTGGTGGGCGCTCTCATCTTCAGCGGGGGCGACTTCGGATCCGCACCCTCGGGACGATACTCGATGATCACCTGATTGTGAGAGATGAGATGGAGTGAGATTACTAGGGAAGTTCGCGTTACAGATGGAACGTATATCTGGTGAGATTATTTGCCTCTAATGTATGGGATTCCCTTCTTTTAAATATCAACAAATTATAGTAACTAAAACAAGATATTTATTTTCATAGCATTCTAGACAAGTGATGTCAAAATTACCAAAAGAAGAAGGACGGTCGCTCATTTACTTTTCCCTAGAAACTCAAGTCAACCTAGTTGAATCATCTCAATCTACCGTAACTCTCTAGAGCTCTCAAGCCAATCAATAACTCACCCCATCCTTCATCACGAATGCTCCCTCCGTGCATTTCCTCTGCGTGACCACTGCGATTCCGCCACCTGACCAGAGTATTTCGTCATCATTATTCAATCGATGAACAAGCTTCCAGGAGGGAAGATAAGTGCCCCTATGAATTGAGTGAAGAAAAAAGCTTTGAAATGGACCAAATATGAGGTTTATGCTTCAACGTATTCCGACGACGATGAGTACTAGGTCGGATAAGAATCATTTCTGCTGTTTTGAACAACCTACCAAATTAGTAGGCCCTCAAAAACAGTTTTGGTTCTCATCCAGCCTATCTACTCCTAGATGTCATCAACCGCACCTTCGGCTGTAAAGAGAACATCAGTCATTGATGGGCCGTGGGATGACGTTAGTGTTGTAACTGAAGGATGACTTTTTTGTTCGACAAACAGGAGAAATCTCGACAAAGAAGTACGTAGATAAGAGGAAAGATAAGACGAAAACAGGAAGAAACGAGACAAGGGAAGGGGCCAGAATCAGTCTCTAGTCTGATCTGGTAGATCAATAACAAACGGGGGAAGAGGGCTCGTAGGTAGCACATTGGCTCGACATCAAACGTTCCACAAACGGCTCACACAGCAATAATTGGTATTTCTTTATTATCAACAAAACGAAAAATTGGGACATAAATCATTACTCATGCTATGCAGGATATTGTTGTGGACGCAAATTGAAACAGAAAAAAAACAAATAAATCGCGTGGGATTCTAGAATACTGTAACTCTAAACCGAAGTACTGTATCAATCAATAATCACGAGTAGAAAAGAGGTTCGGGGAAAGAAAGAACAGTATTGATAACTCGTTTTTGGCAGATCGGGCTACCTTTTAGCTCGTATAACATACAAAGGCTACTTGACTCGAAATATACTCGTGAGGGATGAAACATGGGATAATCAAAATAAATATTTCAGAGATCAAAGATCACTTTGTGATCTGGAGAGTAATCTTCTTCTGAACGATATGAGCCTGTTGGAAGACTTGAGCTATGTCTATCGATACCTGCAGATACCGTACATATACGTCATTACATCAATACGTCATTACGCTATTCTAACCATATTTCTGAACCTCCAATCTCCCTTGTCTACCGTACCCCCTCCTTACCTCCTATCATCTCTATCATCTCTTTCTCCTCTCTCTCTTCGATCGTCTCGTCGATCATCTCCATGACGACGACGACGCTGCAATCATTTTAATTTTAATAATTTATTGTTATTCATCAAGTTTAGTAGATTTTTCCCAACTAGATTTGAAGCGAGTGAGGAACGCGTGACATTGACTGCTCACCTCCTCCTCAGCTCTATATCTCCTATCAGCTTCCATCCTCTCATAATTCACTCCACTTCCTCTTCCCCAGTATCCGCTTCTCCCATAGTTCGACGAATGAGGATACCTACAATAGCTCGTTTTCAGTTTCACCACATCCACGTATTCCAACGATTCCCAAGATACTCTATTTTGAATTTCCATCTTGTCAAATATTTTTGGTTTCACAGCATCCTTATCTATCTCAAATCAGCTCACGGTATTATGGCACTCCTCGGAATAACTTGTCCGTATACATCGACGTAGATAATGTTGTCAGGGGGAACGATCGCACCACCCTCCAGAAGAGATGTCTGTAATAAATGACAGTGTAATCAATATTAATAACCGTGATCCGTCCATCCTCACCGATGGTCTTCCGACGGGTGTCGTGTACACTCCGAGTGACTCTCCGCTTTGCTGCATACTAAAATACAAACACCTTTAATTATATTTATATTATTCAGTATAATCAGAAATGGAGTACTCCCTTGCTTTCAGCTTCAACACACCCACAAAGTTCCAGGCCAGTCAATTGTAAATTTGATTTTCACATCATCCGTATCATTTCGCAACCACCCCGCATTTCAATCGCACCACGTGATATGGTTCAATATTTCAAATCATCTCACGGTATCATGGCACTCTTCGGAATGACTTGTCCATATGCATCAACGTAGACAGTGTTGTCAGGAGGAACGATCTCACCACCCTCCAGAGATGTCTGCAAATACATCGTTCATGGCATTCATTCACAATTTAGACTGACAATATGGAGACAATTGCGATCGAATGAGATCCATCGCTTCCAATAAATAAAACTTCCAACAACACTCTGCAACTTCCACCTCACTGGATCACAAATATCGATACAAAAATCGATATATTCATCAATACTACCGTACTCTTCCGCTCGTATCCTACCGTAACCCTTCCCTGCTCACCGATGGTCCAGCAGTGGGTGCTGCGTACACTCCGGGTGGGGCTGTGCCTAGCTGCATCGGCTCGTGGTATGGTATCTCCGATCGAGGAATGGTGCCGGATTCGATCGATAGCACTGACAATTTCCTCCAGGTCCAAACGATCCAATCAAACCAATTCCCGATCACTGCACCCCCTCCCCTCCTCTTCTACCGTACCCCCTACTTACCGGGAATTGGCATTCCGGATTCGCTTCCCATGGCCGTATCCGCACCACAAGGCACCGTAAGATCGAGACTGCAAAGGAAATTTATCAATTTTTTTTAATGACGTCACATTGCGTCATTCTTATCACATTGTCCACAGACACCGGAAACACATAGCACATGCGAAACCGCAACTCACATCTTCCGTAACGACAATAAAATTCTAATATTGATCAAATGGAAAACAATGGATTAATCTTTAATCAAAATTTCTCACGTCTTCTTTGCCTTCTTAGCTTTCTTCTTCTTGTTCCTTATCCCTCCTCTATCGTACTCTCCTCCACTCTTTGCACCCCTTACTAAGGAAGGAGGCTTCTTCGGCTTGATCTTCGGACTCTTCTCCCTATCTTCTTTCATTTCTCCTCCATTATTGTTCTTGTACTCTTCCCATTCTTTCATCGGTTGGATCTTCGGACTCTTCTCCCTCTCTTCTTTCTTTTCTCCTCCATTATTGTTCTTGTACTCTTCCCATGCTTTCATCGGTTGGATCTTCGGACTCTTTGCTTTCACGTCTTTCTTCCCTCCTCTATCTCTATTCTTGTACTCTTCCCATGCCTCCTTCAAACGAATCCTCGATGCCTGATACGTCTCTCCAACGGGAATAATCGACTTATCCGCAGTCCCGAACATCGGACTGCAAAGAGGACATTTGAACAGACTGTTATTATATATGGACAGTATTATTTATCAGAAATAGAAACGATCACAACTTCATCGAATTTTCATCCATTCTTATGTCTATGTGAAACCGTCAAAACCCATAATCTCCTAGTTCTTTATTTCACTATACTTCAGCAATCCATGCTCACTTGTATACCTTAATTGATTGGATTGTACATCACATATTCCCATAACTCACTTGTTTATCGGCTGTTGTGTCATTGAGTCGATGACCATCACTGTGTCTCCGGATGGGAAGGGCGGGATATTGGGTTGGAATGCCGCAACTGGCACGGGTACCACTTGTGCTTCGGGTGCTCCGTATTTTGATACAAGGGCGGTTCCGATGGGAGTTGAATGCTGTGAGTCCACGATCGATCGCACACTCTTGTTCGACACTATCTGGTCAATGCACACCTGCAATAGGAAAACCAATTCATCCTCCGAAATCTAAATTTCAGTCCGCGAGTTCCACGCCATATAACAAAAAATCGGGAATCAACTTCAATGGGTCAGGTAGATTTTGTCGGATGTCAGATATGCGGTACCTACGAAAAATGTAAAGCATAAAGCGAGAGAAGCACTGACCCCATCCTTCTTGCAGTTGGGACAGACAGTCCCCATCATAAATGTGTACGATATGCACTCTGCACAGAACGACTCCCCACAGCACGGGGACAGACTCGCTTCCTGCAATTTTTTTTCGAAATATACAATTTTGTTTAATTTTCCAACCGCGACATTCGCGCATTCTAAAACGCAAGGAGATCGTTACAATTACGATTTCGCAGTGGTTGCTAATTTAAAAAATATCATCATCACCACACGTTGAGCAATTCGAGACACAGTGTGCACTTCAACTCGGGCAGTTCCATTGGATGCGACAGAGGAATCTCTATGATGTCTGCCTGCAATTATTATCATCACATTATCACAATGCAACATCATAATCAGTATAATCATTCGATAACTATGTTTTTAAATATACAAAATACATAAACGTACCTCATTTATATACATAAACGTACCTCATCTATATACATAAACGTACCTCATCTATATACATAAACGTACCTCATCGGCCATATCAGAGATGAGCTCTTTGTCCATGGTCGGTAGATCGGCCAGTCCGGAGGCATTACCAGCTCCTGAGAAGAAATTTTAATTACGGGAGATGAGTTAATCGATATTCCGTACTACAGTAACCTCAATCAAGTACCTTCGATTGGACTCGCAGACTTCTCACAATTCTCATTGTGAGTGAGAATGTACGGATGCACGGGTGCCTACAAGGGACCATTTTATGAATTGCTCGTGAATGCAAATATAAAAATTAGCAAAAGTATATTCGCATCCCGCACAACATAATCTGCTACAAGTGGTCTGATAAAACATTGAAGATCAAAGATCAAAGATCAAACCTTCTCCCATAATTCCATGCATGCGTAGATCCAATGAGGAGTGACGATGGGTACACCCAAACGACGAGCATCGAATACTTTCCTGAGATTTGGGGGATTCCCCAGTGAATGGAATTGTGAACCAATCTTGGAGATATAAATGTCTTTAGCCAAGGTCTCCTACAGCCTTCCTCCAATTAAGTGTCACAAAAATCTCATTATCGAAGGAAACAACTGACTTATCTCTTAGCAACCCCTTGTGAAACACCGACTCACGTAGTTCCCCATCTGGCAGCAACAACGTGGGTGGTCTGCTCGTCCACTCTTTCCTCCACTCTCGCACCGAATTTTCTCGCTATACGATACACATCCGATCCCTTCGGATCAGCTCCCAATGGAATCAGACCTGAAAAGGGAGATTGAGTGCATTCAATTTGTCAATTTTGGTCCCGAAAATCACACATAAAATTTCCACGATTTCATGCAAATTGGTTTTCTACATAGGGACATGATAATACAGTATCCGTTCCTGCCGCTACCGTACCCCTACCGTATCTCTCTTACCAGATAGCACGAGTACACATCCCTTGAGTGTCTGCTCACGTAAGCAGCTGATGATAACCTGTGAGAGAAGTGTTTCAAGGATTGTATTAAAAAACTTTCATCTAGATGCATTTGATGTTGTATAGTCAAACGTTTGGAGAAAAACAATAATTCTGATAATCGCTAATTTCCCAAGTCACTTGATACTAACAATAAGTTGCAGGAATACCGTTTCAGAAACAATACATATTGGTATTCAACTACTAGCTTCGTTAGAGATCGTGATTCCACAACAAAAAATAAAAAAATATTTTACAAGAACAAACAAACAATTTTCATGCGAATTCCTAGCATTTAGATTCGAATAAAACCCGGTGAATAAAGGCATCAAGGGAAACCCTAATATTCACTGAAAACAATCATGTTCTACCGCATACCTTGAGGTCTCTGATGTTACCCGTGTCGTCATAGTGGCTGTAAAAGGCTTCGTGCACTTTCCTCAGCACCTGATCAAGATATTGTATTAAAATATTTCTTTCCACTACCGTACCCTCTCAACATGGACGAGTGTCTCATCCGTCTCCTCAGGTAGATTATCGACTTGCGTCGTCTCTCCCTCAGTCGGAGGAGCATCTGATGGTCTGCAAATTGACAAAATATAATTATTTTGAAAATAATACCAGATTCACCATTTATCTCACCTCTCCGATGCTCCTGGCGGTGCATTGATATCATCCACTTCACGGAAGTACTTGTACGGACGAAGCTGAAAGAGAAAATTTATCGATAGGAGCTACCGTAACCTCAAGTATAATGGTTATTATTGATAAGTTGGCCCTTCAGCATACAATCACAATTATTCCAAAGGCAATCAAACCATCGTGTGTTCTCCTGCAACGCCCGTTCACTCATCACAACTACGTGTCACCCCCTCCTCAATACCCTCGAGATAGACACTTCTCAATTGTGCTCACTTATTGATTGTCATAATATCGTATCGATACCTGTACAAGTCTATCACATGATCTCCATACGTCTTCTCTATCATCGATGATCACTACCAGCTCGGCCCCTGCAGGGAAAAGCACCTGAACTGGATGGGATCATTAGGGGTGAGTATTCCGAAAAGTTGAATCGATACATGAAAAAGTTAGGTGACAAAATCCTTCGAAAGCGCTATGTTTTCAAATTCAAGATAGTTTTCGACTAGCTTTTTCCATGTATGATTGAAACTGCGGGATCTAAGGATCTTATGCAAACTAGTGAAGTGAGAAAATCGATGTATGTCTCTCACCGCGAGATTCTCCGTCTTGTGCTGTTGGGAGACAGATTCATCTCTCGAGAGAATTCGATCGAGGAAGATCTTCTTGGTAGGATCGATTATCTGCAATGGGGCTTTCTCAACAAAAAATCAACAAAATCAACATGCGCAGCGATCATGAACTAATAGTGAACTACAAAAAAAAACACAGATTCACAGGGAAGCACTATTGTGTGCACCAGTTTTTCTACTTTATCCCCCTCACCTCGGCAATCTTATGTGCGTACTGTCTCTCGCCGAACGTGATGATGTGCTTTTCGAACATTGGAGCCAGATTCTGGAATGATCATCTTGCTTACGATTCGATAACGACAATTGTATTGATTAAAACGGCGTTCAAGAACCCATCAAATGGTTCAGCTCCACGAGTGTTATACCATAGCTGCGAAGCACTGACACGCAAGGACACATTTACTCTGTTTGATTTCCTATTTTCTCGCCAATGAGGAATATTACAATCAGTCCCATCTCGTCTATGAAAACTATACAATGCCTAAGAAGCACCAATCTCCTTGGCAAGTAAAATTCACTATTTTCACAAACACAATCAATTTTCATAATAAAAAAAATAAATGTGACCTCGAAGAATGATCTTGTGTGCGGTCGTAACTTCGTCCAGTGATTGCTACCGTACAATTGGAAATGAGTGATGTCCGGGTGCTGCAGATAACGAGTCTTTTTATTGTTTACTCTGATTGCCGGACGAATCGCAATCTCAACCAAATCACATCTAGCACTGGAGCGCTAAGCATGTAAGCCCCTGGCGCAACGAAACTATTGGTAGTACTCTTTTCGTTAGAAATAAAACCTCCTAGTTCAATTTCACGTACAGTTATGGCTACCGTACTATTGGTGTTATCGTGAACTAATCACCACTACCGTACCTTGGCGGGATCGAATGTGGGTGGTCGATTAGTAGAGTGGACGACAGTCTGATCGAGGTCGACGAGTAGTACGAGTTTCCTCTGTTCGATACACGCTCTCTTCGCCCTCTCACCCTTCTCACGGGCAATCTGACGAGAAATCGATTGGATGACGATACTGTAACACTACGGTATCTATGGGCTATCAAGCTAATTTTCGCTAAAAAACAAGGTATTGCAGTGATTGAGATTTGCATTTTGTTTTCATAATACACTTTTTGGGGCATATTTTTGCCGACACTTCAAAAATATGAAAGAAAGAAAAAGGAATTAGAAGATAGTGAAGACAGAAGCCATCGAATGCGGTTAGGATATTAAGGTCGGAGATGGGAAAAAAGAGATTAAAGATCAGAGATCAGAGATCAGAGATCAAAGATCACCTCATGGGCGGGACGGGGACGATGAAGGCGAGGATCGCGCAACGGCGATGATTCCCTCTGAAATTAATTATCATTATTATTATTATTAATATAATTAACGTAGCGATAATGATGACCACAGCTCAAGCGCTCACTCTGGTGTTTTCGTATCCCATACTCTCTAGCCTGAAGAATTTTGACGTTTTGGTGTATAGTCTCCCTTTTGGATCCCAAGTCAAGCAGATTCCCAAGTAGCATAGTTTTATTCCAACTTGGGAGCAGCGCATCAAATAGAGAGACAGAGCTCCCTACTAACCTCATCCTTCATCACGAATGCTCCTTGATGGGTCGAGGGATGACGATAGTATTGTAACTGATGAAAGGACCACTTTAGAAGACATTTCAACAAAGAAGTGTGAAGATAAGAGGGAAAGATAAGACAAAAACAAAAAGAAACAAGACCGCGAAAGGGAGGGCAGAATGAGTCTTTATTGTTCGTCTGAACTGATAGAAAAGGAGGAAGAGAAGAAATCGATGTTCTGTGAATACAATAAGGCCATTCTTGGCTCGTAGGTAGCACATTAGCTCGACATCAGACGTTGCACAAACGACAGACACAGGAATTATTGATATTTCTTTATTATCACCGAAACGAAAAACACGATAATTTAAAATGAGAACGTGATTACTATCAAAAATAGAAGAGACAGAACTTAATACTCAGGCTATTCAGGATATTGATGGGGATATAACTTGAAACAAGAAAAACAAATAAATCGATTGGGACTCTAGCATACTGTAACTCTATACCGGGGAACTGTATCAATCGACAATCACGTTGAGTAGAGAAGAGAAGCGGGGGTAAAAACAACAGTATTGATAACTCGTTTTTTTTGGCAGATCAGGCGACCTTTTTTGTTCATATAATATTTAACGGCTACATCGGAAAAAACTTCTAAACATACTCGGGAAGGATGAAAACATGGGATATTCAAAATGGAAACATGAACGATTAAATATTTCAGAGATCAAAGATCACTTTGTTATCTGGAGAGTTATCTTCTTCTGTACGATAGGAGCCTGTTGGAAGACTTGAGCTATGTCCACTGAACCCTGAAGATAGCGCAATTTTGACCAGTTATTCATGGGTATCGAACGAAGAGTTCACTATCTGTTCTCCAGCCCCTTCCCTAATCACCCATCGCTGAAACTCACCTTGCCCTTCTCCTCCTTGCTCCTTTCCTTCTTTTTCTCGCTTTCTTCGACATGATTCGATCTATAATCAATATCAAATAGCTACTTTAATCCAGCTTGTCAAATCTACTGTAATTTCACCTACATTGAAGGGAAATTGTCGAGAAAAATCTTAGGGGACCCCGCAATTTCTCTAGCATGGCGGAGATAAATTCCATGAATGCTCACCTCTCGTCGGTCTTCTCTCCCTCAGTCGGGTCCTTCTTTGTCTCACTCTTCTCTCCCTCAGTCGGTTCCTTCTTTGTCTCAGTCTTCTCTTGCGATTCCAACTCCATCTGCTCTTCCTATAATGGATGATTGATCTGCGTTTCACTCGTCCAACAATGTAATTGTAACTTCGGTTGAATACCAATATCCTATCCATTCTTCTTCTATAGCTAACTAACCCAGAGCAACAGTGTTTCACTCATTCAACAAATACTTCCAACTTCTGTTGAATACCATGCCCAGTCCACTCTGTTCTCAAACTATCATACCTTCTTAGCCTTCTTCCTCTCTTTCTCCTTTTCATCCTCATCACTCACAGTATCGTGTCGCTCCCTCTTGTTCTTCTTCTCTTTTTTCTCCTGAACAGTCATTTATAGAGGTTAGTTATAAATAAAAATAAATAATCAAACAGGTAACAAACCTTCTTTTCCTTCTTATGCTTCTTATGTTTCTTCTCTTTTCCCTCTCCATCCTCATTATCTCCTCCTTCTTTCTCCTCTCCATTATCTTCCTTCTTCGTCCATTCATCGTCACTGCAATGCAAAAACTACTACTTTTCCGACCAGGTTATAAGATGTTTCACGAGTGCCTCAATTATCGAACATCTTTATTGAGACGATAGAGTAGTAATAAATTTCTCAAATTAGTTCCTACCTCTTCTTCTTCTCCTTCTTTTCCTTCTTCTCTTTCTTTTCCTTTTTCTCTTTCTTCTCTTTCTTCTCCTTCTTATGTTTCTTCTGCTTCTTCTCACGTTGAGATCCATCGTCCTCGGCTAGAAAGAAATTTAATTTAATATTGAATACTTAATATTGAATGGGACTATCAACGAAACCCCATTCCCACGTCGATAACCAATCACTGAAACCCAACTCCCAAAGGTCGAAACATCAATACAACTTTAAACTTAGCATTCAACTCCTACAAACTCTACTGACCCTGACTATTATCCTCCATTCCCTCTCCTCCTTCCTCCCTCCTTTCCTTCTTCTTCTCTCCTCTTTCTTCTTCATCACTCTTCTCTCCACTTCTCTTTCTGCTTCGTTCTCCTGCATCCACTGGAGAGAGCAGCTCCTGTTATTATTATTATTGTTATTATTGTATAATATTGTTCCACTGTGATATCGCTCATATATTTTCCATCCTAAATCCATTGAATAAACCCCCCATCCCTTGCCCATCCTCCGTAACCCCCCTCTCACCTTGTCAATCTCCTTCTCTTCATCCTCTCTCCTCTCCCTCTTCCTTCTTCTCTTCTCATCTTTCTCATCTCTTCTCCTCTCTCCTTTCTTCTCTTCACTTGATCTTCTCTCTTTCTTCTCATCACTCGCTCGTCTTCCGAGTGTTCCATCACACATTTGCTGCAATTGTCCAACCCGGTTCATTCTCGTTTCACTCTCCCCTCTCAAACCATACTCGATAGTCAATCTCATCGTGCAATATCTCTCCATTCCCAGCCACTTCTCGTGCCGGTCTCTGAAGGCAGCTGAGTAGAGGGAAAGACCAAGGGACACAATCAACAGAGATCAAAGATCACACAAAAGATCAAAGATCAGTTCTAAACGAGACGAGAAACCAAAGGGGAAGGACATAGGTTAATACTACAGTACACACTGTTATTCAACATAGATCTTTCGGTAACATGAGGGTTACAAATCATTAGTTAACTAGCTAAACATGCACCCTTCACCCTCCTCCCTTCCCATTGACTAACCTCTTCTAGATCCTTAATAGTCGCTTCAATCTCCTCTTCTTCTCTTCTTCTCTCTTCACTTTTCTCTCTTCTCTCTCTTCGTCGATGACGATCTTCATCACGATGATCACGATGATCATCTCGATGATGGTGATCGTCACGACGTCTGAATCGAAGGAAGGATATTAATCAGTTATCGATAGATCATCGTCTACCGTACACAGGATCATCTTACAGCATGCCTCTACCCCTTATCATTCACAAAAATGGGAGCAAATTTTGTTTTGTTTTCCCTTTTCAACCGAGAAGAAATCAAAAAAATAACCCTGTGCCACTCTTGAAATTGTTGTGAAGCTAGCAACTCGCTGCTACCTTTGAACACTAAACCAACAAGCAAAAGATACAAAAATTGAAGACTTCAATCTCAAGCTACTCTAACCATCCCTCTGAATCTCCAATCCTCCTGTCTACCGTACCGCTCTACCCCCTCACCTCCTATCATCTCTATCATCTCTTTCTCCTCTCTCTCTTCGATCGTCTCGTCGATCATCTCCATGACGACGACGACGCTGTAAAGAAAATAACGCATTAGTTTTTTTCTGAAATTAAAGAACTCAATCATATTGTCAGAGCTATGCTTATCATCTTTAAGGCAAACCCATGAAACATAAATCTTGCAATCCTGTGAAATTACACACTTCCTATAAAGTAAACTAACAATGAGATGTGCCTTGTGACTTACAAAAGTAACAATACCTCTAGGGAATCGTGTCAAACAGCGAGTAGCTCACCTCTTGGTCAGCTCTATATCTCCTATCAGCTTCCATTCTCTCATAATTAGCCCTTCCTCTTCCCCTGTATCCACTACTTCCTCGATAATTGGATGAATGAGAGGGATATCCAGAAGGAGGCGGACGAGAGTCACGAGGATCACGACCGTCCTCCATACTGCAATATAATCATTTTATCCATTATACATTTTTTCATTTGTTTGCTTGCTTTCAGCGTCACCACATCCACGTATTCTACACGACGCGATGCCATGATTGTTTCTATCCAAATGAAAGTTTGTTATAATTTCGATTCGTGTTTCACAGGATCCATATCTTCAGGACATTATCAGGAATTTCAATTTTTGGTAGACAGCTAAATGAGTATTTAAAATAAACTGACGGTATCATGGCAGTCCTCGGAATAACTTGTCCGTATGCGTCAACGTAGACAATATTGTCAGGGGGGACGATATCACCGCCCTCCAGAAGAGATGTCTGCAAGTTTGTACAGTTTCCATTTTTGACTATTTCATTGCTCAAGCCCTACTGAAACTGCCACCTCGCTGGTTCTCAAATGCACTAGTTCTGGAGGTACTACCGTACTCTACCCTCCCCCTCCTACCGTAATCCCTTCCATCCTCACCGGTGGTCCAGTAGGGGGTGGCGCGTACACTCCTTGCGGCACTCCCTGCTGCATTGGTTGATACGCAATCGTGTATCGAGGAATGCCGTCCGGCCCGACCGTCAGCATTGCACCTCAACCATACATTTTCATAACTACCGGGCCGGAATCAGACCACTATATATTACCCCAAAACAATCCATGTTTTTAGGTCACATTATAAAAAAAATCATAATCCTAATCAACATCTTATAGTGGACGGAACAGAAATTCCTCAATGTGTATCGGTTTGTTTCGGTTACAGAGTCTTTATAAGATACTCTATAACGCATTCATTTAATCTTAGCAGCTTACATTAGATGGGCATAAAAGTAAAATAATTCTCGATTCCTGCACTCCCCCCCTCCCTATACCGTATCCTCGCTACTTACCGGGAGGTGGCATTCCGACTCCTCGTGGCATTCCCGAGTAGAAGCCCGCCCGACCATGAGTGCCACGGTAGCCACGGCCACTGAAATGGGGATTGTAAAGGAAGTTGGCATTATCCTCGCAAGGGCGGGCTAGCCACCCCATCGCCGGTTAGCAACTTGATTGTTTTATAATTGGAGATTCATAAACCGATTCTTATTACACGTTCCACCAGTCCCAGGAATACCAGCCAGCGTGAAACCTATATTCAACATGCTTTCAAACTGCAATCATCAACTCACCCTCCTCTTCCCCTGTATCCGCCGTAGCCGTTCGAGTCCCGGTAGCCGTCCCTGCTACCATATCAATTATAACATGAACACATAATTACGTTAGAGTAGTAAGTATAATATCAAATTTAAGATGAAGAAAGCATACCCATATCTGCCCCTGTCATCTCTCTTCCTTCTTCTATCATCTCTTTCTCGATCATCCGATCCCGAAGATGACGACGAAGAGGAAGAAGATGACGATGAGGAATCGGATGAAGCACTACGCGATCTGCAATTTAATCATTTTTACATTATTTTAAATCATCTTTTACCCAAAAAGAATGTTAATGTAGCACAAATATTACATCGGAGCAATTCCTACTCAATTCCTCACCTCTTCCTCTTCTTAGTCTTCTTCGGACTTTTCTCCCTCTCTTTCTTCTCTCCTCTATCTCTATTCTTGTACTCTTCCCATGCCTCCTTCAATTGGATACTCGATGCCTGATACACCTCTCCTCCGGGCATTATCGACTGACCCGCAGCTCCGAACATCGGACTGCAAAGAGGACAATTGAACAATCTGATTCAACTAATTGACAACCTCTGATATAATTATTGTAGACATAATCTTATCTCCTATGTAAAATATTGAAACCCATAATCTCCTAGTTCTCCATATCACTACTTCAACAACTTATGCTCATTATTATAATTTTTTAAAAAAAGATCATATACGGCAAATAATCACTATCGCCTCATACATCAGATATTCATGATACCCGTAACTCACTTGTATATCGGTTGTTGTGTCATTGGATCGATGAGCATCACAGTTGCACCCGGTTGAGGGATGGGCGGGGGAGGGACATTGGGTTGGAATGCGGCCACTGGCATGGTTACCACTGGTGCCCCGAGTGCTCCGCTCACTGGCACCAGAGCGGCGCCGGCCGGAGCCAGTGATGCCGCCATCTGAAATATTCAAATTGTATATGGACACTTCGTGTTTCGCCTACTATACTTCTACACAGTATTGCACTTTGAATTGCTAATCATAGGATAAAAACGATCCAACAAAAATAGCAAAATTTAATATCCTTATCTTCAATCAAAAATGAGTGTATAGTGAATTGAGTTAGACATCGATCAGATCTCACCTGCTGTGCGAGTGCCGCCAATCCTACAGCTTCTGCAGCTGCAGCAGCCTCTCCTCCGATCACTTGCTGCACTCCAGGGGGCAGCGGCTGCGGGTCGGCCGTCACTCCGGGTGGAAGGGGCTGCGGTTCTGACGTCGTCGTCGGCATCAGATTCTGCACCATATCGTCGCCTTCCTGTCCGGGAGTGCCGCCACCATCACCGTCCATCTAAAGAATATTGCAATTACGATTTTTTTCTAAAGAACTGATCGCTGACCAAACATCCCTAGCTGACCGTCCAGTACTTTTAGTATGCATGAGTCGCGCAATCGCCTGGTTCAAATCAAGCCATTTCCACGGCAGTAGGACAACTGTTTCCAACCAAAAAATCAGTTGTCGATCGCTCATCTACCGTATCTACCGTAATCTCACCTCCGATTGTGGTGTCGTTCCTCCTCCTCCTGATCCGATGCCAATTCTCAGTCTCGTTCTCGCTCGACGATCAGGCGGAAGCGGCTGCGATTTCTCCGCGAATCCTGTGAGGGCAAAGTTCGAATTCCATTCAAGGGACATTGGTGTTTCACGCACTACTTATTGTTCGCATTTTCACGAAACTTCAATATCAGGTTCGAGTTTAATTGAAAGTACAAATAATCCCAGTCATGTGCCAGTCAAAAAATTCCAAACGCTTGTACTACCATGTTTCAGCCTATCCAGAAAACTCAATTTTTCTTTCGATACCGTAGACTACCGTACGCTTCAATCACCCCATCCCCTCCACTCACCGGCGACACTGTTGGTCACAGTCTGGCTTGCCCATGATTCCACTGCCAATCGCACACTCTTGTTCGGCACCAGCTGGTCTATGCCCACCTGAAATGGGAAATCAAATAATACCGAAATTTAAACCCGTGAGTTTCACGCAACGTGGTTGATCCAAAAGATCTATAGGTAACATCAATTATTCAAATTGGGCGATCAATACAACCATTACAACTTCTCCCTTACTCACCCCATCCTTCTTGCAGTGTGGACAGACAGTGGCCTCCATTAGCTTGTTCGATATGCACTCTGCACAGAACGACTCACCACAGCACGGAGACAGCATCGCTTCCTTCAATTTTACTGTGTTTTCATTTTATCATAACCCGTGACTGAAAAGACGTCAATATAACTAGCGACTTTTGCGCTACACATTTTTATCAAAAGTATACAAATGAAGGAAATTGCAATTCAGTACGACCGTCCGTGCCATAACACAACCACAACCCAAACATACCTTGAGCAACTCTAGACAGAGTGCACACTTCAACTCGGGCGGCACCACTCGCTGCGACAGGGGAATCTCTCCGTTGTCTGGCTGCAATAACTCCCTCACTTTATATCTCAATACCACTCCATAATCAATACAATCATCCGATTTAATCAATCAATCCGACTACCGTGTCCCCCTTATACCGTACCCTCTTGCTGTTCCTTGCTCTCCAATGCATAATGGGAACGACGTATTTGCCAGTGCCAGTAATCATAGCCATTGGATCATCCGCTGTCGTCTCCATCAATTCATCTCCCGGTATTCCAGTCGTTCGCTTCGTGTTCAGCTGAAACGCAGACGCACTCACTCAGACCATCTCTAGCCCTCTAATCGATAACTACAGTAACCCGAGATATGCAAACCATACGATTTGCATAATACTAAACTGCTAATCCAAGTCTTGGTAATATACATACAAAAGGTGGACTATTCACATCACTTCCAGTCTAATCTCTTTCATGCATGCAAGAATTCAATATTTTTTCAAGTTCTTAAAATTCATAGTATGAACTACCCCGTCTGAAATGTGTGCAATTCATAATGTGATCACAATAAGGAAAAGGTGGACGTGTAGGAAATGGGGGAGATCTTATTTATCTCTGAAGAATGATTCCATTACTGAAACACCGATCGATAGTGCATGCACTGTACTGATCGGAACCGAGAAAACAAGTATACAAAAATAATGAATAAACGCGCCGACGGTCGCACTCCACAGTAAGCAGGCGGTTCCGCCCCTCACCACTTCGATACCGTAACCCGGTCGGGAGCGTCGTAAGACACATCGACCGAGTGGAATAAACATCTTTATCTGGTAACTGGGCAAGGGGCAATCGGAACGTACACAAAGCCGTACTGGGGGCACGACCACATACGGTATTTTCTTCCATGGGAGTACTCGCATTTTCGCATGGATCGAAAATCAAAATGGAAATGCGACTCATCAAAGTGATATCGATACCGTCTCCATCGTATACAATACATCATCTCTGTCTTACTGTAGTAGTCGTCTCGATCGATATCATTACCATGGGGCAGTTCTTGTACCAGTGACCGGGTTGATAGCATCGATTACACGTGTAAGTAGGAGGAGGAGGACCAGACATGATCTGATTCGTACGCTTCTGATAGCTGCAATGGGAAAAGGTTATCAACTGCAGAATATTTTGTCGTCGATAAATCAATATTTTAAGAATATATAACAAAGAAAGAAGAAAAAAAGCAGGTCAACTCACTTATTCGGGGTGTACTTCGACGCAGAGACGTCTTTGATATGCGCGAGACGCTGCTCTTCAGTCAGAGAGTCAAATGTCTCCTGAACAATAACATAATTTAAATATTGAAGCATCAGGTTTCAAGTATTTAATAAGAAAGCATCAAGGATGAGCTAAAACTTGAATACGCCAAATACTTAAAATTATGATTACTATAAAAAATGAATAACTTACAGCATCGACGTGTCCAGTGACACCGGCAGAGGGAGCGGGTTGAGATGTCGCTGTCTTTCCCACCATTCCACTCGTTGCGCTTCTGAATTAAATGTTATTATTTAAAAATATGATAAATATATAGACATTGCAGATAGAAGAGGTGTACAAAAGAAAATAATCGGCAAAAAAACGCAATAATATGGAATGTTCGAATGACTCACTGAATCTTAGGAAGCTTCTCTGCATTCTCCCTCGGTACTCGTTGCACAATAATACTGCTGTTTCGTGGAATCAATTCCTCAGCGGTGTAATTGCGCTTCGTATGAGAATTCTGAATGAATGGTCATAAAACAAGCTTACTTTGAAACAACATTTATAACTAAAAACTTGGAAGAGAAATGCGCACCTGTAGTAGCAGATCAAAAGATTCTGCTTTGATATTCTCCTTGGCGCAAATTTCGCGCTTGCAGTCTGCTGCACTTATTGAAAGTCCCTGAAAAAACCTAATAGTTCTTTCTCCGCAGAAATAAGCTAATATAAAGTAGGGAAATGTAAAAAAATGTAACCCACCTCAAACTCCAAACGTTTATAGTCGAGGGTAGCTCGAAATTTATAATGAATCGACGACGACATGACGTCGTCAAAGTGAAGCACTCCGTGCTTAGGCTGGAATAGACAAGGATCACATTATTTACAAACAACAATGAGCGCGCGCGAAAAATCGATTGAAATGAACTAGCAAAACAAACTTCTTTCTTTCGGTAATTATTATCACAAGTCTACCAAATATGGTACGCCGATAGGCCGGGGATTGAGCGACAGAGTTCATTAACGAGCTGTAATGTCAAAACGCACGTGAAACAAGGCGAAAACGAGTTTCGAAACAAAGGAATTGCGTTGTGTGGCTATGACGACAAAATAGTGCGCAGAGTGTGCAACAACTTTCTACTTTTAGGGATTACGGTAGCTTCTTTTCTTCACCAATTTATTTCTATCGATAAATGATTTGTTTAATTTATCAGAGGTCATAATTAGATATAGGTTTTGCGGATATTAAAGCATCATTTTTTATCCATTTATGATATGCTTGATAACGAACGAATATACAATAAGCGATATGGTGATATTTAAAATATAATTCAGAAATTTTCGGAAGATAAATTCGGAATATCCGAATAAAAATAGCAAAAGTTATTTATAATGCGCAGACCTTGAGCAAATATGAAACCACCAATGTACCCCACTAATCGGAGCTATCCCAAATAAGATGGACGCTTCCGATCTCTAGCTGAATGAGACGGGAGGGATCCGATTAGGGAGGCAGATGGTTATCTATGCTACGTGGCTTCCGTACTCTTGATTTTATAAACTCACTAGCATATACGTGAAGAATGTATCTAACTCCCCTACTTAGTAACTACCCTGTTAGTAACGACTTAGTAACTGGTTAGTAACTACCCTGGAAAGGAAAGAAGACATGTGAAGGGACCGAAAGAAAGAGGAGAGTCTAGGCATCATCAGCCAATAAGAGTCATTAGCCTGCCTGTTGAAATCGAGAGTTGAAGAAAGATGTAGATGGAGAATGATTTTTCTCTGCAGAAAATACATCACATATTGTATTGGCTTGTCACACCAGAACAAATGTCTATAACCACTCGTGCTATTGTCTGACGGCGGTCGTATCACCATCATATCTCCTATCGAATGCCCAGTCACAAGCACATGATTTACGCATGGTAGACATGGGAAGAACACGTAGAGAAACCGAAAGGAGAGATAAGAAGAAGAAGATTAATGATGAATCACTCATAATTTTTCGTTTACAGACTCTTCGCATACCAATCACAGAAAATCAGAGTCGGATGCATAGATAAATTGAAGTTTTTTGCTTCCATTTCTCATAGGAAACAGTCAGAAGAAAGAACAGTAGACTACTTTATCGTTGAAGATAAAGTACAGAAAGAGAACTCCTCCTTTAGAGGACTTCATAGTCGTTAGTCTTCGATGCAACCGGGAAGGCGGTGAATTCTCTGGGCATATTCTTGAAGGTTCTTTCCACTCCTTGGACCGATTCGGGGTCGTTCTCCAGGTACAGATATGTGCACGTCATCACTGAACACATCATTTTTGTGCTATTTTTTTATTAGTTTATTTATATTTCTGTGATTCGCAACCTTTGGAAAACTAGCGAGAATACCTTGTACGAGCAGAGGGAGTACAGCCAGCCACAAGTCTTCATAGTGGAGGTTACAATCCCAATATCGACATCTCAGATCAGTGAGTGTCAGCAGGGTTGCCTGGATGAGAGCAACGCTCACCTGGAAATGTATTTTGTTAAATTAAATAATAACGCGAAAAAATACCTCGTAGTAGAAGAAGTGTGTTTTGTACTGTCTCTGTCCTCTCCAGTACACATTGTGGAAATAGAGGAAATGAGCAATGATAGAGGCAATGAGGCCTACGATCATCACAACGAATAACACTGCAATAATATATTTTCGATCCTAGAAATCACCGGGAAATGAGGAGACGAGTTTTGAGTGGTTGAAGAGTGCACAATACTTACGTCCGTATGCATTAGCTAGAATGAATGAGAAGAAGACGAGTTGAGTTGGGAAGGCAAAGATTGCGACTGCACTCATTATTCCCTTCTTGAATCTCTCATTCTCCTTCACGTCGATCACATCAATCGAAGTATCTTCTGATTCGTCCTTACGGTGCTGGATGTAGAGACCCACGCAAGCTCCAGCTGAAATTTTTATTTAATTAAAATTTAATTATTTAAAATCAATGTTACCTTGCACGAACATGGGTACGATAAAGATCCAGAATTCAGGGAAGTAACCGAAGAGTTTGATGATGAAAGTGACCCACATCGCTACGGCAACGATAACCTGAGATTAAGTCGAAAATATATTTATTTACATTTTTCTTTTCCGTTATCACTGAGTAAGAATGCTTATGGAGTGGGTATTTCGCAATCGATCAGGTACCGATAATTATCGATTTTTGGACAATGTATGAATGGTAAGCACTCATACCTCATAGACGAAGAATGGTTTTTTGTATTGCTTCTCTCCTCTAATAATCACTCGAATGTAGTAAAGAGCATTGACGAAGATTGAGATAATGATGGGAACGATCAATTGCACTGCAAAACAAACGTTTATATTTTTTTAGAAATGCGAAATTTGAAAAAAAAAACTCACACTTGTCGGCAAAGAAAATCCACGCTACAATCTGAAGTGGAAAAGCAACGATTGTGAGTGCATGAACGATTCCCTCCTTCAGCTCCATCCTCAATATTTGGAATTTATAATTTTGAAAAATAAGTAAATAAAAAACGGTAAGGCGAAGGTAAGGTGACTACGATCTATTTGGCCAGTCCACGAGTGAGCGACCTCTCCTTTTCAATGGCTTATCACTGACGCATCCTATGAAGCATGAAGGAAAATAGACTCGAAGATGTCAGTCTAACCCTCCTTCACAATATTATTCGTATCTATCTAAAAGATCAAAAAAGATCTCTTTACTAAATGTAAAGCAGTGCTCCTAGATAGGGTTGTCTAAATGAAGAGAACGAGGACGAATGAAGAGGTATTTTCTTTCTGCTCATTCTCCCCTGTACCTACCTATTGAAGACGGTGCCAGCTGGGGGAGTTGAGAAATGAAGTCTTCATTTCACTACTTCATTCGCCATCCCTACTCCTAGAGGGAAAATTAAAAGATTTTTTAGATGGAAGAAGGGTGGAAGGTCGTCCATAAGTAAACTGCGTCGTTTTCTTATTTTATCACCAGTCGATAAGCGATCACAAGCAACAGATCAAATACACCGGAAGAATACGTATTGAAGGTGGGAAAGACAAAGGCGGAAATAGACGGTCAGATGTTCTCAACAATAAATGTCCGAATATATTTGTCTATCGATAGTGTCGATCAGGTAGACTCGTTGTGCTACAGATCACAAGTAAGCAGACTCAGAAAGTGATTTATCACTATCTCTATTGTCGATTAGATGAGCAATTCGTGAAATTTTCAGTTGCCTTCTTTGAAGTATCTATTTTTCCACCGTTTTGTATCCGCTTACAAAATGCTGATTGAGAATTTACATTTTTTATCACTGATAAAGTCAAAGTCAAGTCACAGATTTGACACTTTACAGGAATCCGTTTCCAGACTTGTGTTCAGTTGGGAAAGCATCGAACTCTCTGGGCATATTCTGATATGTTCCGGACTGAGCAGCGGCAGGGATTGGTCCATTGTAGAGTCGGGCCCGATCTCCAGTTGCGGTCTTACGTACGTGGGCATAGAGAGCGACACAAGCGCTCACTGAAAATGCGGATAATTTTGTAAAAAAGTAAACAGTTTTAATCCAAATAAATGATAGATACCTTGCACGAACAGGGGAATGAGAATGAGCAAAAAGTAGAAATAATAGAAATGTCCGAAGAGTCTGACGATGAAGACTATCCACATCGACACGCCATTTATAACCTGCGAAATGTTTAAATATATTTAGTTAAGTGCATATTCATTCGTTGGATGAGTCAGTGACACGTTTGCACTATTTGTAGACTGTGTTTTCAACGGGACTGGAGAATGGAATATAATATCATTGCTCACTTGGAAGTAGAAGACTAGAGAATGGAATATAATATCATTGCTCACTTGGAAGTAGAAGAAGTGTTTCAGGTAGATTTTCTCTTCCTTCATAATTGCTTTCAAATAGTAGACACAATGGGCGAAAAGAGAAAGGAAGACGGGAAGGACCACGGCCAGAACTGAAAATGTGTAAGTACAGAAAGTTCCATATGATAAAAAATATCACACCTCACCTAAATGTTCCTGACCGTAATAAGAAGCCAAGAATATCCAAGCGATGATTTGTAGTGGGAAAGCGATGATTGTGAGAATATGAACGATTCCTTCCTTGATCTCCATCCTGAAAGTATTCTCTTCGAAGGTGAAAATGGAGACTAACAGAAAATGACGCGGCAATGTGAGTATGACTGATCGAATCCTCTCCTTTTCTGCCTTTTCAAACGATCATATGGGCGGAGCAAGCTATGATATTTCTTGTGCACAACTTTAGCTTATTCATCTAATTATCTCTTTTTATATAGTAAATTTATCATTGGAGTACATCTTGAATTAATTAAAGGAGGAGTACCACGAATATCTGACTAACTGAGGTCTCAATGTGGAATCGCTTTGACACCCGATCACACTTTCGAAACACTCATGTCACAATTTTTCGTTTGATATGAGCATTTGACTGCGTTCCAAGCATCCTGAAGATCTGGTAACAAACTAGAGAGCATGCGGAATGAGGAGAGTGCCCTCTTTCAATGATCACTTTGCATATCTAGTCGCTCGCGAGGTTCATGGGACTCCTTCTTCTAATATGACGCTCACATTTCAATTGAAAATTGAAAATTCACATTTTTATCATAGATAATTCACAGATAACTCGTCAGATGAAACCGTTTCCGGCCTTGTGTTCTGTCGGGAAAGCGTGGAACTCTTTGGGAATATTCTGATATGTTCCGGACTGGTCATTGGCAGAGATTGGTCCATTGTAGGGTCGGGCCGTATCACTTGCTGTCGTACGCACGTGCGTATAGAGAGCGACACACACACCCACTAAAAATAGATTTATTTTACAAAATTTACAGTGTATAAAATAAATTTGAAAACAAACAAATTATACCTTGCACGAACAAGGGAATGAGGAGAAACCCCCAGTTATAGAAATATCCGAAGAGTTTGACGATGAAGACCACCCACATCGACACGCCATTGATAACCTGCGAAATGTTTAAATATATTTAGTAATACATGGCAAAATGATCAATAGGATGAGTCAGCTACACTAGACTATTATTTTTTTTAAACAATTATCTAAACATTCAATCTCTCTATTATTCAGCGCATTACGACATGGGTTTTGAAGAATTTAAAAAAAAAACAAGAAAACCTTGACGATATACACCGTTAAACACCTGAAAGTAGAAGAAATGCTTCAAGTAGATTTTCTCTCCTTGCATAATTGCTTTCAAATAGTAGACACAATGGGCGAAAAGCGAGAGGAAGACTGGAAGGACCACGGCCAGAACTGAAAAAGTGTTAGTACAGAAACTATTATTAATTAAATAATAATCACCTAAATGCTCCTGACGATAAGAAGCCAAGCATACCCAAGCGATGATTTGCAGTGGGAAAGCGACGATTGTGAGGACATGGACGATTTCCTCTTTGATCTCTATCCTGTTATAACACGTCGATTCAGTTCAGAGAGAAAAATGGAAAGAGAACGAAAGAGGACGTTGTGTGTGAGAGTGTTCCATCCCTTACTCTCTCCTCTATTGCCTGGTCAAACGATCAAGTGGGTAGAGCTAACGATTTGTTGTGCATTTTCCGCTTTTACAATTAAAAAAAACTCGTTTGTTGGAGTGCATCGAGGGTCCATGAATTTAAAATTACGTTTACAGTCTGATTAACCATTGGCACTTTTATCATTAACAAATTTACAGTTTTATCTCTTCAGAGGAAATCTTCTCCGGCTTTTTGTGCAGTGGGGAAAGCGTGGAACTCTCTGGTCATATTCTGATATGTTCCGTTGGCAGGGCCATTGTATTGTCGAGCCGGATCTTCAGTTGCAGTCTTACGCACGTGCGTATAGAGAGCGACACAGGCGACCACTGTAAATATAATTATATAAAATGAAAACAGTTTTAATGAGAATAAATTATACCTTGCACGAATAAGGGAATGAGGAAAAGCCACCAGTTATGGAAAAAATAAAGGCCTCCATCATCAATAAGAAAAGATACGACTTTGACGATGAAGACTATCCACATCGCCACGCCATTGATGACCTGTTAATGCATGTTTTCGAAATTTGTTTCAGTCACGGGAGGAATATTGCGACATATAGTGAACAACTATCACCTGGAAGTAGAAGAAGTGTTTCAAGTAGATTTTCTCTCCCTGCATAATCGCTTTCAAATAGTAAACACAATGGGCGAAAAACGAAAGGAAAACGGGAAGGGCTACTGCAAGAAGTTCAAAACTGATTCTTATATTAAAATCAAATAATAAGAAAAAAAGAACCTATTATTATGTCATATTTATCATAGAAAATCCAAGTTAAGATTTGAAGGGGGAAAGCGACGATTCGAGTCTGGTCACGGAGGTTAGAATAGAAAACAATCTCCCTTCTTTACATATCAAACGATCAAATTCAAAGGAAAAACTCAAAACGGTCAATGGTTTCCGGAAAAAAACTGATACATTCAAAATAATCGAGTGAATTCAAGAGAATGGGAAGTGTGCGGAATGAAGATAGGCGAATCCTCTCACTGATGATCGACCCCTCTCCTTTTCTGCCTGAACAAACGATTAAACCTGATGGAAAATAAACAGGATCACATAAAATTCACATTTTTATCATAGAGGATGAACTTGATACGAAATATGTTATACCCTCCTCTAAAGAGTATCGTAATCGGTCTTCTGTGCAGGCGGGAACGCATGGAACTCTCTGGGCATATTCTGGTATGTGCCGGCCTCATCATCATTCGGGGGCATCGCTCCGTTGTACAGTTGGGCAGTGTCATCGGCTTCGGCTTTGCGCATGTGGACGTAGAGACTGAGACAGGCTCCCACTGAAAGCGAATTTCACAAATTTAAAAATATAGATAAAATAATACCTTGGACGAACAGAGGAACGATGAAAATCCAGAATTCGGGGAAGTAACCGAAGAGTTTGACGATGAATGTCACCCACATGACGACTGCCACAGCCGCCTGCAAATTCAAATGACATTTTTAACAGTATTTAAAATAGTATGCAATCCATTCACATTCAGGGGTGAGTCAACTTTGGTTTATTTGCTCAGGCTGGGGAACAAAACGGATGAGATTCTCACAATAATAGTGTATCTCGATCACCTGGAAGAAGAAGAAATGCTTCTGGTAGATTTTCTCGCCCTGCATAATTGCCTTCACGTAGTAGAGACAGTGAGCGAATAGGGAGAAGAAGATGGGAAGGAGCGTTGTTAGAACTGCAATGGACATTTTGCACACTTGTTCCCTAATGCGAAGACTACTATAACATTAACCTAATAGCTGAGTAAAATACGCATAAACTTACGATCTCCGGCGAAGTAGTACCAGGAAAGAATTTGTAGTGGGAAAGCGACGATTGTAAGGGCATGGACGACTCGCTCTTTGATCTCCATTCTGAAAGTATTCGGTTCAAAACGAAAGGAGAAGAACGAATACGAAGCGAAGGGTTGAGTATGAGTGATCGGCCCTTCGCCTTTCCTTATCAAACGATTAAATCCGAGGTAAATAGACTCGAAACTGTCAATGGTTTCCGACAAACGTTTTAGTATTCAAAAGTATCGACTGAATACAAGTAAAGAAACTCTCCGTAGGGAATCTTACGAATGAGTAATCTCTCTTTTTCTCTTTTTATTCTCGAGCGACTCTTTATTTCACAATCCCTTTAAATCTACGTGAGATAGCGTGTGGAATGAAGAGAGGCGAATCCCTTCGCCGATAAGCGGTCAACTGCTCACGATTAGAGGCCGAATGATCACTATGCATAAAAGACTACAAAAATAGCGCGTCGTTTCAACGTCCCCTCCATTCAGAAAACTGAGCTAACACAGTTAGTGTTACGATCGGAGCATTGGTAGATGGGTTGCATCAACCTTCAAGAATTGTAGGCCGGTGCGTTATGTCAAATCAAACAACTTAAACAGTTGAGCAGGATCCCAGAAATATAGGTTCCGTGAAGCATACTTGGACATTTCAATTTCCCGAACAAAGAGAATAACAAGAAACACAATGCGTATTCTGATATTAATACTATTATGTTATCACCATCGAAGTACATTCAATACAGAACATTCTAGGATCATTATCGTACATACCACATTAAATAGAGACTCTTCACATGCTTTCGGCTGACGGAAAGACGAGTGATAATGTCAAGTCGCCATCACTAATCGTGACCGGGCTGACCTGACCACCAGATGACTTCATCCCTTAGTATCCCCTTACTCAGTCTCCCATCTTAGTCATTCGTCCGCTTATCTCCATCCCTCTTCTCTTCTATTCGATAAGAAGTGACGAAAGAGATCGAAGCATTCCCCCTTGTACCGACACACACACACACCCATCCTTTGTTTTACGCCCAGGCCCCGACTATCGATTTTGTGCGCGAGTTTTACCGTTTTTAACCGTTATTTTAGCTGCATTATGAGATAGTTGTGATGATATTTTCGTATGTTCGTATCTCAGCTCCGAATGTGCGTGATAACTTGCTGTGGTGGGAAACGATGCTGCGGGTGCTGCAGTCTTCTCACGTGCTGCTTCCCCATTCGTGTAAGGTCCTTCGATTTTCATCTGGATTCGTTCCGAAAAGCACGCAACGTCATTATCAAGAGATAATGAAGCGTATTGCATTCCTTACGAACTGAGAAGGTCAACGAAATAATAAAAATGTTCAGGGATGCACATACACATTCGTTTTCATCAGTTTCCTACTACAGCTCGCAATGTGCATATTTTTCTTGATATTTGGTGAGTCAGAAACCGATTGTCATCAAGACAATTCTCATCATGTTTTTGTACTTTGTTAGTCAGCGATGAGTTTATTTTCTCATGTATTTGGCCAAAACACTACAATTCGAATCTAATTGGCCTATACTAGATCATTAGTCTTTCAGAAGCCTGGTACTCATTTGTCGCAGTCGGATTCGTAATTGGTTTTCACATATACTTTATTTTAATCTCAAGAGGACAGCGATTCTGTTTGCTGCATCTATTCACCACATATGAAGTTAGTTACAGCCTCAATACTTTTGGAATACATAGGATTTTATGCATAGCCAAGATTTCATTTTCAGTCCCTCTGGTCCCTAATCTATGTATTGTTATTCATTTGGTCCATCGTTCTCGAAATTTGGCCAGAATCATGGAGTCCATTCTGGTGAGCTAACTTACTTCCAGAATTGCGCATGAAATAATTCTTTAGGAATTACTACTTCTACGTGGAAGGAATGGAGGACTACGATGCTGAGTGGAGTATGTTTTCAATACAATTTCGCGGTTTTTTAATTAATTTTAAGATGTGTCGAATGTCGGATGGGCACTGATGATATCTTCCGCCTGCTGTGCAATCATTCAATGTAAGCGATAAAAATGCAGATGTTTAGTGATCGCGTCCGTACAGAAAAGATCTAGTATTGAAATGAAACTTTTTTCAGCCTACACCTCCCGTCTCCTATTCGCCTACAAGAAATGGCTCGAACTTCAGGCTGTCAGGTTAGTTTTCCGATTCAACGCTGATCCATTGAACAGATCTGTTTTCCCCAAGTTATGATAGCGGTTTGATCATGGACTCTTTACTGATATGCTTCACGCGCTCAATAAAAGAACCGGTCGAGCAAAACGCTTCTTTCTACAAAAATTAGTTTGAAGCGCGCATTTTAAAAAGATTCTCTTTCTTCACCAATCACAGTCGTTGAATCGATAACTAACTTCCATTATTGCAGGAATCGTCTCCACCGTCATCAATCCTCACACGCAGCCCCTCACGTGACGGTGATCAACACTCCAGTGTACACGATTCAACCCCCTCCCACTGTTCCGTACCAACCTCCTCCCATGTCACCTCCTCCTCCACCACCACCTCCGCCGTCGGCAATGGTCATGCAAGGTCCCACTCCTGGTGAGAATTACATTAACGGTATCGGGAAATATGAGGCTCGAGCTCTTCAGTAATAAGGTTGAGGGTGATTAAAATGGCACGGTACATTATTGGGAATATCATGACGATGCCCAATGACCCACCAATCATCGCTCGTGATTCATGTGTAAGGCTGGGTTATGGTGGTTGGTGACAATTCGCTGAGATGATGAGCTTGAAATGGGCATTCTATGGTCCGCTATAGTCTATGGACTAATATTTAAGGCACGGCCCTTCTTCCTCCTCCGTCCGCTCACATTCTTCCCACTGCTCCACCCGTCTCACCCGTGCCCACGCCCGATCAGGGAAGAAGGGTTAGTTTGTACAACCTAGTACCTTTCTGGCTCTTGACCGATCGGAAATCTCAGCGGTACACACATGGAAAATAGTCCAAATTGCACTTTTCTCTATTTCGATGTGAGCATATTGCGCATGACGTGAATTAAAGAGGACAAAGCCGTCTGATCAAGTATTTTCAGATGTACCCCGAAGTCCCTATGCCCTCCAGCAGTTCTCATCTGGAGGCTCCGCCCCCTTATGCTGCAGCGGTCGCAGAGGGCGCAGCCAAGGGAGGCGCCTACGAGAACTTTGCATACGAAAACAAGTACTAATTCATCCTCGAATGAATACAATACTTCAAACATTTTTTCTTCCGCCCATTCCATCCAATACGAGTGCAACTGTTATACGATTATGGTTACCAATAAAGTTTTACATTCTACTCTTCTATTCATGGCAACGTCATCTGACACCTTGATTATTGAAAATGATATGTATTTATCACTGTATCCGATAAGATTAAAATTGCAACCAAGATTTAGTGCGAGATCATCGCTTATGAATCACCGACTATTTATGCGCGTCTTACGAATCACATGAGTTCTCTTCCGGTCAAGAACTGTCGGTTGATATTTATTTTGTGCTTTTTCGACGATTGACACATTGACAATTTATTCACTCGTCTGTGACTTAAGCTACACAGTGAATTTCCTTCTTATCCTCGACAGAATACGCAGGAAATTCCGTCTTTTTGTCCCTCACAACTTCGGTATACGACGGTAGACCCGCAGACAGCGTACATTTCTCACTGTAGAAATAGAGAGCGCAACAGACGCAGACTGGAATTTATTATTGACTTAAAAATAATTTGCCATATGTTGATAGGCAACTGATATTTCACCTTGGACGAAGCTCGGGTAGTTAATGCACCAGTAGAAATCGAGGAAGTAATAGTAAATAAATGGTCTCAGAAAGTGCGCGTAGGCTTGGGCAAGAAGCACAACGATCTGAATTTGTTAGATAATTTTTGAATTTATATTGGAATTAATGTTACCTCAAAGTAGAAGAAGTGTGAGATGTATTCATGCTGTCTTCTTCTAACCACTTGGATGTAATAGAAAATGTGGATGACGATGGAGAAAACGAAGAGGGTTTGTGCAGCAGAAGTGGGAAATTGATCTGCAGTGATTACTCTTCTTTCTTGTTCCTGCCACATCGAACCCCAACCACCTCTCTTTTTATGAGAGATTAGAATCTCGATGTATCATGATATTCATAACCCCCAAATGACTCACTGAAATTGTTGACGAAGAGGCAAGCGAAGGAGAAGAGTTGAGTCGGGAAAGCGATAATAATTAACGTGTTTACGAGTCCTTTCTTGGATCGATCGTCTTTCTCTTCATCGTACAAATCCATTCCTTCCTCTTCCGATTGACGAATGAAAGAGAGCATAGTGTAGCAAGTCGTTACTGAAATGGATACGTTGCCTATTGTATGAGATTGATGCGATGTGAATGCGAGGATTCAATGAAGAAACGTGGATGCGAGAATGTTGAAGCCAATAAAAATATAATTTTTTAATCATTCACCTTGGACCGCCAGTGGAATGACAAAGAAAAGGGAGGAAAGTCCGAGGAATGTTTTATAATTAGAGTAGAACACGAGCAATTGCATTACAGCTACGCAGATCTGAATGACACACTTGTAAATGTATCCCATTCGGAGTATCAGTGCGGTAACTTTATTCAGCGATTCCCCTCCATTCTTCGAAACTTTACTTGATAGTAGAAGAACTGTCTTCGAAAGCGAGTCTCTTCATTTCTGATTACTCGTATAAAGTAGAGTAGATGAACGATGATGGAGATGGTTAGAGGGAATGTGAATCTTGCTAGAAAAACTATGCTCATGTCGAAACAGATTGTCAAATCCAATTTACCATAGAGTACTCCGAGAATGGCGAAAGGAACCAATTGCAATGGGAAAGAGACGATTGTCAGAGCATGGACAAGCCACTTTGATACTCGCATTCTCAAACGAATTTAGCATTTCAAAGGACTGCATACAAATAAAAAGGACATCGAGTAAACAATTTGGAAAACTGAGCTTGAAGATCAAAATAGATATTAATTCAAGAATTGCGCATTCACATACAGGGGAAGGTTCTCAACCGGACCGGTGTGTTTGTTTGATTCCAATGCACACTTTTATCGTTTGCCGATAAAAAGCGATGGCGAAAGGCCGGCTAGTGAATCACTCCCATCCTTATGAACCGGAAGATCAACGCAGGACCGTTTCGCATTCTTGGTGGATTCGTTAGGATCAATGATGTAAGATTTGTCTGATTATTATTGTCTACTTGGTTCGATTGAAGACATTCCTTCTTCGTCGTCTCTTGTTGAGGATAATCCATTATCGCAACAGCCACATAAACGTGACGAAAGCGCATGATTGGATATTGGACTGTTTGAATCACCGCTTGTCGTTTTTTTTTATATTTCAAGCTTCGAGTCACTAATCATTTTCAGCGATTCGTATAGTTAGTTCATTGTGTCATTGTAAAGTATAAACAATTTATCGATTACAGCAATGAAAATCATGCAACAGGGACGATTTCCTTCTTCAATTCGACAGAATACACTGGGAGTTCTGTATTCTCCTTCTTCGTTTCTCCATCGATTTCATTCTTGATCACATCGGAATACGAAGGAAGTCCACTGGATACGGTGGTCTTCTCGCTGTGGAAATAGAGACCACAGCAGGCGATCACTGGAAATATGACAATAATACCATTCAGATAATAACAAATACGGTATCTTGATAAAATTGTTCAATCTCGAATATTTTATAAAACTTATTTTTTTCACATTTTTTCCACACTTTCAACGTTTGAAGAAGTTGCAATTGTTTACCTTGAAAGATCATGAATAATGAGAAGAGGTTGAATGAGAAGCTGAAAGACGAAGTAACGGCAAAGGCCTGCATAAATGCTACCGCCATCTAAAATATGTATTTCTTCATTGCCAGTAAGAACATGATGAAATTGACCTCAAAGTAAAAGAACAGAGTCTTGTACTGCTTCTCTCCCTTTCTCACTACTTTCAGATAGTAACGAACGTGCATGAAGACTGATGTATTGATCAGCACAATGCTTCCGAACATGAAGATTTCGCCTATAGATAATTGATAATACCATTTAACTGGTCTGAAAAGTGAATTAGCTGACCAGGTGAGAAAGCGATGGTCAATCCAAAGAAGATGAGTTGCATTGGGAATGCCAACGAAACCACTGCGATGACGAATGACTTCTTGAATTGCTCCTCTTTTTCTTCGTCGTATAGATTGGTTGGGGTTCCATCGGCTTCGGCCTTACGGTCGTGGAGATAAGTGATGATGCAGGTCGTGGCTGAAGATGTAAAGGAATTAAATTGGGAAGCTGCAGTCAAAATGGCCGATGTGAAGAGATAGATAGCGAACCTTGGACGATCCATGGAAGGACGAGGAGCCAGTATTCGATAGAGAAAATATATTCCAGTGAGCTGTGCCAGTCCGTAGAGAACATAAAACCTTGGACTACCGCCACTGACACCTAGAATGTTATAGTGAAGCATAAGCACAAGAGATTAAATTTAATTAACCTGATAATAGAAGAAGTGGCTCTTGTACTGGTGCTCCTCATTTCTGATCACTCTGTAGTAATAGAGAAGATGGGTGATAATTGAGAAAAGGAAGAAGACGATAAATCCGGCTGAACAACAGGAAAGTCAATGTTTAGCGATAGTTTATTCTCACTATTTCTGGTGATGAAGTATCCGAATGATATCAATTGCAGTGGAAAGGCTGCAATTGTGAGGCCATATACAAGCTTCTTCGTGAGCCGCATCCTCAATACATTAAAATCTAAAAACTACTTATTGTAAAAAAAATGCATTGCAATATAATTGAAACGCTCAAAAACAGGAAATAAACAAAGTATTTCGCTATTCGATTCGTCAGCGAGTGAGCTTTTCCCCTTATCACTCGTAAGGTTCGAAGGAAAATAGACTCGAAATACTTCCACCCTTTCGCCCAATAGATAACAAGAGGTTACAGATGATCCTGCTATTGCGACACAACGTATTGCAAACAATCTGTTTCATTTCTTCGATGTTTTCTTCGAATGCTTGTTTTTAAATGTTAAATAATTTCACAAGACAAAGTAATTTATCACTGCGAGAGTTTGGGTTTGACGCGAGTGAAAGTTATTGGTTTTATTCATCGGTTGTTGAGGCTGAAAGGGCAACGATCTTTTCACGGATGGTGAATTGACTGACCACTTTTCCTCATTTCCCGCCTTTCTTCTCTTTGCCTTCAGGAATTATCCATTGACCAGTCAATGCGGAAGGAGCAACAGTTCCGGTCACTTTCGGTGCATCTCAACCGAATAAATTGTACTTGCAATGTGCACAAACTACCTGGTGCTGGAGGATTCGCCTTTGCATCCGACGATTTTGGCTCCTGTAATATCCCCTTCATAATAGTGAAGCCGTGCAAAATAGCTAACCACTGGTGCGCCAACAGTCTTTACTGGTGATGTCTCGGATGCTTTCACTTCAATTTGGACTGTTTTCTTCTCTCGAGGAGATCGAAGACTCAATCTGACAATAGCTTTTGCTTCAAAGTAATGCGGATGTCTCACTTGGGCACTTTGTAGTAGCACAAAACGATGCAGAGTCCAAGAATGACTATCCCAATTATGATCACAAGAATGAGGAGCCACCAACTGAATCGAATTAGTTATTACTGGATAACAAGGAAAGATCGCTATTTAACTGACTGATCTTGAAGATACTCCCCGAACGTTCTTATCTACAAGCGATGGAAATTAAAGATATACAAATATTTTCATCGTACCCCGTGATCTTTTTTGCCCTCGGCAAGTGCTTTTTGATGCACGACGTTTCGACATACACCGACATCATCGCATGTTCCTCAAATTATAATCCTTACTAAAGTGAATAGGTGTGCCATCTTACCCAAGCTATTTCTGCAAACTTCATTTGCCTTTTTCAAGAGACCTGGGTGTCCCCATCGCCCTTTTTGACTGTAATTCCGATGGGAAAAGTGGGGTAAGTCTGCTGTTGAAGTACATTCTGGAAAAAAAGTAAATTCTGTTGCTCTATCGTAACTTCGGGTCGTATCTAAATAAATAAAACAATCGTACTTCCTTCAAAAAGGCAATGCCGCACGCACAAACTCTCAGTTGGTTCGCATTCCTGATATTAAATATCTGGAGAAAACCTTGAATTCATATTCTTACCACCAATCCCTCTGCCGCACAAATACTTCCCTTGCATTCTCCTCCCAAACAGGTTCCAGTTACGTCATCACAAGGCAACAAATTATCAACTGGTTTTGATGCAGGACATGTATAGTTTCCCGGAATACAATACGTTACAGCTGTGCAGTCTTTGTCCTTAATAATCATAATTATTTTTTTCCTAAAAGGCATAAAAATCTCACTGGCGAACAAATTTCGGATGCTCCCTTGAACTTGCAATTTTCACTGCAGCAACTTCCTTGAGTGGGAGAGCATTCGTATGCCGTACTCTAAAGGAACAATACAAAAATAGAATTGTAACGAAAAGCACTTTTAGTGTGCATTTACGTGGATGATCTCCATGCCAACAACATTGGTCACGCTGGGCAATACATTCCTGAAAATTATATTATTACAACTGGAAGGGCGAACACTGTTTATAGAAAAATTGGCCTACTCTTTTCTTTTTAAAAAAAAAAGAATAAAAACTGTACGCCGAACCTGCTCATTATGTCCACAATCGCACTCTTCCCCATCCTCGACGATACTATTACCACAAATAGGAGTGGATTCACCTGAATGTAGCGAAAAATTACATTGCGGATTGTTTAAAAGCCACTGATGAAGCAATTTGTTTGCTGTGTATGTTTAAGTTTCGGATCGATCGCTAGAAGCCTCTGAAATTGATCACTTTCGAACGAGAAACTTGTTTATATCACCCACTTTGAGATTCCTCGTTATATTTCTGATTGAGCATACAGATAACAAGTTATGATTTGGCCTCTTTCCATCGTTTGCGTTAGGATACATAATGTAATGCCCCTTTAAAAAGTATTTATAGATACTAATATCTTCACCAGTGGTGAAGTGTGTGTGAACACCAATAGTTTTCACCAGTCACCACACTAATGTTTACCGTTTTCCCATCAGAATCACATTCTGGATACACTTCAGATTCGAGTTTTCCAGATGAGATAGGTTCATGATCATGATTAGATCCTAAACTATGACCTAGTTCATGTGCGAGAGTGAGATGCCGTTGTCGTTCAGGAATTTCATTGCCTAGATTGCATATTTCTCTTTGCGAACTTATTAAAGGTTCTTACCATTGCTTCGAAATGTGATCATTCCTGTATTGTGAGACACTCTTCCATTACTCGAATTCTCTTTTGTGCACGTCTGACAGACGAATGCGAGACCTAGTGTATCCTGAGCGAAGTCCCTGAACATATCTTTTCTATGGTAGTGTGTGTGACGAACCTGTAAGTGAATACATAAGACAAGCAGTAATCAGAAAAATTTGTTGAAGAATGCCAATCCAAAAATGTCTGTGATAATGTAGTCTCTTTTACAAACGGATTTGCAATATCATTCGCCTTTGTATAGAACTAAAGTATATTATTGAAAGTGAAAATTATTCAGTACATACTCTGAATCCGGCAATCTTGAAATGTATTCCGGTAATTCCTCCAAAATCAATTTTTTCATATATTTTATTGACTCTTTTCACTTGATTATCCATCATTGTTTTCAGTTCACTACGAGTTCTTAAATGAAATAATCTAGATACTTCTATTGATTGTATCACTAACGCGGAATTGTCTCCTCTACCAGCTCCATTGAACACATACTCATACAGGGTGTGATCGATCTACGAATTATCCATTATCAAAGAAAAAATTGTTTGAGTTATACCGTAATTTTCAACGTGCATATTCTGTTCCTCCAGATTCCATTCTCATCCATTGAAACAGTTTCTCTTTTATGTTGAGGTTTTTTCAACAAACTCTGAGAGTGCAATCCCTGATAATTTCATTTCCACGACTCAGTTTTAAACGACAATCACACCTTTCCCCTCAATTCGTCTTCACATATTCGATATGGTCGGCGTATATTCTGAGTATTTCGCTGTGGAGGTTCAGGTTGACGAGAATGCTCAGTCATGTGCGGAAATTCAAATTGATCGTCGTTCCTTTCATTGTAGGGGTATCTTCTATCGAAGAAATTACTCCCTCTGCAAGTCGTTTGTAAAATGATAAAAATGGAAATAAGCCTCTTAGATCGATCAGCTGGTTTGGGCATCTCAACATCATTTGCTGAATATATGAAGGAATGGAAAGATGACGTAGAATTATATGGATACGAAGACTCAATCTGAAACATTTCAATCGGTTTCAACAAATTTTCCACCAAAACTAACCCAGAACTCTTCACCAATCGACGTTTCGATTACTCCTTCGAATATTCCATGATTTATCGATCCAGAGACGTAAGAATTATCATCCCCTGACAGTATTTGTCAACGTTTGTTGCAGTAGTTGAAATCACCTTCGATTACCCCTTTGAAAATATTGTGTTCCCATTCAATTTTTTCAGTTTTATTTTCATATTCCATGGTTGCGTCTTTCAAAAATACAGAGCTGAAAGAAAATGAGGTAGTTGGAAATTATGCTTGAAAGTGAGAAACGCACCAGAAGAAATGGTGAAATCGCTCAATAAATGTTCAACAACTCACTCTTTCTCATGGACCCTTTCAAGAATCATTTTGAAATCTCGATCGTAAGCATGGAAATTCAGACGTATTTTCTCATCCGTAGATCTGTAAATGAATTCAGGTTGATCACATGCAGTGCCCCTGTTTTTGAATTTCGGGAATCGAACCTCGAAACACGATTTATATCAGTGGGTTGATAGTTGAGAGGCTCGTAGTGTTTGAGGAACTTGTTGAGGCTTTCTCCTGAATAAAATTAGAAAATATGCTCAATGTATAGAATAATGACTGACCAGTAGACAAAACGAGAATGAAAATAAGGAAACATTTCATAGTTTACCACTCGGGAAGAGAGAAAAGAGGGCGAATGAACGGAGCAATGAGAAAGAATATGAGTTTGTTTATGTAAATTATTAATTAAGACTCATTCAGGACATGTAAATTCAATGTCAGTACAGAAAGTAAGAATATCACGTTCAACAGTGTGATACTCCTCTGTAGCCAGTGTTTGATGGTTCGCTTGTGACTCTCTTGTGTCCATAACCTTCTCGGATCATTCGCTTGTGACTCTATTGTGTCCATAACCTTCTCGGATCATTCGCTTGTGACTCTATTGTGTCCATAACCTTCTCGGATCATTCGCTTGTGACTCTATTGTGTCCATAACCTTCTCGGATCATTCGCTTGTGACTCTATTGTGTCCATAACCTTCTCGGATCATCTTCCTGAATTTGTCAGAACTTTCATAAACACAGATACAGTGATGATATTGGATGCATTTCACATTTCTTGAATATTTGATGTACAGAGTCGTTTGCTTACATATAAGCAAACGACTCTGTAGATCCACAGGTCTGAAATTAATTGCACCACGATTCTATCAAAGTGATTGTTCGGCCGTCACAGTCCACTCATTATTCATTCCCTTATCAGCACTATCACGTGCTAACTGTAATGACCAGAGAGGGAAAATCAAGTGTTCGATTGTATTTTGTGAGCATTCCGTCCATTCCTCATCATTATTACCAACTACATACGATCGTTGAAGTCAAAATTTTTGTTTCAATTGCTAATCATGAATAACAGTGAAGCAGTAATTAGTAAACTGTTCAACCTTCCATCTGTTTTATCTATGGCTTGTTTTATTATTTTTCCCTCCGATTTTCTCGCAAGTGTCTCCCCTTGTAAGAGAGATTGAGCGTGTGTATATTATTTCAGATACTATTAACTTTCAACGTTTGCATTTCAAAAGCACTAGTTGGCGTGTCTCTCTGTGCACGTGAATAGCTTCACTCTCTCTCTTTCCCTCTCCCAGCTGACTCACTCGCGTCTCTGTCACTCTCTTCGCGCTTCTTTCCCCTTGTACTCCCCCTTTCCTCCCGTTCAACTTTGGTTTCTCGTGACCACTGATTGCCCTGAATAAATACTGGTTGACCAGCGCCACTGGCTTGTATGCATAGTGGTCAATTTGTAAACAATTATCCTTATCTTACCTTACTTTTTAACTAAAAAAATTAATGTTCTCGACCACTCAGGCTGAATGATTCTTCGCGCGCTGTAAGACGATCGATCGCCTAATCGATCGATAATGGAATACAAGAAGAAGGCGCAAGAATCGCTGGCGCTCGCCGCTTTTCCACTACAATGGCTGACGGCCGGGTACTTTTACACGAGCAATAGTGAGTGATCCATTATTCATCGATACGTTTCGAAATTTTCGCCTTGTTTTATCAGTCTAAAACTCAATCTTCAGTCGGAAAATGATTCTATTTGTCAGTCTAAAACTCATTCTTCAGTTGTAAAATGAATGTGTTTCAGTTCTTGGTTGCTGTCGAAGTGTCGATCATCTCGTTTACTATCGGAAAGTGATCAAGGAAGGAAAGAAGGATTACAAATCGCCCTTCTCCTATTATGAGGTACGATTCTCGATTCAATACACAATTTAAAAGAAAGCAATGTTATAGGAATATTACCATTGAGCTTATCAAAACCCTCATTTCATCAGTCTCTCAAAGAGAGATAAACCTTTTTTTTAATTGGCGAGGCTTCCTTACAGTTCGGTTTACTGTACGGCTTTGAAGCGGACATTTCCAGAATGGAATCTCGTTTTCAGATGGGCATGGCTGTTCTTCAACCAGCCCTCGTCGCTGCGAATCCCGCCTACATAGGCACTCCCACCTTCTGGGTGATGACTGTGCCCTGGATTGCTTCAGGTATTACCCTTCTGAGATTACAATGATGATCTGATCGAGTTTATCCGTTCCTCTCTTCCTCAGTCTTAAACTTCTCCGTTTCTTAGCGATATCTCTCTTCATCTATCCAAAAAATCTTTCGCAAATGCTTTATCAGTCGACAAACTCAAATTTGATTGATTGGCTGCAAATTAACCAATCGTTATTTTCAGTATACACGTGTACGGCAATGTATCTCAAGAGAGTAAAGACGGAAAAAGAAGAGGATGAAGATGATTTCGCTGTGCTCGAAGTGATAGACGATGAAGAGATTGAAGAGAGCAAGAGAATGGAGATGGAGTTTCCCGATTTTGTTGTTGTAGATAAAAGTGATCTTATGTAAATTATATATTGATTGTTTATCGTTAAAGCAAACACACATTATATTGATAACTTGCCCGCCAACCGTCCGTAGAGAATCAATCGATCGAAGTCGCGGAGGGAGTAGTATTTCCAGGAATTGCAACTCTGGTGTTGGATCCAAGCAGATTTCCAAGTTGGAGCCAAGCAAAAATCCAATTTGCCCCCAGGCCTGGTCGCAACTTGGATTTTTGCTTGGATCCAAGTTGGATTCGCACACCAGAGAAGATCCTTTTTGTATATACCATTATTTTCTTGCAAGATTCTTGGTACTTGCAAGGAAATTTTCTCCTTATTCGTCGTCTTGTCTAATGTCATTGACAAATAATAAAGTAACTAATAGTGACTAATAATAAATCTAAATCACATAATGATCGTCAACTGAACCCTTCTGTCTTTTTTTATTTGAACCGGCAAACGATTTGGAAATGACTCTCAGGCAACTATTGTGACTCAATTCGAACAGGTGGACGCATAAAACGGACAGAAGATGAGGAGATTTTCTCACACTCTCAAATGCTCTCTCGTATTTTGTATGCGTATCTCGTCAACCATCGCTCGTCCTATCGTTGGTTTCACGCAATGATTTCCATTCTATTGGTTCAGGATGCTAACCAAAAGGTGCTTCGTCGATACTCTCACAATCGTTGCATTTCCATTGCAATTGATTTCTTGTGCATATCCCAACTCCAGAAATGGTATGTTTCTTTTTAGTGCAGACCAAATAGCTACATAATTCCAGGTTCGTACGGTCTATTGTTCATTCTCGCCATTGTTGCTCACTTTGCATACTTTAAAAGAGTAATCAATGAGCGAAAGAATGAGTATAGAGAACACTTCTTCTACTATGAGGTATGGTCTAGCAGCTATCTCAGTAAAATTATTATGGCTATTTCACCGTCTTAGATTGGAGCAGCAATTGTGCAAGTTCTCTTGGTGGTAACTAACCCTGTTTCCATCGAAACTGCTCCATTCTGGATGATGACTATTCCTCTTGTTGTGCAAGGTTCAACTTATTATTCATCTTGTTTATGTTTGAATTGTCTTTTCAGTCATTCTTTGCATCATTATGTACCTCTATGGACACCCATTCGACTATACGGTAATCGATGAGAAACAGGAGAACGTATTTAAACAAGATTTCTATCCCTTCCCAACCGTTCACAGGAAGGATTTGATCTAGGTCTTGTATGTATTTTTAAAATGATTTATTCACTTTGTAAGTGATAAATTATTGCATAATGACTAGTGATTATGAAAAAAAAGCAAGAATCATTAGGTATGATAATATGTGAACAAACATTTTTTTTTGAGCACAGCAAATAAAGGTGATAAGAAAGGAAGAGGTTGCTGACTCATTGTCATAGGGCCGAATGCCCACTATTGAACGTGTCACTTTGCGACACGTATTCCATGCCTTAGTTATTTCGTGTTCCTCTATATAACGCAAGACCGAACACGTAGACAGTATTACGGTTCGAATCTTCTCTCTTTTTGTTCAGTCATTCACTGTCTCATTCATGTTCTCTATTCCATCCACATTCAGAACTCCTGTTTTCTGACCCGAAGAAAAATACATAATTTCCGCTGATCTCACTCTTGACTATAATAGTCGATTCTTTCTGATTCATCAACAATTTCATTATATTGAGTTCTGATCACAAGCTCGTTTAATTTTTTTGATATCTCAAATTTCTAATATACATACATATGTATTTGTTAAGGATGCAAGCGAAAAAGGGGATTGTCCATAGTTTGACAATCGCTGCATTTGGTTGTCAATTGGCGCATTTTGCATACTTTTACACGAGAGCATGTGAGTATCGATCTAACAAATTCGACACAATTGGATCACCTATGTTTTTCAGCAAAAGGCTTCGCTGTTCTCTTCATTATCTCTATCGTCGCTCATTTTCTTTACTACAAACGAGCGATCAGAGAAGGAAAGAAGCAGTGTAAAACTCATTTCTTCTACTATGAGGTTGCTTATCTTGGCTCCTACCCCTCAAATCATCATTTTTTCAGATCGCTGTGGGTCTCCTTCAAGCTTTCATGGTATTCTCTTTCCCAATTGCTTTCGTCAATTTCAGATTCTGGATTATGACCATTCCGTTGCTGGTGCAAGGTATCTTTCAAGAACTTGATTTTTGATCCTCTAAAATGCGAAGGTATTTTGGGGAAGAAAACAGTAAAATATAAATTCAGCGATTGCCTGTCTTGCGATGCACTTTTTTGGAGACAAGATTGATTCCGATATTCTTCCCTTCCACAATGAAGTCATCAACGATAGAGAAGACGATCAATTCAAGAAGAAAGTTGCATTCTACGATTTCCCAATCGTTCACAGAATTTCCTCAGATAATGAGAATTAAAGAATTAGATACAATTTTAAACGATTGCCATCCAAATAAATAATATGTACATAATGCTATTTTTTTTGAAAAAAATGATGATACTTCAAGGCACGAATCGAAATTATGATGAGTTCCTCAGAAGTCGATGGCATTCTTGTTTGTAAGTGAAAAAATAAAGAATAATTTACACTTTCACATTCGCATCTCCAATCTTCTGTCTTCATTTCCCTCCTCTTCTCCTTCTTTCATTTTCGACTCTCGCGCTCGTTTAGGGAGGTCGCTCCCCCCTCTCCCTCACCACCCTCTTCCTCCTTCCATTTACCGTAACGGAATCTACCGTATAACAGTACCTACAGGAGGTATATTTTCATGTAATGTAACTGTGTAAACTTCACGTTTCTTTGTCTAGACAATCTCGACGCCAAAAGATGACGTCGAAGAGGCTGAACGAAGATGGTTGAAGAGGATCCATGAGGAGGGCGAGGTAAAACTGGAGACAACCATTCGACTCTCAGCTCTACGAGGATGCCCTACTTTTGACCTTTTTTTTCTAATTAGAGATCACCGGTACTGTAGTAGAAATGATTCGTCGTTTCACTTTCTGCAGAATTCGTGAACCAACCAGTCAAACCCGGGAGGAAATGGGGAAAAGCAATTTCGTCTTGTCTACAAGTCTAATTGAAGATGTATAGATAGGGCCTAATTCGTCCCTTCATACCGCATATTCTGTCGTTGCTGTTAGAGCATGAGGAGGGGCCGTGCAACTCAAAACTATTACCGTTATTTATTCACTTCCACTACCAACAGTATTTGATTGCATTGAGTAAAGAGTGAGCAGTGAAGCATTGCATGTGAATAATCAAATGACAAATATTCTATTGCAGCCAACAGTGGACGCGAACTGGGAAAAACTAATGAATGTGATCTCCACGTTGGTCAATGACAAGAACAAGAAGCGTCGGCTTCAGAATTGGTATTACATTTCTAAAAATGAAGCATTGCTCTTTGATGAATGCGGACCAATCTCAGAGTTTTATTATTGAAAAAAAACTTCATCGTATGACTCTCGTTCCGAATTCCGTTTCGGTGGTTAGATAGCGACAGAGATGGATATGAAGAGCCAAGATCAAATATTTATTTCATATTTAGGGACAATGTCTTCGATGTCCTGAAGGAAATTGGACACGATGAGAAGTTGGTCGATGATCTCTACACCTTATTCAAAGAATCTGATTCGGCGCACGAAGTAAGTAATTTCCTAATTTTTAGTGTGAACGCGTTCTCTGTATCTCAGTTCGAGAAAGCGGTGTCCTGATTTTTGAAAATACTCCAATGAAGCTGATTTTCAGCGGGTAGACACTAGAGGGGGGGGGCAGTTTTTCTTCTTGAAATGTTTTAAACTGATCTTTAATCTTTTATCTCGAAAATTGCCTGTGAGATAAAGCGTGGGAGTGGGTGATTAGAATGAATGTATGTAGATTAATTATGTACATTTTAGCTCCGTGCAATTTACATCGATCTCATTGATAGAGTATTCTTCGAACAAGGGTTTGCAATTCTCTCTTCAATGGAAACTGAGAAACTGGAAGGTTTCTGTTCCGATATAATCGAGGTATTGTGTTATCTACGCTTCTATCACATTGGAAAGATACATTACCGGATGATTACAAAGGTGATACATATATGTACTGTATTTGAGAGGGTTCGTTTGGAGTCGAATGATGGCGTCAAATCGAGATTGTGCTCCCTTCTCTACAGGATCGCTGAAGGTAAACATGGTGAGCCCTCTACTCGATTGTCTTTTTTACTGTCAGAATGGTCACTCAAATTCTGATCGATTGTTTGATTGAGAGCAGACCTTCTAGAAATGTGCATGGCCCTTCGACTCTTCATACAGGAAGGCATCTCCTCCAGTGATCTCTTTATCCGGCAAAAGGCATTCAATATTATCAGGTAAGGTAGGCATCCCAATTTGGGCTGTCATGATGAAGGATCAGTTCTTCTCTATCAGCCTCATTCTTAATTCTGACTGCCCGAATCCCAATTCGAAAGAAATGTTTCACCTTCGTCACTACAGAGTCGGAAAATGGTCTGAAGTGAAAGCGTTCATTCTTCCGTTGATCATGGACTCTGATCCTTCACTTCGAAAGAAGGCGATAGAAGCTGCTGGTGGAATGATTCATGAATTCGATGATGAATCACGTTCCATCATCGTACCCATTCTAATCAAGGTACTCTATCACTCTTTGTATTCACGCTAATGATGAAACACGCCTCACACACGCCATTAATCAAACTTGAACTTTCAATGCATGTAAATATGAAAAAGCCCTTGTAATATGATAATTGTTTCGTTTCAGCTAGTGGATAAGGGATGCTGCGCGCCACCTTCAGAAGACGATTTCGATGAAATGGCGCATCACGATGTGGTACGCTTCAAGTAATTTTTTCTTAGATCTCTCTCTCTCCTCTCTCCTTGGAATTACGACTTCGCTTCTTAAGCATCTCATTAATATTGGATTGGAATGGACCTATTTAAGAAGTGCGATGGTGAGCACGCAGAGGCTATCGACTGCCTCTATTCTATTGCTCATTACTCGACACTCTTTGACGCATGTGCTTTATCGAATGATGATGCCGAGAGAATATTCTCCATCTGCATTGAGGTCATCATTTTATTCTATAATACTTTTATTCTATATTACACTATCGTACATCGCTCCCATTACCGAACAAACGGCCTTTTCTACCTTATTGGCCTTTTTTCCCTTTAAGCGAATTCGAGCTTAATATTCTTGTTTTTTGTTTCATATTTTTTGTCCACCCCTATAAGTGGACGAATACAAAAATTGGCCGGTGAAATATTATTTTAAATGGGTGAAAAATTAAAGCCGTAATACAGAAAAAGTACAGAAAATTTATGATGACGTGGATATTACGGTAGAGCCGTATTTTAATTGAAAATAGAGGCAACGGCTCTCATTTTTCACCCATTTAAAATAATATTTCACCGGCCAATTTTTGAATTCGTCCACTTATAGGGGTGGACAAAAAATATGAAACAAAAAACAAGAATATTAAGCGTGAATTCGCTTAAAGGGAAAAAAGGCCAAAAAGGTAGAAAAGGCCGTTTGTTCGGTAATGGGAGCGATGTACGATACGTATCGAAAATGGCAAACGTGAAGGATCGATATCTCTTCATTTCACGAGGACTTCTGGAAGAAAAGAACGGGGTGGTTGAGACGATTTGAAAGTATTCCTTCTCAGACGCTAATCAATCACCACGACTGCAAGAGGGAAGAAACTCACCGAAGTGCATTGATGATTCTGTCTGAGTTGAGTGGATCTCACTCTCAACTCATTCCGGACACGCTCATTCCCGAGATCTGTGAGTGTTAACGTTTGATATCGGTAGAACCGCAAGAACATCACTTCTTTATGGTTATGAAATAATCAGTAAGTGAAAGGTGTTCTTTCAGTGTCCGCTTGCCTTCACTCGATGGCCAATTATATGGCTGAAACTGAGCGTTGGGAGTCATTTGATCCGGGATTGAACGAGGAAGATGACGATATGAAGTGAGCGACCTTTTTCTCTACCAACTATTCGATGCCAAATCATGTCGATATATCCGGAATTGCTGAACCAGTGCTTGAAGCAGGCAAGAAATGATCTCACTTCAGGTCGAGTGCTAGGGACCACATGAAGCAAGTTCTGCAAAACATTGGTTTTGAGAAGGTGGCGAATCATCTGTTTCCCATCTCTCAGTCCTTGTTCGTTGTCTTCAAAGTAAACGTTTCTATCTATATCACGATAGTAGGTATCGACTTGTTTGCGCTGCTATGAGAAAAAACTTGTTTTCTCATGTCACTCTGAACATGAGGAATGAAGAGACGGCTTCTTCACCCTCACAGCCGTTCTTCAAAAGCCGGACTTTTGCAGACGACTGGAGACGTCACTGTGCTGCTCTAATCGGATGGAGCATTGTGGACTCTGAATGGAGAAAGGAATACGTTGATGTTCTCATCGAATGGGCGACGACTGCCGTCAAAGATGAAGTGAGTGTGGGATGACAACTCTTCATTTCATATTATCTATCTGCGGCAAGAGAACTGAGAGGGCACTTCAAAAAAGGAGAGACATTCTCTATGTGTTTTCTCACCTCGTTTCTTGCAGAATCCGGTTGTTCGGGAGTCAGGAGCCAATCTCCTTGATAATATGATCGTCGAGGGTGATATCACTCATATCAGTGATCGGGATCGACTACACAAAGTTTGTTGCTTGATCGTTGAACTGCTCGGCTAGTATGAAAGGAATAGGGAGAAGCATAATCTAATGGGTTCTCTTCTCATACTCTTGCTGCATAAATACGTCACTGAAGCCTATCTTGCAGTATGATCTTTGATCTCTCAGGCAATCGATGGCCTAGTCACTCTGACGACCTCCGACCGTACCTATCGCGTCGTCGCCAAATCCATCATGGCTCTATCAGCTCTTCCTGATAACGAATGGGTATGCGAGAATCAAGAACGGCTTCCTTTTCCGGGTCATTTATCCCTGAAAACAACGTAAACTGACGAAATTCGCTATGGATTGCTGTTTTTGGCCCTACCATTTTTCTAGCCATCTATCTAAACGGCCCACCTGAGAAAAGGAAACCTTGATCTGTAAGATGAGACAGCATGGAGATTGAATCTTCTCAGATCCGTCATACCCTGTCTGGTCACTACCTCCTCCTTCTTCCCCGTCTCATATCGATCATTGCTGGATGCCCCACTCAGCCCAAAGTGAGACTTGAATTCTTCCAATTTTTCTATTGCGCACTTTAGTCTCGCCATGTTTTCTCAATCGAGCTGATCTACTGGCTCATTCTCGCTGTCGGAAAGCAAAGATTTATGCATGATCTACCCAAGGTAAAAAAATATTCTCTGATCTTGATCTTTGATAATTTATTTGAGGTGGAGAACGTGCTCGGTCCTCTGCTCGAATCGATGGATTCGTCTAATAGCAATTTCGAACATATAAAAGAAGTGACCGCAGCAATCTGTGAAGTAGTCGACGTTGAATGTGAGCTGAAAAGACTCATTAGAACGCTCGAAGAAGACCCAAATACATCGATTATTGCAATAAATATGTCACTTCCGAATTCCATTTCGGCATAATGGTCTGAACAGTCCTTGAAAAATGAGAATGACTGAAATAAAATATTTCATACTTTCTTTGTCAATAATATAAATTTAAAAATAAATAAAAATAAATCACTTATTGATAGTGGTGACCTTTTAATACTGTAAATAGTTTCGTATTTTTCTGTGGCGACCCAATTCAAATTTAATTTTGGGTTTTTTTTATACTTCGTTACTACAATCTTATTTATGTTTCCAATATTGGGCTCATTTATCGATTCTCGTAATGCTCTAAACCGTGTAGCCTGTTCTCTCTCTTTTTTTGTCTAAAACATTAGCCTGTTTCTTCAGACGATGAAGAATAGCATCGTGTTCACGGGTACGATCAAGCACGAAAGTGTGAAGGAGCAGACGGATTATCTCTGTCTCAAGAATGGGAAGGGAGATGATGAAAGCGAAGGCGTCTCCCTTCTCAGACTTCTTCTCTATCCCAAAGGAGTCAAACTGAACAGGACATCCGCTGGGTCAGCCACTTTCTTGTTAAATCCACCTTTCGTTGGCTGTTTTCCACCTGTTATGGATAGCGTTTACTCTTTAAGTTAGTATCGACGTGAAAATTAAGCCAATATTTGTAAATACTTGCAGCCAAACGGACGCTAACATCTCCTTCAAAGTGTTCGCTCGTAAGCTCACGGATACGGATAATGCAGGTACTTTACTTCTATTCATTTTAAGTATTATATTATTTTAATCCCCGTGAACCTTTTTTCCTACTAGTTATTCGATTTTGATGCGTTATCCACGTCAAATCAAGCAAAGCAAACAATACAGTGCCGTTTCTATCTAATGCTATTGCATAATGCTGCTGCAATCTGAGTAGGACAATATTTATTGCAGTTCAAATCTCCTACTCTTCCCAAGATGCTTCCCCGAAGACTGAGACTTCGCCCAGAAAGAGGGCCAACGTCGCCAAGTCGATCACTCTCAATATCGATTTCCCCACCGATACGGTATGCTCATTCTTGCACCTATGATCAGCACTTTACTCAGGTTCTTCCGAAAGTTCATTGTAGAATTGCTGCATTATCAACTCATGCGCAGATGAATTTGATGTGAAACATAGATGCGACTAGTCATTCGGTCAAATCGAATTGCAGATCGTAATAAAGGGAAACTACGAGGCGATATCCTTCAAGATTGAGGCGGATACTGCAGGAAGAGAGGTCCAATTCGAGCATGTGATAGGAGCAGATATGGTGAGATTACGGTAGCTGATATCGATTAGAATTGGATAATCAATAATTAATTCAGCCGACTCTCACTCTCATCGAATCCGATGTGGAACTTGTCGAAATAGCAGAGGAGAAGGATGAAGAGGTCAAATCGGTCAGTAGACTCCCGTTATTTTATTTGTAGTATTCTTCTTTTTGGATAGACTTGGAAACTTGAATGTTACTGGTGACATTTGAGAATGAGTGAGAAGTTCAACTGTACATGTAACTGATTTGGTGACAATTATAGGCTTATCAACCATGATAGTTCGCGTTTGCTTTCAATTTACGCTTGATTAAATTTTGTCAATTCACCGTTTTTCAGGAGTCTCAGAGTGAAGCGAAGTCAGAGGCGGATGAAACTGCCAGCACGAATGTGAGTATTATAGAAGAAGGAGAAGTGAAGGACGAGAAGGAAGAGATTGAAGAGGTCAGTGGGATATTGAACTATCAGGGCAATGGTAAGAGTCGGACATAGCTGTTGGAAAGATTAAAGTTTGGGTTCGAACATAGAACTGCTATGTAATGGCAAAGCAACTGATCTGTTTTCGTCTTTAAACGATTGCCATATATGGAGAGAGAATCCTTATTAGGGCTATTCGTGTATTTCTTGCTAATAACAGCTAATTTGAAAATGGTGGAAAATAGGAAAATTAACAATACAAAACATGTTAGAAGGAAGAGCCGATGGAAGAAGAAAAGCCTGTGGCTGAAGAGGTGGAAGAAGAGAAAGAGGAGGGAGAAGAAGGGGAGGATGAGAAGAAAGATGAAATTGAGGAAGAGAAATACCAGGAGAATGTGAGTTACAATAATGATACGAGGGGCATGTGTGTATTGGTATTCGGTTCTCCTCATGTTGTTAGTAGTGCAATATTGAGAATAAGATTTGAGCGAAAACTAGCAGGAAAATGAGAGTTTCATTAGTTGTAGAAGTACCCGTGTTAACGACTTCGAGTATTGCATTCTAAATTGAAATTCTCAGGAAGAGCACGAGAATAGCATGGAGGAATACGATCTCGTGCTCGAAGATGATCAGGAAGGTACGAGACTTGATCTTTGATCTTTGAACTGTTGAAAAAAAGTTAATAACTAACTTCTGATTTGAGATGTAGAAGATGAAGCAAACAAGTCGGTCGAAATGGAGGCAGAGCCCGTTGTGAAGCTGACTGAGGAGGAGAAGAAGGTACGGTAGATCGGCTAGTACGGTAGTACAGGGTGGGGTGTTGCCTACAAGTGCCAGTGGCATAGTCGGTAGCGAGCTAGCCTGCCCGGTGGCAGGTGACTGGTTCAATCCCCTTCCCTAACCAGCAAAAAACGGCACGCATGTTCCTCCGCCCGCCGAAACGTGACAGGCGGTGTGGATTTTATGTGGGCCAAAAGCAGAATCGGTCTTTAGATTGCCCCCGAAAGAAGAGGACACGGGGGTGTTAAAGGCGATCGAACACATTTTTGGATGTGAAAACCTGGCGGGCTCGGGTTTCATTACCATATTTAGACTTGGAGGATGTGTTAAAATGGATTTTGCAAAATATTAACGAATATAATTAATTGGCAGGCACTGGAGGAGCAGCGTGCAGAGGAGAAGAGACTGCGAAGGGAGAGGGAAGATCGGGAGGCAGGATTGCTGGAGGATGAGACGGATTTCACTGCTGATAAGTTCGAACCGACCAAGATCCTCGTGAGTCGGCGATTCGTTGAGCAGTTGTAGACAGAGAGCGGTGTACGAGGGCAGTATTACGATACGAGTTGAGCAGTTGTAGACAGAGAGCGGTGTACGAGGGCAGTATTACGATACGGGATCTCACAAAACCACTTGAACGTTCCATTTGGCTTGATTTGCTTCATTCGGGCACAGAAATGACAGTTAAATGAAAAAAAAGTAGAACTTTGCCAACCAGGTGCACTCGCGCTCCGCACGGTTCTCATAGTCTGGAAATTTCACTTGAATGTTTAAAACCCTGCGTAGAACAGCAATCAATAATAGGCAATTATGATGCACTTGATGCGTGTGAATTATTATTTATGATTTATTTGAACTTTATGAATGATGGGTGCAGGACACTCATAATGATTATTGGGTGTTGTTCTACGTTGGGTTTTAACAGCAACACTCTAGCGAATTCTGAGGAATATGAGAATAGTGTGGTGTGCAAGTGCGCCGGGTTGTGCCTGAGTAGGCAATGTGAGATCGTCTGGCGGCAAATTCTCGTAGGAATCGTGAATTTCCGTCAATTGTCACAACCCGGTTCACTGGCGTTCCATGGTGTTCTCATAGTCTGGATATTGGTAGGAGCGTCGATGGTAAAACCAAACGTAGAACAATAACCAATAATCACTCCTAGCAAGCTAGCACGTTGCAGCGTTGCACTTATTTTCGAATAATTAGTTGGTATTATTAATTTGATTAATTAATAAATAATCCAATTCTCGTTAATTACAGTGTCGTCGTCCCCCGTGGAGGGAGCGTGCGGCCCCTGTGGACATCAAAGCATGGGAACTATTCTGCGATGCAGTCACAACCTTCGAATCGACCACCCTCGATGAATATGTGTGAGTACGGTAACATACGGTAGATACTAATCCTGTTGGATACGGTAGGATATGGGTTGTGTACTTCGCTTCTCTAATGAGTGAGAGACCATGAGAAACGGGAAGAACGTCAGCTCTGGAATAGATTGGTTGAAGATGGATGTGGGCTACGGTAATACCGTATCAATTGATTATCTCGAATTCAGGGACGATTGGGTGGTCACGGTGGAGAATCTTCTGCCACAGCTGAGGAATTGCTTCAGAGAAGCCGCCGCCAGTGAGTTATTGTTAACTTTTTTCCTGCTTTATTTCCCCGATTAAATTTAAGTTTCACGGTTACTATGAAACTTGCGTGATGAAACGTTGGCTAATTTGATATCGATTATTGGTCTAATTATAAAATCAATTAAAATAGTAAATCAGAACGATTGCAGAGGGCATTCCGGACGCGCCAGAGGATCTCGTGGAGAATCTTCCCCTTCTGATGACTGATTGGGCACGATTCGGTTAGTTGACGAGATTCGACTTGTTACAATTTTGTTTCACGGTTGGCATGTGATATCGATTTAATGCGGAACCTCTTATAATGACTAATTTCGTTGCATTTCTTCATGCTCTTCGATCTGACCTTGGACCCGATTCATTACAAATAAAGATTCAATAATTGTCCTCTCTCAGGTCTTTGCTTGGATCGTGCGGATGCGCAGTCGAGTCCGGCCAAGTTCCTGCGAGTGGGAATGGGTATTGTGGAACAGGTGAGTGAGGAGATAATGAAGGAAAAGGAAGAGGGAGGAGATTGAGGGATGCATTCATTTGGCATCTTCGATGAAAATTTGCTTTAGCAATCTGTAAAGGATTGATTTTTCGTGTTTTGTAACTTGTAAACCACATCCTATTGCTTGGATGCATCGGCCAGAGGTATTGAGTTGAGGATGAAACGAGAAATTGTCAGGTTGAATGAAAGGTATTGCAGATCGCCGGGTACTCGTTCGAGTCTCGCTACGGATGCACATTGCTGGTATGGTTTGAATCTTATGTTTACTGGATTACGGTGGTTACAAGGGCTGATTTTAGGACTATATTACCCAAATATAATAATATTAAGAGTCATTGGTGAGATTGTGATGCATTCGGTGCTTAAGACAGTGGCTCTGTAAGAATCGAGGACCTGCCCGTTAGGGCCGGACATTGTGTTGGAATTTCTCTCTGATCCGGACCAAACTTTTTTTTGGGGTAGCACCAGGTATGGTAAGAATTATCCGCGGTATAATTTGTCGGTAAGACCAAAGATCAAATTACGGTAGATCATTGAAAATCGGAAAATGATTTTTTTTATTTTTCTGGAGAAATTTTTTTTGACCAATGTTAGTGTGGATTATCGATAGGTATGATAAGTGTATGAAAAAATGATATTGGGTGATTTTCTATCTCAATCGCAAACTGACTTTTTAGTCAAAAAATTTCTAAAAAAATTTATTTCTTTTTTAAATGGAAAAACCGCTACAAATGGCATACACCAGCGTGTAGAGCGTGAAATTCCAGTACGACGAGTTATTTTCACGAGTAATTCCAGGTAGACTACACTATCGAAAATTATGCCAGTTTGCGATCGCGAAAAATAAATATTTTCAAATCGCCTCATGTTTGTGCTCAAATTACTCCCCACATCATACTGATCATTTTTCATATTGATCACTTTTCACCAAAATGTCTCTGTCGTCCGATATGACCTCGTAAAAGACAATAATCCACCAAATTTGACGTATTTTATTTTTAATATTTTTTAATCACGTTTTCGGAAGAAATGACATACACCAGCGTGTAGAGCATGAAATTCCACTACTTTCAGCTATTTTCAAGAAAAATTTCAGGTAGACTACAATATCGAAAATATAGTTTGACTGCGATCACAAAAATAAAAATGTTCGAAATATCGATATTTTTAGTGCATCGTGTAGAGCTCGATGAGCTGATCATTTTTGTGGAACATCATTTTTCACCATTTTGTCACTGTGAGAAGTTATGATCGCTAGAAAAGAGCGTTTGCCTAGCGGTCACCCTCTTCCCTTCCCTTGGAGTCTCTTCCCAACGATCGGTGTCGGGGTCACGGCGCCAGAGGGGATGGGAAGAGGGTGACCGCTAGGCAAACGCTCTTTTCTAGCGCTCATAACTTCTCACAGCGACAAAATGGTGAAAAATGATGTTCCACAAAAATGATCAGCTCATCGAGCTCTACACGATGCACTAAAAATATCGACATTTCGAACATTTTTATTTTTTGCGATCGCAGTCAAACTATATTTTCGATATTGTAGTCTACCTGAAATTTTTCTTGAAAATAGCTGAAAGTAGTGGAATTTCATGCTCTACACGCTGGTGTATGTCATTTCTCCCGAAAACGTGATTAAAAAATATTAAAAATAAAATACGTCAAATTTGGTGGATTATTGTCTTTTACGAGGTCATATCGGACGACAGAGACATTTTGGTGAAAAGTAATCAATATGAAAAATGATCAGTATGATGTGGGGAGTAATTTGAGCACAAACATGAGGCGATTTGAAAATATTTATTTTTCGCGATCGCAAACTGGCATAATTTTCGATAGTGTAGTCTACCTGGAATTACTCGTGAAAATAACTCGTCGTACTGGAATTTCACGCTCTACACGCTGGTGTATGCCATTTGTAGCGGTTTTTCCATTTAAAAAAGAAATAAAATTTTTTAGAAATTTTTTGACTAAAAAGTCAGTTTGCGATTGAGATAGAAAATCACCCAATATCATTTTTTCATACACTTATCATACCTATCGATAATCCACACTAACATTGGTCAAAAAAAATTTCTCCAGAAAAATAAAAAAAATCATTTTCCGATTTTCAATGATCTACCGTAATTTGATCTTTGGTCTTACCGACAAATTATACCGCGGATAATTCTTTCCATACCTGGGGCTACCCCAAAAAAAAGTTTGGTCCGGATCAGAGAGAAATTCCAACACAATGTCCGGCCTATCCTCGATTCTTACTGAGCCACTGTCTTAAATTAGCTCCCGCGACCATGGTTGTGATGGGTGCGATTGAACCTTGCGAACACAAAAACAAATAATTATTGCGCTTTCTGAGGAGCCAGCCTGGTAGTATTCAGTTGCATTGGGAATTGATAGTAGCTGGTCATTTATAGATGTCGCTAGCTGTTCGAAAACTGGTCGTCAAAACGGTTTTCGGGGCACATCGTTGGTCGATAGATATTGCAAATTGTGTCTCTCGATATCGCACCTGTCGGATGTACAGCTATGATGGGTTCTTGATATGGTTGATAAACATATGCCAAAAGAGCACGAGGAATTGCAGGAGCAAGGCATCGCATGGGATCTGATGAATGTGCTGACTGAGACGACGTACTCTGCACTGCAACACGATGTACTACATGTACTACATCTATTACAGGTAAGGAGGGAAGGGGATATGGTATGGTTGAAACGGGAATGGGACGGGTGAAGTGGGAATTGCGATGGTTGTATGCTACGTCAGTATGGTTTGATGTCTAAATCCACAGGTGAATGGGAATCAGTACTGAGTATATTGTTTGATAGGTAGTGGTTGATCAGGGGGTGTAGGGATGCCCTGTAGATGATGAGATGTGGATTCTCTATTTTTGGTGATGTTGCTTAATGTAATCACTACCGTTCAAAATGTGAGCCTGTTATGAAACGAGTGAAACTGAAATGTTGCCAGCAGGACTCGTTGTAAGGAGGGAATTGTTCATTTAAATTACTGTTAGTTAGTAAGCATATATTGGTGATGTTGAGTAACTTATTGCTAGTTTGCACAACCCGGAACATTGACGCTGCAACTGCTTCTCATAGTCTGACGAATCGATAGAACGTCAATGTTAAAACCCGTCGTAGAACAACTAACAATATTCTTTGAGATCAAAAGAGCACTACTCACACTGGTCTTTTTAGCACTGATAATGGGAGTTTCTATCTATTTATGATATGTGATAATATTATCATTAATTAAATCATACCCGTTTCAGTGCTGTCGCGGTGTCTCCCTCACGGCGGCTGATGTATTCTTCAAGTTTGAGAAGGCAAATGTGGAGAAGACGGAAGGAGAAGAGAAGGAGGATGAAGAGGGAATGGAAAAGGAAAAGGAGGAGAAGGAAGAGAAAGAGGAGGAAGGCAAGGAGAAAGGAGAAGGTACAAGCCGAGTTAGTGCGTAGGAAAGGATTGGGGTAAATGTTCTACGTATGGTTTCATCATTAGCATCTAATGGATTCACGAAGATATGAGATCCAACTGCAGCACGAAAGATACAGGATTTTTTAACATATTGGGTAATTCAATTAAATAAATAAATTGTAAAAGGTATAATTGTAGATGAGATGGCGTCGATCTACGACAGATTGGCACTGCTGGCCACTCAAATGGACGATACGAGCAGTGAGAGTACGGTAAGTGGATGGGGGTTATTGATTGAGGACGGTAAATGGGTGGGAGAACTAGACGGTAATCTGAGGTTAACTAGAAATGCTCAATGAAGGCCAAAATCATCATTAGTAATGTGAAATTTGGCAATTTTCACATGTTCCCAAAATGTGGTGCAACCCGGTCGTTCAAAGTTGCGTCGCATCCTCATAGTTCCGAGAGTTTGTCTTGACTCCAGTAAGAGACCCATACGTAGAACAACAACCAAATAATAATTGTTCAGCTTCTGCTGCTGTAATCTGTTGGTATTTTAGTTGTATCTTAATTTGATATATGCAAAACCTAGTGGGAAAGAAACTGAAAGTCTTCGACGGTATTGGCACTTTGAAAGGTTAGCGCGCTCTTCCATCCGTTCATTCTCACTTATTTCGATGAGTACCATATAATCGGCCAAAAGAACCCGGCGCATTACCGATGCGTACTATTATCTTATTGTTAGTCTCGGTAACCTGTCTTGTCTCCAATGAAGAACGAAGTCATCAAGTCATCCTCTGGTAAAAGTTTCCTAGTAGTTTCCTAGTGGGTATCTTGCAGGTTTCCTAGTAGGAAGTCTTCTGTGTTCCTGCTGGGAAAGTGGCTCCAACTGTGATCCTACTAGGAAAAACAATTGGAGGAGATACGGTATTATTGATCGATCTTGTACGAGTTAGCCTCATACCGTAACTGTCCCGTACATGGAGCGTCCATGTACGGTAGTCACATCCAAAAGCCAATCCCTTGCGGGACAGCAGTAGACGGCAGCCCAGTTCGAGCGCCGTCCGAGGGGAGTGAGAAATGGTCCCTTATAGGCTAGGTGCGTGCTAGACGCGACGGGACAGAAAATGATTGTCCCCACTGTGATCCTACTGGGAAATGTACTGTGATACTACTAGGATCCTGCTACTGTGTTTCCGGCTAGGATCGAACTGTGAAACTACTAGGAAGAGGCCCTATGGGCCCTCTCTACTAGGAAACTACTAGGAAACTTTTACCAGAGTCAATACAATGTTTTCAATTGAGCGAATACCCGATTATACCCGGTTGTTCGAAGTTGCGTCACATCTTCATAGCTCCGAGAGGTTGTCTTTACTCCAGTAAGAGACCCATACGTAGAACAACAATCAATCAATGGATACGCAGCTTTGAATGTTTATTTTAGTTGTATTTCCATTTGAAAGATTCGAAATGTAGTGGGGAAAGAAACTGACAACGTATTTGACTGTATTGGCACTTTGAAAGGTTGTTCTATGCTTTCATTCATCCATATTTCGAAGTTATTGCAACCGATCAGTCGAACCATAAAAGCGGTCAAACTATCCAGGTGAAGTGGTGCTGCACCCCGTTATCTTACTCTCGGTGATTTGTCTGGTCCCCAATGAAGATAGGAAATTGTTCACAACCATCAATACACTTGTAAGATGATCCCTTCTCCCTTTGCAGTCTCTCCTCGATCTCGCCCTTCGTGTCATCTCTCGTGCGAATCTCAACGCGGCCGCAGCCCGTCTTCTGGCTGCAACGAGGGCGGTCGTAGTGGCTGCAGCTGCAGCAGGAGCGGATGAGGAGGGAAGGGTGGAGGTGAGCAGCATTCACTTTATTCGTCTCAAAAACAGAGCAGATGCAATATCGACGTACCAATGAACAGTGTGGTATATGACAGTAACATGAAACGGCGATCATCTAGCTCGATTTTGGTCAAAATTGTAAAAAGAGGGGCAAATATGATTGTATTTCAGCTGTCATCGGCGCTCAATTCGTTCCTCGATCGATTCCACCGTAATGAGGGAGTGGTGAGGGGATTCGGACTGGAGGAGGAAGCGAGAAAGGCCTATGGAGTCCTCGCTGAGTGGTAAGTCAGGGGGATTATGGTGATGGGGTTGCGATTAGATCAATGCCAGAAATTGATCATTAGGAAACCTGCACTCTTGTAGCACCCACGTGGCGCAGAATCGTCTTGGCTATTGGGAGGTTGGTGTTTGTAGGGGATGTGCATTAATACTGTTTGTTTATTCATTATAATGTATGTCAGTCGAACATTAAGTATTGAGAAAGTCGCAACGACTTCTAGCACCTATGTAGCGCATAAAGGTCTAGGCAAAAATTCTTATGTTAGTATAGTATGTAGTCTTCTTAGTGAGGCATAGAGAAGACAAGAGTGAAAGAAGGGTAGATGAAAGATGGATTTATCATCAATCTTGTCTTCTCTATGCCTCACTAAGAAGACTACATACAGTACTTGTTCATTATGACAAGAATTACCGAGTATCCCCTATTGATATGTTAGTATATCATTTTGCAGTGATTGGACGGGCGTCGTCTCGGTTCTCCTCTCTCTGTCCCACGATCAAACGACGAAGAGAGCCGTCGGATTCACGGCCGCCATTCTGGAAGCACAGGTACGGTAGTCTCAGTCAGGATATGGTAGGAATAGTAGTGTCTGTCGATTGGTATTCTTGGTTAGATGTGAAATGGCTACTCAGAGCGAAAACCAGAGAAGAATTGGTGAAAAGGGTGATTTTGCGTGCGTTGACACAACCAGGGAGACTGGTGCACCAGTAGGTTCTCATAGGTCGAAGAGATCGAAGGGTGATCGATGTATAAACCAAACGTAGAACAAACATCACAAATGATTGCTGGCAATACGAATAGCGCATTTTCTTTGCTCTCATATATTATTTGGCTTTAGGTGATACAACCTGGCAAATGACCACGAGCCATTAAAGAAGGAGAGGCACGAATCGCGCCGATATGCAAAGTGAGACGGAGCGCTCTCCTCATTTTGCATGCTCTCTAGCTCGTTGCCTGCGCTTCAGGGTGACTTGGCAATCAGCCAATCGAGTATATCTCGGTTTAGACGAAAATTGAAAACATGAGAGTTTCGAAAGCGTCATGGGGTGCTCATGCCACACCGTCTGACATCGAGAACTCATTCAGCCAGATATTCGTGCCACCCCTTCTTTAAATCGTAAAGTGATTCTTCTTTGCCACGGAGTTTCTTCCGTAAACCTTTTGAATAGTGACTGAGTGACTTCGTCCCGTCTTGTCTGACTAGGGAGAGTGACGCTGCACCCTGTTCTCATAGTCTGCACTGTTGGCGACGCTCCAATGTATAAACCAAACGTAGAACACGCTTACCAATAAATGCTGCCATTAACGAACGTTCATTGTCCATGGTTATCATTTATATTTCCACTTGCAGAGGACAAATATCTCTGGGGTTGTATACATTCGGTATTAGGGAATGGTGTGGAACTTGAAACGTACTAGCGAGGGTTAAACATATCGTTGCCTGATTGCAGGAATGCGTTGGTCTGTTCGCTCTGGCCGAATCGTCGTTGCCCCTTCAGAGATTACTCGTGAAGCAATTGATGATGATGGAGAGAAAGGAAGTGAAGAAGAAGGACAAGATACGGGTATGATTGATGGTTTAGTAAAAAAAAAGAGGCAGTTTCATATTAGACTCCATGTTCTACCTGGTAGATATGGAGACAGTGAGACGTAGATCTGACGGGTGGTCTGAATTCACTTTTTCATGGTTTGAAGTTTTTCAACCTAACAATAAGTATAGGCAATGCGCACTGCGTGATATGTTTCCGTAGGTTAATACTGAGATGATGGGGCACGAATATAACTGGGGCGTTTTCGAAATTGATTGACTTAATATATTAAATTAATATTTAATAAATTAAGCGATCGAAGTCAGTGGACGACGATTCGTTCACATACGATGAAACGCCGTCGTTGGAGAAGAGAAATGAGAGCGGGAAAGAGGTGAGGAGGAGGAGGAAGTCGATGGTCTCCTCATTCCGCCTTCTATCTTGCCCGTCGGGTGAGAGAGTGCGCAGAATGAGGAGAACATTCGCTTTATAGAGGAGATTGTTGTATTGATTGTTCTTCGTTGCCTGAAGCTGATTGACGAGACGCGTTTCTCATTGATTAAGCGAGGAGATAGTAACTTTAAAGTGCCAAGTTCAATATTGTAATTTTTGGTTCTACGTCATTCGATGAGATTGAATTACTGCAACATTAGAGCATCTTGTAAGATGCGTGTGGCAGAGAGGAACGGGGTTGAATTTCAACCCCATATTTTTAATTTTTTATTAAAATTAAAAGTACAATTGCAGCTTGCCTCTCGCATCGCCCATCGGCTGCGTGTGCTGCAGCTGGTCGACGAATTGGCCGAGTGCAATAAGAGGTACGGTAGGGCGAAGCTGGTTGATCGAGGATTGTTTTTTAAAGCACGCCAGTGAAATATTGTGTTAGAGTCAACACATCAGTTATGCAATACCCGTGAAACATAAATATCGTATGGCTACAATAGATTAGCCAGCGCAGATTCTTTTTTCTTATTGGCTTACTGGCGTGTGCAATATTGTGTTCGGATTAACGCATGAGTTATACGATGTCCATGAACCATAAATAATCCTTGTCAGTCTGTCATTCGATTCGATGGACGATCCCGCTCGTCTCTCAGTGCTACATCGACTGCTGAGAATGAGTGTGACGGAGGAGGTGAGATGAGTACGGTAAAGTGTCCAGATTATTCTTATTGGGGATTCTTGAGTCGTGTACCTGGGTGATTTTGTGCCGCAGTGGAATCATAAGATTGGAGTTGTTCAAAGTTTTTGATTTGTGTACTTTTTCTAAGTGAAAAAATAATCGAATAGTGAACACTGGCAGTTTGGTGTCCCATGCAATTTATAAGATCGGAGTGGTTTACGCCTTTTGATTTATGCGGGTTACGTGTGCCTAAACTATCCAAACCATGATTGCAGGGTGAGTCGGCCCTGTGCTCCATCTTCTCCCAGTGTGCATTCTCCCTTCTCACGAGCATCGTCACTGCTATAGTGGAGGACAAGCGATGGGAGGGATATGCAAAGGATAGAAAGGTACGGTAGGGGGAGGGGGGTAGGAAGGTCTGTGGCAGTGGTGGCGCGAAACTCTTACTCGCTGGTTTTATTATTTTCAAATTGGCAGCGTCCCGGTTGTTCGAAGTTGCGCCGTATCTTGATAGTCCCGAGCATTTGCGTAAGCTTCGATATGAAGCCCTTTCGTAGAACAACAACCAAATAATAAATGTGCGCCTTCTGCTTATGCAATCTGTCGATATCTTCTAATAGATGACAGTACGATCTACCAGCTGGCCTTACCAGTGGATCCCATCTAGCGTTGTCTTACGAATGTAAAATCGCTTGACTGTCGAATACACCTTTACCTTTTTACGATTGAAAGAGAACGGAAGAAGTCGCATTCGATGATCGTCGTGGAAATTGTCTTTCGCCAATACGACAAAAAAAAAGAGAAGAACGAAAATCTGCAATCGCATTGCCGTTTTCTTTCCAGATAAATTTTATGTTTCATAGCTTGCACAAGTGTAGAGATCGACTGTTAGATTTGATATCTTTAGGTTCCCCACTTTGAAACAAAACTTGCAAATCAATTTTATGATAGCTTTATCAATGGCGAAAATATATTGGATTGAAGAATGATGAATAGTTAGCGACGATTCAATATCCAAGAGTCCTTCCACTTCCCCAGATGTGATATTCTCTGGAGTTAGAAGACTGCTATTGTGAGTGACGAGCGTGCCCTCTGACTTCATTCATGCATCCGAAGGACCGAGTATGAGATCGATCCCTCGACCTCTCCCTCCGCTCTCCATTGCGAGTCTTTGATTGACTCCTCGATCGAGATCGATCCCTTCCCCTTGAGTGACCACGGGATCGAGATCTATCTCTGTCCCTATCCCTTCCCCGAGATCTAGAGCGGTCTCTCACAGCATCAACAAGAGGATGAGCATGGGCGGATTGGAGGGAATGAAGACGGGGGTGGATGGGAGAAGATTGAATGAATTGACGAAGACGAGAGTGAAGATCGTTAAGGGATGAAGCACGAAGAGTGATGGGCTCAGCAAGATCTGAGAAGGAGAGAGTGGCTTGAATAGACATGGAAATCAGTGGATGGATGGATGGGTGGGGGTCTTTATGGGGACAGAGCCTTTTCGAAAGCATTCGTTGGTTTCCGCCTCCGCAGACGAAAAGGTTGTGAAATTGTGTAGTCAGGGCACAAAGGCGGCACACAATCGTGTGTGTTCCGGAGCGCAATAGACGCACTTTCGAGGTTAGAGAAATGTAGGGATCTTCAACCTCCCCTTTTTGTAAAGAATGAATTTCGAAAGTGTTTCGAAGTCTAACATAGAAGAGGGGGGGGGAATGAGAATCCGAGCGTAGCAAATACCAGCAGGGGTGAATGTGTGATTTTGTTAAGCAACAAAGCTACAAAGCTACAAAGCATTGCTTATGTTGAAAACTTCCTCTATTCATGACAGAGTGGAACACAAACTGGGCACTTATCAATTCATACAGTGTAAGGGGAAACGTTTGCACAAAAGTTATCATTATCCAACCCCCATCAATTTCTCTTCATATTCAGCGTGTTCTCTGCAACGACGCTCGCTCTCGTCCCTCCTTCGTATACGCACTCGAATTGATGAAGATTGTGAGTGCGAAGGCAGATGGAGCCGCATTCTGGACGAGAAATGCGAGGTACGGTAGGGGGAGGGGGGAAGTGATCAGAATGGTTTTTTTTTTTGGAATTTGTGGGGTATTGTATGATGACGGGAGGTGTGCTTATTTCAATGGTATTGATTGCAGACACTACCAGAAGATGATCAAGTACCAGCCCCTGCTACCGCCGTGAGTTTCGGTTTTCATTTCGAAACTGGTTATTTCGGGTTGCATTACTGGGTTGTAAGACCTGGGTTGATCTTATTTCGTTTGAGATCTTGATGTGTATCGTACAATATTAATAATTACTGTAATTACAGCACGACCTCCCTGCACTCGTGGTGGGGTCCCTTCAAGGATACGGTAGTCGCATCGGCCGATCTCGGATCGCATACCGTAGTCACCGCGATAAGGGCCAGGTATGGTAGACATTATTGTAGTTGGCGCATTTTAGATTAGAAGGTGGTTGCGTGTTTCATGTTCGGTATATAGGCGCCGCTGCACAGATGCTTCTAATACTTGACAGAAAGAGTCTTTCTAAAAAAAAAATAATCCGTACACCTGTAGCGTTACAGTTTCCAATATCTTACATGTTCAATGGCCTGGTACTACTCACGATGTGTGTCAAAGAAAAAAAACCTAATTTATTTCTCCCTCTCATGCCAGACTTCGTGAATACGCAACGAAGATGGACGACGGTGATCCTCCCACTGGTGCCGTCGCCCTACTCAGAGTGATGGAGAGTCTGCTAATGGAGGAGAGAAGAACTGCTGGTTAGTGGGGGGGGGGTTGTAGACGGAGTGGCATCCAAGGATTGGTGAAATGAAAGCTTTGATTTGGAGGAGACGTGAAACACGAAGTAACAAAGACAATTGCTGCGAAAGTGGAATAGGAAATGCGAAAATGGAATAGTTTTGTGGAGGGAGCTGATATTAATTATCGACAAAAATGATTATCACGAAAATTGTTGGGAAGGGATCAGTTCTTGGTTTGTATGATGCGTGAAACATGAATGAACCAAATCGTGAGAAACGCAAATGTGTGGAACCTAAATCTAAATCTATGTCTCTGAAGTCTTGTGATTATTGTTCCACGAACACGCATTTAATACTTACGAAACGTAAAGCGGCAAAGTTAAATCGGAATAGTCAATTTCACCGTACCGTACCCTAATGATCGTACCGTATCCTCTCAGCTCCTCGTGGTGCTGCGGCGCGTATCGAGACAATCTCGTACTGTCTCTCGGATGGAATTCCCAAGGTCATCGAAGACATCCTCAAGGTACGGTAGTAGATCATTCATTCCTACATTTCGTGTAATGATCAGTGGTAGAAACTAAAACGTGTTGTTAAAGAAACTGTGAAACGGGAACGCGATGGGACTCGAAACTTGTAATATCATTCACATTGCCTCCATTTCAGTCCTCCCTCGAGTATCGTCTCTCGCTCTTCACTCTCGGAACTTCGATCGAGAGTGGAAATGGAAGCGAATTGTTCAGAGAATTCGCTGAGAGAGCACTCAGGGTCAGTTTGATACTATGATTACTTTTGGTATTAGAAAAGTGATTGAATAGTTGGATTTTTAGACCGGTGGACTTAGGTTGATTTCGTTGCCTTTGTTCCTTTCTCATATATTACAATATTGCCCTTCCATTAGTGCATTCTTCACACGAAATGTTTGAGACCATGGATATTCCCATTGCAGATTCTGTCCCTTCTCTACTCGTCGTCCCTCGATGCGAGTGGATCAGTGCGTGGTCTGAGTGTGAATGCTGTCGGATATGCCGTCGGGCTGTGGACACTCACCACGGGAATTATGAAGGTGGGAATGGGCTGAGTATATTGTATCTTTACGAGAAAAAAATGATAGTGGTGCTGAACAAGTATTATGAAGGTGGGATGAGAACGATGTTGTCCGGTGGCGTGGAAATGAAATGTGATAGTGACGCATAATATGAGGACTATCTACAATCGAAATTGTGAATAATCACAGTCATTATTTTGTTTGTGTTGGGTTGATTTCGAGAGAGACAATGCCAGAATCAGATTTAGCAAGGTTTTCTACTCTTGTAAAATGGGTGAGGCAAGAATCTCGAGGGTTGATTGTGAATATTTATTTGAGTCGAAGAGTATGCAGAATCAGCAATTGTATTCATCTCAATTCTTGATGCAACAAGAATCTTTTGCTGGTTAACTTTTGTTGTTGATGATGCTCTAGTAACCGATATTTTAATTCTTTACTTGATATTGTAAAGAGAGGGCAGTCTAGCAATTAATAGAAATTCATGGATTTGTCGGTTTTGTTTATCACTCAATTACTTCTTGCAGACCCTTCCCTCTCTCGGGGAGACGGGCGCGAGTCTCCGTCGAGAAGTGCTCGCTTTCCTTCGTGTGATGGGAGGATTCGAGTATCGAGGAGAGAAGGAGGAGCTGGAGGGAGATTGGGAGGGAAAGGTGAGGATGGGGAAGGGGAGAGGGGAAGGGACTAGGGGTAGTGCGGTTGCAGGGGGTGGTCATGAGGCAGATCGTTTCCTGAAGTCAATGATGTCTATATTCTGCTACCAACAAAAAACCTCAAACTGAAATTCAGCAACATTGGGGGTGTGGAAAGGGGACTATGCGGATATGAGTTTCACTAGTATGTTGTAAGACTGTTGAACGGGGAACGGGCAATGAATATAGAGGCTATCGTTTTTAAAATAGTCCAATAGAGTCTAGACGGTACTGGCTTGTAAATAAAATATTGTAATGTAAATTGCAGTCGGCCCTCACTCGAATGGTGCGACGGGCGATGGACTACGGCAAGGATAGAATGATGTGTCAGGTGAGGAAGGAGAGGGGGGGGGTGGGGAATAGATCTTCTGATTTCGGTAGACTGCTCACGGTACTCCACACGAGTATCAGTTGCATTGAGAATACGTGTTTGAGTTAAAAATTGTGGGCTACCTCGACATACATGATAAAATTTGCACAATGCGAAGCTTATGCTGCAACCCGGTGTGTGGGTGCTTCACGAGGACTACTTCTTTGGCTGTAGACATTCCCGTTTGATAGCTTTCTGATTGTGTGAATATAACAAATAAATAATTATATTTCAGCCTGCCGCCCTTACCCTTCTGTGCATCGTGCAGGAGTGGTGTGAGGAGGAGGAAGGAGAAGAGGGAAGGAAAAGATTCGATGAGGCACTCAACGAATCAACCAAGGCCATTGGAGTGGTGAGTATTGAGAGGATGCTTTGGATTGAGATCGGAGAAAGCTGAAGACAGCGAGGGATATAGATAGGATGAAGCGGGAATGTGATTTGTGAATTGGTTAGAAGTTTTACATGGATGTGCAATCGATGACGAGAATTGTCTGTGGGAACTAGGTGAAGTGGTGTTGCGTTGTCAGGTCATATCTCGGAATGGTTCGAGCCATCGATTTGTCTTTTCCTGATGATAGGATACACATATACGATCCCCTGTCTCCCTCTTCTCAGCTGATGTTCATCCATAGATTTAACTTCCCCATAGCCTATAAACAGCTAATAACTCTAAGCTGTAATACCCCCAGTGTCTTCACCATTCTTAATTTTAGCTACTGCTCAACTACGCTCCGTACGCTCGTCAGATGGCATTGAGAGTATTCGAGAGACTGGATAGAACCATCGGAGGAGAGGTGTATACTGCATTGACCAAGTGAGTAGGGAGGGGATGTTGACTTTCTCGCTTCGTTATATTCACTGGTTGATCAAAGAAGATCATGGTATAATGGGATTCCTCGGGAAAAGCAGGGTTCTGATATCATAGCTCAAGACAATATTGGTTTTTTTATGTTTGAGATCTGCAAGACCAATAGACTAGACTCGGATGAATTGTGATAAGATGTAGCGTTGAAACACAAAAGTTCGGGGAGTGTGGTTATTGTACTACTAGACAAAGGAGAATCGACAGTTTAACGAGGACAGTATAGAAGAGGCACTGGTGAAGCAGGGAAGTGAATGGTCAAGAGACGGAGTGTAACTGCATTGAGAGTTCAATGAATGGATAAAGTTGATCTTTGATATTTGATCTCTATCCTTGGTCTCTCCAGGTCGATCTACTCTCACTTCATCGCTGCATTCACATGTCGTCCGAAGAGGAACAAACACTGCGTCGACAAGGACGACGTCAGTGTACTCAGTGCCAAGGAGAGACATGTGGCATTGGCTAAGGTACGGTAGGGGAGGGGAGGATCGATGGTCATTCGATCGTTTACCGAATCCCCATCAATCGTAATATTTATAGCGGGTGCGTGAAACAGCAGCTCGCCAAGAGATGTTTGCTAATTTTCAAGAAATAAACGCCGATGAAATTGTGTATCTTTGTGCTGTGGGCGCTATAGGGATTTGGTGCAGCGAAACTTCGCCTGGTTGCGAAATGTCATGCTGCGGAAAAAGTCGGTGGAGATTTCCTCCTCGGGTGGAAGAAGTCAAAGAGGAGGAAAAGGAGGAATTCCTCCCTCCCCCTACTTTTTCCGCAGCATCAATCTTCTCCCTGACAATGAGTACACTTCCTCTCTCTCTCAGGTGTTCTCCTCGCTGACGTCATCTCGTCGATTCGTCGTCGCCCTTCTGCAGACACTGCACGACGATGCGCAGGTGAGGACGGGGGGAGGGAGGGGACGTTGACGTTGAGGGGTTGATGATTTTATCATATGAAATACAGTAGTCTGTGCACTGGGAGGATCGTGAAGAGTCCACTTCGGAAAAAAACTAAGCTTTACACAGTAATCAATAGATGTAGGACCGATAAACGAGAGAAGTGATTGATTCGAGTCGAAAAATGCTGGTCGATTAATGGCGATTGATGATGCACTCGATGAATCTTCAACGACGACGATCCCTCTCAGGCATCGGGTCGTCTCTCTCACATCCTCGCAGTGGCGACGTACTCATCCGCCAAGTGGAAGACACATCATGAGTGTCAGGTATGGAGGAGTTTATGTTTTTCGATAGTATCCTCTGCGAAATTAAAGTTAACGGCTAGCGACATCTTTAGGGCAGGTGGTGAAACGTTTATGGTGCGTTGCGATTTTCAAGTCTGAGATGGGGATAGTTTATTTGCGTTGGCCGCCATGCTTCAGATTGATTAGCGCTGAAAAAAAAGATGTTTCTATGCAATACGTGAAACATGAAGGAGCCAAGTCTCTTCTTGCACTTTTTCGACAATCGTCAAATGAGAGTGCGATAAGAAATCGGTTATCGCGCGATTGATTGTGATGGTAGAGAAATGGGGAAGAGAGATCGTTCAATCGTTAGATCATTGTCTGTCTGTCAGGGACATTCGAAGTGTATTGACCATGATTTTTTTCTGATTTTTATTATTTTATTATTAATTACTTAAATTGTCCAGGAGGTGCTGGTTGATGTGGTTGCTCGATTGGCGGATCATTCCTTCTACGAGGAAGATACACTGGGAGAGATGGAAGAGTTAATTGAAGCGAATGATGAGGAAGAGGAAGAAGAGAAGGAAGAGGAGGAGGAAATGGAGGAAAGTTAGTCGGATTTGATCGGGTTTTACTCGTAAGGCTAGCAGCGAGAGTGGAGTTTCAGTGGGTTTATAAGGAGCGTTGTGGGACAGTTGTTGCAATGGATAGAAGAAAAATGCCTTTAATAAGAGATTTTATCTGTCAGTTTTCTGTTTCACGCAGTGACCAATAGACGTAGGGAGGGGAGGCTCGTCGTGGATGACTTTGTACTGTTCTTACAAAATATAAAATCTAAAATTCAGTGGAACAGGCGGATGAATTCCTGGATGAGACGTATGGTGTGGCAGAGGAGGAAGAGGCTGAGAAGAAGGAAGGAGAGAAAGAGGAAGAGAAAGAGAAAAAGGTATGTTGAGGGGTTGTTGTTGTGTTTGATGGACAAATGATAGAGAACGCCAGATCGAAAGAAACAAGACGATTGATTGTATGATTGAACAAGTACGATTGAATTATAAGAGTTGACATATTATTGTTTGGTGTGTGAAGCGAGTATTCTGCGGGAATCTATTTTATTTGTTCTTGCGACTGTAACCTCCTTTTCATTGAAGTCAGTGCGACTGACCAAGTTTGAGAAGAGCTTGAAACAGCCAAATACCTTGTTCATTTAGCACCTGGTCTCCCTTTTGGATTGCCTAAATCTAGTCTATTTGCTAAAACTGTAAAACATATATCTGTTGCAGCACCCCGACCTTCCCCTCCGTCTGTGTCGCGTACTCGTCCGAATGGCAACCAGTCCGGTCGCAGCCCCGCCCACTGCAGCTGCAGCCATTGCTGCACTCGCCAAGCTGCACGCACACGACAGTGCATTCGCCAAGGATACGGTAAGTGGGGGATACGGTAGATTGGGAGACTGGGGGTTCCTTGGATTGGGTTCTGTTGTTCTTTACTTTCCTATGGTTAGTGCTCATAGTATCTGCCTTGAGGTTATTCGTGCATGGGTGGAGCACAAGTGGAAGTTCCCCCTGGTGAGAGGACTGCTGCATGCAGCAACTGCAGCTGCAGCCAAGGACGAAGCGAAGAAGGAGAAGGTTGAGGTGAATATATATTATATAAATTTATCGATGAAATCTTCCGAACATTGTTGTGGACTTCTCTTCTCGAGGGATATGCTATCAGTGAAGCATAAGTGCAACCGGGCTTGAATTGTGATCGTTTTGGTAATTTAGAGTTATGTTCTGATTGATAAGTGTGATTGTATGAATCAGGATCTGCTCCGTTCAACGATCGCTCATCTCAACTCAGTCTTCGGATCGAGTGAGACTGAAGGAAGAATGGCTGCTCTGTTGGATGTGAATGGAAAGGAAGAAATGACCATTGGATCCGTAAGTCATTATTTTTGCCTATTTTTCAATAACTTGACGGAGACAGACTGAGTTGATGCTTGGGCAAAGTCTCTCAAGGCACAACTGATACGAGAAAGTGGCGGGTTTCGACTATTTGGATTTGAGATATAAATCTGTCTTTAGAAATAATATAATGCGTGTTGTCAGGGCGAGAACAAGTGCGTTCTTCAACCAATCGCCTCTATGATCGAATCGATGCCCGAGAAGGAGAGGGCGGAATGGATGAAAGCTGTGGAGAAAGCGAAGGAGACTGAGACTGGTATGCCATTTGATTGTTTGTTAGTGAAAGGATTGATATTTTTAACCTACAGAATCGGCGTTTCTGTAGGTGCATGAAGGTCTGGTATGAGTGGGGTATTTCAATGATCACTCATTTTATCTTTTAGAAAAATGTAATATTTTGCAATGGACGATGCGTTGTGTGTGTACCATAAAACGTTTCGACCATTGTTTTCCAATCTCTTCTTTCCTTTCAGCAGATCCTCCTCCTCTCACCCCTCGATCTCATGTGATCTACAAGAGAGAAGATAATGATCCCGAGATGAGAGAGGAGGAAATGGCAAAGAAATTGAGGTGAGGAAAAGGACAGAAAAATAACAAAGAACAAGACATGATGAGTTGCTGTTTCAACGCTGCTTTGAGTGAAGTAGAAAACGGATCTATTCAATATATCTTCATTGAATATGCCACATCTTTGTGTCGAATTTGATAAAAAGATCCATAATCAATAAATTCGTTTCTCAGTCTGATCATCTCGGTTACTTCTACCGACTACACTGACGTCGAGTTGAATCCCACTCTGAAAGTGGACATCGATAAGAGAAGGAAACCAGTGAAGAATGCAGAGACAAGATTGAGATTGGCAGAGAGAGCTGATGGGTACGGTAGCCATTTATCCATTGATTACGGTAGAACGGTAGCTACGGTAGCTTACAGTAACCAATCGATATTGTCAGTTATCCCGTGAAGCGGCCCGACCTCTCGAAGCCCGATCGAATCGAGAAAGCGAAGGAAAGCGATAAGAAGGAGAATGCGAAGGGGTACGGTAGCGAGCGATCAATAACTGATCGAGTACGGTATCTTTCAGTTCTCCCTCGACCAAGGCTGGATCGGCCGAAGCGACGAAGGCCGCCGCAGCAAGAGTGGCTGCAATCAAGAACAAACCGGCTGCAGCAGCTGCAGAGAAGGAGAAGAAGGAAGAGGTGAGAATAGGTTTCATTGTTCCTTGAAGGTAGAATTGTAACAAAGTCACAGGGAAATTCCTTCAACATCATTCATTTCTCGCCCAATATCTGATCTTTGATATCTTCCAGAATATTCCGAATCGTATTCAACCGGCGGTGATTCCCTCTCGTCCTGCCAAGAGATCCGCTCCCACGAGTGTGCCCAGAGCAGGCATCAAAAGGGTAAGGACAGTTGATCTTTGATCTTTAGCCTATTGAATCCATTACAGAGACGTTAAAGAGGGTTCCATAAAGAAGATTCTACGTTGTTATAATTTATGGATGTCTTTTTGTTTTGTAAATAATCCGTTCCGTTCTGTTCTCACGTTGACATGTTCTCACTCCATAATAACTATGCATCGGTTTGATCAGGTTATTGTTCGGTAGTATTTATTGAGTAATCGTTCCGTACGGAATGTCGTTGTGCAATCGATAGTAAACTTTCGTTGATAAAAGGTGTCAACTTAAAAAGATGGTTGTCTCTGACTGTAAACTGTACTCGTGCAGTGGTTGATCTATCTCAAGTGGTACGATAGTGATCGTAACTAATCGATAATCCCGCCTCAAGATGACCTCCTCGCTCGATCAACTTAAGCCCGAGATCGAGGCTCACATCCGCAGCATTCCCGACTTTCCCAAGAAGGGAATCGACTTCCGGTAGGTTATCCTGTAGTGAACTTACCGCAATTATCACATAAACCCTGCCCCCGATCTGTAAATTTTATTTCGAAAATTATGTAACGGAAAACACTTTTTCATACAAATTTCATGAGAAAATTATCTACAGCCTGTCTATAATAACTATCGTTATTCTCACAGGGATATCATGCCCCTGATGCGACAGCCGAAGCTGGTTGGTCGTCTGTGTCAGGCGGTGGCAGAACACATCCAGGCCAGAGGCGGCGTCCATGCTGTTGCTGGTCTAGAGGCAAGAGGTGAGTAGAGAGAGAAGGAGTCTCATCAATGACGTTATCTCCCTTCAGGGTTCCTATTCGGTCCTCAGATCGCACAGATCCTCAACGTGCCCTTCGTGCCCATCAGAAAGGCCGGCAAACTGCCTGGAGAATGTGTTGCTGCCGTCTACCAAAAGGAATACGGAGAGGTTGAGAAGTCAGAAGGGGCATCAATCAACCATCTAATTCAGGACAGAATCGAGGTGCAAAAGGGAGCAATCTCACCCGGTGATCGAGTGCTGATCATAGATGATCTACTAGCAACTGGAGGCACACTTGCGGTAAGAGAATATCAGACCCGTGGTGAACTAATAACTGTGAATTTTACAGGCTGCTGTTGACCTGATCAACAAAGTGGAAGGTGTTGTCGCCGAGGCCTTCGTGATTATCGAACTAGCGGGACTGTGCGGAAGAGCCAAGTTGTCGAAAGATGTTAACATTCATGCTCTTCTAGTATACCCCGGAGCTTGAATCATGGATAACTAGATATATGTTTTAGATGTTGTTACAATACATTCCAATCTTGTTGATGATAAAATTGATACTTTGCTGTGATATTCGGGGATGTCACTCGAACAGACACGTTATTCGAACAGATTGTATTAAAACCTTCCGATCTGTAATATCCACTCACTTTCCTTGGCGTGTACCCTTATATCAGAGAATTATGCATATAACGACCTTTTATCAATAGATAACAATGAACATATTAACAAAAAGTCGCTTAACACAGGTTCCGCTCCATGCTTAGAAGATGGGCTCGGGGAACTCGAAGGTAACGTCCTTTCCGGTCAGGTGCTTGTAAACGGAGGCGAAAGTCTCAGTCTTGTGCTCAACATTGGTCTGCTGGGCCTTATCGAGGTGGACCTGAAAAATCAACAATGTGGGAAAGCTTTGACACTCAGTGGAACATTGACGTTCTTCCGAGCAACAATATCCTTCACTACCATCTAGCATCCCTCATGTCGTACAAATCAGACTAATTTGTACCGAATGAAAAAAAGATGCATCATCTCAAAAATTAAATTTTAGAAATACGCACCTTGATGATCTTCTTTCCGTCAAGCTTGACGCGGGTTCTCTTTCCAACAACCTCGGCGGGGAAGACGATGTCGTTGAGCATGGCCTCGTGAACGGCAGTGAGGGTGCGAGAGCGGGGCCTCTTCTGCTTCTCCGGGATACGCTTGTTTCCTCTCATGGGCTTGGGAAGGATGCGTCTCTGCAAATATGTAACGTAAGCCGTAAATTTTGAGCAATATATTGTAAGAAACTTGTGACACCATGTGGAACACTAAAAGCCCCGCGCGGTTCAATATATTTCAGTTTATTTTGCACCAGCACAAAACACAATAGTCACATAGTCCATTATGTAAAGAATGATGCGAAAAATAACAAATAATATAAGTAAAAATGCTCACTCTGGCGATGAAGAGGACGTGCTTTCCTCCGAGCTTCTTCTCGAGCTCGCGAACGAGACGAGACTGGATCTTCTGGAACTGCTTAAGCTGGGGGTAGGGAACGTAGACGATGACGCTCTTCTTGTTTCCAATCTCGACCTCCTGAAATTCGTAATTATAAAAAAAACTAACAGATGAGAAATGCCTTCTTAAGCACAATATGGTGCTTAAGAAGGCATTTCGTTAAAACAAGATGCTCACCTTGACTCCGACGATGAACAGCTCACGGAGCTGGTTCTTGATCTCGGAGGAAGAGTCCAGATCGGCAAGAGCGCCAGAGATCTGTCTCTCGAGGTCCGTGACGGGCTTGCCGTCAGGCTTGATAATCTTGGATGCCGCTTCAGGCATGCTAGACCCTCGTCTTCTGCAAGGACAGTTTTATGACAAATTAATGGTTAACAACGATTTTTGAACAGTACGGAACGCGGGTGGACGTAAAAATAACCTACAGATTTGGCCCAAAAAATATGGTAAGCTTAATCAGTAAAGTTTACGTCAAAAACGCGGAAAGCCATCGAAATATTTCAAAAAAAAGAAAAATACAAGAATTTCAGCATAAAACATGGGGTACGGTAGAACGGTGGTTTAGCCTAATCAGGGAATTCCGTGCGAAAGTTTTCTCTTTCAAAGGAACCTACCGTATATTTGTCATGTTTGTGTCAAATTCATGATCAATCGTTTTTAAAATGTTTGAGAAATTTTTCTTGATCAATTGATCAAATTTGTTTATAGTTGCTCATTGTATTTTATTATATTAGTGCACTGCCGGCAACATTTATAATTTTAATGACAAACTAAAAACGAATACAAAGATATTAGAGAGAGACCAATGCTAGTGTAAATTTCACTTGAAGAAACGCATGGCTTACAAAGCTGTATGAGATCAAGGCATAACATCAAGTCACAAATACGATGGAATATTCAATACAACATGAAAAGAATGGAAAATATTCGAGAAAATCAATCGTACTCCCTCCGCAAAAGCCCTCCTCTCTCCTCCGACTCTCTCTAGTGTTTGTATCCCGTCGTGACTAGAACACGCTACGCCTATGAGAGGAATCATTTCCCCGTCTTCTTCGGTTTTAACCCACTATCTCAAGGTACGCTTGGGCATCTGACCAGATATTCTCTGTGTTAGAGAACCAACAGTTTTTGGGTAGCACTGAAGGGGGTTCTCCCGAGTGCAATAATAAATGTTCTGATGAGTTTCGGAATTCATGAATGTTTTATTTCATTAGTCTCTCTTCATCAACTCGTATTGGAAAGCTCGCTATTAGGCTCGTTCAAAACCTACAATCTAATCTGAATAATCAATATAAATGCAAAATCATAAGGAACAAAGAAAATTATTACCGATAAATCTTCTTCCTCGTTCTTCCTTCATTTACTAGTCGAGCAAGAAGGGGAGGCGGTCGGAAGGAGAGGTACCGTTTTTCCCAGCCACACCATCATACCGTAACCTTCTCTTCAGGACTCAGAGCGATGGGCTTTTTATCAGCCATCTTTGACAATATAAGAGTAAGTGTTGCTCTCCTATCGTAATCCATACGGTAGGAATTGGTACTGTACTGTACCGTATTATTCAGGGTAATAAGGCGAAGCGAGAGAAAGGAAAAGGAACGAAAGAAGAAACGAAGAGAAGGAAAGATAAAGAGAAGGAGAAGAGTAGAGAACCGGTGCCAGCGAAAGGATCATCAGAGGCCAAAGCGACCTCCAGTTCAACCTCCAGGACAACTTCAATCGATGTGTGTGGTATCAGGGTAACGGTAGACTAATTGAGTTGGAACCACAGTTGGCAGTAGGATACGGTAGGTCGTAGGGGATACTGTAGTCAGACTGAGGTACGATGTTCCAGCTCCGTGGTCCACTACCCAAATCGGATGTAATCGAAGAGACTTCGGCGATGGCACAATCGGATGATCCGGATGATGTGAGATCAAAGATCAAAGATCAGATTATGAACACTTAATTTCAGCCGAAGAGTTGGGACTACGACGACATCGACGAGGCAAAGTAAGGAAAGAAAGAATGAAGAGATCAAAGATCAATCAATTGCAGGCCAACCTTTGGTCAGAAGATAAAGGACATGGCCGACAAGAGCGGTGAAACAAATAAATGGGAAAGATCAAAGATCAAGATTCTGTTTCAGTCCGTCGAGTTCGACGAATATCATCGGGGAATGATTCGATGGCATCGAGACCAATCAAAGAGGTGGAAAGAATGAAGAGGTAATTGGGTACTGAAGAATGATTACAGAAAACGTTGGATCGATTCATGGAACGAGTGAAAGCTCGACAGGAGAAAAGGATCAAATCGGTGAGATGAATGGAAGAGACCATTTGACAGATATGGAATTACAGGCTGAGAGAATAGTGCACGAGTCTGAATGCGTCTTCCCTGAATCTTCAGATGCTCTGAGGTAATCAATCGGTTGAAGAGGGAAGAATACCGTATCCTACCGTATTCCAGGGCTGAATCGATTATAACACAAAAGGCTGTTGGAAGTAGAGAAACAAGCGAGAAGAGTAGTCGAAGAAAGGATGAAAATAGTGAGAAGAGTACGAGAAGAAAGGAAGAAGGGAAGAGTCCATCAAGAGAAAAGATAGATGGAAAGAGTCCATCAAGAGAAAAGATCGAAGAAACTTCGAAAAGGAAGAATAAGAGTCCTTCAAGAGAAAAGGAAGATGAAACCTCAAAAAGGAAGAGTAAGAGTCCGAAGAAGAAAGAAAAGAAGGAAAAAGAGAATAAGGAAAAGAAAGAGAAGAAGAAGAAAGAATCGTTAGTTGATCTTTGATCTTTGATTGATTAACACATTTATTCATTGTAGAACCGAATCGACTCGTTCTTCTCGATCAGATAAATCGGAGAAATCATCAAGAAGAGCGAAACCATCGCCTCTCAAACAGATTCAGAAGGTTGAATAATCGATTATCTTTCGTCTACCGTATCCCATTGTTATAGATCTTCCCTGATCTATCGAAGTCTGGTCGGGAAAAGAGAAGAGAGAAGAAAGAGTTGAAGAAGAAGGAGAAGGAGGAGGTTCGATGGAAGAATCAATTGAATGAATGATTCCATTCCAGACACTTCGTCGAAAGAATCGAGAAAAGAATTTATTCGTGAATGGGAGGCCATTCTGGGTGACTGCAGGAAGGATGTCGGCTGAGGAGAAGGTACTGTACGAGAGATTCATACTTCGACCATAAAGATCAAAGATCAATCCTTCATATTCAGGCAGAAATGACACAAGACGATCTTCCCCTCAATGCTGCAATCATCCTCGAAGTTCGAAAGGGAAATATCGATCTTCCTGTTCTAACGGAGAAAGTGTGAGTACGGTAGAATGTCAAATACAGTAATCTTGTGACATTGATTTACTCTTCCTTCGACGTCTTGTTCAGTATCAAATTCGATCCATACGCTCCTCTGGAAGTGTTAAAGGGTCGTGATGAGACGCTCTTCAATCACAAGATGTTATTCGCCAATACGATTAGATCAATGATCAATTCGGCCGGTTTGTTGACGGAGAATCATCCTCTTTGACCTCGTTGTGTTTCAGATATCACTCCAACCGATGGAACGACGGGAGAAACGGCAACAGGAGAGACTCCTCATCGTGTGAAACGGCCTGAGTTCAAGGCTCATCCCACCTTCTTCTTCAGGTGAGTTACCGTACCCTGGAATGGTATCGTATATCGTCTCTACAGTATCCCCTATTACAGCTACGATCGATCGAATCCGGAGAAGACGAAAAGAGAAGAATTCGAATGGAAAGGATTGGGAGTGGCATAGAAAGAACACGAGATACGATACAATACGAAGAATATTCCGATGGACTACACTAATCATCATTGATAAACAAGAGTTTTGTCTATTCAAATGTGCACTCATCCCCTTCCTCGTGGTTTCTGCAATGTTCAACAGATATTTAAAAACAAGTGAGCAGGCTGATAGGGTGTAGAATTCGTCTCTTCAACTATCGAACACTTCTCTCATACATACAATAATGGAAAATTATTTTTATCGATATTTTTCTGTATGTGCTCATGCACTCTGATGTTAATGATGATAACCCAATCCTCTGAGGGTAATACTGTCGATTCGTCTAATGGAATTGTAAGAAAAATCGTCTGAAGAGAAATGAGATGTAAAGGGATTGGAAACATATGAAAAATATGGATTTCAATGTAGAACCAGCGGGATTAAAAATGATGTGCATTTCGTAATAGAATCCTGAAATACTGAAACATATTCAACTGAAAATAATGATTGAAATCATGCCTTTCTATTTCGAGTACTTCGTCTCGGTTTGACAGTCAACCTTGAATGGATGACTAACAAAGGTGTCGATAGACATCTTTCACTCAGCCCTTCTTCCCGAACTTTCTCTTATTTCTCATTTACATGGTGAGACATCCGGACACACGGTAACCTCGTTTCTCCCCATCGTCTAACCATCTCCCAGAGCTAGTTCACAACTTTTTTCATCATAATTACTTCTTTTTCGCCTACATTTCAAGCAGTACTAAATGAAGGAACTGCGGATCTCAACACTTTCTCACATTTCTTTACTCATTTGAACTCAAAATGCGAGTCGATGTCTTTTCATTTCACACCGACTCTCTCCAAATTGAGCCTATGAAGAATGAAAAGACTCATTGTTCGAGCTTTCTCATGAACATTGTAAAAGCGCTGATTTCTGCACGTTTGAAAAGTATTGTATTTCGAATGAATCACATCTAATTACATATACTCGTCCTATCGATCCATCGGTTCCAGTACTCACTTCAACTTCAATCAACTACAGTTGACAGCCCCCACAAACACCTTACTCATTCTCATCTCCCATTCACTTTCGCTCCCTCTGATCTCTTTCTTACTCAAGATGAGATGATCACCTATCTCTATCCCATTTCGCAACCCTGATTGTCCAACCGAATGCAATATTCGAAAATAGCCCGTTCATCATCGGAAAGTGTCTGCAGATATGCATTGTAACAGTAATATTTGTCTCCTTCTCTCCCTTTTCTCCCTTCTTCCGTCTTCCAACCGGTGAAACAGATTGAAATAGTCGGGAGATTCGATAGCATCCAGACCAATCAACATCATCTCATTCAGTCTCACAGTGGTTGATCAATGGAAGGACAGGGATAGAAAGCGAAGAGAGAGAGAGAGAGGGGAGAGAGAGGGAGGGAGAGACAGTAGTAGAAAAGACCGCCCCTCGCCCCTTCCCACTTTCCTCTTCTTCTCGTCAAATCGAGTAGACTCCTCTATTTTCTCGTTCCACCTTTTCTTCCCCATTCCGAACTCTGTGACAATCCTCATTCCAGCTTACACCATGATCGATCAACTCATCAATTGTGCCACATCTCCAGAGGAGGCCCAAGCCATTCGTGATCTACGGTAAGTTCTTCGTATCGATTGATTCCCTCCCGGATACGGTAGATTATCGATCTTGTCCGAGTATAGTTAGTAATGGCTGTGGTTCGACCTTGATGAGTAGTAGGGATAAGGTTAGGGATTGGGGGAGGGAAGAGTATTCCCCTTTTCGATTGGAGGTCACATCCTTACACAACTACACGTGTGTATGCACTCCTAAGAGAGTGGAAACAACACCCTTCGGTGGTAGGTCAAATCGCTGTAAGACCAGGGGTAGCAACTCGCTGTACTGCATCCAATATTCATCTCTGATGGTGATATTTCGTCAACAGCAGTAACAATCGCACGCGCGTGCTCCTCACTCACATTAGCCCGAGTAATTGCATTGCACACTCACAGGGTAGAATAGAGCTATTTTTAGCCACCGTAGCTCCCCTACCGTACCCTATTTTTAGAGCGTTGTTTGCATGTCGATCGATAGGAGGGACACACGAGGCGAATTCCAGTTGGGAACCTCGGCTTTGCTATGGTCGTTATATAAAATAAGACGCGCGATCTCGTCTCTTTTGTTCGCATTGCGCCCGGGAAAATAAGAAACGATAGCGATGTCCTCGATAGATGCCGACTATAATTACATGATGACTACTAACTATCTTTATGCACCCTCGGAGGGGGCTACCGACAAAAAGTGTAATTGGGTTGTGATGAGCAAGAGGCACAAACACACTGGATGAAACCGGATGAATGAATGATCGGCAAAACCACGGCTTGTCGATATTGATTTACCCCCCTCAAACCCCCTCCCTTGTCCCGAAACTGACACATTGAGCGTCAAAACAACGGAAAAGAGACACGCACACACATTAGATGACCTTAGTAGATAGTCCAAGTTGACAATACCCCCTTCGGACTTCTTCCCTTCTTCTTCTTCCCTCCTTTCCTCGTAGGACAACGCTTGTTTGTTGGCCAGTGACCTCAAAAAAGACGATCGAAATCTCTACCGGGAAAGTGCGATATTTTTCAAGTGGTAATAGACTTGTCTTTTCCTTTTGTTCCTCATTTCGAGATAAGTGGAGTGAATTATCCCAGGGAAACAGAGACTTTGTCGAAGACAAAGTTGCTGTGAAGAAAGGCAAATGAATAATTCATCATTCCAGCACAATCATCCCCTCCATCGAGAAGTTTTCCGACAATTACCTCCTTCGGTCAGTTTATTTCAATGAACATTCAATCAACAATCCCGTACTCTCCCATTTTAGCGCACTATCTCGTCTTCGATAATCAATCAATAATTATTTTCAGTTGGCTTCGTGCCTTCGATCTCCGTTTCGACCAATGCGCCGAAGCACTGAAGAAGCACGTCGTGTTCAGGAAGGCATGGCAGCTAGACGATGGTCATTGGGAGGCACCCGAGGTACGGTACTTTTCAAATTTTATTCCTTCCCGCCGCTAAAAACTGAAAAATAATGCTCCAATGCAAAAAAGTCTTGTTTTTCGGGAAATTATGAATCACGCGCCGGGATAGGTTTCGCAAGCTGTGTTGATGTCATCTTTCCCCCTGTCTTTTCTCCCCCCTTGCGACCTCGTATTTTCCGAGATCTCCCGATAGATTTAGTCGCGAGGAGTGGAAGGAGAAGGAGAATGAGTCACGGGGTTTACGGCCATCGTCTCTTTCCTTCCACATGTTGCATTACGAAATAGATATATGTTCCATGTTCCCGTCGTTTCACTACTAGATGGATAGTAATCTAGATGGGCAGAGAGTACTACTAGGCACGTTTATTGCCATTCCTCGTATGCACCATGTTGCGATCCATTTTTCAACCATAGTTTCGAAGGGGTTTTTCGGGGTCTTTCTCGAGTCGTCGATTTGTCTCCATTTGAGATCAAAGTAAGTATAAGAGAAGGTAGATGAGAGGGCGGAACGATAGGGGAGCTTCCCTCTTCTCTCCTCCCTTTCGAACTGTGAATGTGAGCGAGAGAATTCATTGATCGCCTAAACTGTCGAAGCGCAACTAAAACTGATTGGAAAGAGCACGTTGGAATCGGCAAAGAGATTGCGCAATTTTGGGAAATCCGACTTTCGATTCTCTCGGTTCTAGATACATGTCCAATCACATGGGATACAGTGTAACCAGCACCGCACCACTTCCAAACTCGTCGAACTGCGACCCAATCAAACCCCCCACGCATTGCTAATCTCACCCGGTACATTAGAGGGGTCAAATAACGATAAGTTCGCAATCACCAAAAACTTTGTCCTCTGCAGAAACTCTGAGAACATTGGCCTTACAATTAGGAGATCTTTCGAACCTCTTTTATATTTCTCAATTGTCCTTCCTTCTCACATTCACAAGCACATGATGATAAGAGGGAACTTTGTCCCACATCGCCAGTCTCTCTCTTTTCTCTCCCCAGTCACGTTTCGCTGTGAATCGGTAGTATTAGATAGGACGGGACGATGATCTATGCACTCTCTCGTTTCTCCGTGATCTCTCACTTGATCTGATCGACGAGAGAGTATGGGAAATGGAGAGAGCAGATGGGGCATAGAGAAGATACCTATAGATAGAAGGAAGTCACGAGGTCCTAGATCGTAATCTTCCCTCTCGTCTGCAGTTGCGACTGTGCGAAACGAAGAGACGACGATTGGTCATTCGAACTTGCAAAAAATATCTAATCTCGATAAGTGTCTGGACTAGAAAACATGGCATGCAATGCAACAATCTATCGTTCCAGTTTCGATCGCTATCTAAAGGATCAAATTAGCAGACAATTCAACCGAAATGATACCATTGTTTTTGCCATCTTTTGCCAATTTATCCGAGGGAAAGAGTGAAAGCAGAGTTCAGTCAGTTTGCGATTAACCATCTATCATGGGTGAGACAGTGTGAGAGATCATGGTAAAGGAAGATAGATAGTTCCTGTTCAATCTGGTTTATCCCCCATCCTCCTCTCCGTAATACGCTCTCATTTCGCACTGCGGTCGCTCATCGTAAAGTAAGACGGCGCTGTTTTTATCCCCTAGCTCTTCCCTCTCCATCTCTGCACTCTCTCAACCCACAATACTCTCTCGTCTCCTACCGTATCCCTTCGATCATCACAGCGCCTTTTTGCACTCGTCTACGACCGTCTGCACTCTCTTCGTTTCTCATTCTATCTCGCTTCTTTCTGCTTCTCTTCTCTTCCATCGTCTCTCTTCATCTGCACTGAACTCTCTTCTGATTTTGATCAGACGCTCTCCATTCCGCCTGCTCTCTCACCAGTCAGAGATAGCGAGAGAAAATGCGATATGAAGAGAGTGCGAACATTGCCCGATGACCTTCAGGGCAATGGGGTTGAACGCAGAGGAAGGAAGGGGGCCAAAGGGCGCGGGAAAAATATCTCGTTTCGACCCTGATCAGTCATGCTACTTACGCTGTTTAGCGACGAGTGTGTGTGTCCTTAACAACTTCAACCCATTATGCTGGTGTGCTCTGTAAAAAGAGGCTCGAGAGTAAGGAAGAAGGAGAGAACTGGTTCCATCTTAGCAGTAATTCCTCCCTTCGAGAGTGGACATTCAATTGAGAATGAAGAGAGGGAGAAAGAGGGTGAATGGCCAGGAATGTATGACTGATAGGCTCATAATCTATATTGGGAATGAAGGGCGCAAGCAAAATGCTTGACGCCTTCAACGTGGATTACAATCATTAACGCATTTGCAGTGTCTGGAGAAGTACTGCGGCTATGGGTATCTATCGGACAAGGAGGGTAACCCCATCCTCATGTCGCTCCTCGGAAACATGGACGTTGAAGGTACGGTAGGATTTGAATTCTAAGCTTCCCGCCAAATGCAGATTTAAAATTATTGATGTGCAGGCATGCTCAAGTCCGTTGCAACCGCCGACTACATCAAGTTCTCTCTGGCAGCCATCGAGAAGGGCATTCAGTTGTGCGAAGAGAGAGCTAAGCAGGTACGGTAGATAGGATACGGTAGTCCCTTATCCCGTCCCATGTGTCATACGGTATCTGGGTATCGATCGGCCTTGTCCGCCTTTCGATTCATCTAGTGCGACGAACGATTTAGTAGGCCATGCGGGTACGTTTCAAAGGGACGAGAAAAGAAAGAAAGAAAGAGGGGAGAGGGAAGGGAGTTGGAAAATGTTTGGCTGAAAGGAAGGGAACTTTCGTGTGACTGCGCTCAAGTTTGCGAAATGCATGGGGAAATATGAAGAAAACGGTGCGAAAAACACGAGATCATGCAGCAAAACATGAAGATTTGCACGAATTTCAGTTTTGATCCAATCTATTTTCAGACAGGAAAGCCCTTCGAACAGATGATGCTCGTATTCGATCTGGACCACATCTCAGGTTTGATCTTTGATCTTTTGCTTTCTGTAGTTTGATCTTTGATCTTTGATCTCTCCAGCTGCCCATTTCTCGTGCCGTCAGTTCGCTTCATCATTCACCACTCTCATCATGCTCTTCCAAGAACACTACCCACTGGTGCTCAAGAAGGTCCTAATCATCAGGTAGTGTACCTACCGTATCCGCTAGTTCGCTGGGTCATCCTTCTGATTCCAGAGCGCCCGAGATGGCCCGACTCGCGTACTCGACCATCACTTCTCTGCTGTCCGAGTCGATTACCTCCCTGATCGAGATGCCATCTGAGGTACGGTAGTTCGCTGGGTCAGATGAAACTAGTGGCTCTGTCGATAATTCAACAGGCCTTGAATAAATGGAGTTCGGTGTGTCAGATTCATGATTGCAGTCCGATTGGAAGCGTGCGCTCGAGAAGTACGTCTCTCTTGACGCGTGGCCCATGCACTGGGGTGGTCAATTGGCTGAGAACGGCGATCCGATTTGCCCCTCGAAGATCAGGTGCGTGACTGACCGAAATACCGTAACCCATCGGTCTGTCTTCCAGATACGGTCTTGGCCCGGTGCCCGACACGTACTACGTCAATCCGGATACCGTATTCCCGGACTACGACCAGCTGACAACCGTATACGCCGGAGATAAGCACCTCATCCAGATCCGCGTCAAGGAGAACAGTAAAATCAGGTACGGTAGTGCGCTGGGTCAGGTGCATGAGGCTGTCCTGTCGAAAATTAAAAAGGATTTTAATTTGAAGAGTTCGGTGGGACAGATTCATGATTTGATATTCCTTGCAGCTGGCAGTACATGACGACTGACGAGGACATCGGCTTCGCCATTCACTACGACCCAACGATGAGTGCAGACAACCTCACCGAGGTACGGTAGTGCGCTCGGTCAGATGTAGTGGCCCTGTCGAAAATTGAAAAAGAGTAGATAGGAGTTCGTGAGTTCGGCGGGTCAGACTCGTGATTGCAGATGGAGCCGATCTATCCTTACATTCGACTCGAGTGCTCCACCGTACCCATTTCTGGAGGGTTTACCGCCGAGAAACCCGGCACATGTGAGTTTCATCTCAGTTTTCAAAATGTTAACGCAGATCATTACGTGCTATCGAATGTCTAATTCGTTTCTTCAGACATAATCGAGTTTGATAACTACTACTCTTGGTTTTCGGCGAAGAAATTGCGTTACAACATCGAGATCGACGAGTGCTAAACTTCGGAGATAATCAGTGGCACTGGCCGCACCACCGTAGTGTACATACCACACACTTGTTAAGCCTTTCCTTCCCGTTACCGTATCCGCCACGCAAACACACACACCACGACTACCGTATCCTCTTCTAATCAATCTGGTTGGGTGGCACTTTCTCATATCCGGCGACGTTTATCACACGTCTCATTGTAACTATTTTCCTTGTTTGTTCGTGCTCTCTATTGCGTGTACAGTACTCCCAGTAGTTGATAGTTTGGTATCGTATCGATCCATTTATTGATTGGCCCCTCAATAATCTTATCCCTCTCCAATCGATTACTCCCACTCATAATCAGTTTTCATTGTTATGCTTTCCAATACGTGCGATAATACAAGCACTCTTCATCGAAACGGATAAAAACTGAGTTTATTGAGCACATTTACAATCGTTCTGCAGTGAAAAGACCTACTCAAAGGACAAAAGGAAAGTGCGGCGCATTCTACATCAGATTGTCTAAATATTTTTTTTGATATTTTTGATTCGGCAATTTCAACCCACTCTCTTCGTAAAAATAGAATACATTCTCACTGAATCACTTCAAAGAAGCCGTCATATCATCAATCAGGATAAACATTACCATTATCATCATCTATCTACTATTTTTATAAGTGGCCAAGATGAAATCGAAAGCGGGACTGCGGAAACGGGGATTAGTCAAAGTCGGGGGAAAAGATTCTTTGAAGAGATCCATTAGGAGAATGCTATTTCAGTTCCCCGATATTCAGCAGACAGTCGATACTATTGCCTTGTGCACTCATTTATCGCTTCCAATTTAGAATTTAGAATGAAGAATGAAGAAAAGCGAAAAGAGACTTGCTATTCGGAGAAATATTATACAAGTTTTTTTTATTATATCATTGACGTTTACCCACAATGTTATTCACCAAACTTTTCTGCAACGGATTCGGTGTAATTACAAGAAGAATAATCACGCTGAACGAGCTTAGAAACGCCGCGAAATCCGTGTTTCTCGAGCCAGTCCATTACCTCTTTCTGAAATTAGATAAATTATGATGAAACGTTGATGAGCATCAAAGTTCTGCTCACATTCAGATCGTTCTCTAATGTAAGATGAAGAAGAAGAACAGCAAGATGTATCTAACATCTAAGATGACATTCACATGTCGAGAACAATCACCTTGTACTTTACGCCAAACTGTTCAGGGTTCGTGGCGAGAACTTGAGCAGGGAATTTTCCGCAACCAGAGAAGATCGCATATTCATACTGCGATCTCCCGAATGAATCCTCGTGTATTGGGCCAACTTTGTAAAGCCAGTCTCAAATTATTGATAATCTAATCATCCGAAGTGATGTCAGCGATAAGAGGTACTGTGATATTAGAAGCAGTAGTGCAACCAATTTCTCAGCACTTTTGTAACTAAGAGCCGAAACTTTTCTTTGGACTACGACATTTGATCTCACAGTAAGCAAATGACTTACGGGCATATCCGAACAGAGCATACCAGGCTTCTAACTTCAACTTCACGAGGTTCGGAGTGGGATTGAATGCGTAGCCATACTCAACTCGCGCATGGTTCGTATCGTTCCGGTAAGTCGTCGTGATATCGAAGGAGACGGCTTGATGAGCTAGCGACAGTCGATCATCTGAAACGCCTTCTTCTTCATCTATGACGACAGAAACGGCCTCAACAATTTGCCGATTGGAAGCTCCGAAGTGAAAATGAGAAAGGAGTAACCATCTCACGGTGCTAGGTCGGATGAATACCGGAAGTGTGCGAGAACAATACAAAGACAATAGAGAGACAATGCTCGCGCGCGCTTCCGGTTCTCATCCGACCTAGCACCCATCTCACATTCATGGACAACGCATTTCTCGGGATCGTGACGAGAAGGGTAGACCAGCCCCTCCAGCCATCTAGATAATTAATTAGTTAACTAATTGTTAATTAATTAGTCGATAGTTGTTATCAGTGATTTGACCACCGACCTGCCCATCATCCTGCTCCAGTCCACTTGCACATGGTCAAGCATCGGATCTGGCTCATAAGCTTCGTAATACGACCCGCACGGATAATAGTCGTGCGGAGCTCTATTCCATCCTGCAAGCTCGGTTATGGCAAGTTTTGGAACTCACGTTTAGCAAATTCGACGAAATATTTTCTTGATTATTTAGGGATACGTTTCACAACATTTGCCGACTTTGCTGTTGTGAGGTTCCAAATGTCCCCATCACCTGTATATTCTCTAGTTGGATGAGATAGTATCTGCGGGGCTTCCGTCGACGCAGGTACGTCCGCGATTACGCCACTCTCCTCTTGAATTGTGGGCAATTCGGGGCTCGACGAAGCGATGAGAGAGGAAAAGGATAGCAGAGTTGCGAGCAGTCGCATACTCTCACTGAGTTCGACGATAATCAGAGGAATTCCTTCGGTTGAGTGAGCTTGCGAGGGGTTGGGGAGATTGCATCGGAAGATACGAGCGCGCGCAATTCGGGTAATAACCTCTTAATTTCACGCAGCCTCTCGCCGGTCGTTGCGGCAGACGAATGCGCACTCTAGTACATACTGCATCTCATTTCACTTCTATTCTTTCTCTTGCGGTGTTCCCAATGCGGATTCGGACCTCTGTTGTGCTGCAAGCACTCGTACCTATGGTCATGTCGTTTGCGCGGTCGGTCGACCGCTGGGAGCGATGGAGTCCTTTCCCTCCGATCAGCCAGAATGATTCATGCATTTTCTCATCGGAAAATGCTACTCTCCCCGACAACTTGGACATGCGAATGATGATGGGCAGGTGAGAAGGGTCTCGAGCCAAAACTAGCGAGTGAAATATGTGCATGATTTACAGATGGTTCGAGGGACTCGCAACTCCTCACAAGCTAAGACGCACTGGAAAACCAATAACTAAAGAATGCACAATACACGAATGTCAGTCTCTCTGTTTTCGCGACATATTGCAAGATCGAACTAGGTCGAAAGTGAACAAACTGTGAATTATACAGCATAATAGTTATTATGCCAAAAATTTTTTTTACAAGTTCAAAAAATGTAATTTTATAATTATTTATATTACATCAAAATATTTGCAGTCGGTCGCCTCTTCATGTCTCACAACGCTGTCTCGTTCGATGTCAAAATGACTTTTGAGTATTACGGAGGAAGAACGAAAAGCGACTTTGGCCGCATTTTGACTGCCCGGCCGAGCTATGCGATGATGAAGCTCACTTCAACCGAGTTTCCGCAGGGATCTAACTGTGCTTTATAATCATTTCTGTGTGCAAAACATATTCTTTAAGTGTGGATCTACCGCGTCGGACCCGAGAGCGAGGATGCTTTCGGCCGACCGCAATACGAATATATTATCGTATCGAATTGCAGCAAACACCATGTGCTGATTCTCGTCAGAAATCCGGCAGAGTTCCAGGAGAAATTTAAGGTGGCACAGATATGCGTTAGTACAAACAATTGATCGATTTCAGAACGAGATTCTGCATTGGCTCAATGCAAATGAATTCAAGATCGGGAGGGATAATCCTCTACATCAGCCGGCCTACTATCACTGTGGACGCACTGACTCTACGATTCAATCTATCGGATTTTGACCATCTCTGACCTCATCCTAATCATGGAGAAATGTTCGAATAAACTAGTGATTTCTGAGCAAAACAAAAGAGAAACAATACGCGGCGTAGACGAGTTTCACAAATCGAGATTTCCAATTCGCACAGCCAGTCAAGCGAATGATTCGCCAGTGGACATTCGCTAGTAATTCGCTGCTGATATAAACAAGGTCAGATTGCTACCTCAGATATATCGTATGTCTTTACCGTCTCTCATATCGAACCGGAATGTGCTCAACAGCACTGCGTCCCCTTCTTCTCTTTTTACCTCTCGTTCATTCTGTAGTTTGTGATATCGAGGGAAGCGGAATCATTGACGGAACTGCTGCAATTCTCAATGCGACAATTTCTCCGAAAGAATCTTCGATTTTCGCATGCGAATCTCAGTTCGTGAATGTGACTCTCGTCGGGGGATTGGATGTAATCAAACTCATGGGCAGGTTTGTTTCTGTCACGCCCTTCCCGGAAAGCAATTATGAATTAATTTGTATTACAGATGGTTTGACGGGCTCACTTCGCGCAGAGATTACACCAGAACCTGCATTGTTCATCAATGTGAGCTTGACTGGCCTAAGCCTAACCTTTCGTAGATGCTATTTTTCACTTTAGAACTACAGTGTTACAGATGGCAGAATGGAAATGCGCGAACGGACGGACTTCAGCTTCGAAGATACAAGAATACATCGTGATGCAAGCGGACAAATGCAGACAGAGACTGTCAGAGGCGAGCGGTCTAGTGATGCAAACGTTCAAATTCCAATGGAAGGCAGTGAGAAATCGAAGCAGGCGAGATGTGAGTCAAATACTGAAAACGACTTGAATTGACAACAAGCGTATCATTAATCGTCTCTCATTTAAGTCTGGGTCTATAAGGTGGGTCCTTTGGGCAGAGATTCGTTCGGCAACTGGCAATATGAATATGCGATCACATCCAACTGCATGAAGGACTCAGTTCTTGTATTCGCACGTCATCCGAAGAGATTCGACAGGGAATACAAGGTAATGCAGACAAAAAGTGAAAATTATCTGTCTTTTGCAGAAAGAAGTGCTGGAATGGATGAAGGGGAACGGTTTCGAGAATCAGACACTTGTTCAGCCAGTTTACACAAACTGCTCCTATGCCGATTCGTTTGCTGTTTCATATTAGACACCAACATACAATTTACGATCACAAATCTCCGCTCTTTGTGCTTGCTTGTATCAATTTGTCGTTTTCGATATTACTTGATATGATATTACTTGAATGCATCCTCGAACACAAATAAAAAATTTTTAGACTCCCTTCTTTGCTCTAAATCTTCGCGCCATTATTGCCAAAAAGGTGGAAAAAACTGGTGAGCCGTGGCTAACTAATCACTTCATCGTGTCTTTCTCACTAGAATGAGCTAAGATTCAGTAATCTTTATCAAATCAGTGATTGACGAGTGATCGACGAGGACATAGATAATATCTGATATTATCATATCAGTATACGAGATATCAGTGATTGACGAGTGATCGACGAGGACATAGATATCATATCAGTATACGAGATATCAGTGACGGGACGGTGTGAAGTCGACTTTGGCTTGCGCGACGTCATGGATGGAACAGAAAGAGCGAAGAAAAAGCTTCCCTCAGAATGACATCCGGGAGGCCCTTGCCGAACAGACCGTCTACCGCCATGACGCACGTTCCAGCGGGGAGGACTTTACAATCGGGAAAGGCTTCTCTAGGGAGAAGATACTGCTCTGTCTTCACACGCCACTCTCGGCCGGCCATGTAGAACTCGAGGTCGAGGAATGTGGAGTTGCAGGGGGCTTTGTTCAGGCAACACTTGGGTTCGTATCCGCCTCCTCGGCGAATACTGGATCCGCTACCACGTGCGTCGTACCGGAATCGACGATAGCGCGGACATCCGTGTGCTCCTCGCCTTCGTATCCAGGGTACGAGTAGTTGTTTTGCTGATTTCAATTCTCAATGGCCAAAAAAACAACAAAAAGTTAACAGCCCGATGCGGGGCTCGAACCCGCGACAGCCAGATTAAGAGTCTGGTGCTCTACCGACTGAGCTAACCGGGCGATGCGCACCCCTCATTGCGCTATAGTAACATCCCTCGCTTAAAAATACAACGTCCAATGACAAATAAGTTTTTCCAGTGAGAACTCGTTATCGGATTAGTGCATTTCCTTTAAATGTTCATTCTCATCTTACCACATTTCTGTGGTACAAATAACCTCACTACACGATCTTTGAGAAATAGGACTATTTGAAGGACAAAAGATAATAAAATAATTCCATTTCCATTAATCCAATCATTCCTTGTTCACCCACTCTTCTTTTCCCTCCCTCATCCATCCATTTCCAATTCTTTCTCTGATCAGGAGTGGTTTGTCCGCTCCCTTCTCCGCTTCAGCAATGGCCAACGTTTCCAATAAGGTATACCGGCCAGATCGTAGGGTCCTCTAGGGGATTCTGGGTACCCCATGCTACTGATAATGGATAGGATCCAGGATACCTCAGGATACGGTAGTGAATACTCGGCTCCTCCAGAATTCCGTAGCAAATACTGGATACCCCAGGATACTGTAGATAGATAATGACTTGGTTCTTACAGAATCAAAAGAGAAAACTAACGCCCGCTCTGACCTACAAAACGATCGGATCGATGATTTCCGATCTCTCGCTCTACACCACACAGGCCTGTAACGACGTCTACGAGGTATACTGTAGACTGAGGATACGGTAGATAGATCCGTGATCAATACCGTAATTTCAGGAAGACGATGTTGGTCAGCATCAACGTCGAATCACCGATGATCTCTCATTGCAAGGCGTTGTCTCCGAAGGTAAAGAGATACCGTAATCCTACCGTACTCATATACCGTAATCTCAGTGGAATCTTCGATGAGCGCGGGTCGCGCTTACGGTCGTCTCATGGATTCAGATTTCGAACGCAGCTACATTCTGGTGCCTCATGCGGTGAGGGCTACAGTAGTATCGGAGATACGATATCGATTCAGGATCCTGAGATGCTCAGAATTCGCTCCGATAGAGCCAACGTCAAGGCCAATGGGTACGGTAACACGAGGATATAGTCAATTACGATGGAATATTCCAGACAGAAGAGTCTGCATCTGCGTGATGACCAATCTAGTGCAACTTCGGGAACATCGGCACAAGAGTACGGTAGTTTAAAATATCGAAGTGACCTACCGTAAGCCATTCATCTACCGTACTCTATCCACAGGACATCTGAGAGTGAGTCTGAGGCGCGCACTCCTCTGGTCAATACTCGTTCGAAACAACAAGAGAAGAGAAAGGATCGTAAGAAGAGTGATTCATCCAATCAAGCTAGTGCCGCACCTTCCCACATGAGTATGCGACCTACTTGATGACCCATCGAACTACCGTATTCCAGCTGTGATCAATAACAACCATGATCTGGAAATTAGCAAGGCCTCTTCTACCACTTCTACCTCTACTCTCATCGACTCGGGCTTCGATGCCAAGGTATACGGTAGTCAAGGGATACGGTAGATCAATCGATTGCTTGCAGATTAGTGTGAAACGAAAGGACAAGGAATTGTGCCAGTTGGATCTAGCGGCTGATGTCGCCAATGGAAACCTCCGCTGTATCAGAATCAACAGACAGACCTTCAGGTAGCACATCAGATTTACAAAAGACTACAGTAATCGGTGATTCAACTTCAGATTGTAAGCAACGAGTGCCGGTGAAGAATAACCTTCCCCTCGTTTCGATAAAGTTGCGTGAATCGCTCTTGTGCCTTTGAAATGTTAAACATCATCGATTGGAAACACAGAATGATATCACTAGGACGAGAACAGTAACAATTACAAAACAACTTCGAACGATTACTGGAAAGGAAACATCTAAGACAAATATGCAAAAATATTCAGCAAATAAATCAATACTTATCGGAATCAAAGGTGTAATCAGAATCGTGTTCATCAATATACATAATTGTCAACGAAGTTATCATACTCTTTCCAGGTATTCACTCTCGGTCTCACAATCATATTCATAATTCTCATAGAGATCGTACGGATGAAGTAGAGGATATTTCTCTTCACATTCGGAATTGTAGATACCGAATTTGCAGACGTTTCCATAGTCACGTAGCACCATGATTAAGAAATTTCCTTCATTCTTCGCTACAGCCCATGATTTGCCTTTCATCTTAAAGAAAATACATTCAATATGTATCATTGGATAATGATTGATTTTGGCAAAATCATATGAGTATACTTACCTTATATTCTTCTCCCAGGATATTCTTGACGAAATCCCTGGCGGTTTTGCGTGGAATTCGAAGCGCTATTCCACAGAAAGTCGCGCTGGTTTGTGCAATCTGAGAATAAATGTACTTATCGTATTAATTAATTTTGTCCAGCCTAAAACTTTAATTGACATAGAACAAAATATAACTACCAAGAAACATTCTGAAAGGAAAATCTATATTCGTTTCCCAGTTGCTGAAATACCTCTTTAATGAACAATAGATCATCTGCTTTGACCGGAGAACAAACTCGCAGAATCTTCACAATTTCAGTGTTCTGCATGAGATTGCAAATAGTCGATCGATCGAAGTGATGAGAGAGATGATTTTCCTATGATGCAACGACCTCGAACAAAATTACTGCATCACATTGAAATAAGTGTTACCGTGGCCGGAATTCTGAATACATCTGAAGCAATTTCGTTCATTCCATTGAGCAATCGCAGATGTTGCTTCTGAGAAGGAGAGAACTGAAATTTAAAAATTATAAAATAAATCAAACTTCAAAGAAAACAATATGTACGTACCTCGAAGGTTTATCACCCAAATATTACCCTTTGTCAAAATCAAACTTCAATATAAAATTCACGGAAAAGTTCTTACCACAACAGTTGTAAACTTGAAGATATTGGCGAAACGATGGATGAGAAGAATAGCTTCATCGAGAGAAACTTTCTCATTATATTCTCCAATGGTTATATTGAGATCTGTCGACGTACGACCTTCACCCTGTAAGGAATTGTTATATTTTGTTTTGTTTATCTAAACGGAGGAAATATTTCAAGAAAGAAAATATATACTGACAATGATCTCGAGTTTCCTCCGATTCTCCAATAGTTTCTTCATTCTTCCCTCGATTCCATACAATCTCTTGTTCATTCCTCTCATTTCGCATCGATCAGCGAAATCGAGATCAAAGAAGATCTTCTCAATGATCTCATCTGGCAATCCGAGAAAGGACTGAAAAGTATCAAATGGAAATTAAATACGGCCGTGTTAGGGGGGCTTATCTTATTGATTTGATCCTTTAACTTACGCTTGCAAGATCTTGATTACGGTATTTATAGTCTTCTTTCGGAGAAGATCCGTGCATTGACATTTTGATTCTGCAATTACGAGTGAAGAACATTCATAGCTCCAAAAACCCTGCGCCAACAACACGAATAATTCAATAGGCGCTTTTGCTTCCATTTTTTCCGGAAAACGAAAACTATAAATAAACAGCCCATCCGAATTAGAGAGCTCTTCAACCATTTGAGATAATCAATTAGGACAATCAACCATTTGATCTCATAAGCAGTGAAGAGGACTGAAGAACAATTTTATTACCGCAAAAGAATTTTTGGAAACGAACAATTACAAAACCAACTTCTAACGATACTAGAAGAGAACAAAGACAAATATGAAAAACAAACTATTCAGAAATCGAAGTACGGATTATCGTAATAATTTCCGTGGTAACAGTCAGAGTCGTAATCCGCACGATTATGATAATCATTATCGTCGTAATAATCGTAATAATCGTTGTGATAATCGTTATCTTCCTCGCTGTCATATTCAGAATCTTCATATAAATCGTTCGAACGAAGCATCGGATATTTCTCTTCACATTCAGAATTGTAGAGACCGAATTTGTAGTCATCTCCACAGCGTTCCACTTTCATTTCGATCTTTCCTTCATTCTTCACTACGACCCACGATTGGACTCCCGTCTGAATGGTAATACTATTAAATAAATAAATATATATATATATATATATAATCGCGTGACAAAAAATACGAAAAAGTCAAATTGTGTTGATCTACCTTGTCTTTTTCTCCGAGAATGTTCTTCATAAAGTCTATCGCAGTTTCTCGTGGAATTTTAATTGCTATTCCACAGAAATTTGAGCTGGTCTGTGCTCGCTAAAAATAGAATAATGTAGATTTAACGAGTTTTGTTTGACATGAAGGTATACCTCATTTATAAGGAAGAGATCTTCTGCATTGACCGGAGCGCAAACTCGCAGAATTTTCACAACCTCAGCATTCTGCATGAGATTGCAAATAGTCGAGCGATCAAACTCATTAGCGAGATGATTTGGGTCGTATTCACCGAACTATAAACAATAAATGGCTGCATTCTAAGTGTTAAGCCTACCCATGCTGGAATTCTGAATAAATTAGTAGCGACTCCACTCAAACCTTCGAGCAAATTTAAATGTTGCTTCTCAGAAGGTGCGAACTGAAATTATCAATCTTTTCTACCGTTTTTCCCAAATGTTAATTTACATTAAATTGCATGACATACTATTATTATTAATAATCATACATTTTCTAAAAAATTATAAAATGTAAGAAAAGTTCCAACCACGATTCTATGAAACTTGAAGATATTGGCGAAACGATGGATGAGAAGAATAGCTTCATCGAGTGAAACTTTCTCATTATATTCTCCAATGGTTACATTGAGATCAGTCGACGTACGACCTTCACCCTGTAAGGAATTGTTATATTTTGTTTTGTTTATCTAAACGGAGGAAATATTTCAAGAAAGAAAATATATACTGACAATGATCTCTAGTTTCCTCCGATTCTCCAACGGTTTCTTCATTCTATCTTCGATTCCATACAATCTCTTGTTCATTCCTCTCATTTTGCATCGATCAGCGAAACCGAGATAAAATAAAATCTTCTCAATGATCTCATCTGGCAATCCGAGAAAGGACTGAAAAGTATCAAATGGAAATTAAATATTAGAGGGGCTTATCTTATTGATTTGATCCTTTAACTTACGCTTGCAAGATCTTGATTACGGTATTTATATTCTTCTTTCGGAGAAGATCCGTGCATTGACATTTTGATTCTAAAATCAGAGAAGTGAATTATTACAGCTTTCAATCAGTATAGTTGATTAAGGCGTCAAGACCAGTAAAAAAATACCAGATAAATCTCATCAAAATTTAGCAATTCAACGTAATTTTAAAATAAGTTTGTTTTGCGACATCGATGTGAAATCAGAAAAAAATGCTATCTACTTACATTATCTGCAAACTAGAAGGAAAAAATATTCCACCTCAACATTTGTTGTGAATTATTACAGCAAATTCGTACTATCCTATACTTTTACATAAAAAATCGTTTCAGCAAACTAGAAAAAAGGCAAAAGATTATATTTCCATCTAGCTGTTCAATGAAATTAAGCCCTTTGCAAATCTGATAGTCTTCTTAACAGGATGCAATTGAATTACTATCATATAATACACGTTTTCAGATAACAAATAAGGATAATCAACCATAAGATCGCATACACATGAAATATATTGAATTAACTTCATTAACATAAACAAAACAAATATTGAAACAACGTCTACCACATACTAGAGTAGAACTGAGACAAACATGAACAATACTGAGGCCAATCAGTAATATGCATCGAAGTCAGGATCATCGTCACAATTTTCGTGGCAACAATCAGAATCACAACCCCACTGATCAAAATCATTGTCACTGTCGTAATAATCGTGAAAATCGCAATGACCACAACATCCATAATCGTCGTAGTCACTTTCTTCCTCACTGTCATATTCAGAATCATCATACATGTTATATGAATGAAGATATCTAGACAGATATTCCTCTTCGCATTCAGAATTGTATAGACCGAACATGTAGCCATTCCAATAGCGTTCAACCGACATTTCGAGTTTTCCTTCAATCTTTTCTACACTCCACAAATCGTCAACCATCTGAATGAAATAACACTGTATTTTGCTGTTGGATGATCACTAATTAAAGATGCATAGTTAACCATACCTTATTTTCTTCTCCCAGAATATTCTTGACGAAATCTCTCGCGGTTTTGCGCGAAATCCGAAGTGCTAATCCACAGAAATTCGCACTGGCCTGTGCAATCTGAAAAGTATCGTAAATCGCTATTAGTTGAGTTCACTGAAGAATTATTCACAATCGCTCGAGTGGTCCATCTAATTTCACTCAACCGCTTAATTTGCTACAGTGCTTCGGTTAATTTTGTGTTAACTATCTGTAGCAATAGTTAACACAATTTTTTTTAAACTATCTGTTTTTTTTTCGTAAACCCTACTCTGAATCCCATTTTCAAAATAGTACCTCTTTAAAATGCAAAAGATCCTCTGCCTTGACCGGAGCACAAATTCGCATAACCTTCACAATATCAGCCATCTCCATAACATTGCAAACGGTCGATCGATCAAATAGATGAGAGACATGATTGGAATCATAATTCTATTTTGAATGGATGACATTGGAATATAAGTCTTAGACCTACCCATGCTGAAATTCTGAATAAATCAGAAGCAACTTCGTTTAAATCATCGAGCAATCTCATATGTTCCTTATGAGAAGGAGAGAACTGAAATTAAAACGCTTCAGATAGGCATCCCTAATTTGGCAGCTACAATAAATCTCCAGTTCTGAGATTCAAATGTTCTTACAACGACGGTTTTGAATTTGAAGATGTTAGCGAAACGATGGATGAGACGAATAGCTTCATCGAGAGAAACCTTCTCATTACAATCCCTGATGGTTATATTGAGATCAGACGATGTACGGTCTTCTCCCTGAATCATATTGGCATATATGATATTTTTTCGTATATTGTATATTGTATACAATAGAGTGTCGAAAACGACTGATCGCGCGAATGTGACAAGTCGCGAATGAATTTGAAACGGCACGACACTTCAAACGAAGGTTCATTCTCCCTCAAAATGATTAGACGGCACGCCGTTTACCGTATATCTATATATGTATATCTATTCGTGAAACTTAACTCATATTTATTCCCATCCACTCATTTCTCCATTCCCTATCCTCCCATTTCTCCATCCTCGGGAAGAATGAAGCGGCGCGTCGTTTCTCTTCAAAAACGACACGTCGTTTCAACTCATTCGTGACCAGTCTTTCTCAAACGACTGGTCCGAAGTGGCGTGTCGTTTGGAAATGGAAACGGCACGCCGATCGTTTTCGACACTCTACTATACAATATATTGTGTTTTGTTTAAACGAATTAAAAAAAAACAGGAAAGAAGAGAAACTAACAATTATCTCGAGTTTTCCTCGATTTTCCAATGGTTTCTTCATTCTTCCCTCTATTCCATACAATCTTTTGTTCATTCCTCTCATTTTGCATCGATCAGCGAAATCGAGATCAAGGAAAATCTTCTCAATAATCTCATCAGGAAATCCGAGAAATGACTGAAAATGTATCAAATTGAATTTACATAGCTTGATTTGATTCTTTGTTTCAAAATGTATCTTACTTTGGTGAGATGTAGATTACTGTATTCATCCTCTTCTTTCGGAGGGGATCCATGCATTGACATTTCCATTCTAGAATCAGAGAAATTAATTACTAATTCTATAAAAAACAAAAAAAACAAATAAATAAGGCGTCAAGATCAAAAATTATTCCATTACAATTTCCTCACTGAATAATTAGGAAGCCAACGACGTTTTAAAGACCAACGTAATTTTAAAAGAGAGATTTTCGATATTACCAGAAATGGTATCTATAGTATCTGCGAAACAGAAAAAATAGACAAAAGACATATGCTCCATCTCACACAATGGCATCGGTTAAATGTGAAATATAATTAGTTCCTTAACAGGATACAAATGAAATAAATTCATTGAATGAAGTTGGTGCATCTCACCATTTCAAATAACTAATTAGGATAATCAACCATTTGATTTCACAAAAGATGAAAAAGATTGAAAAAAAACTTTATCAACAGAAAATAACAATTATTAAAACAACTTCAAACGATTACCAGAATAGAACGGAAACATGAAAAAAACAAGAGAAATTAGTAATAAATAAGAAAAGGTTAAAAAAAATAATTGTTACAAATTTACAAAGAAACCCAATCGTATGAAATATTACATTCACCCACACACCTGTCCCCAACACCAATCGTCATAACCATCGTCGGAATAACTATAATCGTCGTCATTCGCTTCCTCGCTGTCATATTCAGAATCCTCATATAAATCGTTCGAACGAAGCATCGGATATTTCTCTTCACATTCAGAATTGTAGAGACCGAATTTGTATACATATCCGTAGCCACGTCGCACCACCATTTCGATCCTGCCCTCATTCCTCTGTACTATCCACGATGAGCTTCGCATCTAAATAAAAATATTACGAATTTTATTATATTTACCGTGTCATATTAAATAGTCAAAGAAAGATGTTACAACTTTTATTATTTAGCGTTTTATGATAAGTAGTCAAAGATAGATGATGGTCATACCTTATATTCTTCTCCTAGGATATTTTTCACGAAATCTCTGGCGGTTCTGCGCGGAATCCGAAGTGCTATTCCACAGAAATTCGTGTTGGCCTGTGCAATCTGAAAATAATTGTAAGTGATTTTTTACACCAATTTCCATTAATTTTGTGTAAACAAACAAACAAACTTTGAGCAAAACAATAAAAATACATGACTTCCATAAATCCCAGTCCGAAACATGGCATTGCGTATATTTTAGCCCAACAATTAAAATACCTCATTTATAAGCAAGAGATCTTCTACGTTGATCGGAGCGCAAACTCGCAGAATTTTTACAACATCAGCGTTCTGCATGAGATTGCAAATAATCGATCGATCGAAGAGATGAGAGAGATGATTCCGAATTTTCTAGAATCAATACATCACAATGCAAGAAGTGTTATGCCTACCCATTCCGAAATTCTGAATAAATTTGTAGAAATTTCGCTCAAATCATCGAGCAGTCTCAAATGTTCCTTCTGAGAAGGAGCGAACTGAAATCAAAGTGGTTAGGATAGTCATTTTCAATCTAGCTGCTACAATGAAATCTCTAGTTATTTGGATTAAATTTTCTTACCACGACTATTTTGAATTTGAAGATATTGACGAAACGATGGATGCGAAGAATAGCTTCATCGAGAGAAACCTTTTGATTACGCTTCCCAATGGTTAAAATGAGATCAGTCGATTCACTGCCTTCTCCCTGAAGGATTATGTAGACACAGATGAATTAAAGTAATAAAAACACTAACACTTATCTCAAGTTTCCTCCGATTCTCCAACTTATTCATTCTTCCCTCGATTCCATACAATCTCTTGTTCATTCCTCTCATTTTGCATCGATCAGCGAAATCGAGATCAAAGAAGATCTTCTCAATGATCTCATCAGGAAATCCGAGAAATGACTGAAAATGTATCAAATTGAATTTACATAGCTTGATTTGATTCTTTGTTTCAAAATGTATCTTACTTTGGTGAGATGTAGAAGGACTAAAAAATATCACGTCTCTTATTTTTTTAATTGAACAATATCAACAAATCCAAAGAGTATATCTTAAACTGAAACACTTTTCAGTGAATGGAATTACCGCTTCTCCTTCCTCAATTCGTTCAATTCGAGGTTCTTCTGAATCCATAATCACCCTGAGAATTTCAATTGATCATCCACTAATGCTGTGTTAGTTTTTCCGAAAAACTTTTTCGGAAAAAGATTTGGAAATATCAGCAGATTTGAATTCCCGCATTTTCAGTTTTTGGCCAATATCTCGGCTACAAATTGCCCATTCATCACAAAAATTGAAATTCAGATTTCCAGATGGGTAATGCATGCGGAGTCAATTTTGATACCGATTGATTCATCAGGGACCGAGATAATGGTCAAAAACAGAAAATGCGGGAATTCAAATCTGGTACCTTTTCCAAGTTCCGAAAAACTAACACCACATAGGCCAATTTTGTCAAAAGAAATAACACCCTTACTCTTCTCTGAAACTCAAACTCGCATTAACATTTGAATATACGAATCATATCAGAATCGAAAATTGAATAACTGTTATATCGAGAAAAATATTGAAAAGGTAATTAATAATGAAACGATCGTAACATTTCATTAAAGCGATCAAGATAAATGTAATTATTTTTATTGCAATTCATTAGTATATTACAAATGGAGCAAGCTACCCGATTAGCATAGAGACAATCAGTTGGAAGGAGGGAAAAGGTCGATAATTAGACACATCACAACGACAGAAACTGAAAACTGACTAGGAAACACGCACGAAAAGATCAGAGATCAAAAACAAAAATCGGGAAAAGGATAACCATTATCATTATCAACGATGCTACTCTGTTTACAAAAGATAAAAGATTAGAAGACCAACAATTACAACAGTAAACAACCAGGTGAAAGATCAGAATACAATAAATACTTGAGAAGACAATCCTCATCATACAGTATCTTCTCCTAATATTCTCTGTGCAATCAATCGACTCATTCTTTCCAATGCCGGAATATCATCAGTGTCCTGCCATGTCGTCTCTGATAGCATCTGCAATCACGCCATTTTAGACTATATATTTTTAACAATCAAGATCACCTTTTCAATTCAACCGGGCTGGTTATCAGAGGAACACTATATTTCCTAATTTTCCAGTATTTGACCACTGTATATTTTCAGTCCGCGGTAGGCAGGTAATGAGAATAGATGTCAAACGCCCTACCGTATCCGTCCTACCGTACTCACCACAAGTGCTTCCTCATCGACAGTCTCGCTCACACACAATCCCTCGTAGAGACACTCGGCTGCCGATCGACGAATCGCCGGAAGAGGAGAACGGAGGGAACGGAGACACTGCGAATGAGATATTGATACCGTACTTCGACTCTTTCATTTTGATGTAATAGTAATGCAGATATCATTGGCTTCCAATTTTCACTAATATTTCTCAAATTAACCGTCAAATAGACTGACACAATCGGCGGATGTTCTCCACACTTTCGTTCCCTCTGGCAGAGAAAGGAGAACGGACAGCGTCTCAAGGGCCATTCGACATCTGAACAAATGTTATTGTATTCAACATGCAATGGTCATGGAATTACCTTGGGTCTATCGACGAGACTTTCATGAAATCATTTGAAAAACATCCAAAAATTTAACTAAATAAAAGATTGAGAAAGTTAACCTCGATGGATTGTTTGACTTGAGGGAGATCCTTACGAGAGTACTCATGATACTCTGCAGGGGAGCGCATCTGAACATGCAATATAGTTGGAGGAACGGAACGAACAACGGAAATCCTAACAATAAGAAACTAAAATTATCTAAAATTGTATAATTCTCGATTTACGTCACTTTCATTATTCATCCTTCCCTTATAGCTTAGCCATGAGCGAGGACAATATTACAATTTTTGAAAAATCTTGGAAAATAAAACGAATAAATGAATGACTCACTTATCAGTTTTCTTCTCCACACACTCGCATTCCATCAATAGTCGAGGAAGGACTCTCAGTGCTGCTTGACTCTTCCTCGCAAGAGGACACGAGACCATCTCCGCCAGAAGAGACACGAACACTTCTTGGTCCTGAATGGAACAACCAGGATTACGGTAGAGATATTGACAGTTGCTCTGGATCATTATCGTTATCGTTTCATCTCCTCTCAAAGCCCTGTGTGTGTACCACTTCACTGATATCTTGGCATTTTGTGAAAACAATAACAACAACAATATCAATAACAACTATACCTGTTCGCTGGCAGCCTTGAGGTAGGTCGTGATTGTCTGTGTGGCAGCACGAGTCGTTCCCTCCGAGATTCCTGACACATCAATGGTTTCAATCCACTTTCATCATAACACGCCCTTTCCACCAATCAATAAACTACCGTACCTCCGGCCGACAGTACCAGTGCAGTCAGAAGATGAGGACGGAATACGGTAGATCTCAGGAGGGGCGACAACGTCAACAACACCGAGTCCGACTGCAATTATCGATTGATTAACATACTGAATTCTTGATACTGTATACCTTGAATTCGCGGAAGTCACGGTAGACTTCCCGGAGTATCGAGCCATCGGGAACTGCGTCTCCCAGTGAATTCAGAATGGAAATTATGCATTCGCATGCGACCTGAAAGAAAAGTCTGTTTACCCATTTAGTCCTTTGTTCGACGTTGAAACATCTCGGAGAGATTTTTTTACCGTTAGTGAAAACAGTGGAGAAAGTTAGCTCATTCTCTGACAATAAGTGAAAACAGGTCTGGCCAAAGCGAGCTAATGGGAGAGTATGAGAGGGAACGGAGAGACTATCAGCTAACCCATTCGCCCTTCGAACCAACCGCGTTCGTGGTGTAATGGTCAGCATGGATGCCTTCCAAGCATTCGACGGGGGTTCGATTCTCCCGAACGCAGAAATGTTTTGCTGATTTCAATTCTAATGGCCAAAAAAACAACAAAAAGTTAACAGCCCGATGCGGGGCTCGAACCCGCGACAGCCAGATTAAGAGTCTGGTGCTCTACCGACTGAGCTAACCGGGCGATGTGCACCACACATTGCGCCATAGTGACACCCCTGAAACCCCGCAGTGCCACACTCACTCAACTTTATCTATTCATCACCTATTGACATCTGTAATATTTTCTGGCCTTTTTTCTCTCACCTGTCTCGTATTGCCAATCTTCTCAGCGGATTGTTGTATCATCCTCTGTAGTGTATCCTCCAATTCCCCCTCCTTCATCAATCCCTCACTGGCCAATGCCGCCAGACCACGCATCGAATCTTCGCGAACCTTAATTATTACTCAATGAATACAAGATCGCAGGGTACCGAGAAACTAAAGCAAATTTCGCGCATATTAGCAGACCTGTCTTGTTTCATCAAGGACGGTTCATGTTTCATCATGAGTACTTGTACGGAATCGTTCAATTATTGCTCATTTCGAGTTAGTAGTTGCCGCAGCACATAAATTATAAATTGTATTTAAACCCATCCCCACCATTCTTCCGATATCTCCTCTCCTATCCGTAGTGTAGTCTTCCGTGCCGGCTGCCAGCAATCGAACTGCAGCACGGGTTCGAGCGCCACTGAATAAGTATATCATTATCACTTTGTTCCTCCGGTCGTTTCTCCCTACGTCACTACGTGATAACTTCTGTTTTAATTACATATTCGAGATAGAGTTACTGCCAGTAGTAACTTACTGGTTTATTGAGACAATGGCTAACCATAATTAATCACCGTTCATCCCCTTTTCCGACAAACCATTCGAATCGATTCCCGTTACATTAGTCTCCCTCTAGCATAACCAATCCACTAAGTTACTTTTACCACATCCATTCTTTGTATCTACCCATTCTCACCTCCTTCCAGCCGTGGTAGCAGCCCTTGCAGCAGCTTGTCGTGCTGCAGCCCACAGTTTGTCTGCCTCTGATCGACTGAAATCAAGGATATCGTATATGTATATATATATACTCGTCAACAATTAACTATGACTACATTTACATCAAGAACAAATAATTTTGAATATAACAATTTGAATGTAATAATTGCATTGTAATTCAGTCATTTCTCAATTTTCCCCTTTTCTCTATCCTCCCCCACCCTCCTCCATCCATTTCCACTTTTTGCGCTAGTCAGGAGTGGTTTGTCCGCTCCCTCCTCCGCTTCAGCAATGGCCAACGTTTCCAATAAGGTATACCGGGCAGATCGTAGGTATCCCTCTAGGGGATACTGAGTACGACAGGATACCGAATGGATATTGGGTACCCCAGGATACTGTAGATAGATAATGACTTGGTTCTTACAGAATCAAAAGAGAAAACTAACGCCCGCTCTGACCTACAAAACGATCGGATCGATGATTTCCGATCTCTCGCTCTACACCACACAGGCCTGTAACGACGTCTACGAGGTATACTGTAGACTGAGGATACGGTAGATAGATCCGTGATCAATACCGTAATTTCAGGAAGACGATGTTGGTCAGCATCAACGTCGAATCACCGATGATCTCTCATTGCAAGGCGTTGTCTCCGAAGGTAAAGAGATACCGTAATCCTACCGTACTCATATACCGTAATCTCAGTGGAATCTTCGATGAGCGCGGGTCGCGCTTACGGTCGTCTCATGGATTCAGATTTCGAACGCAGCTACATTCTGGTGCCTCATGCGGTGAGGGCTACGGTAGTATCGGAGATACGATATCGATTCAGGATCCTGAGATGCTCAGAATTCGCTCCGATAGAGCCAACGTCAAGGCCAATGGGTACGGTAACACGAGGATATAGTCAATTACGATGGAATATTCCAGACAGAAGAGTCTGCATCTGCGTGATGACCAATCTAGTGCAACTTCGGGAACATCGGCACAAGAGTACGGTAGTTTGAAATATCGAAGTGACCTACCGTAAGCCATTCATCTACCGTACTCTATCCACAGGACATCTGAGAGTGAGTCTGAGGCGCGCACTCCTCTGGTCAATACTCGTTCGAAACAACAAGAGAAGAGAAAGGATCGTAAGAAGAGTGATTCATCCAATCAAGCTAGTGCCGCACCTTCCCACATGAGTATGCGACCTACTTGATGACCCATCGAACTACCGTATTCCAGCTGTGATCAATAACAACCATGATCTGGAAATTAGCAAGGCCTCTTCTACCACTTCTACCTCTACTCTCATCGACTCGGGCTTCGATGCCAAGGTATACGGTAGTCAAGGGATACGGTAGATCAATCGATTGCTTGCAGATTAGTGTGAAACGAAAGGACAAGGAGTTGTGCCAGTTGGATCTAGCGGCTGATGTCGCCAATGGAAACCTCCGCTGTATCAGAATCAACAGACAGACATTCAGGTAGCACATCAGATTTATAAAAGACTACAGTAATCGTGATTGCAATTCAGATTGTAAGCAACGAGTGCCGGTGAAGAATAACCTTCCCCTCGTTTCGATAAAGTTGCGTGAATCGCTCTTGAAACGCATGTACTCACAAACCCACGAAACGAATAGGACTACCGTATACCTGTCAATGATCGTTGTGAGAGTCTCGAATAGTTGATCATCGATTGATTCGGGATGAAGAAGGGCGGCTAGAATACACGCGCCCGTTCGCTCTCCCTCTCGACGAGTTGTCAGCATCTGAATGAGGGATATCACGTGTCTCAATTCTATCGATATCCTCCATCTACCGTATCCTACCGTACCTTGATCCTCGCTCGTCCTGCCGCCTCCGCACTCCATTTCTCCGATGAATTGATGTAACGGGCGAAGAAGGGGCGGGCTGATTCTGCCAAAGTATTTCTTCTATCAATCCAACTTGAGATGATATTGTCCCTGGACATTGTAGCCGTATGTGTATTGAGCGTGGAACACTAACTCGCACGGTTTGCACAGATACGTGCCGTTCAAATTTGATAGGAACACGCTATTAAAGAAGTCATCAAAGCATCAAATGAAGGAATGGCTAATAAAAAATCGATAATCATCACTTACCAGCAGCGACGACTACCGTAGTCTCTCGATCATCGGCCGTGAGCACTTCGAGTAGGGACAACCACTCACCCACCTGGAATTGAAGAATGATTATCAATCGATGATTATCGATACAGTATGCGATCAGTTTGCAATAATGATCTACTGTATTGGTCAATGAACCACTGGTAACTTCCGATCGATCAGTAGCCAAAGACAAACACATCGGGTTTGAATTTGACTTGCAACCGACACAGCGATCACTTGAGTCAGTGTATAAAGCAACGATACGCCACAAAGTCGCCTGGTTGCCCCATTTGGAATCGAGCATTTTTCATGCGCCAACATTTCGCAAAAAAAGACAATCAAATCCCCCCCCCCTGCGACATTCGCCCTTTCACATTCCGTCGTAAGCGTTTCCACTACTGTTTCCGCAATACATGGCAGCCCCGATTTCTAATATAATCACAAATTGCAACAAATGCACCTGACAAGTTACTATACTTAATTAGATATTTTGTTATTTAGCATAAATGTCCCACCTGTCCCTCCTCCAAGGGAATGCCCACTGTAGCGAGTGTTCCCATAGCGATGGCAGCGGCTCTCTTGAGTACTTCTCCTCCCTTACCCGCACTCGAACACGAGGAGAGAAGGGATGACGGTAGGGACGACAACTGGAAAGGAAACTATTCTATACTAGCCGGGCTACGCCCGGCTAGACCCTGCGGGTGGCAAGCAGCCTGCGGCTGCAATGAGGCTCGCTACGCTCGCCAGCGTGTGCGCAACGCCGGGTTGTGATAGTCTTCTGCGAGCGCTTCGCGTCGCCGGGTTGTGTGTTAACGTTTTATCCCAGTCATGTGCGAACGCTTGCGGACGACTCGTGAGGCCTTCCGCAAGCGTGAATGTGTTCCACCGTACTAACTTTGATCAAGCGAATCACGTTAATATTATATAAAAGTAATACGGTATTGATTTACGACAAAACTCATAAATCAGAAGTACGTTTGGGCTAGTGGGCTACATTGGTAGATAAAATATTCACAGTCGCGGACAGAGTTGGCATCGTCCCTCGCGAAAGGCTCGTGGGGCCTCGGGCGGTCCGAAAAAGAATGGGATGGGGCCACTGCGTGGCCCCATCCCATCTTTTTTCGGCTCGCCCTCGGCCCCACGAGCCTTCCGCCAGGGACTCGCAGGCTGCGCTCGCTACGCTCGCTCGCCAGATAACGCCGGGTTGTCCCAGTTATTTGCGAGCGCTTCGCGAGGTTGGGTATGTATTTAGGACATTGGTCAATGCATGAAAGGATAGAATATTCACAGTCGCGGACAGAGTTGGCATCGTCCCTCGCGAAAGGCTCGTGGGGCCTCGGGCGGTCCGAAAAAGAATGGGATGGGGCCACTGCGTGGCCCCATCCCATCTTTTTTCGGCTCGCCCTCGGCCCCACGAGCCTTCCGCCAGGGACTCGCAGGTTAGGCTGTCAAACGCCGAGTATTTTTTTTGCTGCGATAAAATAAATCTGACCCGCCGAACCTTTTGGGATACTGTAACCGGGTTACGGTATCGATTTATGACGAAAGTTATAAATCTGGCCCAGCGAACTAAATCTGACCCGCCGAACCTTTTGGGATACTGTAATCGGGTTACGGTATCGATTTATGACGAAAGTCATAAATCTGACCCGCCGAACCTTTTGGGATACTGTAATCGGGTTACGGTATCGATTTATGACGAAAGTCATAAATCTGACTCAGCGAACTAAATCTGACCCGCAGAACCTTTTCGGATACTGTAATTGGGTTACGGTATCGATTTATGACGAAAGTCATAAATCTGACTCAGCGAACTAAATCTGACCCGCCGAACCTTTTGGGATACTGTAATCGGGTTACGGTATCGGTTGATGACGTAATAATAAAAATTAAAAAAAATTATATTTGATTTGGTTAAGTTTCAGGCGAAAACAATGCAAAAAAAACGAGTTATTGCATCATCATTACGCAATATTACATAGTGATGACGAAATTGGTTATCGATTTTTCGAAAATTTTGATCACGAGCAGTTTATTGTCAAGCACGATCGATTTGGCTGAATTTCCGGTGAAAACGGTGGAAAAAACGGATGATGACGAAATGATGACGAAATTAATTATCGATTTTTTTTGAAAATTTTTTTCATGAGAAGTTGATTGGTAAAGGATCTGAGGCTGTACGATCATTTTGTAGCGAGATATAAGGAAAAAAAGTTGACCAACACAGACAAACTTAGACACAGACAGACAGACAGACAGACAGACAGACAGACAGACAGACAGACAGACAGACAGACAGACAGACAGACAGACAGACAGACAGACAGACAGACAGACAGACAGACAGACAGACAGACAGACAGACAGACAGACAGACAGACAGACAGACAGACAGACAGACAGACAGACAGACAGACAGACAGACAGACAGACAGACAGACAGACAGACAGACAGACAGACAGACAGACAGACAGACAGACAGACAGACAGACAGACAGACAGACAGACAGACAGACAGACAGACAGACAGACAGACAGACAGACAGACAGACAGACAGACAGACAGACAGACAGACAGACAGACAGACAGACAGACAGACAGACAGACAGACAGACAGACAGACAGACAGACAGACAGACAGACAGACAGACAGACAGACAGACAGACAGACAGACAGACAGACAGACAGACAGACAGACAGACAGACAGACAGACAGACAGACAGACAGACAGACAGACAGACAGACAGACAGACAGACAGACAGACAGACAGACAGACAGACAGACAGACAGACAGACAGACAGACAGACAGACAGACAGACAGACAGACAGACAGACAGACAGACAGACAGACAGACAGACAGACAGACAGACAGACAGACAGACAGACAGACAGACAGACAGACAGACAGACAGACAGACAGACAGACAGACAGACAGACAGACAGACAGACAGACAGACAGACAGACAGACAGACAGACAGACAGACAGACAGACAGACAGACAGACAGACAGACAGACAGACAGACAGACAGACAGACAGACAGACAGACAGACAGACAGACAGACAGACAGACAGACAGACAGACAGACAGACAGACAGACAGACAGACAGACAGACAGACAGACAGACAGACAGACAGACAGACAGACAGACAGACAGACAGACAGACAGACAGACAGACAGACAGACAGACAGACAGACAGACAGACAGACAGACAGACAGACAGACAGACAGACAGACAGACAGACAGACAGACAGACAGACAGACAGACAGACAGACAGACAGACAGACAGACAGACAGACACTCTGACATTATAGTACTGAAGTAACTTCTAGAACACTATCACAATGCTAATAAGCAATAAAAGTAAAGGTAGTGGGTTAAAATTATTTTTGGGATAATAAGCACTAATCCATCAGTATCTCCACCAACCCTTCCTCTTATGGGAACTTGCTGGTACACCAAACTGCCTTGTCTCGATCAAGTTCATTTTTGGGGATTTATATTTCACTTCCTACTTTCAAAATATTGCATCTACCGTAACCCCTCCTTCATCGTACCGAACTGACCATCTTCTCTTCCATCTTCATTCCCTCCACTCCCGCACTCTTCAATCCCGCATAGACGGACGCCGCTGCGAGAATGAAACCGTGACGATCCATCTAAGAATACCATTACAACTAAAAGGTAAAAAAAGGTAAAGGTGGCATTATCCTCGCTAAGGGCTAGCCCGCTCGCTAAGGGCTAGCCCAAGCTAGCCCGCCCTTAGCGAGGATAATGCCAAACCACCTTTACCTATGTAGTCAAATAAACGAATATGCATATCCCCAAATAGCCACACTTGCTTTGTTCGCTGATAAATAGTCACCAGGATCTTGCTAGTTTCACTGTCTCAACTTCAATATCTTTGTACCGTAGATTCACCAAAAAGTTAGCCACGGGATTTCGAGTTTCACCACCACTCCTTAGTCGGACAGAAGCTCAATCAGGTCTCGCTAACGTATTCTCAAGCAATATTCCCCAATATCCTCTCATGTACTCACGATATTCTTATTGTCCATTCCAGGCAGAATGATCTCTCTCATCTTCTCCCTCACGTATTCTCCATCTCTCGGGGCGATTCTTCCCAATGCCGATGCCGTCTGTTCACGCACTGTCTCATCCCAGTGGGCCATCTGTAATTATTCATTTGTCCACTATAGCACACGAAAGATAACGCTGTTGATAACTTACATACAAATTTGCTAATTCTGATTTATGCTTCAACCCTCAACTAAGATACAGTGCTTTGAGTAATGTCAATTACGTCTGGCGGCAAGATGCCTCGTACAATATCACATTCGGATATATGTTTCATCGATCTACAAAGATTCGTGGCTTCGGGCTCTGTCTATACTAGATATTTATACTAGATATTATACTAGATATTTGATATATTTGATATATACTAGATATTTGATATATAGATATATACTAGATATTTGGCCGAACTCGATCCCTCACCTTATCGACAATAAGATGATCTATGAGATGTCGAGTGTACTTCGGAAAAGCCGACACTTCGTATGCCAATTGGGAGAAACATCTGAAATCCACGTCGTCAATTCCCCAGAGGAGCAAAAAGGAAAACTATCTGAAGCCTATTCATTTTATATTTTTTTCTTGAAAAGCTTATTAGGAATTAATTATAGCTACCCTATTACCTAATGGCATAACCTACTCGTTTTGCCTCAAATCATCTGGTTGGCTCGCCGAACATTTTGGAGACGCAATCACCCCTTTACAAATTGTTCGTTATTGTCGCATGCATTGATTTGAATTCGGAATCATTCTCACCTAACCTAACCGTGAAACCTCTAACATCGTGGAAAGATCACAACTCGGAATATTTCGACATCACCGTAACCCCTTACCTCTTCCTGTTTCCGACTGCAAAGTAGTCCGCGAGTGTGATCAGGGCGATTCCATCGGGGAATGTACGCTGACGGCCAACGTTCTCCTGCAACGAATCAATTATGATGATAATACAGTAACCTAAGCTCGATAAAAAAAAAGATGCCAACCCTTTGTGTAATGTTTTTTTTTCCTTTCAAAACAACAACAGCAACAAAATGAGAACAAACCTGGAAGGCGGCGCTGGCAGCTCTTCGTATTCGCACTTCTCGATCGAACAGAGCCACGCACATCTGAGATTCAACGGTTGAACGATAGTAGAAAAATGTCATTGAAATTGATCATCTCTTGCTAGCCTTGTCCATAACAATCAATCCAAAGACCAGAGACCTATTGTGAGAATTTTAAAATTCAGCCCCGCTCTTCCGAGTTGCAGTGCTGAGATAAGGGCTTGTGCGATTGATCACAAGTGATTCTTCCCACGTTTCACATATAAACGATAAAAATAAACTGTCAATAATGTCTTTCTACGGCAAATCTGCGACTTCTTGCTTCCTCCTAATTACATTATCTCGTAAGGAAGACTTCGTAAGAACTAGTATTTTCATTTCGCCCAGGGATCAATCCAAAGTAACCCACTCCTCCTCCTCACCAGACTGGCTGCAATCTCATCGACATGGCTGGCCAATTCACTCGCTTCGTAAGCCCTCGCCCATGCCCACACAACGTAGCACGCCGCGTCACGCACATTCACGCCAAGGGCGAATCTGGAGATGAGATACACTTAATATTAGTTACACGATCGTTAATTTACTGGTACTCCTACAACCAGGATTGCCTTTTGATGATACATATTTGGAAGAACAACGTTTACAATATCGAAATTCTTAAAATCCATCAACTCTTGTACTACGGGTGCAACCTCAATGCGCCCGGTCCAGTTTGTCATGAAACCTCCAAGTAGCTAGGGCAGGTTTTCCGAAGGGTGTAAGCTAGGTGAAATGCAACCGAACACTCGATATTGACAACATTGCCCTTTTACCGTACCTGCCAGTCGGTTCCTGGAAGAATAGTGCCTGCTTGACGATGGTGAATGCACGAGGAAGAAGAAAGGGAAGAAGACATCCACGACGAGAGAGTTCAGCCAGACAGAGACAACCTGAGGAAGAATTGGGAGTATTGGGAATGAGTAGTAAGGAGACATTGATCTACCCCCACACATCCGTTTAACACATACGTGTGAAACCCGTGTGAAACCATCACTGCGAAATTAAGTATACATAGATTTTCACTCAGCTGCGCAAAGAATACATCAAAATATACCTCAATCCAACTCAAAAAGATAAGACTCTCCTGTGAAACTCAAATCTAACCAATCCTGCCCATTTATAGTCCTCCTCCCCATTCTCCATCCTCCGAATCCGTACATATATAAACAACTTCTCACCTCCATGCCACGAACTATTCCCCGCAAGTCGATGGAATTTTGTCGCCAGCACATTCTCCACAACCTGCAACGATTTCTGTGAAGTGTGTCTATGATTCAATGGACCGAAACGTCCAACCGCGTTACCCCTAACGGAACAGTTCAAAAGTTCTGAATCTCATTTGTTTCACCACAACAACTCACTTGTGCAGCGAAATCCTTCGGAAGACGTGCAGCAATACGACCGACGCCCTTCGCTGCAGACCATCTCAACAGGGATATTCACTTACTTCATTTGTGTTTCAACCAATGCTCAAGTAACTGTGAGTTCGACTTCAGTAATTCATAGATCATTCATTGATTGTCTTCAAAAAATTAAATAATTTAACACGCCATCTTGGTATCTCTACAGATCACACATAAGGTCTTTCACTAATCGGGTCACGTTACTCATCACAAAAGTGAATTTAGCATACTTGCGGTATCTTCCACAATCAATCAATAACTCTACCGTACCTCACTTCCGTGTCGGGATCCGCGAGCGCGCGCAGCAGGCAATCGATCACCCACGCCACCTGAGATAAAGAATATATGTGAGAGAGCATTATCCAGTGAAATTATGTTCTTTTCGAACCCGATGCTTTGCAGTTCCGTGCGTGACTCATATTCTACAACCCATCTCGAATGAAAATTATTCTTTCGTGAAGTGAGATATCAATAATCATCTACCGTACCATCTGTATATTCTCCACTCCTTCCTCGTCATCCTCATCCATTTCCTCTCCTGCCTTTCGCTTCTTTCCTATACGAGACGAGGCTCCGTTTCGCGGCGAATCGCCTACAAGAACTTATTGAAAGTGAAAATGTTTCACCATGGAAATATTAGTTTCAGCATCTTTTCATCTCAATACCGTCGCTCACGCAACAATTTAGTTTCGCCCTGCTCTGATAATAATACTAATCAATCACCGCAATCGCTCACCATTCTCTTCTCCCGTCACCGCCCGCAGATTCTCCTCCAGACGTCTCTTGCCGCGAGTGTATCTGAAGTTTATCTTATCAATTGGTTACATACATCAGAAAACGCCGTTTTTCAAAACGGTTAAAATTCGCGTTCATTACAAGTATGATCCGAATTTCGACAAGGTAACATAAAAGTGTATGAATCTCTAACCTCCACTTGGCCAATCTCGGTCGAAGGGTGATCAATGCCAATCGTTGTACAGTCTTCACTAGACACTTCTTCCCGAGCGAATGATCCGATGGATGGAGAGGGAAGAATCTGAATGGACAATTCACTCAGAAACGGGGAACTCCAATGCCAATTCATATGTGGAATAAACCAAAAAAACGCATTTCAAGTTGACGCTTATTTCTGGTTTTACGCATGCCATAACAGAAAGAGTAGTTATTTCGCACAATACCTCTAGGACTTCCGTTAATAAATAAAAATGAAACCTCTTGACCGTCAGCTCGATTCTCGCCACGTACTCCTGGAGGTGACAACGATCAACCTGAAATTAACGGCTTTATCGATTGGTTGCACTACCGTATCCCTATTACATTAACAATCAATATGTATTCAATTACCGTACCTCATTCCTACCGTAACCACAATTTCAACCATCCTACCTTCTTCATAATCGACAGTAGCAGAATGATTGGCCCGATGATTCTATCGGCCATTTGCATGGACACGCGAACAGCGGAGGAGGCAGGGGAAGAGGAGGAGGAGGAGGAGGAGGAGGCAGTGCCGTTCGTATTCCCTGTGTATATGTATATAATATACAGTATATTACTCACATTCAGTACAATGTTAAATATTAGTGATGAGGCACCGAAGAAGATATCGTAAATCGACTCGCGCGAACACTCTTGTAACACTGATGAAGCACAAGTGTGAAAGGTCCATTTTCGATTACGGATAAGGCAAACACTATTCCTGGTGTATCAAATCTTTTTCGCATCCCTAAATCTGTCTAGTTGTCTTCAATCTACGAACTGCATTTACAAACTTCATCCTACCGTACCTGTCTTCTCCACCTCGGCTACCGTATCCTCGATGACGTTGATTATTCTATCGATCGTCGTGGGCAGAAGAATGTGCCCGTCCTGTCTGGCCAGACACTCGGCAAGCAGGAGAGCCGCGTAATACTGTAATTTCCCCTATCATCAACTGATTTATAACATCCGTCTAAGGCGCGCACGTCCATCAAAAACACAGGCGGATTTCGGTTCTCAACAGGGCTCAATACTCTTACAAACCTGGGAAGTCGATGATAGAACGATTACATTTTTGCTAACAATATGTACTACCGTAACCCACATGTGTTCTGCTCCATGCCGCTTCCAGATATGGCATGGCCACATCGAAGATTCGACGAAGCGTCGCGCCTTCTGATGCCGCACCGTCGAATCTGCAGGTGATTCCAGTATTAGTAGAGAATTTCCCCGTATTAGTCGTGCCATCTACCCAGCACATTTCCGTTACAACGCCTACATGAAAGACTATCGGTTTCTAGATAAAATGGTGAAGCCTCTGGCTCCGATGTGAAAATAAAATTAATAATAATAAAAGGTTACTTTCTGAGGTCGAATGGATTCTTGGCCACGATAGTCAACCACAACAGGAGCATCGACTTCTCCGGACGATCAGATTCAGACTGGAAACATGCATCTTCATTACCAACCCGGGAAAAAGATTATATAGTGGTCTGACTGATAACCACAGTTTATAGCGGTCTGATAACTGTAACTGGCTCATTTAAATATTCCTCAAGGTGAGGTTATGTTTCACACACACTTCAAGTGCCCGTTCTGGATGCATTTGTCAGTATTACTCTCATTTTTGATACAAATTTAAAGCAGATCAATAGAATGATTAACGGTGCTCACCCTATCGTATGCTTCCAGACATGAGATGAGAGGGGCGAGATATTGTACCGAGTGAGGCAGCTGTCGGGCCATCACCTTGTGGCCACGGACCTGAGCAGGATTACGGTATACTAGACGATAATACGGTAGTAATGAATCCGTAAATCAATAGTTAGTGTAGATTGAACAAGCATGATTTATGTTTCACGAGCTCATCAATTCAAGTTCGTCTATGATTCAGAGGTATTAAACGCTCTAATTAAACGCATAATTTACGATTAAAAATATTTACCTTGGTTAGATGATACGCAAAGGTCATCGCTACGGACGATTGACGATTGAGTCTGCAAATGGAGCTGTTTATGTTTATGTTTGCCTCCATTTTTGGAAAGCCGGGAGAAATATTAATACACAACGAGCTCAATAACCTGATTGCTTCAAGAGCACGATTTTCGGAGGCTTGAAAAAAATAGAATAGGACTCACTTTGTTTTGCCCGTCTTAGGTAGGTCAACATAGGAGAGAAGAGTGGAAAGAAGTGAAGGGATTGATCGATCGAGGAGAGAAGGCTGCTCCTACAATGGGGGATATTTGAAGAACAGAAAATCAGGAAAATCAACGAAGAAAAGACCTTTCGAGCATATGAGGCAAGTTTGAAACACACACCAACCTGATACAAATCGAGCAGTTTCTGGTATCTTTCGAATGCCCTCTCTAAGTCATGTTCCTTCCCTGGGATACACAGGGGACACAGTTGAGCAAGAATGCCCTCTACCTGGAAGGGATACGCTTTAATTAAAGATGAAAGCTGATTTCCAGGGGAAACCAGCCAACGATAACACGATCAAATAAGGACATAGGCTAGGCGATACTTTGAAAGTTTATAAATATATTTATAGCTAAGAAGGACAAAATTAATAACCTCATCCTTATGAGCAGGAGCGAAGAGACGGGGAAGACAACCAATTACGTCCTCATCTTCTCAACATAATACATGTTTAATCGTTTATAATTAAAACTATTTCAATTATTGGAGCTTAATTCATTGATGATAACGATTTGCTACTGATTCACTTGATAAAATAGGATTTAGTAACCAAGATATATAACCTGACTAAACTAACCTGGTGAGGGTGTTTCTTCCTCCATCGGGGAACGCGGCGCCTCAGGAGGAAGGACGATATCTCGCATTTATTGAAATCTTAAAGCATAGCGATGAAATTTATAATATAAACTAGTCAACAAACAGCAAATGAACACAAACAAATAAAACTTCGAAATGGGACTGAAAAAACGACTAATCAATGGAGGGTGCCGGTATATCTCCGTATATGCGACATATAATCAGACGTTGAAACGATAGACCTTGCGCACGCGCTTACATAAGTAGGTGGAAGTGATGGAATCACGGAAGAATCAAAAAGTTGCGAAACAAATGAGAGCAAAAAAAGTTTGAAAAATATGACTTACCGTAGTCGAAATTTAGAGTTGAAGCGCGCGTTGAGTCAGCATTAATATTTATTTTTTATCTCTTTAAAATAATCACAAATAAATTTTAATATTAAAAAAATTAATCGTCAAAATATTGAAAAATACCTTGACTGAAATTTTTTTTTTATGACTGAAATTCTACAACATTATCTTATCTGTAGGCATTCATCTCATTGTTCTAAAGACAGTTATCATAAGATGTTTCAATGATGGATTCATCAGAATACATGTCATTCTTCTGCCTCTTCAATCATCGAATCGAGGTCTAACGTCTCCATAGATCCCCTCCATCCCCATGCTCTTTCTATTAGTCCCATTCTCCTCCCATCACTATGGTCCTTCCCCAATTGTGTGTCTCTCTCTCTGCTATTCTGATCCTTCCATCGAATCGCCCTCTTTAGTATAAACAATTTCTCTAGATGAGTCGACGCATTCCCACTGTTCCAAGTGAGATTCATTGTTATTCTTACATTTCGGTATCGGCATTTACGAAACTCCTCGCTCCAGACGGTTAGAAACGAGTTTCCGGAGGTGCATTCCGATGGATGTTTCCGTGATTTCAAATCACTTTTATACTCATAGTTTGCCACACCTTGTCATACACCCCCTCACTGTGATAAGGAGGAGTGATAGTCGCTTTTCACCCGATGTCTCTTACAGCCCGACGATCAATTCTTTTTCTTGCCGTTCTTCTTGCTTTCTACTACGTTTTCTACAATTACGAGTGTTCGTTTTCCTTGATTTTTTTATTAACTAGACTGAAACACATTATTTTCATTCTTCAATACCTCATTACAGATATTTCATTATCCTCCATCAATTATCTCCCATTTTTCGCCCAGAATGATTCTTCCTCACAACTTTTCTCGTATTTCCCACATGAAATCGATTGCGATCGAATATTTGCCGGTGACAAAGACTACACTAAAGTGAGCTTTCTGCCTTTGCTATCGGTCATCATCGGTTGCTTTTGATCCGCTTTACTAGTATTAGCTAGAGGACATCAGTCAAAAGGATCGAAATGAAGATCCTTTCAGAGAATAGCCCTTCATCGACCGAAACTAGACAATGACAGCTTGGATATGAGCTGTGAAGCAATCCAAGTATTTTTTTTCTGTTTTTTGTCTTTAAGGCAGAGTGAGGTTCAGGCTCGGTTCGCTTCAGCCCCGTCTTATTATGAATCGTATCCAATAGCCTATGCTAAGACTGTTTACAAGGTTGATCTTTGATCCTTAATTTTTTTTGTGTTTCATCAAGACTTCTTTTACTATAGTCCAATAGGAAACCTATTTGTATCTGCTTCAAACAATAAAGAACCTAGATAGAGTAAAAGAAACAAGGACTATCAATTTCTCAAGGACTATCAATTTCTCGAGCAACAACTGTGGAATACGTACACCCGACAGAATTGGTACTGTTTCTCCATCGATCTCAAGGTATTTCCATCCGATCCAAGGAGAAGAATGATCGATTCAGGTTCCGCTACAATTTCGTACAAAGATCAGTCAACTCGCAACGTGCCTTCCTAATGTGCTTATTGCAAAGTGAGTTACTGTGGTCTAATGGGGATGAATGAACAATCAATGAACCGTTTTTTTCATTTCAGTGTCTCTCGTAAAGTGGGTTCAAATGGAGTGAATCAGAACTACGCTCATCTCGATTGCATGAGAACACTCAAATCGAGAAAGTTCGAGTACGTTTTCCTTCTGCAGGTGAGATAATTTAAATATTACTGATAAGAGCTGTCAAAATGAAGAATCAGACTCTTCATGATGCTTACCTCTCACCAATTTAGTCCGAAAATATCTAGTTTGTGAAATGAAGAGACTCGTTCTTCAATTGTTCTTCAATTTTATTCTCCTGGTATAATCCGCAAATTGATGCTGATTGTTCAGAATCACGACATTCTCACACGAACCCATCAAGAATTTGCTGAAATTCTACCGGCATTGGAAGGTTCGAATTTCGAAATTGAGAGCTGAATAGATAATTGAAATGACTTGAGGATCCGCCGTAGTGGATCGATTGAAATGTCCATCGAATCGGTGCTTGAAAAGTTATCCGACGAAACTCGGCCAACTGGGAATGTGCCCGAAAAGTTGGAAGGGAGAACAACGTTAGTTTCACTTTTTGAATCCAATGATTATGTATGTTTCACTCCCAAGTGGTTTCATCGTGGATTGATAAGCTATCGGTTTTGGAATCGTTCTACAAACAATGAAATAATCTATTGCAGTATCCGCCTGTCAAGTTGCGAGTATTACATACATGAAGGGAGGAATGCAGGTTAGCCCTTCCTTCTTATTCCTTCCTTCACCGACTTCTGAAAAAGTCCTAGGAGGGAGTTTCTGAGTCAGTGAAAATATTTCTGTAGTACCTTGGCATTAGCCAAAAAATGGAATTCCTCCAAATTTTGTGTACATGTAGTACTCACCCAGTGTAGCACAGCGCCAACTTATTTAGTGTTATGGATCACCCTCCGCCGAATGGCAACGAATTTTAAAGTGAAATATAACCCAGCCGAGTTTTTTGTTTCGCAATCAATCAAATCGATTTACATCTCAAAAAATCGACAATATTCGTATGATTATGCGTGAGAAATTTGAGAACTATTGAGTTCAAACTGAACTCGAAAATTCGAAAAAACATTTTTTATAAGTGAACTTTACTTGTCACCTCTTTTGGTTTTCAGCCCGTAACCAATTTTATTACTTTATTTTAAAGACGAGTGAAGTAGCTCTCACTCATGCAAAAATAAACAAAATTAAAAAAATAACCTTGGGAGAAATCTCGAAAAAACTGGGCAAAAATATAAAAAAAATCAATTCGTGATAAGCAAAAAAGTACCGTAATTTTCAAGGGTGTTTAAGGTTTCAAATTTTGTATCTTTTTTTTGGGCATTTGTTTTATTTTTCTATATAGATTTTAAAAAATTGATAATTATTGATCGCAACACACATCCATAAATTAAAAAATAAGGAGGAAATACATTTGAAACAATGGCCACTTCTAAAAATTACTGTACTTTTTGCCTATCACGAACTGATTTTATTTTTATTTTACCCAGTTTTTGCGAAATTTCTCCCAAGGTTATTTTTTAATTTTGTTTATTTTTGCATGAGTGAGAGCTACTTCACTCGTCTTTAAAATAAAGTAATAAAATTGGTTACGGGCTGAAAACCAAAAGAGGTGACAGGTAAAGTTTACTTTAAAAAATGATTTTTCGAATTTTCGAGCTCAGTTTGAACTCAATAGTTCTCAAATTTCTCACGCATAATTATACGAATATTGTCGATTTTTTGAGATGTAAATCGATTTGATTGATTGCGAAACAAAAAACTCGGCTGGGTTATGTTTCACTTTAAAATTCGTTGCCATTCGGCGGAGGGTGATCCATAACACTAAATAAGTTGGCGCTGTGCTACACTGGGTGAGTACTACATGTACACAAAATTTGGAGGAATTCCATTTTTTGGCTAATGCCAAGGATATTTTCAGTGACTCAGATATTCCCTCCTAGACGATATTGAGGAACGGCCGACTGAATCGCAATAATTCAGGCTCTCCTTCCCAAATCCGGTAGTGACTACATTGTGAATGAGATCAATGGGACAGCCTTCATCGATATGTACACGAAGAACGTATGTTTCGGCCAGTTTACTCTGCGCTTTTCTGTTATTCTTCAATTGTTTATGCGTTGTTGGAGTGAAACATTTTTACAAAAAAGAGATGGGACTAAATACATATAAGGTAATTAATCAATTGCAGTTCGCAGGGGACGAGCAATTCTTCCCCTCTCTCATGACGACTGAACCGCTGAAGATCCCCGGTCGATACTCCGTCACCACCTGCAGTGGATACCCGAGGATGCTACGGTATGCTCGGCTCAATCGTTTCATTCACTTTTTGAGAGAAATGAAGTTCCAAAAAAAGTTGCAATTTCAGACACGTAATCTGGTTCAAAGTGAGCAAGTGTGGCTCGAGAAACATGCGGCATGGAGTGTGCGTATTTGGATTGGAGGACCTATCAGAGCTCAAGAATGTTCAACCGTTCATCATCAATAAGGTATTTTGACCAATTTATTATCTAGATACGCACACTCCGCACAGTGAACTAGCAACTCCAACACATTGGTCGTGTCCTGAAATATATCCGAACACAATCATGTTTGAGATGCTTCCATCCTTCGACAATGGCGCCATTCAATGCTACAATGAGTTGTTACTGAAGCGAAGTCTCGGAATTGAGCCAGCCTACGACGATATCGATACCTTTGCCAATGGAGATTATGTATGCGTAACGTCGGTTACAGATCGATGTCGAACTTTTCAGGCCCGTTTTCAACGGGAGCTTCGACAGACTGGATTCGATCCAGCCAAATTTGTCTGTGATAGAGACCGGAATAAGACAACTGCGGCTGTGACTCCGACCACAATAGCTACAAAAACAAGCCGACCAACGAGTAGAATAACAAAAATAACGAATAGGCCAACAACAAAATCAGCGATCTCATTCACAACAGCCCGGTAGAAGTACGACGGAGTAGTGAGTTTACGTTAGGAGCTTCAATTGTTTTGTTTATGCGGGTGTTCCGTTTCGGGTAATATGAGCTATTCCTTCTGTGATGAATCTCAAAGTTTACAATATTGTGTATTTTTGGCAGCTTATTCAAATGCTGTCATCGTAGAGAATGATACGAATGAAGTGAGGCAACTGACATTTCTTGATGGGTGACTATAGGTACGAATTCGTTGCTGGGCGCCCAATGCGCATCAAAAAGACATAACGGTGAAAGATAGTCGAAGATACAATCTCCAACAAATACAAATGAAAGTTGTACATTGAGATCTTATGCCCGTACTGTGATAAGGAATAGACTAGATAAGAGAGTAAAGAATGCCAATTGTCAATAATTTATTTCACCAATCACTATTTTTTCGATTTTCGACTTTGTGTCTCAAGTCATCTAATAATCATCAACAGGGCATTTGATGCTTCACTCTGGACTTTGGTCCCAATGTGGACAAGCATGAAGTTCGATTTTGCTTACAATTAGTCATAGGGTTTCACATTGAGTCAGTGTATCTTGCGGCTTCAACCTTCAAAAGCCACATGGTCGAATATCAAAGGGCCACAAGAGGAGAAGAGAGGAATAAAGCTCTACACGTTCAACCAGTCTGCTTGCATATTACTCATAACCAAGGTGATAAAAGAAGCAATGATAAAGGCGATGGAAACATCATTCAGCCTGATCTTTCATTGTCACTCTTTCATTGATGACATTGATGTCTCTCCCTACCACGATTCTTTCCTGTTTTCTCGCGTTTCTCAGTCTTGCAGGTAAGCCTTGCAGGGTTTTTCGTCGTTTTTAGAGTTTACATACAATTATTTACAGAATGTCGAGTGAAATTCACTCATTCTTCGATATACGACGAGTTTGACTTCATTGGACAGAACAGGGTTTGTATCTATTAGTTTCACTAACTTAGTTATCCTGGAATATTTCAGATCGAAATCGAGGAGTGTTCGAGCGTCAAACAATGCGCCATTTTCGTCTCGATTCTGAGCGATGCGAAATACGAAGACATCTATAGAAATATACAGATGGCGCCTGAAGTTAGAACGTGGAATTTCACGTGAGTTTTTTCTTCTTCGTCACATCAATGGACGGGTGAATTTGCGCCTCCTATTTGCAGGCTCGAGCAATTCGCAGGAATGAGAAACACGACGACAAAGGAGATCCAGCCATACTTTATCACGGACGGAGCAACTGTGGTTTGAGACTTCCCCATTCTTTGAGGTGACTAATTTCGAAAGATTTTAGCCTTCGGGAACAACCTACATCTGGAATGACAACAAAGAGATGATTGCTGCGCCTCTCGTCATTTATGCAGTCAATCTAGACAATGGTACGAAATCCCGTTATTGAAGAATAGGTTCGTGAGAATGAGGATTCCGTCTCTTCATTCCGTGTACCTTCTCACGGAGTCTCGAGAAAGCACGCGGATTGTAGAGACGCTCTCTTCATTCTGACTGCCAAACTTGATTGCTTTGTGTTATCCGATTGTAGAGTTGAACTACGACCACACAACGGGAGTCTTCGATGCTGCGGATATAGCGGACGGCATTGTTAGAGGACAGATCGTGACAATCCTCAGTGCAAAACCGTTCACAACGACCATTTCAGGAGACAAAGTAAGGTCTTCAAAACTTTTTTCCCATTATTGTGGGCAAATGCCGTTGAAATAATACAAAAATGTTACTCCTAGGATACGATAGCGACCATTTTCGCGACGGGATTCGACAACGCTGACGTGAATGATAAGAATCCGGACAAATGCAGGAGAGTCATGCAGACGAGGTCAGTTTAGACCTACATGTGAACATTATCGATTCGAAAGGCGTCAATCAAATTGTCAATTTCAGATTCGATGAAATGGTTTCGTTCCAAATCAACGGCCCAATCACCAGTATCTACTTTAGCGACTTCAAAGGTTGCAGTTGAATACATATTGCAGATGAGTAAAGCGGTTTTAGGCAATCTCGTTGACTCTAAGAACAGCATAAATACTGCGCTCACATACGGTAAGGTGCCCTCAATCAGACAAATGATGAAGGAAATATTAAGTTTACGATCATTTGGTCATCGAACCACGTGGATTCGTCACCTCACAAGGATTCATTGGATGCGAATCTGGACAAGTAAGGAAAAGGATCCATCTTCTCCTTTTTCAATGTGAATGAAATTTAGATCTACAGATCGAGTCTGTATGGGGACCTCGTTCAGTACAGTCTTTTCGCCCCAGAGTCAGTTGCTTAGATATCTTGATACTCTATCAAATATTATGATGGTGGGGTCCCTTCATTTCAGTTCTCACTTCGTTTCTCAAGCAATTTACGTGAAAACTGACGATGAAAGGCCTGTGAACGTGCACACTGATAATTCAATGATAAAGTAAGACAAGACCACTTTTTCCATCAGAGAGTGGTATAGATATGTAATTATGACAGAAGACCACTCTTGCAGTTACCTCGGAAATGATCTATTGACGCCTCAGCAAGACTGCATCGAAACTCACGTGAGTACATATACTGTTCAGTGAAGTAGATAATTTACGAAAATGATCAAAACACCTGAGATATCTAATATTTTTTCAGATGTTTCAAGTCAATTTCAATCAAACACAAACGAACTCATTCTCATTCGTATACTCATTCAGCAATATGGATTGCTATGGTAAAATACTTACGACAAGCGCCGGCCCAATCAAAACAACAACAACCATGAAGGTAGGATCAAGAATTCATCATAATGACAAAATACAAGAGAGTGAGATCATCAATTGGTGCAGACCCAACCGATTAGCGACGCATCTGAAATTTCAACGACACCAACAACAGGGGATTCCACAACTTCCTCATCAGTTGGTGAGATTGATAATTAATTAATTCACATTCTCAGTTTGATTTTTTCCTCTCCAGGATTTGGAACACTCTCACTTCTCGCAGTAATTTATCACATTCTTGTTTATGCTTGTTGAGTGTGACGAATATTCATCAGTGAAAGATAAAATATTAGTTTTATGTTTGCCAGTGATCATATGGGTGAATCAGCTTTCAATTTTTTATTCAAAAAAATATAGCACTATTGTATATCCAAATATCGTAAGTAAAAAAAAACAGGAAAAACAGTTTGAAAGAGCTGCACTATACGGTAATTGAGTGCGCATGATACACACAGTGTACTGTAACGAGCTTGAATTATCGAGTTTTTGTTATATTCTCGTAATTCATTCTCCTCGTGATAATCCATTGTTCTTTCGGTTTTGTTTATTTACTAGGTTAATAGGTGTCTAAATATGTTTTAAAAAATTAGAATACGCTGATCTTCGCTCGCATTACGAGTGTTTCGTAGTGGATGAAGTTTCTTCTTTTTACACTAATGGTGGTCGCTGTTGGTATTGAGAAATGCTGCGAAATTTGGTCGAAGCGGTCATATGAACCTTGAATCGCGATTGCGCTTGCAAATCTATAAATTGTGGGCAATGCGCTCACTATTAGATATTTAATCTTTGCCGGATAAGTTCCCATTGCTTTGCATTTCTCTTTTCCTCACAGGTTTTACTGTGCGTTTCATGTCAAATTGAGATGTTCGAAATGTACTCGTGGTAATGAAGTAAATGTAATTACGCTCAGATGGCCGAATCTTCGACGAACGATGAAAAGATTGATGAATTCATTGAACGAGGAGGAACCGTAAGTGATGTATTGTATTCCGAATATCATTTTAACACCCTGTTTAGTGTTTTACAAGCATGTTTCTAGATAATGGATATTTCAATTGTTACATCAATGTTTCAGTCCATTTTCCTCGGTTTCCCCGATGAAATAATCGAGATGATCTTTGATAAACTCGATTTTATCGATCTATGCAATGTGAGGGGAGTTAACAAGAGATTCTATAAAATCGAAGGAAAAGTGAAGAAACCATTGTTAAAACGGAAGAAGCTTACGATTTGTGTAGGTTTTACTCCATATTTTATATGTCTCAAAATGTTTAGGGAGAAAATCGTTTATCGCCACTTCTTACTGTTGCTATTGGGCTGCATGGAGAGAAGGTTTCACTCGATCAAGCTGTTCTTTTAGTTCGTCGTCTCGTCAATATTTTCAACTTCGAAACAGTCGTGGTAAGAGTGGTAAAATACCTTTGCCTATCAAATAGCTGTATACTACAATCATTTCAGTTCGCTCCTTCTCAGAAGGAACACATTGAATTACTCGATGAATTGAGTGAAATCACCACAAATCTATTCAAAATTCCAGCTTGGGTAAGTTCGAAAACTTCTGAAGTTTATTCATTTTGTTTTTTTTTTGTAGTTTGGCGAATATGATGCTAATCATCTGTCGACTCACTTCGATCGTTCAGTCATTTGCAATTTCATGCGCAACATTGATATCGTGAAGATTCTGCGAGTTTGTTCTCGGGTCAAACCGGAAGATCTCTTGCATGTTTATGAGGTATTCATGCGGCACTTTTTTTCTTAAAATGTTCTATTTTAGATGGCTCGGGATAGTGCGTCATTCTGTGGAATAGCACTTCGGATTCCGCGCAAAACTGCAAGGGATTTTGTAAAGAATATTCTGGGAGAAGAGGGAAAGGTGAACATTCTACTAATATTCAAACAGATCTGGTTGATAGGCCTTGGAATATAGACAACGCATTTTTTGAAAGTCTTTTCTCTTATGTTTCTTTCCAGTAGTAGAACTACTGGGAAGAATCCCATCGTTTTTTTCCTGAAACCATGTTCCTGGTTTACTGGTTGTTGTTCAGCCTGTGATCCTTTCAGATGAAAGGAACTACGTGGGAGGTGGAGAGAGCAGAAGGTCCGATAGCAATGGTAGTCGAACGACGCTATTTAAACTGCGGCGGGACTGGCTACAAATTCTCCATTTATAATTCTGGATGCGAAGAGAAATATCCGATGCTTCGTTCAAATGATCTGTATGAAGATTCAGAGTATGATAGTGAGGAAGAACAAGAAAAGAGAGCTAGGGGCAGCAATTCAATTTTTAGTGATTGCGGATGGGATGATGATTATTTAGACGATGATTACGATTATGAAGATGATTTAGATTACGATTCCGATTGGCCTTGACTTCATCGTTCGTTAGCATGTAATGATTTTACTCGTTGTACAAATTAAGTGTTGTTTATTCACAATCGTTTTCCTCATAAAGATGTTATTGTTATTGAATACGCGGTCTCATCGTGAAACACAATGGTTATTGATCCTGAGAAACTATTTATGCCCCCTATCCTTTGGTTAGTCATATCCATGAAAATTCATTTCAACAGCAATGCAGTTAGACCAAATACATCTAAATTTCTCGATTAATCCACTCTTCCTTGGGGTTAACTCTTCTTCCCATATCTAGAGCACTGACCTTTTGGCCTTCTTACTCGTCTCATTGTCTATGGCGCTTCGTTTAGTTTGTGAATAATTAATTTACCCTGACATTTTTTCTTCAATTATTATTGTAATTTCGCCTCTATGAATCGTGGAATTCCTGTTTTCAGAGTCATGGGTAATATATTCTCATGGTTCGGAAGTAAGGATAATGAAGAGAATGATCAAGTTGTCGTGAAGGTCGACGTTGTCGAAATGGTCGTTGAAGAGGTGGGATATTTAGTACAATAACGAATACTTTGAGCGAATATACTTTATCCCATATACCAGACTGGAATCTTTATTCACTGTGTTTAAATAAAAGTAAAAATTGATTTGCAGTCCTTTCTCGATCTTCCGGATGAATTGATAGAGAATATTCTCTCTCGAGTAGATTTCATTGATCGATGCACAATGAGAGGAATGAACAAGAGATTGTATGGAATCGAAGAGAGAATGAAGAAACCGTTAGAGAATCGACCCAGCTTAATAATATCCGTAAGTTATCACTTTACCATATATTTCTGCTCTCTGGTCGAAGTAGTAATCTCAATGTCAGGGTTATGGCTCATTCACTGATATTCAAGTGGGAATGTATTCGGATGAATTCTGTGTTTCAACTGCAGCTCTTCTTCTAAGGAGATTCAAGATGATATTTCAGTTCAAGAAGATAAAGGTTTACAATTGATTGAGCAAAAACCGCTAGCGAAATCCCTTCATTTCAACAGAGTCATTTCTCACTTCATTTCGCTCTCACTCTTATGGCAGAGCTCTCATTCTTATGGCAGAGTTATGGCAGAGTGGCCATTCCGTCTCACTCTGCCATAAGCGCTCGGTGCCATTTGCATCAATTCGAAACTCTTCCCTCTTCCTTTCCCATCTCTAATCTCGAGTTTTCATTGATTAATTTGCATCAATTAATTCAATTTCATCTTTCGAACAAAATTAATCAAAAATGGATGAATCCATTGTCTATCACGGACAATCCGGACAACGGCCGTCCGTCCGGACAGACAAAGGAGTCCGGAATAGAGTTAATTGAATTTGTCCGGACAAATTGTCCGGATTGTCCGTCCGTTTTCACAACCCTAGTATTTACTAGTCATTAGGCGGATTTTTCACCTAATTTGTGAAATCTTCTGTTGTAGATTGGTCGTCACTACAAAGTGGAAAGGGAGGAGGGATCTCTGAGAGTGGGAATGTACTGCGACTACGATGAATACACCTTCGTCGCCTATAAAGTCCCGTCCAAATTCGAGAAAATATTGGACGAATTGATGATCTCACCGACAGAGATGGCTAATAGAGGATATCAGGTTGCTTGTCGTGATGCATCAGACTATGATTGTTACTCTAATTGACTAGAACGATTATAATGGGATCCCGTTCTAACTGTACTTTCACGCATTCTTGCTTGTTTTTGTTAAGGAAAGATTAATATTCCAATTAATGATAAAGTCTGTAAGACAACTGAGTATCATGCACTTCAGATTTACAGATTCACAGTGCTTTCAGTGTAGAGCTTTGATATTAGGTCAGATGTATGATAAAAGTTAAGTTAATTCGTTCTGCAATGGTCACTGCTAGTCTATGGGATTATCGATTTTATTTGTTCGTGGCTCTAGATTTAATGTTCAGTGTTGTATCAAAACCATGCTCGCAACCATCATTCCAATATCTCTATTTTTTTCTTTCACTCATGCTTCATAGCTTTATATGACACTTCATAGCTTTATATGACACTTATGAAAGGAACAACATGACTAATTTCTATTTCTATAATTGGAGTGGGAGATAAATTAGCATTAGTATAGTTACTGTAACATGCAATGGATGGGGTACACAATCTAAATATGGACTCCGATAATCGTCAAAGTTAGTACCAGTATAACTTTCAGTCAAAATCGTCATACTGAACTTCACAATACAAATTGAAATCGATAAACTGGTCAATCATAATATTCGGATACTTCTTCTCACTTCCAGTCTTGTAGATGGAGATTCTGTTGAGTTCGTTGCAGCGCTTATCAGGACAATGACAGCAATAATCTCTAACGATCTTCACTCGAATTTCCAATTGTTCTTCCTTCTTACCCCAGATATTCCAGTTAAGCCCTGAGAAATAATCTCTTGACTGAAAGGATTATTTGATCATTTAAAAGCGGATTGAACCTGATTTTTTTTAATTTAAAAATGTAGCAGAAGGTCAATCTTACCTTATCGTGTAGTTCAAATTCGTTCATGAATTCGAATAGCATTGAACGTGGAAGACTAAGATCAATTCCGTAGAAGTTATCGCAGTTCTTGGCAGTCTACAAAAGAACATAAAATATTTAAAAATTTCCTTAACGTTTGGCTCTGATCAAAAGAAGTGCAATTAGGGGAACACGATCGATGATAATAACCACAGAATAATTTCTATTACTCTAGCATACCTCATAGATGTACTTGAGATCGTCTACGTTGAGATTCTTACAGATTCTATTGATATTGACAATATCACTGTTCTGCATTAGATTACAGATGGTCGATCGATTGAAGTGAGAAGAAATATCATCCCCCTGAAATAAGAACTTATAAACAACTACATATTTACAGCTGTTACATCTCCTCATTTGCAATGATGTAAGTAATACGAATGTACTCATGCAAAACATCAGGAAAATGTCATGAATAAAAACAAAACAAACATTTCTATTTTTCAGCGAAAGAGGAGGTATTTTAAGGATTCCGGTCCTGATTCCATCGAAGACATTGAGAAGTTCCTTTGAGTTAGTGGTCACCTGATTTGGAAAACTATGAATTTTTCAGTTTAAAGCGCTCGTATTAATCTTTCGGTATCTATAAAGTTCACCATCGGAATACCTGGATAGTTTCTAAGTTGTAGATGTTCAAGAGGCGATGGATGAGAGCAATGGATTGATCGAGAGGGAGATACTCCAATTTCTTCCCCTTCTTTCAACTCGCCGTGATTCTCACACGCTTTCCCGAATTCTGAATTTACTTATTTCAAATTAAATTGCAAAAAATAAGGCCACAACGGGTCATCGCAAATGTAAATTTCGTACATAGATAACGAGCTTCGACCGATCATCCAACGATGTCTTCATTCTATCATCGATTCCATACATTCTCCTACTCAATCCTCTCATTCTGCATCGAGTAATCAAATCAAGATGGAAGAATATTTTCTCGATCAATTTCATCAGGGAGATCGAGGAACCACTGAAAAATTGAAAGTACCCACCTTTTTAAGAAGTTAACCCAAGAGAAAAAAATCGACGCGGCTATAATAACCACACAAAAATAGTATGACTCTGGATTGATAGTTATAGAAAACTCCTATCTATATCGTCAATTGCACCAACCGTTCCAATTTTGATATCTCCGAACTTCTCACCGAGAGATTTAACTGATTCTAGTTCCATCTTGGTCAACGAAATCAGTTTAGAGAGTGATATTCACAAAATATTACTCGGGTTCAAGTCTACTCTTATAGTTCTTCATATTGTGTAAAGTGTATTTTTTTCCGGATCTTTATCGACGACTAGAGCAATAAAAGGACGAGAAATAATTGTACAAGTATAAGGCTCAAATTCCTGAATATACAATACTGCGAGATAAAAAGGAAATGATGCTGACCTTTACAATTTGAATGGGACATAAATTAGCATTAATAGTCACGGTAAAACAAGAAAATATGAAACAGTACACAATGTACATGCGCATTTCGATAATCAAAAAAATCCCTAACCATCAAAGTTAGCACCAGAGACACCTTCCTAGTTGAGACCATCATACTGATCTTTACAATATAAAGCGTATTCGTCAAAGAGATCATCGATAATATTCGGATACTTCTCCTCGCTTTCAATATTGTACATGAAGAATTTGCTCATTTGGTTGCCGGGCTCATTAGGCGAACGGCAGGAATTGTTATCAACAATCATCACTCGAATTTCCATTTGTTCCTCTCTCTTCACACCGACAAACAAACTTCGTCCGGAGAAATAATCCTCTGTCTGAAAGAAATATTTGATCATTTCATTGATGAAGGTAAAGCTGCTTCTACAATCAAGGCCATTTTACAACCCCTGGAGGATAAAAAGCTTGATTTCGGCGGAGTACTGAGCACGGAACCCTTCGAATTACCGGTATCGCCTTACATCACTCAAACCTTACACACACCCCCCCCCCCTTACACAAATTGAATTTCAAAAGATTTTATAATAAAAATACCTAACTTTTACCTCATCATCTAATTCGAATTCTTTTACGAATTGGGATAACAGTGCACGAGGAGCACCAAAAGCGATCCCACAGAAGTTCTCACTGTTCTTGGCAATCTGCAAAAAAATATTCGATATTTTAATTGCTCTATTTCCAATTATGTTTGGCTCTGATGGTACGAATCATTATCACAAACTTATTATTGTTAATCTAACATACCTCATAGATGTGCTTGAGATCATCTACGTTGAGATTTTTGAAGATTCTATTGATATTGACAATATCACTGTTCTGCATTAGATTACAGATGGTCAGTCTATTGAAGTGAGAAGAGATATCATCCTGAAATTAGATTATATATAGGGGCCACAAGCTCCGCTCACTTTTGTAAGACACGATTTCGCCAAAAAGCGAGAAACAAAAGCCCAAGCTTCATTCTAAATCAAATCGCTCATTTTAAAGTGCGTTGGATAGCTACTGCCGACCCCAATCGATTGAGCACTGCCCAAAATTAGCATATCATCACTAAGTAGATCAAATTTGCATATAAAAGAAGGGTGAGGCCGTTTTGAGGCCTTCCAGTGTGAAAATTTTGTTTGGGCAGTATTTATCTGACTAATACGAATATTTTAGGAATTTTAGAGAAAAAAATTAGATTTTTATCATGCTTCAAAAGCTCGGGCTTGAGCGCGGGGAGAGGCGAGCGAGAGGGCGGGGGGAGGGAGAGAGACACACACAAATTAAGCTCCGCCCCCTTCCCTCTCGTCTCGTCTTTCCCTCCTCTTCTCCAGTGCGATGCGCGCGTACTTCTCGGGCTCTAGCGCGCCTCAGAGAAAAGATATCGACAAACGGTAAAAAGCATGATGTTATTGGGTCCTTGAGGGATAGTTTGAATATACTTTTGACCCCATCGTGTAAAATCGGCTATGTGCGTTGTGGCCCCTAATTATATATTCCAAGCATTCTTATTGTAATCTTCATTTGAGATGCGCAAGAAAGATTATGAAAGGAGAAAAAAAATATAATATTAAAATCTGCAGTTGCGGGTGCCTAAAGCGCAATCTTTTACTAGTATCAGGAATCAATATGAATAAATCAAGACGATTGAGCGTGAGAGACTATATAATCATCCCAGAGGGTGCGAAGGAACGATCAACATTGCAATTGTACTAAAGAAAAGTGGGGCCGATATTTAGAAAAAAACTAACATCTCTATTAACCGGCAGAAGAGGTATTTCAATGATTCCGGTCCTGATTCCATCGAATACATTGAGAAGCTCCTTCGAATTAGTGGTCACCTGTGATAGATAATGATTATTTTTCAAGTTCATTGACAATCTAATTTATATGATGGCTCGATATCTGTAAATGTCACAGCAGTAATACCTTGATATATTCAAAGTTGAAGATCTCCACGAGGCGATGGAGGTGAGAAATGGATTGATCGGGAGAGAAATCATCGGACTTTACTCCCCGACTACCAGGATTCGCCGTGCTGTCTCTAATCATTCTCATGCTCACGCTCGTTCCCCAATCCTGAACATTATATTCTTTTTCTTAAATAAGAACACTCAAGGAAACATCATAAAAGCAATGAAAGAAACATACATAGATTATGAGCTTCGATCGATTCTCCAGTGATCTCTCCACTCTATCATCGATTCCATACATTCTCCTACTCATTCCTCTCATTCTGCATCGAGTGATTAAATCGAGATGGTAGAATATTTTCTCGATCATTTCATCAGGGAGATCGAGGAATGACTGAAAAGGAGGACAGTATTAGTTAATTATTAACTAACCAAATGAAAATATCAACGACTAGCATATTAATCACAATATAATAAAGACGACGGGAATATAGTTAATTGGAAATTCTTTAGCGTGTAAATTGAACCCACCATTCCAATTTTGATATCTCCGAGCTTCTCATCGAGAGATTTGACTGATTCCAGTTCCATCCTGATGAATGTGAGCTGTTTAGAAGGGTTATATTCACAAAATATTCATTCGGGTTCAATTCTACCCTTCGAGCCGTTCTTATTTCTCACATATTAATTCTCTTCTGAAACTTTATCGAAAGGTTAACAGCAACAAGTGAACAATGAAGGAAAACGTAATTACAATGATTTCGCGAACTTCTGATTTGAAACTATCGTATTAGTCGTCACTAAATACTAAATATAAATCACTAAATATAAATACAAGCATATTTACACAATTGTAACTACGCACAAGCAGCTGATTCATTTCCATTGCAAAAGTAAAGCCTAATACGGAATGAAATTAGCGATAAATCGATAATAATAAGATGCATTAAATACTAATGATTAGATGCGTGGACTGCGCGCAAGTGGAGAGTTGCAATGGTTATCACGCTATTTACAAATGCTTTCAAAGGGATGGGTGAATAGCTCAAAGTTCAACCATAAATAGTTACGCATTACTACAATTTCATGGGACCGACATTATATTTGTGTTTATAAACAAAAGGACACACATTGCATGTCTCGAGAAGCTTTAGGATGGGAAGACGTCGCAGGCTCTTCACTCTTGTGGATGAATTGGTTGGTTGCTGCAAGCAACAATTTAAATAAATATCGAATATTTTGGCTATTCAACACTTCGTTACTGATCTAATAATACTGATGCAAGTTCAATAAACTAGCGTTGTCATTGAGATGCAATATTTGAAAGTGAAATGCTTTATAAACATCTTCTACCTCACCCTCTACCCTGCTCATCGAGACGTCTTCTCACCCGGAGTGCGGCGACTGCGACGACGGTGTATCCTTCAATGATTGTATTTATGAACAGGGAAGAGAAGAAGAGGCGAGGGGATATGCACTATAGGTAAAACAATAAACATTGTCGATTACACACACTGCTTCGTCGCAAGTTGAGACGGAACAGTATACTAAATCATTTCACGCGTACTCGATGCAAGAATCAATAGACATTCACTCGCTTCTCACCCGAATCATGGCTCTAAATGGCTTTAAATCGATCACACGAGACTCACAGAAGCCATCACTTGAATCTAAGCTGCTAAAACAATCAACAATAGGCGACAAACGAAAGAAAACAAGGACAGAAGTCATTGGGAGAAGGGGCAAATTGCGCGGGAAGCCGTGGTGTTCCCTTCTAGCAGACATAGCCGGATCTGGACAGGAAATCCTCCGTTTCTTCGCTTTTAATCCGTTTTTTTATCGATTTCTTGATGTAATTTGCGTGCTGCTAACTCCCCGTGTCGAAATAACCTATCGCATTACTTGAATCACGGGAATATCGCCTTAATTCATGTCGTTTTGCCTCGAAATTTCGAAATGTTCGCTTCCCCCCTTTCCGACCGCCTCTTCCACGCTCCTTTCTTGTATTTTCAGTCTAAATTAGACGCTAACAATCATACAAACAATATGCGATAAGATATTACAAAAAATAAAAATAAAGGGCACTAGACAATCACTATTTAGCAAAATCAGCGCTCACTCTCCTCGTTTCCCACACTCTCTAGGCGCGATTGACGACTGATTTTTTTTAATGATTGTCGATTGACTTTTTTTTTAAAAATATTTTTATTTTTGTTATTTTTTAATCAGGAAAATATTAATCAATCATGAATGCAAGCACAATAAGTATCATGACCACACAATGTCCCATTTCCTTTATTTCATTATCAGTCTCCTCCTCTACAATGACTACTGTAACTGTTGCTATTGATCGATCATCGCGGATACTGTATCTACGTATCAATTGATTCTCTTTGCAGGTGCGTACTTGGAATCTTCAGCTCGTATTCGTAATCATCAGCTCTCGAGCGTATCTTTCAAGCAGTCCTTCGTTGGTTATTCGTACGTTCCCTTACCAACGCGCATTATTCTTCATGTTGCTACTCCTCTTCTATTCTATCTCTCTATCTCAATCTTGAATTTCATGCAGCATCATGTTTTGAGTGCCATCTTGTTTTTATCTGAACTTCGTTTAGTATGCGATATCACTACCGTATCCTGCGTTTACCATATAATTATGATCTCTCTCTCTCTCTCTCTCTCTCTCTCTCTCTCTCTCTCTCTCTCTCTCTCTCTCTCTCTCTTTTTTCGGAAACTAGAGCTGGTAATTGCTCTTTGGATTCTACTCAGCTTGAAAAATGAATAATGCTCATTCAATAGTGTCGCATGTATCCTCAGGATTAGAATACGCTATAGTTCTCTGCAGATACCGTAGTGCTCATTCTCCTCTCCATTCCTTCTCTCATAGTCATTTCCTATCATGCGATGTTATCATCTCCCTTCTACGTCTATTACCGAAGGCATGAAACACGGAATCACATGGAAATACCTATCTTGAAATGGGAAATTTGCTATGATGAGTGCTCTTTGGACTCTACTCCACTTGACAAATAAACAATGCTCATTCAATTGTGTAGCATGTATCCTCAGGATTAGAATACGCTATAGTTCTCTGCAGATACCGTAGTGCTCATTCTCCTCTCCATTCCTTCTCTCATAGTCATTTCCTATCATGCGATGTTATCATCTCCCTTCTACGACTATTACCGAAGGCTTGAAACACGGAATCACATGGAAATACCTATCTTGAAATGGGAAATTTGCTATGATGAGTGCTCTTTGGACTCTACTCCACTTGACAAATAAACAATGCTCATTCAATTGTGTCGCATGTATCCTCAGGATTAGAATACGCTATAGTTCTCTGCAGATACCGTAGTGCTCATTCTCCTCTCCATTCCTTCTCTCATAGTCATTTCCTATCATGCGATGTTATCATCTCCCTTCTACGTCTATTACCGAAGGCATGAAACACGGAATTACATGGAAATACCTATCTTGAAATGGAAATTTTCTATGATACGTGCTCTTTGGACTCTACTCCACTTGACAAATAAATAATGCTCATTCAATAGTGTCGCATGTATCCTCAGGATTAGAATACGCTATAGTTCTCTGCAGATACCGTAGTGCTCATTCTCCTCTCCATTCCTTCTCTCACAGTCACTTCCTATCATGCGATGTTATCATCTCCCTTCTACGACTATTACCGAAGGCATGAAACACGGAATCACATGGAAATAACTATCTTGAAATGGGAAATTTGCTATGATGAGTGCTCTTTGGACTCTACTCAGCTTGACAAATGAATAATGCTTATTCAATTGTGTCGCATGTATCCTCAGGATTAGAATACGCTATAGTTCTCTGCAGATACCGTAGTGCTCATTCTCCTCTCCATTCCTTCTCTCATAGTCATTTCCTATCATGCGATGTTATCATCTCCCTTCTACGTCTATTACCGAAGGCATGAAACACGGAATCACATGGAAATACCTATCTTGAAATGGGAAATTTGCTATGATGAGTGCTCTTTGGACTCTACTCCACTTGACAAATAAACAATGCTCATTCAATTGTGTAGCATGTATCCTCAGGATTAGAATACGCTATAGTTCTCTGCAGATACCGTAGTGCTCATTCTCCTCTCCATTCCTTCTCTCACAGTCACTTAATATCATGCGATGTTATCATCTCCCTTCTACGTATATTACCGAAGGCATGAAACACGGAATCACATGGAAATACCTATCTTGAAATGGAAATTTGCTATGATACGTGCTCTTTGGACTCTACTCCGCTTGACAAATAAATAATGCTCATTCAATAGTGTCGCATGTATCCTCAGGATTAGAATACGCTATAGTTCTCTGCAGATACCGTAGTGCTCATTCTCCTCTCCATTCCTTCTCTCACAGTCACTTCCTATCATGCGATGTTATCATCTCCCTTCTACGACTATTACCGAAGGCATGAAACACGGAATCACATGGAAATAACTATCTTGAAATGGGAAATTTGCTATGATGAGTGCTCTTTGGACTCTACTCAGCTTGACAAATGAATAATGCTTATTCAATTGTGTCGCATGTATCCTCAGGATTAGAATACGCTATAGTTCTCTGCAGATACCGTAGTGCTCATTCTCCTCTCCATTCCTTCTCTCACAGTCACTTAATATCATGCGATGTTATCATCTCCCTTCTACGTATATTACCGAAGGCATGAAACACGGAATCACATGGAAATACCTATCTTGAAATGGAAATTTGCTATGATACGTGCTCTTTGGACTCTACTCCGCTTGACAAATAAATAATGCTCATTCAATAGTGTCGCATGTATCCTCAGGATTAGAATACGCTATAGTTCTCTGCAGATACCGTAGTGCTCATTCTCCTCTCCATTCCTTCTCTCACAGTCACTTCCTATCATGCGATGTTATCATCTCCCTTCTACGACTATTACCGAAGGCATGAAACACGGAATCACATGGAAATAACTATCTTGAAATGGGAAATTTGCTATGATGAGTGCTCTTTGGACTCTACTCAGCTTGACAAATGAATAATGCTTATTCAATTGTGTCGCATGTATCCTCAGGATTAGAATACGCTATAGTTCTCTGCAGATACCGTAGTGCTCATTCTCCTCTCCATTCCTTCTCTCACAGTCACTTAATATCATGCGATGTTATCATCTCCCTTCTACGTATATTACCGAAGGCATGAAACACGGAATCACATGGAAATACCTATCTTGAAATGGAAATTTGCTATGATACGTGCTCTTTGGACTCTACTCCGCTTGACAAATAAATAATGCTCATTCAATAGTGTCGCATGTATCCTCAGGATTAGAATACGCTATAGTTCTCTGCAGATACCGTAGTGCTCATTCTCCTCTCCATTCCTTCTCTCACAGTCACTTCCTATCATGCGATGTTATCATCTCCCTTCTACGACTATTACCGAAGGCATGAAACACGGAATCACATGGAAATAACTATCTTGAAATGGGAAATTTGCTATGATGAGTGCTCTTTGGACTCTACTCCACTTGACAAATAAACAATGCTCATTCAATTGTGTAGCATGTATCCTCAGGATTAGAATACGCTATAGTTCTCTGCAGATATCGTAGTGCTCATTCTCCTCTCCATTCCTTCTCTCATAGTCATTTCCTATCATGCGATGTTATCATCTCCCTTCTACGTCTATTACCGAAGGCATGAAACACGGAATTACATGGAAATACCTATCTTGAAATGGAAATTTTCTATGATACGTGCTCTTTGGACTCTACTCCACTTGACAAATAAATAATGCTCATTCAATAGTGTCGCATGTATCCTCAGGATTAGAATACGCTATAGTTCTCTGCAGATACCGTAGTGCTCATTCTCCTCTCCATTCCTTCTCTCATAGTCATTTCCTATCATGCGATGTTATCATCTCCCTTCTACGTCTATTACCGAAGGCATGAAACACGGAATCACATGGAAATACCTATCTTGAAATGGGAAATTTGCTATGATACGTGCTCTTTGGACTCAACTCAGCTTGACAAATGAATAATGCTCATTCAATTGTGTCGCATGTATCCTCAGGATTAGAATACGCTTCTTTACTCTGCAGATACCGTAGTGCTCATTCTCCTCTCCATTCCTTCTCTCATAGTCATTTCCTATCATGCGATGTTATCATCTCCCTTCTACGTCTATTACCGAAGGCATGAAACACGGAATCACATGGAAATACCTATCTTGAAATGGGAAATTTGTTATGATGAGTGCTCTTTGGATTCTACTCAGCTTGACAAATAAATAATGCTCCTTCGATAGTGTCGCATGTATCCTCAGGATTTGAATACGCTACTTTACTCTGCAGATAGCGTAAAGAACATTGTCTTCTCCATTCCCTCTATCATTGTCATTTCTAATCCAGCGATCGATAAACTAACGACGCCCCCATCCCATTCCATACGATAACTACAGTAGGCGTCCGGAGATCAAAGATCATATTCTCCCACTTTCAATCCTAATCGCTCTTACATTAATTTATCGCTCATTCGCTAACAACATAGGCCGAAAGAGTATTGTCATGCTACCGTACCCATTTCCACCTCACCTTCATTAATTCTCTTCTCTCTTTCTCTTCAATTTCCTTCTTCTTTCCTTCCTCCGAATTGATTCGTTCGTCTTCCTCCTTCTTCCTTCTCTCGCCTCTGAATCACAAATCATCATTGTTGTCCGCATAATTATTGATTAACTTTCTTTCCGTCATTGTATATTTCGTTATTTATTCGCGCGTCGCTTATGAAGTGGAACCCTCAATTCCTGTACCTACTGTAATCGTGTGACGACCCCACACTCCTCTCTCTAATCAATATTTATCATTTCCAGTAATCAACAGCTCAATCGACATGTCTGCAACTAGCAGTGAGGCAGCACCCAAGGGGGAAAGAAGAGGGGCCGGAAGAGGCAAAGAAGGAGAGAAGAAGGAAGAAGAGGATCGCATGATCCAGCTCGAAGTATGTGACACTTCTATTCTTATCGAGTACGGTACAAAGCAATCCATAATCACGGGTTGAATACGGTAAACAATAATTGACAATATATAACCTCCCCTTTCCTCTTCCTTGACTATCGCGTGAAACCCCGACGCAACATGTGCATTCTCATGCAATTTTTTAACGATTTCTAGATCCACCGGGAACAATACAATAGCTAATCAATACTCGGTGGATACGGTAGCTAATCAATACTCGGTGGATACGGTATCTCATCCGCGCTAATCGATACTCTATCGTATTCCAGGGATTGGCGGGAAACCGCGTGGGAGCGGCTCTCGAGGCCGTTGCTTGCAGAGAGGAGGAGTCGCGCGAAGGAGGTGAGCCATTCATCTCCCCTACCGTATCCCACACTAATCAATCGATAATCTATCCTACCGTACTACCCACCATACAACACTAGGTACCACATCTCCATAGATCAATCGATATTCTACCCTACCGTATCTTCCATAGGTCAATTGATAATTCCGCCTAACCACTAGGATACTACTACTATATTCTCTTTAAAAAAATCGATAACCCAACTTATCATATTTCTCTAATTACCGTTTTCCATACATCGATAGGCAGCCGTATTTCCCCCTAGATCAATCGATAATCTGCCCTACCGTACCGGAAAAATTACCGCACCCCCCCCCCAAAATCACTCGATATCTACCGTACCCCCAGTAGTTCATCTACCGTATCCCTTCCATCCGTATCATCAACTAATCAGTCGATATCTACCCTGTACCGTATCCATTCCAGCATGCGCTCTTCTCCACCTGTCTACGAGCGGCACTCGTGGCGAGCATGCCAGCTACTCGCTCGTCCTCACAGGCAGTCCCTCGTCGTCGGCATCGTCAACCGCTGTCCATTTGGACGTCAGAGGAAAGGAGGTCAGTCCATCCATTCGTTACTTTCTTATTTCATTTCTCGCTCGTCAAAATGCAGCTAGAGAGACAGAGCACGTGGCGAATAGAGTGGGAACAGAGTGATGAGCACGAACAAAAACCCATTCAAATATCGCGAATATAGCTCACAAAATCGTTGGTTATGGGCTTCAAAGTAGGCGTAAAATCGGGGACATAGTCCTAGATCAGACCCCGTGCTAATATATTGCTTGCAGGTGCACATCTCGTCGGTCCACGTGGACGCATCTGGAGGAGCCGTGCGATCGGGCGATCCGTGGGTGATGGACGACGCGGAGGTGGCGCGCGACCTGACCAACCGCGTGCGCGCCCTCGCGGCTCACGCGCCCAAGAAGGACTCCTACTCCGTGGGAACGGCTGTCCGTTGGTTGAGCCGCCACAATCTTCCTTCTCTCCGTCGATCACACACACGTCCGGATCGTGGATCTTCCCTCTGGGATGCCCACAATAGAATCCACGAGATGAACAGGTACATCCTCATCACTTCCCTTTCCTTTCATACACATACGGTAGAACACTCATGTTGGATTACGTGTCAAGCACAAAAACACCCTTACAATCTGCATCACATACTTTCCTGGGATGGTTTCCTTCCTGCTCTGTGCTCTCTTGGCTAACTCGTGGAACCCGAAACCAGCTGGCGAAATATCAACATTTTCGATTCTTACGGTAGGTGTGTCACTGGCCTAGCAGTGATCTCCCGCAGGACACAAGTGCCTAAATTACAGGGATGACCTTTACCTTTCACCTTTACCGTATACGGTAGGAGTACGGTAGTCTAATCAATCGATAATACTACAGAGGCCAGCGCGACAAGAAGAAGCAGGCCGCGGTCGCCGCCCTCGAGGACCATCACGAATGGAGGTACGGTAGTTTTTATAACCCCTTTCTACCGTAATCCCAGCGTATCGATCCACTCACGGGGGGAGCGAACAATCTACATGATTTGTTACGGTAGCGCATCGATTCTAGAGCGATTGCAATCTATCGGAGGCTATTGTGCAACACAAAACCGCCCTTGCAATTCACATCATCTTTTCTAGGGGAAAACCTTTGGGAGGAAGGAGGGACATAATCGATTGATTCGTTCATTCAGACACGAGGTGCGTGAAGCAGCAGCCTCGGTCGGCAAGGACCTCTCGGAGAAAGAGGTCGACATCGTCATACGGGAGGAGCAGAGGGAGGCGGACCGAAGAAAAGAGGCAAAGAAGGAGGAGGCCAAGTTGGCAAAGATGGCCAACAAGTTGGTCGACTCCCGGTATGATTTACACTTCGAAATACAGAGTGGTCGCCTCTACATTTTGCACACTATCTCGCCTCTCTGACCGGTGAGAGAGTGTGTGAAATGAAGAGACATACGATTATTACTGTAGCACCAGACGATTATCGATTGATTACCGTAGCACCAGACGATTATCGATTGATTACCGTAGCACCAGACGATTATCGATTGATTACCGTAGCACCAGACGATTATCGATTGATTACCGTAGCACCAGACGATTATCGATTGATTACCGTAACACCAGACGATTATCGACTGATTACTGTAGCGCCAGACCATAATCGATTGATTCAGAGAGGAAACGCGTGAGCTCCTGAGGGAATCGATGGGATGTGAGCCGACGGAGGCCGACATCGATCGGATTCTTGGAGGAATCGTCCAGAGCCGTCAGGATGGAAAGGCCCTCTCGAAGAAGACCGGAGAAGGAGAAGAGAAGAAGGAGAAGGCGGGCACTCGTCGCGAGAAGAGGTATCGTAATCGTCTCTCATACCGTAGGACTTTGAGGACAAAAAATCGATACCCATAGCTACCGTAGCGTAATTGCCCCTCATAGCGTAGGCTTTGCGGATAAAAATGGATATGCGACCGCCCTTCCCCTTGATACCAATCACGAAACAGCCCTTCCCCTTGATACCAATCACGAAACAGCAATGTCGCGACTTTTGATCTTTAATCATTATTGTTAGAAAATAATATAATAAAAGGAAAGATGTCCATAAATGAAAGACTAAAGATCAAAGGTCAATGTAATGTATTCAGAAAGCAGCAGCCGATCATCGATTGGGATGCCAATCTGGCCCGCGCCCAGAAGGACAAGAAGGATGAGGAGGAAGCTGCTCGACTCGCAGCAGTGAAGAAGGAGGAGAAGGAAGGAGACATCAGGTACCGTATCACACCCCCCCCCCCTGTCTACCGTATCCAACGAGTATACAGTAACAAGTCAGTTATCGATTGCCCCCGCTACTGTAACCATCTATAAATCAATAAATGATCATTAGATTATCATTAGATTCATACTTTAATTCGACCTTATATTTCTAGAGATCAAAGAACACTCCCCTCCCATCGTGAATGTACCGTATCCATTGCAGAGAAGGAGTCATCAACATGGTCCTGTCTCTCGTCCCCTATCCTCTCACTCCGCCCCTTCACGAACACGCGCATCCCATGGAGACCGTCGGGTACGCTCTCATGTTCATTGCAAACTGGGGTCCGAACATTTGGCAGTCAGATATCGGGCCCGGTTGAAACGAAAATATACATGGGTGCTTCTCATCACCACAAATCCCATTGAGCGTCACGAACAGCATACAGACACTGAACAGATTTAGGGCTGACAGAAAATTGAAAATTATTGATCCGATGAAGAGGCTTAACGTGAGCATGAAACCCGAATAACCCCGTTTCGGAATAGGAATAGAATACTGTACTCTTCTTTTTCACTTTCTTTTTTCATGTCTATTTCCCCTTCAATGATGCTATCACCTTCGAAGATCTCATAATCACTATCGAAACCCCGACCACAAAGTCCGAACAACTACTTGTTACTTTCCTGTTTCACATCTCACTGACTGAACCTGATCGCCTTCTGATTAATCATTCTACAGTATCTCTGCCTCCCGCTACCGTATCCCGTCCAATCTAATATATCGATTACAGTGACGCCTTCGAGATGGAGAATCTCGCCGATCCATCTGCCCATGCCGATGACGCCATCGGATCTCCCACTCGCCCCCGTCGTCAATACATCAGACGGTACGGTACTCTTACTCATTACATATATTGTCGAGCGAACGAAACGTAATACCACTAGGCAAATTCCCCCCTTTGACTCACAAGCAACCTCGCTGGAATGATATATCCCACCTTGCGCATCTATTCGCTATCTCATGAAACACCAAATTACTTAGCAAAAATCGCATAACCATTAATTTTCAATCATCTACCGTACCCCCTTCCTACCGTAATCCTCATAAATTCAGTGCCGGTTCCGAAGAGATCGCCGACTTGCCCATGGACTACGTCCCTCATCGCCTGAGGTACCGTTCACTTCTCAATTCACATAGGCATCTATTCACCCACAATCATAACATGAACATCGCCGGTCAATTTTCGTACATACGGCACACCGGAATTCTAAACCAAAAACCGCACATTTTCATATTTTTTTGTCTCGCAACGATCTCCTTCCTTTACCGTAATTTATCCTACCGTAATCCTAATTAATTCAGACATGGCGCTGACTACGTCGACGAAGAAGAGGCAGAGGAAGAGATCGACTGGGATCGACGGTACCGTATCAGCTCAATTATTGATTGTCCGATTCATTACGGGCGCTGTGGATCTCAAGTCCCGCTAGCAATAAATCTGACGTGCCTAGAAATAACAAAAATTGACCTTTCTAATGTTTGATTTCGCACTACCGTATCCTGACCTACCGTAAGCTACCGTATCCTGCCACTTTCAGAGAGCTGGACGCCGAGGTCGCCGCGTGCTCGAAGCCCGGCTGTGTGAAGCGTCGCAAGTGAGTGTTTGGAGGGGTGGGAACCGGGAGATCACTGAGGGGGGTGGGTTACGGTACTGCCGATGGGCGATTGGGAACTGACTTCTTGCCATTGCAGGTTGTACGCCGACAGACACACGCTCTCGGATGAGCAACAGAAGAGAGCGATCGAGGCAGAGGCCGAACTGGAGGTGGTCAAGCAGGAGAAGGAGGAGCTCGTAGCGATGGTATGTCTGCGCTCTCTTCCTTTCCCATGCTCTCTCGCACTGTCTGACCGACGAGAGAGTGTGCGAAACAGAGAGACAGTCGCACACACGATAATTCTCATATTCAGCTCAAGGTGCTGGAGGACGAGCAGGCTTCGCGTCGTTCCAAGGTACGGTAGTCATATACTCTAGCCCAGTCCCCCCTTATCGATTGATCTACCGTAACCCGCCTCCTTACGTGCTACCGTATACTTCAGGCAATGGATGATGGAGTGGATGAGGTGATCGACGACGAATACATCGTGTGCAAGTCGTCTGCTCCTCCGATGTTCATCGTGGACGAGACCGAGCCGACTCCCGTCCCCTTCCTCCTCTACACTCCGGATTCCGATCCCGAGCCCGAGCCCGCGCCCATCGTCCATCCATCCTCCATCTCGACGAGAGTAGCAAAGGTCAAGCAGACTCTCGAGGACCTTCGCCGTATGGATCCCAAGGTTTGTTGCAGTTTCACCGTAATTAGTTGATGCCTCCTCGAAGCCCCGCCCCCTCCAGCACTACCGTAATCTCTCTGATATTCAGTGTTGGATCTCTCGAGCCGCCGGTCCGGCTCTTCGCTCCGTCTGGCGCTCCATCACGACGAAGATCGGAGTGAGATTCGCCAAGATCTCCACGGGATCGGACATCGCCCTTCCCCGCCTCTCATCCGATGTCGCCAGAGATCCCAAGAAGAAGGCAGCCACCAAGGTACGGTAGAGAATGGGGTAAGGTAGAGAAGGGGTACGGTGGTCGGGGGGGGGGGTACGGTAGATTGAAGTAGGCAAATCTTGTGCGAAAGGATGCCGTAATCTCGGCGGGTTACGGTAGGAAAATGTAATGTATTTTCAGGCTTTCTGCGATATGACGGACGAGGTGGTGGGTGACTATGAGAGTCTCGTCTCTCTGGCGATGGAGTACGCGACGGAGGTTAGTCCGAAAGGGATACAGTATACATTGACGAGTAACCAGAACCCACCAGGGTGAATTCACGTTTACGACTCCCTCGGAAAGAAGCGTTTTTGAACCCAGAAGGTTTTTTCAAGCCCCCAAAAGAGGAATAGTGCACCACCAGGAACATCAATTCACTAGCCACAACACCCCCAACAGGATACGGTCGGATACGGTATCTATCGATTGGTGTTCAGGTCGCGACGCAGTTCGCTGGAACGGGAGCGATCGTGCAGCAGCCGAACATCATCATGGGAGCGATCACCAGCCAGTTCAAGTGAGTACGGTAGATTACGGTAGCGACAGAACACTGAGCAATCCAGATCGAATGGAACTAATAATTTACTGTGGGTACCATTCCTCGCACTCTCAAGTCTCACCGCAGTTTCTTATTCAATTCTGATGACTATTACACAACAATAACAACCATACATAACTGGGTATCGGGGGCTGTCCTACACGCTCGCGCTCTCAGAAATCAATCGATAACACGGACTGATTACGGTACTTTGTAGGCTGAACGCCGTCAAGGGACTGGTGAAGGCTCGTCGATGGGAGAAGATGTGCAAGGCACTGCCGCATTGCTGAAGTGAGTACGGTACTACCGTAGTTTGGGGCTATCGACAACTGATTAATTACGGTAAACAGCCCCTTTGCATCTGGGAATCGCCAACAGGCAGACTGGGGTTTCCGATCGGCGCTCTCTCCATTTCGTGCGCTCTCTCGTCGGTCAGACAGTGCGAGAGAGCACGTGATTTGGAGAGAGACAGACAGTGTCTCTAACCTCTTATTTCTTGCAGACGTCAGGCAGCACGCGGGGTCGATGGTCGGGGGATCGGGAGATGAGTGAAACGTGGTGCAAGGGGACCTCCCTACACCCGTTTGTGTGACCACTCATACTCCTCCCCCCTTTGACCATCCCCTTCCATCTCGTGCACTGTCCCTCACTCGTCTCTCTCTTCCGTCTGTCCGATGTATCTTCCTGTCGCTGCCCCTTCCCGCTCTCTCAATCGGATCTCATCTATTGCGTAATGTGTCATATTGGTCAGTCAATCCCCCTTCCTAGCCTACCGTAGTCGTTACCGTATCTACCGTAATCCCTCTAACCGTCTGCACTCTCTCACTTTCGCGTGATCTCTCTCCTAATCTGTTCCAATTGCAGTATGCGAGACTGACCATTCGTCGTCGCCCGAGCAGATCGACCTGCTCATATTCTATTTCATCTACATAATTAGGTGAGACTCCGCTCCCCTTTTCCTTTCTACAGTAACCACTCGAGAATCAGATAAATCTCAATCTGGATCTCTGACTGTCTGGACCCTCTCTTCTCCCCGTTATCTCTCACCACCAACTCCCTTCATTGCAGTTACCGTATGAGGCCTGACCATATGTCCGCCTTCTGATTCTTTCTTTCTTCGTTTTGTACATGGTAAGTCCCCTCTCCTTCCACTTCTTAGACTACTTTACCGTACCTCAATCGAATAATGACCCTCTACAGTACCTCAATCACTTATGATCTCTCTCTTCCTCTGACTGTCTTGACCCTCCCCTATTCCCGTTATCTCTCACCACAAACTCTATGCATTGCAGTATCATCTCGTTCTCTCTAAAAGCCGACCATTCGTCCGCTGTATTTGTGTTGCCGATGTATATCCGGCCGAATCATTCCTTCTCACCGTAGTAACAAAGGTGAGACTCCGCCCCCCTTCCCTAACCATTCTGGGCTACCGTATGTCAATCGATTAATGACCTGCTACAGTACCTTGATCACTCATGATCTATTTCTCTCTGACTGTCTGGATCCTCTCACATGCACACGATCTCTCACCGCCAACACTTCTCATTGCAGAGCTGTTCTTTCTTTCTGGTCGACTCGCCATATTATCTACTTCTCTCCTTCACATATCGCCCTATTCTATTATTATCTAATTCGTGTAAGGTGAGTCCTCGTTCCAAGCATTCCTCTTCACTATTGATCTCCCTCTACAGTATCCCCCAATTCAGAGCGCGAGTATCGATCATTCATCTATCTATCTCCATTCCATTCATATATCTACTTCCTAAACTCCTACAATGGAATATTATCTGACTACAGCACCATCTATTATTCATTATTCACTAAGTAAAAAAGGTGAGACTCCGCCCCCTTTCCACCCTACATCATCATATCTTATGTATCCGATCGGTCATTCTCTATCTGGCCCTCTGAAACGTCATTCACCCATGTGATCGCTCATTGACCCGCCCAATTGCAGTACTATCGATCGATGTTATATATCCTAATCTATCTACATCGAATCTTCCTTTGTTCGTTGTATCAAGGTGAGTTTATTCACACTACCGTATCCCACTCGCTCTATTGATCATTAGTATCGATCAATCTCTAGCTGATTACTTTCACTGTCTGGACCCTCTCACATACACACGATCTCTCTAACCATCAACACTTCTCATTGCAGAGCTCTTCTACTTATTCATCTATACTCTGCTGCCATATCACCTTCTTAATCTTATTTCGTTCAAGGTGAGTCCTCGTTCCAAGAATTCCTCTTCCCCATCGACCACCATCTACAGTATCTCCCAATTCAGAGTGCGCCGATCTATTCTATTCATTCCTATCTTATCGTACTTCCCATATCCCAAGTTGGATTATTATTTCACTGCGGCGCGCGACACAGTTAACCCATCCTTTCACTCGAGAAAATAAATGGGAGCCACGGTAGCCTTCGGTCAATCGAAGCGATAGTGAAAAACAAAATTACCATCCTGTTTCGTCCTCTTCCTTCTTCACTGCATCCGTGTAGACCAGACAGGGCTGGAAGCGGGAGAGGAGAGCTGCGAATAATTATTGATTTATCCATTTCAGTTTCTATCGTATCCCCTTCGAATACCGTACTCGATTATCTTCTTACTATTCTATCGACTATATCATCATTGTGTGTTCTATTCAGTAAGTCAACATATTGTAACTGACTATCACTTGGGAAATATTTGACAAACTTTATCTCATGGAACACAAAAGTGGCGAAAACCGTTAGCTATCTATGGGTACAATTAACAAGTTTAAAAGTGAAAATAAGCCTGTGTTATGTGGTCGATCGTCTCTGGTCGCTGATTGTGAGATGAGAATGAAGAGAAGAGAAGGACCGGGATGGATATGAAATAATCAATGTATCGATTACAGTATCTATCGTGCCGTGCATCTACTATCGTATCTACTCTTATCTGTGCAATGGCTATACTTTCATACTTTGGTCTACTTGGTAAGTCTACCTAACGTAACTGATTATCTGCTAGGAAAACCTTGACGAAATCCCTTGAAACACAAAAGTGGCGACAACTACCGTTAGCTAGTGGCACAATTAACTAGTTTACAAGTGAAAATAAGCCTGAATGATTCCGGTCGGTGCTGATCGTTGAGATGAGAACGAAGAGAAGAGAAGGCCCACGATGGATCTATAATTATCGATTTATTGATTGATTGATTACAGTATCCGTGCCCCCATTGTTGTGCTCAGCGAGCGTCAGTTGTGTACGTGTGTAGCAGTAATTCTACTCATCCACGGCTGCGCGTTTTGTGTGCGAGCTAAAGGTGAGCTTATCTATCTCATTTTCAAGTAACGGACTTAACGGAATTAACGGAATTCATATGGATTTCGATAGCATCTGACCCTCGATTGATTATTTGTATTATCGGCTATTAATTGCAGACAAAGGCCCCCCATGTCTCTAAAGGGGGGATGACGGAGGCTGCCACGACTCTGTTTAAAGCACAATCGAGCGATTTTACACTTTTCCAAAAAGTGAATTTCAAGATGGAATCTCTCTCTTGATCCTTCTCGAACCGGGTGAGCCATTCTCATAATTATCAAATGATTATGAAACCCTAATCAGCATGGTAGATAGTGCACATCAACTCTGATCGAGTGAAACTCCGAGTTCACTAGTTTATTCTCTACTTTCAGCTCCTCGTTCAGTGAACAATCTGAACCACGGCGGGTTGGAAACTGAAGAGACGAAATAGGAGAGTGGACGTATTGGATTGGAGAGAGAAAGAGAAGTGAGTGAGTGAGATAGAATTGGAGGGGTGGGGGCACTAGGCGAATTCTCTCTAGACACGTTATTCAATTTCACGAAATGAAATACCTCAATTTATCTGCTCCTTCCACCGCCACTGGGGTGCCAGCGAGCCTGCAAAGTAGGATAATTAGTTGAGAAAATGATGATGAGAAAAGGATGAAACACAATTGTGACTGGTGCTAAATGTATTTTTCTTCAGGAATGAAATGGAAGGAATCACCGGGGAAGCTGGAATCACCTCAGTACCCGAAGCCGTACCCGACGTGACAAAGGGATCCCAGGGAAGCAGGCCTAGCCTTCAGTACCCGATGCCGGAGAAGCAGGCATTTGCCTTCAGTACCCGATGAAAGAAGGAGAGGATTGGAGAAGGGAGACCGGATCACTCCCACACCTCCTCCCTTACGAGATGATGGGACAGAAAGAAGAAATGTGAAAGAGAGGTGAGAAACTGATTGGGAAACAACAATTGCCTACATCAGATAGAAAATTGCGAATTGCAACGCGATGTTTCTATGTTTCATAGGCAAATAACCGTCTCTCAGGGATCGATCGAGAAGTGGCCACAAGAGCCTACCGTACCCCGTCCGCCCTCCCTTACGAGATGATGGGACAGAAAGAAGAAAAGTGAAATAGAGGTGAGAAACTCATTGGGAAATAACAATTGCCTAGATCAGATAGAAAATTGCGAATTGCAACGCAATGTTTCTATGTTTCATAGCCAAATAACCGTCTCTCAGGGATCGATCGAGAAGTGGCCACAAGAGCCGTACCCCGTCCGCCCTCCCATACGAGATGATGGGACAGAAAGAAGAAAAGTGAAATAGAGGTGAGAAACTCATTGGGAAATAACAATTGCCTAGATCAGATAGAAAATTGCGAATTGCAACGCAATGTTTCTATGTTTCATAGCCAAATAACCGTCTCTCAGGGATCGATCGAGAAGTGGCCACAAGAGCCTACCGTACCCCGTCCGCCCTCCCTTACGAGATGATGGGACAGAAAGAAGAAAAGTGAAAGAGAGGTGAGAAACTGATTGAGAAATAACAATTGCCTAGATCAGATAGAAAATTGCGAATTGCAACGCAATGTTTCTATGTTTCATAGGCAAATAACCGTCTCTCAGGGATCGATCGAGAAGTGGCCATAAGAGCCTACCGTACCCCGTCCGCCCTCCCTTACGAGATGATGGGACAGAAAGAAGAAAAGTGAAAGAGAGGTGAGAAACTCATTGGGAAATAACAATTGCCTAGATCAGATAGAAAATTGCGAATTGCAACGCAATGTTTCTATGTTTCATAGGCAAATAACCGTCTCTCAGGGATCGATCGAGAAGTGGCCACAAGAGCCTACCGTACCCCGTCCGCCCTCCCTTACGAGATGATGGGACAGAAAGAAGAAAAGTGAAATAGAGGTGAGAAACTCATTGGGAAATAACAATTGCCTAGATCAGATAGAAAATTGCGAATTGCAACGCAATGTTTCTATGTTTCATAGCCAAATAACCGTCTCTCAGGGATCGATCGAGAAGTGGCCACAAGAGCCTACCGTACCCCGTCCGCCCTCCCTTACGAGATGATGGGACAGAAAGAAGAAAAGTGAAAGAGAGGTGAGAAACTGATTGGGAAATAACAATTGCCTAGATCAGATAGAAAATTGCGAATTGCAACGCAATGTTTCTATGTTTCATAGGCAAATAACCGTCTCTCAGGGATCGATCGAGAAGTGGCCACAAGAGCCTACCGTACCCCGTCCGCCCTCCCTTACGAGATGATGGGACAGAAAGAAGAAATGTGAAAGAGAGGTGAGAAACTGATTGGGAAACAACAATTGCCTAGATCAGATAGAAAATTGCGAATTGCAACGCAATGTTTCTATGTTTCATAGGCAAATAACCGTCTCTCAGGGATCGATCGAGAAGTGGCCACAAGAGCCGTACCCCGTCCGCCCTCCCTTACGAGATGATGGGACAGAAAGAAGAAAAGTGAAAGAGAGGTGAGAAACTGATTGGGAAATAACAATTGCCTAGATCAGATAGAAAATTGCGAATTGCAACGCAATGTTTCTATGTTTCATAGGCAAATAACCGTCTCTCAGGGATCGATCGAGAAGTGGCCACAAGAGCCTACCGTACCCCGTCCGCCCTCCCTTACGAGATGATGGGACAGAAAGAAGAAAAGTGAAAGAGAGGTGAGAAACTCATTGGGAAACAACAATTACCTAGATCAGATAGAAAATTGCGAATTGCAACGCAATGTTTCTATGTTTCATAGGCAAATAACCGTCTCTCAGGTCGATCGAGAAGTGGCCACAAGAGCCTACCGTACCCCGTCCGCCCTCCCTTACGAGATGATGGGACAGAAAGAAGAAAAGTGAAATAGAGGTGAGAAACTCATTGGGAAATAACAATTGCCTAGATCAGATAGAAAATTGCGAATTGCAACGCAATGTTTCTATGTTTCATAGCCAAATAACCGTCTCTCAGGGATCGATCGAGAAGTGGCCACAAGAGCCGTACCCCGTCCGCCCTCCCATACGAGATGATGGGACAGAAAGAAGAAAAGTGAAATAGAGGTGAGAAACTCATTGGGAAATAACAATTGCCTAGATCAGATAGAAAATTGCGAATTGCAACGCAATGTTTCTATGTTTCATAGCCAAATAACCGTCTCTCAGGGATCGATCGAGAAGTGGCCACAAGAGCCTACCGTACCCCGTCCGCCCTCCCTTACGAGATGATGGGACAGAAAGAAGAAATGTGAAAGAGAGGTGAGAAACTGATTGAGAAATAACAATTGCCTAGATCAGATAGAAAATTGCGAATTGCAACGCAATGTTTCTATGTTTCATAGGCAAATAACCGTCTCTCAGGGATCGATCGAGAAGTGGCCATAAGAGCCTACCGTACCCCGTCCGCCCTCCCTTACGAGATGATGGGACAGAAAGAAGAAATGTGAAAGAGAGGTGAGAAACTGATTGAGAAATAACAATTGCCTAGATCAGATAGAAAATTGCGAATTGCAACGCAATGTTTCTATGTTTCATAGGCAAATAACCGTCTCTCAGGGATCGATCGAGAAGTGGCCACAAGAGCCTACCGTACCCCGTCCGCCCTCCCTTACGAGATGATGGGACAGAAAGAAGAAATGTGAAAGAGAGGTGAGAAACTGATTGAGAAATAACAATTGCCTAGATCAGATAGAAAATTGCGAATTGCAACGCAATGTTTCTATGTTTCATAGGCAAATAACCGTCTCTCAGGGATCGATCGAGAAGTGGCCACAAGAGCCTACCGTACCCCGTCCGCCCTCCCTTACGAGATGATGGGACAGAAAGAAGAAATGTGAAAGAGAGGTGAGAAACTGATTGAGAAATAACAATTGCCTAGATCAGATAGAAAATTGCGAATTGCAACGCAATGTTTCTATGTTTCATAGGCAAATAACCGTCTCTCAGGGATCGATCGAGAAGTGGCCATAAGAGCCTACCGTACCCCGTCCGCCCTCCCTTACGAGATGATGGGACAGAAAGAAGAAAAGTGAAAGAGAGGTGAGAAACTCATTGGGAAATAACAATTGCCTAGATCAGATAGAAAATTGCGAATTGCAACGCAATGTTTCTATGTTTCATAGGCAAATAACCGTCTCTCAGGGATCGATCGAGAAGTGGCCACAAGAGCCTACCGTACCCCGTCCGCCCTCCCTTACGAGATGATGGGACAGAAAGAAGAAAAGTGAAATAGAGGTGAGAAACTCATTGGGAAATAACAATTGCCTAGATCAGATAGAAAATTGCGAATTGCAACGCAATGTTTCTATGTTTCATAGCCAAATAACCGTCTCTCAGGGATCGATCGAGAAGTGGCCACAAGAGCCTACCGTACCCCGTCCGCCCTCCCTTACGAGATGATGGGACAGAAAGAAGAAAAGTGAAAGAGAGGTGAGAAACTGATTGGGAAATAACAATTGCCTAGATCAGATAGAAAATTGCGAATTGCAACGCAATGTTTCTATGTTTCATAGGCAAATAACCGTCTCTCAGGGATCGATCGAGAAGTGGCCACAAGAGCCTACCGTACCCCGTCCGCCCTCCCTTACGAGATGATGGGACAGAAAGAAGAAATGTGAAAGAGAGGTGAGAAACTGATTGGGAAACAACAATTGCCTAGATCAGATAGAAAATTGCGAATTGCAACGCAATGTTTCTATGTTTCATAGGCAAATAACCGTCTCTCAGGGATCGATCGAGAAGTGGCCACAAGAGCCGTACCCCGTCCGCCCTCCCTTACGAGATGATGGGACAGAAAGAAGAAAAGTGAAAGAGAGGTGAGAAACTGATTGGGAAATAACAATTGCCTAGATCAGATAGAAAATTGCGAATTGCAACGCAATGTTTCTATGTTTCATAGGCAAATAACCGTCTCTCAGGGATCGATCGAGAAGTGGCCACAAGAGCCTACCGTACCCCGTCCGCCCTCCCTTACGAGATGATGGGACAGAAAGAAGAAAAGTGAAAGAGAGGTGAGAAACTCATTGGGAAACAACAATTACCTAGATCAGATAGAAAATTGCGAATTGCAACGCAATGTTTCTATGTTTCATAGGCAAATAACCGTCTCTCAGGTCGATCGAGAAGTGGCCACAAGAGCCTACCGTACCCCGTCCGCCCTCCCTTACGAGATGATGGGACAGAAAGAAGAAAAGTGAAATAGAGGTGAGAAACTCATTGGGAAATAACAATTGCCTAGATCAGATAGAAAATTGCGAATTGCAACGCAATGTTTCTATGTTTCATAGGCAAATAACCGTCTCTCAGGTCGATCGAGAAGTGGCCACAAGAGCCTACCGTACCCCGTCCGCCCTCCCTTACGAGATGATGGGACAGAAAGAAGAAAAGTGAAAGAGAGGTGAGAAACTCATTGGGAAACAACAATTACCTAGATCAGATAGAAAATTGCGAATTGCAACGCAATGTTTCTATGTTTCATAGGCAAATAACCGTCTCTCAGGTCGATCGAGAAGTGGCCACAAGAGCCTACCGTACCCCGTCCGCCCTCCCTTACGAGATGATGGGACAGAAAGAAGAAAAGTGAAATAGAGGTGAGAAACTCATTGGGAAATAACAATTGCCTAGATCAGATAGAAAATTGCGAATTGCAACGCAATGTTTCTATGTTTCATAGGCAAATAACCGTCTCTCAGGTCGATCGAGAAGTGGCCACAAGAGCCTACCGTACCCCGTCCGCCCTCCCTTACGAGATGATGGGACAGAAAGAAGAAAAGTGAAAGAGAGGTGAGAAACTCATTGGGAAACAACAATTACCTAGATCAGATAGAAAATTGCGAATTGCAACGCAATGTTTCTATGTTTCATAGGCAAATAACCGTCTCTCAGGTCGATCGAGAAGTGGCCACAAGAGCCTACCGTACCCCGTCCGCCCTCCCTTACGAGATGATGGGACAGAAAGAAGAAAAGTGAAATAGAGGTGAGAAACTCATTGGGAAATAACAATTGCCTAGATCAGATAGAAAATTGCGAATTGCAACGCAATGTTTCTATGTTTCATAGCCAAATAACCGTCTCTCAGGGATCGATCGAGAAGTGGCCACAAGAGCCTACCGTACCCCGTCCGCCCTCCCTTACGAGATGATGGGACAGAAAGAAGAAAAGTGAAAGAGAGGTGAGAAACTGATTGGGAAACAACAATTACCTAGATCAGATAGAAAATTGCGAATTGCAACGCAATGTTTCTATGTTTCATAGCCAAATAACCGTCTCTCAGGGATCGACCGAGAAGTGGCCACAAGAGCCTACCGTACCCCGTCCGCCCTCCCATACGAGATGATGGGACAGAAAGAAGAAAAGTGAAATAGAGGTGAGAAACTCATTGGGAAATAACAATTGCCTAGATCAGATAGAAAATTGCGAATTGCAACGCAATGTTTCTATGTTTCATAGCCAAATAACCGTCTCTCAGGGATCGATCGAGAAGTGGCCACAAGAGCCTACCGTACCCCTTCCGCCCTCCCTTACGAGATGATGGGACAGAAAGAAGAAAAGTGAAAGAGAGGTGAGAAACTGATTGGGAAACAACAATTACCTAGATCAGATAGAAAATTGCGAATTGCAACGCGATGTTTTTATGTTTCATAGGCAAATAACCGTCTCTCAGGTCGATCGAGAAGTGGCCATAAGAGCCTGCCGTACCCCGTCCGCCCTCCCTTACGAGATGATGGGACAGAAAGAAGAAAAGTGAAAGAGAGGTGAGAAACTCATTGGGAAATAACAATTGCCTAGATCAGATAGAAAATTGCGAATTGCAACGCAATGTTTCTATGTTTCATAGGCAAATAACCGTCTCTCAGGGATCGATCGAGAAGTGGCCACAAGAGCCTACCGTACCCCGTCCGCCCTCCCTTACGAGATGATGGGACAGAAAGAAGAAAAGTGAAAGAGAGGTGAGAAACTCATTGGGAAATAACAATTGCCTAGATCAGATAGAAAATTGCGAATTGCAACGCAATGTTTCTATGTTTCATAGGCAAATAACCGTCTCTCAGGGATCGATCGAGAAGTGGCCACAAGAGCCTACCGTACCCCGTCCGCCCTCCCTTACGAGATGATGGGACAGAAAGAAGAAAAGTGAAAGAGAGGTGAGAAACTGATTGGGAAATAACAATTGCCTAGATCAGATAGAAAATTGCGAATTGCAACGCAATGTTTCTATGTTTCATAGGCAAATAACCGTCTCTCAGGTCGATCGAGAAGTGGCCACAAGAGCCTACCGTACCCCGTCCGCCCTCCCTTACGAGATGATGGGACAGAAAGAAGAAAAGTGAAAGAGAGGTGAGAAACTCATTGGGAAACAACAATTACCTAGATCAGATAGAAAATTGCGAATTGCAACGCAATGTTTCTATGTTTCATAGGCAAATAACCGTCTCTCAGGTCGATCGAGAAGTGGCCACAAGAGCCTACCGTACCCCGTCCGCCCTCCCTTACGAGATGATGGGACAGAAAGAAGAAAAGTGAAATAGAGGTGAGAAACTCATTGGGAAATAACAATTGCCTAGATCAGATAGAAAATTGCGAATTGCAACGCAATGTTTCTATGTTTCATAGCCAAATAACCGTCTCTCAGGGATCGATCGAGAAGTGGCCACAAGAGCCTACCGTACCCCGTCCGCCCTCCCTTACGAGATGATGGGACAGAAAGAAGAAAAGTGAAAGAGAGGTGAGAAACTGATTGGGAAACAACAATTACCTAGATCAGATAGAAAATTGCGAATTGCAACGCAATGTTTCTATGTTTCATAGCCAAATAACCGTCTCTCAGGGATCGACCGAGAAGTGGCCACAAGAGCCTACCGTACCCCGTCCGCCCTCCCTTACGAGATGATGGGACAGAAAGAAGAAAAGTGAAATAGAGGTGAGAAACTCATTGGGAAATAACAATTGCCTAGATCAGATAGAAAATTGCGAATTGCAACGCAATGTTTCTATGTTTCATAGGCAAATAACCGTCTCTCAGGGATCGATCGAGAAGTGGCCACAAGAGCCTACCGTACCCCGTCCGCCCTCCCTTACGAGATGATGGGACAGAAAGAAGAAAAGTGAAATAGAGGTGAGAAACTCATTGGGAAATAACAATTGCCTAGATCAGATAGAAAATTGCGAATTGCAACGCAATGTTTCTATGTTTCATAGCCAAATAACCGTCTCTCAGGGATCGATCGAGAAGTGGCCACAAGAGCCTACCGTACCCCGTCCGCCCTCCCTTACGAGATGATGGGACAGAAAGAAGAAAAGTGAAAGAGAGGTGAGAAACTGATTGGGAAACAACAATTACCTAGATCAGATAGAAAATTGCGAATTGCAACGCAATGTTTCTATGTTTCATAGCCAAATAACCGTCTCTCAGGGATCGACCGAGAAGTGGCCACAAGAGCCTACCGTACCCCGTCCGCCCTCCCTTACGAGATGATGGGACAGAAAGAAGAAAAGTGAAATAGAGGTGAGAAACTCATTGGGAAATAACAATTGCCTAGATCAGATAGAAAATTGCGAATTGCAACGCGATGTTTCTATGTTTCATAGGCAAATAACCGTCTCTCAGGTCGATCGAGAAGTGGCCATAAGAGCCTACCGTACCCCGTCCGCCCTCCCTTACGAGATGATGGGACAGAAAGAAGAAAAGTGAAATAGAGGTGAGAAACTCATTGGGAAATAACAATTGCCTAGATCAGATAGAAAATTGCGAATTGCAACGCGATGTTTCTATGTTTCATAGGCAAATAACCGTCTCTCAGGTCGATCGAGAAGTGGCCATAAGAGCCTACCGTACCCCGTCCGCCCTCCCTTACGAGATGATGGGACAGAAAGAAGAAAAGTGAAAGAGAGGTGAGAAACTCATTGGGAAATAACAATTGCCTAGATCAGATAGAAAATTGCGAATTGCAACGCGATGTTTCTATGTTTCATAGGCAAATAACCGTCTCTCAGGTCGATCGAGAAGTGGCCATAAGAGCCTACCGTACCCCGTCCGCCCTCCCTTACGAGATGATGGGACAGAAAGAAGAAAAGTGAAAGAGAGGTGAGAAACTCATTGGGAAATAACAATTGCCTAGATCAGATAGAAAATTGCGAATTGCAACGCAATGTTTCTATGTTTCATAGGCAAATAACCGTCTCTCAGGGATCGATCGAGAAGTGGCCACAAGAGCCTACCGTACCCCGTCCGCCCTCCCTTACGAGATGATGGGACAGAAAGAAGAAAAGTGAAAGAGAGGTGAGAAACTCATTGGGAAATAACAATTGCCTAGATCAGATAGAAAATTGCGAATTGCAACGCAATGTTTCTATGTTTCATAGGCAAATAACCGTCTCTCAGGGATCGATCGAGAAGTGGCCACAAGAGCCTACCGTACCCCGTCCGCCCTCCCTTACGAGATGATGGGACAGAAAGAAGAAAAGTGAAAGAGAGGTGAGAAACTGATTGGGAAACAACAATTGCTTAGATCAGATAGAAAATTGCGAATTGCAACGCGATGTTTCTATGTTTCATAGGCAAATAACCGTCTCTCAGGGATCGATCGAGAAGTGGCCACAAGAGCCTACCGTACCCCGTCCGCCCTCCCTTACGAGATGATGGGACAGAAAGAAGAAAAGTGAAAGAGAGGTGAGAAACTCATTGGGAAATAACAATTGCTTAGATCAGATAGAAAATTGCGAATTGCAACGCAATGTTTCTATGTTTCATAGGCAAATAACCGTCTCTCAGGGATCGATCGAGAAGTGGCCACAAGAGCCTACCGTACCCCGTCCGCCCTCCCTTACGAGATGATGGGACAGAAAGAAGAAAAGTGAAAGAGAGGTGAGAAACTGATTGGGAAACAACAATTACCTAGATCAGATAGAAAATTGCGAATTGCAACGCAATGTTTCTATGTTTCATAGCCAAATAACCGTCTCTCAGGGATCGACCGAGAAGTGGCCACAAGAGCCTACCGTACCCCGTCCGCCCTCCCTTACGAGATGATGGGACAGAAAGAAGAAAAGTGAAAGAGAGGTGAGAAACTCATTGGGAAATAACAATTGCTTAGATCAGATAGAAAATTGCGAATTGCAACGCAATGTTTCTATGTTTCATAGCCAAATAACCGTCTCTCAGGGATCGATCGAGAAGTGGCCACAAGAGCCTACCGTACCCCGTCCGCCCTCCCTTACGAGATGATGGGACAGAAAGAAGAAAAGTGAAAGAGAGGTGAGAAACTGATTGGGAAACAACAATTACCTAGATCAGATAGAAAATTGCGAATTGCAACGCAATGTTTCTATGTTTCATAGCCAAATAACCGTCTCTCAGGGATCGACCGAGAAGTGGCCACAAGAGCCTACCGTACCCCGTCCGCCCTCCCTTACGAGATGATGGGACAGAAAGAAGAAAAGTGAAATAGAGGTGAGAAACTCATTGGGAAATAACAATTGCCTAGATCAGATAGAAAATTGCGAATTGCAACGCGATGTTTCTATGTTTCATAGGCAAATAACCGTCTCTCAGGGATCGACCGAGAAGTGGCCACAAGAGCCTACCGTACCCCGTCCGCCCTCCCTTACGAGATGATGGGACAGAAAGAAGAAAAGTGAAATAGAGGTGAGAAACTCATTGGGAAATAACAATTGCCTAGATCAGATAGAAAATTGCGAATTGCAACGCGATGTTTCTATGTTTCATAGGCAAATAACCGTCTCTCAGGTCGATCGAGAAGTGGCCATAAGAGCCTACCGTACCCCGTCCGCCCTCCCTTACGAGATGATGGGACAGAAAGAAGAAAAGTGAAAGAGAGGTGAGAAACTCATTGGGAAATAACAATTGCCTAGATCAGATAGAAAATTGCGAATTGCAACGCGATGTTTCTATGTTTCATAGGCAAATAACCGTCTCTCAGGGATCGATCGAGAAGTGGCCACAAGAGCCTACCGTACCCCGTCCGCCCTCCCTTACGAGATGATGGGACAGAAAGAAGAAAAGTGAAAGAGAGGTGAGAAACTGATTGGGAAACAACAATTACCTAGATCAGATAGAAAATTGCGAATTGCAACGCAATGTTTCTATGTTTCATAGCCAAATAACCGTCTCTCAGGGATCGACCGAGAAGTGGCCACAAGAGCCTACCGTACCCCGTCCGCCCTCCCTTACGAGATGATGGGACAGAAAGAAGAAAAGTGAAAGAGAGGTGAGAAACTGATTGGGAAACAACAATTGCTTAGATCAGATAGAAAATTGCGAATTGCAACGCGATGTTTCTATGTTTCATAGGCAAATAACTGTCTCTCAGGGATCGATCGAGAAGTGGCCACAAGAGCCTACCGTACCCCGTCCGCCCTCCCTTACGAGATGATGGGACAGAAAGAAGAAAAGTGAAATAGAGGTGAGAAACTCATTGGGAAATAACAATTGCCTAGATCAGATAGAAAATTGCGAATTGCAACGCGATGTTTCTATGTTTCATAGGCAAATAACCGTCTTTCAGGTCGATCGAGAAGTGGCCATAAGAGCCTACCGTACCCCGTCCGCCCTCCCTTACGAGATGATGGGACAGAAAGAAGAAAAGTGAAAGAGAGGTGAGAAACTCATTGGGAAATAACAATTGCCTAGATCAGATAGAAAATTGCGAATTGCAACGCAATGTTTCTATGTTTCATAGGCAAATAACCGTCTCTCAGGGATCGATCGAGAAGTGGCCGCAAGAGCCGTACCCCGTCCGCCCTCTCTTACGAGATGATGGGACAGAAAGAAGAAAAGTGAAAGAGAGGTGAGAAACTGATTCGGAAATAACAATTGCCTAGATCAGATAGAAAATTGCGAATTGCGAAAATCTAACTGCTTCCAAACTCGGATTTCTGCCCTATTATTCAATTAATTAGCGATGAATAATTAGTAATGACAGTGTACCTCTTGTTAGCTCCATCGTAGAGAGAAGGAGGAAGAGAAGGACGGGCAGGGCGGGCCTAGAAATAATAATTACTCATTACAGATAATCAAGGCACTCCAAAACGAGTTCGACTATCGTATCCTAAGAGAGATGGATGAGTATTCTCTTATGAAGAATACTTTCAATGGAGAGATGGGAATAAAGAAGAAGGGACAAAATGGAGTGAAATCAAGTGAGTTGACTGAGGAGTGAGTGAGTTTAATCAAGTGAATTTGATTGACTATCAATTACTCGGATTTTTGCCCTATTATTCAATTAATTAGTCATGAATAATTAGTAATGATAGCGTACCTCTTGTTCGTTCTATCGTAGAGAGAAGAAGGAAGAGAAGAGAAGGGAAGAAGAAGACAGAGGAGAGGAGAGGACGGGCCTATAAATAATGATTACTCGTTTCAGTCAATCCAATGCGATCCGAGATGAGCCCTCAAGACTTCCGTAACCACGAGAAGATTGGACCCTTATCCCGTCCATTCCAAGCCATTAAGGAGTGGTCATAAGGAGAAGAGATAAATTAGGTGAGGAGTAGATGGAATCGGGAATATTGAGGTTTTCTGAGTGATGGAACTATTTCCATTTACAAAGAGTTAAAATTTCAACGTGAGCATAAATCCTGGAAACCTCTCGAAAAAACGTTGTGTTAAAAAAACGTTGAAATAATGAAAATATTTGCAGAACTAGGAAGAAAGAAGATGAAGGAAAGGAAAGGAATAATATGGAGAAAAAAAGAAGATAAAGAAAAAAAGAAGAGGAGAAAATTGATAAAATGAAGAAAAAAAGAAAAGAAGAAAGGAGGAAAGGAAGAAAATGAAGAAAATGAAGTAAGAGAATCAAAGGAACAAGAAGAGGAGAAAGAGAAAAAAAGAAGAAAAAAGAAAAAAAAGAAGAAAGAAGAAAAAGAAGAAAGAAGAAAAAGAAGAAAGAAGAAAAAGAGAAAAAAGAAGAAAAGAAAAAAGAAGAAAGAAGAAAAAAGAGAAGAAAAAAAGAAAAAAAAAAGAAGGAAGACTTCTACTAGGCTGGCGGTAGGGAAGGGTGTGGTGAGGCCACACCCACTCTTTCCGATGGGTTTCGACCCACCGTCAAGGTTTCCATACCTCTGATCCCTCCGGGGAGAAGAAACTGGAAAGAGCAGATCGGCCTACTGGATCTGCTCGTGTGGGGTGGTATTCCGGTGGAAGGACCGAATATCCATTAATCCCCACTTGGCCAACCGAGCCAACTCACCCGGAGTTAACCCGAAGGGACGGTAAATCGGTAGTCGAAAGACGAAAGGATAGTTCCTATTAATACCAAGGACCGCACACCTTCCCACTGTGGTCCGAGGCAAGCCAAGCCTATTGGAAACATTGGTAGTATTCTCGAGGTCAGTAGTACCGAGAGATGCGCCCCTTCACTCTAATGGAGGTCCTCATGGAATCATCGGATTCATCCATGGTGAGCTAGTTTGTCATTCTATCATTTTGAATATTTCGGAAGTTGGGAAGGGTCATGTACCATTGATTGTATCGATTGCAGGCTCTACAGTAATCTACAACTACGCGGCTACCATCGATCCAGCCTAATGGAGCGATGTAAGGATGAATAAAACACTCGGTGAGCACATAGATTTTATAAATTGACGGTTATTGATTAGTTACCTGGGTAGTCCTTTTGTCTCCTTTCTCTCTCGCCGCCGAGAGATCACGCGAAACGAAGAGACGGACGTCTCTGCCATCGTAGACTGCAAAATATCGATTTATTAATTGCAGATGGTACCGTACTCGCTCGATAGTACCGTACCACAACCGGGTGGACCCCTCTAATCTGAAGGAAATTGCGGACAAGAGGACGAGGGACTACAGTAAGAGCAAGGTGAGGCAGAGTTCAAGGAAGGGGATAGGAATAAATATGCACTCAAAGATAAGCGAAACCGCAATCAACTAGTTTCGAATGAGGGAGGCAATTACCACAGCAAAATGTAGCAAAGTGAGTGAATGAATCATGTTAAGAATTGAATTGATCATTGGTTTTGGCTCGAATAGGAACATTATCTTCAGATGATAATTAAATTACTATTTTCAGAAAGGACTCAAGCTGCAAACGCCTTCTCTAATAGAGGATCATTCCCGGATCACCAATAACGGGAAATCAATGAAGACACAATTAGAGGTGAGTACCGTACCTTGACTACCGTACTCCTATCCTTTCGATGTCGCAGCCTCTTCGTAGTACCGATGAAGAGCCTGAGAAATTATATTAGCATGCCAGGAATAAGTGGAAAACGAGAGGGATAATTACAGATCGAACGCGAAGGGAGAAGTTAAAAGATGATGAAAGAAGTGAAAGGAAGAAACGAAGAATGGGAAAAATCATCTACAGCAAGAACACTCTTCATTGAAGAACGATAAGAGGAGAAGAAAAGAAAGAGGAAAGAGCGGATTAGAGGTACACAAGCCATCCCTTCAGCTTAGAAATGGTTCCCAATTCCCCATTCCCTTTTTTCTCCTCGTATACTCTTCTTTTCCGTTTCTAATCAAACGAACCCGTTCCCCCACCGCATTCTTACACTTATATTTTAGTTAGGAATGACAACGACCCCATTTAAATTTTCTTTTCGCCTTTTTAGTCTTGTCCCCCTACTCTACTTCGCTTTCTCCTAGCATTTCATTGCCTCATATTTCGAGACTAGTTGAAAAGCCTGGCAAAAAACAAAAAAATAATAAAAATAAAAAAAATAAAAAAATAAAAAAAACAAAAATAAATAAATAAAAAAGCAGGCGGTCAAAAAAAGCAAAAAAAAAAAGATGAAACTACAACAGTCCGAAATTGTATTGTATTTTTCCCTTGTTTGAAAAGCGGATGATAGAAAGCGGAATGGGTCGCTGCTTTCTATCGTGAGGAAACGTTAATTCCTTTCCCGCGTACTCTCCACAATTCGTGCCCTCGGGGAAGCTTGCGGTGTGTATGGACTGCTCGCTCTTGATGTCATAACGGCTCTCCCCCATAAGGTCCACCGAACCTTTCCATCCCTCCGTTGGGTCGGTTAATCGGTAGTAGATTCAATCTACGAAGATGCCCGTCATAGGCATCCGTTACACTGCACGTGAATGGACAGCAGTTGACGTAGTCCAGAGGATCATATCGCTTACACCGATTTGAACCTCAAACCTCACCGAATATCTGTCGGTTCTTTCCTTCATCTTTGTGAAGCCTCATCAAAACCAGAGCTTTCGAAACGTCTCATCCCAGTATTTGAAAGTTTTCTTTTCGTTTTCGATACATATCTTTTCTGTCAATATCTGTGTCTATCTCCTGAGAGAAAGGGGAGAGCGGACTGTAAGTGAGAGGGTGAGAGAGAATCTTTCTTCTGGTGCGAAGACAAGGGCGATTCTACAGTACTCCAAAGAGGCCATCGACTCAATAAGGTTAGTTTGTTTACCATATAATCACTTTGTCCAGTCTGATAATCGTCACCAATCGGGATCACTACTGCACACTTGACAACAGAGAAAGGACATGCGCCCTTGCACCCTTTGTATGCACCCTTTCATTATCTTTTTACTCTTTCGGGCACCAGCGAGAGGGATCAACTATCGTCAGCATCTGTTTTATTCCACGTCCACTTAGGATATTCCTTATCAGCCAGAAATACAAGAGGAATCCACGTCATCCCAAGTCATCAACCAAGAGAGCCGTCCACTTATATGTTCAGTTTAAGTCCGCCATTTAATATTATCACTAATTAATTTAACAATAATAATAAATATTAATAATAATAATAATTATTATTATTATTATTATACCCTCCCCACTAATACTTCATCATAAAAATGATCCGCTTCTTTAACATTTTTTTTTATTTAAAACAATTTATAATCTATTACTCACCCCCCCCCCTTCCCAATAATAACAAATTACCATATTTTCTATTTAAAAAAAATGTAAGACAAATCTCTCTCCCAAAAAAAAAACAAAAAAGCTTTTAAAAAATTTTAAATAAAAAAAGAAAAAACATTTTTAAAAAATTATTTTAAAAAGCTTTAAAAAATACCTTCTCTTTATGTAGCATGGCATGTGCATGATTAATCCCCCTCTAACTAACCCCCCCCCCCCCCCCACCCCACACCCTAGGTTTACGGGGTGGTCGTGGCCTGACCAGCCACGGCCATCATTGGCCCACTACCAAACCAAACCCCCCTTGGTCCCCCTCCCTAGGTTTACGGGGTGGTCGTGGCCTGACCAGCCACAGCCATCATGGGCCCATTACCAAACCAAACCCCCCTTGGTCCCCCCCCCCCCTAATCCCCTAACCCCCTCAGGTTCGACGACAGGCTGCGCCGGGGATCCACGTCACAAGAAAAATGATTAGCGTGCGTTTCACTTATCTTTAGGCCGTTAGATTATTTCCATATTCCTGAGGCTAAAATTATTTATTTGCATGATCGTCCGGGGCTATCGACTTTCAATCGACTCAATCAACGGGACAACTACATTGGGCAGGAGAGCAACCCAGGCTGAGCTAGTTTAATTTTCGTTTCATTGTTCCCAAATCGCACATATTTCTTACAGTAGCCACACGCGCAACCCAACACGGACAGCGACGAAAAATGGAAAGAAAGAGAATGGAAAGGGCAAATAACGGTACGATAGATAGAGGGGCTTGGAAGTGATAGTACGGTAGAAAATGAGCGAAGATACGGAATTAACGAAAGGACGATTAATTTTGAAGGTGCAATTTTGAAAAATTCAGCCAACAAAATTTTGCGATCGCGGTCGGAATGGGGGAAAAATAATTTTAAAGTGACGAATCGACGGGGGCTGAGCCAAGGGGCGAAATAGGCGAGCGACACACACGGTATGGTAAACGGTAATAAATTGGAGGGGATGGAATGTGAGTCGAAAGTACAATCATGATAGAAACAGATGACAGGATCAAGAATATCAAATAAATAATTTTTTTTCCAGATCCATCGTGCCATCAAAGAAGAGAGAGAACATTTTTGGAACTACTGAGTATGTTATTAAATGCGGTTTGGACACGTTGATTATCAGTACGCGCTAAAATATTGCGAAAAACACTATGCGTTATTACATTTCAGCTCAAATAAGAAAAATAATTATCTTTAAAAATACTAAAAACATGCGCAACGCGAGTATTAGTAAAATGCAAACATATTGGGACTGGTAAAATAAAGACTACAACCGATGAATAATATTTGGAATAGTGTTATGAGGGCGTTTTCGAGAGAATCGGACAAGAGTTGCTCAAAAAATTCAATGCTCTCAAACATCGAATTTTGACGTTTTCGAGAGTGCTGAAGACGATAGACATAATGTTTTTGTCAAAATTAAGCCAGTACGGCCCAGGGTTAGAATTTGATGCTGATCACTCCCGTCAAATTCATTTTTCATGGATTTCAAAAATACATTTTAAATTGAAAAGGTTTCGGAATGGCTCGGGCATGTGGAGAGAATAGTACAGATCGGACGGGAACAACACAGGGATTCCAAATCTGTTTTGAAATAAAAAATTGAGCGTCTGCATAAGGTTTTGTACTTCATATAGTGTTCTCTTCTTGTAAGTAAATCTACCTACCTCTGATCTACCTCAACCTCTGCCTCTGATCTACCTCGAGTCTCTCCTTCCCATCGATCCCTTTCCTTCTCTCCCGACGGACTTTACGACCGGCGAGAGACATGGGGAAAGGAGGAGAGTGCTGAGATGGGAAGAGGATTAATGGGAAGGAGAGACTCGAGGTAGATCAAAGGAAGCAAACAAGAGGAAAGATGGCACAATTTACTTACAAGAAGAAAACACTATATTTAGAATGAAACTTTAATTCTTGATTTCAAAAAAAAAGTTTGAGAACATTGAATTTTTTGAGCTGTCCGAGACCTCTTTTTTTGCTCGATACTTACGCAAACAGTCTCATATAATAGTTTTCCATTGGTTTTAGAAATAAAAATAGGCGAAACAGTCGTTATTTTTACAACTAACCATTTACAGACGCTTCGATTCGAACGAGCAGCTAAATTGTGACAAGGGCGTGGAGACGATGGAAGAAGAAGAATAAAAGGAGGAATGTAAGTGTATAACAACACAAAAGAAGAAGCGAAAATAGTAGAATCAACGCTCGAGAAAATCGAGTGAGCTATTGTGAAATTTTCATCACTCCATCAATATACATACCGTAATCCTTAGTTGCGCGAAATTTTGAAAAAAATTGCTTTTAAATTGCATTTCGCTTTTAAATTGCAGCGGAATTTTCCGATAGGACCGCCAGAAGCTATCGCCAATTTTTGAATTGCATTTCGAACTTCAATCAATTATTCGTCGAATTCCATCTGTCCTGAAATTATGGTATCTGGCTATCGATTCATCCTTTCCTTTTGCAGAGTCCTTTCGACACTCTTCTCTTCTCGGGAAGGACTCAAACCGACTTGGATAAGATGTTGGAGAGAGATGATAACCAGGTGTTTGACCAAACTTTTAATCTCTTTAAATTCATTTTCTCAGCGGAATTTTCCGATAGGGCCGCCGGAGGCTATCGCCAATTTTTGAATTGCATTTCGAACTTCAATTAATTATTCGTCGAATTCCATCTGTCCTGAAATTATGGTATCTGGCTATCGATTCATCCTTTCCTTTTTCAGTGTCCTTTCGACACTCTTCTCTTCTCGGAATGGAATCAAACCGACTTGGATAAGATGTTGGAGAGAGATGATAACCAGGTGTTTGACCAAACTTTTAATCTCTTTAAATTCATTTTCTCAGCGGAATTTTCCGATAGGGCCGCCGGAGGCTATCGCCAATTTTTGAATTGCATTTCGAACTTCAATTAATTATTCGTCGAATTCCATCTGTCCTGAAATTATGGTATCTGGCTATCGATTCATCCTTTCCTTTTTCAGTGTCCTTTCGACACTCTTCTCTTCTCGGAATGGAATCAAACCGACTTGGATAAGATGTTGGAGAGAGATGATAACCAGGTGTTTGACCAAACTTTTAATCTCTTTAAATTCATTTTCTCAGCGGAATTTTCCGATAGGGCCGCCGGAGGCTATCGCCAATTTTTGAATTGCATTTCAAACTTCAATCAATTATTCGTCGAATTCCATCTGTCCTGAAATTATGGTATCTGGCTATCGATTCATCCTTTCCTTTTGCAGAGTACTTTCGACACACTTTTTTCTTCTCGGAATGGAATCAAACCGACTTGGATAAGATGTTGGAGAGAGATGATAACCAGGTGTTTGACCAAACTTTTAATCTCTTTAAATTCATTTTCTCAACGGAATTTTCCGATAGGGCCGCCGGAGGCTATCGCCAATTTTTGAAGTGCATTTCGAACTTCAATCAATTATTCGTCGAATTCCATCTGTCCTGAAATTATGGTATCTGGCTATCGATTCATCCTTTCCTTTTGCAGAGTCCTTTCGACACTCTTCTCTTCTCGGGAAGGACTCAAACCGACTTGGATAAGATGTTGGAGAGAGATGATAACCAGGTGTTTGACCAAACTTTTAATCTCTTTAAATTCATTTTCTCAGCGGAATTTTCCGATAGGACCGCCGGAGGCTATCGCCAATTTTTGAATTGCATTTCGAACTTCAATCAATTATTCGTCGAATTCCATCTGTCCTGAAATTATGGTATCTGGCTATCGATTAATCCTTTCCTTTTGCAGAGTCCTTTCGACACTCTTCTCTTCTCGGGAAGGACTCAAACCGACTTGGATAAGATGTTGGAGAGAGATGATAACCAGGTGTTTGATCAAACTTTTAATCTCTTTAAATTCATTTTCTCAGCGGAATTTTCCGATAGGGCCGCCGGAGGCTATCGCCAATTTTTGAATTGTATTTCGAACTTCAATCTTATTCGTCGAATTCCATCTGTCCTGAAATTATGGTATCTGGCTATCGATTCATCCTTTCCTTTTGCAGAGTCCTTTCGACACTCTTCTCTTCTCGGGAAGGACTCAAACCGACTTGGATAAGATGTTGGAGAGAGATGATAACCAGGTGTTTGACCAAACTTTTAATCTCTTTAAATTCATTTTCTCAGCGGAATTTTCCGATAGGGCCGCCGGAGGCTATCGCCAATTTTTGAATTGCATTTCGAACTTCAATTAATTATTCGTCGAATTCCATCTGTCCTGAAATTATGGTATCTGGCTATCGATTCATCCTTTCCTTTTTCAGTGTCCTTTCGACACTCTTCTCTTCTCGGAATGGAATCAAACCGACTTGGATAAGATGTTGGAGAGAGATGATAACCAGGTGTTTGACCAAACTTTTAATCTCTTTAAATTCATTTTCTCAGCGGAATTTTCCGATAGGGCCGCCGGAGGCTATCGCCAATTTTTGAATTGCATTTCGAACTTCAATTAATTATTCGTCGAATTCCATCTGTCCTGAAATTATGGTATCTGGCTATCGATTCATCCTTTCCTTTTTCAGTGTCCTTTCGACACTCTTCTCTTCTCGGAATGGAATCAAACCGACTTGGATAAGATGTTGGAGAGAGATGATAACCAGGTGTTTGACCAAACTTTTAATCTCTTTAAATTCATTTTCTCAGCGGAATTTTCCGATAGGGCCGCCGGAGGCTATCGCCAATTTTTGAATTGCATTTCAAACTTCAATCAATTATTCGTCGAATTCCATCTGTCCTGAAATTATGGTATCTGGCTATCGATTCATCCTCTCCTTTTGCAGAGTACTTTCGACACACTTTTTTCTTCTCGGAATGGAATCAAACCGACTTGGATAAGATGTTGGAGAGAGATGATAACCAGGTGTTTGACCAAACTTTTAATCTCTTTAAATTCATTTTCTCAACGGAATTTTCCGATAGGGCCGCCGGAGGCTATCGCCAATTTTTGAAGTGCATTTCGAACTTCAATCAATTATTCGTCGAATTCCATCTGTCCTGAAATTATGGTATCTGGCTATCGATTCATCCTTTCCTTTTGCAGAGTCCTTTCGACACTCTTCTCTTCTCGGGAAGGACTCAAACCGACTTGGATAAGATGTTGGAGAGAGATGATAACCAGGTGTTTGACCAAACTTTTAATCTCTTTAAATTCATTTTCTCAGCGGAATTTTCCGATAGGGCCGCCGGAGGCTATCGCCAATTTTTGAATTGTATTTCGAACTTCAATCTTATTCGTCGAATTCCATCTGTCCTGAAATTATGGTATCTGGCTATCGATTCATCCTTTCCTTTTGCAGAGTCCTTTCGACACTCTTCTCTTCTCGGGAAGGACTCAAACCGACTTGGATAAGATGTTGGAGAGAGATGATAACCAGGTGTTTGACCAAACTTTTAATCTCTTTAAATTCATTTTCTCAGCGGAATTTTCCGATAGGGCCGCCGGAGGCTATCGCCAATTTTTGAATTGTATTTCAAACTTCAATCAATTATTCGTCGAATTCCATCTGTCCTGAAATTATGGTATCTGGCTATCGATTCATCCTCTCCTTTTGCAGAGTACTTTCGACACACTTTTTTCTTCTCGGAATGGAATCAAACCGACTTGGATAAGATGTTGGAGAGAGATGATAACCAGGTGTTTGACCAAACTTTTAATCTCTTTAAATTCATTTTCTCAACGGAATTTTCCGATAGGGCCGCCGGAGGCTATCGCCAATTTTTGAAGTGCATTTCGAACTTCAATCAATTATTCGTCGAATTCCATCTGTCCTGAAATTATGGTATCTGGCTATCGATTCATCCTTTCCTTTTGCAGAGTCCTTTCGACACTCTTCTCTTCTCGGGAAGGACTCAAACCGACTTGGATAAGATGTTGGAGAGAGATGATAACCAGGTGTTTGACCAAACTTTTAATCTCTTTAAATTCATTTTCTCAGCGGAATTTTCCGATAGGGCCGCCGGAGGCTATCGCCAATTTTTGAATTGTATTTCGAACTTCAATCTTATTCGTCGAATTCCATCTGTCCTGAAATTATGGTATCTGGCTATCGATTCATCCTTTCCTTTTGCAGAGTCCTTTCGACACTCTTCTCTTCTCGGGAAGGACTCAAACCGACTTGGATAAGATGTTGGAGAGAGATGATAACCAGGTGTTTGACCAAACTTTTAATCTCTTTAAATTCATTTTCTCAGCGGAATTTTCCGATAGGGCCGCCGGAGGCTATCGCCAATTTTTGAATTGCATTTCGAACTTCAATCTTATTCGTCGAATTCCATCTGTCCTGAAATTATGGTATCTGGCTATCGATTCATCCTTTCCTTTTGCAGAGTACTTTCGACACTCTTCTCTTCTCGGAATGGAATCAAACCCCCTCGGGTAAGATGTTGAAGAAAGATGATAACCAGGTGTTTGATCAAACTTTTAATCTCTTTAAATTCATTTTCTCAGCGGAATTTTCCGATAGGGCCGCCGGAGGCTATCGCCAATTTTTGAATTGCCTTTCGAACTTCAATCAATTATTCGTCGAATTCCATCTGTCCTGAAATTATGGTATCTGGCTATCGATTAATCCTTTCCTTTTGCAGAGTCCTTTCGACACTCTTCTCTTCTCGGGAAGGACTCAAACCGACTTGGATAAGATGTTGGAGAGAGATGATAACCAGGTGTTTGACCAAACTTTTAATCTCTTTAAATTCATTTTCTCAGCGGAATTTTCCGATAGGGCCGCCGGAGGCTATCGCCAATTTTTGAATTGCATTTCGAACTTCAATCAATTATTCGTCGAATTCCATCTGTCCTGAAATTATGGTATCTGGCTATCGATTAATCCTTTCCTTTTGCAGAGTCCTTTCGACACTCTTCTCTTCTCGGGAAGGACTCAAACCGACTTGGATAAGATGTTGGAGAGAGATGATAACCAGGTGTTTGATCAAACTTTTAATCTCTTTAAATTCATTTTCTCAGCGGAATTTTCCGATAGGGCCGCCGGAGGCTATCGCCAATTTTTGAATTGTATTTCGAACTTCAATCTTATTCGTCGAATTCCATCTGTCCTGAAATTATGGTATCTGGCTATCGATTCATCCTTTCCTTTTGCAGAGTACTTTCGACACTCTTCTCTTCTCGGAATGGAATCAAACCCCCTCGGGTAAGATGTTGAAGAAAGATGATAACCAGGTGTTTGACCAAACTTTTAATCTCTTTAAATTTATTTTCTCAGCGGAGTTTTCCGATAGGGCCGCCGGAGGCTATCGCCAATTTTTGAATTGCATTTCAAACTTCAATCAATTATTCGTCGAATTTCATCTGTCCTGAAATTATGGTATCTGGCTATCGATTCATCCTTTCCTTTTGCAGAGTAGTTTCTACACTCTTCTCTTCTCGGAATGGAATCAACCCCCCTCGGGTAAGATGTTGAAGAAAGATGATACCCAGGTGTTTGACCAAACTTTTAATCTCTTTAAATTCATTTTCTCAGCGGAATTTTCCGATAGGGCCGCCGGAGGCTATCGCCAATTTTTGAATTGTATTTCGAACTTCAATCTTATTCGTCGAATTCCATCTGTCCTGAAATTATGGTATCTGGCTATCGATTCATACTTTCCTTTTGCAGACTACTTTCGACACTCTTCTCTTCTCGGAATGGAATCAAACCGACTGGGATAAGATGTTGGAGAGAGATGATAACCAGGTGTTTGACCAAACTTTTAATCTCTTTAAATTCATTTTCTCAGCGGAATTTTCCGATAGGGCCGCCGGAGGCTATCGCCAATTTTTGAATTGCATTTCGAACTTCAATCAAATATTCGTCGAATTCCATCTGTCCTGAAATTATGGTATCTGGCTATCGATTCATCCTTTCCTTTTGCAGAGTACTTTCGACACTCTTCTCTTCTCGGGAAGGACTCAAACCGCCTTCATAAGATGTTGGAGAGAGATGATAACCAGGTGTTTGACCAAACTTTTAATCTCTATAAATTCATTTTATCAGTGGAATTTTCCGATAGGGCCGCCGGAGGCTATCGCCAATTTTTGAATTGCATTTCGAACTTCAATCAATTATTCGTCGAATTCCATCCGTTGAATTGAAATCATTGAAGGTTTGACAATGTTGCAACTTTTTTCGGTTCGTCAGTCATGATTCCAAGAGATAATTGATCTCATTTAAAAAAAAAGAATAAGAAACGAAGAGATGAATTCTTGTGCGTGCATACATACCTATTGTAGATACCAATTCTCCATCAAGACAGCGCTACACATGAAGAGCCTTCAGCACATGAAGAGCCTTCAGCGGGATAAAGTGAATATGAGGCAGGAATCCTGGTAATACAACTGTTGCAAAACTGGTCATACAACTGGTGTTTTTGCTCTTTTTCTTCCGTCTTCACTTGTCGGGTCTCAATCGCTGTTACTGCACTTCAGGGAGTAATCCGATCGACTGACATTGTTCTCAACGCCAATTTTTACGAGGTCATTCTTCAAACTGGATACAATTAATCGTTTTTATGGAGACAACTGTGAGATGCGATAGACAGTCAATGGAGACAACTGTGAGATGCGATAGACAGTCAATGGAGACAACTGTGAGATGCGATAGACAGTCAATGGAGACAACTGTGAGATGCGATAGACAGTCAATGGAGACAACTGTGAGATGCGATAGACAGTCAATGGACTCATGAGTGTACTCCTAGAATATTGTTTTCGAAACTACTTTTTCCGATTCGAACGTACGTATGTACGTCCGAGGCGTTTCGTGGAACGTATCCCCTCTTTACTGCGTTATTCCAGTCAATAACAACTTACAAGCTAGTGCTACGAAAGATGGCGATGATTTTCCCTAAATACGATCATGTTTTCGAATTGCCCAATGCTGATTACGGTAGGCAGAAGAGGGAGGATACGGTACGGTGTCATGTGGTGGATCTAGATTAATGTTGGCGCTCAGAAGCCTGATGACTTGGAGGAAGTCCGTGAACTGGATTACGGTAGACTTCCCCCGGATACGGTTAGATTAGCATTGTTTGAGAGTGGTATGGTGTCCTAAGCTGTGGAACTCATACCATGGGAACTTTTGAGCCAAGATGGCTCATACCTTGGATATTTTTTTTTGATTTTTGACCCAAGCCAACTGTGGTGATCGTGTGGTGGGTTGGGGTAGGTTCTGTCTTCTACGGGTCTCGTCGATTTCTTGTGGACACTGTGGTAGAACTGCAATGCCCCAAGCTGTTCAACCCGTTGAACCCCCGTTAAGCGTAGTTCCAGTTTACGCTTGCTGCTTTCCATGTAGCATATTTGCGTGCGACTACGCCGTAGTTCCATGCGGCTTCCGTAATATCCGTTCACGTTACATACTTTTTGAACGATCGTGGGATTATCACTTCAAGGATGCACATGGTAGGAGATTTCGGTGTGTGCAGAGATTACGTAATATTACGGTAGTAGCGTCACGCGCCGTGACGCCGCACCACATTGACTCAGATACGGAAGATTTCGTTTCTTTTTTTTTCTTCTGAAATGAGTGAGAGAACCCAGTAACGATGAGCCCTTTCCGGAATGAGAGTTCACAATAATTCTTGATTAAACTTGAAGATTAAGGTCATGTGAGATTTAGGAGACACCGTAACCACGCGAACAGTGTAGTGGCAAGTGTAAAATACGATTATTTTCGTAATTACACCACGAGATTAGCGAGAGACTCCCCCAAGAGACTCATTAGCGGTTCGGGATAGGGATAGTGGGCGCTAAAAGGAGACATTGTATTCCCGCTGTCATGGATAACTAAATTGATCAAGAATTAGAATTCAATTAGCGCTCTCGCCAATTCACCGTGTTCGAATGATCATTTCGCCTAATTGGAATTCCGGAATAGATTCCAATTAGAGAACCCTAATCATTATATCATTATAATAATCATTATCCCATCTAGAATTCCGCAAATCACTTGAGGAGACCTCGAACAAAGAAAAAACTCACGCCTCCTTTTAAAATCGTAGACGTGAAACGTCCTCCCTCATTCTAATATCCTCGTCTCCTTTCTTGTGAGGAGGAGAAGGGAGTCGCTTCAAGATTTCTCCCCTCTTCTAACCAATGTAACCGGTGGAGAAAATTTCAATTGAAATTGTGGAAATCGGAATAATTTTCGAGTTCTCTCACAGTGGAGGAGAACAAAGGAAAATGAGATGTCCCTGATGGAGACGCGAATGAGGGAGACAATGTCTCTCTTCACGTCTCTAATTCGAGACGTGCCATTTGAGGAACCCTTATCCCACCCACCACCATTACCCGACCCGTCCCGAATTTCAAACTCTACACATAATTCCCACCACGTGGTGGGACCACAAAAGCAATAAAAGCAACGTGAAAAGCAACGTGAGCAAGAAAAGCAACGTGGTGGGAACTATACTTTGAAAAGGAACTAGGAACTAGTTCCTTACTAGTCAAATCGAGAGTTGACACTTCTCATTCCGCTCACTCACTCTCGAGTGGAACAGTTCATTTGGCTAGTAAAGAACTAGTTCTCTAGTTCCTTTTCAAAGTGTAGTGGGACCACAAGAATGATAACAATGGCAACCATGAGAATGAATAATGACAAAAATGGCATGAGAGAGGTGAGCATCAAGTATCAAGAGATTAGGGATGGGGACTAGAGTTCGAAATACGGGTAATTGTCTCTTCATTCCCCATACTCTCTCGCCGATCAGAGAGGCGAGAGAGTACGCGAAATGAAGAGACGGCGACCCGTATTTCGAACTCTAATGGGGACTCGATTCCGACACTATTCATTCTTCGATTGTCTCTTCATCAAATCATTACTTGAGAATTTCTCATTGAGAAGAAGACCGGACGAATGAATAATCTGAAGAGCAGTATGTTATAAAGGCGCCTTTATCTTTACATTCGCATTTCCAAGGCCTCACTTCACCAAAGAACTTCCTTGAAACAAATATTTTGTTACTATTTTTAAGATAATATTAAGTTCTATGCCTGATTTGAAATGGTTACCTCTTCCTGTATATCATCGTTAGTACTTCTCTCCTACTATCAATTCGAATAATGTCTTCAGAATCATCTCAGAATCGGGAATCATCATCTCTATCGATTGAGTCAATTCCATCACGGAGAGACCTGGAATATATTAGTGATTGATCAAACATCTTTTTCTCTTTAGGAATAGTTATTTTCAGACGATTGATAATGAAGATGAAGACGAAGGCGGTACTGAAGAATCGGCACTTTTCAAAAATTGGCGATAGCCTCCGGCCACTCCATTGAAAAACACTGCAGAAATAAAGAAAATGACCAACCTCCAATGCCATTGAACGGGGACTTTATCGTATGGTTTGACCAGCAGGGCAAAGTTGGACGAATATCGTAGCGGCTGCAGGGCCATCCAACGACTTTCCGATGGTCTAGCTGCAACAGAGAGATTCAATACAACTAAATTCGTGCAGTTATTTTTAAGACACTTGATCAGTATGAATCGAGGGTAGGGCTGTTAGGGCCGCACATCGATATCAGCGATTTGGCCCAAACTTTTTTATGAGTACCCCTTTGTAGACTACTAAAAGACAGAAAAAAACCCACTACGAAAAAGGACAGGGCAACGGTAGGCACACCATAGGATCCTTCCTATACGGGCATGCGCAATTGAAAACGTGTCACATTTCCTAGCCCACCAGTGAAACGGATTATGATAGCATGATGAGAAGTGATTCCAAAAAGTGACCGATTAAATTTGCATTTTCAAATAGATAAACTCAAAAATTACAACTTCTGACACACGAAACAAAACGAACGTTAAATAACACAATTACTATTGAATGCTTAGGATAATTGAATCTATTAGAATCGGAGAAGGCTTTTCTTTACAGACTCAGAATCACTTTATGCTCAATATCTTTCCAATCAATCTTCTTTATCACCACTCTTACCTGCTTAGGCCCATTGCTGTCTCCTCTCCTCTTCACATTCAGTCATCTCCTCAACGGAGGAATGGGAGAGAAGGACGGGAGAGAGAAGAGCGAGGGAGAGAAGGACGAGGGAGGCCATCTCTGAAACCATTCTAGGTTACGATAGTAACAACAATCAATAACATATCGTATTTCAGTTGCGCTCGAATTGAAATTTTGAAAGGCAATGCGAATATTTTTACATTTTCCGTGAAGAACAAAACCACGGGCAATTACTCAACTTGTTCGAAAAGCTATACCAGCTGAATAAAAATGTGAATCCATCTTCAGAGATGTATTAGAATGCAATGTGAATACATTATATTAGTTATGAACACAAATACCACGGAGAAATATTCCAATGTGATCAAAATGCTGAATGAAAATCTGATCCACCTGCACTGTTTTGAAAGGCAGTGCGATTATTTTAGTATTCACTGCGGCGCTCAAAACCATGAGGCAATTATCCAACGCGATCGAGAGGCCACAACACCAATCAAAAGAGATTTCTTGAAAATAATAAATTTGAAATGAAGACCGACCGAAAGGGGCGCGGACCTTGTGGGAATTCTTGAACTATTCAGCTCCAATAGCTTAGAAGAACATTCCAGAGACTCCGCCCATCTCTTGCTGTTCCTTCACGAAGATTTCGAAGTACTGGTAGATGATGGTCACGGCCAACAGAATACCAGTTTCCGATCCGATAGCTCCTGCAATGTACAATCATTACAAACTTGATCAACCTTACGAATTCCATATATGAAACAAAAGAAAACAAATAAATATTAAAGAAATAGTTAAGTGACCCATGAAGTCAGCAGTGACGGAGAGGGCTCCGATGCAGAAATCTCCGATGGCAGCAGCAGTGGGAATGTAGCTGTAAGTGAGACAATTCATTGAATGAATTTTTAAAAAATCAATCATCGATCGATAATCTCAGTGGGATACCGTACCTGTTCAGCTCACGGTTCATCGACTTCTCACGATGTCCTCTCATGACCATAGCCTGTTCCTTGAGCTGCTTGGCAACGTCCTTGACAGAAGAGCCCGACACATCGATCCACGTCTTAGAGAAGAAGGCGCACGATCCGAGCATGAACACAATGTAGATGATGCAGTGAAGAGGGTCTTCGAGCACGTGTCCAAGCGTCTCGGGAAGAGACAGATAATAGCAGAATCCTCTAGTAGGGATGCTGCAGTAGGCTCCCGATGCATCAGACTAAGTATCGAGTAGGTTCACGAGGATGTCACCTCCGAACTTCGAGGCAAGCATCTGAAATGGATAAATAATTAGTAGGCGAACGATTTAATAAGTTAAGGGTCAAATAAAATGAGTTAAGTGAATGCAAACCGGAGAGAGGTTTAGAGATTAGAGACGAGGGCAGACTGGAGAGTTATGGGAATGTTTGAGATGTAGAAGAGCTTGATGGCGTAAGACTGGCCACGGTCGACACGGAAGCCCTGCATATAACAAATTTAATCTTGCAAGATTTTTATTTAATTAATTTAGAATAGAATAAAATATCTCACGTGGTAGTAGATGACGACAACGAAAACGAGGACGATCGCCATCATATTCATGAGGTTGGGAAGGTTCTGTGTGTAGAAGGCCTCACGGAGAGCACGCACCTGTAATACGCAGTGTAAGTTGGTATAAACATGAACGGAAAATGTGACGGTTGTGATGACGTCATCTCTGACATGAGGGAAAGGAAGAAAGTGTCGAACCTTGTCGGATCTGGTGGCAAGCAGGTGGAAGAGGGCAATGACTGCTTCCTCGAATTCGGTCCCACGGCCAGTGTTCATTGTAGCAGGCGAGAAGGCCTTCCACACGGTAGTCTCGCAGATGTTCGTAGCGATGAAGAGGGAGATTCCAGAACCGAGACCGTAACCCTTCTGAAACAAATTATCGATTACTGAGGATAACAAATAAAGCAATTAACGAGTTAGCAATTTGGCAGATACATACCTCGAGGAGTTCGTCGAGGAGGAGCACGATAAGACCGGCGCAGACGAGCTGGACAACGATGAGAAGGCAGATTCCGACTCCTATGTCAGAGGGCTCTCTGTACAGTCCAAAGGCAACGTACACGATAGCCTGTCCGACGGTGATCACCATTCCGAAGACTGAAATAAAGCAGTATCATTAATTTGGTCTTTTGGGGAACAGTGCCAATAACAAAACAGAAACCAAAATATTCACTTACGCTTCTGAGCTCCGTTGAAGAGGGCGCGGTTCTTGGGGGAATCTCCGACCGCGATGATCTTGTCTTCAGCCAGAAGCTGCATGATGAGACCAGAGGTGACGATGGGCGAGATACCGAGCTCCATCAGGGTTCCCCTGTTGGAGGCCATGATCACTCGAAGCCAGTAGAACGGATCGGCGGAGTCAGTCGACATGATTCCTGCAAATAGCACTTTACATTTAGTGTCCTTGTGGTTTACTTCCAATAAAAGAAGCAGTTTTGTGAGGAACCTGACCGAAAAGGGGAATCTGACAACAGACGAGGAGGAAGATGAAGAGGGTGATGACAGTCCAGAGCATCTTCTCACGAAACTGAATCTTCCTCTCGGACTTCGTGACCTCCGGCACGAAACATCCTGGAATAGATCTATTAATAAGGAATAAGGAGCACTCAATTGCTCGAGTACCTCTTATTTCTACCGGGGGCTTCCCATCATCTTCGACGTCGTCATCCCTCTGGCCGGTGTCCTCGTTGTTGATGTCGTCTCACCCGTCCAAGTGGAGAGGTGAAAAGGACATGGTTAATCACTTATATCAAACTCCTATTATGGGTTCCTACACTCCTCCACTCACTCCTTCCCCCTCTGCCTATTGGTTCAATTCGCCTAGCCTTTCAACTGCCCTCCCTACAGAGCGGCGAAAAGCGCCCGAAGGCACGAGAAGCCACTAAGAGGGCGAACCACGATCCCACCCTGGCAACCAGGGCCTTTCCCTTCTCAGGTCTGCGATTCCACGGAGAGCGAATCATCCGCTTACGGCTTCACGCGCACAGGAGAACGACTAAGCAGCATGAACTAATAGTCAAAAGGGAAGCGGAGTGAGTGGAGAAGAGGGCGGGGAAGTAAACGAACCTTTTATTAGATTGACGACGTCGTCCTCGATCGCTCGCTCCCATTGTAGAGACTGGATGGGCCATCCGTGGGAGCGGGGTCTGTCGGTACCTGTCAAAGCAATGATTAACCAGTGAAATCAGAGATAACCAATCGGAAAGCACGAGAAACGCCACGGCATTGTAATGGAAGAGGAATCTGAAGACGGGCAACAAGGAGCGATACTAGCGCATTAAGTGCAGCTTACAGGCGCATCTTCTCTATCCTAAGGAAAGCAGCGTGGAGATAGAAGGTGAAAGCAGCAGTGACTAAAATAGGGCTTGAGCAACACTCAACATGACCTAATCAGGGAAAAGTGTGCACAGGCAAGAAAACAAGGATGGGGAATAAGTAACAATATTCGTGTTCTTTGGCACGTCAACAAGTCAATAACGACCGACAAGTTCGTTGTAAGCAAGCAAGTGAGAGCTTCAGGGGAAGGAGAAGTAGGACAGTAGCAGCATTCAATAACACTCAAAGCAATGATTCTCCACGAAGGATGCTTTCTAGAAGGCCAACGACAGTTTCACAAATATTCACGCGGGAAAAAGGGCGCGAAACGGTGCAAGGAAGAGAACGCGCAAACAAGAAGAGCAAAGGAAGGAATACTGAACCGAATTGAGATGGGAAGAGACGGGGGAGATCAATCGATCGGTAGATCAAGCAGATGAGAGAGTACACGAAAGTGAGAGAGTGCGAGGGGAGGAGGAGAGAGTCTCTTCCCCCGAATCACGTTCACAGATCAAAGAATCAAAGTGCGTCGTGCACATATTACCTAGTGTTATGCAGTACCTGCCTTGTCCCATAATACAGAGACTCAAGGTTTATCCACATAGCAGGCAAAGAGAGGAGTCACCACACCCTAGGTCGGATCAGGAGGTAGACTGAGGATAGTCATCGAGGGACGGGAACATGCTAATGCGCATGGAGGATGAGGTGCGGACAAGGGACGGATAGACATTCCGTGCGATATGCTAATGAGTAGGACTCTATTATGTAGAGAGTACAGACTACACTCGATACAACGCCTAGCATCAGGAATCTGTCCCAGGAACTACACGAAACATAAAGATGGATCAGGACCACCAATATTCAGAGTGGTACTACGGTATTCGGAACCAAACGCTTGGTAAGATATACACTATTTTCGAGATTGCTCCACTCGTTCTCACTCATATTTTTATTATTAATAAAACCAAATGAAATCACAACAACTTATTTTATCAAAAGAAGCTGCAGCAAGTAAAATATTATGCACTGAGTACTCATAAACTCTCGTATTATATAATCGCTCGTATTATATTAACGCTCGTTTATCCTATGAGATACGGGGATACAAATTCCAGAGAAAACAATGCAGACAATAACAAAGATAATAATAAAGATAATTGTGTCACTAGTTCTTGAATCCTACAATAATACATTCAGTGGTGAGAACAACGGGGAAAATATTATCTTAATACGAATATAAGAAGCATAAAGCAAATAATCCGGGATAGAAGGGGAGGGGGGGGTTTCTAAAAAGATAAAAGATAAAAAGAAAAAGAAAAGAAAAAGAAAAGAAAAAGAAAAGAAAAAGAAAAGAAAAAGAAAAGAAAAGATACAAACGACCTACGAAATATACAAATAATCTTATGCGCTTTTTGTACCTCAATGTGAGAGCTAAAATTGCATCTTCAAAACAAAAGCAAAAAAAGAGCATAAACAACTCAACAAATGGTCTCCTAGTGTCAGATGTGAGAGAGAGGATATATCATGTGTAGTCGGAATGAGGAAGGGCATCTCATGATGTGATCAGATATCCATGATCAAAGATCAAAGATCATCAATCAATCGTAGAGTCGAGCGAGATCGCGCATGTTCACGTACATTTCGCGCGCGTCCGACAGTCTGCAATTAGTCATTGGACATATACCGTAGATGACAACAATACCCGGCTACCGTACTCTTCCCGATCCCTTTCTACCGTACCCGGTCAATGTGGTGTAGAACTGTTCCAGCTGGGCGGGCGTGGCACAGAGTGGCGGCTGCGGGAGCGATTTGAGAGTCGCGTGCAGTGAAGAAGAGAAGAGCTGCAATCGATTCCATGCCAACTACCGAATTCTCGATTACAGTAACCCCTACCTGTCTATCGACGCTTGCAATGAGATTGAGAATGTCGCCCTGGTCCCTTCGGAGATGCGAGCTGACCTCGATACAGCCGGCCCGCGGCTCCTGCGATACGAGCGGGCCCGCCTGTAACGATAATAAAAACTTAATTTAACTCGGAATGTAGTCCAATCTGAAATACACGAGTAAACAACAAATTCGAGTATACTCACCAGTTCCATAGAATGGAAATAATAGTTCTCACCTTGTATCGTGAGTCTCCATCTCCACCGTACTCACACTTATCCCTTCCTTGAGTATTCTCACTATCATCGAAGAGAGGAGAATTTCCACCGTACGGAATGGAGTTGGATCTACAAGAGATATGGATCCCCCCCCCCCCACTCCCACTATACCTCCGTTCTTCCTAATGAGTGCTATCATACTTGGGCAGGTGTTCCTCTTGATGGGGCGACAAGCGCCCGGTGCACAACCACACTGCGGTGTGTGGCGGCGGCCTAGTCGATCCTTCGATTGCTCCTCTTGATGGGGCGACAAGCGCCCGGTGCACAACCACACTGCGGTGTGTGGCGGCGGCCTAGTCGATCCGTCGATTGCTCCTCTTGATGGGGCGACAAGCGCCCGGTGCACAACCACACTGCGGTGTGTGGCGGCGGCCTAGTCGATCCGTCGATTGTTCCTCTTGATGGGGCGACAAGCGCCCGGTGCACAACCACACTGCGGTGTGTGGCGGCGGCCTAGTCGATCCGTCGATTGCTCCTCTTGATGGGGCGACAAGCGCCCGGTGCACAACCACACTGCGGTGTGTGGCGGCGGCCTAGCCGATCCTTCGATTGCTCCTCTTGATGGGGCGACAAGCGCCCGGTGCACAACCACACTGCGGTGTGTGGCGGCGGCCTAGTCGATCCGTCGATTGCTCCTCTTGATGGGGCGACAAGCGCCCGGTGCACAACCACACTGCGGTGTGTGGCGGCGGCCGAGTCGATCCGTCGATTGTTCCTCTTGATGGGGCGACAAGCGCCCGGTGCACAACCACACTGCGGTGTGTGGCGGCGGCCTAGTCGATCCGTCGATTGCTCCTCTTGATGGGGCGACAAGCGCCCGGTGCACAACCACACTGCGGTGTGTGGCGGCGGCCTAGCCGATCCTTCGATTGCTCCTCTTGATGGGGCGACAAGCGCCCGGTGCACAACCACACTGCGGTGTGTGGCGGCGGCCTAGTCGATCCTTCGATTGCTCCTCTTGATGGGGCGACAAGCGCCCGGTGCACAACCACACTGCGGTGTGTGGCGGCGGCCTAGTCGATCCTTCGATTGCTCCTCTTGATGGGGCGACAAGCGCCCGGTGCACAACCACACTGCGGTGTGTGGCGGCGGCCTAGTCGTTCCTTCTATTGCTCCTCTTGATGGGGCGACAAGCGCCCGGTGCACAACCACACTGCGGTGTGTGGCGGCGGCCTAGTCGATCCTTCGATTGCTCCTCTTGATGGGGCGACAAGCGCCCGGTGCACAACCACACTGCGGTGTGTGGCGGCGGCCTAGTCGATCCTTCGATTGCTCCTCTTGATGGGGCGACAAGCGCCCGGTGCACAACCACACTGCGGTGTGTGGCGGCGGCCTAGTCGATCCTTCGATTGCTCCTCTTGATGGGGCGACAAGCGCCCGGTGCACAACCACACTGCGGTGTGTGGCGGCGGCCTAGTCGTTCCTTCTATTGCTCCTCTTGATGGGGCGACAAGCGCCCGGTGCACAACCACACTGCGGTGTGTGGCGGCGGCCTAGTCGATCCTTCGATTGTTCCTCTTGATGGGGCGACAAGCGCCCGGTGCACAACCACACTGCGGTGTGTGGCGGCGGCCTAGTCGATCCGTCGATTGTTCCTCTTGATGGGGCGACAAGCGCCCGGTGCACAACCACACTGCGGTGTGTGGCGGCGGCCTAGTCGATCCGTCGATTGCTCCTCTTGATGGGGCGACAAGCGCCCGGTGCACAACCACACTGCGGTGTGTGGCGGCGGCCTAGCCGATCCTTCGATTGCTCCTCTTGATGGGGCGACAAGCGCCCGGTGCACAACCACACTGCGGTGTGTGGCGGCGGCCTAGTCGATCCGTCGATTGCTCCTCTTGATGGGGCGACAAGCGCCCGGTGCACAACCACACTGCGGTGTGTGGCGGCGGCCTAGTCGATCCGTCGATTGTTCCTCTTGATGGGGCGACAAGCGCCCGGTGCACAACCACACTGCGGTGTGTGGCGGCGGCCTAGTCGATCCGTCGATTGCTCCTCTTGATGGGGCGACAAGCGCCCGGTGCACAACCACACTGCGGTGTGTGGCGGCGGCCTAGCCGATCCTTCGATTGCTCCTCTTGATGGGGCGACAAGCGCCCGGTGCACAACCACACTGCGGTGTGTGGCGGCGGCCTAGTCGATCCTTCGATTGCTCCTCTTGATGGGGCGACAAGCGCCCGGTGCACAACCACACTGCGGTGTGTGGCGGCGGCCTAGTCGATCCTTCGATTGCTCCTCTTGATGGGGCGACAAGCGCCCGGTGCACAACCACACTGCGGTGTGTGGCGGCGGCCTAGTCGTTCCTTCTATTGCTCCTCTTGATGGGGCGACAAGCGCCCGGTGCACAACCACACTGCGGTGTGTGGCGGCGGCCTAGTCGATCCTTCGATTGTTCCTCTTGATGGGGCGACAAGCGCCCGGTGCACAACCACACTGCGGTGTGTGGCGGCGGCCTAGTCGATCCGTCGATTGTTCCTCTTGATGGGGCGACAAGCGCCCGGTGCACAACCACACTGCGGTGTGTGGCGGCGGCCTAGTCGATCCGTCGATTGCTCCTCTTGATGGGGCGACAAGCGCCCGGTGCACAACCACACTGCGGTGTGTGGCGGCGGCCTAGCCGATCCTTCGATTGCTCCTCTTGATGGGGCGACAAGCGCCCGGTGCACAACCACACTGCGGTGTGTGGCGGCGGCCTAGTCGATCCGTCGATTGCTCCTCTTGATGGGGCGACAAGCGCCCGGTGCACAACCACACTGCGGTGTGTGGCTGCGGCCTAGTCGATCCGTCGATTGTTCCTCTTGATGGGGCGACAAGCGCCCGGTGCACAACCACACTGCGGTGTGTGGCGGCGGCCTAGTCGATCCGTCGATTGCTCCTCTTGATGGGGCGACAAGCGCCCGGTGCACAACCACACTGCGGTGTGTGGCGGCGGCCTAGCCGATCCTTCGATTGCTCCTCTTGATGGGGCGACAAGCGCCCGGTGCACAACCACACTGCGGTGTGTGGCGGCGGCCTAGTCGATCCTTCGATTGCTCCTCTTGATGGGGCGACAAGCGCCCGGTGCACAACCACACTGCGGTGTGTGGCTGCGGCCTAGTCGATCCTTCGATTGCTCCTCTTGATGGGGCGACAAGCGCCCGGTGCACAACCACACTGCGGTGTGTGGCGGCGGCCTAGTCGTTCCTTCTATTGCTCCTCTTGATGGGGCGACAAGCGCCCGGTGCACAACCACACTGCGGTGTGTGGCGGCGGCCTAGTCGATCCTTCGATTGTTCCTCTTGATGGGGCGACAAGCGCCCGGTGCACAACCACACTGCGGTGTGTGGCGGCGGCCTAGTCGATCCTTCGATTGTTCCTCTTGATGGGGCGACAAGCGCCCGGTGCACAACCACACTGCGGTGTGTGGCGGCGGCCTAGTCGATCCTTCGATTGTTCCTCTTGATGGGCGACAAGCGCCCGGTGCACAACCACACTGCGGTGTGTGGCGGCGGCCTAGTCGATCCTTCGATTGTTCCTCTTGATGGGCGACAAGCGCCCGGTGCACAACCACACTGCGGTGTGTGGCGGCGGCCTAGTCGATCCTTCGATTGCTCCTCCTTATGGGGCGACAAGCGCCCGGTGCACAACCACACTGCGGTGTGTGGCGGCGGCCTAGTCGATCCTTCGATTGTTCCTCTTGATGGGGCGACAAGCGCCCGGTGCACAACCACATTGCGGTGTGTGGCGGCGGCCTAGTCGATCCTTCGATTGTTCCTCTTGATGGGCGACAAGCGCCCGGTGCACAACCACACTGCGGTGTGTGGCGGCGGCCTAGTCGATCCTTCGATTGTTCCTCTTGATGGGCGACAAGCGCCCGGTGCACAACCACACTGCGGTGTGTGGCGGCGGCCTAGTCGATCCTTCGATTGTTCCTCTTGATGGGCGACAAGCGCCCGGTGCACAACCACGCTGCGGAAAAAAATTTCTTGGTAGCCCTCGATGATAGTTATCGAAAAACATAACTCGATTTCGTCATCACTATGCAATAATATCGATTTTTTTACCCATCAAAGATGCGAAATATTGTCCTACACAGTTCCTCAGTGATGTGAAAGTTTCAAATGTATTGTTTTCCTGGCTCAAATGTTATGACAGAAACAAAAAGCGCCCCAATACTTTTGGACGCTACTGTATCTCTCAAACAATCTCCATCGTGTCCTTTTGTCACGTTGAACGACTCGTCCATCAGTCTCAGCACGGCAACTCCATCTCTACACGAGTGATCAACGTTGAGTGTCGTCTGGTGACCGTTGCCTGAATAAGGAGAATTCATGAACCATAGAATCATGGGAAAGTTCCCAGGGGAACAGTATGAATTACAAACTAGCACTCGGAGGCGACTAGGCTGCTCCAGTGCATATTTTACATATACAAAAAAGGCTAATTTTATGAATAGTATTTTGCGGCATCCTGGCGACTATTCAATTCATTATCGGTGCACTATAACCCTATCAAGTGCAAGATATTCTTCGATACCTTCTCTTCCGTAACCCTCCCACCCCTTCTCTCTACCGTACCATCAACGATGAGCTGGAAGCACTAGTCGCACCATCGATTGGCCGTGTGGCCGTGTGGTCTCCAATGAGCAGCGACTGCACCAGTCTGCAATCCAACCATGTCAATCATATATTTTATGGGAATACCAAAGAATAACAAATTGTAAAATTTGATCGACCGTCCCATTCTTGTTGCAGTGATCATTCAAGTCTTCGAATTCCCTCACAAAACTAACTAATTACGGTTGCGGAAGCAAATATTTCGATATCATTGGAAATTGCGTCTGGTATCTCGTATCATAAATGTTAACAGAAAATCAATAATTAGAAATTACAATGAAAATGGCTTGTGAGCAGTATTACGCAAGCATATTTTATTACGTGCCTAGTCAAGGCTGGATTGTTCGCGACACCCCAATCTTTATTTGCCAACCCTTTGAAACATAGTCTCACCTACACACCGTGCGGAACTTGTTATTGTCCGATTTGGCCGGATTGAGATGGAAGACCTGCGAGTGTCCACTCATATTCAGAACATAATAAATCAGTGCTCCACTCAGCACCTATGTCAACGAGAAACTGACGGATCTTGTGTTTATAGCTACGGCTGATTCAACCTCTCATATATTTTGTGAAGACCAATACGTAAAGTTCCGATTCTCTACCGTAATCTATAAACTCGCCTCGGGACCCATCACATTCGTGTCCAGGGCGCACTTCAATCGAGCGTACGAAATGACGAGGATCGTCGCGCGAGTGAGCTACAAATCGATAATGATCACCTAATTGATAACTACCGTATACCTGGTCCATAAACATCGGGTCGGCATACATCATGAAGGGATTGTAGTTAACGGCGATCGGCACTCGGGCTCTGAAGGAAGACATGAACATGTGGAATACTAGCAATTTTCGAGCACAGTTTTTTTTTAAAGTGTAACCATTTCGTATCACATCTATGTTTCAACTGCTCCACAACAAAGTCGAACAATTTGATAAAGCTTTAAAATTGTGTCTGTTTAAGTTTCTCTGAAATGCAGTTTCAGTGGCAACGTGCATAGTACGACTGGGTGAACGTTCCACGAGAATTCGCATTTTAAGTGTAAATAATCCGAATCTCACCTGAGATAGATATCGAACCACGGCTAGAAGATGTACGAACTGTCCTTGTGGGCTTTGTCGTAAGCACGAAGATCAGCTTGGAGAACTAGAAAGGACGATATTTGACTTAAGTCCCTTCTCAGGGAAGATGAGCGATATTATCAATTATTTATAGATTATCGATTATTCTTGATAACAAACCCGATACATCTCTCTTCTCCAAGTCTCTCATCAGTTCCTCCGTCAGTTCAAACTGCGCCGACGAGAAAACGGCCTTCGTCGACGCGAAGTAGCGCTGAATTTAAGACTTATTTATAAATAAATTAATAAATACAAGCATATTTACACAATTGTAACTACGCACAAGCAGCTGATTCATTTCCATTGCAAAAGTAAAGCCTAATACGGAATGAAATTAGCGATAAATCGATAATAATAAGATGCATTAAATACTAATGATTAGATGCGTGGACTGCGCGCAAGTGGAGAGTTGCAATGGTTATCACGCTATTTACAAATGCTTTCAAAGGGATAGGTGAATAGCTCAAAGTTCAACCATAAATAGTTACGCATTACTACAATTTCATGGGACCGACATTATATTTGTGTTTATAAACAAAAGGACACACATTGCATGTCTCGAGAAGCTTTAGGATGGGAAGACGTCGCAGGCTCTTCACTCTTGTGGATGAATTGGTTGGTTGCTGCAAGCAACAATTTAAATAAATATCGAATATTTTGGCTATTCAATACTTCGTTACTGATCTAATAATACTGATGCAAGTTCAATAAACTAGCGTTGTCATTGAGATGCAATATTTGAAAGTGAAATGCTTTATAAACATCTTCTACCTCACCCTCTACCCTGCTCATCGAGACGTCTTCTCACGCGGAGTGCGGCGACTGCGACGACGGTGTATCCTTCAATGATTGTATTTATGAACAGGGAAGAGAAGAAGAGGCGAGGGGATATGCACTATAGGTAAAACAATAAACATTGTCGATTACACACACTGCTTCGTCGCAAGTTGAGACGGAACAGTATACTAAATCATTTCACGCGTACTCGATGCAAGAATCAATAGACATTCACTCGCTTCTCACCCGAATCATGGCTCTAAATGGCTTTAAATCGATCACACGAGACTCACAGAAGCCATCACTTGAATCTAAGCTGCTAAAACAATCAACAATAGGCGACAAACGAAAGAAAACAAGGACAGAAGTCATTGGGAGAAGGGGCAAATTGCGCGGGAAGCCGTGGTTCCCTTCATTTGAGATGCGCAAGAAAGATTATGAAAGGAGAAAAAAAATATAATATTAAAATCTGCAGTTGCGGGTGCCTAAAGCGCAATCTTTTACTAGTATCAGGAATCAATATGAATAAATCAAGACGATTGAGCGTGAGAGACTATATAATCATCCCAGAGGGTGCGAAGGAACGATCAACATTGCAATTGTACTAAAGAAAAGTGGGGCCGATATTTAGAAAAAAACTAACATCTCTATTAACCGGCAGAAGAGGTATTTCAATGATTCCGGTCCTGATTCCATCGAATACATTGAGAAGCTCCTTCGAATTAGTGGTCACCTGTGATAGATAATGATTATTTTTCAAGTTCATTGACAATCTAATTTATATGATGGCTCGATATCTGTAAATGTCACAGCAGTAATACCTTGATATATTCAAAGTTGAAGATCTCCACGAGGCGATGGAGGTGAGAAATGGATTGATCGGGAGAGAAATCATCGGACTTTACTCCCCGACTACCAGGATTCGCCGTGCTGTCTCTAATCATTCTCATGCTCACGCTCGTTCCCCAATCCTGAACATTATATTCTTTTTCTTAAATAAGAACACTCAAGGAAACATCATAAAAGCAATGAAAGAAACATACATAGATTATGAGCTTCGATCGATTCTCCAGTGATCTCTCCACTCTATCATCGATTCCATACATTCTCCTACTCATTCCTCTCATTCTGCATCGAGTGATTAAATCGAGATGGTAGAATATTTTCTCGATCATTTCATCAGGGAGATCGAGGAATGACTGAAAAGGAGGACAGTATTAGTTAATTATTAACTAACCAAATGAAAATATCAACGACTAGCATATTAATCACAATATAATAAAGACGACGGGAATATAGTAAATTGGAAATTCATTAGCGTGTAAATTGAACCCACCATTCCAATTTTGATATCTCCGAACTTCTCATCGAGAGATTTGACTGATTCCAGTTCCATCCTGATGAATGTGAGCTGTTTAGAAGGGTTATATTCACAAAGTATTTATTAGGGTTCAATTCTACACTTCGACCGCTTCGAGCTTTTATTATTTCTCACATATTAATTCTCTTCTGGATCTTTATCGAAAGGTTAACAGCAACAAGTGAACAAGAAAGCAACAAATAACAAGAAATAAGAACAACAATCGATAAAGTGAGGCGAACCCCGCTCGATAGTGCTCGACAAAAGTTACCGTATCACTATTTCTATCATGCGGGAATTCAAATATTGAGCTTCCATTTTTTTGTTTTTTTTACTTCTTTTCGCAATTATTTTATAATTCTTCCCCATTTCTTGATATATTTAACACTTGGTGTGTATAATGGGGCAGTAAATGAATCATTTGAGGAAATGATGATGACCGAATCACAAGAAGACGAATATTCGAACCCGTTTCCAATTTGTCAACTTCATTAATTTATCCACCGAAAAATAAATAGAGCGAGGAATATGCACAGAGAAACCAATTCTTTGGATAGATAGAGTCAGATGAAATACAAACAATTCAATAATTACATACGAACACATTATCGCAAGGGTTGAGATATAAACTATAAATACTTCAAGTCGATGATCACATCTACGATAGCGCTAGACCAATTCAAACAACAAAAGCGTTCAACGAAATAACCAGAGTAGATCATGTGAGAAAGGGGATACTGTAGTCGGCCAATCGATACTACCGTATTCTTATTTCTCTCTGTGCAGGATGACGAAGAGTGCGAGGCAGGCGAGCACAGCATACTTCAGCTTGGGATAGTCGTTCATGATGATAGTCACCTGGAATGGAGAAATTGACACGTACACTCTAAAAATCTGGTTATTGGATAGCCGGAAGCTACAGTAACCAATCAATATCAAACAATTTCCGCACCATTCCAATGTAGGGCACGATTCCCTTGGCTCTTCCCACAATATCCTGTCTGCCCAGCCACATCTGACCGGGCGCGTACAGACCACGATCATCCACCTGACATGTGAAAACAGATTGAATTGAAATAAATCGTACCCTTTTTTCAAGACAGTTTGACAAAGGATACGTTAACTACTCATACATCTTTTTTTCAGGGGAGAACACACAACTTGTTTTTGTTGTTATAAACTCGCATACAAGGAATAGGAAGCCTCGACTCACCTGGTTGTTGTCTCCCTTCGTCAGAATCTTAGTGTTGTCAATGTCCTCCTCGTGCACCTGTGAACATTATCATTTCGCTTCCATTTAGGTTGCTTTATGGATACATCTTTCATGTTGTAACAAATGTTACTCATTGAAGACCTAATAAGAGTCAACTGAACGTATCCACCTCACCTTGATGACTCGATGGACGATGGGAATGTCCCTTCCCTCAATCTTGAATACGGTAATGTCTCCGGTGCGGATGGGATCTTCGTGGTAGTTGGTCAGCACGAGCAGATCACCACTGAAATATTGATATTATTGCATTTAGTTTGCCTCTAGAATCACAATGAACTATCTGATAAAATGAACTATCACAATGAAGCACTGATTAGTGATAATTAAAATTGAAATAATTAATAAAAAAATACCGATAGAAGGCGGGCTCCATGGATCCAGAGAGGACAACGACGATTGGCGACTCACTGCCAGTGACAACCATCAGACCTGAAGGAATGGAAATGAAAAGATGGTAGATCATCGAATGATTTCTTCCTAATAGTTCTAATCAGAAAACAAGAAAAAAACAAATAAAATCTTACCCTTCCAGATCATGAGAGCACTGGAGACGACCATGGCAAAGTTGAGGATCTGGTAGACGGTCTGCAAATCGATTATATATACCGTTTCTCATTCGATCAAAAATCGATAATTAGTCGTTACCGTATCAAGTGGTCTCACCTGTCTCACATCCATTCGCCTGATCTCGTCGAACATGGCGAGATTGAGGATGCTCATTGTGGATACCCGGAGTACTGTAATGACAAAGGGCGATTATCGATTGCTCCACAGCAGCAGCAAACAGGTAATCATTGCGACATTCAACGCTTTGATCAAAACACAAGCAATCAGGAGAGACGAGTCAACGTGTTTATACAAATATTCAAACGTGAACAACGGGAGTGAATGGAGTGAGAGCGAAAACGTGGATTGTCCCATGGAAAACGGAGGAGATACTACGTGTGATACGAGATCGAATTGGAACAGCACAAGGAAATAGGATTACAACAACTGGTAAACAATGGAAAAATCGATAAATATGATGCGGAAGGTCTCTGACCGTCTCTACTCTACACTACACAATCCGAGGTAGTCATCCATCAGAGTTCCTATCGAGAAAATGTCGTTTGCATCCACCTGACAAATCACACGTTTAGCACAATTTCAGGCATCCTAATTGACCTTAGTCTGTCGGAATTCTACCGAGTTTTATGCTGCCCCCACCCCTCAATAAGTGCCAACACGTTTATTAATATTTAGATTAACCTATAAATAAATTAAATAAACTGACTCTTCTGGTTAAATTTTGATTAAATATTTAAATAAACCTAAAATAAATAAAAAAAACTGACTCTCGTTCCTATCAGCTTCACTCTGATTTCGTCGTCTCCTTTGATTACCACGGATTCATCGACTGTCTGCAAAAGTAAGAGGTAAATTCGGAATATGCCTAGCCAAGAAGGGATTACCATGACGACGGTTCAAATAGGTCAAATTTCGTGCTACTTTCACTTCCTAATTCATATGTGGTAGCTGTTCAAAATATAGCACAGAATCGTCTTCAATCCGATAAAACTCAAATTGCTCTTAACAGATTCTCTTGTAAGCCATAGAGATTAACACTATCATTTTAGCGATATAAATTATTTCATACCTTGTAGCAGGGCACATTTCCGTTGGGGTCGAACTCCATATCGGGCGGGATACAATGGCGGGAGATGAAGCACGAGAGGGGACCGACGTCGCAGAATATTCCCTTGTCGTTCACCTTCAACTTACTTTACGCCCAGTTCAGTCAAATAAAACACAAACAGTCGCCTACTAGTTACGTATCGTTAAAATAAATAATTGATTGTTTTAATTAAAAACTTTGCCAAAAAAATACCTGATTGACGACGGCATCCATGACTTGTCCCTTGAAGGGACGGAAGACGATGGCCTTGTACTTGACCGGGTAGATCACGAAACCTCGGCCTGCAAATCTATTATGTATCCATCAAACAAGGTTATTGCTATCTTCATGAAAGTTGATATAAATTTGTATAGGAACTCTGTTTATTCACCACATATTGATCAAACAAATGACCTGGCAATAACTGAAAACAATAACTAACCTGGTTGGATGATTCCATGGCCGATCGTGTCGATTGTCGTGACAGCGATGACGAAGCCGTGCTTGCCAGTGCATGTGCCCTCGACCTCAAATAAATAAGTTACAAACAAACACAAATCCAACTAGAGTTCAATTAAAATCAAATTGAAACTAAAATTAAAATTGTCAGGACAGCTATAACAGCCAATTCTTACCTCTGCGAAGAGCTTGGACTTGATAACCTCATTGAGATTGGCGCCGAAGTACTTGGGATGGAGGGAGACTTCGTGGTCGAGGGCCAAATGGAAGAACATTTGAGTTCGCCTGCGATGACGTGTAGTAAGGATACCGTAGTAGCCACGCCCATGACAACACGAAAAACGGCGAAAATATGATTTTCGACCAACGGTTGGATAAATGGCATGGATTAACGAGACAATAATCAGTAATTAGTAATTAATAAGGAAAACAAAAACACCTCGAACAAAGCTGACACACCACACCATGGCCCGTTCTGTCATTTCACCTGCGATTTCGACGTTTCTGTACACGCACAATAATTCGTGGTTTTGATAGTTTTCGCGTGACGTCACAGCTATTCCAGTATTTCCGGTCGATGAACGGCTTGCGGTAGATCGAATATCGATCGATTCCCATGTATACACTCTCCGTCGGCTTATGGGAGCAATTCTTCCAGAAGAAAGACTACTTTGTCGTTATCGTTGGCCTCGATAATGCTGGCAAAACCGTGAGTCTTTTTCCCTAATCTTTCAACTAGTTTGTTAAAATTCAATGAATTTCAGACCTTTCTCGAGCAAATCAAGGGCAAGTTCGTCAAGAACTATCCCATGCTGAATCCCGCGAAAATCACCAGCACTGTTGGGTTGAACAGTGAGTTTTCCTTTTTTGTTGTTGCTTGATACCGTTTTCCTCGATCAATAAACTGTTCAGTTGGCAAGGTCGAAGTAGATCAAGCACGACTGAACTTCTGGGACGTAGGAGGGCAAGAAGATCTTCGCTGTTTATGGGCGAATTACTTAGACGAGGTTAGTTTCGTGATCTGCTCATTATCAGCTCGTCATGTGGAAGGCTGAGATTTTATTTTCTATTTGGAGAACTTACTGCGTAATAAAAAAAGGAGACTAAACATTCTGCCCCATTATTCCACTGTAACTCGCGTTGTCAGGCTTCTGCATTGATCTACGTTGTTGATGCGAGTCGACCCGATCTGCTGCCTACTGTGGCCGAATCATTTAGTGAGACATATTTGCATTCTTTACAATATTTTTATTGTCAAAATCTCACAGAAACCCGCTACATTAGTCTAATCTCGATACAGACATAATGCCATCGCTATTCGTAAATAGCAACGCTAGAACTCATCGGGCCTAAGTGGTATGGGATATGTCCGCAACCGGAGAACAGAACAAATATAAGAATCAATTATCGGTGTGCTATCGTAATCCTTTCAGAGGAGGTGATGAAGGTAGAGCGAGTCAAGGAGGTTCCCATCCTAGTTGCAGTCAATAAGAGTGAATTGGAAGGAGCCATTACCGCTGATAAGGTGTGTGACCCTCTGGAATACCGTAATCTATCGTAATGTTGCAGGTGCGAATGGCATTGGACGATGGGGATCACGAGGCAGACATGGCAGTGTTGCCAGTATCCGCCCTTGAGGGATTGAATGTGGATCGATGTGTCCGATGGATCCTCCGGTCTCTAGCATCCAAACCCCTCTTTCTAGATTAGGAGTACCCTATTGTTCTGATCCACCCTCAACATTCCATCTCACGGATTACGGTAGCACACTGTAGAAATCAACTATAGGTTATGAATGGCATAACAAATATTAACTAATTAGAGCACAATTATGTCTTCTGGAGAATCATTGTTATAGATTATCGGTTGCATCTTCCTAATTATGATCACTGCTAATTCATTTGAGATACATCAGCGGGGTTCTGTTGTACATAGAGAGCCTATTGATTATGTAAAATAAGGGAGCGACAATCTCGAATTGTGATATCATTACGGTAGCAAGAGATTTCTAAATTTGTAATTATGGTAGCGACATCGATCAAATATATCTATTATACCTAGAGAATATGAATAATGACTGAAGGGGGGAGGAAATGACAACGGTATCGATCGATTTCGCTATCAACTGGGCGAGGGGATACGGTAGTGGTCCATCACTGTCCTCAGAATGGAAACATGTGATTCCTTCACCTGTAATTGTTCACTTTTTATCTCTTTGTAGCTCACTTTTATCTGTACAAAATTCACAGCTTTTCGCACAAATCTGGTTCACAAATGTCTCGTTGTTTTCCACACCCTTGTGTTACTATTCCGGTATCAATCGATAAATAAGGATACCGTACTAAACCGTGTTTGCTTACCTTCGACAGCGCTTCAACAATTGGCATCCAACATCGGCGACGTCCGAACTGCAAAATAAAATCTTGTATTGTGCAGGCAAAAACTCCCCTTTATAAATATGGCAAAAGATTCTCTCTGGCCGGGAATTGAACCCGGGTCTCGCACGTGACAGGCGCGGATACTAACCACTATACTACCAGAGACATGTTACCTAGAGTTCACTTACCCTTCCATCATCCCACTCCGTTAGCTCCTCTCGCTCCAGCATGACGAAAACGCGCGTGCGGTGCTTGCGATTGTCGTCCTGATATTGATATTAATTTTCATCCACCACATCTTCCGAATTATTGCATTACAAAGTGCAATCAAGAGAAGAATCACAATTGAAACACGAAACATTCAAGTCAATTAAGTGTGAAAATCAATTAGCAAACAAACAAATCGACATTCTGCTACCGTAACCCACTGACCTGGAATACTCCAATCATCTCAGCCGTCTCTGCCCTCACTCCTGCCTCCTCCACCAGCTCTCTCACTGCCGCTGCCTCCGCCTCCTCGCCCTTCTCGATACCACCACCTGAGATTTTCAGTCAATTGTGAAACACAAGTCAACCTTGACATTACGTCATATTCAAATATCATAGCAGCTTGGAATGCCAGCTTACAATGATTTTCCCTACTGAACTATTGTTCCTCTAACAATACGCGTTCATTACGTGCAGTCTTCAATATTATTTGTTTCGCGGCAGGAAGTTTGCACAAATCAAAACTAAAAGTGCCCGTATTATTTTGTTCAATCGTGAAACTTGAACCGCACATTTGTAAATCGCTGAACTAGCACCTTATTTCTGCTAATCTTTTCTCTCTTTCATAAATCAAAAGTCAGCCTTGACATTACGTTCAAGTCGAGAGTTGTTTCCTCATTTTCGCATCTTTCAAAACAACAACACGATATCAACTCACCGGGCACGACCCATCTTTGTCCGTCCTTTCCCCCACTGACGAGTAACAGTCTCATCTCTGTTCCCTCTCCCCTCACACACACTCCCGCTGACCGAAGACGGAATCTGAATTAATGAACTTATTCCCCTTTACCATTTTGTTAATTCAAAATCCGAATATGAGCAACTGCTCCTAAAATTCAAACAATTCTAACAGTAAACACCATCAAAAATAAAAGCTTTCAAATTAGCTTTCGTAGAGTGGCTGAACCTTCATAATTGCAGGTAAATCTAGCTCACTGTGGGGCCTATCTATGAATCAATTAATAATCGTCGATTACCGTACCCCTCATGGTCCCGCTGTCTCTCTCCGTTCGTGCGCGACTTGTGCGCTTCCCGGTCGTAGTGCATACGACTGCGGGCGAGCGGAGGAGACTGTAACGAATCGATTACCGCACTCGACCGTAATCCTTATTTCGTCATTCTTAATCAATCAATAACTGCTACCGTACATGACTCGCCGTTCTGCACTGAGCAGTGGTCGAGAATGCGGGACGGGGGGAATTCCGGTCGCTCCCGAGATTCCGACTGATTCGCGCCCTTTAACACTGCGGTAGGTCTCATTCCAGGTCTGACTCTCACCATTCCACATGATCTCTCACCATCTCTAGCTTGCTCGAGATCATGGGAATGGTTCAAGTTTCATAATCACATCAAATACTCCATCGGAACATCAACCGGATTGAACATCGTATAACCATTTAAGTCCCAATTTATTCATATTAATTTTAATCAACAACGAACAAAACTAAAGAGATAACATGTGAACACGGGGAAAGCTCTCAGTCTCTCATCAAAACTTGCATCAACTTCTTGAGGACTACAGCAAGAACAAGGACGATTACGGTAATGAGGGCGAGTTGTCTGGCGGATATCGATTGATTATCGACGATTACGTCATCGTCTAGTCCTTCCTCAACTCCATTAGTGGGGATAACTTCCGGTCGAGATGGAATCATCTTCGTTGATTCCATTGTCGATTCTTCCTCTTCTTCAATCTCGGGAATATCCTCCACTGGCTCAGCCATCATGTGGAATTTGCCCACCGATGTGATGCGGACCTCAATAATCAATGATCATTGACATAAAAAGGAATACCACTTTATTTTAAATCGAAAATAGTATTTTATCTTTTGAAATAACACTCCAGAAGATAATTGAAAATACAGCGCAGGTAGAACTCAAAAGGATTGCATAAAACTCGTCTCAACCAACTCAATTCAACTTTATTATTTTAAGGCAGTTACATGGATCGCTTACGTTCTTTTTCAATATTTCTTTTCAAACGACAACATCTCGAACTATTGAATTACAAGGACATTCCAGACCAAAGGGCAACTTTGAAACCCGAGTCTCCCTTGTCGATCTATATCATTAATCCCACTCACCCTCCTTTCCATGCCCATTCCACATCTTCTCGGTACGAGAATCTGCTCGTAAGAGGACGAATGGCCAACCAAATGAACGCCGTCTGCTGCCTCCTCGCATATGAGCACAGTTTCCTAAGAGATGGAGAACATCAGGAAAGATCAAAGATCAAATCAACATTGAATCATCAGCCGCGAAAGTTCACGTTAAAAAAGGCAATGAAAGTGCGCAGGACTAGGCGATGGCCAGTTTCAGGCTCATAGTAATAATTGTAGAGACAGGGTTTGAATGATTTTCATGGGAATCGTATCTACAATGTTTACTTCTATTCATTTGGCCAGGTTACTGGCAGTTTCACACCTATAGCCTATAAATCGCAAGGGCTAGATTTGATAAATTTGAGGATGATGCAAGTAATAAACACCACTCATATCGACGCCCCCCCCCTTCTCACCCCTCCCTCTTTCTCACCTCCTTTCCCACTCTCGTATCGTCGAATCTCGAGTATCCTCTGAAGTACGCACTCATCTCCGCTGTTCGCGCCTCAATTTCATACATCAGTCTCATTTATTCTCAAACTTTTCCGTTTTTGAGTATGACTACAAGAGCGCATAATGTATTCGCTACGTTTGAGTTTCATTCATATATGATATATCATAATAGCTCGAACACCAAGGGTTTACTAATGCATCGAACGATTTGATCATAATCTTAAAATATCCACAGTGTGATCTAGCTTCTTTCGTGTTTCTCTTCTATCGTAATACCCAAGGCTTGTCTCATACAATAATAGCTCAGCATTGTCCGCTTCACTACCTATCCATATCCCCTATCCACCATCCTTCAACAATATCTACCGTACCTTAGCTTCCTTCGCGTCGACCCTTGGTAGTGCAGCCGCGGGCGTACCCGATCGAGGATAGTATTGATTGATGAAGAGAGAGGGGAAATGATAACGACGAACGAGAGCCATCGACTGAAAGATATTCACAGTTTGACCTTTATTGACCGGGACATCCTGTGTTTCACAAATAACACAAATATTCAGAATTCGACACCGATCATTCTGGCCTTTTTAGTTCTCGCGTGCAAGAAAAAACCAAACTTTGAAAAATTCAAGACGAATAAAGCTTGAAACTGGGAATCTTGTGATTCACGAAGTCTAGATATCCAGGAAAACATAGGGTGGCTGATTTGAAGTTAATCTGCTGCTTTAAAAAGGAAAAATAAATATAATAATAACTCATACCTCCTCGAAGTCCTTCTTGCTCTCGGTTGGATACGCGCAGATGAAATCAGTGGCGATGTACAAATCAGGCACTCTGAATCAAGAGGGCGTCATTCTAATTTCAGTGTTATCTTTCGGCGTTGATTGAGAACATCCAACAACAGTGAGTATGTATTTTGGTTTACCACTGATCAAATAGCAAAGACCAACAACGCCACAGCTATTACCATTTCCCAGCTGAATCGGCCTGATCTCATTTCCAATGCAAACTCTTGTTTCTCTTTTTATATTCGAACTATTCTTTACCAATGAAATGCATTTCTAGGTCACCACTATCCAATCAATCGCCCACCTCTCGAGCAGATAATCGACGGCCTTGCAGAAGTCCTCGACAGTGTACTCCCTCTTCATGTGACGGAGCACTTCGTCGGAAGCCGACTGCAATTCTATTGTTCAGAAAGGAAAGACTGATCGCTCGCATTGTTTTCTTTCATTGTTTGTGCTACTACAGAAACTTCAATCCTACGGTTTACTGGAATCATCTATTTCTCAAGAATATACGGAACTTTTGTAGTTTATAACCACGTCCACTTCGATTAAGCTGTCCAAGCTTAACAAGCACTTCATAACCAATGACCGCCCCTTTTATTAAGGAAGACCCCACTAGAAAAGTGCCGATTACGCCCCCCCCCCCTTGCCCCATCACCAACCTGAATGGGAATATGCAGGAATCGATAGACACGCGGATGCAGTAGAATCTCAGCGATCTCGTGAAGATGGTCCATTATGTACCTACAATTATCCGATTTTATTTGTGCTACCTTGTGCTATATCTACCCTGTCAACAATATTGAAATTCTTCCATCTTCGCTGATTTTGGAAAACTTCTGAAACCACAAAGCTGCTGGCTAATCAAGAAATTGAAACGTTTTGGTAAAACTAACAAGAAATAAATTAAGTGATGCAATCACACAGCCTTTGTCACACTACCGAAGCTCCAATCCCACAAGTCATTCCGAAACGATAACAAAGTGTAAACTAACGGTGGATTGGTCATTCCCAGTCTCATTCTGCATCCCTCGGGGATCACTTCAACCAGTGCGTCCAATAGATCGGGAATCACCTGAGAGAGATTATTTATTTCTGATCCCGTTTAATCGTGAATGCGTAGACTTTGACCCTATCATCCCAAGTCTATCTTTCCATGTACAGGAAACAAATGAATTGATTTGATAACATCTATTGATTACACAAGAAACCGTCTCACTGAAACACTTCTATCGTGTCAAATCACCTAACCTGCGGTCTAGACTGAAAATCTGGTCTTATCACTCCCGCTCCTTTAGGGTTTCAACTGTATGCCAAGAACGCCTTTGGTTATCCTAATTCAATAGTTGCACGGAAAATTTTCTCACCAATCCAATGTCTCTTCCCCACGCGCCCAGGTCCTCCGACGTCAACCATAGCTCCTGGAATTGATTCCATTTTTAGATTGTTAAAACAATTTCATCATCTTCATTTCATATAATAATTTTTGTATGTGTTTTTGTATTATTCGATCACAACCTGTCCCTTCATCCCTCATTGCTCACCTTGACTCCCTCTTCGAATGCTTGCTTCGCCCGTGTGACGAGATCCTCCAGTGAGATACTCCTGCAATGGATAATTATCGATCGACAGTAGCTCTCTCATCACAATACTTTTTGCTAATTTGTAGCTCGGTCCATGCACTCACATGTTTCACATGTGTTACTAAGGATCAGCTGCGCCGTCAGCTCTGATTTGACGAATTTGGTCCTCAGCAATAGATTTAGATTAGATTCCCTTGGGTATTCTTCCCAAAAAATATCTCGTCGCCCGCTTCTTTTGGGTTTCACGTGCACTACTATAAACCACCGTGCCTCCATTTCTGATTACGAATTCGATTACAGTACACGCATATAATAAGCTCACTTGAGATCTCCTCTGGCCGCTTTGGTCTTGCAGTAAGTGCATCGATTGAGACAGCCCGTTGAGATGGCGAGGACCTCAATTGAGATTATTCATCCACGTCCTCCTCGTTTTCACTAACGATGACAGATTGGTGGGTAGACCGTAGAAGATCATTCACTATCACTATTACGCTTTAATTTCTTCGGCATATGACCAATCACTGCAACTCCATCCACCCTGCTCACCTCAACCAATGGATTCTTCCTGATCTTGGGTAGATCGAGGGGCGCGTGCGGTCGATTGCGTGTGAGAATGCGTACCGATTTGCCCTCTAGTGAACCTGCAATGGGCAGAATTCTCTTTGACAAGGTCAAGCGCGCCCCTGGACACTTACGTTTCACTGTCTCCCTACAGTCTTCACAGTTCTGATACGACCGATATTGCTCGTTCGGCTATTACGAACAATTAAAATATCACTACCCATATTCATGCTACGAAAGTTCACATCAATTCTCATTTTAATAAATAACAATAATAACGATAATTAAATACCCTTGACAGCTTCTTCGATCTGATCGATCTGCTTCACTCCTACGATGGAGACATCCTGCAGCCACTCCGCTGAAGGGTCGGCCTGAAGAGGGAGAATTCAGATACACCCCCTCCCCCGTAATTTTGCATTTCCATTTCAACATTGGCGGAATTGAGTTTCAACGAATCTATGAGTACACGGACGGTGTGGAAACTCCGATTTTGGGTTTTCAATGGAAATAAAAAAAATCATCAGCCATTCCGCCGAATGCAAGGCCTACATCTCGAAAGTCTTAGGAATAAAGTAGCCCACTAACTCCAAAAGTCAACTACCTAAAGATCAAAGATCAAACCTGGCTGACACATCCGGCCATCACGACTCGCTTGCCCTTCTCCTTCGCCATGCGGACGAGGTTGAATGCCTGCAATATTGCCCTGTACTTTTGAGTCACATTGGGGTTTCACGCAACTAATTTAGAGCCAGTTCAGCCCACTATCGCTCTGGTTTCAAGCCAACAACTAGCACGACAAATTGCGGTTGCACCCCTACTACTAGTCTCTGTGAGTGTAGGGGAAGCTGATGTCAGTTCATCTTGGTTTGAAATCCCCAAATGAATGCAAACCTGATCCTCACTGGGTGTCTTGACAGTGCACGAGTTGAGCACCCACACATCCGCCGCGTCCGCCTCACGAACCACCGAGTAACCGGCCTGCAAACGGTAGAGGTGAGAGGCAGTTTCCTCACTAGGGCGCACTCTGTCACACAAGCCTGAGAGATTCAGCGATTGATGCAAATACGGCATTACAATCAAATTAGAAATGAAAGTACAAATATTATCGTAGTTCTCAGTGGAGTTCGTTGGGTTTTTTTAATCAATGAGAAACGTACTCAATAACTAAGAAAATTTCGCGCGTATCTTATGCGCTGCAGATGCAACGCGCATGTTCCTTGTTTTACAGTTCGAAAGTTTTAGTCGAACAGGGGAAGTTGAAGGCTTAGAAAAACAATAACAACAAAAAACAACTGACATGTGCCAATATTCCGCTCATGTACTCGCTGTCGCTCACATTGTGACTGCAACCCCATGTGCGCACCCACACTGCGGGACCGGAGGGAGCGTCTGCAATTCACTTGATAGATACAGGATACGGAGAACTCTGGAGACAGAAGACAGCCTTTCCTGACAACTTTAATCGTGAATCCGAAGATTAGGGCCTTTCCATCCCAGGCCTATCTATCGAACAGAAAATACATTATTAGACGCGACAAAGAGCCCGATATCGAACGACGTTTAGCCAACCCTAATCTGCAAGCATTGAAAATATACACAACAGGACAGGAGGGGCTTCTGAATGTTCATTCATTCATGCTTGCATAGTTGATGAGCTAGAGGTTTCACGAATACTACTAAAGAAGAAGTGAACGCTTGCCCTTGAATAGTAGCAGCAGTATCATTTGTATTACTGCTCTCAGACGGCCACACTGATTTGGGCACTCAGTTGGAATGGACGAAGAGGGAGGCAACGGACCGAGCCGTGCCACGACGAACGCACGATCACGAACGAAACATGATGAATGAGAACACGGCCCCCTAGGAGCCGACATAGCACACAGTGAAAACGTCCGAAAAAATCAGGTTGAATCTCAGGCAAAATTGCGCAAATTCAAACTTTGGCTTGCCTGAATCAGGTTGAACCTGACCCCTATCACTGCAACTGCGTTTTTCCACATCTGCAACCAGAAAAAAGTATAACATAGTTTCTGTGTTTAGTGGGAAAAAAGAGCAGCACAAGTTTCGCAGCTCAGGACGTTTTTCTCAGCCCTATGTCGGCTTCCCGGGGGCCGTGTTCATGTTTCGTTCGTGATCGTTCGTACGTCGTGGCACGGCTCTGTCCGTTGCCTCCCTCTTCGTCCATTCCAACTGAGTGCCCAAATCAGTGTGGCCGTCTGTGTCCCGCTCGCGGCCAGACCAGTTGCGACTTCCATCAAGAGGACATTCCGACAACAGGTAAGTTTGTTCTCCTCCCTTCCACCCCACGACCACACCCCGATCCATCCACTTTCGCCGAATCAAACTCTACGCCACCCCTTTGTGTGTAATTAACCTTGTAACTAGTAATGAAGAAATAAATTATTGTGTTTATTCGTTGCCCAGTTTACACCGTACACACATAGCTTGCCTTCTCTAATAGCGGAGAAAGTTAGTATATGGTGCATCGGCCCCCTTTCGAACCAAATCCAGTCTAAAATCCCGCGTGGCAGGCATCCATTTTGACCATCTCGAACCCTAATTTTCGCTTAGTAAATAGCAATCGAAAACGTCCAGCAAGGATGATTTCAGCTTTCGCAAGTGATTATTTCCACGTCCATTCCAAACTCATTGCGATCAAACCAGCGATCGCTTCCATCACTGTCGATATTTCGAATTTACGCGACGCACGCAATCATGACGAAATTGCCTCGTGCTCAGCAAACGTACCCAAATCGATCGATTCCATTAGCTCACCCTCGATCCCATCATTCGTTCTCTTTGATTCATTCATTTCATCATTATTCATCACTTCGTTTCTCACCCCATTGGCTTTTCTTATCGGTTAGTCTGACCGGTTGCCATTCGTCGTCGTCATTTCATCGATCGTCTCTTCGTTCCCTCGGATTGTAATCATTCATATTGGTTAGACTGACCAGTTCGGCGCGTCAGTTATTTCCAACATGTGAGTTACTTCCCACCATCCATTACCCACTCACCCATTTCACCCATTCTCCCTCCATCCAATAACGATAACCACATCCCCCTGGCATTGCTGGCATCGATTCTTTCGCCCAAAAATCAATAAACCAGTCATTATCGATCGATTCGCGAGTAATCTTTCCCCATTTCGAACATACGTAACCTCGATTCACCACCCATCACGATCCATACTTTACTGTTTCGCCTCAACCGTTCCAAAAGCAATTATTTCAAGCGTCGATTTCAATCCATTAGTGTTCAACGCCCTCCGTTCCCCCTTGATTCTACTGTACTCCCCCGTAGCGGTGGTAGGTCATGTGGAGGAGAGAATAGTTGATTCACCGTTTCGTTACTCGTTTCATGCACACTAGTGGCTGCCGATCACTGGTAATGCCGAATCGCTGGCTTCCGACACCGCGCAGTCCACTCACGCTAATTGCTCCTCATTAGTGTTCCATCCCTCCTTCCTCCTGACTTTACTGTACTCCCCCGTAGCGGTGGTAAGTCATGTGGCGGAAAGGAGAGTTGTTTCACTCGTTCCCTTCCCCTTCCATTGCTCATTCACACCCATGAAACAAGCAGCCAGTTTTTCCATGCCTTTCCAATATACTTTACCCATTCCAAGCACTACCCACTCTAGTGGCTGCCAATCACTGGTAATGCCGAATCGCTGGCTTCCGACACCGCGCAGTTCACTCAAGTAGTTGCCAATCGCTCCGTAATAGTGTTCAATGCCTCCCTTTAGTCCTGATTCTACTGTACTCCCCCGCAGCGGTGGTAGGTCATGAGGAGGAGAGTTTAATTGATTCACTTTTTCGCTTCCAATTTCGTCCCTCTTTCGCAATCATGAAAACAGCTCGCTTCGTTCCATGTCCCCTTCCATTAGGATTTACCGACGATTGCACTACAAACTATAGTGGTTTTGCCAAGCACTGGTAATGCCGAATCGCTGGCTTCCGATACCGTGCAATCCATTCACGTAGTAGCCAATCACTGGTACTTTCTAACACCCCCCCCCACTCTTCCCGTTTCGTCTTCCCCGGAGGATTCCATTGTGACTACACACTGAAATTTCAATAAAAGTCGTCATCCATTTTCGCTTGCCCCACTCACCGTATCCCATCCGTCCCCACTATTACTCGAACATTCCACCGTACCTCCATTTCATCCATAGTGATCATTCTCACTCATCACTCGTCTCTTTCCATTCATCGATTCAAACATCCCATTCCTCACCCTTCGATCCAGCCAAGTCTTTATCACAATTCGCCGTCTCCATTCAACCGTCGTCGACTTTCCTCTTCTCATCGCTTCGACTTTCCCGTTCCCCCGTTACTCTTCTGCTGTCAGTTAGTCTTCATCGTTCTAATTGTCGCCCGTTATTTCATTTCGTTCGTTCACTTCATTTGTTTAGAGTAACTCAATGTCCGTTTGTGTTGTTAACTCTTTACTTTCTATCCTTACGATGGTAGCATTGTTTCTTCTCTGTTGTTTAGTAATTGGGTATCAATCCCAACTCCATCGTCGTTCCATTCCATTCAAACAATCCATCCACATCGCACCTTCCCCCTCCTGGGAGTGTACCGATTTACTGAGTAAATCACTACCCAAATACCAATAATTAATTAATTACATTAATTTCCATTAGAATAATCAGTTTCCGATCACCATAACTACCGTACCACCACAATCACACTGGTCCATTTATTCGCACCCTCTTTTGGTCTCGACTGGAATCAGGGTTGCGCGGTCAAACGTGACTTTCGTGACCTTTCCTTTTCTTCTCGACCTTTCTCATTCATCATGTTTCGTTCGTGATCGTTCGTACGTCGTGGCACGGCTCTGTCCGTTGCCTCCCTCTTCGTCCATTCCAACTGAGTGCCCAAATCAGTGTGGCCGTCTGTGTCCCGCTCGCGGCCAGACCAGTTGCGACTTCCATCAAGAGGACATTCCGACAACAGGTAAGTTTGTTCTCCTCCCTTCCACCCCACGACCACACCCCGATCCATCCACTTTCGCCGAATCAAACTCTACGCCACCCCTTTGTGTGTAATTAACCTTGTAACTAGTAATGAAGAAATAAATTATTGTGTTTATTCGTTGCCCAGTTTACACCGTACACACATAGCTTGCCTTCTCTAATAGCGGAGAAAGTTAGTATATGGTGCATCGGCCCGGGGGCCGTATCGCCGATACCGTAACCCAACTGCGAGTATCGTGGGTCGCTAGTTCGCATATGGTGCATCCATCCATCTCAAGAACCCAAACCAAGTCCCGCGTGGCAGGAACCATCTCCACTCCATCCATTGTTACCGTATCCATTCAGTCCAACCTCACCAACCATCCAACACATTGTATTACATGCGGACTAGCGACCCACGATACTCGCAGTTGGGTTACGGTATCGGCGATACGGTACAACCCAAAGGGAGCAGGGATACGCTTAGAACGCTACGGTGGAAAGGGTGGAAATGAACCGAAGAGTGTGAGGATACTGTAGGTGTGGTACGGTGCCAGAACGACTGAGGGAAAACTCTAATAGTTTATTACGGTAACGGGAAAGCAGGGTTGGAAAGGGTGAGGGTTGAGGGGTACGGTAGAGGAGATCGAAGCGGAGATTGAAGTGGATACTGGATGGATCCCCGAAGGGAGATTGAAGATTGGAATGAAGTGGACACCCGAAGGTGGAAGGATTGAAGTGGATGCAGTTGGATGGATGGGCCGCGCCCTGGACAAGGTGACGTGACTACAGCGCAAGTCAACACTTCGCTGAGCCAGTGATGAGTGGAGGAAAGGAAGACGTTTTATAGGCCGGAGACTGTATGCTAATGGGTATGGAAATGAAAGATGACGATGCAAAGAGAGGGGATTAGAGAGAACAAGGGAAGGGATCAGATAGACTAATTGGAGTGGGATGTAAATCGTTATGGAAATGAGGTGGAATTAGGGAAAAAGAGTAGTGACTCGGTAAAAGTCGCTACACTCCCGCCCGAGGGATGAAATGGAACGAAGTGGATTGGAATGGTTTGAAGAGTGTAGTGGATGAAATGAAGCAGTGACTAGTGGACGTGTGTTGATTGATGATGAGGGGCGAAGATTGCGGACGGACGACTAAGGGGGTACAATGCAATGGGGGAAGCAAGAAACAGACAATTGAACGAATGGCGCAGGTCGTCTGGCCACGGCTGGTCGAACAGGTAGGAAGAGATCTTGTTGTACTCGGCATGACTTGAATCTGAATAGAGAGAGGAGAGAAGGTTGAAGTGGAATGAATTGGGCGGATGCTTGGTCGCCGCGATGGAATCGACGAATGAATCGATCGACTGTGTAGTGGAATGGGTGATCGAGGGTGATCGAGATCCCTCTCGCCAGGGAATGGAGTGATACGGTAGTTTGGATGAAGCGATAGGAGTGATGAGAGGATGTTTGATGGATACGGTAGATGAGGGTTCAACTGGATTGGATGGAATGATTTCGACGGTTTGCCAGACCGGATCGGAATCAGATGAAAGGGTTGGGATGATTTCGCCGGTTTGCCAGACCAGATCGGAATCAATGGAATTGTCGTTGGAATCATCAGCAATACTGCCACTAGTTGCGATGGGATCCGATTGGGGTGGAGTAGATTGACGTGGTTGGATTGACTCAGTGGGATCGATGTGGGATGTGATTGAAAGACTAGTGGACTCCTGCTGTGAATCAGAGCTATTGGAATTCTGAGTAGTGACCGAATGGATGGAATTGGACTTGGTGATCCTCGCCTCCACATAAACGATTGTCAGATCTACCAACAATCTAGTGGCAGGTAGGATATTCTGGGATAATCTCACATTATCGTATTCCAATCCGTCGTCGTCACTGTCCATGAGCTCCTCGAACAGCTTGAGCTCGTGAGTGTTGGCGCTCATGGCTTCGACCTTACGACGAAGATGACCAACTTGGCTACTGTAAGAAGCAACGTTGAGTTGGAATTCGACGAGGGCATCATAGAGGACTAGTCTATTGGAAAGGAATTCCTCGATAGACTTGGACAATTGGATGGAACAGATGAGTGAGTGGAGGTGTGCTCTGGATTGCTTGACCTTGCCGTGTTGGGTACGAATCTTCAAGTACTGAGGTTCATAGTGACTGGACATCTTTGGTCGATCAATGGGTTGGAAGGGTATTGTAGTGGGTGGTTACTGTAATGGTTGTTGGATGGTTGGTGAGGTTGGACTGAATGGATACGGTAACAATGGATGGAGTGGAGATGGTTCCTGCCACGCGGGACTTGGGTTGGGTTCTTGAATTGGATGGATGCACCATATGCGGACTAGCGACCCACGATACTCGCAGTTGGGTTACGGTATCGGCGATACGGTACAACCCAAAGGGAGCAGGGATACGCTTAGAACGCTACGGTGGAAAGGGTGGAAATGAACCGAAGAGTGTGAGGATACTGTAGGTGTGGTACGGTGCCAGAACGACTGAGGGAAAACTCTAATAGTTTATTACGGTAACGGGAAAGCAGGGTTGGAAAGGGTGAGGGTTGAGGGGTACGGTAGAGGAGATCGAAGCGGAGATTGAAGTGGATACTGGATGGATCCCCGAAGGGAGATTGAAGATTGGAATGAAGTGGACACCCGAAGGTGGAAGGATTGAAGTGGATGCAGTTGGATGGATGGGCCGCGCCCTGGACAAGGTGACGTGACTACAGCGCAAGTCAACACTTCGCTGAGCCAGTGATGAGTGGAGGAAAGGAAGACGTTTTATAGGCCGGAGACTGTATGCTAATGGGTATGGAAATGAAAGATGACGATGCAAAGAGAGGGGATTAGAGAGAACAAGGGAAGGGATCAGATAGACTAATTGGAGTGGGATGTAAATCGTTATGGAAATGAGGTGGAATTAGGGAAAAAGAGTAGTGACTCGGTAAAAGTCGCTACAATATACACAACAGGACAGGAGGGGCTTCTGAATGTTCATTCATTCATGCTTGCATAGTTGATGAGCTAGAGGTTTCACGAATACTACTAAAGAAGAAGTGAACGCTTGCCCTTGAATAGTAGCAGCAGTATCATTTGTATTACTAAAACATACTTATCTAACTTCGATCACCCTATGGATCTATCACTAGTCCATTACTAGTCGAAAGAAGACGCACCTCCAGCAGCTTCTTTCTTCTGTGATCTAATCTTCTTCTTCGTTACTTTCACTTCTATCGTTTCCTCCTCTTCATTCCCTCTGGCCGAATCACTCGCAAAGTCCTCGATGTCACCCATACTAACGACTTATCTGCAATCAATTGCTTCTGATACCTCACCATTCACCTATCCCCCTAAACTGATCCATTGTATGCTTGATTACGCACGAAACGTTAGGCGGTGCACGTATTCACGAATCAAATGTCCCAAACAAAACGCATTACGAATACGCATTACGAATTACACCGATAAGATGTTCTGGTAAAACTCGAGTTCACCTACTAGCCTGAAACGAGCGCTAGCCCATCTGCAACGATCGATAATGAATCGGTCAACGAACCGAGGCAATACAGTACTCCTTCACACCGCAGATTACGGTAGATCATATTTATCGATTGATCCGGCTGATTGATTGGCATATGTACACACAGGATGGAAGTGTGAGGAAGTTGAAAGAAATGTCGGAGAGAAGGGTGAGGAGAGAGTGCGTGGGAAAGTGAGAGACTACAGAGAAAGAGGAAGAGCGAGAGACTACACGATATTGAGAGAGTGGTTTGTGCTTGCTGATTGGCAGAGAAAGAGTGCAGGAAGACGAGAGAGTACATCAGAATGAGAGAGTTACAGAGATAAACGGAAAGTTGCAAGTTGCACGAAAATCACAAAATACGACACAGCCTCAGAAGACGGCAGGAAAAAAAGAGTAATCAAATTGCAGAAATTATTAAAATTATCTAGCTATGTAACAAATCCTGTGAGGTTAGCAATGCGGATAGAATCATATGAGACGGAGGCCTACGGAAGTGTTTGAATTGCGAATATATCCAGATTATGTAGTAAAGTTGATCAGATTGCTTGGGTTACGGTAGGTAGATAGAAGAAAGGTTTTGAGCAATTTCCTGTTGTGTATTGAAATTGGCAAAGAGATTGGTCGGGGCCATTGCTGAGCGAGAGAGAAAATCAATAAGTGAATTATAATCTGGGTAGAAGAATCGATATATGGAGTACGGTAGGCCACTAGTAGGATAATCGTGTTAGACACTGTAAGAGCGGGAGGAGGATAAGACATGCACAGCATTGATAGACTAGTGATCTACCATGGAAGAAGAGGTGGGGGTTACGGTAGGTATGAACAGATCGGAATCACATTGTGGATGAACTATGGGAAATTCCGAGGCAGGATAGGGAAAAGGAGCTTGACTAGACTAGAAATGTGCATCGAAACCTTTTTCTCGCAGGGATAAATATACTCTAATGACTATATCCATGATAATAACACAACCTGGGGGTTAGATAGAGCTCTTCTGTTGCAATTCTAGTGAACAGTAATGATGGAACGAGGGGCCGCACGTCACGGGGAGGAGAAGGGGGGGGGCGTGGGTCAGAGATCAAAGATCAAAGATCAAGTCTCGAGTGAGAATGTGGTATCGTAGTGGATGATGAGTGTTCGGATGAATGACATCTCCCTTCGAGTATTCTGCATGAGCACTGCGGGATCGTCACTCTGACACCGAAGGACGTTAGGAGCGACTACCTGCAATGGGACAGTCGTTAGCATTGGCATTGGACAACGCGATGAGCTGTTACAAATGATGGGGAATATTTTTGGTCAGAGCCATTCTACATATTAGTTTTAAGCCTGGCCGATCAAGGATATTCCAATCTTGAAACCGCAAAACGCTAACTTGAATGTAGTAATTTGTCACCTATGTTTCCGCTAATTTCACTACCTTCCTATTATATTCTTCAGAAATAAAAATATACATGAGATTGCATGAGATTGTTCGCTACTTGCCCTTCTTTTCAATAACTTTTCCACTCATTTAGGCATTTACGATGAGTTCTAGCCTCTCAGAATGCCACTTTGATCCCCTTCCCCACTAACCATAGCGAGATTGCTTGCGTCCATCTTCGTCAATGCCACACATTCCTCCTTCGCGAGTGTCTGCAGCAGTCGAATGAGACGAGCGAGCACGAGAGAGGACGGAGTCGAGAGCAGAGCCGCACAATGGGCTGCCTGTCATTGCACCAATTACTGTAGTGCGACATGGAGCTTTCCCGTTTCACAAACATCTCATAAGCCTGCGCAACCTGATTCTACCAATAGGCAGTCGGCATCAATCACTAAAAATTAATAAACAACATTCCCTACTACAATCACCAGTTTCGTTTCTCCACTATCCCTTTCCAGGAAGGCTCAATTTTCTGATTTACCTTTTCTGGTTTCACTCCTGTCACATTTCCGTTTCATCGCATACATATCAGCAATTTCTATCGAATTGTGCTAGTGCTGTTGACACATGTACTGATACAAAACGTCCGTTACCTCCTGTGCATTCTCTCCCGCATCGAGTGCCCGTTGGTACATCGAAGGAGGAATGAGCGGCTCGGGCAGTTCTCGCAACCATGCCTGCATGTTTAGTTTCATTTTATTGTTATTTGTATTGTTGTTGTAGTCCAGACGTCCATTTAATCGTCCTAGCCCCAACTAACCATGTATTGATACACCAGTGAAACGCGCAACTTGCTTCTCCAAATTTATCAGGAAACCACCAAGCATTCGTGTTTCGCCTATTATTCAAATCACACACTACGCTTATTCATTCGTTGCGTGCACTCAATAAATTTCCATCACATCTAAATTGCCCACTCGTGTTTCGCACATTCTTCATAGTGCACCTCTATCATGTCCACTCAGTGTATCTCCTCTGTTTTCTATCTACCCCTCCATCCTTACCTTCAATAGACACGCAGCGACGTGAGCATCCGACACTGCCGGCACCAGCCATTGGTCGAGACGAGCCTGTAGAGAAGGAACATTGAGCAAGGGACAACTCCCTCATCCTAGGTAACCCCTAATGGGCCTAAGGAGATTGACAAGGAGATAGAATCCGTTTTTATTTCTTCTTCTGTTCACCTAGTGATTCAATGCTTCAGCTACTCTACAACGTAAAATGCGCGGTTCAAATGTCAATCCTCCTCTTATCATTCCATTAGAACAAAACGCTCACCTTAGCAGTTGCAATCTGTTCGGGATCAGCGGCCACTCTGAATATTCCCTCGAGAGAGGAACCGCCCGCATTGAGAACGAGATCGATCAGAGTTGATTCGATCCATGGAATGCGGAGATGGGGATACCGACCCTTCTGAAAAGGTTAGTTGTGTTTTTAGCTTGGACAAACCATTGAAGGGCGCTTTCCACAAATAACAAAGATCTAATCTGAGTTGACAACTAAGTTGGCACACTCCCGCTCACTTGTTCTCTTATTTAAAGAAAATGCAGACTAAATTCGACGATCCGCTGATTCATGTTTCACCTAGTCAACATAACAAGATGGTATCAAAGCAATCTTGACCATCTTTTAATTTACACAATACATATGATATAATCCCATTATGTGAGCCATTGTATATCTGTTTCGAATACTTTTCCAATATTTTCCTATACTGTCAAATAATCCTTCCTAGTAGCCCAATTGAAACATTAGAAGATTCGATGGCCCTCTCGGAAATCTAGCCCGGAGAGGCCGCTCGTCTCGTGTTTCATATATTCCCCATATCCCGTTGATGTCCCTTCCAAGACAATAAGATCGAATGATACGATCCAGGTTGCCAATAGAGACCCATTTTTTCTCTCGAATTCCTCCTTCTTCTGTATGGGCATCATTTTTCTCCCATTGCCGGCTCATCCCCGGTTTCACCCACTTCCCATAACCCCATGATCCCCGACAGAGCAATATTAGACAAATCGTCATTCAAATCCAGCTATTCAGTTTCATTTCATTCCCGATTCATTCCCGTTTCACCTTCTCCCCATAACCCAATGATCCCCCCCCTCCTCACCTGCATGGTCATCAACTCATCGAGTGTGGCTCCGAACTGTGGTGGATGGAAGATGTGCACGCGGGCCTCATGGACGGATGCGAGAGAGGGACGAGGACGGGCGGTTGTCTGAAGAGGAGGAATGGATCAGAAGGGAAGAGGGGGGGGGGAATGAAGAACCATTCTCTTCAGTTCACTTGATCACTCATTAGTCAGAGTAACGATAGAACTTTGAAAACGCTAATCGTAAGTTGGAAGGGTTACTGCCAGTATTGTAAAATCTATCGGCGTATAGAAAAGGTATGCGTGCTGTTTTGCAACAAAGCCGCCAGTATACAGTAGAGGCGAAGGATAAGTGATAAGAAAAGCAGTTTGAAACGCAACGCATGACACAAAAGAGTGCACGGGACACAACTACTGATAAGAGATAATAGCACTAAAGCAAAGGTTCTGCAGTGGGAGGATAATTGCTCTGCCTCTCTTCATTGCACATCTCTCTCTCTCTTCTCTCTCGCTTTCATTGAACCATTCGAGATAAGGAGTATAGATACGAATAATATGTGAGAGATCAAAGCATAAGAAAAGGATGAGAATCGATTGAATTATAACGTAAGAGAACAAATATGGATCATATTAGCCCAAAGAAATGCACGCTAATTTGATTGAATCGTGAAACCCAATACTGCATTCCAAAGTTACACGTATCAAAAATTGAAACTTCGGAAGAAAAATACCCAATAACCTTTCTTTTTCGTGTTTCACACTCTGCCTATTAACATTCCTATTTTCCATTGACCAATTGATCCACGAAACGCGTATTAAAAACTAAAAAATAGCCTCCAGAACATCACATACGTTTCAAAATAACGATACCTTATTCAATTTCCTGAGTACTTGACTGGCAATGGAGGACACGGGAACACCGGGAGGATCGACTGATTTGTCCGCGTATCGCTCAGAGAACGATTGTACTTGTGCCGCCACCTGTTGAATGGTAATTGGGTATTTGAAATCACATTGAATGGCCTATTCGAAATTATAGTTGCTATGAAAAATGAAATCGCAACTCAAGCATGATCGGGGTTTCACCCATAGTCCATTAGGGGGAGCCAGTTCATGCTGACAATAGTTCTCAGGATGTCATTTTAGAAAATATATAAACGAGTATTCTTATGTTAACATCAAGCGACGCAAGCGAGCTCAAGCATGATCGGGGTATCACCTATAGTCCACAAGGGGAAGGTAGCGCTCATCATGACAATGTGTGTCCGAAATAAATTTCAAAGAAACAAATTGTTACCCTCTTGCTCGGTTGAGACAGGGCGACGACGATGGCCAGCAGTTCCCATCCCTTCCGCAGTGATTCCACTCTGCAAAGGGACGATTCAACCGGGCATATTCAGGATGTTATCCTAGTTTTAATCTACGATTATTGGAAGCAACATCTGTTCCTACTTGGTGGATTCGCGATTCTACCTAACCATATATCACTCAAACGTCCAAACGAAACGATTAAACAACGGATTCCATGAAAATATATCAATATACTTCACGATGGTTTCAACCCGACGCTTTCGTGATACCACATGCGCCTATATTACTCAACTTATTTAACATGGCGATAAATTCTTGAATCTTAGTCCAAATATAAATTCAATAAATCACCGTGCCTACCGTACCTCTCATTCCTGGTGAGTTGTCTGACGATGAGCAGACATGCCTCGTCTGCAGTCTCCACTCGCGCCGCAGCACCCTCGCAGATCGATAGGGCTAACTGGAAAGGCAGTTGTTGAATGAATATGATAAATGTCTATTCAGAAGAACTTCGCTGCATATTGCTAGTCTTCCACGGCAAAAGTCGTCCTCGGTTAAATCGTTCCAACCCATGTATACCAATAGTGATATTCCCGTTTCTTTCATGCACACGATAATTTCATAGGTTCTTGATTGGCAATGATTCCTGGCACAATGCTTCTTTAAAAAACTATTCCGTCTACAATCAAGCCCTTCTCATTTAGACTCCGAAAGGCGACGTATGTTCTCTTTTCTCCAATTGACATATCGATCTACCGTATCTCGTCTCCTTCCTCACTACCGTACCTGATCAGGATTGTTCTTCGTCTTTCTATCTCCCATATAGCTCTGGATGTGCTTGAAGAGTGTGCCCACTTCCTTCTTCAGTGTCTTGCTGCACGGGTCGGACAGCGGCAGTTTTGGCGCGTCCTTAGACCATCCCTCAGCACCTCAAAGATCAAAGATCAATCAACGATTAGTTTGTCAATTTAGCATGTGATTCACATTGCAGTTCCAGATTCGCGGTATATTTTCGACCCGTGCAGTGTAGATCATATCGCAAAACCCCGTAACAATCAAGGTATTACTCGAGATTGAAAGTGAGAACTAGCGGGCAATATTGAATATGAAACCTTCATCCTCGAGACTTCTCCTCTCCACACTTCTCGTAGGACTGCACGAATCGTTCGGAAAACGATTCCGACTGATCGTACCTGAAATAATAATATTATTAATCAATTGTATGTATTTAAATATTAACCCTTGGTCTTTGAACTCTTCACATAATTGCCTTTCGAGCAGAAAAATAGGATAATAGAGATCAGTGGTATTGACACCCAGAGAATTTCCATACCTTCACCCGTTCTACAATTGTACTTACCCTATAAACGCTCTCGTAATCCACTTTCTTTCGCTATTCTATTCTTGACCCAATTTCATAAATTGAGTCGCATCAACATTGGTGTTTCACGCACACAACATCGCAAAGTCGCAAAGCCGATGCTAGTAACAATTCGGAATAGAATTCAATCAGAACATTTGAAAAATGTCCAGATGTGTGGCCCTGACCATTTTTACTTCAGACTGAAGACATAGCTATCACTTTCTAAATCTCATAATCGAGATGACGATGAGAACAGTTTCCAATAATAAATAATTAATTCGGCACTTTCGGATAACTTGCACATGGAGTATGGGGGTTTCACAAACGACGTATCAACAACAACAAAAAATGAAACTGACTGGGTGTATCATAGCTCTGTTCGATGGGCGAATGGGAGGGGAAGAAGTCATGGGCATCCCCCAGCATCGATTGCTCCAATCGACGATCAAGACTCATCGCCTAGATATTTACATTAACATAAATTTGAGAAATATTGAAATAACAATATTATTCGAGTATCACCGTCAACATTTATATTCTCTCTCTAGCGGGTTTCACATATATTTTTTTAATGAAAATATTTCGGATACTACCGCAAGACTAGATCCCCAGACAGTCTTCTAGCACAGTCAAAACGGCAACTCACCTTGAATGATGCAGACATGGGATCGGTGGGGATGGGAGAAGATCGCACTGTGACTATTCCAGTTTCGGGGGAGATATCCTGCAATTGAGAAGCTCAAGCTCATATTTTCGAACCTATGATGCTTTTAAATATTAGAACCACCCAGCTGTGCACAACTTCAGCAATCAGAGCAAAGGCAAAGCAATGTCTCGTACCTGAGCATAGGCAGTCCTCTGTGGTTCTCTCGTTGATCTACCGGAGGAGGGAGGAGGAAGGGCGGACGTTTGTGTTTCACACTCACGACTGGGCACTCCTCCCTGATACTGTCAGAGTTGAACTAAGAACATATTGAATCTACAGACGAATGGTGCGAAATTTAAAACCATTAGATTCACAGCTACATCATATTTGAAAATTGAAGCTCACTTGTAATTTCGCGAGGGGAATAATGTCGGTGTCGGCAACTGGGGGCTTTTTCCAAACAGTCGCTTTCGTTTTCGCGTTATAGTAATAATACCTGCAGGGTATACTTTTGTGCAATTATTATTAAAAACGAAGTAGAGTGTAAGATCAAGCACTTGATTTGGCCATGAAACGAGAAGAAATAGCTTTCTTACCTACTTGTCCTTCCATCGAATAGTTCCCACCACTGGCGATCGTTTGTGGGCCTTCTGCAAAAAGGATAAAGATAAAACAATTTTATTACTCTTCACATTGTTTGCATAGTGAGTGACTCATAAAGATACTTGAAATAATCATACATGGAGACAGATGACGTATCAATTGAATTGATTAGAGCACGCATGGAAGATCAAGGTCAGAATGAAGAAAGAAGCAAGTGAAAGTGGATAAAACGCACAATCTCGCCCGTTCGGGAAGGTCCCAACTGCAGTCGCCTGTTTCCAAATTGGCATACATTCGCTGTTGTGATTGCGGCTCGACAATCTCCACCCATTCCGCACTGAAATCAGCCATATTGAAAACAAAACGGTTTTGATTATGAAACAGAACGAATGCAAATGGAGCGTGGAAGCCCCACGGGAGTCAACAGAGTAAATGAAAGAGAACTCACTCGTTATCATGATAAGTGGATCCATTCATAGTATGAACGCTCAGCCTGCAGAGCTGACAATGAGTTGATAGAGAGATCCGGGTCACTGCAAACAACTTGAAGCCATTAAAGTGATCGATCGAGTGAGCCAGATGGAAAAGCTCATTGCGACAAGGAGAAGCCCATGGTCCCGAAGACAATGGAAATGATGGTAACAATCAACAACAATCTGGCGATTAATTAGTTAGCTCAATTAATAATTCTGTCGATAACCCTTGGCACAGCGCCAAGTACCGCCCACATCCCAACAAAATAGTGAATTGCACGTGCAGCACCAAAAGCTGTATACCGCTGGCAATTTAGTTTTTACCACTGGTACCAACTTCGCAATTGTGAAACTATTTAAATAAATTTAAGCGCAAAATATTAAATTTTGAAAAGCGAGCAATGAAAAATGTCAGACTTCCTGTGTTTACCAAATTTTTGAATGCAAAACTCCACCCACTTTTTTCGATCTCTCAGATGACCTACCTGTTTTGGCATGTTATTATCGATTTTTTGTTGATGTTTCAGTCTCCTCTGATTGCTGACCTGGCATTCATTCCATACCGCACACTGTGAATTTGTTCATAGCTCACTTCTAGCCTTATCGTCGCTGTTATATTGAATCAAACGTTTCAAACTACATTTGTTCCTGACTTAATTCCGTTTTTTTCTTCAGATTCTCCACCATTTCACAAGCTGGGAACATCCGTGTAGTAGAGGTAAGCCAACTTGTATCTCTTTGTTATGATGACTCATCACACCTCATTTCCCCCCTCTCGCACTCTGCTTCTGACTGTTAGTATGATACATGTGGTCCGTGTCGCTTGTTTAGCAGCCTTAACGTTCGCTCGCATCTGGTCTATTAATCAAATGTTGTTTCTGTCTCTCTGAATCAGCTTCTGATTCGCCATTTCATTCCAGTTGTGTCTATTCTAACATGGATCCTCCCTTGCACGATTGCTCACCCTGCACGAGGTTAACCTAGATAGTTTAATGAATATGATTATGCATAATATATTTATTCAGTCCGGTTCGTGGTATGCGATGGCCGCGTTTGCGTCGCGGCACGCGGCTTCTCTTCCTAGTCGTCCTTTCCCTCGTTGGAGGATGCATCGTATATGAGTATTCGACACTCACCCATCTCACTGACGTTTGTTACTTTTTCTTTCTATTTTCACAAAAACAGAAGAAATAAGGAAAAAAATCAAACCTTTTTTTCCTCACTGCCCTCTCTGGAAAGCAATTCATAGGTACTTTGGCACGCAGACTGGACCCGATTTGGTTGAGCAATGAACCATCCTTGCTACTTGTTACTTCACACAGATTATCCCCACAGTGATCTACAAAGTGCGTCTCTGACGCGTTTTCTATGTGAAAGAACTTTCTCAATTGAAGTAAAATGCATAGAAAACTAATTAAATAGTAATACATATTGCAGATCTCGGGTACTGCCATCGTACCAGAGAAGACGACTTCTCTAGAGAAGACGAAGAGAGAAGAACCCAAGCCGACATTGAACACTGGTCAGTTTAGCATCACCCTCTCTTCCTTTTTGCTCTCTCGCTTATCAGACGGAGATGTCTAATGAAAGTGCAACCATTCGTGTACTAACGTGTCCGGGCGTGAATCGCACCAACGCCATTAGCATAGTCTATAGATTCGGTCACTCGCTAACGTTTTGAGATACGAACATCCTAGTTTTGTTTGTTTGCCTGAGTCCAATTGTTTGTTTTGCAGAGGAATGCTTTCCATCCGAGAAGGAATTGGCAGATTTCCCCAATTGTCGCTCAAAATGGGACTGGATGGTGGAAGGATGGAAGACGGACGCATGTTATGCGAAGATGGGGGTTTGTTCTTTTGAAAATTGAACAATTGTCTTGGGTTTTTGAAGTTTCATAGAGTGATACATTTGAGAGGAGAATTATCTCTTTCAATTACATCTTGAATGCTTCCTGACAATAAAACAATTATTATTGAAATGAATATGATAGCATATATTAATGTTTTAAAATAATGGTTTAGGTGAACGGTACGGGATGCTCGTTCCGTCGTTTTCTCTCAACGGCAGAGAGACATTGCCCGTTGATGGAAGGAGAGAGGAGACACAAGGAGGAAAGGGAGATTGCAAAGGTCAGTGCGAATTGTCATTCTCGTTTTCTACTAGATGGCTTATTTTTGTAATACGGCAAATGCTAGCATTGATTGACGTGGAGGATCGAGGTTCCCCCCGAATTCATTAGAAATGAGACAATGTCGAGGTGTGATTTAGGAAAAGCCTCGAAGAGAATAGCACGTAAATGCTCAATTTTGTACTCGCTTTTTTGAAGATGAGGCTTAATCTCATCGTTTCCAGCCGAATTTCTCGATGGATGAGCTATTCGCGAAGTTGGTGGACAAAAAACAACCCCTCAACTTTGAGTTTATCAAGAAGCGGATATCCAGGTGAGACTTGAGTTATCAATAATTGTCTCTGATATCGGTTGGTTAAAAAAATAGAAAATCCACTTCTTTTTGCTTACAATAGTCATCCCATTATGGTAATTGATGATAGTGTTTCGTGTTGATCCCACCATTGAGTAAAGTTCGATCGTGCGAAATTAGCACGATAATGATGTTAGAAACGGTTAGAACTGTAGTAATGAATCAATTTGGAGGAGATGGGACGCGTGGGAGGCAGCGTACGCAGAGAATGTACAGAAACATCCGAAATCGATGGAGAATCGACCAAGATTGAGGGTGAGAGTTCATTTCATTTTCACCCTTTCCGGTTTGAGTTTCAAGATCTACTAATATTGCTAGGTGACCGGTGAGAGACGATAATAGCTTGGTGGTCACTTAAAAAAAAGAATCTTCAACAATGCTGTTCGATTTTCAGCCTAGTAATATTCAAGTTTCACGATTTACTCAAAATGTGAAATGCATCGAATGAAGCGATCGCAGTGTGGTTACCGTTGTAAAAAAAATTCTCAGAAATGAAGCGCTCAAATTATGTCTTTTCTTCTCAGATCATTCTCTATCTCGGCTTCCTTACGAACACCAAGTTCGGCGAGTTGTCATCAAAGGTCAGACCTTTTTTTCTACTATTTACATTATTACTATTTATTTACTATTTTTACTATTTATTAGCTTTCTTCAAAACGAGTGATCCTCTATTTTGACGTAGAGGCTACTTTCACGTGTCTCTAATCGTGCAAAATTTGCACTGCAAATCGTATACGGGAAGTGTAGGTGAATTAATTTCCCGTATTTGTCGGATAAAAACAATCGATGCATCTTCGGACCTACCGTAATCCGGGATTTAGGGTGGTCCTCTGGGTGAGCTGGTGCAATGGAGTGATCTCATCGCGTCCCTCCACATACTCGGCCACGACCTCCGCATAACGACACAACAAGATACGGTGTTACGGTAAGGGATTATTGATTATTGGACTGTCAGCGCAATATCATTGACAGTTCGTAGCACATTCGATATTGTTAAGATTCTGAAACTAGAATCTTTGGGGTACTGAATAATGGGAAAATCTGAATTACGTTTTCATTCGATGAGAGTTCTTCAGGATTTCTTCATCGTCTATGCCCACCAAAAATAATAGTATCTATTGTATCTTGCAGTGCAATCGACGAATTCGCTCGTGTTGGTCCATGTCCGAGTGGGAAGCAGATCGATCTCATCTTCACGGATATCATCGGATTGGGAATAATGCAGAGGAAGAGAAGACCATTTGTGGTTGCGAATAAGTGAGTTATGTTGGTTGTAATGGATAACGCTAGTTAATCGGTTTTGCTGATCGGACAGCAATCTATGGAAGAATTGAAACTGTGAAGTTGCAGGTACTCACGATGAGCTTCTTGGCTTTTTTTTTTGGAGGCCGTAAAAGCACAGAATTAAAGGCCAAGCCTGAGTATTCAATAGAAGTGTCCTTGTAACCCAGAAGCGACGAGCAGCTTTGACAATTGAAGAACCAATGCGGCTCCGTTGTGGGCATTTTATTCATCACGGGAAATTTCTTGTTATTATTCGTAGATGTTATTCATTCCTCCTATATTGTGCTTGAAACACAGATCTGACGTGCTGCTCAAAATGCTAGGTATTGAAATTCCTCATGACTCATCTGCTCCTTCTACAGATGTAAGATGCGCCTACTCGATTCATTCGGCACCCAGGCAGAATTCAATTCGAAGGAATACTTCAAAGCACACAAAGCAGAGTTGGGTGAGTGATGTAAACTTATTGAATGCGAACAAAGGAGTATTGATGTGACCTAGAATTGAGCTACTAATGTGATACATATCGATGAAACTTCAAGTTCAACGTTTAGATTTTTTGTAATTACAAAGGTGGATAACAATGTGAATGGTTCCTGCTCATTAGTAATATCGTATCGGTGAAGCGAAGAAGTGGTGGGATGGGAAATTCTGGTCTCACTTTAACGATTCCGCCCATTAAAGTGAGACCAGAATAAAAAAAAGTTCAATTAGTTCTTTCCAATTTCAATGCGATTGCACCCAGGTTTCAAATAATGAAAGCATTCAATGGAGCTAAAATTGAACCTAACCCGTGTATGATTGAGTGCCTCGCAGGTAAGACGAATCCATGGGGAGGTCACGATCTGTCCCTTCGTCAGTTCCTCTCCCTCTACCCTCACACTCCCGACAACACCTTCCTCGGATTCGTCGTCAATACTTCCAAGAATGCAACCGAGATTAAGGGTGAGGGGTTATTGAAGAGAGAAGTAGATTGGAATCGGTACTTTGTTACGTTGCAATGAATAAGGGAAAGGTGAAACATGAGTTCGGCTAGATTGGCGGAGGAGTGTTTATTTTAGAAGGGAGTTGATTGAAATAATCGGTTGTGGGTCTGCAGCTAATAAGGGTGAGGTGAAACATGAGTTACTCAGGGTGTCGCGCAAATGAATTTTCATAGGAACTAATTGTAAGAGCACAGCGTAAGGGATATTGTTTATTGGGTGAGCAAGTTGAGCGCAACATTTAAAAAAAGGTGGTTTCCGGCAGGTAACTATTTCTTGGTTTGGACTCACCAGGTGTTCGATGTGTATCATCTAGGATACAAATGTCAATTTTGAATGTCATTTAATTAATAATAATTAAATAACAAATTCAGTGGCTCGCTCGGGTGTGCTCGTTTACGGTAAGGAGAAGTACATGTGGGAGAAGGCGGGAGAGGCGGTGAGAACCGTCATGGAGGTTACGGAGGTCAGTGGAAGGGGGGGGGGTATGGCGTTGACAGATATTGAAGCTAGATTGATCTGAAGGAACTTGAAAAGTGAATGAAGCAACAGTCGTACGGGTGGAAGTCAATATAGCCATGGTGTTTGATTGTTTGTAGTCTTCGACGACATGGAATCACTGTACCTTGGTTTGGGCAGTTTTCATGGTAGTGGAGGAGGAATGTCGCGGGAGAAGTCTGGTCAGCGTTTGGGGGGGGGGGGGGGGGGAGGGAGGCATCGTGTCTGCAGGTGAATGGAGGGGTTGAACTATCGAAATAAAGAAAGAAAAATGTATTACAGGTGCACGCAACGGTAGCGGATGCGTCGAACGCGTCAGCCCTTCCCAAAGGAGTGATCAACCATGGATTACTGGGAGAGGAGGACTTCCATCGATTGCTATCCAAGGTATGATTTTAGTTGTATGAAATCGGTCAGATGATTAATTAGGCTTCAATCACCAAATGTTGTTATGAAAAACACAAAAACCAGGCTGAAACCAGGCTAATTGTAAGGCTGGAGACAATTGAACTTTTGTTGTTGTAAAGGAAAGTAGGGATATATTGAAGAAATTTGATATTTCACTACCATGATAACCTGATGAAACGTGAGTCAACCAGGTGATTGCAGGTGAAGATCTTCCTCGGCCTCGGGTTCCCGTACGAGGGTCCAGCTCCATTGGAAGCAGTCGCCCATGGGGCAATCTTCATCAATCCCCGATTCTCCCCTCCCAAGGGACGATTGACCGAGAAGTTCTTTGCGGAGAAGCCAACGTTGAGGACGGTCAGTTCAAAGGGTTTACTCTTTTTTAGTAGGTGCCGTTGGAAAAAAAGAAAAGGGAATTGCGCAAAAATTGGCAGATTTCTGCTTCACGTATGCAGCATGAGACAAATTTTTCTTGGGGGTTCGATGCTTCACTACCATATAGTACCAAACAATATATCAAATGCCTGTGACTCTAATAGAATCTGGCATATTTACAAAGTATCTCTACTGTACTCGGAGAAGTAATTCCGAGTCTTGAAATGATGTTGGCGCAAACGAGGGTGCCCGGATAAAATGTACACATTGCTGCTTGACGAGGGTGTCGTTAGGGCAGCAGCCCGCTCACCTATGATATCGTGTCTACACTTCCTTTACTATACTAATAATTATGTTGCAGTTGACCTCGCAGTGTCCGTATCTGGAGGAGATAGGCGAGCCATGGGTGATCACTGTAGACACGGCCAATACAACGGCATTGAGAGAGGCAGTGAAGAGAGCGATGATGAGTGATGTTGAGGTGAGCTGAGGATTCATTCAATGAACAGGGATTCACAAATACCTTCCGTAATTTAGAGTAGGTGTAAAGTAAGTCAGAAGAAAGAGATTGGGCCCTCCGGACTGATTTGGCCTAATAATCACTGGCCTAGCCGTGATCTCCCGCAGGACTCAAGTGCCTTGATTAACGGGATGATCTTTAACTTTTTTCCTTTTCCTTCCGTAATCTGAATCGAGGAGGGTCTCATTTTCATAAGTTTGCGAGATAAAAATTGTTGCTTTGTTCATGAGATTGGGGATTTAGGCCGGAATTTTCGTGTAACACTCACCCGTAGACTCGAGGATTCAAGCATTCCTTTAGTAACCGGATAGTGAGGGTGAGAGATCATCGTCACTAGTTTATACAGAGGATAATACTACATTTGACCATGGGATGGGGTTGGGAGTTTAGGACGTATTTTACCCTTCCCTAATCCACCAGTGGAAACGCGGATTCAAGATCTCCTTTTGTTGCATCTCGATGTTCCTGATCAATCTTGTCATCGTTCCCTATTTAAAAGCAAAATAATAATTCGATAACCTTCCTTCTTCAGCCCCGTCTTCCCTCCGAGTTAACGGCGACTGGAATGATACTGCGAGTGTCGTTGATCGTTGATCGACTGAATACGTGCGACGCCCTTCCCGTGTGGCCGCCCCCTTCCGCATTAAGGGAGAAGATTGGCAAGGGTGAGAAGGGGGGGGGGGTGGGGGTGGGGATGTGAAGTAGTGCATCATGTTTCCTTATCTCTTGTGTCAGTCAGAGAAAGACCATCCAGACTAGTAGAAAAAAATGAAACACATGGTGCTTTCGTGCTGCATGCAGAGAAGGTGTTTTCGTGATCGCTCGTTTTTTTGCTTTTCAAAAAAAATATATGCACGTGCAGATTTAGTGTTCAGCATGTTTGATAAGTTGGTGAGTTTTAGGGTGGGATAATTGCTTCTTTATCGGTTGTCAGAACAAATCTCCATTGCCTCTTGCGGAATGTAATCGTTTCTACACTCGCTCACATTGGGCTCGAATGGTTTCTAAATATAGTGTAACTGAGAAAACACATCTTTTAGCGGGTGCCTCAATCGAGCAGTGGTTTCTAAATATTGTGTAACTTAATAATAAATGCCTCGTTCAGCGGGTGCATCGTGCGTGTCGACGTGTGCCTCCGCGGGTCTCCGTTGTGATTCCGCCCTCTTCCCACTGGTGAATAAGAAGGAGAAACTGGAGAAGATGATGGGATGCGGCCGAGTGAGCACTGCACCTTCTATTGTCGCCCCATCGAGGTAAGATATTTGAATTACGCATTTTTGGACCCGGCAGTTTGATACTCATGCATGGATTCCTTTAGGAAGTATTCAATGTAAAGTGTTGTTATTGTCACTCGAAATGTGCTAGAAAGTTAAGCTTTGTCCAGAGTTTCACTTGATTTTCGTGAAATTGAAAAATGTCCACCCGCTGATTTTGTGCAACGCAGATAACATAAGGGCTCGATGTTCTTCGAAACTTCAATATATTCGGGAGAGATTCTTCAAAAATCATTTATATTTGCTCCTCTCACGATCTCAATGACCCTCCTTGCAGCTGTACTCTACAAGAGAAGTCTCTGCTGTACTCATGCTCTTCCTCCCTCGAAGGATCCATTCGACTCTGCCCCTGCAGAGATTTCCTTCCCGATCAAAGGGAATTGTGCACCCAGTGCCTATGAGGACTACGGTAGTCGATCGATAACCCACTTTGAGTGAGTACGGTAGTCAAGTAATTGCTCTTCCCTGAAGAGTACGGTAGCCTATCGATACCCGAATAGTCTGTAGCTTGTTTTCTTTTGACCTTTCTCCTTTCATGTTTTCCCGCTAGCTTGTAAAGCCATGATAGTATAGAATGTCAAGAGTATTATCATTTTCATAGTATTCCATTACGACCATTCGGGTTTCATCATTGTATCATATATCCATCGAGTGTGTGCTTCTTCTTTGAAGGTGTTCAACTGCTGAATGCAATCATATCGATAACATTCCTCTGTATCTTTCCACTCTAACTTGTCCATTCCATCTGGCCCATTCTCCCTGTTTTCGTTCTATGAATATTTACCTCCTTACTCCTTTCGCATCTTGTCCTAGCCATTCATTCACAATCTGTCACGATTGGCCATTCTCGCCCCCCTCGATCGCATTGAACTAGTTGCGTTTATAAATATGTTGCCGTTGTAAACGAAATATGACAGATAATATAGCAGAGTTGTTGATAAAGTATTTCTTCTTGGAATGATTTGAACGATTGTTGTCGAGAGATCGGTTATTGTCCGACTGTCTATCCGATTCCTGGTTGGCCTTCATTTATGATCAAGTGCTCTTGTAGCGAGCTCTCAATTGGACCACGCACCAACACATTCTCCATTCCACTCAGGTACAATCAATATTTATTATGAGATCAATCGAGTATGTACATGCTAGCGGGGAGTAGGTAGGTGGTACACGCGAAATTGGCTACTACTTCGAGGGTTGTGATAGGAGGGGAATAGAGTGAGGGGACGGGGGCAAGGGGAAGCATTCGAAGAGTACTGGCGACAGGGAAATGCTTGCTTTGGTGTGGATGTGAAAGTAAAGAAAGGGAAAGTAAAGTCAGTAGTCGATTCATCGGGCGAAAACGCGCGCGTTTCTGCGTTGGGGGAATCGGACGGCGCTCGATCGATCGATGGCGTCTCCTTGAGAGGAAGCATCCGGACGGTCGATGTCACGAGCGAGTTTCTGAAATGGAAAGTGGTGAATTGAGGTTGCAGTGAGGGTATGAGTACTCGTGAGGCGCCTAGTCATCGTTGGGTACTTGGAATGGGATTGGAAAATATCTAAATGCAAAATTGTGATCGGTAGGAGATTCGGGGTTGCACGGTTGGTATTAGGGTTTAAGGGATTGTCTCTCAAGCGTTGGAAATGATCGCTTTATTTTGTAAAAAAAAAGTTCGCGTACCATTGCTGCGGCGACGTTGAGAATGTGCGCTGCGCCTGCAGGTGCTGACCAGAGAGTCTCGCCCGATTGGGGATTGTAGAAGTAATCTCTGGAATGGTAATTGGTTAAAAGGTGTATTGTCGTTTCAGAGTGCTATCAAGTTATTGAGCTTTTGATACAGAGTCGCTAACATACGAGGATCTTGTAAAGTAATGAATTGATCTTTGATCTCTGACCTCTCCTTCTCCTGCGAGTGCAGCAGCCACCACTGCGGCTCATCGTGGCGAATACTGCAATGGATGGGAGAAATTACATCAACTTCCGGTTTACATTCCCCCCAACATTCGGCAAGCATAAGGCAACAAAAAAAGTGCTTACATCTTGCATCCGCCGGGCAGCGTCCACTGGGCGATTCCAGTACGGAGATTGAGATAGAGAGGCGATCGAGGAGAGGATAAGATGGGGGAGGAGGGAGGAGAGGATGAAGCAGAAGAGGGAAAGGAGTCAGGCAGATGAGAGAATTCAATCCATTCAGCCGGTCTGCAAATGGTAATAATAGAATTCTATACAGGAGGATTAACCCCTTTTTCCGGGTATACCTCTCTCTCTATCTGACGCTGATACACTTGTTTGTTTCGCGTTTCGTTGACACAAGGGATCATTTTGGTATGCAGAGAGAGAGAGAGTGAGAGAGAGAGAGAGATGGGGTAAGCCTATCACGAGCGGAACATTTTCAGCTGTCACTCAAATCAGTGGCGGTGCGGGTGCGAGAGTACCACGGAAAAGGCAATGGGTACGCATACATTCAGCTGATAGTATCTCGTCTATTCTCGATAATGTTTCCGCGAAAGCACATTAGTGCCGGAAGTATGGCCAATTCAACAGTGATTCCCAGTAGAGCACTGATCGAATTAGCAGTATTAAAAGAATTGGAAGAGTTTCCAGTAATATGGTGTGTCTGGGATGATTCGGTCCACGCTGCCATAATGCATTCACGGTACTCGATTTATCTCAAGTGCAATTCGTCACTTTTCACACTGCGTTTGTGTTGGGCCACTAGAATGTGCCTCCTTTGCAAAGAAACTGAATAGGTGATGGAGTGGCGAGATTTGAGGCCCTTCGAAGACTACACTCAGCAGGCTGTGCCATGCATAAGAGAAAAGTTAGTGTTTCAATCCTTTTGCAAGTTTCAACCCAGCAGGAAGTCTGCCAGAGAATTGGATATTGAGTGGATGGGTGGTGTATTGCCCCGTCTAGACAAGTAGGCGGATGGATGGAGATGTATCAATGGTCGACCGGATATTGGATTCTCCGATGCGCGACGGGAAGTCAAAGAGAAGCCGACTTCCAGTGTTTTCCCCCAACCGAACGTTACCATCGATCACGATCTGGGGTAATTATTGTGTGGGACGCAGATGATTTTAGATGATGTCATGCCTTTCTGCTGTGCGTGTGCTAATCCGAGCAACGAGACCCTCCTTTGTTTTTAGCGAGTCGAGGATATCCATTCGGCTGCTATTTATAGCCCTCGTGAGCGACTGATGTTGAGGACCCTGAGGCTAAATTACCCGCCCTCCCTCGCTATTTGGGTCTGACTCGCATGGGGGAGATAAATAGAGAGAGGCGTCAGAGGCCGATTTTATTGTGTGCGCGTGAATGGGCCTCTCGAGACGGCAGTCCCAGAACGACCCCCCGAGAATAGACAATGTGAAATTGCATTCTCATTGGACCCCACGGATACTGTAGTATTCGAGAAGGGATACTAAAAAGCCGCATGGTCAATTAGTCTGAAATGGCTGTGGAGGCTGCGCCGTCGTCAACGAGTCTAATTTATTCTCGTCATACGCCCGTGGCAATCCGACTCTCCTCTTCTGGGAAGAAGAACAACTGCACCACTAATTGCGCCATCCTCCTCCTCCTTCTTCCATGCGGAAAGTAGACGAGACTCGAATAGCTCCTACGTCGTCCCAATTAGCTCCCTCCTCCTTTCTCTTAACAGAGGCAGTCACATTCCCCTTCTCCCTCCCTCTCATACGTAGTCTATTTGTGGAGTTGCCACGGGCATGAATTACCGAGGCAACTCTATCCCCGTGCTTCCCATGGTCTCTCGTTCCCTCGGGCGAGGGAGAGACAGGAGGAGGGAAAGATAAAAGAGAGCTGCTGCCATTCGAGTCCGTTGCTCGTGACAAGCGGCAGTGAGTGGGAGAGACAAGAGAGGGAGTTGTGTGTTTGAAGTTACCCGAGATGGGAGGGAGTCAGTCCGTCCTCAGAGATACGTCCACTGCCAGGGGAAGAATTCCCACGGGCAGAGTGGCCAACTCACAATAATAGAGAATGCACATGAGGAATCAGTAGGCAAAATGAGAAAGAAGACTGTCAAGCACAGTCTCTGCGATGGGAATTAATGATCACCCGGCGCTGTTTTTGCGGCGTCGTTCGCGTCATATTTCCGTTGATATTTGATGTGGAACGCAGCCAATTACTGTGGAGAAGAAGGAAGAGGCCACCCTGCTACTACTTACAAGGATGCAGAAGCAGATGCCTTGATGTCGATAGAACGAGTCGTCGTCAGGCCAGTCATGATAGATCAACGAAGAGGACGATAGAAGGAAGGGAAGGGTGCGGTAGTCTCTGCAAAGAGGAGCAACGTGCGGTTTGCAATGGACGGAATGCGACGAGAGAATGTGGAGTGGTTCAAGAGTGGAAAGAGAATTGATGTGAATTACTCGGTCGATTGGGAGGCGATTGAACAGTGATGTGATCGTAAAGAGCATTATGGAGGAAAAGAATGCATCGGAGGTTAGAGAACAGAGTTTGGTTTGGGCAAGCCCCCCCCCCCCTCCTCCTTCAGACTGGACCGGATGATCTTCGAAAAGCATCAACACCAAGGCGGATCCGGTGTCAGGAATCTGAGATGGGGGGGGGCACATCTGGTTCGAGAATGAGAATGGAAGATGAGTGGGAGATGCAATTGCTGTGAGGTCATCGAGGGATGAATCAGATTGGTCAGAGGAGAGAGAGAGAGTTACGGAATGATGAATGGAACACTTGAGAAGATGAAAGAGAGATGCGATGAGTAAGATGAGCTGTTCTGTGGAAAGGTGAATAGAAAGGTCGAGTGAACCCCGGAGGAAACCCCTTCCTCCTTGTCTTCTTCCCATCTCTTCCTCCTTCCACAAGGGTGCGAATGTGATTGGGGCGGAGAGGAGGGAATGAGTGAATGAAGTGGAGTGGTCTGATATAGAGACGACGGAAAAGAAGAGGAGAGGAGGCGGAGAGATGGAAACGAAAGAACGACCACTCCCCCTTTTGATGGGTGGTGGAGGAGAAAAAGAGATATCCCGTAATATAGAGAGAGATGGGCTAGGGGGGATTGTGGAACACTGCCTCCCTGAGTCAGAGGTGTTTGTTTGCTCTTTATAGGAAATGGCCAAGGCAAGAGCTAGTTCTAGCACCTCGTGGCTAATGGGAAGGCGAGAGAGCAGTTTGTGAACAGTAGCGTGTGGGAATGACCCCCACAGGTGACTAACGAGTAATGAGTTGAATCCGGGTGTATAGAGAGGCCGAGAAGGCAGATGGGTTCGACAGAACCCTCGGTACATTTCGCGGAAGTGGCCTTATATAGAAAGAGGGAAGGAGTTGGACGAGTGAACGAGATCACACGCCATGATTCGGCTATCACACTCGACTATCGTTTGACACGATCTCTCCCCCTCCCCCAATCGTTTCCTCGCCTCTTTTTGGCCAATGTGTTCCGTACAGTTTCGTCTATCTTCCTCTTTTCTTTGTTGTTGTCTCTCTGTGTCAAGTTTGCCCCCCCCCCCCCTATCTTTACTCGCTATAGCAGCATGAGGAGGAGAGATACGAGGTATCATACGGACACACGTCATAGTTCGGGCAAATTGGCTACGATCGAGGCTGGAGATGATACCTGTTTTCTGATGCTAGCAAAGGAGCGGGCGCCTAAATACAGTAAGATGACGCTAAATGCAGTAAGGCAAAAGATCACACAACGTGGAGAAGTGTAGCTGATTAATGATTGATGGGGAAGGAGGAGTGAGAAGCACGTGAAAGGAGAAGAGATTTATAGAGCGATGAACGGTAGAGAATGGGCACAGCATTGAACGGGATGAACGGAGTGGAGGAATGGAGTGAAGAAGGAGAGAAGAGACACACTTCCAATGGATGGAAATAGAGTTGTAGTGAACGGTAAGGAGAGAAGTGACACAGTACACTGGGATGGGGCTGTCCAGCTAACGAGCTCAGATAGCCACGTTGTACCACTGGCTGATAACGGTGTATAAAATGTGGGGATGAGGGTATTCGTTTCCCGAATTCCTAGCTCCTCTCGACAGTTCATTGTGCACCCCAAACCGGCCGATTGTGATTGTTGTGCAGAGCAGCGAGAGAGGGAAAGAGTAAACTTTCGCCTGCAGGGAACGGAAGAGGGGAAATAAAGGACGATTTATTCCCCCGTTAACATTCTTCCTTTCGTAAATGATAGGAACACAAGAAAAGCAGCACACGCTAGACTGAGGTTTGTAGTGAAGATAATGTGCGAACGGAAAGGGATGATTACCCCGAATGATGAGCCAGACAGTGCAATGTGCACCCAGACTGGTCAATAGTCATGAGATTGGAAGAAAAAGGAGAGTTGATCACTCCTATTTCGGAATTATCTCTCGGTTTTGTATAGGTGACATGAAGGGAGAAAGTAGTAAAGGCGAAAGAGAGTCGGTGAATAAATGCACTATGTGATAGGCATTGATCCCCCGATGGTTCAACCATCGATCTCGTCGTGATCCTTTTACGGATATATCACGTAGGAGGATAAGCAGCTTATTGCTACACCAGATATCTCTCTTCATTTTGAATGATGTTGCGGTTGATATATTGAGCAAGAGCGCATGGGAAAGGGGAGAGGCAGGCCATTTTTCATGGCGAAACTATAGTAATCCACCCGTGATGGATGAATGGGGAATTCATTCAGTAGAAGAAGGAAGATTGATGAGTCAAAGGATGTCAAACACGGAAAAAAGAGCTGCTCCAACCGATGAATTTGGTTTGCGCAGATGGGAGCGTGACTCAAATTGTATGGCAGAATCGTCTTGCAAGAGTGATACTGATAGGCCGTTATCAGCCTAGAAGGAAGTGAATGATACGATTGAGAAGAGGAAGAGGAGAATTCGCAACCAACCATTGATTGGCTGCGTCAGAATAACCAATGAACAACTTTGCCTTGGGAAAGCGTCGTCGTTGTTTTGATCGTAGTCATTCATTCTAATATTCATAGATTACTGAATGGAGGATGGATACTTGAAAGGAAGCGTCCCGGTTCCCTTCTCATCTTTCTCTCCCGAACAGTGTCTAATGAGCAAGTGAGAGACGCGAAGTATGAGTAAGAGCACTGTTTACAAGCCGTATCACGCCTTCATAAGTGAGAATGTCTATTTGGAGTGGGGAGTGAAACCGCGAGACCGCAAGCACACTGACATGAGTGGTCTCAGTAGACTCGCAATGGTCTATGAGCAGTGTATGTTTGAATTATGGATTACGGTGTTTATGACGTGATTTACGACACATAAGGGAGCGATTCTAGAATAATTGAGCACGATTTGTAGACGGAAAGGTTGTGACCTACTCGTTCATAGTACACTGGCATGATGATAGAGTACGCTAATCCGTGGGTGTTTGATGACAGGGAGTACGGTAGACGACTGCTTTAGTTCATTGTGGAAAACATGGTTCCATTATCCAGTCTCATGACCATGGATAGAGAGGGAGTCTTGTGTGGGACTGGGGGAGGGGGAATGAGATGTGTGGACTGGCTTGACAAACAACGAAATAATTCAATTATTTTGTCGTCGTTGTTGAGGGAGAAGGGGGAAGTTTCCTGGAATAAGCCTTGAATAGTTCTTTGAAAGTCTCTTTTCAAGTGGTTTCTGCATTTGGTATGAGATGGAAGTGAAACGGGACGATGTCCACGTAGGAGTGAGAAGTGAACGATGGCTAGGAATTATTCATGCATGGGCAGGGCGTAACGGAAGAAGTTGCATGTAGACTTGTGAGAGTTGGGATGCAAGGCTGCCATTTGTGGGCTGAGATGTGAGATGTGCGACAGGCATCCAGCAACCTGGTCTATAATTATGCACAAATGATGCAGGGAAAGGTGTAGTGGGGGAGATTGCACGTACAATTGCAGGAGCGGAGTGGCAAGGTTTCTATTTATGGTCGCAAGCGTGTTCCACGTGTATTTTAGGCATTGAACAGATAGAATTCATGCAAAAAATAGCGTGACACCGTGTTTTCCTGTCATTTTTGTATCGTTACCACGATCGAGGAAAAAATTGTAGTAGGTAGTTGTAGCCTGGCGGAAAGGGGTTGCAAAAGAAATACATCTTTGCTCAGTAATTGGAAGCTTTAATGAGTCCTCTTTTGGTGTCAAAATACTTAAAAAATGAGACTTTATGGTGTAACGAGTGGTGCGCCGAGCGTACGGTAGTTTCAAATGCTAGACAATCCCCGTCCATTGCAGATAGTGCTTCCTCCCTCCTCCTTTTCCCCTCTCTTCGATGTCCTCCTCCGCCCCCACGCCGTTACTCCATCTGGTAGCAGGTAGGAGTAGGGATAGGGAAGGAGCAACTACCCAAAACTGATGAGTTCTAAAATGATACACGCCCTTTGGTAGGTTCACTAACTTGACGATTTCTGGCAAGCTTTTATTGGAATCTCTATTGGAAACAACGTCGATCGCTTATTAATTTTCTATCCGTTTGTCCCGTACTAGTACGCATGTTGCAACTCCAATATGACAAGTGTGAATTCATGAAACAAAATGAGTAATTCAAAGCATCTACTCAATCAGGAGGAACGGACTCTCCGATGGCACTTGAAGTAGCGAAGACGAGGCTCGCAGAGGGCGACGATCCCAATATGAGGGAGGACGGAGATGTTAGTTTATCATTCTAAAAGGATTCAGGAAAAAACGGGGAAATACCCTGAAATTTGTAAATAAATTCTAATATGGATTGGTTGTTGAAGGAAGGTTGCACATGTAGTTTGTAGGTGGCATTTTTGCTTGAAAGTCGAGATATGATCGATTTTGATTCATTTTGATCGTAAGCTGTGGTTTCCGGATTCGAGTGGTTAGTATGAAGTTCAGGAGCAATCAAATTTGATATTCTGAATATCGATTTCAATAGGCAACTTTGCGCAACATGAATTCCTTATGAGTAGATTCGGACTGCGTTTCTAATTCGTAGTGGGCTGTTACTGCAAAAAAAATACAAAATTATTATTCTCCCTCAATCGCTATCAGTATCATGCAAGTAGGGTGTTCAGGGGTCAACTAGTATGTTAATTTTAACCTACCGTACCCGCTTTTTCTGATTTTGGACAAAAACGTGCCCGCCGGAGGCGAGCCGACTCGGAAAAAAGGGGGCATAGTAAAAAAAAATATGGTAAAAAATGGAGATTTTGTAAATACGTGTCCGTCTCTTCGCCATTGGACTGAAAAACGTACCCGCCTTAAACAATAGCTTTTACCTAGGTAATTGATCCCTGAGGGTGTTATACAACACGTAGAACTCTTTTAGTTCAATCTTCTACTATCATCCCATCCTTCTCCTCAGGGTCTGACTCCACTGCATGTGGCTGCTCACTGGGACAATCTGGCGATGGTACAGCTGCTGTTGGTGCACGGAGGAGATGTGTGGAGGGAGGACGACCATGGAAGAACACCCATGGCAATGGCACAAGGAAAGACCAAGAAGTTAGTGAATGGAATGAACGAGGGGAAGAGGAATATCCAACAATGTGCAAATGTGAGAAAGGTGTAGTGGAAGTGAAGCGGTAGATGCGCGGGGAAGAAGGTTTGAAGATAATGAATTTGATCATCCGAGCAGAAAAAATCTTGCAAATTTCATTATAATTTAGAATTGGCGAAACGGCAAGAATGCAAGTAACGTAGCTCTATGCAGCAATTGGGGAATGAGAGCTTTAGTCGACAATCGCAATGGAGAATCGATCGTCGATGAGTTGTGGTGAACTATAGAAACAGTGGAACATGAAATATGCGGGCGTTAGAATTAGTTGTCAAACATTTTTTCCAGTAATTTCTTCAGATTCCTACGTCGAATGGCGTCTCGGAGTGAGGGCGAACGAAGTTCGATCTTCTCTCGAATGGCCCATCTTCATCTGGGAAGCAGAATTGGAAAGGCATTCAAGGTGAGTTGTGGTTTCATCGATAGTTGATGAGAAAGTGTTTATACGATGTAATGATTCTGAATACGTTGGACCTTTATAATAACATTAGTTTCAAATGGTTATTTTGTGATTGGGAAGCATTCAAGATGAATAGAAGTTTCATCGATGGTAGATGTGAGAATGTGTAAATGGCTGAGTGATTTTGATGTCATTCCTTCGACTTCTAACCAATATGAGTGACTATCTCAGTCAGTGAAAAACTTTGCACTGACCCTTGGCACTAGCCAAAAAATCGAATTCCCTCAAAATTTGTGGACAAGTAGTACTCACCTAGTGTAGCTCAGGGCCAACTTATTTAGTGATCTGGATCACTCTCCGCCGAATGGCAACGAATTTTTAAGTGAAACATAACCAAACCGATTTTGCCATTTCGCAATCGATCGAAATCAGTGATATCACAAATTTTGCGTATCACCTCTGTGATTGTGCATGCCAAGTTTCATCTTCATCGATTTCAAACTGGTCTAGAAAATTTAAAAATTCGGAATTTTTTCACTAAAATGAGTGAAGAATCTGCTTCACCTGTAAAAAAGGACACTTTTGAGGTGACTATTTTATAGACCATCCTGTACCCAAAATATGATAGCAATATGGAAAAAAAATAACTCGCAAGTCTGGACTTTTAAAAAAAATAGTGGTGAAAATGTTGAAAAAATCAGTTATCGATAGGCCTAAACTACCGTATCCACGTGGTGGCCGGAATAGAAAACAAGTCCTTGCTCGAAATTTCGCACCATATGACCCGGGGTGGTCCAAAATGGGTCGGGGTATAATAATATATCACGCACCCTAGAATCACCGGGTTGGATTAAACTTCGATTACGGAGGTTGTTTACTAGTAAAGAGTGCATCCTAGTATCACCGGGTTTGAGAAAACGACGTTGTCTAACCCGGTGAACCTAGGATGCGCTTTTTTCTAATAAACAACCTCCGTAATCGAGGTTTTTTCTAACCCGGTGATTCTAGGATGCAGTCTTTACTAGTAAACAACCTCCGTAATCGAAGTTTTATCCAATCCGGTGATTCTAGGGTGCGTGATATATTATTATACCCGACCCATTTTGGACCACCCCGGATCATGTGGTGCGAAATTCCGAGCAAGGACTTGTTTTCTATTCCGGCCGCCACGTGGATACGGTAGTTTAGGCGGTACTACCTCGAAATGTAAATTTTTTTTCGTAAATGTTCATTTCAGAAATATTTTTTTAGAAATTCAATTTGGGAAAAATATATTTGTAAAGGTAAATTACGTAAAACTCACATTGGAAATGCGTATACTGTAAACGCATTATTGATAAATATTTTCTTGGAAAAGTCATTTCGGAAATTTTTTCTCGGAAATTTTGAATCGGAAACTGTTTTTTTTATAATTTCCTTTCGTAATTTTTTTGTGGAAATTTATATATTTATGCATATTTTTTATAGTTTATTGTATATTAAATACTCTTTCATATCATGCACCTCATGGTCAGTCGCACATCGCTGATACTCATTTAATGCCGATACGGTAGGATTTTGAATCAAACTTTTTTCTCATTTCGTCTCGTGGAGACTCGTGGAAATTTGCGGGCTTCTGTATTCGCTCTGTTTTGCGAAGAAAAAATGAAGCAGAAAATAAATTTTAAAAAACAACAATACGCACATTAAGACAGTAAAACCATTGAAAAAAGGAAACTATTTATAAAATTTCAATTACGAAATTTCCAAGAAAAAATTTCCGAGATGACTTTTCCAAGAAAATATTTATCAATACTGCATTTACAGTATACCAATTTCTTAACTATTTTTTACAGAAAAATATTTACGGTATGGAATTTCCAGCTAACTTTTTACATAATATTTTTTCCGAATGTTTAATTTACCAAAAATATATTTCTCATTCAAAATTTACGGAAAAAAATTTACATTTTGAGGTAGTACCGTTTAGGCCTATCGATAACTGATTTTTTCAACATTTTCACCACTATTTTTTTTAAAAGTCCAGACTTGCGAGTTATTTTTTTTCCATATTTCTATCATATTTTGGGTACAGGATGGTCTATAAAATAGTCACCTCAAAAGTGTCCTTTTTTACAGGTGAAGCAGATTCTTCACTCATTTTAGTGAAAAAATTCCGAATTTTTAAATTTTCTCGACCAGTTTGAAATCGATGAAGATGAAACTTGGCATGCACAATCACAGAGGTGATACGCAAAATTTGTGATATCACTGATTTCGATCGATTGCGAAATGGCAAAGTCGGTTTGGTTATGTTTCACTTAAAAATTCGTTGCCATTCGGCGGAGAGTGATCCAGATCACTAAATAAGTTGGCCCTGAGCTACACTAGGTGAGTACTACTTACCCATAAATTTTGGAGGGATTCGATTTTTTGGCTAGTGCCAAGGTATTTTTGCTTGACTCTGAAAGTCACTCATATACATTGAAATTTGCGCTCACGTAGAGTTGCAGTTTCAGTGCTGGTAGATGAGAGGAACGATCCTGTTTGAAAACAATTTGTGACAGTAGATAAATTAGGTGAACAATCTCTTGTACTAAAATGAGGATGAGCAATGCCTAGACGAGTCTATAATTAGCGCACGATGGGAATTAGTTGAACTTCCGTGATCAGCTGCAGTGAATCATGAATGAAGTGAGAGAAAAGGAGAGACGAAGGAGGAACAAGTTTGGCGCGAGTTGTCGGGTTGGAAAGGGATTAGTCACTGCTAGGAACGCTTATCATAGTGCTGATGATTAGAGAAATAATTGAGCCGGGATCGGGTAAAATTTTCGATTTTTCAGGGAGCCCGAAAGAAGATGCGATTGACACTCGGAGCGATTCTGCCCGCGCCAAGGAGAAGGGCCGATAGCGAGTGCAACAAGTGGGTTACGGTAGGGGAATATGGTAGAATCTGACTACGGTAGCGTAAGGATGTGTTAGGGAAAGGGTGTACAGTAGTGGTGGGTTTGATTAGGCAATGGATTGCGAATCAAGTGATCGATTCACCCCTCATTTCCGTACTCGTTACTCGCAATGATTGGTCGATTCGTTACTAGGATACTTGCGCGAATTATGGATCTAGTTCTGTCATTTTTGTTGTAGATGTTTCTATCTTCTCATACGACATAATACAAACATATAAACCCTGATTTTTTGCTAGTTCCACGGTTCTCATGATTGTCTCGGATCATAGATATGAATAATGCATATTAATATTTCAGTCCGGCGGTGCTTACCTCCACTCCCCGTCCCTCTATTGGATGTGCGAGTGTGGTCACATCCTCGTCACAGTACTGTACTGCTGATGAAGGAACCATTGGAGGAGGAGATACGACTATGGCTGCCAGAGGGTTAGTATTTTTTAGTATCAAGAGAAAAGGATGAATATTGTTGGTCTAAAATGTAGTAGGCAGTTAGGGGAACTGTGAAACATGAAAGTGGGACTGTATCTATTTTGCCGTGAGATAAGAGAACTAGAGGGTTAGTGGAACAAGAGTATCATGATATCGTCAGTGGGATATCATGGAAGGGATTGAATGCATTTGGAAGGAGCTAGAGTGTTATTTTTTTCTTGTACCAAGTCCAAAGATGCAGCATTGTTGATGGAAGAAGTTGTATGAAGATAGGGATAGGGTGAAACGGAGGAGTTGCGGGACCATTTTGAATGGATGAGGGAGAGGAAGAGCAGACAGAACAATGACAATGAGGGGATTAGTTTGGAAGAAAGAGATGAGTAACCATTGTTGATGTTCAAAGAGGCAGGTTGTTGGGGGGGGGGGGGAGAAAGAGATGAAAAAGTAAAGTTGCGGTACTTAGGTGTCGGAATGAAACAATTAAATGTCCTTGCAGCATAGCCGCCCCATCCGGTCGTTCCTCTGGTCTTCTCAATCTGGAATGGAAGAGACCCGTGACGCCCCCGAATGAGGAGGGAAAGATGGAAATTGGATGGAAGAAGGGATTGGAGAGGAAAGAGAAGAGTGAAGAAAAAAGGGCTGATGAGAAGGTGGGGATTCTGTGCAATTTTGTACGGATTGCTAAGGCACAATTGAAGATGGGTGAATATTGGGAAGATGTTAGAGTGGTGCAACGAGTAATCACCGGGTTGCAGGTGACAGTGAGAAAGAAGCAAAGGGCGCCCGCAGAGAAGAAGAAGGAGAAGGAGACAGGTACGTCGATTACCCTTTCCGTGTTACGGTAGATGGGATACGGTAGGTGATGACGTCATTGCAGATGACGAATGGCGTCCGACGACGTTGACGGAGAGCGAGGAGGAGAGTGGAGAGGTACGGTTGGTATACGATTGAAAGGGCGTCTCATATTGTTATTCTCTAAATGGATCGGCATTTGTGTGGATGGTGAACCGCCGATCTCGCGGGTCAATGCTGGTTTCGTTTAAAAAATGAATATTAATTGAAAATATCGCAGAATCCGGGCGATTCGGCGAAGAAGCCACGGGCGCCACGTGGATTGAGGAAGAGAGTGGAGGAGATGAATGAGGAGAGATTGAGGAGGTAAGGAGAGAGGAGGAGAAGTTGAGGGACGGAGAATTTTCACTTGGCGCATTTTCTGCTGCATAGCTACTAGGGTTGACGAAACGGAACGAATTCCGGAAAATCCGAACTTTTAATTCAATTATCGCCTCATTCCGGAACGGATTAAAAATAGAACAATGGCCATTCCGGAACGAGAGTCGACTCGAACAAAGAAAATTCCTTTGTTCGACCCTCGTTCCGGAAAAGTGGAGATAATTGAATTTATTGTTCGGCCGTTCCGAAAGCCGAACGATCAACCCTAATAGCTACAAGATAAGAGGAATTGATCATCCTCGATCATCTACTGGAACGACTAAATTAATATTGATCTATCCCGCAAGATCGAAGTTGCGTAGGGATTGCAAGTGTCGTGATGAAGGAGTTGAATAATGAGATCCTTAGAGTGTATTGCAAACTTTAAATCCGTATTTTGAAGTGGGCTGACACATTGATGTTGCGTAATTACCAGATAGAAGGGGGTTGAACATATCCGATGATTAGTTCTCCTGAACTTGTTTTCAAATATTTTTAAAGATTTTTTTGTTGCCTCCAACATAGAAGTTACATAGGGAGTATGTTGCAGTGAGCTCCGTTGTGTGGGCGTGGCAGCGGGTCCGATCGGGAAGGGAGGAGTGAGGAAAGGATACGAGAGGAAATTGATTGAGGCACTCGTTGTAGAGGGAGACACGGATAAGATGAAGAGGATCATTGATGGAGGTCAGCGAATGGGGGTTTAGTGTTTTTTTTGTTGGAAATACACCCGTGGAGAAAGGAATATCAACGCTTGATCGGATCAATGGGTAATGTGTTGATGGTGATACACTGATGATGCGGGAAGAAGACTTTCTGTTGTTGACCAATGAATTTAGCGTTACGAGTGTATCTATGGGGATTGGATTAGTGAATCGTAACCAACAACCTTGCAGTCGCACCTCTTCCCTCTTCGTCCTCATCGAAGACTCCATCAAAGACGACGATGACGTCATCTGTAGTGGGAGGAGAGAGGAAGACGCCCGGAGGAGGGAAGAAGGATGAGATGAAGAGTGCAGTGGAGACAACCCCACAGAGGAGTGTACAGGGTGAGTGAGGTATTGACGATGTGTAGTATCTTAGAGAGAGTTATTGGTTCACGAGTGACCAGAGAGAGTGCAGTTTTCCGAATTGTACTTGAAGGTGGTGTTTGCGCATTCAATAGTTACTATTTGTCGAGCATTAATTCAACAAAGGGAGATTTGGGATGCACGAGTGCGACTTCGATTCGATGAAAAACTCCTGGATAATGGCTTTGATTTTTTGTTTGGTAAAAATTATTCTCGCCTGGATTTGAGACAGTCCAATATCAAATGGTTGCCTCGCAGGTCAGAAGTACTCTCGCCCTCTCGAGTGCGCTATCGCGAGCCGGAGTTCACCCGTGTGGCAAGAGGGAGCAGCCCAAGCACTCGATGAGAGCATTCGGTGAGAGAGGGGGAGGGGTACTGGAGTACAGTAGTAGTTATGTTAGGAAGAAGAGTTGTTGTCCATTTTTTCCCCTTTTGATGAAAATGCTTGATCATTCGACACCATACCCCATATGAGATGTGGATGCTGTGAAACACAATTGAGACGTGTTCTTTCGAAATGTAAAATGTCAAGCAGCAATGATGAGTTTAGGATATTCAATAATAATAAATATATAATTTGCAGTGCATACTTCATGAACAAGGGTGTCTCATCCTTTTGTTATCTTCTAATCGATCCGAGAATGTTGAGAGGAGCGGGCACAATGGGAGAATTCATCGATGCTAGTCAGTTCATTTTGAGTATCAAGTTTTAAAATGGAGGTAGATTCATGTTTCCACCAGTTCATTAACTAGCGGACTTTTCAGTAGAAATGATGCATGTGGCGAGTCTGATTGATTTGATAATTATGAAATTGAATAGAGCGTAATGGGTTGCAATATTTGCGAGTATGGTCAGTATCAGATTGTCCCTCCTTACAGTATTCTACGTTGGCAAGGGCACGAAGGCCCGGCCCCATCAGCATCTCATTGATGCAAGGAATGCTCGCGACAACCAGACTGCGGTAGGTGAACGGGGGGGGGGGGTACGGTAAAAAGCGATTGCAAACTGACTGATTAGAGTAAGCTAGTCGGTTTACGGTGGTAATTCCTTTACTTGCAGCGTCAATCGGACAAGATCGCTCGAATTCTCTCCATCTGGGCAGCGGGCGAGGGAGTGGTCTCACTCCAGCTCTCATTCGACATATGCGATGAGGTTAGTGGTTTTTGTTCGACCGATGTCTCCAATTTACTTTGTTGATGAACCGTTTCGAGCGAACTTGTATAGGGGCTGAAACGAAAATTGGTGGGGTGAATGTTTTCTGTGTTTTCTATTCCAGTTCATTTATCAATGCTAATGTGAAACAAAAACTGGCTTGACCTAATTTGGAGCTGATAACAGTGCCTGACATTCATTATAATTATTCTGAATGCATCGAACGTTAAATTTCGCCAGTTTTTCATTCCCTGAAAACAAAAAAATGTAGCTCATCAATTACGAAAGGAAGAATGATCGTGATGTTGTGAATGTGCAGGAAGCATTCACTCGTGAGGCATCCCTCATCGATGCCATTGGAATGAGAAATCTGACGAATGCAAAGGGAGGAAAGTACTATGGGATAGTACAACACTGGCAGCTACTTCAGAAGACGCAATTGGGCACACTCATGCTCAAGGTAACAATTATTCATCTCATTGTCAAGAAAGACGAAAATGTTCTAGAGAGCTTGCGAAGTTTGCCACGCATTTGGCATGTATTGCGCGAAAATGTGGCCTCTGTATGAGCCCGAAAGGAGAAAGTACAAATCAGGGTGATTTTGAGTTTGACGTGTGGATTATCTCTGAGAGTGTAGACAGACTGTAGCAGTAAAGCCATCGATTCTGTTTTTCATACACCTCAAGGTATGTGTTGCAGCGCGTGTGGAACTACATCCGGTCGGATCCATCCGCCATCAAACCGATCCGACCCGAGGCCCTTCCCGATGCCCTCTTCAAACCGTATGGAGGAGCAGCGCGAAAGACGCAGCCAATGACGACGTCATCAACGGGACCTACCGCAGCTGTCAAGCCAGTCCCGCCCCCGCCCGGGCTACTCAATAGACTGAGAGCAGGTCGATGAGACCACCCACGATGCTCCCTAAGCCCCGCCCCTCCCTCATTTGTACATATTGAGAGCCGCTCGAGCTATTATTACTGTATTAGGATATCACTGACTGGCCGTTATAGTGACATGTATTTATAGAACAGTATAGTGTGAAATGTATACATAGGTGTATTTTAATGCAATTATTAGGAATATTTGTGAAATGATAATTAATTCGTGATATAACAAATGTTGTGCTACTCGTTCGCTTAGCGATATTCCGACCTCTCATTTCTAGTGATCTTTGATCTCTCAGGTACTCGTTTTGCATTGTGACCACCACTAGTCTGCGATAGGGCTTTCATCCAAATGAAATTGTGCTATTTCGAATTACTCACTTACGTATAAAGACATTGCCAAGCAATCCGCTGACATTTTTCAAACATTATTGGCGAGAGGTCGGCGGCCTTTGTGTAATATCTTACTGTCTTTATCAACGAACTCATAAAACCTGAATCCGACAGATGCCTCTTAGTAAGGCAGCTTCCTCAAAGGAAGAAGAAGTAGAAAAGGATGAAAAAGACACGGTAGGTTCTTCCATCTGATTCATTATTATCATTATTCCCACATAATGTCTTTGATGCTAGAATATGCGAATGAAATATGTATAAAAAGAAAAAAATCTTTGTTGTGAACCTCGCCGAAGCTATTCTTGACAATCACTGATAATACGGATTGCAAACAGTGGTAATTGCAGTTTGCCAGAATGTCTCATTTGATGGATGATCTTCTTTCCCATCAATTACACAATTACTCGTTCATTCCCCTCAAGAGTGGAGGATATCACATGAATGCAGATACGATCAGAGATCGATTAGCAAGGATTAAGAAGGCTAAAGAAGACATTTGTAAGGATGAATTTGTGAGTCTGAGTTTGAATTACAGTTGTTTTGAATCGTGGAAAAGTGACAATTTCGAAAGATGTATTATGAAGTTATGGGAAAATGTGTTCGACATCATGTCTTGGTCATTCAATGATCGATCTTCCTTGCAGTCTCTCCTTGTATCTCTTCCGAATGAGCTAATCGTTCACGTTCTCTCGTTCCTTCAACCGAAGAGTCGCCACAAAGCAGCCCGAACGTGCAAGAAATTGAACAAGATTGAGAAAAGTTCCAAGTATTTCGTGGATAAAATGATGCTCTGCGAGGTGAATTATTCTATTTACTGTTTTCCGCCTTATCTTTTATACAAATCACAAGAACTCTAATTGTATGGATTGAGAAATATAATGATACTTTACGAATTGTTTGTTTGAAGATCATTTGTTGTTCAGGATAGTTGCAACGAGGAAACGAATGCCCGAATGATTCATGATGATTGGAGTCGCGAGTGAGTTGGATGTCGAGTATTCACCATATAGAACTCATTCAGATATCCGGTGTACTTTCTTTTCGGTGGAGATCGAATCTATCCGGATAACTACTGGGCGGGACTGAATAATGCAACGATCGGCCATTTGAATGTTAAAGTGAGCAAAGAATTTCTGTCCTTGTGATCATCATTGTTTCATGTTTCAGGTGCACAAGAAAACGGCCGAAAATGTCGAATATTTCCGAAATGTTGTTACCGGATTTAACATGAGAAAACTTTCCGTCGTTTTTCTGGTGAGTCCGTTCTTTCTATTTAGGAGTTTAGGAGAAATGTGAAGAGAGAAGTGATGGCCACGCACTAGTTCCAGTATTCGATGCATTGCATTGCAGGGTCGGGACTCGGAACAGCCCGCTATTAGCCCATCTGCTTATAGAATGTTAAAGCTGGCATCTACTGTGAGTTTTTTGAGGTTGTTCATGGGCATTTTCTTATGTGAGCTAAACTAATGAAAAACTTACTCATACTCCTTGAAGTCATTCGTTAAGACCGTTGCTCTCGGCTCTTCAACTGTTGTACATTTTGAAACGGCAACGACTTTGGATACTATTCGAAAACTTCTCTTGCGTTTTGGATTCGTTTATTATGAAGATAGAATTCTAGCCAGACGTAACAATTGCAAGGTGAGTATCCCGCACTCAATCTGAATGGATATCTGTCGTTCTTGCAGGTGTATCAATGCAGATACAGACTATATTTCGTTATCTTCCATAGAAGACTCCAAATTTCATTTCAACTGTTCGATACTGGTGTAATTGCTCGATTCAATTTGCACGCGACTCGGGAATCTCTTGAGGACACTCAAAGTGAACTAATTAAGAACGGGTTCAGGGAAAAGCTGAAAACGACAAAAAGCATGAAAACATTGAATACAAAATAAAGAATGTAATTATAATTGTATCTAGTTTCGCATGACCACTAATATTGTTTCTAGAATTTTTCTCACTTGTATCTATGTTAAGTTATTGTTATCATCATCTGATAATCTGATTGCATCACAATTCGAGTAGTAACCCTTCTCACTTTCGTTATTTTTCAATTTTCCCATTTTATGTATGTATGTACTTTTTTGATAAAGCTTTTCATATGAATTTGAATCTGAATGTCCTCTATAAGGTTCAATTACCTTTGATGATATCTGTAGGAATTCATTTCATTCAGCATCGAAGTGTGATTTCGATTCATGTTGATCTGTGGCAATATCGACGAAGCCAAAGGGCTTGAATAGCACCCCCTATCGCCCATTCCTTGTCAATTATTGATTGATCTCCAAACGAGTCTGTTTCCTTTTTTTATGAGAGACTATCTGACTCAAGTGAAAATGTCTTGGCAAAGTGCAAGAAACGGAATTCCCTCAAAATTGGTGGGTGGGTAGTACCCCTCGAGTGTAGCCCAGCCCCAACTTATTTTGTGATTTGAATCACTCTCCGACGAATGGCGCGACATTTCAAAGTGAAACATAACCCAGCCGAGTTTCTCATTTCGCAATCAATCAAATCAAGTGATAGCTCAAAAAATGCACAATAATTCACTGATTATACGCCCCGAATTTTATCCCGATCAACCGCAAACTCATTGAGAAATGTTGAAAAAACCAGTATTTTGGTCAAATTATCGCTATTTTCTCGCTCGGATGGTTAACAAGGGACCTTTTTTATTTCACTAATAATAAGAGCAATCATTCAGCTCTACTTCATGTTCATATGAAAGAAATAAAAAAAACAACGCCTCAACTTATTGCGAAAAATCGGGCTCCAAATTGAAATAAAATCAGTTCGTGATTCGGTCGCCTACCGTAACCCAGAGAGCGGCCGGCAAAAAAAAATGCACTCATGCATGGGGTCATGGGTCAGAAATATTTTTTGTTCGATATTTAATTGGTACCGTACCCATTGTGTTCTACAGTAACCCAAATTACCGTATCTGGCTACAGTACCCCGAAATATCACGAACTGACTTTTTTTCAAAAGTGCGCCAAATGTCTTCGATCTTTCATTGAATGTGTACTACAGTAACTCACGATGTTACCGTAACCCGAATTACCGTAATCCGGTTATCGCGAACTGACTTTATTTTTATAAACGGAATTTTGAAAAACATTTATGAAAATAAAGTCAGTTCGCGATAACCGGATTACGGTAATTCGGGTTACGGTAACATCGTGAGTTACTGTAGTACACATTCAATGAAAGATCGAAGACATTTGGCGCACTTTTGAAAAAAAGTCAGTTCGTGATATTTCGGGGTACTGTAGCCAGATACGGTAATTTGGGTTACTGTAGAACACAATGGGTACGGTACCAATTAAATATCGAACAAAAAATATTTCTGACCCATGACCCCATGCATGAGTGCATTTTTTTTTGCCGGCCGCTCTCTGGGTTACGGTAGGCGACCGAATCACGAACTGATTTTATTTCAATTTGGAGCCCGATTTTTCGCAATAAGTTGAGGCGTTGTTTTTTTATTTCTTTCATATGAACATGAAGTAGAGCTGAATGATTGCTCTTATTATTAGTGAAATAAAAAAGGTCCCTTGTTAACCATCCGAGCGAGAAAATAGCGATAATTTGACCAAAATACTGGTTTTTTCAACATTTCTCAATGAGTTTGCGGTTGATCGGGATAAAATTCGGGGCGTATAATCAGTGAATTATTGTGCATTTTTTGAGCTATCACTTGATTTGATTGATTGCGAAATGAGAAACTCGGCTGGGTTATGTTTCACTTTGAAATGTCGCGCCATTCGTCGGAGAGTGATTCAAATCACAAAATAAGTTGGGGCTGGGCTACACTCGAGGGGTACTACCCACCCACCAATTTTGAGGGAATTCCGTTTCTTGCACTTTGCCAAGGGTCAGTGCAATTTTTTTCACTGACTCAGAAACTCTCTCTTATATGATCAGTCTATAATATCGTATCCTTGCAGATGAGTGCAGCATCGTCGGGCGACAAACAACATTTTTCGTCCGTCCGTGACGCCATTCAATCAATCGTCCGATCCAAGGGAGAATCTGGAGACGGATCGGAATCGACGACGACGGTACGTCGAAGGATTAGAGCTAATCGGGGAGATTTGGAGCTCTGAACCTGCTGAAACTTGCTATTTTTCGTTTCCCTGGGCCTTTTTTTGTTTGTGCAAGATTCATTGGCATTTTCAATCAATTCTTCACAATTATCAGTTGATGAGACATGGGAAAGGGCATCAAATAACGTTGAATCTTAGGTTGATCAAACTCCGACGACGTCATCTTCGATGATTACGTGTGGCGACGCGAATCTCGTCCCTCCATACGAGACATTCGCCGGATCGATTCTCAGTGCACGAAGGATCAGAGAGATCATCGAGGTCATACCCAACCATTTTTGTCCACTGATCAGATTACGGTAGCTCCGGATTGAGTATCGATTCTGATACCGTAACCTTCCCCCCTATATTCGTTTCGAGAGTCGACTGCGGGAGGGCGATTCGTTGATCGGGAAGGTTCGATTAGTGGATGTGGCCGGAGCGAGAGTGAGACTGCTGGCTGCATTGAACAAGAGGATCGATATGAGAGATGCCGAGATGGAGGTTAGTGAGGGGAAGGAGAGATTGGACAATCTGAAGCTAGGGCTGTCACAGACTTTCGAAAGTTTGGGAGAAATGATGGCAGTTAGAGAGGGGACGAAATGAAGGAGTTAGCCGGATATGTGTCACACCCTTTTGACAGAATTGGAGAAATGATGTAGGTGAAGCAGTGAAGTGCTAAATTTGTGAACCACGATCAATTAGCGGCATTTGAAAGTGATTATCTAGATTCAGTGAAGGAGGAACGTGTCGGGGTGCAAATGGATAACATGTCAGGTGATCGTTCCAATGTCGTCTCTTTGTCGTCGTCCTCAAGTGGGCGAGCATATCCGTGTGAGAGTCGATCTCACTCGACCACTTCGATGCGCCATCGATGAGGTACGGTAGAGGGTGATTGATTGGATGGAAATGGACAGGAAATTGTGTTGTTTGTGTCCCATTCGGAACCGCTCGACTAGGACAATAGGAGAAGAAATGAGAGTTTTTGAATGAAGTTAGGGAAGATAGATGTGGAAAACAGAATAGTGCCAATTGATGCATCGTTTTCATGTTTTTTGTAACGATCGCGCATGAGAGAGGCTAGTGAGAAACCATAGTAAAGTGTGAAATGGCTGACGTAAAGACGGTAATCTGATCTCCTCACCCTATTGAGGCAATGGATGCACTCGCAGGTCCGCCGTCCATGCCCGATTACATCGTGTATGTTGATTATTTACTTGAATTATATTTAAATTATTGTAAAGTGGTTTCTGATGAATTGGGGTTTCATGCTTGATTCTTGTTTCCGAGAGCATTTGCGAAATTATTGAGTCGTCGATACAGATAGGAAAACATAAAAGTGCCCCGCCAATCTCAGGTTTCACTGGTGGTACTAGTATCGAATACGGGACTCGTGATTTATGCAATCATATATTTCATCTTCCCCCTTTCTAGTGAGTCATCGTCTTACTCGTCATGGGCGGATAAGGAATTCCCATTGACATTGAATAGACACGCGGAGGAGAGTGTGGGAGCGGCAGCCAGAGGGAGCAAGACCTTACTCAAGGAGGTATGCAACTTATTAGTGATCAAGACGTGAAACATTTGAGACCTTCTGGAAGAAAGAATGCGAGTGTGACTCTTACTGAAAGTTTCATTAGCGAGCAGATAAATCGATGTAGCATTGTGATTGAGTTGAAACAGAAATACGCCATCATCCTGATTACTCGTATATTCGTTCCCTTGCAGGTGCATTCGCTCGAGCAGTCGTACACTGCGAAGAGGAAGCGGAAAGAGGCACAAGCGAGAGCGATGGTCACTCAGGTACGGTAGGAGAAGGGACGGTAGGAAGGACGGTGGGACAGATTCATTACGAGATTGAGTAACAGTAGCAATGGATAATGGATGTTTCATGACTCCTTGGTTCATACAATACTCTTATTATAATGTTCCACGCACATTAGCTCAACGCCATCCGGTGGTACAATATGTGAGAGTAGTTGATAGTGGGATGGTTCTGTTCTGAGTATTCATTCTCTCTTCCATCAGGGCATCACAGCAATGCGATCGGGTGAGAGAGACAATGCATGGGCGATGTTAAAGGAAGCGACAGATCTCTATCCCCCATGTGCCGATGCTTATGTGGCACTTGGAGCACTGTGAGTAGACTACTTATTGTGATTTTTGAATGAGAGAAGAAGGTGTTATGTTTCAACGTGTTTGATGTTTCACACTGGTAACAAGATGAATGGAAAATTATTTGGTTCGTGATTATAAGGGAGTCAGTTCTGTACTTCTCTTTCCCGTCCCTCAAACCCTCTCATTCCCTGCCTCCCTCCCAACTCATTTCGCACCTACCTTCTTCACTCTGGCTGCCGAGAAGGAAATGGACGGACTAAGAAGTGAAAGAGTTCCCCCCCCCCTGATCCTCTCCCCATTGCAGACTAGTGAACGACGGGCGTAGTTCTGAGAGTGAGAAGTACTTCCAACGGGCTCTCTCCTACGAACCCGCTCACAAGAATGCACTACTCTACTACAAGCAAGTACTCTTCGGAGCGGCTGCACTGTGAGTATGGGGATTGAATTCCATTAGAATTACATTGCCTCATCATTCCTTGCAATCTTTCGATGACAGAGGTGTCAAAACTGTTCATTGACCGTGTTACGGGAATTTCCGGAATCAAGATTTGCTAGTGGTGTACTTCCTGGGCAATCGGTGTGGTGTGTGCAGGATGGTATTCGTCGATTTCAGACACGAGAAGGAGGGCCGATGGACGGATGCGATGGGATACTATGAGAAGGCCAGTTTGTGTCCCATCCATTCATTGATCAACAGACCACAAGCAATAAGTTGAATGTCAATTGGCAATAGATTTCATCTTGATTTCTAAGTATTTAAAATGTTTTTGAAATAGTCAATGTAAAATGAATGGCCTGGGTTTCCTCAATCACAGTACTCTCTCGCCTGTCAGACAGAGCGAGAGAGCATGGATAAACGAGAGAGTTAGAATGTTGTTAAAACTGAAATGCAGGCGATTCACGACAAGATCGACGTTGACGAAGCGACGACGGGAGTGGAAAGATGTAAGAGGGAGATGAATGAAGAGGAGAAGAAGAGAAGACAGAGAAGTCCCAGTGTTGAGGTGAGCGAATCGAAGAGAGACAAATGGTCAACCCAGATTGAGAGTGATGCGGGAACATTGAAACACCAAATCAGCAGGAAAGACGGACACTTGAATATTGCAGATAGTTGAGTCGCCATCGAAGCAGTCTGCAGCAGGAGGAGGAGCAGTCTCCGCCCCATCGACATTGAAGAGACCACGCATATCGGAAGGTCAGAGAGAGAGGGGTTTCAGACGAGGGTTATAGGGATGAGAAGAGGTTGTGTGACGATTTCATCTTGCCACTGAATATAGTAGTGCTCCGTGAATATCCACGCATATCGGAAGGTAAAAAGGGTTTTTTTCAAGACGATTGTCTAATGAATGTTGAGAGACTGAGTGATGATTCGTCGTCGAACATGGAATAGAATATTTTGAGGCTAGTTGATGATTGTTTGCCGCAGGTCGCAAGTCGTCGGACGGGCAGCGAAAGTCGACGAATGGAGCAGAGAAGACGTCGCAAGGACCACCTAAGGTGAGATAAGAGGGGAAGGGAAGAGTGAAGGGAAGGGGAGGGGAGTCCAAGCTCTTGCCACTACGCAAGTCTGACATGTGAGACACTACAGTACTCCAATATATACACTGACAATGAGACACTGAATAAGGGTAGTTTAATAGGGGTTAGCTAAAACTGTAATAGTTACCTTCTAGGTACAACACCTGCAACAAGAAGAACGCAAGCGTCTTTCCGACCTCGAGCAACTACACGCTCTACTCAAGAGTGAAGCGAGCAAGAAGTGACCTACCGCAGTGATACTGTAGACCTCCCCTTGAGTACTGTAGCAGTTGGATTATTTATCCTGTTTTTAATTGTATTTCATATGTTTGTCCACTTTCAGATTGTTTATGATGTTTGGTTATCTGCCCTGGTCGTGGTTGATTCCCGTTGTGATTCGTCCTATGAACGAAACGCAATGGTGAATTTACTAGGGTCAGGGTGCTTATTATTGATTGATCTCTCAGTTTCATTTTGTCCCTATTTTCAAGTGCCCTTTATCTGGTTTCATAGTTGCCTATTCACCCTATTAAAATGTTCACTTTGAAATCATTGTTTTTGTTTCTCATCTCGAGTTCAATCTATGGATGGTTTTACAGGTATGATAAAGTGGTTTTATTCACCGCATCGTCGTATGTAGTTTGTAGTTGTGCATTCGTTGTAATCGATTGAAGATACCTACCGTATGGTGAGACGCGAATCGCAAAATGGTTTATATTGAGAATGGTGACGTCACCGGAAGTGAGTAGATCAAAGGAAGGGACGAATCAATCGATATATCGATCGATCTGCGCGGGAAGATGCGTGTGTCTGCACGCATTCTCGCAATGGGCAACACTCGCGCTTGAGGTACGTATTGGGAACTAATCTGATAGGTCTATAGATTCATCAAAAATCGCGTGAGTTTGTGTAAGCTACGGAGGAAGACTTGATAGCCAGTAGAATTGCATATCTGACCCACGGTCGAGGAAGACACTAGAGAGATGAAGATAATATTGTTTGCCCTGATTGCAGTCGCTGCTGCTCCATCACGGTCTATTGTCTGCTCCCCTCTCTCTGATGGAGAAGGGAGAGAAAGAGACGGAGGGAGGAGAGAGGGTGAGAGACGCATTGAGAAGAGCTATGAAGGGACGGAGACATGAGGATGTTAGAGAGGTAAGGGGAAGTTGTTCAGATCAAATCAGATACGAAGTAGGTAGGCTAAAGATCAAGCAATGAAGAATCTAAATGACAAGAGTGTATGCAGAATGAAGAGATGGATTCTTCATCCTTCAATATGTGACTATGATCTATATGAGAGTTCACAAAGTAGAATAAGTGTTTCGAAAACAACCCGAACAAGAAAATTGCCCTGTTTCTTTCGTTATCGAAGATTGTATCGATGAAATAAGTTGTTGAATGCAGATCGTCATGTGCTTCGGTGCGTCTCCCCTTCTCATACATCGTGTGTATCGATTGCCCGTGAATGTGTGCTGTGAGGAAGAGAGGGAGAAGGAGAAGGGAGGGGAGGTGAGTACGAGTCGAAACGAACTTTTATCCAATCTATCCCTACTCCTTCCATATTAATTATGAACGGAAGAAATTCCCAATGACGATGATAGACATGAATACATTGTTTGGCACAGAGATAATGAGTGTAAGCGATGATATTAGCGATGGAAATATGCATTTGATTTGTCGGAACATGAAGTGGATTACTATGGTTGATTGATGATCTCATATCAGGATGAAGAGGAGACGACGCAGTGCGGATCGCCGTGTGCCGCCCTGAATGCAACAGAGCAGAGGAAGATCAATCGACATCTATTCACCATGTTCCCACCTGAGGTACGGTAGGAGGAGAACGGAGTACGGTAGGAGGAGAGGGGTACGGTAGGAAGGAAGGAGATGTTGAAATTGACCGGACCTTGCGATAGTGAAGAACAGGAAACGCGTGTTATGTAATATTATGATGTCTGTATTTCGCAGGCGTCAACGGGGATTACGCAGAGAATGTACATCGTCGTTAGAGGAAGTGAGAGATTGATGAGGTGAGGATGGGAGGAATAGTTGATAGGGATAACCTAGACGACAGTGTTAAATCGATTATTGTGCACATGTTGGCAATGTCTTCACTATAAAATTAAAAAAAAATGCTTAGAGAGGAAAATTAGTTGAGTGAATGATATCTCTTCCGAAAAGTGCAGAATAGCAATGTAAGGACTGAGAATTGAATTTTTCACCCTGGTAACGCTAGAACAGAAGAAGCCATGAGCGGCATAGTGATGAAAGAGTAATTGCAGTGAGGAAATGTCTGAAGTGGAAGGAGTTTCGAGAGCGAAAGATGGTGAGATTACGGTAGAATGGAGTCATTCAGGGTGTGGAAGAAGAATGAATGAGGAAGAGGAAGTGAAGAGAGATGAAGAGAGCATTCATATGAGACTCAAACAGTTTATGTAATTTATTCAAAGTTCTTATTTTTTTTACTTGCTATTGTATTGATGTAGCCCCGAATTTGTAATAATTTTGTGATTTCATTGTTTCAAGTGATCTCCCTCACATTTCACGTTTTCAATTGTGATCAGGGTTGTAGGCTTTTATTTCTATCTGGATCTCTCTTCTTTTTACATCTCATAATGCTGCTATTTCACTTGTTTGTATCATTCAATGAATAAATAAGAATAGCCATAGATAGAGAATAGCCATAGAATAGAATGAATAAATAAGAATAAGAATAAATAAGAATAGAATAAATGAATAATAAGAAGAATGAAGAATAGCCTTTTAAATCGATATTTGGATACGATAGTCTCATCTATGTAGATGCAATGTTGAATACGTTAGTACCAGACGAAAGGCCTATATCATAGACGTCCCAGATGCAGTATCGCGAGAGCCTCATCACTATATTGTTGTAACTACAGTACCTTTTATTGGAGAAGGAAGAAGGAACGACTACTCGACCAAGAATGGAGACGATCGAATGATAAGTGAAGAGAGGGCAAAACGAGGCAATTTTATTCGTTCGGTTCTATTCTTTTTTCCAGGCTCGCTCAAAAATTGAGAATAAGAAAGAGAGAAGGAAATATAGACCAGAAAAAAAGAATCGATTTATCTCACGATAACGTTATCATGCAAGTCTCTCTATCACTCTTCTCATGAGAGCATTGTGTTCAGTCTGGAGTCGATTTGCTTCAACTTGAGCATCGATCATCTTGGCATGGAGATAATTGGCATCTTGCTGGGATGAAACCAGCTTCTCCACTCCATCTCCGACCTTCTTCACTGCTGCAAGCAGCTTCTCCTGTCCCTCTCCCAACTTCTTCACTGCATCCAGCAGCTTCTCATTCTGCTCTGCAGCAGCCGCAGCAGTAGAAGGAGGAGGAACAGTCTCTTCCTCATCAGACTGAAATTGGATAGGTTTGAAAAGAAATTGGACAGCTTTAGTTAGTTATCTCTCAGATAATTTTCGCTTTCTATGCTGTAGAACTTGAAATTCCCAATCACTATCACATTCGCAACAAAATGTTTATGAATCTCACCTCCATGCCTTTCATGAAAGCCTGAATGCGTTGGGCCTTTCGAGCTGCTTTCTCATCCATTCTAAAATGGAGTATGGTTAATAGGTTTCTAGCATTCTTCGACTGCTAGTCATATTAACTGCTACGTTAGTCTCAGATACGATATCGGAGACTGTAGCGCGAGAGCCTGATCACTGTATTGTACCTGCTAATTGGAGAAGGAAAAAGACGAATGACCACTCGGTCGAGTGCGTCAACGATCGAATGAGGTGAGCAGAGAGGAGAAAATCGTGACAAGGCAACTGACAACCTGACATTTTATTTTCGAGTTTTCCATTGATTTGGTATTGGAGCAACTCGAATTGAAGCCCGTGATCGCAAAGCGTTTAACACTACTCATTTCTGAAAATTGGGATAGTCATCAATATCTGACTATGTGAGATAATTTGTCACTGTTTCACGACCACACTTTCGAAACTTCCATATTTTCATTATTCGATTGAATAGAGATGTGATTGATTGGCTGTGTTCCGAGTGCCTCTGATCGTACAGGCAACGAGCGAGGGGGGGGGGCGAGAAGGGTAATGAAGAGACAGTGCATGCAAATAGGCGAGCGTGGCTCGCTTTGATAATTGAGCATGCATTGATGCCTATCCCCCATTAGATATTCACATATCCTCCACCTAGCGATGCCTGTTCAATAACGATGTCAATATATTTTCTTCCATTTCTCGCCCTCTTTCAACAGTATTGACTCTCCCGCGGATGCATTCACTAATTAGAGATCACTGGAAATTGAGAGACGGTAGATTAAAGAGATGTGAGATGAAGACTCGAGTGTCCGATAGCCCGGAATAATAAGACGATCAAGAAGAATGGACAACAACTTCAACAGTGGAAACAGTGGAAGAATAAACATCCCGTTCCAATCAATCGCCATTCATTGCTTCATGCAAAGCATTAGTCTTTAGGAATACAACTTTATTCCACATTCAAGGGTTGTACTCGATTGGGAGGTTCTTTCTGCGGACCATGCCGTCTCCCTGGAACCATTCACGACGGAACTGCTTGGCGGCTCCATCGGGAGTGTTGGTCCACTCGATGGTGATGCGGTCGTTGTTGGTATCCTGAAGTAGAAGTATTAGATAATGAAATGAGTACTGTGGCATTGAGGGGCTTGATACGATAGCTCATGAAAGACATCCGCGGTCATGGATGGCATGTGGTGGGTACGGTAAGGGATTGGTATTGGCAGGCCAAGACTAAACCGTACCTCCTGTCCGTAGGCGAAGGCATCGCAGGAAACAGCGATGAGGGCGTTCTCCTTGGGGTCGAGCACTCCGGCGGCGGGGTCGACTCCGAGTCTCTTCATGTTGGTGGTCTTGAAAGCCCATCCAATGCGGCGAGCCGAGGAGTTGGTCACCTGCAAAGGATACGGTAGGTCATGAATTGGGATGGGGGGTCGATACAGGAGGTCGGGGGGTACGGTACCTTGATGTGGTAGGTGTGCTTGTCGTCGTAGGGGGCATTGAAGACGATCTTGGTGCCGGGCTGGGTGGCGATATCTCCGGGAGGAACGGACTGAGCCATGTCGACGAAGAGTTGACGTGTGAACTAGCCACGAATGGATGCACTTTTATAGGGCGAAATGGTCCATTCAAATCGATTAATTGCTCGCAAATGAAGTATGATTGGATGGTAATGGAGTTCTAATCCTATTCAGTTGGATAAAGAATGGTTTTGAATAATGCAAATCACTCAACATTCTCACTCAAAAGATTGTCAACAAGAGAAGAGAAGTAGAGGAAAATGCAAAGATATGAAATTTCAAGAAGATATGCCAGAATTCTTCGATCGAAAGCGAAATCTACCGTAACCAATCTAGCTATGAATTACAACGATAACGAGTCGCCTTGAACCTGTAGCTTTTGTATCCTTGTGATGCAGATGTGATTGTGATAACACACAAATTTGAGAATCAACCAACTTTATTCAAGGGTTGTACTCAATGGGAAGGTTCTTTCTGCGGACCATGCCGTCTCCCTGGAACCATTCACGACGGAACTGCTTGGCGGCTCCATCGGGAGTGTTGGTCCATTCGATGGTCACACGATCGTTGTTGACGTCCTAAAGATAATCGATTAGAACGGGGTTTATACGGTGGAAGTGAATACGGTAGTGGGCTACATTACCATCGAGTCAGGACGGTAGGGGTCGGGTCAGGGCTAAATCATACCTCCTGTCCGTAGGCGAAAGCATCGCAAGAGACGGCAATCAGAGCATTTTCCTTAGGGTCGAGCACTCCTGATCCGGGGTCGACTCCAAGTCTCTTCATGTTGGTGGTCTTGAATGCCCATCCAATACGGCGAGCCGAGGAGTTGGTCACCTGCAAGGAATACGGTATGTGGGGGATCGAGATTGGGGAATGATTCAGGGGATCGGGGATACGGTACCTTGATGTGGTAGGTGTGCTTGTCATCGTAGGGAGCGTTGAAGACGATCTTGCTTCCGGGCTGGGTGGCGATATCTCCGGGAGGAACAGACTGAGCCATGTCGATGACTTGGTTGTGAGGATGAGGGAGAATCGGAATGATTTTATATTGTGGATGGAATCGATTACCATTGGAGATCACCAGTCAAAGTAGAGGCTGAGTGAGGGAAGGATCCCAGTCTCCCCATTTGACTCAATTAGAGACTCACAATGGAAGTGAGTAATAGGTAATCAAAGTGGAGGATCAGGAAATGAAAGGATCCCTGTTCATTACTAATCATGGACTGGATGTCGACTGTGAATATCTGTAAATTGAAATAGCCAGTATTCACAACATCTGAACAAGAAAAAACTTCGATGAAAACCAATGATAGAATTTCTGACGTATTTGCCTTTTATCGATATTTCGCTACCTCTGCTTTACCCATCCTTTAGTCTTACATTTCACACAAATGTTTACATCAACAGCATGACATCAGTCGCTCTTTTCATCAACACACCCTTACAGTCTGGCCCTCCCTCATCACAAGTATTCTCTCTTTTACTCTGACTGAAGAGATTATGTGAACTGAGGAGGCTCAAAACATCCCCCACACACACTGCAGTTCTGTCCCTCGAGAGACAATGAGGAATGAAGAGATTTCCTCTCTGTCCTCCCTCTCCCTCTCCCTTCCCTCTCTTCACGTGTTGTTCACAACAACCTCGTGCTTTTCAAAGAGCGGGGGAATCCCTTTCTATTTTCGTCCTCCTCCCTCTCCCCTTGTTTACTGTTTCATCCATTTCGCCATTCTCCCTCGTGACTCCGTCTAGAACCTTCTCCTCTCCGGGGTATATAAACGCGACTCGACCTTAGGATACGCAGACCTTCTTCTAATTTCTACTGAACCTACGAATGTGTTCTTCCTCATTCGCTTCCTATCTGATACATATCGTTCAGTTACACGCATTCTAATTTAAAAATTCGCCCACTAAAGGGAATCCAGATTACCTCAATTGTGAATTTTTGCGATCGCTATTCACTAAAGCAGTAGATAGTTATATTTTTTTCAGAAATAAATTGCCAAAATCTGCAAACATGTCCAAGGTGAGAATCATTTTATCTATCCATTTCATCTTTGATTCCTAACCTTCTCAAATTTCAGAACGATTCACCCCACGACGAAGCGAAGAGTGCATTCGAGGTAGCTGGAGATGCCATTTCTAGCGCGGTGAGATATTTGATTATCGAGTTATTCATTACTCTGATATTTTTTAATTACAATAATAATTTGCCAGGTCCATTCCGCCTACGAGAGTACCATGCACACCGTGGACAGGGCGGCCGATGCGACTGTTGAAGCGGTTAGAGATTATTTGTTTGTTATCACGAACGCTATCGGAAAAAAAAACAAATGAAATTCTTGTATTGAGTGATGAAATAGAGTTGAAGTTGAATTCTTGCCTAAAATCATTGTTCAGGACAACGCGGTCTACGAAGGATTCAAGGGCGCTTTTGAGAGGGCAGGCGAAGCTGTGTCATCTGCTGTACGTTTATTCTATCTGTTCCACCTTTCTGACAATGTGGGAGCGAGGAAAATAGTTGTTTCGTCGCCAAACGTAAATTCCAATTGAATCACTGTAGGCAGGAGCAGTAGCTGGTGCAGCGAAGGGAGTCGTAGGAGCTGGAACTGAATCGGACACGGTCGGTTTACTGATTTTTACAGACTCCGAGTTAATTAAATAATTAGACAAAACTCTACACGAAAATTCGATTTCAGACCCCATCGGCCCCTGAAGAGACTCCGAGAGAGAAGAGCGCGCTCGAGGTTGCTGGATCCGCTATTTCACACGCTGTGAGTTTTTTTTTAAATTTTTACTGTGAAGGAAAAGAAAATAATCAAATGAATGACAAGTAATTCCTTCCCAAACTATCATTTTCAGGCGCACTCAGCGTACGACAGCACAATGGAAGCAGTGGACAAAGCAGCTGATGTAGCCGTGGAAGCGGTAAGTTCGAAATGATTATTTTCGAGTCATTGACTCATTTCAGGACAAAAATGTCTACGAAGGATTCAACAGCGCGTTCGAGAGGGCGGGAGAAGCTGTCACATCAGCTGTAAGTATAGATCAAATGATCTCTGAGCATTTCAATGGGCTGATAAATGGGTTAAACCACATCGATTGCAGGCAGGTGCAGTAAAGGATACGGCGAAGGGAATCGTTGGAGGGTCTGACTCGGAAACGGTAGGATTTTATACATTTACGAGATTACAATTTTTATCCATTCCAATTTCCTAACTTTCGTCGTTTTTTTGCGAATTCTGTGGAACAAATTCAGATTCCATCTGCGCCCGAAGAAGATAAGAGTGCACTGAACAGAGCAGGAGAAGCTGTTTCAAATGCTGTGAGTTTGCGGAAGCAGGTAACTAGGGCTAGATGCGTCGAACTAGAGCTGCTCATTATACATATTCACCTATTATGTGTCTTTTTCTTTCAAACACTGAACGTTTATTCAGGTCTACTCTGCATTCGATGAAGCAAAAGGAGAAGAGAATACGCCTCCGGCTGATGCAGCTGCTCAATCGGTACGTTTATTATGGCTCGACGAATTATTCTCTGGCTCAATGGTAATGCAACTAGAATATTGGTTCATTCATTTCCCTTCAGGACAGCTCAGTCCTCGGTGGAATCAAGGGCGCATTCGTAAGGGCGGGCGAGGCTGTTTCGTATGCGGTAAGTTGATAAACCTTTTCTAAAATAAATCTGTAAAAAAACATTGTGATTGAGGCCGGATCCGCAGCGGATGTTGTGAAAGGAGCAGTGGGAATGGGCGATTCGGACTCGGTTAGTAATTATTCTTGTATTCTAGGTCGAAGAGAATGATATACTTATAGCTCCGTGAAAATAAGGCCATTTTCTTGCAGGGAATCGACGAGAAGTAAGAAGTGTTACGCATCTTCATTGATCTCACGAACACCCATCAAAGCGAATGCCATTCAACTCCAGATATTACATTTTTGTGCATATTTGTATATTATGATATATTTATTTATCTGTACATTTGAGTCCCATCACCATGTGAGATTTATTGTATCAATAAGTGCACTGAATAAAGATGAGTTCGGGGCTATTTCCAAAGAGATCTGTCAGGATTCAAATAGTGAGGACGCCCTCTGGCATTCTTTCAATCTCAAGTATGATGTACGATCTCCTAGATACAATGTTTAAAAATACAAAGAAGCCTCATCTGATGCATCTGAAGGCACTGCAATTTTCAGTAGAACGTCTGCCCGCTGGTCTTCGCGTCTATCGAAGTGCATTTCAGTCGTGGGTCTGAACGAAATGCGGATGATATTCTTTGAAAGTTCATGTATTCGTTTCGTATAACATACGTTATGTATTATCTCGATCATTTTCTTGCATATTCGACACGATGGAAGATGCAGTCAAGGATGTACATCCTCACTTGGCTTGAAAATTCAAATACACACCTCTGGATTAATTCGCCTGCGATCATTGTCTTCAGTTTGCCATAGAGAAGAGAAATTTCCTTCTGCAAATGGATCTTATACCATGTACAGATGGCGACCTTTCATCTATTATAGAGAAAAAATAGTGACGCCAGAGAAAGGGACACAATGATTACGCCACAATCGAAACAACACACCGAGGATGGTACGCGTAAGCAACAATTTTTTCACAGAAATTAAGCTATGTATGTATTTTTTTAATTTTGCAGAGTAGATGCAGATGAAGGCTGCAATCGCTGTGCTACGTTATTCACTTGTTCACCCATTCACCATCCCTGAAAATCCTCCGGCATTCATTACATCTCAATTTTCCCTCAAGAACACCCCTCCATCCTCTCTTTTTACGTTTCAGTCCATCTGCTTCGACCGTACCGAATCTTCCAATCATCAAGAGGCGTGCCTCTGTACAGAATATTCGCCGGTGAGATCAAATGAATCTGATTGGATTCGCACAAGGTTCTAAATGAGGTGCTTTACCCAGTGGGGGTTAACCATAGGCGATTCTCACTACCCCTTTTCACTGTTTGTCAGTTATGCCTCCGCACTGTCCCGCTACTTCTCTTTCTTATACTATCCATATCTCATTTTCATATCTGGCAGTTATAACCTTCTCATGTTTTCCACCATTTCCTCATTTCACTATGGGTCGAACTTGTCTACTTTGTGCTGACATTTCTTTTCCTTTCACTTTGTTCAATCACAGTTATCGTTAATCATTAAATAATTCAGGTCAAAAATTATATAATGGATCGGTTAAATCGGACACGACAGAAAGTAAGACTTAATTTTCACACAATTCAAATAGTGTTTGTTTTCAGGCGTTCGATTTATCTTCAGACGATTCAATCGGAAGTGTGGCTCAGAAAGCCGTTGATCTACTTGCGACAATGATGAAAAGTGATGCCGATATCGAGGTAATTTTTTTAATGCAACTTCATTTCGTTGGTTATGATTTCATCAAATCACTTCAAATGCAGAAAATTCGATTTGCGATTATTTCATTGGAAAAGGAACCACTATTCGTTCAGAAATCGGATAGCGCAAGGTAACCTTTTTTTAAAAATTTGCCCGTTCAGCAATATCAATGTAGGTCTCATTATAATAGTGACGTGCTTTTGCGAAAAGATATCTACTTGATGGTAGGAGCTCTTCAAACGACAATTGAAGTCCTAAGCAAGCGAGAAGAGAAAAAACAATGCCCTCCAGCAACAAAAAAGGTAAATTCGGTGCCATTATTTTTGATCAATGAGCCAATAACACTAAACTATATTATTTTATTAAGGATCCGATTGATAATTTTTCACATAGCGAATACGATCTGTGCAATATTTCCCAAGTGGGAGAAGGTGATGAGGCAGTTGATGTTGAAGAGACGAAAAGTGATGAGAAAATTATCAAAATCGAGGTAAGACTCAATCTGTAATGATAAAAATATGATCTGAATTTGTAACAGGATGATATATCTGATGACGATCTAGAAAGTACAGATCAATCTAATGAAGAAGATAATAAATCGAGAATTCGTGGTGCGAAATGGGGAAGTTCGATGAAATTTTTGAGTGATGGGCAAGTTGAGTGCAAAATATGCGGAAAGAAATGCACGAAGAAAAAGAACATGTTTGATCACCTGAGGAATATGCATGAGGGTAAGTTAGATACAGGTCAAAAAAGTTGCTCGAGTAGCGCAAATGAATCTTAACCACGGTAATAAATTTACAGAACGAATACTGGATGAATGCAAAATTTGTGGGAAGAAATTCAGAAAGCCTGGATATATCAACAATCATATGAGGACTCATATGGGCGAGTGATAAATGCATAAAATTTCTTTTCAAATTGTTTTCAAGGACACTTCATTTTCAGAAGATGATGAATCAAGACGCCCTTACAAGTGTGATATCTGTAGCAAACGGTTTGTCCAGTGTTCAACACTCAATGCACACAAAAAAACCCACATGCGTAAGCACTAAAGTAGGTAGACCGTATTTAGTTAAATTACTCGTTGCAGTCGACTACGACCCTAACAAGAAAGATTACGAATGCGAAATTTGTCATCGGAAGTACAGCCATATGAATGTGCATCAAGGTTAGTGCAGGTCCAATAAAAATAGAAAAAAAACCCATAAAAATTGATCAGAGAACGAAGAGCTTCGACTTCCCTACAAATGTGAAGACTGTGGAAAACGATTTAGAGATCAAGGAAACTTCAAGAAGCACATTGCAATACATTTGCGTAATAAGTTCAGCATGTTTATGATACTGATGAAAAAAATCTTCAGCCGATGACGATCCACGCAAAAGACCATTTGAATGCGATATTTGTGGAAAGTTCTTTCGAACTCAATTGAGCATCAACTTTCACAAGCAACGTCATCTAGGTGAGACGCGCCAACCGATATCAAACTATATTCGCATTCAATTAGGATTGACATTTTATAGATCACGAATCCTCGGTAATAATAATCCGAATCGAAAATGATCTTTCGCCGTTTGTGCAGAGTGGAATGGAAACAATAATAATGATTAGTTCCATGATTTTTTCATTAAGATGACAACGATCCCGAGCAGTTAGCGAAGAAGCGACCTTACAAATGCGATGAATGCGGAATTGCTTATCGAACTGGTCAATACCTCAAGGAGCACAAGAAACGAGCTCACACTGGTTACTTACTTATACGTTTATTTTCCATTTTCAAAAAAATTAAATGCCCCATTCAGACGACGACGAAATGCGACGTCCACACAAATGTGATCAGTGTGGAAAACGATTCGCTAATTCAGCAACCTATGAAAATCACAAGAGATCCCATTTACGTATGTAAAATATTTCAAAAACCAAAAATAAATCCTCATTATATAGCTGATGATGACCCTCGCAAGAAAGCATTCGAGTGTGTTGTTTGTGGCAAACTTCTTGCTGGACCAGGAGAACTTTCTAGACATAAATTTACACATTTGGGTCTGTTGCTTTTCATTCGCATGTATCTGGTCACGCCACTTCATTGCCAATTGTGCAATTGTTTCCAGATGATAACGATCCCGAACAAAATGCAATCAAGAGAAAGCACAAGTGTGATCATTGCGGAATGCGATTTACAGAAAGCTACTCACTGAAGAATCATATTCTTGGAACTCACACCGGTAGACTATTTTTCAGAGTTTCACCATAGCTATTTTAGCGAAGCTGTATTCTCGTGAAAACTGTTTTAATTTTATTTTTTTCATTTTTTTTTCAGACGACAATGATCCCGTTAACGGTGATCGAAAACGACGTTTCAAATGTGAGCAATGTGGAGACAGATTCCGTGACAATAATAATCTCATAAATCATATGAGAGTTCGCCACAGTGGTGAGCGTAACACCATTGAAACTGAAAATACGGGAAGTATGTTCAGATGATCCGAAGATGAGAAGCCCGTTTGAGTGTGCACATTGTGACAAGAGATTCACAAGCAAAGAAGCGATGAAAGGGCATGAGATAAAACACATACGTACGGATGATATCCTACTGCTACTGACAGTTGACTCAATTGGACTGTATTTATTACTACTTTCAGCCGACGGCGACCCACGAAAGGAAAAGCACAAATGTGATGTGTGTGGCATGAGCTTTGGCACCAACGCTATTCTTAATCGCCACAAAAATATTCATCTCTGTAAGCAAAAAATATAATCAAAGTGTTTCATTATCTGAATTATAGCGAGCGATGATCCTCGCAAGTATCGTGTTAAACAGATCGAATGCAACATCTGCGGGAAAAAATACGATAAGTATAGAATTGAAATGCACAAACTGACTCATCTTCGTGAGTTTATTCTATAGTTTGGTCAATATTTGCTCTATAAATAAATTTTTGTGTTTGATTTCAGCCAAAGATGACCCTCGTCGAAAGAGCGAGAAGCATGAATGTGATGTCTGTGGAATGATATGTTCTTCGAAAAAAAGTCTCATACAACACAAAACGAAAAATTGCAGTTCGTTTTTTTCAGGTTTTATCATCTACAATTGATCTGTTTTACCGTTTCAGGCGGAGTAAAGTGCACTTATGCTCCCGTTATATCAGCTCAAAAGAAAGCGATGGGAATAGAAAGAAGAGACGACAAAAAATCAGAAGATAATGAGGTTTATTAGTGATTTATGGCCTAGCTTCACTTGTGCAATGATTACAAATTTCATGGCCTATCTTTCAGGAGGAACATACTTCAAATAACTAAGAAATGTCATTTATTACAATAGAAAAATGAAGTCGACGTATTTTTAAATACGTTACATTTATTTTTCATTGTCACTTCGTTGAGTTGTTCATTGAATAAAAGGCGATCCTCTCTCACTAGGTGCTAGATACTGTTGTTACTGTGTTTGGAAGGTTGCGAGTTGTGTACTGTGGTTTATTCTCTCGAAAGATTCTAAAGGTGGCGCGCTACAACGTGGCACAGCATTCTGACCCCCATTGTTCTCTCCAGAAAAGGGTGAACAAGGGGATTAACTTTTGAATTTTCCCGCCACGCCGTAATCGGACTGAAAAAATTCAAAATGAGCGGGGAGAGCGGCCGCTCCCTCCGCCCAGGTCTTGTAGTTCGATTCATGCAAAGTGCGCAAGTACATATGTAAAGATCTCCCCCTTCTCTGTCGGAGAAGAATGCTGTGGTGGGGGAGGGCTCCGATCACAATAAGAATTGCCAACGGGGATTCTCCCTCTCTGGCCCTACCGCATCGTTTGCTAGTTCATTGTCGTGTCACTTTACCCGCACTTTTCTCTATCCATATCTCTCCCTCACATCTGGTCACCTCATGTTTTTCACCTATACTGTATGTTACTCTGAGACGACCTTGCTAGCTTGCCTCTCCTATTTCGATTATTTACTTCCTGCTCCGTTGACTTTGTTCACAGTTTTGATTGATCATTAAATAATTCAGAGCAAAGAGCATAATGGATCGGCTAAATCGGACCCGACAGAAAGTAAGATTTTATCATTACACAAATAAAATCGTGCCTGTTCAAGGCATTTGATCTATCATCCAACGATTCAATCGGAAGTGTGGCTCAGAAGGCCGTTGATTTACTTGCAACAATGATGAAAAGTGATGCCGATATCGAGGTATAATATATCAACATCTTCATCAAATAGTTAGTTATCGCATTATCATCTCACCTCTAATACAGAAAATGCGATGTGCGATTTCTTCATTGGAAAAGGAACGACTTCTCGTTCAAACGGACAGTGAAAGGTTATTTCTGTTTTTACATTTGTCCTTTTGAGAAATATGCAGCTGCTTAGGGACGGACTTTTGCGAAAACACATCTACATCGTTGCCGAACATCTTGAAAGCACAATGAAATTTCTGAGAGAGCGCGAAGAGAGAAGGCAATGCATTGCTGCTTCAAAACAGGTTAAAGGAGTATTATATTTAGATCAATTAGAATTTAACATTATATTTGTATTTGAAGGCGCCAATGGAATGTGTTTATCATAGTGAAGATTGCAGTATTTCCCAAGTGGGAGATGTTGAAGGAGTCGCTAAAAAAGAGGTTGAAGAGACGAAAAGCGATGTGAAAATGATCAAAATTGAGGTCAATATCGACGTCTGTAATGGTAAAAAACATAAAATTTGCAGATTCCTGAAGATGTATTGGATGACGATCAAGAAAGATCAGAGCCATCTGATGAAGAGAATAAAATACCGAGAATTTATGGTGCAAAATCGAGAAGTTCGATGACATTTTTGAGTGACGGGCAAGTTGAATGCAAATTATGCGGGAAGAAATGCAAGACGAAAAAGAACATGTTTGATCACTTGAGGAATATGCATGAAAGTAAGTTAGATACAAATTTGTAAAGCAGAGGGCTCAGATGAACAGTATATTATGCACGATAGTAAATTTTTAGAGCGAATACTTGATGAATGCAAAATTTGTGGGAAGAAATTCAGAAAGCCTGGATATATCAACGATCATATGAGGACTCATATGGGTGAGTGATAAATGTAAAGATTTTTTTCGTCTATTTTTTTTATCGTCGAGGCCCCATTTTCAGAAGATGATGAAGCGAAACGGCCATTCAAGTGCGACATATGTGGAAAACGCTTCACTCAAATTACAACACTCACGAGACATAAACGTACCCATTTGCGTAAGTACAATAGTGATTTATTATATTTTTAATAAATCACTATTGTAAATCACTGCTTCAGCCGATTACGACCCTAACAAAAAGGATTATCAATGTGAAATTTGTGGTCGGAACTTCAAAACAAAAAGGGTTATGGGCCACCATATGAAGGTTCATCTTGGTAAGTACATGTTCTATTTTGTAATTGGCTCAAAAAAATTAATCAGATAGCGAGGAGGCTAGACTCCCATTCAAATGTGAACAATGTGGCAAGCGATTTGCCGATTCTGGAAACCTCAAGAAGCACTGTGAAATCCATTTACGTGAGTAAAAGGACATAATATTTTTTTTTTGAAAAATTTCTATATCAGCCGATGATGATCCTCAAAAAAGGCGCTTTGAGTGCGAAATTTGTGGAAAGTTTTTCCGGAATCCTCAAAGTATCAAGTTTCACAAGGAAACACATTTGGGTAAATAGCCGAATTCTTCTCGTATTTTTGAGCAATTGACATGTTTAGATGAAAATGTGCCAAATCAGTTAGAATACAAGCTGCGTCATAAATGTGACGTGTGTGGAGTGGGTTATCGTTGTCAGCTGTCTCTCAAAAGACACAAGGAGCGGGCTCACACTGGTAAGCAGTGCTTAGACTTACTAGCATTAGACACTGAGTATTCTGTTAATTATATTTGTATAGATAAGGGCGTTTTCATTCTATTGCAATTTATGATTATATATTGAAATTTAAAATATTTGTTTTAACTGTCAGGAATGTATTTAGTAAATACTCCTTTCAGATGACGTTAAAGTGAAGAGACCGTTTGAATGTGATGAATGTGGATCACGGTTTGCATCATCCACAAGTCGTAACAAACACAAGATAACCCATTTACGTTAGTGGATTAGTCATTAAAGCATGATAACCAATTGACAAATACTTATTAAAAACCTTCTCTTTTCAGCTGACGACGATCCTCGAAAGAGAGCGTACGAGTGCGATATATGCGGAAAGTTTCTCAATGGACCAGGGGAGGTTTCCCGTCATAAGGAAACGCATTTAGGTGAAGACTCTCGATCTAATCGAAATTCTTTGACTGATTCTTTTTAGACGACAACGATCCTGAACAGGCCGAATTGAAGCGGCGATTTAAATGCCAGCATTGTGGAAAGGGATTTCGAAATGGCGTCAACCTCAGGCAACACATTTTGGGATCGCATACTGGTGAGAGCTTATTCAATTCAAGTGCACTTTTCTCTATAAAATACATAATTGATCGTTTTCGAATTGATAGTTTAGATGACAACGATCCAAAGAAGAAAGAATATATGAATCGATTCAAATGTGAAATTTGTGGCCTCGCTTATCGATCAAATCAAAATCTTAAGGACCATATTCGAGTGCGGCACAATGGTTATACATTTTCATGCATTAAATTATATTACTTTTAAAGTGCATAAAAGCTGTGCATAAAAGCATAAATACACTTTTTCTTGAAAATATCAGAATTTTTCTCACAAAAGTATTTCTACGATCCTTCCGGGAAAGAGATTTTTAGACTAACCGTTATATTTTGTTTGCTTTACACTGGTTCATGAAAAATATTAAAAGGTAATTTCAAGATGATGACGCTACGGCAAAGCCGTATGAATGTGAGAAGTGCGGAGTGCGATACTCGAGCAAAACCGGTTGGAGAGCTCATGCCATTACCCATCTGCGTTAGTTTTCTCACATTTTATTCTTAAAAAATCGTTCACGATTTCAGCAGACGGTCATCCTCGCAAAATACAACACGAATGTGATGAGTGTGGAAAGAAGTTACACTCGAAAACGTCACTTGGCCGCCACAAAAAGACTCATCTTAGTCAGTTTTCGTTGTGAAAATACTTTCAGAATCCTTACTGATATATCAACGGGATATCGCCAGCTAAATAATGTGATCTATAACAGAAAAACGTGAAATGATCTTTGAATACATTATGATGGATGTATAGAAACATTCATGGGCTCTGTTCGGATAAGGGGAATCCATGGCAATAAAGGGGACCCATGGCAATACGTTTATTCTTTGCTTTCTATTTTATCGGGTCGATATGCTATCAGTCCTAGATTGTTTTACAGTTATTTCTGAGTGGTTGGAAAGTGATGACGAGTCGGTCTTTCTCACCTATTTTTCAGGGTGGTTGTTCTGGTTGGAATAGAAGTTTCTTAAATCGAAGAAGAATGTTCATTAATATAGTGTGCTTGGGTCCCCCTTATTGTCTTGGGTCCCCCTTATTGCCATATGAATCTTGGGTCCCCCTTATTGCGTTGGGTCCCGCTTATTGAAATGGGTCCCCCTTATCCGAACAGAGCCCATTCATGTTATAGGTGACGACGATCCTCGTAAGAGAACGCACGAATGTGAAGAGTGCGGAAAGATGTTCGATTCTAAAGGCTACTTAAATAGACACAAAACAAGTCATTACAGTAAGATCTTTTCGCGCCCTACCCTTTCCATTACATTTACCTTGACATTAGTCAATGGTCAAACTGGTTGAAACATAATCGGGGTGTGGTGAACTCTTTCCGCCCGTCTGTACATTGTCCATTTGCTTCTCAGGCGAAGACGATCCTCGTAGGAAGACATACAAATGTGAGGAATGCGACGTGGTCTCATCCTCTTTATTCCTTCACAACAAACACATCCAAACGCATCTCGGTTAGTAGCATTTTTTCAACCCTACAACTTGTAGGCTACAAGGCTATCTACAGAGTGATCGCTCGGAACAAAAATAAATCGCGGGAAGCTTTCTTGAAAGATTCCAGTCCTTTTATTGAAAATTGTAAGAAGCCCAGTAAAAACATTATTTGAAAATAGATCGTTTTTACAATTAGCCACATTTTTCAGCTGAAGATGATCCACGCAAGAAATCGTACGAATGTGATGAATGCGAATGGACGTTCTTCAGAGAATTCGACCTCAAGAGGCACAAGCAAAGTCATTCCAGTAAGTTCGCTCGTATGCTGGAGCACTCACGAACATCCACAAATATTTTAAACAAAAAATTTAAAATTCATCAACACTAAGTGGAGAAGTATCCTTTCAGATCCCAAGGGAAGAGTGCGGCCCAAGCCGAAACAGAACGCAAAAGCTAATCTCAGAGATTGGTTAGAGAATAACGTGGATTCTTCGGGAGAGGATGACACTGATGAGGATGAGACTGATGAAGAAGAAGAGGACAACGAGGAGGTATTTCTCGAATGATTGCCGCCATAAGATACCCATTCGCATCCATAGCAGTGCTTATTCATCACACCCATGGAAAAAATGATCCTTTACGTTATGGTTTCCAGGATGACAACACTCCCACTGGAAATGTGAAAGAAGAGTTATCGGATGTGAGGGATGAGGAAATCGTCTAAAGAGTGGATTCAATTGTTAACTTGCCAAATAATAAAAATATTCTTCGTCATTTCGCTCTATACTAATGATCTGTCTGCCAATGTCATTGATGCGATCAGTACACGTTTTGTTTACACTACGATGATGATAACGGCAATTTCTCTCCTGGTCTCGATCTGTGTCTACGGTTTGATAGGCGAGAAAGTGTACGAAACTGAGAGAGTCTTGTCCATCTCTTGTCTGTCCAGTGATAACTCAATCACTCGTAATCATGCGTCTTCTCTTCTTTACTCTACTTCTCATTCTCTTCTGTACAATCGAGTCGAAAAAGGTCAAGAAGGAGAAAAAGGCTATAGAAGAAATCGCTCATCAGGTTAGCTATCATTTTCTGTAATGTCTCTGAAATAATTTTTGTCGAACTGTTTTTGTATCCACAACTCGAGGTAGCACACAACATAGTAGACGCTCATTGTTCTAAGAAAGGTAATAATTGATGACAGGAAGAGGCGCACGATGGTCCCTTTGCCCATTCTTCCTTCGTTCGTCCTCGTCAGTTACTGAGACAGTCGAAATATGAAAAGTGCAAGGCTGATTGTGCGAGGATTAAGGAACAAGAGGACATGCAGACTGTCAGATCATAAATTCATATTTTTGTAAAATACTTGTATTCTTTCCGTACCTACAAATTTCCGATACGAGTTTGCCGTTGCGAATTAGGAATTCTGTGAAGAAACCGTTGTGAAATTATAGCAAATTTGTCTGATCATATTCATAGACACTTGGAAATCACAAGATGCGGTGAAAGAATAGGCAGATTTCATCTTTCAGTATCTCGCGCAGCTCCGTGAAGAACTGGCGGCAGCGGAGGCACTGATTGCTGAGGAGGAAGTGCAATCACAACAGTGAGTTGTCTGAACAATAGATTGCAAGCGCTCAGCAAAGTTGAGAGAGAAAATACTTAGAGAGAAAAGATTAATTGCAGAGTTGACGAAGAAGTGGTGGAAGAACCGCAGCCGCCTCAGATGTGAAATGACAACATTATTTCGAACTATATCATGTCTGTTTGTGACTATTTGCAAGAGAATTATGTGATAAAAGTAAAAAATCATCCGCACGTTTTGCTAAATCGAATTTAAAAGGTGAATTGCAGTAGCGAACGTATGAAGAACAAAGAAAGAAAACACCACAACAATGACAAATGCTCCCAGCCGAAATCAACGAAAGCCAGTCTGATTCAATAGTCACTCTCGTCAGCTCTAAGATCACGGATAAAAGCGTCTGATAACGCCACTGCACCGCACGATCACTTTCTGTCACATTTTTTTCTACGATTGAATGCAATCACCGACCATGCTTCGGTTGGCTCTATTCATCTCCTTTGCCTGTGAGTTCGCTTTTTTTCTGCATTGATGCATTTTTACTTTTGTAGATCTTTCCCAAGCCATTTGCCCCAAAGGATTCGACCTGGTTCGAAATGGAGAATGCTACAAGTGAGTGGTTATCAATTGTCTTTTTTTCTCGATAGGATAAGATAAGATTCGTTGTCAAATTTGCAATGGGAAGGGCTGAAAATGTGTTAAATACTACGCATAAAAAGCATTGCAGGAACCTTATCGATGAAAAGTATGAGGATACGTTCTCGGCTCCTGAAGATGCAAAGAAAGTGTGTGGAATGTTGAACGCCCTTCCACCCATAATCAAGAATCAGGAGGTACAAATGGATTGCGTCAACGATTTCAATCAGATCATGCTCAGAAAAATGCTTATTACATGCATGCAATTAATTATAATTTGAGGATCACGATTACTGGCTGAGCGTCTCGAAAGAAACTCATGAGAAGGGCGTCAATGATGGATACATTATTCTCGGTAAAATTTCAATAATCAAATTACAATTATTATATTCTTCAGTTAGTTTAAGAATTTCAAAACGTCAAAATTTGAAAGCGTGACGCTTTCATCAACCGAGAAAATGGGAGCATTTATAATATTTTTTTTGTATAAATATCATTTATTCCACTCCCAGTGGACGTCAGGACTCGAATGCAATCGACAGTCTAAATGGCAATGGATGGACGGATCGAAGGTCACTTTCATACCGGATGGAGTCTATCTACGTAAGAACTCTACTCCAGATGATTTTGTTAAGTACACTAGGTTCACATCGTAATTGTTTTGAAAGGCAAAACATTGATTTTTTACTGATTTTTTTTCGCGTGTTTAACTTCAAATCATTTTCAGCTGACTTGGATTGGTGCGATAACACAAACGATCCGTGGGGATGGAAATGCATGTGGATTATGGATCCGACGTCCAACAATTGGAATCAACGTGAGCTCTTTGCCTATCACAGAACAATATATCTGATTCTTTACTTAAACCATTACTTTGCCCAAGTAAACTTTACTCAAGACTCTTTACTTTGCCCTAGTTACTATTTCGATAACACTATTCCAGAGTGTTTCACGAAACACGATGTCGACCTCCACTGTGTTATCATTCCCACTCCGAATATCGAAGAATCCGATCCGTCATGTGACAATTTCAGTCACGATAGTGAGGATGATATCTGCTATCAGGTACGGTGTCGGACACTCAAGGGATGCTCATTATGCCGCTTATTCTCGCAAATTCGATGTACTAAGGGTAAATCATCGTTCAGGTAGGTAAGACAGCAACAAATTACACGGAAGCTGTCACGATTTGTCATAGTTTCGGAGCGAGTGTTGCCTCCATTCACAATGATCGGGTGAGTTATCAAGAAGATGAAATCTCATCCCTAAACATAAGCCAACTGTTGTTGTAATCATGGAAGTTTGTGCATATCGTAAATTAACCATAATCTGTCTCACTGCAGGCAAATAATTTCGTCCGTCGCCTCGCTGTCTCAAAGGGGATGGTCAGTGCTCTGATGCTGGGAGGAAGATTGGATGGAAGCCAGAAAACGATTACTTGGGAAGACGGTTCGAAGGATGACTACAGGAACTTTGCGCCTGGTGAATATTATGATCTTTCCTTTTCGATTATCTGGTATCACTAGTTGAACTTTTCATCGAAAAACCATTCAACACGAACTAGGCAGGTTCAATCATAATTCCCTTTCAGGTTTCCCTCAGGCTGATTCGGGAGACTGCATCGCTCTTCAGACAAATAATGTGAATGGACAATGGATGAATGTGGACTGTGATGCAACTTATTCATTCGCATGCGTTAGAGCGAGTAAGGTATTTCTATCAGTCACCTAAGACGCCTTCCCTCAAAAATACTCCTCGAAAGTACAGATAAATTGAACATTTATAGCCAATGCCCCAGTACCCTCATGCGATGGAGCTCTCCACAAGGAAGGCGATATCGTGAGATTTATTTATAGTAATTCTAGGAACAATCATTGTTTTAGATTTACTCGCCCGGTTTCCCTTCAAATGCATCTGAATCGTGCGATTTCATGCTCAAAGTCGACACCGGGAAACTCGTGGAAGTTGAGGTGATGAAAGGGTCCGGATCATAAGATGCTTTAAATTTTCTTTTTTTCAAAATGTCCTTTGCAGATTGTGCTCCTCGAGGCTAATTCATGCTGTGATCATCTGAAACTTTTCGAAGGATCACTAAATGGAAATCTGATCGCAAAGTGAGTTTTGCTTCTATTTTCTCTAATTGTATGCCAATACTGTTCACTGTTAAAACTTAGGAAGTATTCCCACTTTCAGTCTGACGGGGGATCAGTACAATGGGTACAAGTTTCGAAGTACTTCTGAGAATGTGATGAGAGCTTCTTGGGCACCGAATGGAGCAGTGAATGTGAGAGGAATGATGGTAAGTCCGAAATTATCTGGGAATAAATGTCAACTGTTCCTTTACAGATCACCTTCCGTGGCGTGCCCAAGTGAATAGTGGGGATTTGATGAGAAAGTTTACCCATGAGAAAGAATGTGTGTTTCTCATTGTCAGATGGCATAAATGATTTTGTATTCTGTTTTGCAGCTTCTCTTGAACGGCAACACATAGCACATACAAATATTTCATGTACCAGACTGAAACAATATGTACTGGAGAAACGATTGTTTACTCACTCGTATCACTTATGTGACATTTTCAAAAATCATTTAACATAATTGATTACTCAATCAAATTTGCAAATTGGCTAATCGACCCCTATATCTCGACCCCTATCCATCATTCTCCATTTCCACTCCTTCTCTCCACTTCGATCGGTCTCTTCGATGAACGAGCAATGAGGTATACCCCTCTCACCCTCCCGTCCCCGGTTCCCCTGTATCCCCACATCCCCCTTCCCCGTCTCGTTTTGCTCGAACCAGACCCCATATGTACCCAAGCGCTACGGAAGGTCTTTCTATGTATGGAGAAGTAGAGTAGGGTCATTCTGTGACGGGAACTGTCGAAATTTGACCCATGACGTGGTGAATTTGTGCTGCTCTTTGATTAAATTACATATTTGATTGGAGGAACTCGAAAAGACCACTCGACACAGATGAAATCGAGGGAAATGACATTCAAAATGGGATGCGAAAACAAAAAAACGACGAATTCTCCTTCACCGTACGACACACTCGCGTTCATAGCGAGCATCAAAATGAGTGGGAAAGTGATACAATGCCTGTCGAGCGCTTATTTACTTTCAAAGAAGAGTGGACTTATTGTTGTGGGCACTTTATGCATCACAATATTCACTTTACATCAGTGTCTATTTTGCTCTGATAAGTGGTTGCTGTTTCCGGAAAACGTTCCGCATTATCTAAATTTCTCTGGTGAAATAGAAGCATCATTCCATCAATACATGCGTTGTCATGGTGCTAGTTAGTAGTAATTACCATTAGATGCTGGCGTGCTTGTGATAAGACAGCTTTTTTGGATCTATCTTGTCAAGCCATGTGAGCACAATGCAAAACATTCGAACCTGAAAAAATCTCGAATAAATTGTCTTCTCCTTCTTATGAATGGATTGCAGGACAATGTTCATTCCGCATCTCCTCATCATTTTCTTCCCACTGATTGAGACTGCCGGGAAAATAAAAATTCCGATTTGTGACAAAAACACACATGTAAGTTCCTTATTGGCTTGCTATTAGCAGTTCTCTTTCGAATCAGGTGCACCATTATTTACATTGCAGGTGTGTCTTGCTCCCATGTTCTGTGATACAGGAAAGGAAGAGGGGAAACGAGCCATTCATCTTTCATACCAAGATGTAGCCACCGACTGTCCCATTATCTTTCGTTTCTAGTATGTTTGATTATCATAGTTCAATCAGATGATCTCGATCAAGAAATGTGTGTTTCATTATTTTTTCAGCGCATACAAAAAAAACTTTGTTCATATCACGATTGAAAGTTTCAATGAAAATGTAACCTCAGCAAGAATCGAGCAATCTGACAAGCTTGACCAAGCCTTCAGGAATTTCTCGTGTTCTAGAACGAATGGGACAGTGGAGGGAAGATATAACGACAAAATACAAAGTACGAAATGACATTATTGACTAAACGATTCGTCCTTTTAGAATCAGTTGACATCGATGAGCATTTTGAATGGTCTAAATTACGATGTGATTTCCAAGTAACTATATCGAAAAGCGAACCCGTAAGTTGGTTATGTTCGAGAGATGAGAATTTCGAATTTTTTAGGTTATGGGGAATCATTTAACCAATTTGTTTTGGAATGAAGATAAAACTACTTATCAAGTAACGTTTAATGGCGACAAAGCGATTTTTACCAACGTTGGTAAGAAGCTATCTAAAGACTTCACTAACAACATTATCTTCAGAAAATTGTGACCCCAATGATTTCAAATTTGAAAAAAACTTAACAAACAAAGCGAAAATTTACCAAAATGTTCGTATTCTATGTAGGGGTTGGCAAGTGAAGGGAGTTGCGACAAATGAAGGGGGATCTATTCTCTTTAATAAGAGCTGCTCCCCCTTCATGTCAAACTCTCTCATTTCTACCCTCCAAGCTTTCATGAAGAGGCGCTCTGTGCGCTATTCTCTTCATCAAGAATGACACTGATTTTCGCTTTCGTGAGCGGAAATAAAGAGTGCATTTCGATTCTTCACTTGCCAACCCTAATTCTATGTTTCCTGCGAAACAAAAACTGATTTAGGTGCTATATCAACCTGAGAAATATTATTGTGACAATTCGAACATATTCACAATAGAGTAAGTGATCAAGATTCGCTCATAAGTTCGACCTAATATGCTTTTTTCAGATACAAAAAGGATGATTCAAAAGGCTATGTCGAGTATCCAAATGCAACCATAAAATGTGAAGGCAAATCATTTAAACTCAACGAAGAAATCATTCAATATCCTATTGAAATACGTTGCTCCGCCAACGGTAACCATTGCATTACAACTAGCTGTTAATAACAACAGAAATTCCTGTTTATCCTCAAAATACACGTCTATTTTCAGCTAGTTTCTTCTGTGACGAAAAGGCTATTGTTATTGTCAAACCAAATGAAGAAAATCTGACTCGAACGGCTCCCGATATAATTAACAATATACAAAGCAGTCTATCGGTAATCATTGATGTTCATTATCTCAAATCATTGAGTTTTGATGATAATTAAACCAATTAAAGTGTCCTAACGGCAAGCCACATGCTATTGCTGACAAAAAATTATATCGTGACGCGCGCTTTGAATGCGTAATCTATGGAGACCAAGCGCACTGGGAGGTCTCATCTTCTTCTGACAAATCAATGCAACCACTGGATATATCTACGCAAGAAATTTATTGCACTGATACATGCAAGTTTTGCAATATTATTGCTAAATGGGACGATACTTTCAGTGAAGTGCAGCGATCACTGGAAAATTTCTGCAAGTTCCGTATTTAAAGGAACGTTGGTAAGCTATCGGTCCTTGCAATAATCGAACAATACCTAATTTATTTCAGAGCAACGACAATTTACCGGAATGCTTCGAAGGGGGCACACTTCTGTTAGTTTTTATTCAATTTTCAACGATTAATATTTTACTGAAGTGTACCAGTAATTATATTGCATTCAGCGTTAACGAAAAGAATGTCACTGGTCTGAGATGCGATAATAAGACGGGCGAATACAAATACGCCACTGGCGGCCCCGAAAAGACTGTTGAAAAGGAAACGAAATTCGAGTGCAATTGTGAGTTTGATGAAAATACAACGATATAAATACATATTCCCTTGAGACCCGACCGTTGTCGCTTTGGAAATTAATGAGCAAAACGAGAACGTTTTGTATCGAACATTGTACATCAGCATTGGGATTAGCCTCTTCCTTGGAATCGGTACGTCCTTGCAATATTTTAACCTATCTTTAAAAATTGTGGCTTCCGATAGTGAATCCAGTCCTCTTTCAGCCATAATTATCTGTGGAATCACGTATTCCAATTATCGAATCAAGGAAAGGAAGAAAGTGGCACTCGAGAAATTGGCCCATGATGAATTGGCGTGGAATCAGTACGTGTTGAATGAAGACGAAAGGGAAGAACTGAAATATGCGAAGAAAATGGAGCGAATGAAACTGAAGAACGGAAGTGATGATAGCGAGAAAGAACAGAGTCTCGTATGTTGACTAGGCTTGTGATTAGGGTTGTAAGATTGAAGAGAAGCTCCCTTCGTCCCACGTACTAGCTCGTCACTCTGATGGATTTGGCTCAACAGGGATTGCGACGATTTCTTCATTATGACTGTCCTTCTTACCTTCTCGAAACATTTTGGCATCAGCTCCATATAAATTGAACTATTTCCAGCCAATCATGAATCTATCCAAATGGAATGATATGCAGCTGAATGCATTCTCTGTTAGCACGGTGAGAAATATTCGCGATTTTCGGAAATGCAATATCACGAATTTGAGAGACTCATCTTCAAAGACGCGACGACCACCTCACCGCCTGTACATCTCAAGGTTGGGTCAATATTTATAAAAACAGAATTTAAAAGTGTATTTTTCTAGCACATGGACGTCCTTCCCAAACCGGACGATGAGTTGATCAAATCTCCTGGATTTGTCAATGAGGTTTGTCCATTGAATCATCCAAAATTCTGGGAGCAGTGACTTGAGATTTAGATCTATTGGGCTTTTGAAGAAAATATCTGAAACGCTAGGTGGCTTGAGATATAAAAAAATTGTTTTTTCTTGCAGAAATTGGTAAACGTGCCGGATACGGCGACGAAACATCGTATGAGGGAGGCATTCGCTGAACGACTCGCCAAACAGTTCAAATGAACACTCTATCAGTATATAGAATAAAGTATCTATCAGTATAGAAATAAGTATTCTCTCAGTATAGAATAAAGTATTCGTAGTGTACTGTTTTTTGATGAACATGCAAGCCAGCTACAGCACGAAGCAATAAACAATAATTGTCGTTGAATTAATTTATGGTATAAAAATGAATTGGGAAATAACATCCTTACGAATATCAAAAGTGAGATAAAGAAATAGTTCTTCAAACACGAGTCAACAGCATGTCAAAGATAGGAAACAAGATCAATTGAGAAAGTTTTATTCTGCTATTTGGATAACTTTCGTTTCACAAATATCGACAATGAAGGAATTCCAATGTAATTCTGTATTTGCAATTACTACGCCTTTAAATATATTTTAGAAATTCTGCATCTACAGGTCCTTCGTTATTTTCTATCGATATAGCAGTTGCTTCAATATTTTTATTGGTTTTCATTTGTGCGCGTAAACGATGAAAATGTTTACTCGACGCAACTTTATTCGGGTAGCGGAGAATATCATACACTAAATTTGAGGGGGCGTGATCAATTAATTTGAAAGTGGTCGGAGTCTACGATCCAATGGTGGCCAATTCTCCGGTTGTTCTCTCACACACAGTCTTCACATCTTCGTCCACTGGGAACAATCTCTTGTCTCGATCCGCTCCTGTGAGAAATATATATTATTATTCAAGCTTCCCTTGCCTCTGAGATATTCGCCACTTATGCTTACTTACATGATTTTTCACTTCTTTTCTCGAATAGGCAGAAATGTACAAAAATAGTCGATTCATTTGCGAATAACTAACTGTCGTTGTCGACGACCAATCGGATGACGGTGAGTCGTCCCTCGCTGTCCACTGCCACGCACGCACCGTTGTTGTCCTAAATTAGTACATATTATTATATATATAACTTATGATCACTTTCGTATATAAATATTGTTAATTGCGTTGGAAAAATGCTGCAAAAAAGAGCGCCAGAAGGTATCCGGCGGTAAGAAAGAATATGCTTTTATTGGTTCTTAAATTTCGTTCAGTTTTCTCCTCACCCCTTCGTAGACTGCAGTGGCAGTAAAGACGGTGAAGCAGATGTTCATCTGATTGTCGAAACCGTCCTTCATCATCTGAATGATGACATCATTATCAGTAGGGTTTTCAATGAAAAGACACTTCATTCGTCGTAAAAACGCAGCACAAGGAACAAAGAATTCTGACAGCTCTAATCATGGTAGTAGTAGTAGTAGTTTCCTGCTTTCATTATGTTTTTACTTTTTTTAATTTTCAAACACTACTTCTAGAAGAGCGTGTCATCAATATAGAGATCATTCCCTACATCGTGTCCTCTGAATAAGGCGACGCAATCGACGGAAGTGAGTGCAGTGACGAGAGCGTCCATTCCGAAGAAGATCGAAGTCCTTCTTTCCGTGTTGAACACTGTCCTACAAATTTGTCGGTCTTTATCTTCAATATTAAATATTATGCCCGATAAATCCAAAATCGCTCTGGAATGGGAGTGTAACTTCCATTGTTTTTTTTTGCAATAAAATTGCAATGTTGGCTTCATGAATCGCGCGGATAGTAGGATAAGTCAAAAATGAAAATGGGGCCTGGAATGAAGATGTTCATCCTTACCCTCTGAGTCCGACAGCGGGATCCGCCCACACCATATCGTTCACGAGAATGTCCTCGTCGGCGAAGATGAAAGGCTTCGTCAGCTGAATGGATTCATTGCTCAATGACCTAACAAAGCCATTAAGGTGGCGAATTCTTGAGCGCACAGAAAAACGAATGAAAATGAACACATTTGGTGAACAATTTCTACTGGCCCTTCGATGAAAGATTAAAGACCAAAGATCAACTGACTCCTCTCAGCTGATTGCGCGTGAATCCCATCGGAGAGATGCCCGCGTGCACGCAGAAGTACGAATTACCTGAATATTTACTTATTTAACTAATTAAAATATTGTTAATTAACTAAATTAGTAATTAATAATTACCAACGATAGCAGCGATGGACAGGTAGTTGAAGGCGTCGTTGATCTGATAGAACAGTGCCTCCGCTGTTTCCTGATTTTTAATTTTTAACTGGAGATCAAAGATCAAATTCGTATTATCACTCTGGTCGAGGTAGTCACAGTGAAACACTTTTTTTCATTTTCATGCTGAGTTGCGATAAAAAAATGAAAAGGAGCACTAGCCCGTAAAAAAAGTTTCACCTTATCGTATCTCTGTCTCATTTCTTTCGAGAATCCGTTCGTCATATTCACCGTCATGAACTCGTGATTGCCACGGAGGAGGAAGAACTGCAAAAATACAAAAAAATATTTTTTTAATTTTTTTAATTTTAAATCATTTTTTATATTATTTAATAATTCTCACATTGTCGGGATAGAGAATCTTGAGCGTGAAGAGTGCCATGACTACTTCGAGCGACTGGCGACCTCTGAACAATTTTAATGTTTTCATTTTTTTTAAGACAGTATAATAATTGCTCTCATTTCATGCGTGCAGATAACATCAACTTGTGAGAATATTTCTGATTAAAATTTCATCGTGTCAATTGGTTGATACAAGAAGGTGGACCACTGTACCTGTCCACATAATCTCCGAGGAATAGAAACTTGGAGCTCTCGAATCCCTCAATCGACTGCTTTCCCTTGTTCGTTCCATGTGCACGGAAGACACGATAGAGATCGTGCAGCTACAATGTTTACATTTTTATTGTTATCTATGCTGTTTAATGCTCTTGCTGCTCTAAATTGACGTGTAGCTCTCAGAATGTGTGCCCGATAGTATCATTTGATACATACTTCCAGATAGATAGTTGCAATTCCTCTACCTGTCCATGAATATCTCCTACGATCGTCACTCCGAAAGGGACATCTTCGATAAGAACGGGCTCCGATTCCAAGTACTTCTGTGCCTTCACCATCACATCCATCACTTCTTCCGGATGGAACAGCGCCTGCAATCATTTTTTTATTATTATTTTTTCGTCATATATGGGTGTTCTTGAACGTATCGTATCTAACACCGAATATAATTTCATGTTCTCATATCAGGTTGTGCATTCGTCAGTGGTCTCACCCTCACTCCCATAACGACGATCGGAGTGAAGCATCGATCGAGAATGTTCCTGTACTTGATCTGTTCCTCATTCGTCGCTCGTGTTTCTTTTATTCTCTTCGGTCCATCCCATTCCGTCCATTCGATTCCATCGTCTTCTAGACCACATTGATCGAACTCTTCCAGTTGCGTCTGCAAATATAGTATTATTATTTGTATCATGTATTTTATTATAGAGATTATGCAATGAAAAATGACAGAAAACATCAATTCGCTTGCTACTGTATTTACCGCTCATCAGATATTCATTTATTGACTGATAAGTATTGTGCTCACTGGTTGCTCGGAGGCTCTGCACGGTTCTCTCACAGTTTCCTTCTCCGTCTGTATCACTGATAGTTTGGATGTCGTTCCTTCAGCATCGGAACCACTTGAGACGGGCTGAGTGGAGGGTGGTTGAGAGGAGGGAGGACCCACTCGTTCCGTGCTGGACGGCATTCTGCAATGGAATCGGTAAGATTACAAAAGAGACCCCATGATGATTTCAGGTACTTTAAATCGTTCCTGGATTACAGTAGACGTACCAGGATACTGTAGTATCGAGAAGAAAAGACGCAACGAGGGTAATCGACCGATTGGAGGAGGGCGGAGAGCAGAGAATGAGTAGGTCTGAATGCATTCGCATATTTAAATACTATCGATGCTATTGAATCGACTGAATAGGGAAATGTAGTTTTAAATCAGATAAATTTTCAAATGAACTAATTCGATTCTTCGAGCAATGGAACTTTATTGGGATATTTGACTGGATTAACCCTGATCAAATTTGTTGAAACAAAGAAATTGATTGGTTGATTTGAATGAAATTGAACCAAATGAATATTCTCGACAAGTCACGTCTCTCGTTTCTCTTTTCATTCGATCCTCTCGCTCTCGTTCTCAGTGGTTCTTCTTCCTATTTCTCCTCTAATGACACGTGTTTAAAACGAAGAAATGGTGAGCTATTCCCGGCAGAGATGGTATATTTTGATCCATCAACCTCTTTCGATCGCTTTTGTGTTGTTCCTGCCCGTATTGGCGCAAGGAGCGAATCTACCGAGAATAAATTGGACGAATTGTGCGAAAGGTCCGGATGGTAAACAAGTAAATGAACTGGTAAGCTGAAATTACGCACGATTGATCGTCTCATCGTATTCATTTCAGTGCTATTTGAGAATGGATTGCTCATATTTAGGTGGCGATCCCAATGTAATGGAAATGTATCCAAAGAACGCAATGAAATTGAAGGAATCGTATTGCGATGTTGGCATACACATCAGGTTTCCTCACCTAGTCGCTATTATTTCTAACTAGTTAACATGACAGATTCTTCACCAGTGAAGTGGCGTTAATCCAGATGCAAGTGATCGGCATTCCAAATAAGAGCCCGGAACCCGAATTAGTCTTAGCCCATAAAGAAAAGTATTTCGGATGCAAATATTCGGACAAAGACAAACAAATAGTCAAAATTGGAGATAAAGAACTGATTTCAAAGAACAGAATTAGTGAGTTTATTATATATCTATTATCAGTGCGTTGGATTGTGTATTTGTTTTCAGAATTGTTCGAGAACCGATCTTTCTTCGAATCGGGACAATTTCTTTGTGCTATAACAATTGAGTTTTGGGATGCTCCAGATCAAAAATCAATATTCTATATTAAAAATAAGTACAACATTTTGCGGTCAATAAGTGGAACAAACAGGACGGAATATAAAACGGACGTCGGTACCGTCAGTTATTTCAAAAATGATCTCAGTGAGTTTAGTTTTGTTTTTTTGTTTTCTTTTTTTAAATTTGGAACATCTACTTTTTTCCCCGATGCACTTTATCCAATAAAAAAGTAAAGTGATAGTCTGTTGCAGAAAAAATAAAATGCGATGCCTACGCAATAAAATCACGCAAGGTTTCCGACCATCAAATTCAAAATGTGAGATATCATTGGAAAAAGGATGGATTTTTGTGATTATCCTTTGTCATTTTCAGGTCATAAATAAAGACAGAGATGTGATTAATTGTAAAAACTACGGTCCTCTCTTCTCATTCAAGTTCGTTTGTTCAGAACCAATCTTTTTTCCGAGTAATTTGCGAAAGTAATTTTAATATTGATTTTCAGGTACTTTAACGAAACCGAGAAGGAACCGACAGAAATAAAGGAGTTGCTATGCAAAGAAATTAAAGAGGATGATGAAGAAAAATCGAAATTTTACGTCGTCGACCGGAGTAAAATTTTGACAACTAACAATATTTAATTTTTTCACTACTTTAGATGGTAACGAAACAGCCGTCGAAGATATTTCACGATCATACTTCGTTTGTGCTGCTCCAAGTACGAATCCGCATCCATTACCATTTCTAATTTCCACATTTCAGTTAATAAGCTCTGCACAAACCCGAATGTAACATGCACCGATCTCTCATATTGTCCCAGATTCACGCCTGGAAGTGAGACTGCTCCAGCAACGCTTACGGTAGTTATCCTAGTCAACTCTGATTCCTGAGCATTGCTAATTCAGTGCAAAGGAAAGAAATGGATTCACAAGGGTGAATATCAAGAGCTCGCCGAAGAACCTGTTTGTAAGGCCGACGGAAATGATGCCTTTTTCTACATTGACAACGAAAAAATTCAAGGAGGAATTTGCTTCACCGACTGTCAGTTTATTTACTCTACTGAAAATTATTGAACGACTCAGATAACTGCAAGAATCATTCAAAATTGGATTATCCGGAGTGCAAAGAAGGAGATTGCGAAGATGATCTCGATTACAGTAATGATATGATGAAATGCAAGAACGACAAGCTACATATTAGGTTCGAAATACGGTGTGAAGAGTCGATTTCCTTCTTGATCTTTTCTTCTTGTAACAATGTCTTGTTCAGAGTCTACATCCGTTCAAACAACACATTCGACAGAGCGACTCAATTCGACTGCAACAAGAAAACTGGATATTGGGAGTGGGGCAATAAAACTGTCTTGCCTGAAGGCACGCAAGTATTGTGTGTCGGTGAGCAATTCGAATCTGGAACAAGTAAATTGGCAAGCACATATCAGGCAACGCAACGAAACCCGAAGCAGTAGCGAATATGACTCAATTGCAATTGGCATTTGCAGTATCGGGATTCATTCTCCTATGTATACTTCTCACTGTGCTCACTGTGATCGGTCTACATTGTTATGTGAGCACAACTACTTTACTTGACTTCGCATTCGAAACCTGATCAAGAAACACTACCTTACTCCACAATTTAATGTGTTTACGGACGATTATTCGTTGTTGTTTTCTCTATCAAACTCCTTCAGTCGAATCCGCCTGCTTGTCTGCGCGTTACGGGAAAAATGCGATGGAAGAGAATGGATGAGCCGGCCAAGATTGTCTATTGCCATCAGATACTCGGAAAGGTGCGTTACCGAAAGGGAAATAAGAAAAAATGGAAATATTAGGTGTTAAATTCGACGCTGACGACGTCCTATCGCATCGTGCACGGTCTTCGACTTCTCGATCTCCTTCTGGAAACGGAGACTGCCGAACCGAAATGCTGGGGTTCTTTCAACTTCTCATCTTGAGACGAAAACATAAGTTTGCAGAAGCAATGTACCCATTCCTAATGCGAGTGCAAGGAACACTGAGAAAGATCGACTCTAACGTTGCTCTGATGTTCTCGCGCTATTTGTACCTTGAAGCGAAGAAAATCATTGACAAGCACGGATGGAATTGCACTACGAAGATGACGAATAAGACGAGTGAGAATAATAGGACTGACGGGGTGGAGAGGTCCCTCGCGCTGAAGAGACGGATTCTTCATTCTGACAGTCCCAATTATTGTCCATGGCGACAACCAAATACGATTTCAGAGCACAAAAAGGATCTGATTCGCGTAGTTGCGATCAAATTGCTCGGTTTTGCTCTCGAAGAGAAAGCTAATGGAGAAGCGCAGAAGGTTTTTTATCAATTCCTGAATGCTAAAAAAGATGATTCCTTCCAGCTCCTCCAGTCGGGTTTCCGTCAGCTCGGCTTCAACGCCGTCCATCAGTATCCCCACTGTGGTGTGCTGTGGTCTGTGATTTCACACTGCCGAAATCCCGGCTACAAGGACAAGAAGACCGGGAGACTCGCCCAATTCGACCGAATGAAGATGGCACAACAGTTGAATGAAGTCGCCTTCAAGACAATGTACCCGGTAAGTTCCGGGTCACAGACTGAATGGGAAGAATCTGTCATCTGTTCATATCGCATACTAAAAATGCAATGGGAATGAAGAGACTGTTTTTTTCTTCACTCCGATGGTCACAAGTTAAGTCGTCTTCCTTCAGATGGCCACCGATGACGTCATTCCGGAATTCGGTTCACCCGCGGAGCAAGCGGCTTTTGCACTGGGAGGATTCGCAGCCTATCACTTCCAAGCGACGCATTCGAAGGACATACTCACAGTTCGTTTTGATCACTTCAATCTGCATTCATTTATGAGTGAAACTAAACAAAAGTTTCAAAAGAGAGTCGAAATTACTCAAATTCCAAGATCTCCTAACTCGCAAAGACACTGGGTCGAATGAGACCTTTTAGATACACAAACTTATCAGTGTAGTGCCCTGATAACTGGTTCATTCCAGTTCACTGAGGGCGCGGCGGCGCTGAGCTACTTCAAGGGAATGGGCGCCTCCCTCATGCGCAATCCCGCCATCACCATTATCGCATCGCTTAAGGTTATTAATTAAATTATTATATTAATATGTTAAATAATTGTAGGCCTCTGACGGATTGGACGAAGCTATTGCGGAATCGATGCTGTTGATGGCTCCTGAGAAGGATTGGATCGTCATCTTTGAGGATATTATGAAGACGATGGTGTATTATGGACGAGGACTCGACTCGAAGGTAGTCTGGTTTCAGGACTCCTAATTCCGAATCAATTGCAGAAACTGCAAGGCCTCTTCCTCCCGAATACCACCTCGCTCGTGCAACTCTACGATCAAGTAAACTTTTTAATATTTATTAATTATCGAAAATAAATAAATGGCAGCTGAAAGTGGACCAGCAGTTCTTCGAGGAGGCAGCCGAATGTCAGTTGGAGGAAATGCGAAAATGGTTCGCATCAAATACGGATATGGATGGAATCAAGAAGAAACCAGAGTACATCAAGGTACGCAATTCGATTTTCCAGCTCATTTTTTTGAAAAACCGAAAATAAAAATAAATAAATAAATAATTTAGGACGATCGTGCAGTGGACGTGGCGAATCCGAAGCCGAAACCGAAAAAGGAATCAAATGATAAATCGAAGAAAGGAGTGGATAAAAGAAACGATAAGAAGGAGAAAGCGGGCCCGAATGAGGCGAAACCGCTACTGAACAAGCAGTAATACGAGTATACCGGATAAACCAATCTAACTCGTTGAAATATTCCGGATAAACTGATCTAACTCTGATTACCGGATAAACTGATCTAACTCTGGTACTATTGTTGTGTATGCATTGTATAGACTCTTCATGAATCGGCAACTGAATAATTACAGATGAACAGATCAAACTCTGACTAAGCGATAAGACAATTATGATTCAATACTCATTCTCATCCATCCAATGATCTCCATCGAAACATTTCGCATTGCACCGATAAGCGGCTGATAGCACGATTGTTCTGTTCTGTGAGAGATTCTTTGATCCCTCAGTCACGTTGTTGAGTCTCATCCTCGACCATGCTGCGGTTGGCTCTCTTCATCGCTTTGTGCTGTGGGTTTTCTCGATTATCTTCAACCGCTTTGATCAATCTTCGTTTCACTTGTTCAGACAGTGTCCATGCTCTATGCCCGACCAACTTCAGCTTAGTACGTAATGGGGAATGCTATAGGTTCGAATATAACTTATTTGCAAAATATTGCCTGTAGGCTTGGGTCCATCACAATTTTAACATGTGATCACAGGGAACTCTCGGAAGCTCGATACATGGATGCCCGAAAGGGAGCTTCCATTGCTAAATCCGAGTGTTTAGACCAAGGTGCTCGACCTGTTATTATCAAGAACCAGGAGGTATCCTATTTTGTAATCGTTCATTGTCAATCATCTAGAGCTTTGAAGTTGAAAAAAATAGAAAATTTTAAAATAAATCGTAAAATGGACATCAAATTGATGAGATGCATTGGCTCAGGACAACGACTATTGGATGAGCGTAGCCAAGGAAAATCATAAGAAGGGATTGAACAATGGATTCATTCTGCTCGGTATCTTCAATTATCTGCTTCAATTGTCACTTATTCAATCTTTGCAGGTTTGGAATGCAATTCGCGCTCGCGTTGGCAATGGGCGGACGGATCGAGTTTGGACTATCTCCCGGATGACTATAATCCTGGTAAGGAAATAACAATTCTTTTTCAACTCATGCACGGACCCAAACGTTGTCGATAACTTGAAGTCTATAGCCTTCCTAGTGGCCGCTGATAACGAAATGGTGGCGATCATTGCTTGCGATTTCGTTATCAAGACAGTCCGAGAAAGAAGCATTTGCTGCCACTCCTTTTTGAGAATTTTTGAAGCTCGGAAAATGTGTACTTTTCCTTGCGATATTTCCTTGTGATATTTACACGTCAATGTTACACACGCCAGTCTCGAAGTCGGAAGCTTCACTTGTACTTTATTACAGATCTGCTCGAGGAATGCGACAATCATCACGATGCGTGGGCGTACAACTGTATGTGGGTCATCAATCCCGTCAAGCCATTCGAGAATTGGCAACCTTGTGAGCTACCGGAACATATCTGTTATGGCCAATACTGAGTGAGGAGCAACAAACTCCGTGGACCATTTATTTTACCCTCCTTGAGTGACCATTGTTTGATTTCATCTACGAAGCTCCTGCCTTTACACTAACAGTGAATCTTCAACAATATTGTTAATCACCTTCAAATGTCCATTATATCGCAGGGTGCGATGACGATCACTACGTTGACCTCTACTGCATCGTTCCTCCCTTTCCCAATCCCGATGAGCCGGAGGGAGATTGTGTGGGATTCAGTGAGGAAGACGACGATCAGATATGCTATCAAGTAAGGCTTCAATTTTTTCCTTCAATATATAAAGATCCTGAAACCGATAAATAGACTACAGCAACGATCGATAGATTGACAATTGACAACAATGTAAATATTGGGAATAAAGGTTGATAGGAAATGAGTTTCGTTTGAGGTAGGAAAGAAGAGTGCCAATTGGACTGAAGCAAACTCGATATGTCACAGTTTCGGAGCGAATGTCGCTTCCATTCACAATGATCAGGTGATTTTGTTTTAGCATTTTTGCAAAATTTATCATAGATAATTTGTAGGAGAACAATTTCGTTCGTCGTTTGGCAGTCTCGAAGGGACTCACCAATGGAGTCATGATGGGAGGCACGTGGAATAGTGTAAAGAACACCTTCAAATGGGCTGACGGGACCAAGTTCGACTACAAAAATTTTGTCAAGGGTGAGCATTCAGCATTATCGCATTATTAATCCACCTAACAAACATTTTGTAAAAAAATTTTTTCGAGAGACTTGTCTATCTATTCAGGATTCCCAATGGCGAGTTCGGGCGAGTGCATGGCAATGCAGACAAACAACGTCAATGGACAATGGGTGAATGTCGACTGTGCATCGGACCTTCCCTTCGCTTGTGTCAGACAGAGTACGTGTTCAGAGTATAACACGGACGTGAAACGTATTTCAATTTCGAAAGTATAATTCAGCCGAAGCAACTCGACCATCGTGCGATGGATCACTGCACAAGGAGGGTGACATCGTACGTTCAATTATATTTCTAAAATCAATAAATAAATTGAAGATTTACTCGCCCGGTTTCCCTTATACTTCCTCCGAACCCTGTGATTTTCTACTGAAAGTGGACACGGGTATGCTCGTGGAAGTTGAGGTACATTTTAAGGTTGTTGGAGACTATTTTCGAAATTATAATCACAGATTTTATTCCTCGAGGCGAACGAATGCTGTGATCATCTCATGCTATTCGAAGGGACACTTGGAGGTCCTCTGATTGTCCAGTAAGATCTTTATTAGGGCTGTCAGGATGAAGAAACTGTCTCTTCATTTCACGTACTCTCACGTCCCTCTGACCAATGTGGGAGTGTGGGACATGAAGAGACAGACGGATTCTTCATTTTTCTACCCCATTTTTCCTTCGTTTCTTGGCTCATGCGATAGACTTCATCATTTCATCATTCCAGACTGTCTGGCGAGTCGCAAAACGGGATGAAGTTCCGTACTTCATCTCAGAATGTAATGAGGGCTTCGTGGCAGCCGAATGGAGGAGTGAATGTGAAGGGAATGATGGTCAGTCGAATATTTCTTATTTCAAAAATATAACGAAAATTTCCAGATCACCTTCCGCGGGGTGCCCAAATAAGCGCCATCTTGAAGTTCATCGATAAAACTTTCATTACACTTTTACCGAGGCAGAGTACACGCTTCGATCTTGTCATTTACTGATTTATCAACCTGAAAAGTCATCTCGACCATCGAAGATGCTGATAAATCGTGTGATAAAGCGAATTGATCTCTCCGATTTCACGTTTCCGTGCTTAGTTTCTGTCCTCAGTCACAGCTATCATGTTGCGCTTGGCACTTTTCTCGGCGCTTTTCTGTAAGTTCCTTGTTTGTTTTCAAGATGAACCAAAATTGAATAGGCGCTGCATTCGCCCTGTGTCCGGCGAAATTTGAGCTAGTGCGAAATGGAGAATGTTACAGGTTTGATTATTATTTCTTTTCGAAGTAAATGAACACCTCTTCAGCCTTCTGCCATGCTAAATTCGAATCCATCTTCTTCAAACTTCGAGACTTTCCATTGCAGACAGATGGACGATGGTTTCAACATGGACGCTCGTTACGGGCCGGAATCTGCCGTTGATGAATGCGATGATTGCGGAGCACAACCTGTTATAATTAGGAACAAGGAGGTGATTATTTGGGGGGGGGATATTGAAAGTCCACGTCATACTGCACGTAAGAGATCGATACAAACCAATGAAAACTGAACAAAACAAAGCTTTCGCTATGACGATGCATCGATAATCGTTTAGGACAACGATTACTGGACGAGCGTTGCTGTAGAAAATCACAAGAAGGGCGACAAGAGCGGATTCATTCTGCTAGGTGATATTGAAGAACCATTTCTGATCTGCACGTCAGTCATTCCAGGCATTGAGTGCTCCTCCAATCAGCACTATCGATGGGTTGACGGATCGAGTATCGACTTCAAACCGGATGACTATGATCCCGGTGAGAGGATTCTGTCTGAAACGAAAACTAAATCCATCTTTTGAAACATACACACTCACCATTTGCTTCGCGTGCAAATGCACATGCTAGATAATACTTTGAAAGCCCGTCCATGAGTAAATATCTGTTCATAGACCTGACTGATCGATGTGACTCCACCTTCGATTCGTGGGCATGGAGATGTATGTGGGTCATCGATCCCGTTAGTAACAATTGACAACAATGTGAGCACTTTTGTTGCATTTAAATTGTATATCATCTAAATTATAACTGTTACCGGCATGTGGAATGAAGAGTCTGTTTCTTCCTCCTGACAACTCTATCTCCAGGGTGCAACAAGTACCATTCTGTGGATCTCTACTGTGTATTCGTTCCGGATCTCAATACGGCCGAGCCAGACAATCAATGTGGAAGCTTCAGCAACGAGGGTGATGATGTGTGCTATCAGGTATGTTTATATTTTTATGCAAAGGTACCAGCTAAAATTGACATTACCGCTTTCTCTTAAATTATCCTGAGCGTGAAACATATTCACATTTTCAGATTCAGATCAGATCAAACATAACAGATTCACCGGGTTCAAAAGAGTTTATTCAGGTCGGAATGACTGCAACAAACTGGACTGAAGCGAATATCGCTTGCCATAGCTTTGGTGCAAACGTAGCCTCTATTCACAACGATCAGGTAAGGCTTTTCATTCATACAGTTCAGTGCTAAGTTAACTGTAGGAGAACAACTTTATTCGTCGTCTCTCTGTCTCGAAAGGTGTGGTGAATGGACTGATGTTGGGTGCTTCGTGGAATAGCAAGAAGAGCAAGTTCAAGTGGTCCGATGGAACCAAGTGGGACTACGATAACTTCGCGTCTGGTGATCGAACGTTGTTCGTTCCTTACTTTCCAATGTCTTCTTAGGTTTCCCTATCAACGGAGCCGGCGACTGTCTGGCGATGGAAACAAATAACGTGGCTGGACAGTGGGTCAATGTTGACTGCTCCGCGGAGCTGCCTTTCGCCTGTATCAGGCCGAGTTAGTTGATCTATTTTACTCAAACATTTCGTAGAAATCACGATTTTTTATTTTTTTTTCACGCTCTGGAAAATGCCAATCGAAAATGATATTTTCAATGAAATTCTGCATTGCTATCTCCATTAATTGTTCGAATTTAAAATTTTCAGTCGGTGCCTCAGTTCCTTCCTGCGACGGATCACTTCATCAACAAGGCGACATCGTAAGGAAATGTGCGTAAAATCAAGTTCATTCCCTAACTTTAGATCTACTCTCCCGGTTTCCCTTCAACCTCTTCCGAACCGTGTGATTTCTTGTTGAAAGTCGAGCCAGGAATGGTTGTGGAAGTTGAGGTTTGCAACTACTTTTTTTTCGAAAATCATTGAAACTTATGCAGATTTTGTTCCTCGAAGCGAACGAATGTTGCGATCATCTAGAGCTCTTTGAAGGAACACTTGGAGGACCATTGATTGCTGCGTCAGTTGAGTTCCAAATACGGTCTCTTCATTTCTCACACCCTCTCGCCTCTGTGACCGGTGAGATGAAGAAGCGTGAGAAATGAAGAGATGATTACCCGTATTTCGAACTCTATGCGTGAGGCTCATTCACGCTGAAACATCTTGTTCAGCTCAGAGTACGGTAGTCACCACACCACGGGTAGAGACGCAGAGTTTGGGAATATTGCCAAATTCATTTTCTTACAGTACCTTTCTTTCGTGGAGTGCGCATTAAAGCTTTTCCGTGTAGGATTAAGTAATTTAACTCGATTTTCCGGGTGGAGCGCATACATTACTTATTTTTTTAATTAATTATATAAATATTTATATTTTCGATATCTATATTTTCCTAACGTGAATGATCCTTAGAATTCATATTTAAACGATTTGGATTTTATTTTTAATTCCTACGCTGAAATTTTTAAAACGAAAACTGGAAAGCTGAATTTCATCAGGCATGTACTTTTTGGGTGCATTAAGCATATTTCGATATAATAAAAACATAAATAAAAAATATTAAAAATAAATCAATTAATGATTCGTTTGCCAAAAAGCGAGACGACAGAGAAATAGAGTAAGCTGAACAATTTGTGGAGGGGTGTTTCAGCGTGTCATTTTAATGGCTTTTTCCGATCGAAAAGTGCATTACAGACTGTCCGGAGAGCAGGAGAACGGGAAGACGTACAGAACTTCAACTCAGAATGTAATGAGAGCATCGTGGCAGCCGAATGGTGGAGTGAATGTGAGAGGAATGATGATGAGATTGGAAATAGGGCTGTCATGATGAAGAATCCGTCTATTCAATGGAATCATCTCGTCTATTCATAATATCATTTCATATCTTTATATAATATATAATATATAATATAATATATGAATTTCATATCTTTCCTCGTACGTGGAAAGAAGAGACGGATTTTTCATCCTGACAGGCCTGATAGACAAACGAATAGGAGAATTGAGACAATGATCATTTCAGATCACCTTCCGTGGAGTGCCAAAGTGAAGATATTGTCTAATGACGATAAAACTATTTGAATTCGAATCACATTCACATTATGCAACTGAAGGCGAAATGACATCACAGATCAGATTTCTATCAGGACGAAATGTCTGGAATTTAGATAGAAAGTCATTGACAACAATGCATCTTCCTATTTATTTCCTCATTGGCCCTTTCCTGACGTAAGAGGAAGAATAGCAGAATCTTGATAACAGCCAGAACATACTCAATTGATTGCGTTAGAAGATAAAGAAATGATAGAAGTTATGGATACCGATGGTGAAACATTTTACATTTCATATGAAACTTTGAACTTCGATAACATTAGCACACGTCCATGAACAAACTAAATGTTAGGAAGAAATACAGTTCAACCTTCTGCATTCAAACGTTTGTCCTTGGAAATATGTATGTCTGTTGTTATCGAGTATGTCTGTTGTGATGTACCGAAAATGCAATATCATTAATGTATATTGAAATTTATCGATTAGAACGCAACATTTTGGAATACTACTATGTATTTCATCAACTCCCTCGAGAGGGCAGTAAATAAGTGGGACGCTAACAACCGGTGTAGTTCTCATAATATTACAACACGAACAGAGGGTATCGGGAGAGAAGGGAAACTTAATAGCATTAGCGGAAGTAATATTGGGGTGAATAAACCAGAATAATAGAAGTAGAGATCATTGGGAGGGAGAGGTGGATGGGTTATTCAATTAGTCGACCTCTTCGATGGTGGGTCCTCCAGCAGAGGTGCCTGCTCCGGGGGCTCCTCCGGGGGCTCCACCAGCTCCTTGGTACAGCTTGGTGATGATCGGGTTGCACACCTTCTCCAGCTCCTTCTGCTGGTGCTCGAACTCGTCCTTCTCGGCAGTCTGGTTAGAGTCCAACCAGCGGAGGATCTGAAATTAATAGATAAAGATTGCTAATGAATTCCAATTGAATATTTGTATTCAGTGCAGCAGCAAAATCTAGTGTATCGGAAAATATACATACCTCGTCACACTTGTCTTCGATGGTCTTTCTATCGTCAGACGAGATCTTGTCCTTGAGCTTCTCGTCATCGAGGGTCTGCTTCATGTTGAAGGCGTACGACTCGAGGGCGTTCTTCGAGGAGACACGGTCCTTCTGGAGCTCATCCTCAGCCTGAAGAGAAAAATAATTATGTTATGAACAAACAGAAGTTTGAACTAAAGTGCATTAATACCCAAGCGATTAAATTAAATTATAGCAACAATACCTTGAACTTCTCGGCGTCAGCGACCATCTTCTCGATCTCGTCCTTCGACAGACGTCCCTTGTCGTTGGTGATGGTGATCTTGTTCTGCTTTCCAGTCGACTTGTCCGCTGCAGTCACGTTGAGGATGCCGTTCGCGTCAATGTCGAACGTCACCTATAATCAAAATGATTAATATCAGTCACCAACCAATGAAGTGTTCGAATGACTCAAATCCAAGTCACTCATACTCACCTCAATCTGAGGAACTCCGCGAGGCGCGGGAGGGATGCCCGACAGCTCGAACTTGCCGAGCAGGTTGTTGTCCTTGGTCATGGCACGCTCGCCCTCGTAGACCTGGATGAGTACTCCGGGCTGGTTGTCAGCGTAGGTGGTGAACGTCTGGGAGGTCTTGGTGGGAATGGTCGTGTTTCTCTTGATGAGGGAAGTCATCACTCCACCAGCAGTCTCTATTCCGAGGGACAGAGGGGCAACATCGAGAAGGAGCAGATCCTGGACGGCCTCAGACTTGTCTCCAGAGAGGATAGCAGCCTGCACGGCAGCTCCGTAGGCAACAGCCTCATCGGGGTTGATGCTCTTGTTGAGTTCCTTTCCGGAGAAGAAGTCGGACAGGAGCTTCTGCACCTTGGGGATACGGGTGGATCCTCCGACGAGCACAATATCGTGCACCGACGACTTGTCCATCTTGGCGTCTCTCAGAGACTTCTCAACGGGGTCCATCGTGGCACGGAAGAGGTCAGCGCAAAGCTCCTCGAAGCGAGCACGAGTGATGTTGGTGTAGAAGTCGATTCCCTCGAAGAGAGAGTCGATCTCGATCGAGGCCTGCGACGAGGAAGAGAGGGTTCTCTTTGCACGCTCGCAAGCAGTGCGGAGACGACGGAGAGCACGAGGGTTCGACTGGAGGTCCTGCAAGGGAGGAAATGAAATGGATTTCAAATATGTAACAGAGAATATAAATACAAATAAAAACAATGTCTACGTACCTTCTTGTGCTTTCTCTTGAACTCGGCGACGAAGTGGTCGACCATGCGGTTGTCGAAGTCCTCTCCTCCAAGATGAGTGTCTCCGGCGGTAGACTTCACCTCGAAGATACCGTCCTCGATGGTGAGGATGGACACATCGAAGGTTCCTCCTCCCAGATCGAAGATGAGCACGTTGCGCTCTCCGCCTCCCTTCTTGTCGAGACCGTAAGCGATGGCGGCGGCAGTGGGCTCGTTGATGATTCTGAGAACGTTGAGTCCGGCGATGGCTCCAGAGTCCTGAAGTGTCATTGATTACCATCTATTATTAACAAATATAATGACGTGTAAATAATAATAAAAATATTGTACGAATAATCAACCTTGGTGGCTTGACGCTGGGAGTCGTTGAAGTAGGCAGGGACGGTGACAACGGCGTCCTTGACAGTTGATCCGAGGAAGGCCTCAGCAGTTTCCTGCAATGTTTTGATGATGTTGGGTCCATTGTGAATCGGGAAATCGTTGTCAACTCACCTTCATCTTGATGAGAACCATTGAAGAGATCTCCTCGGGAGTGAACGACTTGACCTCTCCCTTGTAGTCGACCTGCACCTTGGGCTTGCCTCCCTCGGCCGAGATGACCTGCAATATCGATTGTTTATATCAATCATTCATTCTTGAAATACGATCGTGAGTCATGGAGAGGAAAACGTTTCACTCTCTGCTCAACTATGCCCTCTCCGTCATTGTAAACAGAGGGAACGTTCGAGAACGATCGAATGAAATTCTTCTCGAATCATTCCACGTACCTTGAAGGGCCAGTGCTTCATGTCCGACTGAACGGCGGAGTCGTCGAACTTGCGACCGATGAGGCGCTTGGCGTCTGAAAATCATACAATTATTACAATCATTAAAATGATGAAAACTGACAAATTTAGAAAAATAGGGAGTCACTAACCGAAAACGGTGTTGTGGGGGTTCATGGCGACCTGGTTCTTGGCGGCATCTCCGATGAGACGCTCGCTGTCGGTGAAGGCCACATAGGACGGAGTCGTACGATTACCTACAATTACGTCATCATTTCAAATTCACTGACGAGAGAGAGCAATGAATGAAGAGACATAACTAGGATCTAAAACTAGAAGGGAGGGGAGGATGGGGTGGGAGTCACTCACCCTGATCGTTGGCGATAATCTCGACTTTGCCGTGCATGAAGACACCGACGCACGAGTAGGTCGTGCCCAAATCAATACCGACTGCGTTTGCCTTACTCATTTTGAGTGCTTGTGTAAGTCTGAAATGCGAGACAAATTAAAATAAATAAATTGGAATTGGACGAAACGGTTTAAATTGAGAGCGGAGAGAGGGGAGCGAGAGCGGAATATCGAATGAATATAAATGACCATTCTTCTAGTTATATAGTGTCAAATGGACGCCAACGCTAAAAAAGAACGCCAAGCCAAGAATTGCGCGGGTAAATGTGAAATGGGCCCCTCATCCCGCGTCGTCTATACATGCGAAATGCGAAGAGAAATTTCGAGAATTTCCCCTATGGCCACGCCCACTCTCGTGAAGGCGCGCACAATCCGTGAGCACGCACAAGATGTTAACCGCTTTATAGAATAAAATAAACATAGACAATTTATATTTGTTATATGTATTTGTGAACAGCGAGAACTGGACTTTAAATCGATGCATAAAATATATAATGAACCCAATACATGAACGTCAAATAAACTTCTGGCTCCGCCTACTCAGTGAAAGTCGCGCATATTCGTGCGGAAATTTCTAGAAGAGAACTTTCGAAAGTGGCGAAAATTCGGGAGATCGCCTGTTGAAATCGCACTTATGACGCAATCAAAATGGTAAGCGGAATGTGCTCGACAAGCATATGAGCGAAAATTCAGCGAAATCAAGGTAATTTAAGATTTTTTCGTCACTTAAATCCTACTGTAACGAGTAGTCCTCATTTTGTACTTCGCAAAATTAAATTTCAAGTTCTTCCCTTCTCATTTCCAAATTTTCCTGGAGAAAAAAACAATTCAAAGCAGCAATTCATTCGCGTCATAGCGAAGCAATCCACATTCAGATTTAAAATAATCCCAGCATAAATTATCTGGAAGATCAGATATAAACGATAAAAACAAAATCTGAGAGCATGGTTCTTACTGTTCTAAAGTTAGTTCCTTGAGCGAGTCGAAGGGAAAAGGTTTTCTTATATCCCATCCAAGACTCGTTTCATTCAAAGGACACAGTCAACGAAGACGGAGGCGATGGGAGGGAATTGCAGGGTGAGATGCCGGCTACGCTATCAAACCAAAGGTCTCAATTTCCAACGCTTGAACGGCTTCCTTACTTAGTACTAACACCCCGCATAAAATACGTGGTATGAATTGTACGAAGCCGTTAACCATGTAATTTTCTTCTGATACGCGCAACGATAATGCAGAGAAAAACGAAGATAATAAAAAGGGGAAAGCATGACAAATGAACAGCGTGAACCAAGCAGGAACAACTACGGAACCAACGCTGAACCATACAGCGCCTATAACGAACGTCATGCTGAAAATTCGAGAAAGATCTCGGCCAAATCCGCAAAAAGAAACTTCCTGAAACGTTGTACGGTTAAGAGCGCGATACTCAGCCAAGCAGGTCGACGATTTCTCGTACAGTAAACCGTGCTCAGAAGTTCGCCAGGTCAGTTACATTACCGAAGTTATCGATTTAGAAAATTTTCAAAATTTGAAAAGAATTCTATTTTTAAGATTTTTTTGTGTACTGATACATTTAAATATTGTATTTATATTATTGTGCTTGGTGGCCATATTAAGTTGCTCAAACATAAATAATTCGAAATTTCAACCCTTTTCAAGCTTCTTTAAATTTTCTAATGTGTTCGTTAAATTTAACACATTAGAAACAAAAAACTAAACTAACGTTAAATTTACACCCGAGATCTTATCGACATCTTGACTGTCCCTTCTTGATTTGTAGTGGCAATACTTCCGGTGAATACCTTCTTTAGTGCAACAATGAACGAGTGGCGCACTCTTCGCGCGTAGAGTGCACGATTCGTTCGAACGTTCTACGTTCATTGTACTACGAATTCGCCAGGTATCGTCTACAGATATACCATAATGTTGTCAACGCAGTCGAACAGATATGTAGTAGTTCCTCATGGCTCCAACCTCCAACCCCCTCAAGCAACCTTTGGATTTTCCGCTCTCCCTCGTTTTTCCCCTCCTACACGATTTACCGGCTGACGATAAGATGTATACAGTATTTCTCTCCAAGTTTGTTTGAAGTTGTGCAAATTTGGTAAAGGTGGTCCAAGGGGTTTTCTAGTTGAAATCATGTAAATCTTCAAGTTGCCTCCAGGCATTTACGCGTTGCGATCTTCAGATCTGTCATCTTTCACCTACCTGCTGAAATTCAGTAGAGATGTGACAATTCGCATTCGCTTTTTTCGGAACATTACATTTTATTTCTCGAATGGGGACTATTTTCCAATATCTAACACTAATGGAATTCCAATAGTCTCCTCATTCCGCGTACTCTCTCGAAGAGAGAGCTGGGTGATTCCTTTTTTGCCTTATTGGAATTCCCGAAAATTTTCCAATAAGAGAACCCTAGTCCCCCTAATCTCAACTCTCTCCCTAATCTCAACTGTCCTTCTATCCATTCGAAACGACATGTCTTCGCATTTGACCATTGAGATGAGAAATATTGTCAACATGGCCCTACCCCTCTGGCTCTGCCTACATAAGTAATAAATACATCTTCCTTAGAGAAAGTTGTGATTCAGCTTTCGAGTGAGTTCAGAGGTTTTCTTTACTAAATATTGAGCTGCATAAAAAAGCCTATTTCGTAATAAATCGATACCTTGACTTTTTACAGTGTACCAAAAAGGTTTCATAAGTCCGATTTGAATAGCTTGTTGCATCAGAGATATAATTTTTTTCTGTCGTCGTTAATGGATATTGTAGTTGTGTTACAGCATATCACTCGATCTCAATGTGTCAGATTAATCATTCGTGAATGTTTCTTCATCGTTCATATTGAAATGTGAATACATGAACAATCAATTTCAGTAAGCAAAGAAAAAGGTTTATCAGCTCGTTACATACAGATGAATTAGCAAGGGCGAAACAATTTTTTGGGCTGTTTAGTACAAACTTCAAAAGATTTACAGAGAAGCATGACCCGGAGGAACGGGAACGGGGAACAGTTGAGTGTATGATAAAGGGAGGAGGGGGGGGGGGTCCATCGAATTTGAGAGGCGACTAAGCGAGTATGGCTGCGTGATGGGCTGTACTACGGGCATATACATACATATTAGGGCAGAATCTCTCTTAGTTCTGAGTTATAATTGAGAATCGATTCGCCATGCTGTAGGTCAGTATATTTTCGGATCAGTGGAGTACATTGGTGAAATACAGTCTGTGCCTATGAAACGAAGGAGGATAATGTGGATCAAGGCTTGGAGACACCGGTATGGGGAGCATTGGGGAGAAACGAGGGAATGAACTTCTAGGTGTGGGGCGAATCTTACAACTCGGCATTTGCCATAACAGGACCGGTAGTCGGGGCGGTGTTGACACTAGTTGCGAACCTCTGAAATTGACCAAGTTAAATGGCGTATAATCTGGTTTGACGTTTTGCAAATATTTTTAAACATCGTACCGTTTCTGCTTGAGCAGATGCCGTCGCGACCGCTTCGTTCTGCTGTATCCTCATCTCGTTGAGAAGTTGCTGCTGAGCCGCCGCGTGAAGTGTACGAGTGACACGAGCCAGTTGATCTTCAATGACCTCGGGAGTTACAGCTGCAGACGCAGCCGGTGGTGCTGCAACAGATCCGGCAGTCGCAGCCTGATCCAGGTCGATTCGGCAGTTCGGGCATTTCTTGTTGTATGACAGCCAGGGATCGATGCAACTGCAAACAATTTCTTCAGTGAAAAATATCGATTCCCAGATTCCAAGTAATTTCTTAAGCAAAAGGATCGGAGCAGTTCACATGATCGAAAATATATGGGGAGTACGACTTACTTGACATGGAATGAGTGATTGCAGGTAAGCTTCCTCACATTCTCTCCTTCTTCGAAATCGGTCATGCACACTGTACACGGATCGACATCAGCACCCTGAAAATCATTTTATTATTACCATTTATCGAATAAATTCTTAATATTCCATGATTATCTTCTAACTCTCATGATTGAAGTCAAAGAAGGATTGACCTCGACGGCTCTCCATTTCTGAGTCACAGAATACTTGTCGATGTCTCTTTGCGCGGCGCCGATCGGGGCAGCCTCGCCCCCTGGAGGGATGCCCGTTACTGCAATACCATTTTTCGAACACGACTAGTTATATGATTTAGCATTGTAAATGGATGAGAATGTGCGCAATATCAATCGGTTGCGCTCGCCGAAGATTATAAGACTGCGGGAAAAAATTAACAACTAACTGTACTGACGTAGTGCGTGGAACTCCCTGTTCGCGTCGCTCAGGGAAATCCACTGAGCGAGTAGCTGATCAGTCTGCGTTTGCTGGTTGATTTCCACTCCATGCCGCTGCACTTCCGATCGAGCTGCAGCGAGGGCCGCCGCAGCTGCCGTAGAGAGAGAGGAAGTCGCCGGCTGCAAGGATAATTATTCATCCACGATAACACCACCCTTTCACGTACGATTCTTTTCGATCAAATTAGCTTTTCAAGATGAATACGCCAACGTACGTACAGCCTTGACGTCACCTCTCAAACAATTGTCTCTCTAGTGTAAACGCGCGCGTTTCTTTCTCCTACCACTTGTGCACCGGTGAGAATATTGACCGAGTGAGATTAATCCGTCATGTGAAGGTATCAATATTTTCAGCCATGATAAGATTACCATTTTGGCCTCGGATCATAATCCAAATCGACATTGATACTAGATACTCACATTGAACATGTGCTGCCGGGACATTACTTGATTCGCATCTGGTAGGTCGACGAATGAAGGAGGAGGCATCGCAGCGGCTGTAATGATGGAATTGTGGATGATGAAGCAAAGCATTATTTATCTGACTTGCGATCTTACTCTGGATGATCATTGAGAATCGTGATCCTTTAGCAAAGTTCATAGGTCAATCAAATGTTTGAAAACTCACGCTGTGCGACGCTGAGGAAAGACATTGGGGAGTAGTAGAATGGCAAGTCCATGCGAGGCAGCGTCGGCTGAAATTACCAATTATTCTCACATATTGAATTGCTTTGAATCCCACTCCCCCAGTCAGATAACTAAATACCCATCCGACCCTAGAAAGATACCACTCACAAATCCCATGCCCATCATCTTTGCAGTAGACAGTTGTTGCTCGTTCAGCAGAAAGAGACCGGAAGGGAGGAGGCAAGGAAGGGCAATGAGGATGAGGCACTCGTTTGTGTGTCCTAGCTCCCAAATAGGGAAGAGGGGTCAGAAGCGAACCGGAAAAGACGAGGAAGCTCCTCGCCAATGTCGGGAAAAGTTCCCATCGGTGTGTGTTTTCCGTCTCGCCGCTCTCCCAATTCGCCCGGCTCTCTCACCCTCGCCCACAGTATCCGCTCATGTGACAACATTACGCCCCTGACACAGCGAGGCCGCTCCCTCACTATCTCCATTCTACATTTTAACTCGCTAGTCAGACGGCGGCATAGATCATGCAAAATGTAGGGAGTTGAAAGGTGCAACCTATCTCTCACGACAGAGTATCCTATGCAGTGAGGGACAGGAAGAGACCGATTATCGGGAGGAGGGAAGAGTCTCTGTTGCTGGAGATTTGAATAGCACGGATAGATAGTGGGAAAGGAAGAGTGCTCGGTGTTATCGGCAAGAAGAAAACTATCACGTTTTTACTCTCACAGTCAGCCCTATCGAGGCTGGCAACCAACACAGCATGTGATTGGAGCGAGCTATGATGGAGATCGCATGTCGGTAAATATGTTGTCGGATTCTCCATGATTCCGAAGTTTTGTTCTTCTACTAATTGCGCCGTGATTATGCGAAATCCCTCTAAAAAGATAAAAGTGTCATCACTCACCCCTGCATTTGGCTGAGCAAGATGCTGTCTGTGGGCGTTCAATACATGTCGACTCGTATCGAGGATGGCCTGTGGCGTGAGTGCTGCAGGCGGCGTGGCAGCTGCCGCTCGAATGGCCGCGCCCGCGTCAAGCGGCTGCGCGTATCGTAGGGGCTGCTGCTGCAGCAGGTGCAGAATTGACTGCTGCATCTGCTGCGACTGCTGTGTCGGAGGCGGAGGAGGGGCAGGAGGTGGGTGGAGCATGGCCAGCGACTGCATTCGCTGCTGATGCTGCAACTGCTGGGCTTGAAGCTGCGCGATCAAGATTTGATGTGCCTGTAGACGGCGCTGCTGATCCATTTCGGCTTGCTGAAATTGGGCAATTTAGAGTGCTTGGCTACTTGAAGCTCTGGATGCGAACATCGATTACAAAAATCGGTCAAAAATAACTCACACTCAACGCGGGCAAGGGCTGCTGTCCGAGAATGTTCTGCGGGCCAGGCGGCGCAAGGGCTTGGATACCAGTGCGAGGTCGATGAGTGGACGGGCAGTACACACAGGGGCACGAGGACGAGTGCACGGACGCCGTGGCTGCAGCTGCAGCAGAGGAAGGATGCTGCACGACGGCCCCGAGGACGCGCTGCAGGGGTTGAGCTAAGGCATTGGAGGGGGCGTCGTCGGCGGGAGGGGCACTGGTGGCCGGGGCAGGGGTACAGGGCGAAGAGGGGGACTCGTCAACGAGACGACGCGCCTTCCGACGATCGTGATCGAATGAGACGGAGGGACCGGCCACACTGAAATGTAGAGACGTCGAGAGAGGTCGTGATGATACCAATGAATTTTTTACTAGCACGAAGTTCAAAATTTGAATATCAAGAATGTTTTTAGAGGGTTTCTAAAAACATTCAGTCATAGTTGCTCATCTCCAGAAAATGTTTTAATGCTCTGATGCGTCTAAGAACTTATTTAACGTCTGCTTCAATCACTAATTGGCAACTCATTGATGGCGAGGGTTTTCACATGGTATCTGATGTTAAATGGCAAATCTGATTGAACTCACAGTGTATCATCGCCCATTGGCTGTTGCTCCCTTGCCGCATGCGCAGCAGCTGCAGCATGGGCCTCGGCAATCACAGCCGCAGTCGCAGCTTGCGCCTCGCGTTGTCGCTTCATCCGACCTCGACTCGTGAACGTCGGAGGAAGACCACCTCCGTTCTGCTGAAATATACATGATTACAGTAACCCCGGCAATCGACGAGGCCTCACGAAGAGAATAGGCGCACAACACAGTAGAGGCGATCGATAGGCGCCCCCCTCCTCCGTCTTTCTATCTATCTACTCTCTCCCTTCCCCTCCCCTCCTTTCTTCACTCTGCCATGGCAAACTCGATCGCACGCAAGTTCTGTGCCACTCAGCATTCCGCATTTCAATCGATACATGAGGTGATCTAAGCCCCAAATCAGCCCGTCAATGACAACTCTTGATATTAAATGAATTAAAGGATTCGAAAATGATCAGATATTGCTATATGTGTGAACTTATGGCACCGAAGGCGGTACACCGAGAGATCTATGAGATCGGTCATCAAATTGAAGCCTACTAGACGCCCGTCAACCGTAGTCTCAAATCGATATAGGGCGTAGTACACTTCCCCTCCGTCTTCTTCTTCTTCTTCCTTCCCTTCCTTCTCCCTTCTTCCCCTTCTTCTCTCCCTTTCTCTCTCACACAGAACCCGTCCTTCTCTAGTGGAGAGAGAAATGGAGGGACGAGAGAGCGGGAGGAGAGGAGAGCGGGAGAGAAAGAGAGAAAAAGGGAGAGGATGGCAACAGCTGAGAAGAGGAGAGAGAGCAGAGAAGCAGAGAAAGCGAGGGAATGAAATTAGAGATGCAAAGTGGGATGAGAAGAGAACGACAGAAGTGGAGAGACGGCAGACAGCCAGAGAAGAGCGAGACAGTGGGGGATAGAAGAGTCAGAGCGCGCGCCGCGCTCCGCTCTCCTGTATCTATGCAGTCTCTCGTATGCTCTCCTCGTCTTCCGCTCTCCTCACTTCACACACTCTCTCGTGTCCTCGTTTTAAGCAGGCTGGCAGCAGAAGGAGGAGGGAGAGGGGGCTCTTTGTCTCTCTCGCATCCACACACTCTCTTGCCTCTTCTCTACCACTCTCTCCGATTCATCCACTCTCCCGTCGCTCAGCCGGAAGACTGATTGCGCAGTAGAGTGACAAGAGCAGAAGTGGTCCCAAGTGGAATTGGCGCGCCCTCGAGATACGGTAGTCAGATATTGAGCGGCTATTGACGAACAACAAATGAGAATGCAGACAGACAACAGAGGCAACAAATAGAAAGGAAGAGTAGATAGCCCCTCACCGGCCGGGACAGTGTTCCCTTCTTGGTGCCAAAACATCAACAATTGAATAAGATCGCCGTCCCATTCACTTCAAACACCATCCATGTCATACATGATTCACACATACAAAAAGTCATAATCAGATAGTGACAAATCGATATGCGGACATTTCGAAAAAAGCTCTTAGAAGCGCCGATGGGAAGGTTCATAGAACGGATAGGCATTGTTACATGTGCTATCGTATTCATTGGGTGTAGGGACCATCGTCGATTATGGAAATCATAGAATCATGACCCTTGAACTATTTCAGTTTATTAAACTGATGTATGGAATCATTTTTTGTGAAGGGAAGACCAACTTTAAGTTAACGGGTTTCGAGATAATCTCATTTTTTTCAAAATCTGTTTTTCAAAAATGAGAGACAACAAACTTCAAAGCGCTCTAGAATGAGATCAAGGCGATGGCCGCGACTTTTGACACTTTACAGTGATAGACTAAGGTTAGGAGCATACCATATCCAAAAATTAGCCAATTCTATTGGTGCGCACGTTTTTTATATGAGATCAAAGATCACCTCCCAACCCAAACTTTGACTCTATGTAAATTTCGTGCGCACCGATAGAATTGGCTAATTTTTGGACATGGTATACTCATAACCTTAGTCTATCACTGCAAAGTGTCAAAAGTCGCAGCTCTCTCTTTTAAAGGAAATTACAGCGATTCAAACAATCTATTTACATTTCGTGACGTTATTTTTCAGATACTTTTGCTCATAAAAAGTGTGCGCATCGATAAAATTTGCTAATTTTTTCAGCAAAGTTAGTTCACATGGTGTACTAAACACCTGTGAAATCATAACCCGCGGCCTCTCCCTGCCCTTCGCATGAATGTACATGGCGCTCGTGCACATTTATAAAAATGGATAGTGGTCCCTACATTGGGTGCATGTATAAGCCCGGGCTAATGCGATGACTATCTCAATGTGTTAGAAGCAACCTATGAGGCATTTACAACATGCTCATTATCCTCAATGATTGCTACTGTCGGAGGAACGGGAGTATTGATCAATCAAGTCAAAAATCGATCTCGTGATCCTTCGAAGATGGCGCCTTAGATAACTCTAGGCATCTCGTCCACAGTTATCTAAAGACCATGAGACCATCAGAAACACGATGATACCAGAATCGAATGTAAAAAATCTAAAATACAAAGCGTCAGCCTCGCAATACGCCGGTGCCGTTAAAATGGTGAGAAGCTTCCGGAAATCTGTATGCTCATTGTATGCTGATCATTTATTGGAAGTAATGAAGAAATTAGCCAGCTTCAATCGCTATACACTCTAGCTGTTGTTCGCTGCCGAGCCGCGGCCGCGACAGAATCAATCAATATTCGCGCGTATGCGACCACGAGGCAACGCGAATCGAAGAGGAAGAAGAAAAAGAAGAAGAAGAAGAAAGAGAAGGGAGAGAGAGAGAGAAAGGAGGAGGGGGACTGGTTCCCTCTCTCTCTGGCGCACTACGCTCCCTCGGGCGACCTCTCTCGCTTCCCCGTGCTCTATCGCGCCGGCTGCCCACTCTGCGCCGTCCTCTATTGCCACAGTCCCTCGTCTCCTCTCAGCCGAAGCATAAGAGCTGCGGGCCGATTGCACAAGAGAGAGAGAGAGGGAGAGGGGGGATAGAGGCTTACAGTATACCAGTTTCTTTCCGCGCTCACCGCTCACGCAACGAGCGAGTGTGAAGGCACGCGGACACGCGCGAGACTATGCCTATGACATGTCCGCATCCTATGGAATGGAGGTGTGCACCCATGAGTAGAAATAATAATCGGAAATCGTTCAATTGTATAAGGCAATGGTGACAGACGGCGGAGATGGCACCATAATGGAAATCCTTTCCCGAGTGGAGAATTTCCCCAGATCTTATCGAGCTGCCTCAACCTCTTTACTCTATTCCTCAATATGCTAGCATCTGGAAATTAGAACCCCAAATCAACTTAGGAAGGAGGAGATTAGATAACCAATCTACTATCCCAGATCAAGATCTCATTTGAGGTCGCGCAATAAATTACGAGGAGGTCGTCAGGGTTTAATAAATCAACAAAAAAGTAAAGTGCAGTGTACCTCAATGCGGTGAGTGCCCAGACCGGGAATGTTGATGACGTTGACTCGTGCGGAAGAGGAGGGGCCTCCAGGGGCCAGTGAAGGAGGGGCCGATGCTGGCGGGGCGGGAGGCAACGGCGGGCCAGGCGCAAGGTTTGGCGCCGCCGGTGCGCCTGTCGGTCTGGCCATAATCTCGAGCGTTCTCTCGATGATAGCGTGGAGTTGGCGGAAGGCTTCTCGTTCCGACGGCAGACGTAGGCGGGCATAGCCTGTGGGCGAGCCAGGCGCAGCTCGCTCCGTCAGATACGCATCGACGACGTGTTGAGGCGTGGAAGCCGAGTTAGCCATCGCCGCGCACAGTTCGTCCACGAGTCGCTGTTGATTGGGACCGCCTAGGGGAACGATCGTCGGAGGCGGAGTGGGCGCCCGCATAATTGAGGCTGCGGCTGCATTGAGATCAAAGATGGCGTTAGCCGGCATGCCGCCCGCCGGTACGGGCGACGTTGGCCATGGAGGAGGAGCGGCCTGATTGGTGGGCTGAGGCACGAAGGGGGCGGGGTCAGGCACGGTGTCCCAGGCTGCTTCGGTCGCGTGCCACATGGCCGCCGCTGCAGCGTCCGCGTCGGGAACGATGGGAGCGGCGCCAGCGAGAGCTCCGAATCCTAGGGTCCAGACGGTGTCTGTGCTGGGAGGAAGAGAAAGGGGATAGCGATCGGTGACGGAGAGTGCTTGTACGAGATGCGTCGTTGCGGTGGTTGGGGAAAACGAGTGAGCGCCTGAAAGAATTGTATAAGATAGACAACAACATTGAATCGTTATGGCATCCGTATTCATGTGATGTCTTACCTGCATCTTCAACAAGACTGCTCTGCGCCGGCACATACGGTTGCTGCGGCGGCAACGGCGGATCGGCACCCTGGATTACCATTGTTGATGGGTTTGTCTATCTAGCCCGGCCCTCATCTGATGTAAATCAAGCTCCTAATCACCTCATCAAAGTCGCTGTCCATTCCACTCGTATCGCCATCGTCATCGTCTCCTTGTCGAAACTCCTCTCCGTTGATGGGCTGCAATTAACGGATTCGTTGTATTCGACCATCAACATGCAATTCAGAGATAGTAATTCCTCACCGCAGTGAAATCAGCTCCCTCCTCTTCGAGATTCAGGAAATCAAGGACGACCTGGCGCGGATCGCTCGAGCTTCGCGGAGGATAATAGGAAATACGACGGATGAGCGATCGCCTGACGCGTTTCTTGCGTCGCGGCGCGTCAGAAGCAGGTCCATCGACCGTACTCGTGACCTCCTCATCATCTGAGGCGTCCGTCTGAAACAATCATGATCAGGCACGTCCTTAGGAATGCAAGATACGTCCTTAGACACATTGGGTATCAAGATGCATGTATTTGAGCCGCTTACTAACATTATATCCGAAGAAGGTGAGCGTGTTGAGATAGTCGCCCCTCTCTCGACCGGCCTGTCGACGGGCCTCTCTCTTTTCTCGTTTTCTCTTCTCCCTCTCCTCCCTTCGACTACCGGGTGCGGCGGGCGCCCGATAGACAGCGTACGTCTCCAGCCCAGGAGCACTGTCGTAGGTAGCCTAAATGGATACATATTTTTTGTCATCCTATCGAACGAAACGAAGATCAAACGCTCATCATTTCTTATCTACTTACGTTACGCGCTCGAATAGCAAGCGTTCCGCCCGGTTGATCTCTGATCTTAGCACAAACGGAATCCTTGAGGTTATCCATCATTTCCACTTGGCTGACCTGTATAGGCACGCATTGTCAAACGCTGATAAATTAAGAACGTTTTGGAATTTTGCATAAAGTTTTTCGGAAAATATCAAAAGGTGTTTTCGATAACAAAAAAAAAAGATGATGTCCATATTTAAACGGCTCGTTTTCGATCTACGCAATACTGATCTGTCTATTTTACAAGTAGTGATCACTTACACTCATTCTCGTATGGTGGAAGGTCACGGCCTTCCGAATTGCATCCAGTGCCATAATGAAGATGGATGTCGAATTGTGTCGATTGTACAGTTCGTCCTGTTGGCTGACCATTTCGTCGCTAACTGCAGTAAGACTGCTCGCGCAACGATACCGTACCCAAGTGAGAAGGAACAATTACCTGAAGGATACGGTAACAGGGGATTTAACAGTAGCCACTTCACGGCGTGTCAGTTGGTTGAATTACATGAGAAATATGAGGCAGGCAGCGATAGCGAGTCGGGAAAGACTACGGTAGTTTCCTTCTCTCCCCTTCCCCTTGTCATTAGTCTTTTACCAGATTGGCCATTCCGAAAAGGATTGAGCGGAAAAGGGGAAAGAAAGAGCGTTAGTTTCTCAATCTCGATACTACGATGGATGAAAAAGCACCTCTCTCTGCTGGTACATTAGTCTGAGAGAAGAATATCGATTCTTCTATCGATTTTGTGAGAATTGAGTTTTACCGACTCAATTCACATCAACTCATCTGACGTCATAAATCGCAACTAGGTCCTACGCATCACGAAGATGTGATGAAAATGAAGGATGATGGAGAAATAAATGGAATCTGATGTCACATTGCTTCACGACTACAACTCATAATCGATTACGGAGGGAGCTACAATTTAGGTAAGACATCAGATTACAGATTTCACAAGTGCGGATTCTAGTGAGGCATCTAAAGGAAGGAAAGGAATCGGACCGCCAGAGAGAGTAGAAGAGAAAACTGCGACGCGTGAAGGGAGCGCCTCCTCCGAAAGATAATTGATGCGCAGTCTGGAGTATTGCAAATATCCCCATTGCTCACTCTAGCCGTAGAAAAAAATGGTCTGGTACAGAACACATCAGCTAGAAATCATAATGGCATCAAGCATAGAAAATTCTTACATTTAGAGAACCCCCCCCCCTTCCTTAGTATTTCAAGAGTTTGGGAAAAACATTATCGATAGAAAGATCATGAGGCTACTCTTCATCGGCTCTGTTTCAGAATGTCGTTGAGATAGGCATGGGCATAAACTGAAGAGTCGACACGGTTTTATTCTTCGAGAATGGGAGGACCGTTCTCCCCAATCTGAATGCTCTAACCTGCATAGAGAAAGGAAAGAGGGCACAGAGGTGGTATCTCCATTCATTCTCTAGATTACGGTGCTGATAGGGGGTTTAAATCGATAGATAACTCCGATTCAAACCTCCTATCGAGACCGAGAAAGGATCGGACGAACTATGAAGCACGCAATGGCTAGAGAAACGATCCTATCTGAAAGAGTAGAGGTAGAGGAGGCACCGTATCTAGATAAGGTCAACAACTAGAGGAAGAAGAGAGAAAAATAGTGGATAGGAGATGCGCCCAGCGGCGAAAGGTATAGAGGAATGCGCCCGTACGGTATACCTATAGTTCCTCAGATCTACCGTATTCCGAATTCCCTTCCTCCCTAACACACGCATTCGATCAATGTGGTTGGAGACGGCTGAAGGAAGAGGAAGAAGAGGAGGGAAGGAGAGGAGAAATGAACCTTTCTCTCCCCTCTTTTCTCCTCCCCTTCCCCTCCTTCCTCTGCGTCTTTATCCCTTGAGCGAGGAGAGGGAATGCCCTCCTCTCGCTCTATTTTCCCATTCTCCCTCTACTCTGGTATCTCTGGCCACTCTCGCCCATCTCCGTTCTCCCATTCACATGAGGAAAAGAAGGGGTAGAAAAGGGAAAAAATGGGGAAAATATATGGATTGGTTTTGAAGAAAATCGATTGAAATGGGCACTATGCTTCACTAGCTTCAATCCGTATGACTTACTGATAACAATCTCGAAATGTAGTTCTTCCCGTCCACAATGACATCATTTGACTACATCTTCATCATTAACGAATCAGCGTCTGTGATGGAACTTCTCGGACCTCTTGAAATGTGGCGATGTGGGCAATGTTAGAATCGAATTGAAGATAATACTTTATCAACAATCTATCTATGCAGAATTCTGACAAAATACCAAACAGATTAGCGGTAGCATAGATATCTGCCCTTGTTTACAATCTTTTAGCCAATCAATAAATAGAACATCTGAAGGTTACGGTATCCGAAGGGGGGGGGGGTATATGCAGCACTAGTCATTGGCGGTAATATCGAATCGCGAATTACATCAACAAGTGCCATGGACCATTTACATCCTATACGAAACAATTACAGTCGATAAAAAGAAGAGAAAATTGGAGCAGGAATGAAACACCAAAATGATAAAGTGAATACGGTTTAGTGGTTGAGGAGAGGAACGAGGGGGGATTGTGAAAACCAGAGCCAAACTATCTCACTGTATTAGCCTAGGACAAGCGAGCGTGTGGAGTGTCGAGAGAGTAGAGGCCGATCCTGCTCTCTACTTGGCCAGATTCTCGATGAAGTTCTTCAGCTCCTTCATTTCCTGCAAATTTGAAAAATAAAATAAAACTGATCTTCACTAATTTACAAAGTCAGAATTCAAATGATTGGAATATTTTGACGCAATCCCTTTGGATGCACAGAGAAAGAATTCAATCTACTACTGTATGAGTCGCCCCTCAATTTTATGTACAAGAAACATCTCGGCCGTTACACATGAGGGCTCCGCGTTCGTACCTTCCAATTTTTGGATGTGTACAACATAAATCACGGGGTATAAAGGGGATACTCTTTGCCATCATTCGGAACGATCAATTTTAAATGCACCAAGCATGTTTGCATTATGTTGGAATGAGATTTCTAACGTATTTCATTAAAATCCCGTATTCACTCGGAAAAAACACACCCAATAAAGAGTTTACAGCTATTCTCAATCAAATATTGGTGCAACAAACACTAACCAGTGTATGAGTGTGACATATCACACATGAAAATATGATCAATACTCCCAGTTAACCGCTTTCATTTTTTTTTCAATTCTTATCTGCAATATCATCATCCATCTCACCTCAGTGCAGGTTGAGTGTCCCATTCCATTGTACGACTTGAACGAGACGTTCGAGCAAAACTTGGAAAGCGTCTGAAATCATGAATTATCAATTTGACTTGAATGATCACCATTATCGTCTTCACCGTTTTCCAGATTTGCAATTTTCGAAAAAAATATTCAATCATGTTGCGATCTGTTTCGGACCGGACCAACAAATGCCTCTAAATTGCTACTATTTATCAAAATAAAAAAGGAATTGAGAGTAGATCCATATTTCCTACTAACGGAAATCCAACATTGAACCAGACAGACAACGATTATCCCTACCTGTTGGGTGAGCTGTCCCCACTCATAGGGTACAACCTCGTCGGCCGTTCCGTGTCCGAAGAGATACGGAGTGTCGCGATTCGCGTTGAACGTCTTAACAAGGACAAATTTATAACAAACATTTAAAAAAATATCAAAGAACTTAGAATCAATCTCTATTTTTTGCCTTTTCTAACTCATTGTACACGACGAAGCAGCTCGGACGGTCGTAAAGTGTCCGAAATCTTTTCCCAATGTCATATAGTGATAATTGTCAAAATGTACTCGGAACTTGACAACCGTCCAAATTAACGGTCCAAGTGGAGATGAAATACGAAGCATGAACTCACTCCGGGCAGTTCCGTTCTTCTCAGCAAGAAGCCGGATAGGGCGACCACACCACCGAGCTTCTGCTTGCACCTGCAAATTGCAATTTTTAAACCTTAGCTTTATGAATAAAATTACAAATTAATACAATAGAATATCTTGGAGTAATTATCCAAGATACACAAGGTCACTAATCAGTTATCAACGATTAAAAGCTTACCTGAATCCGACATTGATCGCCAGTGCTCCTCCCATCGAGAATCCACCTACGAGGATCTTGTTCGACGGAATTCCCGCAGCAATCTGAGAGAATCGAATGAATTATTTACTGAGGACCCTCTGAAAAACGTTTAATCCAACGTCTACAGAAATTTTCAGAGTAGTAGGAGAAAAATCGATAACTTGATCAGACGGCAAAATATTCTTCTCGTCACCACCACTAATATCAGTAATATCTAATATCAGTAAACCCTTATGGGTTTCTATCTAAAAATGTGCATTTTTACAGGGAGGCCGTGATATGGATGTAAATGGTAATCATCGGAATATTCTTGTACCTCAGCATCAATCATCTTATGAGCATCCTTCGTCGCCGTCATAATGCCCTCTATATCCTCACGAGAGTTCATTGAAAGACCGTGGATATCGAACCTGATCATCACTTATTTTATCAATCGAGCGAAACAATAAGATAAACATATATGTTCTGTCTGAGAATCGTTCACATGTAACCGTTCACAAGGACAGGAAAATAAGATCCACTACAATAGCTAACATAAATAATGAAACTAACCATGCAGTCATGGGGAACATCGGCTGGAAGGAAATCTGGCGAGTGCCGCTGGAAAAGAACAATTAAGAATTAATCACTTCTGGGATATATCCCCGCTAGGCTGTGGAGCTGCGGGGCCCCGTAAGGGAAATCGGATTTTTTTTGCGGAGCCCCCTAGTGGAATAGAACAATTTTTGCGGAGTCCCCTAGGAGAACTTTTTCGAAAATAGCGGAGCCCCCTACCACCTAGCGGGTAATAGCTCACCAGTGGAATTAATACATTTTCGAAATTTCCCTTGACTTACGCTGTGGGACAGATGTACTTGACGTTAGGGTGTCTTATGGTACGAAGGGCCTCTGCCCACGACTCTCCCACATCGCCCAGTCCATGGTACCAGATCACCTGTAAAGGAATTGTTAGAAAGAGTGGAAATACTCCCATTGGCACTTCATTTACAATAGAAGTTATCCTACTGGATTTTTAAAAGTGTAAATCAATAATGAATTACCGTAGCCTTGTGCTCGGCAGTGGGCTCGATCACGACGGGATTCGGCATTCTCTGAGCGCTGCAATATATCCATCATTATCAAACGAACCAAAAGGCACCGAAAGTGAACAAAGGGATGCTTTAAAATGGACCAGAAAGCAATTTCCTCATCCTCAAGCGTTTATGAACCAGCTGTGACCACAATCTAAAGTGGCAAAAGAAAAGTAGAGACCGTTTGTACTTCTGACGTAACTTCCAAATAGCTTTGCAATTTTTCACAAACCGACACATCTGACAGGGAAGACGGACAATGAATGGGAATTTATCAGGTTTTGTTGGGGATCGAACAAAGTGCGTTCGATATTGCACAATTTAAAAAAAGTGCGACCGAGATCTTTACGACAGTTTTTTCCCACTCATTCTTGGATTTGCAACACTGCTTCCAAAGTACCAATAAATAAATAAATAAAACGTACAAAAACGATCGGGCGTCTGAAGTGAAGAGGTTGCGAACCGACCGGACGACGGTTGTAAAACAGCTAACCTTCAAATAAAAATATTTGAAACATTAAACTAAATTTGTTTAAAAAAGATAAGTGCACGGAGTGGATGTAAATGTGAGTGTGAAAAGGCAGTCGTCAGTTTCCCCTCGTCGTCTCTCCCTTTCCTCCCCCTTTTCTCGCCCCATACATAGTGAGTGGATCGATGCAAGTCTAGAGGGTGCTTGAGTAGAAACAGGCAAAAGACAAGATGACGACAAGGGAATTGGGGTTTTCTATGGTGAATCGCAGACGAAAAGTTAGTTGTTATGAAGCCAGAGATCCACGACTGCGGTCTTTGACTAGTGAATACGAACGGGACGACGGGCATGAGAGTAAGTAAGCGAAAAACAAGTAGTGAGAAGAGGGGAACGGATAGAAGATGATTGTGACACAGGAGGGACAATTGAGTGAGAGAGTTAGGAAAGGAGAGGGGAAGATTCTCGAATGAGCGTACCATGTATGGATGGGAGACGTGCGATCGAGCAATTACTCCCAAGACCCGTGCAAGAAACTGAAAGGGGGAGCAGACAAGTGCAATCGAAAATGGCAAAAAGGGTGAAGCTCACAAATGTCGTAATCACTATCAATTTTGTAAATTAAAAAAAACTGATACAGTATACCTTTCACTTGCTCGGTTGAGCTAGGTCAGACTTAATATCTTTGTTCCATCTTTTTTTTTAAATTTCCGAAGGTCTCGCGAAGATTTTTATAACTGGTGCACAACTTGTTCGTCTTATTAATGAGTTTGATACGCAGTCCTCATAACTTTCGTAAAATACCAACTGTTTTGGGTGTGGGTGGAGGTAGAAAATGTCGAACTTTGCAATTTGCATCTCAAGTGCAACCCACTAACCCCCTGTCCACTTTTGTAGACTGATTATGAGAATCTTAGCCAATCTTATGCTTGAAAATATTTAGCTGTATTTTTGTAAGGTTTACAATAGACTATCTACCCATCAATCTATACATTTCATCTGAAGTTACCAATGTCACTGCCCTTACCAAGCATACAATAATAGCCAAACAAACTGCACGTCTCTGTTTATATGTATCTTTATGTATTTTTCTCTCTCATTTAATCATGATGCGATATCAATTCACATACATAGATAACTTTTGAATCATGATCTGAAGAAAATGTCGGAGTAGATAAAGGAGATAGAGTGTAATGATGAAACAGGAAGTGTGTAACACCGTACGTAGATCAATCAATGGAGCACTAAATGGGTCTGATAGAAATCGATGAATTGTTTACAGTATTACGATGGATTGAGGAGTATCCGAGTGCTATTTGGATAGGGATGCCAAACGCAGAAAATTGCGTCGGTGAAATATATATAAGTCTGGTGTTGTCGAAACGGACACGCAGTTAAAGTAGATAGCATAATTCACAGGCATTGCGGGACCTGAGTATAAAGATATCGAGTAAATAGACTAGAGAGTATCATCAGAAGGGAGTGTGATAGACAAAGGGAAAGAGAAACGTCGCATTAGATGCGGCAGTGAGGTGGTGCGGCTAAGTGGACGACGATTAGTATTCCTCGTATTCATACAGTCTTCTGTACAATGGGCAGCACCAACAGCACCAGCACGAGAGCGCGATCACCACTGAAATAATAAATGAATAGGGACAGTCTGGAAGATCAGGGATAGGTCATGACCATAATGAGATCTGCTCTGAACGTTTCGAATAATATTCAATGAGCAGAAAATTATTCGCTAAAAATGCTTCCAAGAGCAAAATATTTCGACACTGATCTCTTCGCTCTGAATATCTAGATTATAGAAAGTGGTTGAAGTAGGATTTCCCTTTCTTTCGATGTCATCCATTTTGGAATCAAATCAGAGAGCTCAATCTTTAAAAAAAGCCACTCACTCATGAGCAGTACTATGGAAGCGAGAATGAGAGTGACGACTGCTCCAGTGGGAATGGCGAATGCACAGCACGATGGCTTCCAACTGCCGAGATACGGCCATGTGCAGCACCTGCACATATTATTATGAAAAATCGATTTTTATATTCGCGTATTACAAGAAAAAAAAGATAACAGCGATGATTTAAAATTTATTTTCTCTATCTAGAACCTTTTTGTAAGTATTCGAAAATGTAAGTATTCGAAAAATCCTATGCGAATATTTACATTTTTAATTACTCACCACGTGTAGTTGTCCCAATCAGTCGGTTGAGGGCAGAATGCGAGGTAACCTAAAAAAAATTAATCAATTTACCTCTTTATCGCTATCAATGCAAACGCGCATATTCCAGTGCTCAAAAGTATGAAGAGTTACTACAATGAATATATCGTCTTACCATATCCAGAGGGGCACCAGAAGATTCGTCGGTTTCCCAGTCTTCCTTCGATGTAGTGTGAGATAGGATCCTGTAGGCCTTGCGCATCTGCTACGTATGCTGAAATAAGAAGGATAAATTGAGATGCGGTAAGATCAGAATTCTTTAATAAAGACGAAGATTCTTCACTGCACTCTCTGCACTCTCCATTGTACGAGATTTTCATCCATAAAGTTTTTCTCCTTACTCATTTTTTTCCAGGAGCATTCCTTCAAAATAAATATGCAGCATTGTAAAATATAATATAGCTTACTTCCGAGGACGCAAAGGGCTAGAACGCCGAGATGCCTCAATTCGAGTTGCATTCCTCAAAATCGGTAAAGATATTTTTCCAAATGTATGCAATTTTCGTATCGAATCGCGAAACGGTATGATGAACACGGCAATAACAAAATTAACAGCTAAGAAAAACTCAAAATTCACTCAAAATTTATATTTACAGCAGTAAAATATCCATTTCCAGACTGATTATCACTCATTTCCAGATGTTGGAACAAATAAATAATGATGACTACATTCATTGACCATCCCCCCTCGTGTTTCTTTGGACTACCCTACCTACCCTCCCTCGTCGAAAGCCGCCCTTTCTGTTATCACAACTCCTTCTCTCTCATCTCTCTTCCTGAAGCAACAACTAATGTCCACAGATTTGGAAATCCCCCCCCCCTCGCTTCCCCTTTCTCAACCCATCACTGAACTATGATTGTTTGCGAGCGACTCGCGATGTGCTCATTTCGGAAGGAAAGAGAGATCAGGGGAAACGAGGAGATCATGCAATTTGAGTACGACACATTCCGAGAGCACACCATCTCGCGATCGACGAATAGCAAACCACGATCACGCTTGCGTTTGAGGTAATGCGCGAAACTGGCTAAATAGAGGGCAGAACCAAAAACCAGGATTAGACAATGAACTAACGTACCCTCCCGAGCATCATGCTAGCAGTTTCAAGTATGTGGAATTCAGTCGAAATACGAAAGTGGAACAGTTATTTTTAAAGCGAATAAAAAGTCATTATTCATTACGTTTATAAAAATATTATAATAGACACATGTACTGAAAAAAGAAACGACAGACATCAGATTAGCCAGAATTTTTATGGAACAGATCTATCAAAATCGAGAAGGAAAGGGAGGAATTCAATCGATAACAATGATAAGGAACGATGAGTCACGAAAAGCAAGCGCGTGCCACTTCCGAATATAGATTCTTTTTTTTTCTGATTCACAACTTGAAATCTATTTGAAAGCACATGAAAATTTTAATATGAGGATAAGATCACTAGACTCGCACTTTTCGCGCAATCATTTGACAGCCTCTTTCATGATAAGGAGAACCATAACTATCGATTGAATTGACGGAATTAAATCAAGCCAGACACAAAACATGGAGTGAAACTCCTAGGTTTTGACATCCACATCGTTGGATTGAATAGCAAAATATCAGTAATTGGGGCATAATTTCAGAGAATGCTCATTGATTGTGAGTCAACAACATGAAAATACAGAAAGGTGGTACACGAGAGTGAAGCAAGGACGGTATTTAGAGAAGAGCGAGCGAATCGCAGGCGAATCTCCAAAAATGGAATAGATGATGACTAGTCGTCCGAGTCTGACTCACTCTATCAGATGCCTATCAATGAGGGGGAGGCAATCGATAAGAAGTAAAGGAAGGGATGATTACTTCCTTGAACAGCTATTCTTTTATACTCAACAAAAGTTCGACGCTGAGGAGTTGTATTTAACTTCGAAAAGTGTAAAGAATAGTTGAAAAGTACGCATCGGCAGATTAGATCTACTTTCTGATAGTGGACAGTACAATTTGAAGAGGATGTGATCGCAAACAAATAATAAATGATAAACTGAATAAACACAATCTTCTACATACTTGTAAGCAATTCGCGAAAAAAGCGCCACCCAAAATTATATCGCAGTATATTAATGAACTGGTAAATGAAGAGCAATGGTCAGAGATAAACGACAACAACACGGACAAGGTTCAAATATCACTGGTAATTGAATCAATCAATAAATCAGTGCTGCTTGCTTCTATTAGTTGTACTATAGCACACCTGAGGGGGTAAGGGAGGGAGGGACATCGAGGGAAGGCGCGCTCTCCACAGAGAGAGAGTTGCCTCCTTCTCTGACTCAGCCTTAGGCAAATAGAAGAGGGACAAGGTGAATTTGAGAGATGGCAAGGAGAGATCACATGAAATCAAGAGGGTGCTATGTACAGTCAGGGGAGATAGTATGGCAAATAGAGAGACGACGAAGCAATGTGTGTGCAAGAGAGAAAGAGATAACACGGCTGATTGCCTGATTTGGTACTCGCAAAGAAGAGTTAGAATGAGAATGAGGGGATTTTATCGGGGATTCATTCTGTCTGTATTGATGTTCTTTTTAAAGAATGATTGTCAACTAGATATGAAGTTGATTAGGGAAGAGCTGGTAACAAATCATTGTCAATCAAAAAAGATAGACAGTATTTTTTTGTAAGTGTGGGAAGCCTTCGGTGGCACTGATGTAAGATTGCACTGATGTATAATGAAGAATTCTCTCTTGATCGTATCTTCATCAAACTGCTCGTTCTAACTCCGACAGAAGAATATACTATGTGGAATGAAGAAATAGATTCATTATATTGATATCCCTGCTGGTCATCTTCGAGAAAAAACAAGTTAATTCATAAATGCAATTAAATCTACGGGAAGCCTTAAATATCTCGAACACTGAGAATCATCTCATTGTCAACATTGTCAATTTTATCAGTGTTCATGTTTGGGGTTCTCCATAGCAGACATAGAATATAACTCGTAAATAATACATATTATAGTGTATTCGAGGCACGATGTATCGTGTGAAAACTTGTGTCTCTTCACTCCCATCGGCACAATTCTTAATCCGCACTGGCAGCATGCATTGATAAAGAGATTTAGACAGAGTTCTTCCGCTTGAAATATCGATCACGAGTATGCCATGCAGTGATTTCTGCTTATTTCCCATTCTTTTCTCGATTCCGTAATGATAATGCAAATGAGATTTCAGGAATCACAATGTGTTTCACGGGAGTCTCCTGTCTGGGATTTCCGATCAAGGTCAGAATAATATTTAGGTTTTTTTAATGGCGATGCAATTTCAGGAAGCCGCCCAAATATTTGCTTGCATCATGTGCGGAGTCTGTGAGTGTCGCATTATATTTGTACCTTTCTACATTACATAGATACACGGTCATACAATAGCGCAAACTATTGTACTCACAAAGCTAATTGTATTCAAATCTTAGCCGTTGTCTTGTTCGGTTTCACTATCTTCCAAATCATCATCTACATCATCAATGGAGTCTTTCCCTGGTTGCAGCTCATTCCGGTGAGGAGATACTTTTCGAAGTGACCTTCCACTATTCACTTCTTCCCCGATTGAAGATCTCTAGTTTCGTAATCCATCCTCAATATTCATCAGGTCGCGTGGTCAATCGTTCAATTCGCGTGCTACTTCTTCGTTCTATCAGCCTGCAAGCAGAAACTGCCAGCAAGAATGATCCCCGCACTAGCTTTCTCTGTGAGTCGGCCAACTGAATCTATCTCGTCAAGATATTCCAAATGAAAACATCAAATCGGTTAAATTGCAACAAAAATGTGCGTCAAAAGTAATTGGAATGATCTCTTAAAAATAAAAATGAATTGGCAGGCCTTCGGCATCATCGGAATGCTCGCGTGTGTCGGATGGTCACTGGTGCTCATCATCCAAGACGTATCAATATATTATTGCTATCTACTGTCATACACTTATTCCAGGGATACGTCAGTCTGTACTGGTTCGACTGGGAGATTGGATGGCCTGCGCCCGCACTTGTAGGTTAGTTAGTAAGAACAGATAGATATCGAGCAGTAATTGTGTATGCATTTATGTCACCTTTTTTGTTAGAAAATACTTATGTTTCAAATAATCACTTACCTAGGTCTCGCTGCTCTATGGTTCCTCTACATCACCGTCACTATGATCATCGCCTTCAAGTTCATTAAACTGCAGAGGATCGAAATCGAGAGGCGAGTTTCATAGCTGTTTTTTTAAATTCACTTTCGTTGATTCTACTTTCTGTCAAAACAATACTCTTTACTACTATTGCTAGCACGATTGATTGAGAAGTAACATATCGTAGTGTCTGACTGTCTGTTTGTCTGTAACGTTTGTCACGCTTTTGAAAAATCGCTACAACTCGGCTCAAACTGATCGTACACGTCTATCTCCGATACCATTGGACTCGTCATGGAAAGACAATTTGTTTTTGAAAACCAAACGTCATATTACGTATCATCATTACGTAACATGACGAAATTCACTTCTACGCCGTTTTTCGAGCATTTTTTCGCTGGGAACTCAACCGATTCCAGCGTGCAACATACCAAACGACTCGTCATGAAGTGCACTTTCACTTTTCACACGAACCTCGTCACCATTACGTAATATGACGTAATCCTTAGGCAATAACTCGTTTTTTTTCGCGCGTAACTCAGCGCAAACTCGACCAATCGACACCAACTTAGGCTCAAACGAACCGGCAAGTATAGCGCCACTAAATTTAGAGTGAATTTCATCATCCTTACGAAATATGACGTAATCATTGTGCAATATCTCGTTTCCGCGTGTTTTTCAGAATATTGAACTATTTCATGAGCAATGCCCAGAATACATGCCTAACCTGCGAGTCCCTGGCGAAAGTGGCCACGAAGTGTCATCCCGTCTTTTGTGTCATCCCATTCCATCTTTTTTCGGATCGCCCGTGGCCCCACGAGCCTTTCGCGAGGAACGAAGCCAACTCGGTACACGACTGTGAATATTTTATCCATTCAAGGACTGGCCAATGTGCAAAATACATTACGCGGCGCTTGATAGCCTAACCTGCGAGTCCCTGGCGGAAGGCCCCACGAGCCTTTCGCGAGGGACGATGCCAACTCTGTCTGCGGCTGTGAATGTTCTAAACTTTCATGCATTGGTCAATGTTTTAAATACGACCCGGCGACGCGAAGCAATCGCAGAATACTATCACAACCCGGCGACACCTAGCCAGTGGAGCGAGCGAAGCGAGCGTAGCTGACTATTTTGCTTCATTTTTCAATACGCATTACCTAGTGGTCTTACGCGTGGTAAAGTCAGTCAGTGTCGCTATGTAGTCAATAGTTGGTCACTAGAAACAATTGTCGTTAAAATGTAGTCGGATATAGTCTTCTTGCAATTTCCTCCTCGCCTGATTATGCCATTCGATTTTCAATTTATGAAGCGGCACTAGGAGACGGTGAGGCTTTGCGAGCAAGAAGCTACTAGAACCCAATAACTAAGAACTAAACGCTACAGTAACAGGGTACCATGGCTAAAGCAATCCTTAAATTATACTCTCGAGAACAGCACCCAACAATCCGCAGGGCTGTGATACGGTACGCACACTACGGTAACCGGAAGGACGGCAACCCACAGCAAGGGGAGGGGGGGGCAGAACCGAGACCATAAGCGATGTTGACACACTCCACTGGCACTGCGGTAAAAGGCAGAATTGAAACCATACCACGGGCGGGAGGAACATGGAGCTCTGCTCTGTAGCTCTGGGTACCATGGCTCTGGCTTTGATCAAGCCATCAGTCTGATTCACTGCACAAACAAAACAACATGTTCCCCGCCCGGCAGCCGCTGCAGATAGCAGTCGTGCCCGGGACGGAGCGAGTTTATACAATGCACACAATGAAGCTCATTCTTATCAGCAACTTTTTCCTCCTCAACCACTTGGAATTATGAGCGGCTGCTTGTCCATCAGGGCCACTCATCGAAGGGCGAGACAGCGAATCTGAAGAAAAGGTTATGAAACATCATTTCAACAGTGCATCGATAGAAAATGCAAAAATACAAAACGCAATTTAAAAATTGGCGATAGCCTCCGGCAGCCCTCTCGAAAAACCACTGAAATAATAATCCAAATGACCAACCTGGCCTGATGTCGAACAAAGAGCGGCTTCTTGGCGGCCAGGGGCACTCATCGGAGGGGGAGAGATGAGAGGGGCCAACAGTGAACCTGAAGAGTAGGAGATGAAACATGATTTCAACAGTGGGTTGGTTACTTTTTGGGCAGAAAATACAAATCGCAAATTAAAAATTGGCGATAGCCTCCGGCCACCCTCTTGAAAAACAGCACTGAAATAATCAAAATAACCAACCAGGTCTACTGTCGAACAACATGTGGCTGCTTGGCGGCCAGGGGCACACATCGAAGGGGGCGAGATGAGAGGGGCCAACAGTGAACCTGAAGAGTAGGAGATGAAACATGATTTCAACAGTGGGTTGGTTACTTTTTGGGCAGAAAATACAAATCGCAAATTAAAAATTGGCGATAGCCTCCGGCCACCCTCTTGAAAAACAGCACTGAAATAATCAAAATAACCAACCAGGTCTACTGTCGAACAACATGTGGCTGCTTGGCGGCCAGGGGCACACATCGAAGGGGGAGAGATGAGAGGGGCCAACAGTGAACCTGAAGAGTAGGAGATGAAACATGATTTCAACAGTGGGTTGGTTACTTTTTGGGCAGAAAATACAAATCGCAAATTAAAAATTGGCGATAGCCTCCGGCCACCCTCTTGAAAAACAGCACTGAAATAATCAAAATAACCAACCAGGTCTACTGTCGAACAACATGTGGCTGCTTGGCGGCCAGGGGCACACATCGAAGGGGGCGAGATGAGAGGGGCCAACAGTGAACCTGAAGAGTAGGAGATGAAACATGATTTCAACAGTGGGTTGGTTACTTTTTGGGCAGAAAATACAAATCGCAAATTAAAAATTGGCGATAGCCTCCGGCCACCCTCTTGAAAAACGCCACTGAAATAATCAAAATAACCAACCAGGTCTACTGTCGAACAACATGTGGCTGCTTGGAGGCCAGGGGCACACATCGAAGGGGGCGAGATGAGAGGGGCCAACAGTGAACCTGAAGAGTAGGAGATGAAACATGATTTCAACGGTGGGTTGGTTACTTTTTGGGCAGAAAATACAAATCGCAAATTAAAAATTGGCGATAGCCTCCGGCCACTCTCTTGAAAAACGCCACTGAAATAATCAAAATAACCAACCAGGTCTACTGTCGAACAACATGTGGCTGCTTGGAGGCCAGGGGCACACATCGAAGGGGGCGAGATGAGAGGGGCCAACAGTGAACCTGAAGAGTAGGAGATGAAACATGATTTCAACAGTGGGTTGGTTACTTTTTGGGCAGAAAATACAAATCGCAAATTAAAAATTGGCGATAGCCTCCGGCCACCCTCTTGAAAAACAGCACTGAAATAATCAAAATAACCAACCAGGTCTACTGTCGAACAACATGTGGCTGCTTGGCGGCCAGGGGCACACATCGAAGGGGGAGAGATGAGAGGGGCCAACAGTGAACCTGAAGAGTAGGAGATGAAACATGATTTCAACGGTGGGTTGGTTACTTTTTGGGCAGAAAATACAAATCGCAAATTAAAAATTGGCGATAGCCTCCGGCCACCCTCTTGAAAAACGCCACTGAAATAATCAAAATAACCAACCAGGTCTACTGTCGAACAACATGTGGCTGCTTGGAGGCCAGGGGCACACATCGAAGGGGGCGAGATGAGAGGGGCCAACAGTGAACCTGAAGAGTAGGAGATGAAACATGATTTCAACAGTGGGTTGGTTACTTTTTGGGCAGAAAATACAAATCGCAAATTAAAAATTGGCGATAGCCTCCGGCCACCCTCTTGAAAAACGCCACTGAAATAATCAAAATAACCAACCAGGTCTACTGTCGAACAACATGTGGCTGCTTGGAGGCCAGGGGCACACATCGAAGGGGGCGAGATGAGAGGGGCCAACAGTGAACCTGAAGAGTAGGAGATGAAACATGATTTCAACGGTGGGTTGGTTACTTTTTGGGCAGAAAATACAAATCGCAAATTAAAAATTGGCGATAGCCTCCGGCCACTCTCTTGAAAAACGCCACTGAAATAATCAAAATAACCAACCAGGTCTACTGTCGAACAACATGTGGCTGCTTGGAGGCCAGGGGCACACATCGAAGGGGGCGAGATGAGAGGGGCCAACAGTGAACCTGAAGAGTAGGAGATGAAACATGATTTCAACAGTGGGTTGGTTACTTTTTGGGCAGAAAATACAAATCGCAAATTAAAAATTGGCGATAGCCTCCGGCCACCCTCTTGAAAAACAGCACTGAAATAATCAAAATAACCAACCAGGTCTACTGTCGAACAACATGTGGCTGCTTGGCGGCCAGGGGCACACATCGAAGGGGGAGAGATGAGAGGGGCCAACAGTGAACCTGAAGAGTAGGAGATGAAACATGATTTCAACAGTGGGTTGGTTACTTTTTGGGCAGAAAATACAAATCGCAAATTAAAAATTGGCGATAGCCTCCGGCCACCCTCTTGAAAAACAGCACTGAAATAATCAAAATAACCAACCAGGTCTACTGTCGAACAACATGTGGCTGCTTGGCGGCCAGGGGCACACATCGAAGGGGGCGAGATGAGAGGGGCCAACAGTGAACCTGAAGAGTAGGAGATGAAACATGATTTCAACAGTGGGTTGGTTACTTTTTGGGCAGAAAATACAAATCGCAAATTAAAAATTGGCGATAGCCTCCGGCCACCCTCTTGAAAAACGCCACTGAAATAATCAAAATAACCAACCAGGTCTACTGTCGAACAACATGTGGCTGCTTGGAGGCCAGGGGCACACATCGAAGGGGGCGAGATGAGAGGGGCCAACAGTGAACCTGAAGAGTAGGAGATGAAACATGATTTCAACGGTGGGTTGGTTACTTTTTGGGCAGAAAATACAAATCGCAAATTAAAAATTGGCGATAGCCTCCGGCCACTCTCTTGAAAAACGCCACTGAAATAATCAAAATAACCAACCAGGTCTACTGTCGAACAACATGTGGCTGCTTGGAGGCCAGGGGCACACATCGAAGGGGGCGAGATGAGAGGGGCCAACAGTGAACCTGAAGAGTAGGAGATGAAACATGATTTCAACAGTGGGTTGGTTACTTTTTGGGCAGAAAATACAAATCGCAAATTAAAAATTGGCGATAGCCTCCGGCCACCCTCTTGAAAAACAGCACTGAAATAATCAAAATAACCAACCAGGTCTACTGTCGAACAACATGTGGCTGCTTGGCGGCCAGGGGCACACATCGAAGGGGGCGAGATGAGAGGGGCCAACAGTGAACCTGAAGAGTAGGAGATGAAACATGATTTCAACAGTGGGTTGGTTACTTTTTGGGCAGAAAATACAAATCGCAAATTAAAAATTGGCGATAGCCTCCGGCCACCCTCTTGAAAAACGCCACTGAAATAATCAAAATAACCAACCAGGTCTACTGTCGAACAACATGTGGCTGCTTGGCGGCCAGGGGCACACATCGAAGGGGGCGAGATGAGAGGGGCCAACAGTGAACCTGAAGAGTAGGAGATGAAACATGATTTCAACAGTGGGTTGGTTACTTTTTGGGCAGAAAATACAAATCGCAAATTAAAAATTGGCGATAGCCTCCGGCCACCCTCTTGAAAAACAGCACTGAAATAATCAAAATAACCAACCAGGTCTACTGTCGAACAACATGTGGCTGCTTGGCGGCCAGGGGCACACATCGAAGGGGGCGAGATGAGAGGGGCCAACAGTGAACCTGAAGAGTAGGAGATGAAACATGATTTCAACAGTGGGTTGGTTACTTTTTGGGCAGAAAATACAAATCGCAAATTAAAAATTGGCGATAGCCTCCGGCCACCCTCTTGAAAAACGCCACTGAAATAATCAAAATAACCAACCAGGTCTACTGTCAAACAACATGTGGCTGCTTGGCGGCCAGGGGCACACATCGAAGGGGGCGAGATGAGAGGGGCCAACAGTGAACCTGAAGAATAGGAGATGAAACATGATTTCAACGGTGCTTTTGATCCTGCGGTTCCTTCCTAATGCCTAATGCCTAAATACTTCTATTAGATCGATTATGAAACACAAGACTAAGTGATGACGATTCTAAAATGATCAAATCGGCTGACCAGCTACAACAATACCCACGACACCATTATTAGACCGAATAAGAAACATAGGGAGAATATTCTAAAAAGAGGAAACGGTAGGACAACTACAGAAACACTAGATCAGTGTTTCAGGGCCTATGGTAACAATTCAGATCGATTAGTAGACCGCGGGAGTAATATTCTAAAAAGATCAAACGGAGCGTTTCAGAGCCTAATGCGGCATTATGAGATCTTTTAAGAAACACAAGACCGCGAGGGATAGATTCTAAATTTGGTCGATCGAAGGTGAAAAATCAGAAGTTTGTTGGAAAAAACAGAAGGAAGAAATCTTGATTCATCTCAAGATCATCTAAAAGGAGCCCTTCTGAAGAAGTGTTTCAGTCTCATATGACTTTCAATATTTACAATCAGGCATAAATAGACACAGATTTCTTCTTTAAAAAAAGGACTAACGGTAAGACAAAGTACGGAAATTTGCCTTTCTATAACGGCGTCATAGAACCAACAGTAAATCCACTGAAACACAACTGCGGGGGAGAATATTCTATAAACAAAAGAGTAGACGGCAACTGTTCAAAATTGCGCAAATCAAAAATTGGCGATAGCCTTCGGACGCTCGTTTGAAAAACACTACTGGAATAGTGCCTGACCTGACGCCTGACCGTAGTGATCGAGATGGGCCACCGTCTGACGATCTTCTGATGATGTCGCAGGCTGCAAGAGAGAGATGAATGCAATACAACTAGTTAACTGAATCTGTGCACAGAAAATAAATAATGTTATCGGGTCTCTCAAAATAGTAATTGTTGCATGCAAATGTCGAATTCTTTCTTCCCTACAGAAAATAACAAACTTAGACAATACAAAATAAAAGACGATATTTCATAATATCGTGCAGTTAATTATTCGATTCTCATTCAAATGCCGATGATGTGGTGCATATAAGGCTTTTCTTTCAGTTTCTGCTCACACATGGTATTGAATGCATTTCTGTTCTCCAACACACACCTAACACTAAGAGTGCGGTCGAGGGAAGGAAGCTTCTTCCGTCCTTCATAGAAGTGAGAAGAAGAGCGATGAAAAGCACGGACTGCAATATAAAATAAATAGATCAACGATCATTCTTTTTCTGCCGTTCTGACGCTGACATGTTTACGAACCTACAGTGATAATGTTTAGATCGCCTAAGAAACACAAGAACGCGGGGGGGGGGGGAGAGAATATTCTAAAAAGAGTAAACGTATTGTATACCCAACTGAAGAAATACGCCCCATTAAAGCAATGTTTACGAACCTACAGTGATAATGTTTAGACCGATATTACGAAACACAAGACCGGGAAAAGTGGGAAAATATTCTAAAAACGAGTAAACGTATTATAATACCCAACTAAAGAAATACGCCCCACTAAAGCAATGTTTACGAACCTACAGTGATAATGTTTAGATCGCCTGCGAAACACAAAACCGCGGGGGAAATATTCTAAAAACGAGTAAACCTAATACCTAACAAAAAATACGCCCCACTAACAAGACAGCGGGGGGATCCAATTCTAAAATGTCCAGATAATTACAATGATGAGCATGACCCTCGGACAAGGAGTCTGTTCGTTCCAAAATCGAGGATATCGCTCTTTTCAAGGCATCGCGCTCATCATTAATTGATATTTGCTCCTCGATGACGAACCATTTCTCGACCAGACTAACGGCGCCTCATTTGAGGGACGAAGAGAGGGGAAGGGACGTCGCTCCCTTCCCATCGCATCGACTGCAAATTGAGAGAAGTCAATCGATAAATCAATATTCGCTACAGTACCTCTCGTTCCAACTGAGAGGGTCCTCCTTATGCAGCCAATCGAAGAGAGGTAGGGAGAGAGGGAGGGAGGCATGACAACTATCCATCGAATCGAGAGACTGCAATATATAAATATATATAATGAATCAATAAATCGATAGCATCCACAGTACCTATCAGCCTTACAAGGGAAGACTCCTCAACTGCGATATGCCCTCATCAGAGGAAGGAAGAGAGAGAATAAGAAGGGTCGAAGTCGAGTCGCTTCGAGGGAAAACTATAACAAGGAGTATTCAATCAATACATGGATGGGTGTTTCTCCGATACATCTTGTCCTCACAAAGGAAGACTCCTTAGCTGCCCACATCAGAGAAGGGAGAAAGAAGAGGAAGACGGGACGACGTCGCGTCGAGGGCGCACTGCAAGAAGAGATTGATCAATCAACAAATCATTACTTTCCACAGTACCTCTCATCCTGACCGAGTGCTAGCCCTGCTAGCTGCAGCAGCAGCTGCTGCAGGGGCCAGACTGCTAGCAGCCGTACTCCAGGTGCAGCCTGAATGCAAGGAAAATAAGTCACTTTTTTCAAAGCGACCATGACACAACAATTCAATAAGAATCTACGAACACTGGCTTACTTTCGAAAAGCGTACAATAATGTGCCAGCAAAAATGGGACGTGTTGCAATTGATTTCATGCACTTCGAGTGAGATTTCAATTAAAATGTCACAAAAGCGCAGTCAAAAAGGCCAGCTTGTGATGAAAGACCAGGAAATCACGTCCAACTTGAAACTTATATCAACCTGCTAATTTTCGGAGAATTGTCGAGTCTTTTACGCGCGATACATACAAATGAATGAGGTATTATTAGTATCTATTTCATTTCTTTGATCTTGATCCTTGATAGCTGGTTCTCGAGTGCTCGTACCGACTCTCGATGGGCTTATCCGCAGTTCCATGTGATCTCATCGAAGGAGATGAAGGAAGAGGGAGGAAGAGGAGAGGAGAGACGCTCCCAGCGTCCCATTGCGTCGAGAGGGGACTGTAAAAAAAATGTCTCTTCACAATAAATCAATAATTGCTACCGTACTTCTCATAACAATAGAGGGCCTTCACCACAGCCAGATGTCGTCTCCGGAGGGAAAAAGGAGGGAGGGACGTCGCTCGCGCACCCTCACGTCGACGAAAGACTGGAACGAAGCATATTGCATAAACAAACAGTTGATTCGGTACCTCTCGTTCCTATCGAATGGCTCCTCCACAGCCAGGTGACCACATCGAAGGGAGGGAAGGAAGGACGGAAGAGAGTGAGAGGGGGAAGACAGATGTCGCCCGCACTTCCTCGCATCCAGCGATGGCTGGAATAAATAAAGCGTCACTTCCAGTTAGGAGCCACGTCAGGACAACCCAGGTAACGGTAAAAGGTAAAAGGTCATTCCGTTAATCAAGGCACTTGCGTCCTGCGGGAGATCACTGCTAAGCCAGTGATTGCCAGGACAACTCCCAGGAACGGGACAACTTGCCATAGACGTCGACGACCCTCCACTTCAATCGTCGTTGCTCTCGCGCTGTCGTTGCCGTCATTCGTCGCGTGTCACAGGCATGAAAAGGGGCACAGCAGTACTCTTATCGATGGATATGGGGGCCCCTACATCCCCTCCACTCGCTCATTTCCCTCTTTCTTTCTAGCTCCTTCCGTCCCACCCAATCACCCCATGGAACTCTCGGTCTGGCCCATAAGATAAGTGAAACCTCTAAAGGGCATTCCTCCCACGGAGGGCGATCGAGCACGATAAACGCGCAAGACGGCTTCGCGAGCACGAAATAATCGAGTGCGACGTCTAGAGCTAATAGGGAAGAGCAATAAGAGCGAGTGGAGGAGGGCAGGGGGGGGCACTGGGCAAAACGAACCTGTGCTGGAGTGAACCCTTGTCCATCGTCGTCGTCCCTCTGGCAAGTGTCCTCGTCGCTGACGCCGTCTCGTCCATCGATGTGGCGAGGTGAAAAGGGCATTGTTAATCATTTATCACACTCCTAGTGGGACTCCTACATTCCTTCACTCACTCCTTCCCCATCTGCCTATTGGTCCAATTCACATAGCCTTTCAACTGCCCTCCCAACAGAGCGGCGAAAAGCGCCCGAAAGCACGAGAAGCCACTAAGAGGGCGAACCACGATCCCACCCTGGATGCCAGGGCCTTTCCCTTCTCAGGTCTGCGAGTCCACGGAGAGCTAATCATCCGCTTACGGCTTCACGCGCGCAGGAGAACGACTAAGCGGCATGAACTAATAGTCAAAAGGGGAGCGGAGTGAGTGGAGGAGAGGGCGGGGAAGTAAACGAACCTTTTATTCTTCGGAATCTCGCCCGTTGAGTCGCGTGTTGGGGCATCAGAGGGAAGGAGGGCGCCCTTCTTACGGCAACTGCAAAAGAAGTAACGATTAAACAGTGAAGCCGGAAGCAAACAATCGGGAATTACGAGAAAAGCACGTGCGCACGACATGAGAAATGGCAGACCATTTTTACCGGAACAGAATGTACCTACGTAGGGAACACGAGAACAATTGGTCGCTGGCCCAAAATAGATGATAGTATTTCGAAAATGAGTGATAGTGCCCCCTCTAACACGTGGCATTTAATCAAAACGCGCGAAACGCAACAAGGAGGAAGTTGTTTTTTCGAAGATGTTTTCGAAAAACGTAACACAACAGGAAAAAGGACCAGCGAGGCGCCAAAGTCATCAAAAGTAGTTGCTAAATGGACTAACCCTTGAGTTGAATAGACGGAGCACGAGGCGAAAAGGGGGGGGGGGGGGGCAAGGTACGCAGAAACATTTGGGAAAGTAAGCCAAAGCGCGCGATTCTGCCCATGCTCAGAAAATCGAGCAAACGCGGCGAAACGGCGACGCTAACAACGCTAAACGTCGAGAATGACCAATCAGACGTGATAGGAAAGGGGTTGGAGGATGGATGGGGAAGGGGAAACAGTGAGAAACGCGAGCAAAACCTGCGAAATGGTCGATAGGAGAAGGGAAGGGGCTGGCGAGAGAGTGTGTAGATCAGAGAGAGCGCAGAGAGAGAGAGAGAGGGAGTCTCGTCTGCCGGGGCGCCAGACGATCAATACAACCGTTCATGGATTTCTGATCTCGGCCAAAACAGAAAGTAGGGGGAAGGAAGTTAGGGCATGATAATGTTTTGAAAACAATTTCGAAAATATTTTACAGGCAAGCACACCTTCCTCACTACGCACGTGGAGATTGGAAGGCTAATGCCTCAACCACTTTCAACACTTAAATATAGTGTTTATCATATTGTTTATTATGTATTATTGATAAATAAGGTTCTTCTTTATCAGCCAGGATTATTATCATTGATAACATGTGAAACATGAGAGTAACATAAAAAGATTGGCAAAACTTCAGTAATCGAAGAACAGGGGTGGGAGTAGGTTACTGTAGATGGGTAAGGAGTAAATTCCGACTGGGAAACAAACGGATAGAAGCACCTTGCTCATTCTATCGACTCACACCACCCACAGTAAGAGATCGGAGAAAACGTGGGACAATGGGATAGACTAATGCGGAATTGGGATTATAGCTATAGGAAGCAACTTCAAAGAAAAGAAAGAAGATTGAGTTCTTCATTAGGAATCAATACTGGGAAAAACTACAGGTACGTAAACTTAGCCTTGTTAAGTAATGAAAAGGGGGGGCTAAGACATGAGGGAATCAATTATCCAGGAGTAACAACTATTAGATAAAACTGGGCAGAATTCAGGGGGGGAGGAGGAATTAAATTATCTTCAAAACAAAGTAACTGTAACTGGGAGTACGATAGCCTATGAATCGGCGGGTGGTTTCTTCTCTTCATCATCTCTTTCATCATCCTCTTGAGTCTCTTCAACCGTCTCTTCGACAACTCCTTCTCCTCCTCCCACATCCACCACTACCAGACTCGTGTCTCCATCCACTTGACCATCGTCCTCCACTGCCTGGAAGAGACATCGTTGATGTTGTGACTAGGATTAATATAATGAAATATTCAACACCTCATTCTACGTGGTTTCTAGACACTTTGACTATCGAAAGTGTGAGCAGAATGAAAAGACGATGTGTACTGTATAACTCTAACTACTCCATTCTCCTTACCTCTCCCTCTACATGATGTCCTCCCTCCTCTTGTCCCTCTGCGACCTCTTCCTCGTACGCCTCATCATTCGTCACAATCTCCACTCCAAAGTCCTGCAAAAATATATTTTTAGCCATGTATCGACAATAATCGAAATAAAAATGGAAAATTTAATCAAAAGTAATGACTACTCGTTCTCGCTTACCCTTCTAATATTATCGAGTACTTTCCGTTCATTCCTCTCTACAACCATCCTCCAGAGGTAATCCAGCGTGTCCTCCTCACCGTGCAAACCAGCCTGAATCAATCAATTTGTGATATTGAAGACAACGGAAAAATTCGAAATCTCATGTTTAGTAATCACTTCGAAATCATATTTTTATCAGAATTTTTTAGTAGTACCTGGCTCTGAATAAACTCCATAATGCGCTGTCGTCTCTTCGCTTCCACATGTCGGGGCGCCATTCCACCCGCGCGACCCATCATGGCTACAACAAGTTTAGACATTATTGACGAAGTTCGGATGCAAAATCCATGTTCATCAGTAAATTCTATACAAAATCTAAATGACTAAATTACCGCACCTCTTCCCCTTCTTCCGGGTGCGGGCGTACTGGCGATTTCTTCCGAGTGTCCGACCTCTATTGACGCGTCCGCCACCACGTCGATGTACGGCTCGCCTGATTCCTGAAGTAATCCATTTTTAACCCCAACCATCATATTTTGTCTGTAACTTATCGAACAACGAGATGAATATGAATGTATACCTAACGAAGATCATTGGTAATATATTTTTCCTTATACCTGGTGGATAAACAATTAAATTGTACGTGCAAATCGTAAAATAAAATAGGTGCCCACTGACATCATATGCGTATCCATCATAATCCTCCGCCGTTCCTCCTCCACCCGCAGCTCTCTTCCTTCTCAGCAGTGAATCTGCAGCGGCGGAGAAGCGGGGCGCGGGTTTGTGCACTCCGGGCCCCGGTGCAATGTCCCCGTCCACTGGATTACGCGGCAGAAGACCGTGAGGACGGTTCGGATCCCGACGAGACGGATGCTCAACAATAATACTCATCTTTCAAACCCATACGTGAGCCAGGGAGCTCCTTGGAAAATTTTTGTACGATTTGAACGGGTCTCCGGGTACACAAACGGCTTCAGAAGTACGGGTCACCTCTCCTTTTGGACCAATTTTCGTCTATTTTTTTCTCAAAATAAACGGGATGCCGCTCAAAATTTCGAAAATTTTCTCAATGTGAACGGGTCACCGCCACCTCAAAGTTCCGCAAGGATATCGGCGCTCAGCTATGTTCAAACCATTATTCAAGTTTTAAAAAAATTGATTAAATGAACGTTCTCATGTATCATCATGTCTAAAGAAGGGCAAACAGTTGTCGCATGGGCACTAAATATCCCATCCTCCGGTACTCACCATGATTCTTGCGGCTGCCCTCGTAGGGTCCTCACTCCCGTCGTCGTACCACTCCGGATGCTGAAGGAAATACGAAATTATCACAGGAAATTTGAAAATTGAAATAGAACATCCTCCAAAACCCCTTGACTTACCACGAATTCATCCTTGTACATGTGCATTCTTCTGTGCGAGGGCGGACGCATCGACTTGGATATATTGTAGATCTGCAGAGGGCATTGTTCACACTAACTCCAATCTCTTATTCTTCCTACTCCTCCCTTAGGAACTTCTCTGTTATTTGGCCCAGTATTCGCTCCAGATTCAGAGCCCGGGCCAAAGAAACAGAGAAGTCCCCCCCCCCCAACCCCATTACATCAGATCTTCGTACCGCTCTCGAGGTCACCGATGGCGATCGATCGTTGAGAACCGTGGCGACTTCACCTGCTGAGGAGCGCAATTAGATTCCTATTTTTTCCCTTTTCAATCGATATCATCATCTCTTTGGAATCCTACCGTACCTGGACGCTTGTCTAGCAGCAGTCGCTTTGCTTCGTCTCGAAGCGACGGGGGCATACGGTAGAAGGGCTGCATTACCGTCGTCGCGTTTCCGTGTGGGACCTGCAGAGGGGGAAGGCACTGTAGGACATATCGTCAACCGGGGACTGACCTGCTGCGGGATGGCTCCCTCCTCCGTGTAACTGTAGATGATCATAATGTTGCCAATGATCTCGTTCGATGAATTGCACGCGTAGATAATCTGCAAGAGGATTCTTTATTTTCGACGTCTAATTGTAATAAATTTATGGAGTCATAGATGTTATATTGGGTGTGGAACCCCCTTCTTGATTTGCAGGACATTTTCTATTAAAATTAAGATTTATGGAAATAATAAATATTATTTTGGGTGGTTGCGCATACCCTCTTCTTGAGTCTTGGACATCTCGGGAGTACAGCGTAGTATACGACTAGGAAGTACGCAGTCTGCTCCCAACGAGTACCACCCACGTATCTGCAATATTTTTTAATAATTTAATGCTCAATTTAAAGCACTCAAAACGCAGTTATCCATAGAAATAAGGATAGAATTGTCACCTGAGAACTCCATCTCTCGACTTCTCTACGGGCAATTTCCGCGACTTGGGACGAGTCGCTTGTGGGAGGCGGGCTTAAACAAGTTACTTAATGAATTTCAGTTCTTTAATTGACTAACAATCGCTCCATGGCGCCATTCCATCACACGTGAGATTACGCGGGTCCATATCTGCTCCCGAGACGAAATACACGAAATCGCCCTTTTCCCCAATGAGAGGAGGGAACAGAGGAACGGTGTGGTTGAGAAGACCGTTTCGCTCTCTGCAAAAATATTTTTTTATAATTTTTTTTAAGGTTAGAAGGATGCACGGCACTACTTTATAAGTCCAGAATGTGTGTAAACATGTACTCTAAAATCGCAAACCGTTCACAATGAAAAAATATCATTTTGGCAATTCTGGTCTTCAAAGTTGTGCCGGATTCTTTGTCTTTACTCACAGCATGTATCCCCTGTTGACGCAGTAGTGGAGTTGTCTGTTTCTGTCCATGAGGAAAGCTGGATCCATCAGGGGCACGTATATGCACTGATCACGAGACGGAGCAGAGGCAGCGAAGTCGAACTGAATATCGAAATTCTTAAGCATCATCGGAGTTTTTGTCATGTTTCGACGCTCGACTAACAGCATTTACTCCACTGTTTCGTTATTTACAACAGTTTTCAAATTTCGTAACTATATTTCCCCACTGACCGGACTGTCCTTGTCGATTTCCCCATCATCCTCAACATTCTCAATCTCAAACTCGGTCTCTTCCCTCCTTCTCATCGTTCTTCTTGGACGATCTGCCTGTCTCGGAGGCTCACCAGGCTCGGTGTACTGAAAAAGGTATTTATCAAAATAAATAAAGGGACCTGGGCGTCTAAACGAAGTATTTTTTCTAAGAATATCCGGAAAAACACGCAATCATTTTAGCTCTGAATCGATCGCTACGGAGTTTCGCGGCGCTAAACATCGTAAGGCTAGCTACAGAGCACTTAAAAAAAATCCTTTTGAGGGTGAGGAGGGGTTTAATGCATGTGGTAACGTACCTCGTACACTATCATCACGTGCCCGAGCACCGATTGCTCGCGAGTGTCCAGCACGTAGAACACCTGGGATAAACGTTTATTTTTATTGTTTCAACAAAACAAATAACAAAAATAAATCCCAAAACAGACCTTCTTCTGCAGTCGAGGGCAGCGCGGGAGCGTCGAGTGCAGCATCACCAGCACTACCTGATATTCATTAATTTATTTTTAACCATGAGCCCATCATCTCTTCCCTTCCACTCTGCCCTACCTCTGAATTGCGCCAGTCCTTGCCCGGGACGATGCGGAAATCCTTCAGACCATCGTGGTGCACTGAAATACATTGTATTTTGGCAATGTTCTCAAAATATAACAACTATATTCTAGTTAGGACGAGTACTCACTGTTGGGATCCTTCATCGGGGGATCGGCATCTCTCTCCAGACCGTACTTCTTCACCTTCGTACGCATGTTCTTCCCGCCCAACTCTTGCGGATCTGCAAACGTACGGTATGCATTATAGATATTGGAACCGTTGTCAAACAGCCGGCCAGTCACATATTTACACTAGCCTGCTTTGCTTCATCCACTGTGGTTCAGTTTCCAACATTCATACAAGTAATTCGTTCGTCAAAAAGTGGAATCGTACCGCTGACACTCCATGGTGATAGTCCGTCCTTGTTCACCTGACGGAGATCCACGTTCTCCGCACTCACGAAGAACACGTAAATACCGCACTGGAAATAAGAATATAATCAGTATTGAAGGATGTTGCTATTTTTGTAGATACGAAGAAACTCTTGTAAAAGTCATGAAACCCCTCATTTCCACATCAAACCCATCGATTTTTTAGCTTCTTTTAGAGAACCCCGATTTGGATGACTCTGGCAACTATTTGTCGTTTTGCTTACCGTGCTCGTAACAGGCGGCATGAAGGGCTTACTCGCCAGCACAATTCCACGGTCATATCTGCAATCAATACTGGTAAACATCAGCCTCACTCCTTTCAAATAAAACCAGTTCCCGATGCAACTCACGCAAACTGGAGATCATTGACGCAGTAGCGAAGGACGAGATTCTTGTCTCCGATGAGACGACGCGTGCGACAGACAATGTATCGATCGCCCATCACCGTCGAACGGACCGCGCCCTCGAACTGAATAGGGAAGGGAAATGTACAATCAAAGTTAGAAATATATCAAAGACATTTGTTTCCTGTGATAGATCACTGCGAGGCAGAGTGATGCTAGTGATTAAAGAAGGCAATTAGAGGATTGATAGAAGTGATACCGTACCACTTCCAGATTGGGATCCGTGCCTTCGTACGTGTACCACTCGCGCTGATCATCCTCATCCATCTGCAAGGAAACAGGGATTAATAATAAAAAAAATATGTTTTAAATTGAAGTTTTAAACTCCATTCTCCTTACCCCATCATCTTCGACCATATCCAGTTCCTCTGCGCCCGTGTCCTCGTCCTCTATTAGATCCACCTCAAACGATTAATTTTAGAGCTAGTTAACTAAAAATGTGTAGACGAATCGAAAAAAAACACATAATAATTACCTCCACCTCATCTCCCACCGACATCACGTCAATGTTCATGTCCTCCATGCCGTCGTCCATTGACTGAAAACATACAATTATTTTCTAAACCCATTTCTCCATCTTTACCTTTCCACCCGATCCTCCCGAGTAGTACTTGGCCGGGCGTGGGCGACCACCAATTGGGGTTCTGCTGAAAATGATAAGTTTTTCTTAATTTTTTTTCTTCATTAAAACATTGCCAATTCGTTACCGTAACCCTACCGTACCTGAACTGAGCTCCCTTGATATTCGCTTGGATCTCGGGTGGATCTCCATCACTCGTGTACTCATACATGAACAGAATGTACCCGAGGATCGTCAGGTTGTTGCGCATCACGTAGTAGATCTACAAGGGAGGGAGTCAATGCTAATCTCTCATTCCACTCCACTAACTCTCTTCCTTAGCCGGGTGCATCTCGCAAGTGTAGTGCACATCTCCATCAGGACGATGTTCGAAGTGCGCCTGTGAATACATGAATACATGTTATTGTCATCGTAGCAATCATTTTCAAATAAGGTCATAAAATGCCTATCCTTGTCTCCCTATCTCCTGTCTTTCTTACCAATCTTTCCTCGACACGATATACTCTCCGCTCTCCGTCTGCTCCATTGCGATCTTGCGCGTCTTCGGACGGATATCTGACAATGGCAACAGTTTAGCTTTGCTTTTTATCAATGATGTGATTATGATTAATCAAACTCACTAGCATTAGTCCAAGGTGATAGTGAATCGGCATTGATCGTACCATGGTTCACCACCTACAATGACTCAGATAATAATTTTTTTTAATGGAAATTTGAAATACCTGTGATCCCTTGAGGAAAGTGGCGAAGCATCCGACGGAGGAGATGATAGGAGGCTGCGCCGGCTTACTCGAGTTTACAGCGAACGGGGGACTGCAGGGAAATTATGAATTAATGGTCAATGAGCGGAAAAATATATACTGACATTGAACCGGTGTCATTGATGAGATACTTGAGAAGGAGCGTCTTGTCACTGGTCCAATTTCCCTTCGTGACACGAACAAAGTTGTCGGGCATACGAGAGGCGGACTGCACCAGCTCACCCATGAACTCAAAGATATGGCATATGTACATATTTGGAGCTGTTTTTCAGAATTAAAAATATTTAATAATTAACTTAAGAATTGTCTCCTACCGGTCCATCCTGGGGATCGAAGTCCTCCATTCCTCCTCCGACAAAGTCCATATTGTCCACATCGGAGAAGTCATCGTCGTATAGCTCGCTCGGATCCAGCAGAGCCATCGACAGACGGGGACGCTCCTGAGAGATATTCTGATAACTCACAAATCGTTCAGACGTGCACTATTCTCCGTGTTTTTAGTGTCAGAATACCCTTTTTGCCCTTTTTTAATCTTACTACGATATCCTACCGTACCTGGCTGACGGGAATATTGAGGAGACTTCGATTGCCTTCCTCATCAGTGAAACGGACCATTTCCAGACGTTGACGAGCGTACATTCGAGTGCTGCCTGCGAAGAAACAATGGTAATATTGATCGCTACCGTAATTGTAACTTTTCTTTGTTTCTGGGTCATTTTTCGCTACATTAAAGAAAACTAGATTTTCAACAAGGTAAAACCAGCAACTACCGTCATGCGATAACTATAAACTACAACCTATAAACTACAAATGCTCTTATCAGCTCCCTTATCGCTTGCCCTGTCCCTCGATAAACTTTGGAATTGCGCAAAACTATTTATCGAGGGCACTCTAATACCTAACAATCACTAGCAGTTTTAGACATATTAGTGTACAAACAGTAAGATTAACAAACATGAAAAAAGAAATTAACAAGAAGTAGCCATTCAATTAGGAAAATTAAGATATGAATCAACAGATATAACAAGAGAGGTTTTTACAAGAGTGTTTCACCCTACAGTATTCCTTTGTACTCAAATCCCAGCAGGGGCGGATATCCATCCCTATTAATCGAGCTCACAACTTGAAGGGGTTGCTGGTTGGAATATTGTACGAGGCGGGATGTCGGGGGCAGGAAGCCATGCAGGGGACCAAAGTGAGAATCGCACGCCGCACCATTATCATTGGGAGTTAGGTCATCAATCTGGGATCTGCACACTGCATCGCCGGGAGTGGGTGGTGTTCTGGGTGCACCACGCACCACCGTGCCTTCTCCTCCCACCATACCGTGTGCGACTATGTTGGGAATGGGTCCAGGCTCGATGTAATCGTAGATGAGCATTGCGAGGCCGAGAAGAGTACGATCACGAGTCATGTAGTACACCTCAAACATACATTTGAACGGCAGGATTAAATCTAATTTAATCAATCTTCGATCATTCTATAGTAAAAGCTCAATCAATAAAACTACCGTACCCTCTTGCGCAGACGAGGTGCTCGTGGCAGGAGTGCCGAGTATTCGACCAGCACGTAGAGAGACATGCGCCAGTCCTCGCCCGAGATACAGTACTCGCCTCCTTAAGACATGGATTAGATGAGAGTGCAAAGTACAAAGATCAAAGATCATCACTTACCTCTCATGTAAACTGCCCACTTGCGCACTTTCGGTCTCGTCGGCGTCATGTTCGTATGCGCTATCGGGTCTGCAAAGATGTTCTTTCCTCCTGGGTAGGTTAACTGTTTTTTGGACTTCGTTCGTGTTTGTTGTTGTCGTTTTTGCAAACAATGGATTCATGTAAATATCCCCTTTCTTCGTCTAGATAACTAACGTGAGCTGCTCCATGGCGACAGTCCGTCGGTCGTCAGCAACTTCGCATCCTCGATCGTCTTCGTGTCCACGAAGCAAATGTACGTTGCAACCTGAATAAGCATTTATTTTACCATCCTTAACATGTGTGCAATGTGTCTGCAGGAAAAAGTTACCACCCTGCAGGCACATTACCTTTATTTCAGGATAAATAAGTAATATGTATGTAAAGAATGAGATTGAAAATTTAGAATATTTCCTAAATTCTCAAAAACAATTGACTGACATTAGCGGTGAGAGGCGGTATGGCGGGCGGGTGCGAGTTCACCCAATCGTTCGACTCACTGCAAAATATCGTATGTAAAAACAATTTACAGGCTCTTTAGGACTTCCATTGCGTCACTCATTTGTGCCAGGGATGCACAAAATGTAAACGTTTTTCTATCGTCGAACAGAAAGATGGAGAGGAAATGAGGAATGGGCTAAACCGAATGTCCTACTATACTCACGCTCGATCGGTGTCATTCACAATGAGGGATAGGATCATCTCCCGCTTGAGCAGTGAGGGAAGAGTTCCCTCTCTCGCCTTGAGGAATTTATCGCCCATCTCAGTCACTATCATGTCCGGCTCGTACTGTAAATCCCATCAATATTAATCTGTCGCTGAGCCAACGCCACTCACAAAGTCCGAGAGAATATCGGGATTGAAGAGGTAACGGTGCGACTCGCGATGTTGATTGTACAAATTGTGAGGCGCACGACTACCACCTGAAGGAGTAGCATTTCATCTACCGTATCACTAACTACCGTACCTCTATCACTTCTCGACTCCATCATACTGTCCTCCTCCATCAATTCTTCCTCCATCATCGACTGGTCTTCAAGCATAGCAGCTGAGCTCTCCGTCTCTTGATCGCGACCTCGTTGAGCACCCTTCTGAGGGCTGCAAATAAATTCAACAGTTTTTGCGTCTTTCTTTGCTCCTTATTTTTCTATCTAAATGTCAGTATACCCTTCTCTTCAGAATCTCAGAACTTCAGATTCAGAACAGAATCTTTTCAGATTGATTTGTTGAGTAGGTTCAACATACAATTTCATTGAAGATTCACTCACAAATTCTTCCTTGACGTTGAATTGATGGGTCTTCCTCTTCTCGCGAGTGCTCCTCCCAGAAGACCGGCTCTCGATCCTCCCATATACGAGGACGATTCATCACCCTCTGATCTGCCACAGAGATCCAATGAGGGAGGAGGCGCATCCTCGTGCATTACATCATCCTGACAATCACGGTTTTTTATTATTTTGTTCGTTTTATTGGTTCTCTTAAAAAATAAGACATCCACAATCTGGCCATGTTTTACATCCCCCGGCCATTTTTTTTCTTTTCCAACTACATCAATCCTACACTTTCCCACTGACCTGCATGTGTTCATCAATAGCATGATTGATTATATGTTCCTGTTCATCATCTTGTGCATCCAATATCGGCTGTTCATGGAAGACCGGAGGCACGGCAGCCGCATTGCCGCGTCGCGTACGCGTGGGTGAGGCAACGACCGCTTCGTATCTCTCTTCTTCCTCATCGTGCTCCTCCTTCGGGACTCCCTCAGTCAGGAGTGTCGGAGGGGCTGCCGCACGCGCGGATGCGGGCGGACGACCGCGACCTCGCTTGAACGGAGGCGCTGCAATGAACAAAGATAATAGTCCATACTAATACAATAATCTTCTACTACTTGCAAACGAAACAATGTGATCTGAGACATCTAGCACTGTCTCAACAAAACACAACTAATCGACTAAAAACTATCGTATATAGTGATAACTAATGGATTTCAAAGTACCGGAAGTAAAATCCACTTACAGAGATTGCTCTCGGCAGGTCGTTTCTTCGACGTTGTCGCATCGTCGGAGATTGAGGTTCGCTTGCTTGGAGAGGGCGTGCCAGTCTCACCTCTCCCACCCGACCTGTAATATGTTCATTTAAAAAATAATGCCGAATTCCGAGTTTCCGATTTATATAATATTTGACCATCGCAGGAACTTCTACGATATTTTTATATGATGCTATTACTATCCTTAGTCGATAAACAAAAGTGCAAAATACAAAACAACAGCGATCCCAAAATTATGCATTTTCGTGCAATTTAGTTCATTATTTTACGTTTTTTTTCTTACGTTATCGTGATATCGGTATCGACTAATCAGTTTATTCAAATCATAACGATTCCCCCCAATCCGAACCTGGTTGTGCGTGGTGAAGAGGTTGTGCGTGGTGCGCCTCCCACCACGGGCGACTTCTCTCCGGCCGAATCTTCATGATTCGAGGCTTTGTCCTGTTCTCCGTCTTCGTTATTCCTTGCGTAGATACTTCGAACTCCCACTCGACGTGAACGCTCCATGGTGCAACTTAGGTAGACGGATTGAAATCGTCACCAATTCTCGCGTGCTTGGCCGCGACGCATTAGGGTCCGCGTCGCGGTGCGCGCGCTTTTTCAAATTCTTTCACTGGCATACTGTCAAAAGGCCGCTCTCTGTCCTGTCTGTTTCTTATGATTCTCCCCCTCAAATTTCCCGCAAGAGAACATGGTTTACTTATCAGTGATGTGTTTCAGTATTTGCGGCATACTTCTTTACTATACAATTTGCGCCTGATGACGACATTCCTCCCAATATCACATATAAAACTCGTTAGAAAATCTTTATTACACCGCCAACACATACCTTACTTATGTTATAATATAAATCGATATATAGAATAGTACAATTGTACTTACAAGTGCTATTGTGGGTACATATTCTGCTATTTACGTGTGGTGCAAGGACTTTCACAAACTTGGTGCGCTGGAATATGTACGGATGGGGGGCGAGACAAGGGGGTGGATCATCAAGCTTGGAAATGAATCTGATTTACATCGAAGAAAACACACAGAGGCACTCGGAAGTCCGAAATGAATTATGAACCTTCTCATGTAATACAGGCTCAGGGGTGCTTATCTGCAAGTAGGTACGAAGGTGCGAATAGAGTAGGCAATCGAAAGATGAGAGACAGACAGACAGGGGGTGGTTGAATCACTCGTGTGATCTCGTATCACATATGGGTATCAGAAAAGAAGATGAATCATACTACAAGGAAGCCCCGAAAAGGTCGGTGAGAAAGGACAGGGAATAGACGAGGCATGCAAGCGAGGGGAGACAATCTGTGAACAAGAATCAACAAGCGACCAGGCTTGCTATCACGTTACCAGAAAGTTCCGAGAGGAAATAAAAGAAAGATGGCCCTAGTTGAGATGGGCAAAGTGATGATTAATGACGAATCAGGTTCAATTATTTGAGCAGCACTGCTTCTTCTGCGAATTCTCCGTGGCAGTAATGTCGATGCCATTCGTGGGAGGGGGCATGACACGGTCTCCTGAATCGAATAAATTAAAATAGATATCACAAAAAAAACAGTAGAACAAAAGAAAAACGTACCTCCAACATGCTTGTTAGATACAGACTTGTAGATTTCAGTCAGAATATTTGTGAAGGCGGCCTCTACGTTCGTGCTGTCCAAAGCAGACGTCTCTGCAATTGATATAATCAGATACGCTTCTTAGAAGAATTGCTCAAATATAGTGTCGATAAAATAACGAATATATCCAACAAAAAAGTACCGATAAAGGAGAGGGTGTTCTTCTCAGCATATAGCTTGGCCTCATCTGTGGGAACGGCCCTCAGATGGCGGAGATCGCTCTTGTTACCGACCAACATTATAACAATGTTTTGATCGGCGTGATCTCGCAGCTCCTTCAGCCATCGTTCCACGTTCTCGTACGTCACGTGTTTAGCTGCAATGAACAATCATTGGTCAATCGTCCAGCATTGAATAATTCCTCTTTCTAATCATTACATAAACAACGCACAGAGCACTCGAGTAAACACATACCGATATCGTAAACGAGAAGGGCTCCCACAGCTCCACGATAGTAAGCGGAGGTGATGGCTCGATAGCGCTCCTGACCAGCGGTATCCCAAATCTGAGCCTTCACGGTCTTTCCTTCGACCTAAAATAGAAATAATTATATAAAATGTTTAGTAAGAGTGAAGAACGTAAATGAAGTAGGTATAGTATGTTTACCTGAATGCTTCGAGTAGCGAACTCGACTCCGATCGTGGACTTCGATTCGAGATTGAACTCATTTCGAGTGAATCGCGAGAGGAGATTCGATTTTCCGACTCCCGAGTCTCCGATCAAGACAACTGAAATGACGCTAATTTGAAAAGACAAGAAGTGAATCATTTTAAACAAAGAAAAAAGAGGAAATCAGGAATGAATCATACAACGAGAATTGTCACCCCTTCAAATGTATGCACGCCGACGATTGAGTGATTGAGGAGGCCCCATGAATTTCAGAGACATGATTCACGACTAAAGCTCCATCATCCATGCATACATTGTGGGTTAGCTCCAAGAGATTGAGAAATTTTAAGAGCAATTAGTAGTTGCCACCGCTCAATTATCCCACCGGTCAAACTACCATCACTAATGATGTGTAGCGGGGAAATGCAAGTGGTCTCTCATCGAGAACTAGAGATTCTTCAAGTTATCCCAAGAAAGGCGAGTCTCACTGGAAACACATGCTAGGAATCAAGAAAATACAATATTTGCTATACTTAAAAATTGAAAAGATAGTTGCGAAACTCCTTTGAAATGGTTAACAAAAAGATAAAGGAGCGCGATGTTGGTCACCACTGAGTCACATGGATTTCACAACCGGCTGTGCTCATCCACATTTCTAATGCGCAACTAATCGTTCACTAGAGAAAACGGAAACGATCATGAAAAACGCACTAATATGGTGGAGATATACTAGATTAAATCGCTAATCCTCAAATGTTGATAGTGCAAAAACGGGGAAATCAAACGCAATGAAAAATTACTCACCCTTGAAAAGGTAGTCGTACTCATCATCACGAGAGCCCATCTCAGCTGATAAATCGCCCTGTAACAACATGAATTTTGAATATATAGCGAGTACATGACACAATGAATACATTCACGTGATCGGATCAAAGTTGGAAATCGATTTTTTCCTATAGAATTGAGCAATATAGAAACAGCCACCTAGGGGCCGAACTGCTACCTATGAATAGATCGAACACATAGTAGTAAAACAAGAGAATAACTCAAGAAAAGCAAAGGGAACGACCGTCTCCACAAGAGTAACGGTAACCAACTCGACAAACCCTCCGGACCTGACACGCGACGCGAGGACCGCGACGCACGGGATTGTCATAGGCCTACCTGGTCTTACCACGGTACCGTACTAAAAAATGCAGCCGAAGAAAAAGGACTTTTCTTTTTCATTTTCTGGTTTCTCGAAAATACTTGTTGATTTTTGTATTATTTTAACGTATAATATCCCTTTTCTGTTTATAATACGATCCTGTTGATAGCATTTATCAGAAAGTTCGTAATTTACCGTCTCTTGACACGATTTGCGAATACAGTAGTAAATACTTTCTTTTTTGTTGCCCTACTATCCTCTCGTCATTTTCATAGTCCCAATCTTGTGCTCTTAGAATGACTATTCGCGATATTTCAATATGCACTCAAATTAAAAGAATAATTTTTCCTTTCCAGGGTACCCACCGCCATCACTATGGTTGAGTAAGTTTTTCACTTCCTTTTCTTATATTCTCACCTCTATTATCGTGAAACTCGTCGATTTTATATGTTATTCTTGCAGGGCAAAGAAGCTGCCCCAGGTCCCCGAGTCCATCCTCAAGAGGAGAAAGCTCAGAGCCGAGCAGAAGGCCAAGGTTACCCAGAACAAAGTCAAGCTCTCCGTGGTGCGTAACCTAAACTTTTGATGGGTGTGCTTAAGCAACGATCAAGCAGTTCAAAATATATGTTTGTGCATATTTCAGAAGGCCAAGGAAAAGAAGCAGAAGATCTTCAAGCGCGCCGAGAAGTACGTCGCTGAGCACAGACAGAGAGTTCGTCAGCAGCTCTCTCTCCGTCGTGAGGCCTCCAAGGTAGTGCAATTTCAAAAGTTAAACCAGTTTTGTCATCACTGGCAATTATTTGTTTTGTTCTCAGTCCGGCAACTTCTACGTTCCTGATGAGCCCAAGCTTGCCTTCGTCGTCCGCATCCGTGGTATCAACCAGATGCACCCCCGCCCCAGAAAGGTATTGAGTATCAACATTTTTGGCCTTTCACATTTTTCTTTTTTTTTCAGGTCCTCCAGCTGTTCAGACTCCGCCAGATCAACAATGGCGCTTTCATCAAGCTGAACAAGGCCACCCTCACCATGCTCCGAATCGTCGACCCGTAAGTTATTTGAGGAGGAAAAATTGGTTGAAATGCGCGATGTACTGTGAGCTCTTGATTTTTTGCAACCGTTCAAATAATATTGCGCTATATTGTTGGTAGATTTCAAGCGGATGGAAAGATAACCTTTTCACACGTATTTCACCCTATCTACATTTCAGTTACGTCGCCTGGGGATACCCCAGTCTCAAGACTGTCCACGACCTCATCTACAAGCGTGGATACGCCAAGGTCAACGGACAGCGCATTCCCATCACCAACAACGACATCATCGAGAACGAGCTCGGTGAGTATTATTTTTTTAAACATTACTATTGCGTGAGAAACCAAATCTTAGTAACCAGAGTTGCTAAGAACAATTTTCGCGCTAAATTTTCTGCAGATTTCAAGCGGATTTGTAGTTCTTCTATTGATTCGTATTTCACCCTGCATAAATTTCAGGCAAGGAGGACCTCATCTGTATGGAGGATCTCGTGCACGAAATCTTCACCGTTGGACCCAACTTCAAGAAGGCCAACAACTTCCTCTGGCCCTTCAAGCTCAGCAATCCCAACGGCGGATGGTCCAAGAAGCTGAACCACTTCGTCGAGGGTGGAGATTTCGGTAACCGCGAGGGCAAGATCAACGCTCTTCTCGCTAAGATGATCTAAGCGTTGGAGAACTCCTTTCTTGTTATTGTTGTGCCGAATGGAGTAAAATGTTACACTATACTTGTTATGTTTTGAACTTACAATCATAAATGTACATTTTTATTTCCCACTACAGCAACACAGCGATTCATAAGCTCTTGGCATTTTTATCTGATATTGGGAATGATTGGATATCCCTGATCTTCATCTGCACATAGATATCTACAAGTGAGAGTGGTGGGATGAGAGACCTTGAGAGATAAAGATTCGAGAGTTACTCAGAGATGTATGAATGTGGCCAAATCAATCATTCGTAACCTATTGACTACCATTCTTCTCGACGCTATGAACTCTTTCGATTTCGATCTTTTCGATTTCCCTTGGGTGTACTGTAGTTAGCCAATTTCATTGTCAGTCGCAATCCTTCTAGAAGATTACTATTGCTCTTAGGACTTGCAGGACTTGCAGAGCAAATTTCGTTTACGTAAAGACTCCGAGCGAATACTTTGATGAGTAGGCGAAATCATGTAATCTCTGCCCTCGCATTCCATGCCTCTTGACCAACTTCTGGAGAGACTTCATTGAGAAACATAGTCCGATTAGTTCCTCAGAATATTTTACAACAAGGCGTCGAATCTCAAAATTAACATGCCATGGGGCTCATTCATTCATTTTCTGATGCCTGATCTCGCACATGTTTTCTAAATGACAATGAGTCAGCTCAGCGATCACTTTTTTCAGAGGCAGTCTTCTCGATCTTATTATCTTCTTTATCCCATTCTCCGCTGCAGAAACTTCCTCACATTCTATCCAAGGAACTAGATAGCGTAAGGAACTGAGAGAGTGGGTCACAAACGTTTCTCGCTGACCTTGAGACGGGAGTGAGATGGCGGACCCCCGATCGGAGCTACTGTGAAGAGAGGAGGTGAAAGAGCGAGTGTACTCGAGAGAGATTAGAGAAAGAGGGGAGATTCCATCGAGAGAGACGAGGGAATATGTAGTAACTGCTATTTGATCTCTCTCTCGTCGTCCTCGTGAGATGCAAAGGGTGCGGTCGCCTTTATCGTGTGTTCTTCCCTCCGTTGTTTTGTGACCTACCAGCTTCACCCTATTCTCCCTTCCCTGACCAGAACTATTCACTGAGTACCTCCACTTAGCGGTCACTTCACTCTGCATTATTACAGTATGTACCTGTCCCTATACTCTGTTTGATGCGACTTGAGATCGTGGAACGTTAGTCGTTGGTTTGCTCTTACTCTACTCTACTTGAATCTATCTACTCTCACGTTATTTCTCAATTCTCATTGATCTGTCAGCAGAATAGGTATGGAATGATGAAGAGCCATCTCTTTATTCCGTCTGGTTTCTCGTCACTTTGAACGACGAGAAGGCACAAGGAGAGAAGAGACGGATTCTTCGTTCTGTCATTTCTCAACTCTACCCAGTTTTCAAGTATTCACATAGAGGATGGGCGCATTAAAATAATTGTACGCACCTCTTCAATCATTCATAAACCCCATCTATACTCTCCTTTCGCACACATAACTGCAGAGTAAACTTGCCCGTCTCTCACCGATTATAGCGGATTTTGAGTTGTTTACCGATCGAGTAGAGGATATTTCACCATCATCATCATCGCATTTTGATTCACCGAACTGTAAAGAAGCAGTTTGAGCGATAGAGAGAGAGATGAGATGAATTTTTCCGATCGTTCTCGACCGCAATCAATGGGGAGATTGATACTGTTTCTCCTACTGTTTCTCTCTCTCAAATGGAGCAGCAAAAAAAGCAAACCGGCGGGTATCTAGATAACTGGAAACCTTATGATCTACAGAGCGAATGTTGCTCGAGAGTTTCGTCCAATAGAACCTACACTATTCTGACCAATTTTTTTCGAAAATTCTTCCAACCTTTTTTTCTTTCACTGCCCGTTCGCATTAAAAAACAACAGAGAAGTTCCAACTACTATTTTGCGCATTTCACATGTGTTATGAATCACACGGGATTGCAGTATTCAATAATCAATTCAGAATGCCTGCTCCTCAGTTACTGAAACGTGACTGGCAGAAAGACCACGTCTACCTTGTGCAGTTCCCCCGAATGGGATGTACGTGAATATTAATCTATCGAAACTAAGGCTGCAGAATGAAGAGCCTATCTTTTCATTATCATTACTATGAAGAAATGCATTCTTCATCCTGACAACCCTCATTCTCAGGCATTCCCACTGCCTCTCCATTCGCCCTCAAACTCGAGACCTGGCTACGACTCTGCAAGATTCCCTACACGGTATGGCCAAATGAGCCCAAATTAACGATCAGGAACTGGAAAACGCAAAAATAAACTAACCATCAATTGCAGAATGTCTCAAACGAGTTCAAGATTATGTCTGAGAAGGGTCAGATTCCGTTCATTGAATTGAACGGACGTCATTATGCTGACTCCGTGCACATCATTGAGGTCCTCAAGCACGAATTCAAGAAGGTCAAGCATTTTACTATTTGGAGAAGGACAATGGTCAACAAATATATCGCTTATTGTCAGTTGAAGATGCCCCCCCCCCCCCCCGATACATGGAAACCGGCATCATTCAACAGGAAAATTTGATTTGGAGTGCCCTAAAAAAGAATATGTCCAAAAATTGGAGTATTGCTTGCATGCGTTTGTGATCCAGTCAGATTCGGAGTTGCAAATGTAATTATTCGTATGCAGGACCCCGAGGCGATGCTGAATCCGCTCGAGAAGGCACAGCTCGTTGCCTTCCGAGCTATGATTGAGGATGGACTCTTCTGGTGAGTATCAATTATTGATCAGACTACAAACTACAAAGATCAAACTACAAATAACAACCCCTTCAGGGCAATTCCATACAATCGTTCTCGTAACTTCAAATGGTTCACAACGGAGCAAGGAGCGGGTGGACATGTCCACGGAATAAAGAAGATTTTCTTCGACAAAATCCTGATGCCGAAGTTCGCCAAGACGGTTTGTTGGTTGTTGATAGAACGGGGGCTGCTAGAATGACTTCATTCCTACTGCCCTAGTTGAGACAATTGAACCCTCTCTCAAGACTATCTAATATTCCAGATCAAGTCCAAATGCCACGCGCAGGGCATTGGCCGTCACAACCAACTTGAGGTGAGCACTTTTTTTGTCTTTGTTTTTTTCCACCTTGTTTTTTTTTGTTGAAACTGGTCATAAACTCTGAGAAAGCATTTCGAAAGATGTTTCGTGCATCTATTGTCAGTTATCTAGGCACACATGGCTCGATCGATCACGTTGACACAATGAATGGGGTCGACCAGATTGGAAAAAAACTTCAATTGTAGGTAGAGAAGATGACAAAAGAGCAGTTCGATGCTCTTGAGAACTTCATCGCTGGAAAGAGTTTCTTCTTCGGAGAAATTCCCACTACGGTAAGGAGAACTGTTACCATTGAATATTTTCAACCATTTGGAAATACAACTTTTGTATTTATTGTTATATGAAACAATCAATCATCATGGAAACCAATTTGTATTTTCAGTTGGACATCACAGCCTTCGGTCACATCACTCAATTCCTCTACACTCCGATGGCATCGGATGAACTGAAGAACCATCTTGAACAGAAGTGAGATAAGGAAATCACTTTCGAAGAATTAGTCGATGATAGTAAAAATGAAGAGCGCGTGACCTTGTAGTCTATCTATCTACCTTTCATAGGCCGTTTCCCGTTGTGAAACGTTCGAGTACTAAGCTCTTTAATCCCTATCAAAGTTTGTTCCGTTATCACGTCAGCAAAGTTCTCTGCCTATTCTACTAAATTTCTGTCAATTCAGTTCAATGATTATTTCGTTGCGGTAATAGAATCATGAGACAATCGACATATGTAATGGGTGAGCATAGAAACGTCTCTATTGTCTCTGTCTATTAATCTAACTGTGGAATCGCTATCACGAGTTGTCATAATGTATGTAGAACAAGGTAACGGATTCATCACCCACTACAGGTGTCCCAATCTCACAAAGATGGTGCATCGGCTGAAGGACGAGTTCTGGCCTGATTGGGATGAGGCATGCAACAAGTTGTCCCTTGCGACGACCATAGAGCAGGCTGAAGGAGCTGCAGCTGCTGCAGCTGCTGCAGAGTGATCGATCAACTCCCCTTCCTGTTCCGACTAACCTCTTCGATGTTATTTTCTGTCCATGTAATACAAACAAATATAATTCAATGTAAAGTTATCGTTAGTAACCGTCTAGTTTCATCAGTTATCAAATCTTTCCGAAGCACTGCCGAACTTCCATGCCAGCATTATCGAAATTATTGTATTTTTCGCGATCATAAACTCGTTTTATTTTGAAATCTTGATTGATTGCCACCAAGAGGATTGCATCCTGCGAAAAGTACCGATGAATGTGTGATACGTTGTCAGAATGGAGATGTCATCTCTTCATTCCGATACTCTCTCGTCAATCTGACCGCTGATGGAGTACGAGGGATGAAGAGACGAATTCTTCATGCTGGTAGCCCAAGTGATAACGTAATCAATATGGATCATATTTAGGCACGTGGTAGCCCCCTCAGAGGTACCATGGCTATGGCCTGGGACGACACGAATGTTGGAGGAATCGAAGAGCTGGTGCGATTATTCCGTTAAAAAATAAATTTAATAAATTCAGAACGATCCTCTGATCGCTCACCTTCGAATTCGCGACCATCGTATTGTACTCATTCAATTTCCGGTACTTTTATTTCGAAATACATTTGACATAAGTTGAAACAGTAATCTCTTCTGCATTTTCTCAATTTTTCTCATGATGCGTAATGCTCGTAAATGATACGGATATTATGACTACTCGAGCCTACAATGAATCCTTATCCTACAGCGTGCTCGAATCGTTCCAACCATCTCTCCATTCGCCCTCAAAATGGAGACTTTTCTTCGAGTGGCCGATCTACCTTATTTAGTACGTAATTTCTTTATTTCAAAGTAATGCCGATTATCAATAGTTCTTCAATTTTTGCAGAATGTCTCAAACAAGTTCCGTCAACGGTCTACGAAGGGCCAGATACCGTACATTGAATTGGATGGAGAACAGGTACGACATTCGATGATAATCAGGCTGCAAAAAGCTTCATGATACAAAATAGGGTGGTCGAAAGCCATAAATTCCAGGTTCCCGACACTCACTTCATCATCAAGAGGCTGAAGAAAGAATTCGAGCGGGTAAATTTCAATAATAAATAATCAGAAATAAATAGAGTGTTTTAGAATAACCCGGACGTGGATTTGACTGAAGAGGAGGTCGCTGTGTCAAAGGCCTATCTAGCACTCATCGAGAATCGATTGTTCTGGTCAGAAAACATAATAACTTTTCAAATCATAATGTTTACAATTGCAGGGTGTACGAGAACTCACTGGCGCACGATCCGAGCTGGTTGGGAAAAGACGAGGTTCGAAGTTTTATTCGAAAAAGTGACACAAATGTGATAGAGAGGTTCTCAATAATGTTCTTTTACAGGGCATTGCTGGTCATTTCTCCAAGTGGAAACTTCGTCTTTTCCGTTTAATCGCCCTCAAACCACTCAAATACATGGTGAGCAATTGTTTTTTTCGCTTGACTGATTAGATGCCCACATTGCAGGGTTATTTTAAGGTTTAATACCTTTTTCAACTTGAAAAGAATTCATGCTATTATCTGAATGTTTCAGATGCGAAAAAAGTGCGGCCTTCAGGGCGTGAGGAGACTTACTCAGCTAGAGATTGAAGTATGTGAGATGTTCCCTATTTCAATACTTGCTTCAATTGGATACCAAAAATTGTTTTTAGAATCAAGCAAAGTGCGATCTCTCTGCGCTTTCATCGTTGCTCGGAGAGAAGGATTACTTCTTCGGAGACAAACCAACCACGGTATGAAATTATCCACTGATTCAGTTCAGCACGGACCTTCACCTTAACGGCTATATTAGAACCGTGTCTGGCTGACAATAAATAGCCACCATTATTTCAGTTGGACTGTTCCGCCTTCGGTCTTCTCGTTATGTTCGTATACACTCCGATCTGGCCAACGCCGATCAAGAGACATCTCGAGGAGGTTAGAGTCATTTCATTTTGAATCTCTAAGCCAACCGAGAAGGATGATACTGTATGATGTCCAAAGATAAAGCGAAACATTCATTATTTTTATTATTTCCAGAACTGCGCTAACCTTGTCGGAATGGTGGAACGAATGCGAGAGCAATACTGGGCTGACTGGGATGAGGTGCGATTTTCTAGTAAATTTTTAATTTACAATAACTGTGCGTAAGGGAAGTAAATGTGATGTTCGAGGGTGTTCATGATTGCAGGCCTGTTCGAATCTGTCGTTGCACACAGAGTGGAAACGGGCGAGAATGATTGCTGAAAGGTACGTCGTCAAAAAATTCTTGAATTTGTAATAGATAAATTGAGTTGCTCTGTCAGCATTTATAATAAAATGAGTTGCTCTGTCAGCGTCAACATATTTGGAGACGAATGTGCTACATTGGCCCTTTCTCACTGAACATTTGTATAAACGAAAATGTAATTTGTCCTCAGGTACTCTCTTGTGCCCTGTGATGTGAGCATGGCCAATCTACATGAGGCGTCGGGAGGTATCGACGACAATGAAGGAAGAGTAATAGAGGAGGAATTAGAGATTATCGAAGAGATCAAAGATCAAGAGATCGATGATCAACAGGACCAAATCACAATACACCATCACTAATATCGTAATCAACTAGATACATTCCCCAGTCGCCAATCAAATTACGGATTCTATGAATCTATTGGTATTCCTAGATATGTAGACATATCGCTACCATAGACTTTTTGCAAGTATTCCCTCAAGCACCATATCAGTCCATATTTTCTGTTATCAGTAGACAAGGGTTAGTATTTCCAGTATGAAACTGATGCTGAACGGTTTTGTTTTATTATCTATAGCGCCTTACTCCTGCGAGCTAAAGGATAACCATATTCTCTCTAAAACTGACAGCACATCTTGCCAGCCACATGTTGCGGTTGACGAAGCATTGCCATTGGGTTCATTTGAGTCTAGAAAAATCTGTATGTCTAAATTGGTTGTATCTTACTCAGTTTCCGCCATTTTCATTTACTCTAGCTGCCGCATAATTTCGTGTGATAAATTCTTATTGTCCCTATCGCGAGTAAAAATAACTATTTTATCGGTAGCATCACCGTTATTCATATCTTCTTTGAGATAAATTTTCCATAAATTTCTATGAGATGCCCTCAGACGCCCTTCTAGACAGAATGAGCGGAGGATGGATGCAAATCATTATGCAAAGCGAGCTATCGACTGTCTGGGAGAGAGGCAGGGGGAAGGAAGGGGGGAGGAGGACACTTGATCTACCGCCTCCTCCCGGCCTCTTCCTTTCTCCTCCCCCACGAACGTTTGTCAAAGGTCAGCTACTAGTGGAATGGTAAATAATCTCACGATAGTGACTCTAGAAAGTCGCTACAATATGAAATGTACATAAAATGCGTTCTGCTGGGACCGAATGATATCAAAACTATTCTCAGGGTTATCCGTTCCATATCTTTCATGCTATCATTCTAATATTGTACTTTCGATTTTCCCAATTATTATTGAATTGTATTGTTTGATAAACATTTCATCTAAAAAGTACCCTCGTTGATGATTTAGCGGTCGCTGTTGCCGTATGCCATATTTTGTTTATCTTTATATCAATTTATGTGATTATCTATAATCGTTCTTTAGATGCCCTCCACTGCTCTACTGAAGAGGGATTGGCAAAAGGATCATGTTTACATGATACAGTACCCTAGATGCAGGTAAGTCTGATCATCTCTCAAAGGATCGCATGATCACTCAATATTTTCTTTCGCGTTTTCAAGTTACTCATTTGTAGAGTGATGCCTCAAATGTCTCCCTGGTCGCTCAAACTGGAAACATGGCTTCGAATGGCGGACATCCCATTCACTGTAATTGGCCTTTCTTAGTCATCGAAAAAAACTTGGTTTCAGAACATCAACAACGAATTCAAGAAATTCTCCGTGAAAGGACAAGTTCCCTTCATCGAATTGAACGGTCGACAAATTGCCGATTCCAACATCATCATAGAACATCTCAAACAAGAGTTCGGAAAGGTAGCTCCTACATTACTCATAATTGATTGTGATTGGAACTGTGCATTGATCTTCATAGAAATCTGATAACGCCCAGCGTAGTCGTTACGTGATGGCTCTTACTTCTAGACCGACATGGAACCCTCGGCTCCAGCTGATCAAGCGCTCGCCAATGCGTTCAGCGCCCTTGCTGAAGACCGGCTCACCTGGTTTGATTATATCTTTGTCAACCCGAATATATCTGGAGAGCCCGTCTCTTTATTTTTCATACCTCTTATCTTTACACGTAGGATCATGGGAGCTCTTCGGTGCAAGACCGACTTCGAGTTTGTGTTTACGGACGATTTCTTCGGTCGTTATCATGGAACAGGAGCGAAGAGAGCGATGATCAAATTCGCCATGAAGAGATGGATGAAGAAAGTGGTGAGGAACTGAGGGTCCATCTCAATTTTTCAATTTTAATAACCATCTGTAACTTACATTGATGCCAGGCACATGGCCGTTCGCAAGCTCAGGGAATGGGCAGACACTCTGCGGGTATGATTTACATTAAATTTTAAACTGTTGTGTTAAAATATGCGGTTTAAAATAACAATTTACACTTGCAGAAGAACTGACAGTGATGGGCAAGGATACTCTCAGATCGATCAGTATTTTCCTTGCCGATAAACAGTACTTTGGAGGAGATCGCCCGACTACGGTAGGATTATGGTAGTCTTCAGTACTGAGACGCGTTATCTTTTCAGTTGGACGCCACTATGTTCGGCCATCTCGCTGGTATCCTCTACATTCCGTTGAAGGATGAGGTAGAAGAGTACAGATGGCGAAATCGAAAATTAGTAGATATTTAGGAGCTGAAAAAGTGTGTGAAGGAAACGTATTCGAATATAGGAAAGTGGATCGATAGAATCAAAGAAAAGTGAGTTTGCTGTTCAACAAAGGTATTCATTTCGAAGTAACTTAACAATTCTAGGTATTGGCCCGACTGGGAAGAAACGTGCAACACAATGAACATGAACACTCATCACAAGAAGGAGTGATTGTCCATATATTAGATTCAATTTTATGAGCAGACACCAATTGTATTTTATTCCGAACCAAATAACCATTCCAAATAGCATTACGATGCGAACACAGTGTGAAATTTGAAACAGGATTTTATGTGATACCAAATACGATAAAGAGCTTCAGATTTTAGACAAAACATTGATGTTTCAAACGGTCATTGCAACCGTATTTGATATCTGTGATGATCCATTGAACTTTTCACTTAATTTTTCCCCATTAGATGCCTTCGACCGCCCTTATCAAGAGAGACTGGCAAAAACAGCATGTCTACATGATACAGTACCCGAGATGCAGGTTGGTAAGAAAACTCTCACAATCAATTGATCAATTCAGAACCCTGCCCAACCTTTCACCTTGGTCACTCAAACTGGAAACATGGCTCAGAATGGCAGATATTCCATTCACGGTAAAATATCTAATGCTTTTGACTACCAACTAAATTGAATTTTCCAGAACATCAATAACGAATTCAAAAAGTTCTCTTCAAAAGGACAAGTTCCTTTCGTAGAGTTGAATGGTCGGCAAATCGCCGATTCCAATATCATCATCGAAACACTAAAACAGGATTTCGGAAAAGTAAGAAAAGAACTATCGCAAATATCAAATGTTGTATTTCAGGCTGACATGGATTCTTCCGATCCCAAACAACAGTCTCTGGATCGGGCCTTTTCCGCTCTCGCTGAGGACCATTTTACCTGGTATGCCTAACAACGCAATTAAATGAATATAATTTTGTGTGACAGGGCAATGTTCGCTATGCGTTCAAAGACGGGTGACAACTTCGTAATGAGTGATGATGGCTGGGGAAGATATCATGGAACGGGGCTGAAGAGAAGATTCAACCAGTTTATGATGAAGAGAATGGATAAGAGATTTGTAATGTCTTATTGGTTTTTATTGATGAATTTAACATTGAATTGCAGGGAATGGGCCGAGCAATGGCTCAGGGAATGGGACGCCATTCGGCCGGTAAGGAAAGGGTTCAATCACATGAATAAGGAATTATTCAGACGAGCTGCATGAGATAGCAAAGGAAGCACTCAAGTCCATCTGTATTTTCCTTGGGGATAAACCGTATTTTGGTGGAGATCGCCCCTCTACGGTAGAAATACATCATTGATTGAGCTTTGAATAAGTTTTCGTTATAGATCGATGCAACGATGTTTGGCCATCTCGCTTCTCTACTCTATCGTCCTACGCCTAATGGGGTTCAGTTTACATTATTTTCGTATTATTAAAAGACACGTGGTAATTTTGAAAAAAATGTAATAATAAATAATGGTGTTCAGTTGCTCACAAAATACGTCAAAGAAACGTATCCCAACCTTGGACAGTTCATTGAAAGAGTCAAAGAAAAGTTAGTTTATTGAATCAATACACTGGCTCCTTTGAATAATTATCATGGTTTCCCTTCAGATATTGGCCGGATTGGGAGGAAACTTGCTCTACTATGAACATGAACGCCCATCACAAGAAGGAATGAATCATTATGTATGCCTCTTCCTCGAATTGACTACCTCTTCTTAGACTGATTGCGTAGAATTCATTATCGTTTGTATTCTGCGTATATACTTAGGGTGAACCACATACCGTTCCATGCTGCATTCCAACCAAATATTTCACGGTGCTATCTAAATAGGCAAGGTAAGGGAGTAATCTCGATGCTATGTAACAGTGAAACACAAGAAAATCGTCGAATTTAATCTGAATGTAATTTATGTATAAAGATCTACTGAAAATCTCCCAAATATTGTTTTTTCAAACGGTCATTACAACCGTATCCGATACCTCTGATGAATCTTTGCATTCTTGATTGAAGATTGAAATTATCGATTAGATGCCTTCAACAGCGCTTCTCAAAAGAGACTGGCAAAAGCAACACGTGTACTTGGTACAGTACCCGAGATGCAGGTTCGACTGCTATCCTTCGTTATTCCATTCAATTCATCAATTACAGAACTCTGCCCAACCTTTCCCCTTGGTCTCTAAAACTGGAAACATGGCTCAGAATGGCAGATATTCCTTTCACGGTAAGTAATCTTTCCAATATGAGAAGCGACTAAACTGAGAGTTTCCAGAACATCAATAATGAGTTCAAGAAGATGTCATCTAAAGGACAAGTTCCTTTCGTAGAGTTGAATGGTCGGCAAATAGCTGACTCCAATATCATCATCGAAACTTTGAAGCAGGACTTTGGAAAGGTAAGAATTGAACTACCACAAATATAAATGGTAGTATAAGGCTGACATGGACTCTTCTGATCCCAAACAGCAATCTCTGGATCGGGCCTTTTCGGCTCTCGCGGAAGATCATCTTACCTGGTAAACTAATAACGACAACGTATCTAACTAGCAATTGTGATTCACAGGGCAATGTTCGCTATGCGATCGAAGACAGGTGGTTTCAACTTCGCATTGACTGACGATGGATGGGGAAGATATCATGGGACTGGTCTGAAGAGAAGATTCACTCAGTTCATGCTCAAGAGAATGAGCAAGAAGCTGGTATATTTTTGCTTCGTTGATCATTGAATATCCCATTGTTCTCAATCGAACTCAACATGAACTTACAGGTGACTGATCGTGCGAATGCTCAGGGAATGGGAAAACACTCGCCTGGTAAGATAATATTTTATAAATTGAGATGCATGAACGATTTTTCAGACGAACTGCATGAAATCGCCAAGGAAGCCCTCAAGTCCATCTGCATTTTCCTTGGTGATAAACCGTACTTTGGAGGAGATCGCCCGACTACGGTAAATAGATTATTGATTTTTAGATTTATGAGTTTTGATTGTAGCTCGATGCAACAATGTTCGGGCACCTCGCTTCTCTCGTCTACATTCCTACGCCTAATGGGGTGCATTTAGTGATTTTTTAAATAATTATTGATCGCCTCAATTACAGTTGCTCACTAAATACGTCAAAGAAACGTATCCCAACCTTGGACAGTTCATCGAAAGAGTCAAGGAAAAGTAAGTTCATTTAGTTAACATACTGGCGCCATTTATACTGGTATCGCTTCAGATATTGGCCTGACTGGGAGGAAACTTGTTCAACAATGAACATGAATGCTCATCACAAGAAGGAATGAATCATCATGAATCCTTGAGCACGTTCTCCTAGAATCACTGTCTAGAGTAACTTCCCAGTATTTCACATTTAGTCACAGGGTTAATCACATACCGTACCATAATCCATTCCACTATCCAAATATCTCACGGTACCAAATTGGCAAGGTTGTAATCTCGATAAAATTCTCATTCACTTGTGGCTGCAACAGACTCTGCATAATGACTAAATCGGCGGAACATACCGAAATCGCCCTTGATTATTACTTCAAATTGCACTGCTATCGTCAATTTAAACTCGAGGTAGGTCACAATATTTCATTTGCAATAACCCTTCACCCTCGAGTGATTGGCTGTCAATAGGCACATCCCTTTAGGCGAATGTTGTCTGTCATCTACTCTCTGCAGTTTAGCTATGCATCTTCATTCCACATGATATCTTCTTCTATCTGCCTTGCGAGAATGCGAAAGAGTGAGACAGAGTATTGCTCGTCCTTCTCTCCTCTGAAGTCTTACACTACCGCCCCCACTCTGAGAGAGGGGAGAGAGGGGAGGGAGAGGGGACGAGAGAGCGGGAGGAGGGAAGAGAGACAGAGACAGAGAGAGATAGAAGGTGCGATCAGAGTCGGAAGCTGCCAGCCATCACTCTATTGATCTGCGTCCCGATTTCTGCGCCCCTTTTCCGATATCATTTATACTATTTGTTTATTTTCCTGATGCTGTAATAAATTACGAAGATTCTTTTAAAATTGATAGTTATGCAGATAGATACAAACTATCTGAAGATCCCTTGTATTTTACGGTAAACAATCTACGTGATAAGTTTCTTCAACATCCTCCGATTGGCATACATTTGGAATATTCAATCTCTGGTGTGCGAATCCAACTTGGATACAAGCAAAAATCCAAGTTGCGACCAGGCCTGGGGGTAACTTGGATTTTTGCTTGGACCCAAGTTGGAAATTTGCTTGGATCCAACTTGGAAAGGGGTTACGGTAGCCTTCTTTTTTATTGATTGATAATATGAGATACAGTAATCTCATACAGTAACCAAAGGCTCCGCACGATTAGACCATGTCGGGCCGGTCACATCCAAAATACGGTCCTACTGGGGACCGTAGACAGTCAATCACACTCGTGCCCGAAGGCAGTCAAAACAGGACTGCGAAAAAGGACCTTATAGGCTTGGTGTGTGTTAGTCGCGACGGGGCAAGAACTGCTTTGATCCAAGTTGGATTCCTGCTTGGATCCAAGTTGGGTTCCCGAGGCCGGGATACTGTACTTGGATCCAAGTTGAAAACCCCTTTTTACTTGGATCCAAGTTGGATTCGCACACCAGAGAATACAGACGTCGAGAAGGTTTAGGAAATTTTTCTATCGTTCGCCTCTACCATTCTATCCATATTTCTCTGAAGAACGCCACACATTTTTTCTTGTGCGCATGATTCATTGAAAAGGCAAGAGGAAATGTCATCATTTCATTTTTTTCATTTTTCTAATATGACGGTTCTGCTGACATTTTCAGATCTGCTTATCCAAGTCCTCATTGTTGTTTGCTTTGACTCTGCAAGATATCTCAATTTGTGCATTCTTGCTTCGTAATCCGGATATTTTTCATCTGTGTTTGAGCTTGATTCCACAACACGCAAGAAAGGGGAATGTTTGAGTAACTGAAATGGGTTCACTATTTCCATCTCAATTTCACTCGCTCTTTCGTCTTCTCCAGTGTCTTTTGCCGTTGTCTCTGCCCGAGAGGCGGTCTCCTCATTCTCATTCTCTCTCGCACCTGCTAACCACTAGGGACACGCATTCCGGCGTACCCCCAACTTGCGCATGAGTAATTATTGTCTCTAGAAAGGAGGCGGGCGGGAGAGGGGATAGAGTAGCGTGAAGTGGTTCACTTAGTCTTCCAACGACTGAAAATGAAGACCAAAACCATGATCGAATGCAGCTTTTCGATGAAGGTAACGAATAATAATAATTACGGCTTATTGGGTGAAAAATCGGCTCTTCATTCTGCGTATCTTCTCACATGCGTTGAGAGAGCACGTGTGAATAGAATTTTTCATTCCATTAGGTTCGGATGGCAAAGAGATGAAATGTGTGCGTGTGCAATTGATAGCAAGGCGTGAACCTAGACAACCCACTTTTGAAGCTCTCAAATATCCAGTTCAGTATGCTCTTTACACTAGGCATCCCCTTTACTTTACATCATGTCGCTTTCTCTGCTCAACTTTGTCTTAACATTTTGCTGCTAGTCATTTTCTGTTCTCTTTAATTATTTCGAACAATGATTGAATCAGTTATGAAACGTAACGCGTCAAATCTGATGAATGACACACATTCTAAATAATTCACAGATGACTGTTCATCCACCGGAGCGACCGGCCTCCACTACTTCAGCCCAATGGAGAAGCGAATCGAGAAGTGCCAGCAGGATGAGTCATGGTCAGTTACAATTATTAATTTCGCAACGCAAAGATGCTATTGTTAGTGGTAACAACAACGTAGGGTGAAGTGGTTTCAGTTTACAGTTTTAGCCTGACATCAGGCAACGGGCCTGCAGGTGGAATAGACATGAGTTAGACTATGCACAAAGTGGCATTTGCTTAGTGTGGCACTTCACCTAGATACAAAGAAGTGTCAGCTGTCGTTGAGGGAACATCAACGAAGGAGACGAAATGTCATCGATTTGATGATGGATGAGCATTGATCAATTGCTATTACAAATAGTACACAAAATTGTATGAAACATTGGAAATCTTGGATTGAAAATGTATCTATGTCGAGTTTTAGAGATAACGAGAAGATAATTTTTTTTTCAGATCCGAACTTCGAATGGCACGGAAGTGGTTATCGTGCGCCCGAATTCACCGATCAGTTCTCCAAGACTGATCGTAAGATTATTATTTGTACCATTCATTTAAAAAAAGAAGTAATCAAGAATTAAATACGAAATTGCAGACGCGAAAGCGATCAACGACACGCTGTCTGCCTCAGTGGAAGCTGTGGACAAGACGACTGAATTGATCAAGAGGAAGAAGGAACAAATGGTGAGAAGATTACAGTGTCGAACACTCTAATGAAAGATGTGCCCTCCTTCACTTTAGATTTTATAAATCATCGTTCATTTCATTATTTCGGTCATCACCATCAGCGTGCATAGTCCCATATTTTTTCGTACCATACCATTGGAGCTGTTTATGATCCATGAATCATCCTATTAAATTATTGGAAAACTAAGAATAATCATTCAGCGAATGGAGCGTCGTCAGTTCCAGACTGAGATGGAAGTCACTGGAAGAATGTCCATTGCAGATGGAGAAGAATGGCTCAATGCAAGACTCAAGGTTAGAGAATATTGTGGAGGTCGGAGCATTTGGGTACTTTTGGAAGGGAATGGAAAAAGTGATTAGCATTCAATATTATCGCATTTTTCAGTCCATCTCCCGTGACGACCTCAAGAACGAGCTTGACAAGATCAAGAGCGACCAGCGTATGTTCTTTTCTTTCGACTTTTGTTTTCGTCCAGTAAACCAATGCATTTCCAGAGCGAAACGCTGTAACGGACACGCTCGCAGCTCTCGTATACGATGTGAATGCCACTGCTGAGGTAGAGTAAACGATATTTGAAATGCCTGTTCGGTGTGATCTCTAAAAAATGACAAGCGAACAGCTGACGAATAGGAAGTTCATTCTTCAATGCAAAAATGTGTAGCAAAAACTGGTAAAATTGTTTACAGCAACCCATATGCAATGACATTTGATAAAATTGCAGGTGCTTCGTCGCGGGTCGCTCGGTAGAGACAAGGATAAGAAGAAGAGAATTGTAGGAGAGGTTCGTGAACTCACCCTCCATTTACAATTTATCTCAATTGATAATTTAATATCCTATTTTCGTGATTATTCTTCAGGAAGTGGAATACAAACTTCGTCTCACACCCGGCCCCGATGACGACTCGGCATTCCCGCCCGCGAGGGCACATGGACGTACGAATTTTCTAATTATTTTCGGATATTAAATAGAGGGCTTCACCTGTAAAATCAATTCGTTTCCTTCAGCTCCGATCGACGACAACGTCACGGTTGATCAGATGTCTCATGATTACGGAGTGGAGATGAGCGAGAGCCAGACGTAAGCACTTACTCTATTTATGATTACCGATCTTCAATCCCTCACCCCAGACGATTAGCGATACGAAGTGGTGTGTGAGGGAGGCACAGCGGGTAATGCAGCAGTAAATACCGAACCTGTTGTATAGGGATAAATAGTGGGGCTCAATAATTGTTTTCAGTAACAGTCTTCGACGTCGTCGTGCGCACAGCGAAACGCCTAGAAGGATGCTCAATATCGAGGTGGAAAATTGGTCATCTTAACCTTCCACCTCAAGTCATAATCATACTCTACTGTTCGCAATAACTTCATTTCCAGGGTCAGCAACCCGCGCATCCTCCGCTTGTCTGCGCCTACTGCAGCGAGGTTCCATTTTCTTACAGATCAGCCTCGTATTTTTTCCCTATCAAGTTGTTGAATTGATCTTTGATCTTCACAGGAAATTGACGGCCCTGTCCTCACGGCTCTCGCTCCCAATTCGGATCGTGCTCAGAAGTTCCACACCTATCACTTCATGTGCACTTACTGCCAGAAGGTAATCAGTATTTGTAATGTGTATCAAACCCGGAATCTTCCTTTGAGAATATCAAAGGGTCACGAGAAGCTAGCTATGATCGTAGTCTGTAAATGCTCCTCGCTGGAAATCGTAAAGTTGACAGTGAAGCTACATGTTGATAAGGCTTGATAAGGGAGAATCCTGAATTAGAGCCGACAAAGAAGGAAAAGACACTCATCTCTGTACATGATCTCTCCTAGTACTCATTCGACTCCAAATAGATAACGCTATCATTGTTTGATTCCGCCATTTTCTTATCAATCAAAGCATCGAGAGAGAATCGATACGATGATGGATACAAGATGAGAAGCTAACTTTACCTTCATCGATATTGATGACAGAAGTCAGATGATGCAAAAAACGAATTAGGATGTACTTTTTCAATGGAGAATACGATCGGTTTCATTCGACACAAGTAATGTGATGCAATGCAATTTCTTCCTTACAGGCTCTCAATATGCACGGTACGTATCGCGAACACGAAAAGAAGCCGTACTGTCACGATTGTTTCTATCGTCTCTACAATGGACTACTATACTCAGCCGATGAACATCAGGCCAATATCGAAAAGCTCATCTAAAACACTATCTTTGTATTTTCTGTTGTACCTCTAGAAATCGCTCTAGAAATCGATCTTCCCACATCTTATGCACGATTCTGCACATGTTCTTATCAAAACTAAAATGTTTCTTGCCTTTCATTAGCATGTATTCTATTCATCTGCCTCTCTTGTGTGCCTTTTGTGTATGCGAATAAAGGTTTTTCGTGTTTTATCGAATGGCGAGGCGCATTTATTAATATCGATGTGGGATAATTTACAGGACATCCTGGCATTGAACAACACCGTTCGTCGTCGTGTTGATCCAATCGCAATAGGCGGTAACACGAGAGTACACTCCTGCAATCAGTGATTGTTTCGAGATTCAGCAGTGACAATCGATAAATGTATAATACGTACCAGCCTCGCCCTGCTCTGCGCATCCCTTTCCCCATGAGACGATACCGTACTGGAACCATGCTCCGGTCGTGTCTCTCGATACGACCGGTCCGCCGGAGTCACCCTGAATACCACGAATTACAACGATTCCGGATAAGCATTTCACAAAGAAAGTAACAAACCTGGCACGAGTCAACTCCCTTCTTGCCAGCGCAGAACTCGACCTGAATGAGGACGTTTCAGGTTGGGCTATCAAACCACAAGTCTTACGTCCTCGACGATCTTTCTGGGGTACTCCTTCTCGCAGGTCGCAATGTCGACGATGGGTACGTCAGCCTGCTTAAGTTCGCGAGAGATGGCTCCGTTTTCTGGAATTGGCTGTGTTCTTTCACTCTTTAATCTTTGATCTTTGGCATGAATGGTATGAATGTACCTCTAGTGGTTCCCCATCCAGTAACCCAGAGGTCTCCGGGGTAGGTGAGAGCGACGTCATCGGTCTTGGGCAGGCACACGGGCTGCACGTGATCTCCGTACACGAGGGGAGTGTCCAGCTGAACGACGTTTACATTAGCATGGTGTGGTTCGTCGTGTGCTTCGTGGGGCGGGATTACGGTACCTCGATGAGGGCGATGTCGTGATGGGTAAGACGGGGGTTGTACTCGGGGTTGAGATGGATGGCCTTGACGGTGACCACCTGCTCTGCGTCTTCGTCACTGCAATGCAGATTTGTGGCTGACGATGTTTTGTAAAAGGTGCCTCGGGCACACCACACACCTCTTAGCCTCGTCGAAGACTCCGGCCTTGACCTTGTAGTTCTTGGCGTTGAGGTCGTCGTACACGCAGTGCCCTGCAAGGGTGGTGTACTCGATGGTGTGGGTGAGTGCAGACATATTTTCGACGTTTTCCAAAACTCACCGGCGGTGACAACCCATCCGGGGGCGACGACGGATCCTCCGCACTCCAGAGAGCAGATCTTGTCGGACAGCCAACCTGCAATTCCATTTTGAGGAAGGATCTTTGGATCGAAGAAGTGCATAAGAAGGAGTATAACTGACTCTTGGAGCACCAAACGACCTGCCACGGCCACGAGTAGGGGATGGCGACGTCACCTCCGACAATCTTCGTGTTCACATGGGTGAGATCGGGCTTGATCGGCGTCTGACCGCAACTGAAATGAATTGGTTACACGAAATTCACTCTCTCAAAGGCATGCCATGGTTTCCCCCATCCACTGGAAAACCGTCACCGGATAGGGTCAAAGCAAGTGGATGCAGTTATGGTTTTCCAGTGGATGAGAGAAATCGGAGTAGCCCATGGATCATTATAACAACTCACGTAGCGGCCAGGGCCACGGCCAGTGTGGAGAACGCGACGATGGCGGTTCTCATACCTACAAATTAAGTTAATTAACAGTGTATTAAGGTTGAAGAGAGAGTGGCCGAAAGTGGGCGAATAAGAGGCTTATCGGGTATCTCATGAGCGCCTTTTCTTTTATGCCCGTCACAATGGAGGGAAGTGATAAGGAAAAGTGGCGGACGAAGCTGAAGAAATGATAGTCTCCTACTCTCTTCGATTCTCTGTTTTCTCGCTCTGTCTGATAGATCATAGAACGCATGGAAAGCGGAGAATGGACCATTGTTTCGGTGGAAAATCAATGTGTCTGCGTCTCTGTTAACAGTCGGCACTCGCTGTCCATTGGGCACAGCGAAGCTGGTCGAAAAATCGAAAATGACGTGAGATGATGTAGTTCGTCCGAGGAGAGGGAACCAGATCAGATCAAAGGACGTCATAGGGAATAGATCCGGGTCGGGTTAACAGAATGGAAGTGTGACCACCTTCATTTCCAGCACAATTGTTTGACAAAACTTTGACAACTGATTGCCATATTGGATCGGGGGCAAGAGGCAAGATTCAGGTAATGAAGCCATTTGTGCCAGCTCTCACAAATTGTTTCCTAAATTCTTCAAATCCTGAACAATTGAGTTTTATTTAAGAGCAATTGTTTTCATAAGAGTTTCACAAAAAATGATCACTTCGTAACGCCACTGATGAACTTTGCCCTTTTTGACCGGCTTAGAAGACCCAGAAAATCATTCGTGCTTATCGATGGAAAGATTGAAGATCGGAAAGGAATCATACGTCAATACATAATGAGAGCTTAGAAGACTACATACTCAAATTCAATAATGTGGCATAATTTCCTGATAGTAGTTCATAGTATCCTGATAGTAATCATGAAAATAGTGAAAGGGGTGCTCGTCACGCTTTTTGAGCTTCCTATCAAAGATTCTTTTCCTACAATTTTAATAAATTTTTGCCATCCTCAATTTGTGACGCTGCTGGTGTATGTGAATGCACTCTCGTGACACTTGACTGTGCGATAGTATGAGGAATAAAGATACGGAATCTTAATCTGCGCATCCCAACAAATAACTCAAAAAGAAAGCAATGAACCATCAACGATTCGAATCACTTGCAAAGGCAATAGCTTCAGGTGACACACCGATTTTATCTTTCATATCTTATTTGTGATTGAAATATGAATCATCGATCCACATAAGTTACAGTATTCGTCCGCTCTGACTCATAAATGATTCACAAGTTCGTGATAACCTCATGAATCTACCATGCTTAATGTGCAGGTTTAGTATGACTCAGTCCATTTATCAGCACATTGTTCGATTGAAAAGCAACCCCGAAAGTGATAGATAGTGACAATGAGCATCGGGTCACGAGGTGTAATCAATATTGTTCGCCTTCACCATTACGTTTAATCCATTTTTTCATGATCATTAATTTCGTGTTTTAATTACATTTGTATAATAATTATAATACAATATAATAGTTCGATAACAGATGCAGTACAATCTTGTGCTCATCGCCGGGCTTATTGCAGTCGCTGCAGCTCAATCGTACGTTGCTCAAATTGTCCGAGCAGATGAAAATTGGATCATGTTGGCTGCAGTTAGATCATCCATCACTTTTCAGATGTGGTCAAACTCCGATTAAGCCGAATCTCTTCATTGGAGCTGCTTTCGCTCCTGTGAATAACAACGTTAGTCAAGCAGTCACTGGAGGACAAACTGTCAATGCATACTCCTGGCCATGGACGGTTGCCATTTGCACTTATGGTGAGCGATGAAAAGAAGTAATAGCATTTCTCACACCACCTTCTTATAGACTTCTGGGGCAACTGCAACTTCCAAGTCGCTGGATCTGTGATCGGATCTCAGTGGATTCTCACTTCAGGTTGGACTTTGATCTTCATTTCGGCTAACCTTTTCTAACTATGAGTATTTGTGCATATTGTGCGATCGGCGTCTCTTTTTTCCCCTCGAAACTCTTCGTTTCTAAAAGAACGCAATCAAAAAGAAACGATTGACCCATGCAGCCTCATACGTGAGAGGAAGCACGAGGATCTCCGACTATCGAGTGCAAGCTGGAGTCTTCGATGAAAGCAACAAGCGAGTCATTTTATATATTTTTTTATTCGTACCTTACCTACAATCAAGGGTCCTCATTAATGATCATACATATTTCGATCATACAAATTATTTTTGCAGGAACGAGGCGAACGAGCAGGTGATGAACGTGCAAGCGATCTACATCCATCCCCAATACGATGGATCCCACAACGACATTGCCCTTCTTCAGGTTATCCATACCTGAAACATATTTTCTGCTACTTCAAAACGTTGCCTATATAACAGGTATTTTCAGCTCTCTTATCCCCTCCGATTCGATCAATTCACACAGCCCGTGTGTCTACCTGCTGCCGATTACAACCAAGTGAGTTGGAGAGAAATAGAACGGTTACAAATAGTTTTTTCATCAAGTTATGATTTGCATTTGCAGATTTCCGCAGGGCAGTACCAGTGGTTCACCGGCTGGGGATACACTACCGGTCTGTTTCAGCAATATTTTTCTTTTTTTTTCGAAACTAAAATATTCGAGCGTAGAATTTGTGTTGATGATGAATGGCAGTTCATTTTCAGACTTCCAATTCGGCAATCCCACTAAAACGCTGCAGCAGGCGCAACTGTACATCGACCCTCTCAGTGTCTGTTCCAACTACTACAGAGATTCCATCTGGGTCAGTGATTGTACATTCCTGAGAGTTTCAATTATAAGGTCATTGCAGGACTCGCAACTCTGCGTGGGCACTCAGCAGAAGACCGCATGCAACGTTAGTTTTCACATTTTATTAAACTTTCATTCCTTGTTTTGAGAGAGTCGGAGATATCCGGAGCACTATTGCTCAGTCAGGAAGATGGACATTATCATTTTGTCTAGCCTATAAATATGGTTGTGTGTTACAGTATGATCTCGGCGGTCCTCTGATGCAGCAGGATAACACGGGCACTTGGTACCAGTATGGAATCTCATCGTATCGTGCCAAGAACTGCGATGCCGCATGTGAGTATCGCGCGCCGAATGAGGCTCGCCACGCACATCATATATAAAATTGAATCATTTCAGCTGTGTTCACTCGCGTGAACTCCTTCTGCCAGTGGATCTACCAGTACACGGGCATTCAATGCAAGTAGATCGATGAGGAGTTGAATTGACCACTCGAACGATAAATTATGAACATCTCAGTTCAATTGATCACAGTGAAAGCCGAAGTACAAAATATGTTTAGTAACGATGCATGAAAACAAAATTTAAAAAATAATGAAATATTGAAATGGTTTCTCACTGGCCTTTGTCATTGAGAGGTTCGAGAATGCGAAGAAAGATCTCGCATTTCATTGGTGTCATAGTGGCATACATCGTCTTCAGAGGCTGTAACGATGATCAAGTCAGCTTTGATAAAATACCGATAAATAATTCCATAGAACTATCTTTGGAAAAATAAAAATTAAACCCCACTAATGCTGCTCGCTTGACTACAGTGAAACATTAGATATCTTTTCTAAACACCCATACATAGAATGCTCATTTTGTATGGTTTTCTCCTTATTTTTTTTTCTCGAAAATATTTTCAAAACCAACAGCTGATCAGCTGATCAGCTGATATCAGTGTTGTGCCCTCAGTTTGCCTTCGTTTAGTTGCAGATGCAGCTGCATCTTCCGCAGACAATCGATACAAACACATATGTTGTCAGCGAAGTATTAGAAATAACGAAACCATGAATATCAATTCTTTATCGTACAATACAGATCTAATGACACGATTTTTATGCGCATCTGATTCCAGTGTACTGGTAGATCCAACTGCAGTACCAGCTGACACGAGTGAAGACGCCTGCAAAGAATGGATTTCACTCCAGAATAGGGGGGGGGGCAAGGAGAAGAGGGATGAAGAATGCGTCTCTTCACTACCTACACGTGATCTCTCGCATGTCAGTATGCTAAGAGTGGGCCTAAGAGAAATATAAAAAAAAGAATGAAGTGACCTGCGTTGTCGCAGCTCTTAGCGCGGTAAGCGGAGACTCCGTATTGGTACCAGACGCCAGCGTTATTCTGTTGGACGAGAGGACCTCCGAGATCGTACTATAATTGTTCCACTTATTATCAAATTGGAATGAAGAAAAAGCGTTTCGAAAATATAATAACTCACGTTGCAAGTGGTCTTCTGAGGAGTGCCAGCACAGATTTGGGAATCCTGCAATGAGCGTTTATAGATAATTAGTGAATAAGAAAGACTGACTGTCCAGAAGGTGTCCTTGTAGAAGTTGGAGCACACGCTGGAGGGGTCGATGTACAGCTGAGCCTGCTGCAGCTGCTTAGTGGGATTGCCGAGCTGCACGTCTATAAGGGTGTCCGTTGAAGATGCACTTACATTTCACTAATCACGTATGATAGATACAAGACAGCCCAAACAATAACTGCCGAATAGCAACATAACATACTGGTGGTGTATCCCCATCCGGTGAACCACTGGTACTGGCCGGCGGAAATCTGAATTTATATTTATCAATTTCTTCAGAGGGAACTGCTTGGGTATTCGCAGCAAGAAAACTCACGGCAGTATTGTCATTGGAAGTAATGCACACCGGCTGAGTGAACTGATCGAAACGGAGGGGCGTCTTCAGCTGCAATTTAATCATTGTTAAGGATATCAATAAAAATAGATAAATGGATAACCTGAAGGAGGGCGATGTCGTTGTGGGATCCATCGTATTGGGGATGGACATAGATAGCCTGCACGTCCATGAACTGTTCCGTCGACTCCTTCCTAGAAAATAAGCATACTGTAAGACCGTTACTATCGATTTTTCTGGGGCGAACGCTCGCCACTTCAAATTTCTTCAAGAAAATCGGTGATCGCTTACTTGTTGCTCTCATCGAAGACTCCAGCCTGAACTCTGTAGTCCTTGGGCTTAGTGCTTCCAGATACGTAAGAGGCTGAAAGGAACAGAGATCAAAGATCATCTATCATCATTGTCATCGTGACAGTTTAAAAGATCCCGTCCATCGAATCAACTCTTATCGGGGCGTGTTGACTATAGAATTACAAAGATCAAAGTCCAACCTGAAGTGAGAATCCACTGAGATCCAATTACAGATCCGGAGACTTGGAAGTTGCAGTTGCCCCAGAAGTCTGTAAAAGTATGGTGTGGTGCGAGGCGCTTTTTCCCAATCGTCGCTCACCATAAGTGCAGATGGCAACATTCCAGGGCCAGGAATAAGCAGTGGCAGTTGTGCCTCCGACGACTGCGTTGCTAACATTGCTGTGCACGGGAGGAAGTGCAGCTCCAATCATAAGGTTCGGTTTGATCGGAGTTTGACCGCATCTGATGAAAGATCAAAGATCAATTTCGAGACGAAGAAGATGTTGCTTACGATTGGGCAGCGGCAACTGCGATGAGCCCTACGAGGGCGACGATTGTGCGATACATCTGAAAGATCGTCCTATTATAACGTTCGGTTCTTTGAGCACTTGTGAATGAAACAAAGAGAGAAAAGGGGTCGCAATGTAAGATGAGACTCTACTGATCTGGATGAGAATAAGAGCTGTCTCTTATCAGTTGGGTGGCTTTTCAATCGATTTATGTGCTGATAAGCGGGATTAGTCACTGCATTGAGCACGAAGTCTTTACGAGAATAACAGGAATCAGTGAATCATTTATAGCTTGGGAATACCGTAGCCAGAACGTTCGGGAAAAAGAGACTTGGTGTTTTGAACTTGTACATGCTTTTACATGGTTTTGCTTCGAAAACAAATGGAAATGTTTCTCCGATCTTTTGCCTCTTGAGCTTTAGTGATAAGACTGATAAGACAAGTCGCATGCTGGCACTTCCAATCATTGTTTCCGGTGCGGGGGATGAAAAGTGTCAACGTCATCTCGATTGGTGGAGATGATTGACCCCCCATAGATAAACATATTCATGTCGAGGACATCACAAACAGATATGAGTTACGAATACGAATAATCAGTGGAGTTTTATTGAACTTACGAATCTATCTATTTAATAATATTCGTATTCGTTCGTCAACGGTACGAGCCAATGTTCAAACGAAGAACAAGTAGTTGTTTCAAATCGCATGCATTTTCACGGAAGAAAATGCATCATAATTTGTAATTGCATTCAGATTCTTCTCGTCATGCCCACTAGAACATCTGCCCATTCACGATTTAGGATTACTTTCGAGAGGGAGTTGGGAGAAATATTCAGTTGGTTCCTCCGAAATGCTTCGATACACTTAGTTCAATTGTAGTCATTCATGCTGTTAATTCTGGGTGAGTCCGACAATATTTAGCACTGTTTATATCATAACTATAAGCTATGCCAACTCCCTATTGAGAAGGCGCGTGAGCATAAATAATTAGTGAAATACTTCCCTCGTTGTTCTGAAAGGGAAACATGGCAAATCATTAAACACGCCATCATTAGTGAGGGTTCTCCAGGGAATCTTCTCATAATCGTCTTTCTTCGTTACAATCATGAACTATCTTCATCCATCCATTCCCCTTCCTTCCTCAGGTGTCATGATGCTAAATTACTCCACCAACTGTGAAGATTTATCGATAACTCCCCTCTCGGATACCGTATTCTTCATCCGACTTCTCTACGGAATCCCTACGATCGGCTTGGCAGTGGCTGTTCTTCGCCTTGTTCTGTTCAATACGTAAGAATCTTCATTTTTTTCGCGTGAGACAATTCATTCAGGAAACGACGGAAACGATACAGAAGCCCCTTCTACTGGCATCTAGTGCACGAATTATTTGCGGTGAGATATTCTTTCTGTATTTTAAGAAACTCGAATAACACGGGTTAAAAACTTTGAATTGATGATCCATTACGTTGCAGACAATGTACATGTACTTCACCCACACTCTCATGATGTTTCTCTCTCGTCTTCCTTGGTTCTGCCCCATTTTTAATGCATTCATCACTCCCTCTTACTGGCTCACTCCTTACATATTCTTGCATCAGGTACGATATTTGAGGAAATCGCATTCTCATTTCCATTTCTTACTCGTGAAATAATGAGCATCAAAGCAAATATTCTTAGAGTTGCTCGAACTTTTATTTTTCAAATTGGTTGGCCCTGATCGTTTTGCGATTAGTCATTCATCGAAGTGTCGCCTACATTCAAGACTGCGCATTTTCACCTGTTGCGATCGTACTTCTCTTATGAAATTCGAAGTGAAACGAAGTAATTGGAATAGGGACGATGACAATTCAGAAATAGATTTAGAATAAGTTGGAATTGTCTAGCGATGTTAGCAAAAAAGCCGTAGTACTAACACGTGAAAATGGAAAGATACGTGAGAGATCATTATTGCAGTCAGTTCATCTTCTTCACCTTCTCTCGGCTACGACTCTCGCACTGGACCGATTTCGATCATTGAGAAAAATGAAAGAAGTCGCGAATGTACTATATTTCATTCGAAAAGCATCTAACATAGAATCTTCCTTCTCAGGGTTGGGGCCGATCCCGCTTTCTTGCTTCAATTGGACTTATCACTATTTCACTCGTGCCCTTCGTTCCGATTACCTTTTCTCTCAGCCGAACTGAGATTGTGAGCAAAAAACAATCAAAAAGAATTAACGAGTAATTCGCAGGTATCCGGCAATTTCTTCATCAACTACATTCACATTTTCCCTTGGGTAATTTAGATATGATTTTTTATTCGGCTTCCTTTCAGTTAGTTTTTAGTTATCTATAATAAAAATATAAATCACTGAACTTTAGTGATGAATACAAGTCATAGAATTTTGGACTTGATAAGGATTTTCCAAATTTCTCTTTGTTTTTAAAGGCGCAATGAAATTGAAAACATGCCGTATCATCTCAATTTCAGTACTCGTCAAACACGATCATTATCTGTGCTTCATTTGGATGTCTCGCTGCACTCATTCTTGCCTCTGTATTCTCCATCAAGCATATTTATAAGGTTTGCGTTATTTCGAATTTCAGCTATTTATTCCCTTCTTCAGGTCACTAAATCCGGCTCGGGTCTCGAATATCGACTGGCTCGCGTAGGTTTCTTGCAGTGCGGACTCATCTTTATCTACGTCCTACCATGGGTATTCACAGCATTCCTTTGATGATAATGGAGATGTGTAGATAATGAAAAATATTTACTGTAGGAAAAAAACTCAACATAATTCCTTTAAATCATTTAAGATAGTGCTGATTGCACTGCCTCGCAACTGGCCTGGTAGTGTGACAATGCTAACTTTGACGGAACCATTGACAACGGATGCAATCGGAATGATACCGCTATGGTGAACACATTTTTTTCAATACATTAAAACGACTCCATTTCATTCATTCGATCTTTATTTATTCCATCGGTAAATGTACACGATAATACGAGAGTCGACCGGAGACGGATGACGTTGGATGTTTCAGGTTCCTAGTCTACACGAATCCTCGTCTTCTCTTCGACTCTTTTCCATCGTGGTTCAAGAACATTAGAAAGAGAAGACAAGACAACTCGAGTGCCGTATCATTCACTCTCACATAAACATCGTTCATCAGGAAAGAGAGGGTGATTACAGTACATCTTCTCTCTCTCTCTCTCTGATGTTTCTGGATTTTTGACTGTATCCAATTGTAAATAAGTAATGTACATACATCTGTAAATATTATATTTTCGAACGTCAGAAAAATTTCCGATCACTACGTTTTGGGTAGCAGTGAAGTTGTTCTTGAATCAAAATAAATCCCTGATCGCTAGAAATTATTTGTCAAAAAGATTCTGGAATGAAATGTGTCAATGCAGATATTTTCAAACGATTTTGTAATAACATGTGCTTTCGCGTTCGATCTACAAAATCTCACAGACTATATTTGTAAGCGCGAGACGTCAACTATATTCTAAGAGATTGCCAGAATTGTTCTCCTCGTTTTTAATGCTCTCTCGCTTCTCTAATCGATGAGAGAGCAGGCGGAATAGAGAGAATCTTCATTCGCCACGCACCTCGAACTACAATCGAGGGGCCAAGTGATAAGAACGAAGACACTCTCTTCAATCCCCACACTCTCTCGTCGGTCGGAGCAAGTAAGAGACCACTCGAAATGAGGAGAGTATGTGGAGATTTTGTGGGGAATGGAGTGAGTCCAGAGATGGTGGTGATAAGAGAAGTTATTATCACGCATAGTCAACGGCCGAAAGGCCTAATATGCGTGGCAGTTAGATACAATCTCTTGCTAAGCCCTTTCTGCCTCTAATGATACTCTCGAGCCCATCTTTTGCTTCATCTCTTTCTATTGGAAAATATCCTGAGAGACGTCACCATGCAACGCCGACCAACCATAGAAACGTCACTTATTTTACACTCTTCTCACTACTTTCATGTTTGTGTAATAACAGAGATTTCATGGATAAACTTCCACCCTCGATGGAGAGATTTCCACAGTTTCTTCAATCTCATCATAATGTTTACTGACTATCTAGATAGCTAGAAAGTATTCTGTGATAAGAGAGAATTGATCTTCAGCTCTTCGTTGTATTGATGAGGGACGAAATATTGTACAAACGAAAGAGAGCAACAAGTGAACTCTCTAATAGTTTCTCTATAGTTCTTGTTTGGTTGTTATCCACCCGCCCGCACTTTTTGCTCAGTTTCCGTTCGACCTTTCGTTTCACAGTTTTCTTCCTTTCTTTACAATTCTCTTAAAGTACTGCCACAATAAGTGCATGTCTTGAATCAATCAGCTCTATTTTTATCTATATTTGTACAAGCATAATCGTGGTCTTGATGAAGATTCAAATCAATCGATATCAGGAAAAAATCGATAATGGTCAAATCGATCAACGTTGCGGGTAAGGAGGAGCAGCTCCCTCCTGAGTGCGCACTGGTAAGATATTTCAGATTGTTTTTAATAATTGAAACTAATTCTTCAGTACGAGGATGCATTCACCGTCGCAGGAGACGTGATGAAGCATTCTCTGGAGATTGTCGATGCACCCGATTTTGAATCGAAGGCTTCGTGGAAGGTTCGTCCGCCTCATTCATATATTCGCCTTTGGAAGATTCGGAAGACGATATCTTCTATAATTTAGGTGGTATATGATAAAATCAAGTCTTGAATATGGGCTAGTCCATCAGTATGATTCATCTATGAATATCACCACATGGCAATAATCTTCTTCATTCTAGCTGGATTGCCAGAACGAGCACGTTTCTGTGTATTACAAAGATCTTCCGGGTGGCCGATACTTTGCAGGACGAGTTCGTTTATCGATTGTATATCTTCAGCACAACGATTTCCTGAAAACGAGGCATCATTTCAGTGCAAGGTTGGCATCTCCGCCAAGGATCTCGTTTACCAGTTCTGGGATCATCTCGATACGGTAGGTCGTACGATACCGTAATCAATAATCGTTCCGTTCAGGACCACGAGTGGAACGATAACATCAAATCTGCGAAGAAACTTCACCCGATTACTGACTATACTGACATTGTCACGGTGGGTTCCTACATTTTATCCCTGGAAAGAGAATCGAAGAACTAAATGGAGCATTGCAGTACACTAGCAACGACGTTATGATCATCAAGAGCAGAGAATTCCTTTCTTCCCGATGCCTTAGACAGGTATTTAAGGAGATAAGGAAATCGATTATCATTTGGTTATTGGTATACGCGATCGAGCTAGTAATTCTTCCAGCACAACAACGCATGGATTCTTGCCGGTCGCTCGATTGAGATGAAGGAAGTGCCCGAGACCAAAGCTGCTGTCAGGTAAGATCCCTCCTCCCCAATGGTTCATCGTTATATTCAGTCGAAAGCTCTTCATTGTGTTACCATTACCGTAACCGTCCTTGAATATCCTTTACTCATCAGAGCGTATCTCCATCTCGGCCTTGGTCGTTCCGTTCCTGACCCGGAGGATCCCGAACACTCGTGCATCTACGACTACATTGTGTGCATGGATCTCAAGGGAATGATGTTCAAGAGTGCCGTTAATCAGGTTTTACACATCATTGACCGAGTGTAAAACGCAATTTGCCATAAATTGCAGGTGATGGGCCGTGCAACTCTCAAGGACATTGAGAACGTTCGTGTGCATGCTAACACTGTTCTCCGTAAGAAGCTTTATCCCAATCTGTGAACTGGTCCTCCCTCCCCACATCAGTAAACTTCCTCCAGTAGTCCAATGTCTAGAGTTCCATTGTGTATCGTTCTGTAATACATTTATATTTATTAATCCACATGATCGATACTCTTGAACAATCTGTATACTGTACATTACGAAGGGAGAAATGAGTGTGTACGGGATACTGGGAGTGATCGATTCAACCGAGAAGAAGAGAAGAGGCATACAAAAGTGGAGGCGTCAATGTACAGCCCTGCGACTCGTACACAAACCATAGTCTTTCAATAATTATTCTGTTCAAATTTTTTTTTAAAAAAGTTGGAATTCACTTGGGGTCTGGCCATAGAACGGGAGGGGGAATCAAAGTATGACAAATATAGAAAACATGCAAGAGGCGGATTGTGGTTCAAGCGAGTACAGAAAGGATGATAGTGCTACCGTTGCAATAAATGCGGGATGGGAAGACTACCGTAGGTCTCTGGTATCCACTTAATTGGAACGAATCTTGCCGGGTACGTAGTTCTTGTCGATGGTTGGCTCCTGGATGAAGATGTGGAGGGAACGCTCGTTCTGAGCCAGAGGATGACCAGCAACCCTTCAATTACACAGATTACATATATATCAAGCAATATAAAATGAAGAGCTATAAATAAATAAATTTAATGAATTAGTCAACATACTTATTGATGAACTGCTCGAGTTGCTTTCTTCTATTCTCAATGAATTCTTCTTCGAAGATTCCGTCATCGGATCGGAATGGCAACTGTCTCTTCAGAGACTTACCAGGCAGAGCAGGAACAACGATCTGGAAAAAAAGAATAGTCAAATATTTAATTTGGATATTAGAGTACGTATAAATAGCCAATCCCTGCGATTTGAGAGAGAAGGCAAAAACAAAGCTGAAGCAGCGCAAGAAATGCGAGACCCCGAGAAAAAAATAGTAAATATTAGGAAGCTCATTGTTCATTACTCTCTAAAAAAAAGTGTACGGCTAAATTTAAGATAAGACGTCACATTCTAACTGTATCACTGCATCAGGCAACAAGAGGGAACTATTTTAAAAATTAAAACCCGAAGGAGCGTTGTTAGGGGTTTCACTCTTAATTCATTATCTCACCTTGCTATCCCTTTCGAGTTCGCCTCTCAGCCATTCAAAGTCGCTGTAACGTCGTCTCACACTCGACTCCTTCTGCTTGAATACCGGAAGGTTCGTCTGTAAATTATCACTATAGAGAATTGCTTCATAAAATAGTTATCACTGACATAAAAAAATATTATTCGCACTTACCCTCATGCGAATCTCATAGTCCGTGTAGCGCATCTTACCGACGCCATGGGTAATCGGGTTGACGACCTGAAAGCAGCAACTCTCATTAATGAATGAAGAAGAAAGGAAAGATTGAAGGATGTGCTGTCTCGTCGAGACAAGATGCACTATGAGCTAACGAGAAAATAGGGCACATTAAATATTACACCTCGAAATGAGGGCCGTTAACGATGTGCGTATTTCAAAGAATAAGAGCCAATAAGCTTACCTCGATCTCAAGGAAGTTGGCAGGCGGGGCGTATGCCTCGTCGAGAGTCTGTCGCTTCGTGCTCAGTCGCTGCGTTGCCACACTGCTCATGGCGGAAAGAGGCTGACAAATATTATTTTTCCAAACATATATATGCATATTTGGGCAAATTCGCGAAAATTCACAGTGTTATGCGACCATAAATAACGGATATTTCAGAAAATTAGCCGAAATTAAGTGGGAGGAAAGAGGAAGAAGAGAAGGTCGAATGAGATCACGAGCGAGCCAACTATGAGTCATACGCGCATTATTGCGACATATTTAAACCCGGATGATGGTTCCAGAAGAGTGCATGCTCACAAAACGGCGTTTACGTGGGCAGGTAGAACGAGAATTTAGTATAAACAAGGGAGTGCGCAGACTATTCTAAATCGATTTCATGGCATAACAGGCCAAGTGCAGCCCTAGAAGGTGTCATGTAGCAACAAGGAACGGTCGATCAATCGGCTGTGATAGCGAGGAACTGGATAGGAAAGGAGGTTACTCCGCCCCGAGCGAAATAAGAGGGGAAACAGCGCGCGAGAGGAAAATGAGGGCGGAGTTAATGTCAGAGATGCGCGTTTGTTTGCGGCTGGCTGCGCGTTAAATCGGTGACTCCGCCCACTTCGAAGAATCATCCATTTCCCGCCCAAAAATCGTTTGATTTTGAGAAATTCTTCTCCTCTGAAGCTCATTGATGTGATTGTCCTATTGCTTCTTTCATGTTCCTCTTCGATTCTTTGTTGGGCTGCCGCGTGAGCTTAAAACAGTAGGAGTGTTTACGCGTTTAACGTTTCACGAGAGCTTGAACAAGGTTTCTGAATTGTTTAACATAGGTTTTTCGCTAAATCGGGCTAAATGTTCTGCTGAAAACTCAACTTGTCTAGGACTAGAAGCAACCCTCTTGGGGTTTATCTAGAATCCCGATTGCGAGAGTTATCGCTTGGTTAGATCTGACATAAATGGAGGTTTAGAGCTGTGCCCTGAATGGCTTTCTCCCTCTAGGCGTATTGCCCACATACACTCTACGTATGTCTATCGATCGTTCGTTCGCTCTGCTCTTTTTTGTCGGTTGGAGTTCTCACCGGCGGGTTAAAAAGAGTGGAAGTGGGTGAAAGTGCGAGTAAGAGAGAGAGAGAGAGAAAGAGAGAGACGAGAATGAGAATGGAGCTGTTCCCTGGTGATTTGAAGTGTACTATTGTAGATCAAATTGCCGTTCGATCGATTCATTCGTGACTTGTTCCCTGCCTCACTTATCGACTGTGGGACGCTTTTTTTCAAGTGAAGCCGGCTTACTCTTTCTCTCTCTCTCACACACTCTGTTCCCCACTCTGTCTTAATCGGTTTTTCTCACCCTCATTGACAAACCCTTTTTCAAGCATTTATCCTCGTAAAAGTGTGGTTTGGCGCGTATTGATGGAATAATCAAGACCGTTCTTATCCGACACCTGAAGCGAATATGCATGGTTCCTTATTTTCTATATTTTTGCGTTACTTCATTTGCTCTTAACCATTTGAATGGTGTTCACTTTGCTTCTCATTCCCAGCTTTTCATTCTTGCGAAATCATCCTGAGACCATCTTTTCCTCAATGTATCATCTCTCGTTCATGCATGTCACAGTCTCGTTCCTCATTCTATTTGTCATCAATACAGATTGTTATGCCTTCTGTAGATCACTCTCGTCCAATTCAATCAATAGTGATGAAATCCTTCTACCTCTTACGATGAGGCTCGTGCATTTGTGTTTCGTATCGCCATTGTAGTCGGGTACCCTATCGTCGAGAACCTTCTCATGTCTTAATTCTCAGATGGTAGTGAATGTGTACGTCTCGGCCGTAACGCCCGACAACATCTCACGTGGCCAACTACTCGCATGGGTTAACGACAGCATCCAGGTACGGTTCAATATCCTTTGATTTGTAGGGTCCCGTTTTTGGAAAGTACTTTCCAATAACTCGTCATTCTACACTCGTCTCGAGTCTAATTTCATTGTTTGATTCTCTGAATTCCGAAAAGACTTTCCATCAAGGGAATCCCATTGATTTGTTAATCACACAATATGAATTAGCACTTAGTCAAAAGAAAGCAACTTCCGAATGAATAACAAAAAGCTATTTGTTTACAGTCGTCCCTCACGAAGATCGAGGAAATGTCGACGGGTGCGGCCTACTGCCAAATGACTGATCTCCTCTTCCCCAGGGGAATTCAACTCAAGAAGGTTAATTACAGTTTCATCATTTATTGTTTGCTTGATTATCGTATTTTCTGCGTTTGGGTCGCATTAAATTTTCTTTTCTGCGTACTTTTTAAAACTATTGTGTCGAATTTATACCACAGAGGTTGAGATAACACTTGCATTAGTTACGTTCATTATACTACAGTGATTAGAATGTTCTGTTCTATCTTCTACGGAATGACGATTAATGAGAAGTGAACAATTCATTGACAGGTGAAATGGAACTCTCGTTCTGAAGTCGACTGGATCAACAACTGGAAACTGCTGCAGACGGCATGGAAAGCATTGGGCATCGATAAGGTCAGATAGAGAACTATCTCACTGATTACAAGACAGTGATATGATAAGATAGATTAAGTACTAGGCATCTTTCAACAATTATGTTCTTTCGAATTATGTTGATATTATCTGTCTTTCCTGAAGACAACCTCCTTGATTAAGAAAGTTTCGTGAACATGAGAATTATTTAAAGCTGAATCATTGTTGTTTTTTCAGCCGGTTCCGGTGGAGAAGCTGTTGAAGGCGAAATTCCAAGAGAATTTCGAGTTCCTTCAATGGTTCAAGAAGTTCTTCGATGCCAATTACGATGGTCATGAGTATGATGCAGTGGCTGCAAGAGGAGGAGAGGCATTCCCAGCCGGAGGAAAGGGACCCGCCGCCCGTCCCAATGCCGTTCCCACCACACGTCCTGCTGCTTCTCGACCTGCTGCACCTGCTGCAGCACGTCCCGCAGCCACGACCACCAAGGCTGTCCCTGCTGCAGGAAGACCTGCTGCAGCTGCATCAACTGCAGTGGCTGCAGCGAATGGAGAGGCACTGAAGGAGGCAGAGCAGAAAGTGGCCTACTTGACGGAAGCACTGGCCAGTGCAGAGAAGGAGAGAGATTACTACTATGCAGTGCTCCATAAAGTGGAATTGTTCTGCCTTGACAAGGTATGGAGAGAGGGACCTTGTGAACATTTCTTGGTATTAAACACTGCGAAAATAATAGTATCATTTCACGAACTTGTTCGGCGTTTTTTTACAGTTGAATCTGGTTTAAATTTTAAGAAATCTAACGCTTAATGCAAAAGTTGAAAATAGTTCAACGCAGACTAGTTGATAATCCGGATTCCGGAACGATTTTTCGTCTGGATAAGTTACAATTCAAAAGTACATTTGAAGGAGTCTGAGGTGGCGGAATGCGCGGAGGCACTCAAGATCATCTATGCAGGCGCCGGAGACGGAGAAGCGGTAATCGAGAATGGACATGATGAGAATGATGCAGGTGGGTGATATTTCTATTCACTCTTCTCACCTTTTACCCAGCCTTTCTTTCGCAGAGACAAGAGTTATTATCTATCTGTATTGAATTGGGTGTATTTCAGTGGAAGATACGACGTTCGCTGCAGCTCCTGCAGCAGTTGCAGCAGACGACGATGATGAGACCTTCTAGATGAATCGATCGATCGATTGGCGAGAAGAACAATAGCTTGCATAAATCCCTCCCCTGTTTTCTACATTTTGCTTTTGTTGTCCCAATCAGTCTGTGGCTCACGAGTTGTGCGCATTTTTAGTTTGTTCTACTAAGTCGAGTATTTATTGCTATTTGTATAATATTGCTAATTAATTGTAAGACCCATCTGTTTGATCATGTATAGCATGTGATCAACAGTAAAGATTATATGCATTGGTTGTGATAAATTTGTGTGCCAGCTCTTTTTCGGTTACAGACATGCTTCACATTTGGAGACGCTCTATCTGTGGAAGAATCAATGGTGAGAAGATCGTAAAAATCTTTGTTTATTTCCATCTGATGTATTTATATGAAATGGTGTGAAAAAACACATAAGTAAAGTGGAAACAACGTTCACATATCGATAGATAAACGGGAAACGGAGGGGTACTACGTCTATGAATGTTTGGATCGAATCTGGATCATATTTAGAGACAATTATTAGTTATTCAGCTCTGTTAAGGAAAACAAACATAATAATAGGCTCCGACTTAACCATCTGGTATGAAACGGGGATAAAAACACACAATCGCACACCGTAATACGTACAAAATATGATTTAAAATGATAGTGCATCTGTGGTGAATGTGGTTGTTGAAGTTAGCATGACTACGAAGGATAAATCAAAGGATGAGAGGGAAGAAGAAGACAACAATTCTATTTGTACTTTTTGTACATGGGCGAAGATCGATAAGGTGAATTGTGGAAGGACGAGGGAGAGGATCCATTGGCCACTACTCCTCCACCTATCGATTGCCTCTTCTCAGGCACTGGCAATGGCTGACCGTATCTATCGTATAGCACGGGCATATCACCCGGTGTAACGGGAGGAGCAATGGAAGGGGCGATGGGAGGGGGTGGGGGAGGGGCGAAACTACTACTACTTCCACCTCCTCCTAGTCCGAGAGCAGCGAACAATGTCTTGTTCACGTTGACATGCTGTGATTGCTTCGTGGGGGAAGGAGGAGGAGGGGCAGATTGTGGTTGTTGATGAGGGGGTGGAGGGACAGTGTATCGAGAGGGTGAAGCAAGAACCGTGCCGGGTGGAGCATGGGCAAAGGCCACTGATGAGAGGGCGACCATTCCATTCGTTCCATTGGAAGAAGGAATGACGTCAGAGGAAGGAGGAGGTGGAGGGACACCTGAAATGGTAATGCTTCAGATACTCTACTCTTTGAATAATGGATACGTAAATCGTCCTTATCAACTTGAATATAGAGTAAGAACAGAAATAGTAGAGCGTTTAGAAACTCGCATTCACCCTAAATCACTTATGTTTATGTTAATCACCAAGAAAAGATACATTGATTTACACCAGTTTACATTCAATCTCCAACCACTTCTCCCCCAACTGACCGCTGAAGACAGATTGTGGTGGAGGTGCGTTGTAGTTGTAGTCAGGAAGATGGGAGGATGCCATTGGAGGGGGCATCGAATAGCATCCACCAGAGGGACCACCCATCATGTGCATCGATGGAGGGGGTTGATGATGCATCGAGTGCATGGGACCACCCATTCCAGGTGGAGGAGGGGGTGGATAAGAAGAGGAGGAGGAGTGGAAGAGATGCGGTTGCTGAAAATGAAGGAACAGTTATGTTTCATCGATAAAATACGAAAAAAAAGATATGAAAAAATATATTTGTTCAACAACACATAAGAGTCTAATGTACTCAAAATCATTCATAAATCTACTTACAAAACTAGATCGGAATTTTGAATCATAAGGAAACGAAATGGATCAACTGACAAGTGAATGGATGTGCATTGGTTGATGCATCATCATCTGATGGGAAGGAGGAGGAGCCGAATGGAGGGAAGATGGAGACGGACCGATGTAATTATGCGTTTGTATCCTTCCCATCGATGAGGGAAGGGGAGGAGGAGGAGGAGGGGGAGGAGGACGATGTCTCTGGAAAGAGGATGGGATTAATTGACGAGTTGCACCGTCTCATGATTATCATTCTTGGCAAGCAACTTTCATCAAAAGTTTGGTATAGTTTGGCAGCATTTCTAAGTGGAAAATCTGATTCTTCAATTCATAGCGAACCGGGGCAAACAATCGCAAATTTAAATTAATCGAAAGTGTCAACGATACCTCATCATCATCCTCTGGAGGCGGGGGCGGTGGGGGAGGTGGTGGAGGGGGAGGGGATTCATCCTCACTCTTTACTCCTCTCTTTCCTTTCTCATCACAATCATCATCTGTTCCATCGTCACCCGATGGACAATACACTTCATCGTCCGATGCCATTACCATTCCTGATGAGACAAACTCCTTCAATTCGGTCATTTCAATCAAGTATCATTTTTAGACCAACGTTTCATTCTATGGTACTAGGTCGGAACCATCGGATGAGAACCGACTGGATGAGAACAAAAAAAAATTTTTCAGCGTCGTAGTATTATGCTAGGGTGTACTAAACACCACAAACAGAGAAAATACATTTTGTCGGTACTCATCCGACCGTTCTGTTTAAAGCCAAGTATTCACCAATTGCTCCATCCTCCGACGACAGTCCGGGAGAGCGGCGATTTGAGAAACCATCGTCATTGTCACTGCAATATCCCTGATTACACGCTACCGTATCCTCCATCTACCGTACCTCAGATCCATAATCGATCCGGATGGTCCCTCGTCTCCTCCCACTCCCTTCAGCGCATTCTTGATCGTCTCCAGGACGGCCTTCTGAAATACTCTCATTTAAATAACAAAAACAAATTAAAAAGATAAATATTTTTTTAAAGTCATAAATATTTTTCGTATTGTGTACCTTGTTGCCGCACTTGTCTAGTGCCCTACTCAGATCGGGTCCCAGTTCTCGATCGATATTCAATCCCTCCTTTCTTCCTCCCTTCGCAGCCTTCATCGCTGCTCTCTTCTCCTCTAAAGTGGGCGATCCGGGAGGAGTCTTCGGCCCCCGTTGCTGATGCTTCGTCACGGGAGGAGGAGGAGGAGGAGGAGGAGCAGCCACTGGAACTGATGTCGGACCTGCGATATTGATCGATAATGTCAGCATAGAATTAAAATTTAAAAAAAAACAAAAAAAAATAAAACTGACTGTCGCCTCTCCTCATACTAAGCATGAACGAGATGGGATGACGGGAAGAGGACCTGCAAGAAAATTTTACATGTATCATTTCAAAACAATTATGTTCTGTGCCATAACAAAAACGAGCTGAAACTAACGGATTGGACATGATCGTTCCTCCGGGCGACAACACCCTTATTGGCGGTGGACCGGGAGGATCTTCCATTGGGGGAAGGTTCATGTCGGAGAGCGAATACTTATGAGAAGAATGCTGCAAGGGAGACGATTTAATTATTTAACAGATAAAAATGATGCTATATTGTCAAAAAAAAAGATAAGTCTTGATAAGACCAGATGGAGCGATATCTTCCGCAAGAAAGTTGGTCAAAGCAACAACAAAGTCATCTCAACAAAGCAAGAAAAGCCAGTGGGAATGACCTGCACATCAGAGCTCTCACCTAACCTGACCTCCAGATAAATGTGCTATTGTCGTAATCGAAATCTTTATTTATAAGCCTCTCAATTACCTGTGGTAGTCTCTCAAATCCCATCATAAGGAATGAATCCAATCGTCCCGTCATCATCTTATGACCGAGCAGTCGCTCCATTAGCGTCTCACGGTTCAGAAACTGATAAAACATGAATAAATATGACTAACTTTCTTGCAAGAAATCAAAAATGCTTGAAGCCTGAAATTAAAAATGAGTAAAAAGAAGGCAGTTACTTCTCGGATCATTCCATCATCCGCCTTCAGCTTCGTCAGCAAATCACGAGTGAGCGCCTGCAATTCAATATTTAAACCCAAAGGAACACAAAAGTATTATAGTACGTATAATTTGAGGCATAATTTGAGGAATGTCATATTTTTCCAGGATCTATCATTAATGTAAACTATCAAACCTTTGGTTTGTCTCCGCGATGTTCCTCCTCACTCGGACTAGCTCGATTCCAGTTCGACGAGTGATTGAGCACTGGCGATCGCTCTCGCTCTTCCGCTTCTACAATTTATATCATTCGACTAAATCAGATAACGTTCAGAAACGTGTTGGCTCTGCTCATCTTGCAAATACTTCATTCTTCGATATTTCAGAAAAGAGGGTGAGATATTAACATTACTGTACCCACCAGCTCTCCTCTTCTGCTCCTCTGCTTCCTTGAATTCAATCTCTCCGAATATCCTGTCCACCACCGTGTCCGCCACTGTCTTCGATCCGGATGGTCTGCAAGGAGTCAATAATTACCTCATCAAGAAAATACATTATGAATGATAATGAATCATTATAAAAGTTAAGAACCATAAATTGTCTTCTTATAATAAATGCACTCACTTCTCAGCTCCTCCCGCACTTCTTCTCTGCTTGGGCGGAGGTGGTTGTGCTGCATCGGCTGCAGGTGCAGCAGAAGGAGTCCGCGACGTCCGGGGTGTCTGGGGCTGTCCTTGCGGAGGCTTCCCGTGGGATCGAGAACTGTGCTGGTGATGATTGTGTGGTGTCGATGTAGATGGAGTATCGGGTCTGAACAATTATCATTTATTTAAAAAATATGAATCAATTTCAACCAAGAAATAGAATTGGGTAAAGTCCTGAATTTATCACACAATGTCTGTGGATTTAAGAAACGATTCTGTGTTTGAAAAAATCTGACAATGAGCTAAATGTAAGCGCAAGCTTCTTCAACCTTACAATAAGAAACTAACTTTCTCTTCACTCCTTGTCTTCCATCCTCGCCTCTCCCCTCTCCATTCTTGGGAGTTTTCGGGAGTCGAGGAGGTGCAGGTGGTAGACGGGGTGCAACGGGGGTTGAGCTGCTGCCTCCTCGTGATTCCGCCGTCGTGGGAGCTACTGAAGTGAAAACCATTCAAACGAGTCATTAAAATAGCGGACAACATAAAGCATTTTATATTACTACTAATCATGCACATGATCAATCAAGCAAGTCTGTTCTTAGAAGATTACAGGTGCTATTTATATCAGATTACCTTTTTTTGTAATAACAAAAATCTCACCGCTTGGTCCGGGCATGAATCCATTGCTGGGCGAGTTGTGTTGCCCGGGAACGTCAGTCTGAACGAGCAATGTGGCCATGACTACATTTAATATCGCAATATTAGCTATTTCACAACAAAGCAAGCCGCTTTTCGCCTTAAGTACTTGACATTTCTTTAATTTCCTTAGAGGAAATTGGTGAAATAAGTATAATGATGACACTCAAATCGATGATAGCAAAATTTAATGTAGTTACTGATGAGATTTGAGCTATTCTAATTCAAAAGACACCGAAATTAACAGTTTGACAACTTTGAAACACACGATGAACTTAGTGATCGCGTAGGCATTGCAACAAAGAGTCAGCTGACTGCCTCATGATTCAAACTAATTATAAAATGAAACAGTGAAGAAGAAAGAAGAACATTTTCTAATTGTTATAATCTAACCTTGCTGCCCTTTCTAGGGATTTTGAATGAGCGGGCGAGTTCGAGAGCTTCCATTAAGTATGAGGAGAATGAGTAGGTCACGAGTTATCCGCTATTCCACAATCTCTTCGATTCATCAGGAAAACGAGTGTGAACGAACGGCTAATTGATCGTTCACCCGCAAACACGAATGAACAGCACTCGATTCGCTGCAAATCGACTCAATTAGTCGAGAAATGTGAGCGTGAAAATGAAGAATATTATTAACGACCAGAAATAAAGAAAAAGACAATAAATTATTGAAGAGATGCTTGGAAGAGGTGGAGGAACACATATAGGTGAGAATAGCAGCAAATAAAATAAGAAAACGCGAGTAATAAGGGAAATAACTCGTTTTTACCGACGACCCTAGACGCGGGCTGCACGCCGTCAATAAGAGCCGGGAAATGCGCGCCCCGGGAACTCAAATGCGAGTACTCAAATGAACGGGAACTCAAATGCGATTTATTTATAAAATAAAATCTTCAATCACAAGAATGAGATAAATTTTATCGGAAAGTAAGCTCGAGAATACCAGAAGAGTGGTGAGTATTCAGCAACGTAGTGTTGCGAGATAGTATCATGAATGGAATTCGAGGTAGATAAATTGATTACATATTGGTAGACAGATAGTTAATTGAGTGATGAATAGAATATAAATTTGGTAAGCAGCCGCAGCGAAGTGCGAATCGCAAATAGAGATCCTAGCTTCTGGTATTCTCATCGACATAACGAAATCGCGCGAGAGCAGCAACATTTCAAGACAGACACAAGGAATTTATTCTCGGACAAATCGCGAGGTATCACATACATAATATTCTGTAATATTTACGGACAATGAGGTAATTTAAATACAGAAAAAAAGGTAGATACTATATAATATGCATCTGTGATAAAGGGGAAACGGGAGACGAGGCAGATTCAATATCGGAAATGCAGATTAGACAATGGTAGACAAACCAGGAAAGACGGATGGTCTCAATTTATTAGCTATTAGAAAGATCGCGCGTTTCAGAGACAGATCTATGATGATGATCATGGAAACAATCGGCCAGTGGTACACAAGTAAATCGATATCTACAATAACGGAGGCAAGTTGCAACTTTCAAACCCCCTTGCGGGCTCCTCTTGACTGCAGGTTTTCTCCCCCTCCACACTCGCCTATCTTCCACCCCCGAATTGGGGTCGAGACGGGGGAAGGGAGGGGCGAGAGTGGACAGAGAAATACCCCGGAGGGAGAGAGTAAGACGATCGGATAGAGACGCAGAGGGAGACATACGGTATGCAGTGAGCAAGCGAGAGCGACCAGAGAAGCAGACAATGAGTGAGAGAGCACATGGAATTGAGAGAGCAGTGACCAGAGAGAGAAAGAGACAAGACCCCCTGAGGGAGAGTGCGCGCCGCCGCAACAGAATGGTCAGCACACGCGGTGCAAAAAATGGATGAGATGGGAGAGATACGAAGAGTGCAGAAGAGAGAGAACACGCAGATTGAAGAGAGCGCAGACAGACAGGACGAGTTAGAGAGTGTATCGATCCATGAGAGACCAACGGGAAGAAAGGACTATGCACACAAGCGGAAGCCCGAGGGGGGAACCTCACAACTTCAGTCTATGTCTCCCCCTCACAAAGGGGTATCGATCATATCCATCTTGTACAATGAATAATTAAATAATAAATAGTAAGAGAGGCATCAAAGGGAGTGTAGCACCGAAGAGATCAGCAGTAATGAAGTGAACACAAGGCAAATATGAAACACGAGCAATGATAATGGAATAATCTCTGATATCACATAATATTGATTGGATGGGAAGGGACGAGCATTACACTGTCTAGTGCTGCTGCTGTTGGAATTCCGTCGAATGATCGAAGGATGGTAATTGGAATCGAAGCTGCTCCGCTGCTGTCATCATTGCTGCGGCTGCAATTACACCCTTATTGTTCGCCAGTGCATCACCACAATAGCAAACACTATTTATTACGTTCCAGTTAGGGTTGCCTGGATGAAGAATCCGTCTCTTCATTCGTAATCTCTTACAGGTCAGAGTGAAGAGTACGTGCAGGAAATGAAGAGTCGATTTCTTCAAACTGACCACCCTTATTATAGTGTACGGGTTCCGACTTAGACCCACCCCTTCATGGTTCATTGTAGAAGTTTTTGAGCTGTGCCATCCTTTATTCGATTCTCCCCCCCCCCCCCCTCCCACTCACCGTACGCTCCCACAGTGGTCGTCACTGGTACTCCGGGTAGCAACGAAGCTGCGGTTCCGGAAGTGGGCGGAAGGGCCGGAGGCACACCGCTCTTCTTCCTATCTCCTCTCTCTCCTGAACTGAGCAGTGGCACCGTCAGTCCGGCCGCACTCCTTGCGCGTCTTTCCTTCTCTTTCGCCACGTGATCCACTTGCAGCGCCTGCAATTCACATCAAATTTCCATTGTCACAACAAATGCGTCAACAATATCCTCAAGTGCGTCAACTATACCTTCTGCACAATCTCAGCAATCTGCCGCTCGACCTCATCGTTGTCTGCCTTGGTGGCGGGCGCACTCGGTGTGCTCGCTTGCGCACTTGCTGCAGCTGACGCAGCAGCAGCAGCAGCAGCTCCGGCCGCTCCACCACTTCGCTTTGCCTGGGAGGTACGTGCTCGCTGTCTGGGTGGTCGTCGAGGGGGCGCCCCTGTTGAGGGAGAGACCACGTGTTCAACTGCAGTGGAGGGAATGGGAAGATCGTTCTCCTCTCCACTTGCAGTTGCTGCCTCTGCACACGATTGAGATATCAGCACACCATATGGATCCTCTTGATCGTAATCCATCGCTGAAAGGAGAGGACCATAGATCATAGATCAAAGATCAGCGATCAGGAGATGACACATAGGGATAAGGGATCCAAGACAAAGACTGAGAAACCAAAGATCATCTAGAAAAGAGTAAAGGGTAGAGGCTGAGAACCGACCTTCCAGCTTCTCAATCATAATTTGTCCGTGTGGATACGTAGTCCGAATCGCTCTCTCCAGATTGAGTACTTCCGTTTCAACCGAAGAAACCTGAGAAGAGGAACTTGATAACACTTAGAGATTCGCATTTATTAGAGTTGTCCGAATGAAGAATCCGCCTCTTTATTCTTCGTGCACTCTCACTGGAGTTACGAGAGAAACGCCGAATGAGGAGGACATACTTTTCATTTTCCAGTCCAGTTAAATGATCACGTACCATAATGGTAATATCCTTGTGCTCCGTGACAATCTGCTTGCTTCGATTGAGAATGTCCGAGGGAACGATGGCATCTTGCATGCCCAACTCGTGCAGACGACAATTCAATTCCTAACAATTAAATCGATAATAGATACCGTACCTCGAGGATACCGTACCCGCGAAATAAGCGTTTCAAAGAATCAATAATCTTACACAGACTCCATGGTTCAACAGTTGCTCGATCGTTCCCACCAGATGGCTGATACGTGCTTTCAGTTCCTCATTTAGCTGCTGCAAAGGGGATACGGTAACTATCGTCGATTGATTGCTCACAAGGATTTCATCATTAGTTCGGATATACCTGTGCTATGCGGAACTCTTCCAATAACTTTCGCTTCGCCTGCTCAGTCGTAGTGTACGTAAAGAAGTCCATGTACTCTTTACGAATGTTGACTGCAATTATTAATATTGATTCATTATCTTCCCTCTCCCACTCCTATTCCCTCCCATTCCACCCTACTCTGCAATGGTCTGATTAGGCTACTTCTATTCCTGAAAAATCTGCATAAAAGTGACATGTGAGAGGCAGTTAGTCACGTGAGGGTAAAGTGTGGTTAAGGCAAATCAGGGAAAAGTAGCATACCGTAATCAGACGACACCCATACACCACACGATGGAAAAGAATAGTCGACAGACACAAGGAGATCTTGCAGCAAATGGAAGCATAATCAGTCGTATCAATCGCATGAGCTTCCGATCGATACGAAAGAGATAGAGATGCACAACCAACCCAAGCTACCCACCACCACAAAACTACACACTACAATTCTGCTCCAAAGCAATTTTATTACAGTGTTGCATGTGGTGTAAAAACACAAAATGAAGACAATGAGTGAAACTACGAAAATCGTGAGATAGACAGCTAGCCAAATATGATCAATGTTGAGCATAAAAAATGAAGAGTGAATAGTTAACTAAGATAACAATTGAAGTGGCTGCTGCTAGGTAGACAGTGTTCGATCAGTATGTAAAACATAAGGGAAAGGGACAACAGTTATGAAAGTTATCGGAAAAATAGATTATACTGGTTTGTAGTACTGAAAGCAAAGTGATAGAATTAATGCTTGGAGTTAAATTAAAATAAGGTGGGAACGGGGAGGGATGGGGGCAGTTATAGTCAAGTGTACTGTGTACGTTGGCGTGCATTAGGAGTGCAATTATTCACAGAACGGGGAAGGGGCAGGGAATGGGTTACGGTAGGGTAGGCAGTGCATTACTGTAGAGAAAGAGAGATCGGGGTACAAAAGGGGGGAGGGGATAGAGTGCAAAGTGAGGTTGCTCTACGTGTTACAGTAAGTTGCATCCGCAGGGAGTGTTCATCGATGGAGAGGCGAGAAGAAGACCATCGAATGACATCGAAGGAACTGCCATCGTGCATCCTACAAGCGAGAGTCTCTACCGTACTACTACTACTACTCTATCCATTGATTCATTCACAAGCATTCTATCCACTGAGAGAAAGACTCGACTATCAATTGATACCATTCTTCGTGCTGGAGTGGAATGAAGAGAGAGAGGGAGAGAGTTCTCATGAGGTAGGTCGAGAGACACTGATTGAGCATTAGTAGTGAGGGGGAGGGAAGGGGGGGGGGAAGGGGGCAGTAGATTACGGTATGAGATGAGATAGGCAATTGACACGCTAAACATAGGATTGCAATTACAAGTGGAATATATAATCCTAAATCAAACGCACACAAAATGCTCAAGTTATGCAAATATTGTCCAAAATATAATTAACAGATATTACGGTTGAGATACGAGTATATTGAGTATAAGTGCACAAAGCCATTTTAGATTACCATAGGACAGAAAGGAGCGAGGAATATTTCAGTTACGGTAGTAAAATAGGCGAATTGAATAAATGATGAGTAGGTGTGATGGTGGTTGAGTTGTTACATGGTTACTGTAAGAGATAGCAAGGGCAGTCAGCACACACAGGAAAGAGAGAAGGAAGAGGGTGCATGCATGCAAACAACGAGAGTTATTCAGTGGGAGGAGCAGTCTTCGAGACAGACTTTCTCTTCTTCTTGGCGGATTCAGACTGGGCTGAGATGGGAGCAAGAGAGGGGAAGAGGGAGGATCTTCTTCTAGGGGGAAGATTAGTGAGATCTTCCTCAAAGATGGAATGATGGGGAGCAAAGACTCCCTTCCATTCTCCATGCTTCTTCGACAGCTTTCCCTCTTTGCCCGCCCAAGTGGGAGCCTCATCCACATCGTAGTCTTCGGTATGACCGAGAACCGCCGGACCATATCGTTCATAATCAGTCTTTGGCTTCTCGGGAGACTTGGGCTTCTCCTCAACCTTCATCTTCTTGTGATTCTTCTTAGACGGTGATGATGTAATAGATGAGTTATCATCACTCTCATCATCATCATCACCTCCATTCTCCTTATCACTCCCTCCTCCTCCTTTGGATGGTCGACCTCTTCTTCTCTTGTCCGAATCTCTACCTCCGATGGACCTCTTGGGTGCTCGCTTATTCGACTCACTCAGATGTGCGTCCAATGGATTCGATGGATCGAGAACCACACGACCATCTTCCGACTGATGGGACTGAAGAGTCGATGACGATGATGCTTCCTCCTTCTTCACCTGCAAGTAGTGTTCCTAAGTTGTATCAACAACACGATGAATCATATTCTAATAAAGTCAGTCATCGATGGCTAGTATATCGCTACCGTACCTTGGTATCTCTGTGCTGCATGGGCACTTCGGTCGCTGCTGCAAAGCGACGGGCAGACGAGGGAGTGGACTGCAAGGGGAGAGATAAGATAAAGAGAGATTTGAGGAAATCGCCCCTTCATTAGTTTAGTGGACTCAAGTGTAAGTGAAAATGTGTAGACAAAGGATGGACAGAGATAAACGCAAGCAATAAAAGGCAAAACCCTCTCCCAAGTGAGTTTCTCAAGATAGTTTCAAGCAAAAACAACAAGAGAAGGCGCGGGCACGTGTAGACAAAGTGTAAACACCTTTAGAAACCAGGGAAGGAAGGGCGAAAGAGTTGTTGTTGCCCTCTCTCTCAACCTCATCCAGTAATCTCTCCCCTCCATCATTAGCTCCTCTCTCCTCCCTTCTTCTCCAATTCCCAGCTACTTCCTTCCTCTCCCTTCCTTCTCTCTCATAATCTCTCATTCACCTCTTTGCACTCTTTCTTCTCTCTCTCATCCGTCTCCCATTTCCTCTCTCCTTTTTCGTGCGCCCCGAAACGCGACGCGCCCGCGTCATATCAGTCGATATGCGAGAGAGAGAGAGAGAGAGAGAGAGAGAGAGAGAGAGAGAGAGAGAGAGAGAGAGAGAGAGAGAGAGAGAGAGAGAGAGAGAGAGAGAGAGAGAGAGAGAGAGAGAGAGAGAGAGAGAGAGAGAGAGAGAGAGAGAGAGAGAGAGAGAGAGAGAGAGAGAGAGAGAGAGAGAGAGAGAGAGAGAGAGAGAGAGAGAGAGAGAGAGAGAGAGAGAGAGAGAGAGAGAGAGAGAGAGAGAGAGAGAGAGAGAGAGAGAGAGAGAGAGAGAGAGAGAGAGAGAGAGAGAGGGCAGAGAGAGAGGGCAGAGCGAGAGAGAGAGGGCAGAGCGAGGGAGAAAGTGCCAATGGATGATGAGAAAAAGAGCCGAAGGAGGGATTCACCTAGCATGCCCAATGGCAAAAATCATATTTGCAAAAATATGATCAGACCGGAAAACGTTAAAATCCAAGAGTATGAAGCTCAAAAAGACGATGGAATGCAATGCCAACAAAAATGTGTGCTGGAAAAGATTGGGAAGAGAAAGAGAGAGAGAGAGAGAAGGACAGAAGGAGAGGCTATCAATTGCTCCTCGGCATTAAATCAGGAAGGGAATCAAACATCAGATCCAAGTGTGAGAAAAAAAGAGGAGAAAGGCACCAAATATGAGGATAAACAAGTGCAACAAAAGCCGAATTCGTTTAAAATTCGATCAATTAAAAAAATTAATTGAATAATCTTCTTTTTTCGACGCACCTTAGCCTCCTTCTTCGAATCCTTCTTGCCGTGGCGGCTACTCGAAGCTCCTGTCGAACTGCAATCAGGGGAGTTACGGTAGGATTGGAGGAGGGGTTCAATCAATAAGTACCGTACCTTCTCTTCTTCGGGACCCCTCCATCGCCTCCTCCTCGTCTCTTCTCTGCCTTCGAGGTGTTCTTGCGGCTACTGCCCGGAGCAGGGTAACTGGAAAGGACGTCAGTTGTCGATCACTCGATCATCTACCGTACTCCCACTCACTCTTCATCATCATTATCATCCGAGTCTTCCTCTGGATACATTCTGACTCCTCTGGTCGACGGGGCCTTCGCTGAGACGACCTCATCGATCGTTGCTGAGATCGAATTGTCCGTGTGCTGAAATAAGCAATCATTAATTACATCCAGAATCAATCAATAAAGGACTCCTCCCATCACCTGGACACCGTATCCCATAGCTACCGTACCCCCAACTACCGTACCGAGTCCTCGATCGGGGCGACGACATTCTCAGCCGATCCTGAGCGAGTGCTCGTGCCGGATCCGGAGCTAGAGTTCTGTGCACACTGGAAGATCTGCTCTATCTGAAAGAGAGAGACGGATAGCCAGTGAAAGAGAGGCAGGGACTCCATTGAAAGGCAGGCACGGTTATGAGCCACCAACTCATCCACATACAACATGCAGGGACAGGTAAATCTCGTAATTTACAAATAAAATCATTCAACGATAGCGTAATGAATGGCTACCGTACCTTGGTGTGGTTGACGGTAAAGAGGAGGAACTGGACTCCCTTGCCAGCTGACCAACTGACGGGAGCATCGGCCAGCGGGAGCTCATCACAATCCAACATCATATCCACAGCTGCAATCGATAGAGTGAGAGTACTGTAACCCTACCGTACCCTCCTCCACTTACTCTGTCTATTGAGGGTGCGTCCACTTATCGGACGTTGCTTCTTGATCTCGTCTCCCTCTCCTCGTCCTCTGTCCTCTCTCTCCTCCGACAGAGACTTCGTACAGATGATACGCGTCCCACTCGGCATCTACAATACACACATTATGAATACCAGAGAAACAAGTGAAGCACAAATTCAACAGGACGTCACTAAAATATTAGTCTAAAATGTGTAAACGAACCTCCAGTATGCGCTGCTTGATGTTGAACATGAGGTTGGGGTCGAAGGCGAAGTTGTTGATGTAGATCACCGTGGCCTCCTGTGATTTACAAAATTAAAAATAATAATAATAAGAGGATTACAAACCTCAGTGAGGAGCTTCTTGAAGGTGTCATCGAGGAAGTCTCCGTGGATTAGATCGAATGGACGATACTTCTTACCGTACCAGCTCATCATACTGAAACATACAATCATCAACACTGTCCCTACAGTATCCCATCGTTCCCATGAATTTTCATTACCAACCGGGGACCTAAAATATTTAGCGGTCTGACACTGATACAGTTGAATGGGGGTAAGTTGAACACCCGAACGTGGATATGATGTGGTCTGATAACCGGCCCAGTAGCTACGAAAATGTATGGTCTCCCCCCTTCCTCCTCCTCACCCCTCGAACTCCTTCTTCATCTTCGTGGCCATGTCAGCGGGCACGTTGTTTATCTCGATGCCCACGCATCTCTTCGCCTACAACAGCCATCATCAATTAGATATTTGTCTAATTTATATAAAACAACAACAACAATAATAATAACAATAATTTACATTAGAGTATGCGGCAGCATAGGTGACCACGTGTCCCACACCCGATCCGAGATCGACGAACACGTCCTGCAATGGAGAATAATCAATATTTTTAGATATAAATCAATCATTTCAGAGATACAGTACCCCTCAAGGCGACAATACTCTTCTGAATACCGTACCTTATCCGTCATCTTGAGACGATCGAGAATGATCTGAATCTGATCGAAGCTAGTCTCTCCGTATGTGAGCGAGCTGAACGATTTGTAGCACTTGTTGAGCACCTGCGCGTTCTTGACCACTCTGCAATGACGATCGATTCATTACTTGGTGTGGTGTCCAAATAATGGCATTTGAGCATACCGTGTCCCCCTCACACCACACCACTCACCGATTGAATACGGTGAACGAGATCTTCTTGCATTGTTCCGCCGTGCAATAGGGATTCTGGAACCATTCCGACTCCGTCTTAGGCCGAGTGGCGCCGCGCCACTGTAAATTACAATTTATTTATGAATAATATTTAAATAAGTTAATTAATCATTTAAATATATCATTATTTAAACAATATATATTAAACTGACGAGACTAACGACGGATGAGATGCACTTGTTGAGTCTCTGAATGATGGGGACGACTCGGTCAACGTCCGACCACGGTAGCTAAAACATAATAATTAATCCACAATTCCCCATCTTTCCTCCTGTACTCACATCCTGCCACTCAGATCCGAGTGCCTTCTCGAATGCTTCTTTGATTCCCAATCCCAGCTTGAAGATGTTCCTGCAAAAGTTTGATTATTGGGGCCGTCAAATATCCATTTATTGGTAGAAGTATAATTGAGAGACGGAATAATGGTAACTTACGTGAGATGCATAGCCAATTCATCTTGTGCGTCTCTATTGGCAATTCCTCTGACCATGGCGAATTCCAATGTGCGGCCTCCCATCGGAGACAGAATCTACCAATATATATCTATTAGCATCACAAACGGGCGAAATTGTCGCCCGACCCATCTCGGATATCATACTTCAACTAGTGCATTTTTTCAGAATTATTAACGAAGCATTCAGCAGATAATAAATTATTTTTAAACAATCGCACCCTCCCCGCTCTTATGTTACTTGCCTCAACATCAAACCCTGCTCATCTATGTTTAATGTTAACAATGCAAATTGATATTTTGTATGTGTCCTGTGGAGTCGTGCTTTGTATATACCGCCTCTCGGAATCCCTAACTGCACGGTTTGAGCCCTTGTTCTTTGCGAAACCTTGTTGTCTAGTGTCACAAGCTGTCACGTATTAATCAATCAGTGGCTGAGATCCATCCAATCAAGGACATACTTGCATCAAGAGAGCAATGATTGCGAGACGAGAGAGAGAGACAGAGAGAGAGATAAAGAGGACGAGAAGACGGGAATGGATAGGCCGGAACTCGCGTGTCACAAAAAAAGCGCAAGGACAGGTGTGAGAGGCTCAAATGGTGCCGAGCGCCGCAAAGAGAAGACCTGTGGCCAATCAATACTTCCACAATTATTGCCCCTTTTTACTCCCCCTGACAACTCAAAATGACTATCTTGAAAGAAGAACGACCTTCTGATACCCCATCTTGATCAGCGCCCAGAAAGCGATATTGAAAAATATTGTATTGTGTTCCCCCTGATCGCCGACTTTCCCCTCTTCCTTACCTTGAACTTAACAGTATTGGCAGCATCAAGTGCACTTGTTGAGGGTACTCCTCCCTCTGTCGATTCTGTCAATGATTCCGTCTCGCCCTGATCAGACATCACCTCTTCCAGCAACGAATGCTGCTCCTCTCCTCGTCTGCAATGCACACAATTTATTTTATGATATAATAATTAATTATGATTAAAATAAATCACAAAAAATAGCACTCACTCATCTTCTTCCTTCTTGATTGGTCTTTCATCACCTACTGTGTCTTCCATCGTTGTTAGTTACCCTGCAATGAAAAGGTTCTATGATGCTCAAGGAAGAGAGAGAGAGAATAGTGACAACTGACAACAACAACTCGAAATACGCAATGGCAAGAAGAGACGCGTTCAAGAGAGGCTGATGAATAGGCTGTCAAATAGGATTTATCAAAAAAAGGGAAGGAAGAAAGATAAAATTATAAATTTGTCATAACGCGCAATCTATTAGTCAGCGCGTCCCTTTTCAAACTGCCGTCAACAGGCGAAATCTGGCGCGAGTCTTTTTGCGAGCGAGTAGGAACTAGCGAGTGTGGTGTGTAAGGAGAGGACGGTGAGAGAGATAGATAAACGGGAGAGGAGCGCAGAGGGAGACATACATAGAACCGCGTTGCGAGTGCACTCGCAACGCGGCCACGAACGAGAGATCAGTTCAAGACATGGCAACTGAGAGAGAGTATAGAGAAAGAGAGGGCGATTGAGTGAGACGGGGGGAGATGGGGATGGGGTGGTACAAGAGCCTGTAAGGACACAGTGTATTGGTTGCGGGGGTGAGGGGAAAGGGCATGAACAGAGCTCGCTCGATAATTAGCCTATAATTAGTTGTATCTTCTCTCAAAATCAGGCCATGATGACCTAGAGAGCATGAGTACTCTTATAACTAGTGAATATGTGCTGCGTGATATGAGGATGAAAAGTACATCATCGTAGCTTACTTCCACTATACGTTAACCAATATTTCCAGCGTTTCTGATCATCTTATCACGAAATCATTTTTGCTTAATGCATCCCTGAAATCATCCTGCTATCCGGTGTGGTCGAGAATCACATTCATGTATCAAGGATGAGCTGATACGAGCAGAGTATCGTAAGAAACTCTCTTACAATTACTCGAGTACTCTCTAGCGCTCAATCTTATCAATGGGAGCAATCTTATCAAGAACTAGTGACAAGTATTCAGCGATCTGAGAAACGCTTTTTACTCTTTCAAGGGCATTCGCATAGTAATCAATCTCAACCAAACATAGTTTATGCGTAACTCAACCGATTTCAATAACGATACTATCTCAACAATCTGACATAACGAAAGCAGACTGACTTCAAAACACAATAGAATTAGCAAAGACGAGACGAGTAACAATCAAGGAATATAGGGTAGAAATCACGAGTAGATCAAGGAATAAAAAAGGGGGAAAGAAATAGGGTAAAGTGTCTAAATGCTTAGGGGGCGCATCTTCCAATGAATCGAGGATAAAGACACACGTCTCTGATGTGATGAGTGTTCGTCAACCAGCAGATGAATCTGCAAGAGGAGACAAGTTAGTTAGCCATCCTGAGTCAATATCCCTGCACCACCTGTGCCACGGTTGCTCAAATGACTCAACACTGTTCCATCAACTCACCGTTCCAATCCGAGACCGTATCCTCCGTGCGGGACGGCTCCATACTTGCGCTGGTCCACATACCTGAACGGATAATATAATGTTAATTGTACGTCCTTGATTCCCATACTCTTGTATTGAACATCAGGTGTCACCGATACACCCGTCTGGTATTTAAAGGTGCTAAGAAGGTGTGTGATCATGCCGACCTCTGGTCTGGTTATTGCACTCATCACCTCCCCCTTCCCTCTTCTTCAATCTCATCCTGTAGTGAGTACTGTCTGGTCATCAATCATGAAAGGAATATACAATTCGTCCGTCTGGTAGACTAGTCTCTCTGATGAAGAGGGATAAGTAGGAGGGGATCTCTATCTTCTGTCTTCATCCCTTCCCGATTGACCTACCAGTAGTAGTGTTTGGGGTCAATTCCGGCCTTTCCGAATGCCTCCACGAGCTCCTTCTCCTCCCAGATACGCATAGAACCTGCAATATATGCATTCTTTTTCTTTTGTTCTTATTCATATCCCTTTCCATGTATCGTTTTCAGTAGATAGGTGTGTGACCTCGATGTGTCAGTCTTCTGTCCCTCCTCATTCAACTCTATTCCTTATCAAGTTGCTCCATCTTACAACCACATCAAGATAGAAGATACCAGGCTGATTGATAGTGAGATGACGAGAGATTTTCTATCTGTCCACCTATTCAAAGCCAATAAGGAAAGGATATTACACATTGATAAGAAAAAAAACAACAACCATAGGAATAAGGGACCAATGAAATGTTTAACAATGCCATGTGTTTGACTCTCTCTCCCCCCCCCCCCTGCTCACCCCCTTGCTTACCTCCTACAATTTCTCCCACTCCGGGCATCAGCAAGTCCACAGACTCGGTCAGTTTCTTTCCCTCTCCACACTTGCTCATGTAGAATGCCTTGATTCCAGCAGGGAACTTGTTGAGGAGGATCGGCTGGAATCAATCACTTACTAATCGATACTACCGTATCCTCTTTCTCACCACTCCAATCGCATCGGTCATCTTCCTCTCGGGACCCTCGGGAATATCCTCGCCGAACTTGAAGTGCTCTCCCGTCTCCTCGTTCAGTACATTGTTCTCCTGCAAGCATTGATATCATCCATGACGTGTAAGTAGGTATAAACTCACGTTGAGCCACTTAATGGCCTCCACGTACTCCATGCGCTTGAAGGGACGAGCGGGAGGCTTGAATTCCTGGAGACAAATAGATATGAAAGATGCACATGTACACGCAGTTGAAAAAGATAATTCGAGTCCCCGAAAATTCCAAATTTACGAGCTGATTTTAGTAAAAATATCTTGGGTAGAGGGATAAAAATATTTCGCCATCCTTATAAAAAAATGAGAGACTCCTCCTCGGCTACACCCCATCCTCCCTTACCGGGTTGACTTTCTTTATGAGATCGGCGTTCTCGGGGTCGGCCAGCAGTCGATCCACCGTATCGCACACCAAGTCCTGCACGGAGTAGTTCGTGTTTATTGATTACCGTACTCCCACGGTACCTCAATCTTGTCCATGAGATCATCGAAGGAGATGAATGCGCACTCGGCCTCCACGTGTTGATACTCCGCCAGGTGACGACGTGTGCGCGACTTTTCGGCACTGCAAGCCATTAAAATTATCACTTTTACTTCGAAATTTCAATTCGCATCAGTGTTGAGAGTAAATCACCAACGCCAGGTTTTGCAGGGGAGCGAGAGGAGAGGAGAGCGAGAGGAGAGAGTTCAAATGTGAAAAATCAATATTTTTCGACTACACTCCAAAGTTCGTGGGGTCGCTCAACACTGATTCGCATGCACAAATTCATCCTGCTGACCGATAACTCTGCGCAATGCAGTAGACGTCTCCGAACGAGGCAAGGGCCGTCTCGAGATACAGCTGCGATGATTGAGTGAGGAAGGCTGGCTCCCCAAAGTAGTCCAGACCGAAGAGAGTTGAGCCACCCTCCACCTGCAACGCGGAACACTTTATTTTGAGAACTTGACTATTTAAGAGTTTAAGCGACAATTGGAAATTTTCACTGGCGATAAAGTGTGCTCATCCAGAAAGTGCTTCTTCTTCTTCCTCACAAACCTGAGTCTGTACGAGTGTGGGCGGGCAGACCTCCGTGTATCCCGATCCATGGAAGTGCTCTCGCATGGCACGAGTGGCCGCTGCGCGAATGCGCATCACGCGAGACGCGTTCTCTCCACGGAGCACCAGATGCCTGCACAACACTCATTCAATGAAGCAATCAAAATCGGAGAAGGCATGCCTTGAAGTAGGCATCAATCCACCACATGCCCACGAAAAATGAAGTAGATGTGGCTACCTGTTCTCAAGCATCGTCTCCACTCCAGCCTCCTCGTTGAGCACGTTTTCGACTCCGCCTAAGAGAGTTGCATACATTATTATAGTTATTCCGTTATTCGAATACTGCTACTACTGCTAAAACCACAAAACATCGAATTTGTCAAGAATAAGAAGAGCAAAGGTGGAAAATGTAATGCATTTTCGACGAAGCTTCATTCATATTCTCACCAGCAGGTGCGGCAGCGATGAGTCTCCAGTAGTCGGCCACCAGCTCATGACCGTCGGGTGCCGTCTTGCCTGCTGGTAACTGAACAATAACAATTACATCGATTCTGATTTTTTTGCATCCGAACCTCCTTGATGGTGCCGAAGACCTCAACGGAGCTCTCGGTCGACAGCTGAACTGCCTCGAGGGATTGGCACTGCAATGAATTCATTCATTAACACTTCTGCATTAATTTACGTTACTTTGCAATTTTAAATTAGATAAGAAAGATCAAAAAAATTCTTATAATAAATGGAGGAATGATCGTGATGGCATTGACTCACCAGCTTGTCAGTGAGTACGCACTGGAGGAAGCCGGAGCCGTCTCTTAGCACGAGGAACGTCATCACTTTGCCTAAACCAATCAATAAATAGAATATGTAAATGTGGTAGTGTGCACCTTGTCTCCTTAGTCGATGCACCCATCCGGTGATCTGGACGCGTACATCTCGGTTGGCGACTCCCTCGCGAATCTTGATACGCTTGGGCGTCGGTAGAGACGTGTCCATCTCCAGCTTGATCTGTAAAAATAAATATTATCTAAATGAAAAAAGTTCAAAGTTTCTCATAAGATGTCAGAATGGCTACCTTCTTGGCCTCCTCGAGAGCGGCATTGGCACTCTCCTCAGCAGCCTTGGCCTTGCTACCGGCCTTCTCAAGCTTCTTCAGCTCAGCCTCGAATCTGTAATAGAAATATTAATAGAATAGCAGAAGAAAATTTCAATGATGAAATGAAATTTACCTCTTCTTGTTTTTCTTCTTCGCGGCATCAGAAGGCACAGCCCAAACAACCGTCCCACTCTCGTCCTTCGAGGCGACTTTGAAGTCGCCATCAGCAGACTTAGCGAGCAGCATTGCCTCAAAGGATGAAAATTAAGAATGAAAGTCCGAATTCGAGATAAACCTGGAATAGCGATGCAACGGCGGATGCCTCGCTGAGACCATCGTTCGCGTCGCTGCCCGACTCCTGACAGACGTACAGCGTCGACATAATAGTCGCTGAAATTACTAAATTAGCTTGATAATATGGAAAAAATGATAACAAAGAACAAACATGCAACATAAGCTTTAAACAGGTTGAATATACTATTTTGCGCTCATGTTATGGAGGGAAACAAGGCCTGTATAAGTATGTTTTCTTTCGAAACGTGTTTATCGCAGAATCTGACGCAAACTCGCATGGAAAGTGAGGTTGTGCAATTTTCGCGACAAAGAGCTCGAGAATGGAGTACTGTACCTCACGTGCTTATCATGAACTAACTTAAATTAGTTTTCTCAATTTTCCACAAAAAATACAAGCCATAAATGTCTGTATATTTTGAATAGCATAAAATCAACAGGATATACTCATATTCCCAACAATAAACTCGAAATAATTATTTAATATGCAAAAAATGCATTAACGTGAAGTCAAAGATGTGGCGATTACGGTAGCTAGTGAAGTGAATTCGCCGAATTTTGCACACGAGCCAGCGCAGCGACCTCCTTCGATTTCAATCACAGGGCTTTCCGACCTCATTTATCTAATTCACCTTCTCTTAATTTATATTTTTGCTGTTTTATTTGTAACTCCACTCACAAAGTACATTTTCTCTTTTCAGGGTAGTCATGAGGGACCGACTTCGAACTCTTCTATTCCTTCTACTTCCTCAATGTCTTAATTCCTTCTACGTCCCAGGAGTCGCTCCAATCGAGTTCAAAGTTGGAGATGTGATCGAAGTCAAGGTTTGTTTCTTTACTTGTAACTCTGGTTATTGATTGCATCTCAGGGCATCAAACTTACCTCCACCAAGAATGTCGTTCCCTTTGAGTACTATTCTGTGCCGTTTTGCAAGCCAGAAGGTGAGTCAATAAGCGTGCTTTCACTTTTGTTTCTACTCATTGTTGCATAGGTGAATCTTTCTTTCTTGTAGGTGAGCTCCACTACAAGTCGGAGAATATTGGAGAGATTATGAGAGGTGACAGAATCGTCAACACGCCATATGAGGTTATTTTTGCCTTCCGTCATTGACTGCCGTCAGTATTTTCCTTATTGATTATCACTCCGAACTTTCGTACAAACTTGCAAAACGTAGTGGATGAATAGTGTTGAAGAAGCAGTGAAGGGGAAACATCTGGCGAGGAAATATGTCTAAATTCTCAGTTCCACATGGCCCGGAATGTCTCGTGTTTCTCTGCCTGCTCCTCGAGTGCCGCACGACATCTAAGCAAGCAAGAAGCGACTGAATTAAAGAAGAGAATTGAAGAGGAGTATCATGTTCATTTGTAAGTAAAGTTCTATTGCAAAACTAGCAGTATGCAATAGAATTGAGATCTGCTGAAGGTATATAGATGGCTATATTGCAACCTTTCTTTTGCAGGCTAGTGGACAATCTGCCCATCTCAACTCATTACGTCGTCGCAAGCGGAGAAAACTTCTACGATCCGGGCTACAGACTGGGATGGGTGGCAGAGGGAGGAAAGGTTAGATTTGTACTTGACAATGACCACAATGAGCTAAGTAGCTTCTTATATTGAATGGACCCATTTTCAGAGTTGAAGATTATTGATTTGATAAATTCTCAGGTGTACGTGAACAATCACGTCGATTTCACTCTCAAGTACCATAAGCCGGCCGGATCCGAGACCCTCAGGTAATTCATTATTTTTCAGATGTTATTTAATTGTGAAATTGAAGAGTCGTCGGCTTCGAGGCTCGCCCTCGCTCAGTGAAGTCCGTGTCGTTCAAGAAGGATCGAGAATGTTCTTCTGTTCCTGAAGAGACGGAATATCAGGAGATGAAGGGAGAGGAAATGGACTTGCACTGGACTTACAGTGTACGTTTCCCTATTTCTACATTTGAAGATGTCGAAAATCTCATAAAAATGGCATATTGATAGCAGTTCCATGTTTACTCTCATGCTTCGGTGTTTCGGTACGTCGGTAAACTCATACCTTTAGACCGCTAGATTATGGGTGCATGTTCAAGTGAATATAAAGAATATACTTTTTAATAATGCTCCCATAATGATATTTTTTTGCAGGTTCACTGGGAAGAGTCCTCTATTCCGTGGGCTTCTCGATGGGACGTCTATCTGAAGGTAACCGTTTTTCAAAAATTGTTTGAAAAATATAAACTTAAAGGCGCGTGCGGTGGATATTCACTGGTTCTCCATCCTCAACTCGATTATTGTCGTCATTTCTCTGTCTGGTCAGCTAATTTATTTCCGAATTGTGATAATTACTATTAGATTTATGTTGCCTAATATTCGAAAAAAGGGCAATTAGCACGGAAGTATGAAACAGGGGGGTTGTGTTTGGGAAAAGAAACAATGTAATTTTTTAGGATTCCTCTCTGTCTCCATTGTTCGCACCGTCCGACGAGATATCGCCCACTACAATAGAGATGAAGAAATGGTTAGTGAACACTTCTCTGCTCCCTTTTAAAGTTATTCTTTCCCTTTTGTTGTTCTTAATCTCTCACCACTTCAATTAATACGATCACCTATAGGACGATACTCTCGAGGAGACGGGATGGAAGCTAGTCCATGGTGATGTCTTCCGACCGCCACCTCATCAGGTGTGATCTTTGACCTTTGTAGTTTGTACTCTGCTTTATTTCAGATGATATTGGTGAACTTGGTGGGAACGGGACTTCAGCTGCTCGGCATGGTTTCCGTCACTGTCTGTAAGTGGATAACGGTTAAAAAATCAAGAACGAAAGGGACATGAGAATGAAGAGAGTAATGACTGATCCCTGTAGAATACGTAACATATTTTTTCCAACTGTTCAGGGTAGATAGTTTTGAATTGAACGTAGGCTAAGGAAATATGCTTACCAGTTCATTCCACTGCAGGTTTCGCTGCTCTCGGTATGCTCTCTCCCTCCTCACGAGGATCTCTCACAAGTGCAGCCATCTCCCTCTACTGCTTCATGGGACTCATTGCCGGGTCAGTAATTTATCCTCTCCCATAGATTATCTGTATTTGTTCCTTACTACTTTGCTGTCCACAATCGTTATAAGGTAAAATATAGATGCGAGAAATATAAAATTTACTTGTGTAAAATCGATTGAATCTTATCTTCTCTGTAGATATTTCGCCGGTCGCCTGTACAAGGGCTTCAAGGGCAGAAATCCTATTCGTTGCGCCGTCCAAGTGAGTTTTTTTGTCTTCACTTCTCAAAAACTTCTCTGACTTGAATTTGTGTGAACATAATTCTCCTTGCAGACGGGAATGTTGTTCCCCTCGATTATTCTGGGTGCAGGCTTCCTCCTCAATTTCTTCCTCATATCGAAACACAGCTCGGGAGCCGTCCCATTCGGTCAACATTTTTATGTTTTTTTTTCATAGAAGAACTGTATCTCTCACATGACTGGGAACATTTATGTTTTTTTTTCATAGAAGAACTGTATCTCTCACATGACTGGGAACAATACATGGAATTTGACTGATCTAGAATATTTTTTGGTAATTGCAACCATTTTAGGAACGATGGTGGCTCTTCTCCTCATGTGGTTCGGCATCGATCTCCCGCTGACCTTCCTCGGATTCTATTTTGGATACAGGTTTGAATATACTATCTATTATCTTGAATGCTTCAGGAGGCAAGCTTTATGGTGAACAGAAAACGTTTTAAAATAATGTAATTGCAGGAAACAATCGTACACGCACCCCGTTCGCACGAACCAAATTCCTCGACAGGTTCAGATTCATTTATTTATTTTTTTCTATTTTTTAAATGATTATTCCAAGTTCAATTATGCTTCTCATGCAATCTTTCACTTTGAGGTGCCCGAGCAGCCGTGGTATCTCCGTCTCGCTCCCTGCACTCTTCTAGCCGGAATCCTTCCCTTCGGAGCAATGTTCATCGAGCTGTTCTTCATTTTCTCGGTGAGCATTTTCTCGGTGATTGCCAATATCAGTAGTTTCATCATCACAATGCAATCCATAATCATCCCCATCCTCGATCAGGCGATCTGGGAGAATCAATTCTACTATCTCTTCGGTTTCCTCTTCATCGTCTGTCTCATTCTCGCCATCTCCACATCACAGATTTCGATCGTCGCCACGTACTTCATGCTGTGTGCTGAGGTACGGTACATATGAACGATAGGAAATTGATTTTATATCGTTGTTCATGACAGTTAATATTCCTCAATTTGTAGAACTATCATTGGTGGTGGCGATCGTTCGTTGTTAGCGGAGGATCAGCTGTATACGGTGAGTAGTCAAGGATCTTCTCATTTGATATATAATGTCAGACATCATAACCAGTTAACTTTTATTACAATTATGTTGTGTTTTTCGTCAATCGCTTTCGAAAAATTCATTTAATGTAATTTTCCAATTTACTAAAACAATGAATGATTACAGTAATGCTGTACTCGGCTTTCTACTTCCACACGAAGCTATCGATCACTGGCTTCGTTCCTACCGTACTCTACTTCTCGTACTCGGCTCTTATCGCCATCACATTCTGGTAATTTTAAATTGTGTAGTTTGATCTTTGATCTTTGATCTCTGCAGGTTCCTCACGGGTACGATCGGTTTCTACGCAGCTTACGCTTTCCTCTGCCGAATTTACGCTGCCGTCAAGATTGATTAAGGTTGTGTCTCATGGTTGTAACACTTGTTCAATCGCCCACGAAATCATTTAGTTCCTTTGCCGTTATAGATCACACTTCCTTCTCCCCATTCAGGGTAGCATGATATTCACACATTTGTAATTACTGTATTATGACTACCGTAAGCACGCATAGTCAACGATGATTCATTCAAAATTACAGACACCCGGGATGCTCTTTTATTTGTATTCTTCGCACTAATATATTCATTTCAAATGTTCACAGAGATATTTTGTTTTCACATAGAGAGTGATACTTGTATAAATGTTATTTATTTAACGATTGTCTTCAGATACATCAACAGTACGGTAGCTATCCGAAAGTAATACTGGGTTTTTGTTGTGAACGGTGACTGTGAAGACAATTATCAATTTTCTACACCATGCATGAAATCAAGCTGACCAGACAGAAATAAGTATTGTGAAGTGAAGAATTATACAAATAATGCATGTGTTGTGAAGAATGATAAGAAAGACAATGCACGGACAATGAGAATTATAAAAAAAGCATGAGTATTGAAGAATTATATCCGATATGAAAGAAAGTATTGTCAGAATGGAGGAACAACCGGAAAAGAGCGTTCCTTTTGCAAGGGGTCTTCTTATGGGCGGAGGATTGCTGGGACTGCATAAAATGTAAGAATCCTCACTCACAGACGACGATATTTTTCAAACATTCACAGATACATAAATCAATTACCTGAGGCCTTCATCCGACTGTCTACTCTGGGAGTGGGTCTAGTAGGTGGGTAGTTTCAGGCATCCTTTCATCAAATCAGGAATATACTTGATGCATCTTTGGACAGACTTTGTTCTTCTGATAGTGAAGAGTCTTTCTCTTCATTTTCTAAATCATCACAGGTCTCTTCTATGACTCCTTCACGATCGCTTCCGATGTCGATAATTTTAATGATACGAGGGAGAAGAAGGGAGCAAAGAAGACGTAAGTTGAACTGAAGCTGAATAATTGCTTCAGGCTACCAGATCACATCAATACCACATCAATTCAGTAACAACGTGTCCGGTCACATTCCGTTCTCAATGTCTCGTTTCGTCTACTCGCTCCTCTATGCCTGCTGGCTGGGATTTCTCGCCTGGGCTGCGGGTAGACTGATCAACTATTCAATTTAATAAATCTGGAAGCTCTTCACAATGACCTATTAAATCTATTTTATTTTATTTTTTCTAATTTTCAGCATCGCTAACATACGCAAAGCACGATCAACAGGGTGGTCGAATGATGGCTGGACTGACGATTGCAGTGACACTCGGTGAGGGGCAGTGAAGAATGATCATTGAACAATAATACAACAGATAACATTTTCGAAAGTACGATCATCTCATCATAGGAGTGTACATTGCTGGCAACTGCGGGGGTCAACGACGAACTCTCTACGAGATCTTCTTCACTGTATCAGGAGTTCTACCTGTTGTGGTTGGCACTTATTAAATTTTTTTTACTTATTGAAAAATGAATTAAGTGCGATTGATGGAGAATATATATCAAGAATTAAAAAAATAATGAAATATAAGTAAATGAAGAATAAAAAAATCAATGAATTTGAATTGAATAGTGAAGAGTAAGAATATCAAATGCGTTGAAGAGTTATTGACGACTTCTATCATATAAATAATTTGTTAGCGATAGCGATAGCTTTATAAATAAAGAATAATACTGTTCTAGATGGGTCCACTGGTTGGCTGGGGTCCGCTGCAAGCGGTTGCAGCCGCTTCTTCAATAGGAACCATCGTCGGTAAGTCTTCTACTTCATTCATAGGGGCCATCTGAATGAAGATGAAGATTCTGCATTCCTTCTAATTCCATCCATCTAAAATAGCCAAAATGTAAGCAATCGGAAATGTGTCCACTTTTCCAGGAAATCGAACAGCCAAGCGGGTTGAGGCGAGTGAGGAAAGTACGCGCCTCACGAAAGTGCACTTCGTGGTCAGTTATCACATTTCTGTACCGTTATGTCTATTCAATTCCATCTCAGTTGTGGACTTCCGTATTTCTAATGAATACCGTACTCCTCGTTGACGGTCTCGATCGGCAATGTTTGAGACGGTGAGTGGTACGGTAGATAGAATAGTGTCCTTGTTCTTTCTGTCGTTTCTCATGTCGATGGTGTGTCTCTTTCAGCGAGTTCACAATCGAGTCCCAAACTGGCGTCAAATCAATCGATACGCTCAAGATGAATGTCCAAGGACTAGCCCTCGAGTGGTCAGTCCTATCCTTCATCATAAAATAAAACGCACATCGTGGGGGTGGGTAACATTAATCATACACATCATCACAGGATCACTGCCCCGGAGGAAACAAGGAGACGATTCGAGACGAATTCAGACAGTCCACTTCAGATCAAATTTCTTCCCCTATCAAAGCGGGAACCGCAGGTACCGATTTAGATTTTGTACATTTTCGCAACGAATCGATACTTTGATTACAGTATCTCCAGTATATGGGCGTACAACCAGGCGTTTCCTCACCTGCCTGGGTCGAGCATCTCGCGGGTAATTGATTCTTCCTTTACCGTACCTTATTGCATCAGATACCATATCAATATACCGTAATGCTAGGAGAGAATCGATAATTAAAAACTATCATTCAGGTGCAATCGTTGACTGTGTGCAGGCGTCGGCTGAAGGTAAGAACTGGGCAGATCACGCATTTACACGGAGATATCTTATTACGGTAGGTGTTGCGATTGAATCAATTGTCTGTGAAGCAAATATTGTAGATGCTGGAATCGTCGCCCCTTTCGAGTGATGTCACTCTGAAGAAGAAGTGTGGTGAGACTAGGAGAAAGAAGAAAAGCGGGCTGAAGGTGGGCTAAATTTTTTTGTATTGTAAATTATTTTTTCAGTTGGTATCATAGGCACGAAAAAGAGAAATTATTACAGATATTTTTCCGTAAAAAAACGTTTTTTACAGAAGGAAGAAGCAGCCAGACTGGGACTCATCACTAAATCCTGCGAGGCATTGAGATTGTGAATATTTCGTATCTTCTTGTATTCTTTCATTTTTGTAAATTTTGTAACTTCATAATTTATTCATGTTTTGCTCAATATTCCGATCTCAGTTGTGAACTGATCTTGTCACGATAAACTTAGCATGAAATTGAGTGTTCTAATAGCCATTCAAAGTGCAAAAATGGTAAATCCTCTTGATGGTTAGTGTAGCCAGCACTAACTTTCTCTCATCTCGTTTCTCCTTGTCACTATTTCATCGTATCTTTCCATCTTTCTCTCTTTTCCTACCCAATCTCTCCCTTCTCACTAATCATCAACACTCATTAGAGGAGAGAGCTGATACGCAATCAATAAGCGATTGGGCGTTTTGCATGTTGCTTGGCTGATTTTCCAAGTAGGTCTTCTTCATTCTTTCTTCGATTTCATCCCGCTCTGTTTAATTGTTTTGTCTAGTGTGAGGATACTCAGTATTCTCTTTCGCCATTTTTTGACTTGAGTTTCGAGTTTGTTCTTAGTAGAGTTCTTTGTGTTTTTTCTAACGTTCTGTGAAACGGTTGGGCAAAAAAAAAACGAAACCAGTAAATAGGTTGCAGAGTGGACGTCGAGAATGAGTGGAAGCACACTGGAGAAACCGGAGGTGCGAGACTCGGATAAGATCAGTATGTTGGAAGCTGCCATGGACAGCGATACGGAGGAGGTTTGCATTTATTATGAAACAATCGACGATTGGGGTTGTCAGGGATGAAGTGTTAGATTCTTCAATCTGCATTTTCACTCGTAGCTCTGATTTTTGATAGAATAGGAGGGACGAAGAGACAGATTCATCATTATGTTACCCTAATCATCACCTCAATTAGGTGATGAAGTACATTCGAGAAGGACGAGTTCATGTGGATGACTATGATGATGATCGGGTAACTGCACTCCAAGTGGCTGCTGCGACTGGTAAATTGAGTTTATACTTCAATTTCCAATCTTTATGAATGCACTTCATTTCTATTCCTTGTCTGGAACGCAGAGAAGAACGGGGAGTTTTCATTTTCATTTGACAGTTTCGAATTACAACCGAAAGATAATAAAATTATAATATCTTGACATTACAGGCAACGTTCAGCTAGTGACTGCTCTACTCGAGCACGGGGCGGATATCGACTTTTGCAATCAGGTTTGATCTTATGAACGTTCTGCCCCTCAAAGTCATAACCTGATCACATTCTATAACCTGATTGTAAGAAGGAGGGCCATTTTAATTTGGGCCATCATGGTAGATTCATGACCATATTCCCCACTACGTGTATTTCTTAGATATTATTATATTTTGCTGTATAAAACAATGTTTTACGTTGGCAGAAATTTATCGGCCAATAACATAACAAAAAACAACACGACAGGGTGGTGAAAGTCGAAGTTGTTTCCCAGATTGGACGGCGGTGGCTCCCCGAAGAAGCGATTAGTCGAACAGACCTGAAAATACAATGATAAATACGAGAAGGGAAAGGTAAATTCCTCACTCCAAGCCCAAGAAAAAGCGAGAATGTCCTAGCCCTAGCCCCAGAAATCAATAAAGTACCGAATCCCATATCGTCGTCGGACTCCTCCTTGGGCTCCTCCTTCTTCTTCTCAGCGGGAGCGGCGACGGCCAATTTATTCATGGAAACTCATCAATGCTATTTAAGGTCGGTATGACGGCGTTTCATCAAGCGTGTAGGGAGGGAAATCTCAAAGTGATCGAAGTTCTGCTGCAAAGAGGAGCGGATATTCATCGATTGACGTTAGTTTTGGTCACTACTAATATCTACCTAACGTTTCTTCTTCAACTTCTCATCTGTGCTTTTTTCTACCACTAAAATATTTAATATTGAAAAAGGGAAGACGACTTCAGGTATCTCGGCTCATCGGCGCTCACTCTCGCAGCCAGTGGAGGGCACGATCAGGTATCTATGGTGATTAGATCAACATAAGAGAATCCATTGTGTAGAGCATCAAAAGAGTGTGGAGAATGAATAGAATGAAAAGTCTTCATCCTAACAGAAAAATCAAGATATATAATTTGTTTTCCGTGAAACATTGAGAACGTTCAGAAAAAACTGGATAAATTGCATATTTTTAGATAGTGAAGAAGCTGATCAATCTGACCGTGAAAACCTCTGGTTTCGACGCTTATTCTCCCACGATGGCCACTCCATTGATTGCGGCTGCATTCAGAGGAAATGCCGTCTCACTGAGTCATCTGGTCAAGATGTGAGTCCTCATCGTCAAGTATCTTTCTCTTTGTGCACATTTATGCTAAAAACGTACTTTATATTGAACTAATTATTCTAACGGCGCTCATTTCTCGTTCCAGTGGCAAGGCCAACATCAACGAGGTCGCAGAGCGCCTTCTGAACCTGTCTCCTCTCACTTGCGCCGGTTCGTCAATTAATCTTTGATCTTTGATCTATGAACTCTGTCAGTTTTCTGCTCAACTCGACCGATGATAGCTTGTCTACTGGAATTGGAAGCGGATCCTCATCAATCCGCATTGAGGTTAGACAATTTTAGAGGAGAATTCAATCAAGCTAGATAGATAACATGAAAGATGTGTGATAATTGGAGAAATGGTTTGCTCCGTCCACGCTTGCAAATATTAGTATTGTAATGATCAAATCTTTATTACGATAAATGAATACGAATTCATCCACAAATTAGTTGACGACTTCGCGGCACTTCTTTCTGAAACATATTGTGTCAAACCTTCTGATCCGTTTTGAGTAGGAAATTAGGTAGACACATTAGTGGATCAATTTTGATTGCCAAATCTAACCATCTCCTTGGACAAATCAAAGATATCAAAGAGCATACCCGCAGTTCTGAGGAGCCTCGAACTCCTTATAGCAGCTGAAATTATTATTCACTTTAGAAATGTTGATAAGATATAAACTGTTGCATGATTCCTAGTTGGAGTAGGTAGAGATGTTCACTCACCAGTCATAGCATTTCTGGTAGTCGGTTGTATGACATTCTGTAGGAAGAATGAGCACTCTCTGAGATGCAGTGAAGGAGAGAAGGACAAAGAGGGAAATGAGGAACAGAATACGCATGACTGCAATGAAGAGATTGTAGTAAACGAATGTCGGCTTAACTTTCTAGCCGATAATCAAGACAGTGAATGGCGGGGCTAGTAAGAGAGCACAATGCCTTTTATAGCACTTCTTTCCTTGTTATCTCATTTTCAATCTATTCAATGTTGAGAAAAAAAGAACAGTTGAGTCAGCCAAGAGCATTTTTTTCTGATCTATCTACACATTTGTCAACATGTTCACAGGTGATGTCACTGCTTACAGTTTTCATCGATTCGGCTATTTCTAAAAAAAAATCATTCCATTGTAATACAAAGAGAAATATTATTTTTTGGATGGTTCTAGCAATTAAAGAGGACCAAAAATTTCGACCCTGGCAGGACTCGAACCTGCAATCTTCGGATCCGAAGTCCGACGCCTTATCCATTAGGCCACAAGGCCCACATTTGCATGCGTCGATTAGCGCTATGCGCGAGAGATTGTGAAAAGAGATTGAAGAGAGGACAAATCAAATCGAAAACGGGTCGAAAATCTTATCATTCTAAACCTTGTGGTTCTGAAAAATAAAAGAAGCCGAGCATTTTGTTTCAGAGGGAAAACGGCGATGTGGCTGGCTGATTATCAGAAGCGACACGACATTGTCGAACTCTTCAATGATCACACATCGAAGAGAAGTGAGGAATGCCGTTGTCTGTCATTTGGCCTCTCAGATTGAAAAATCCGCTTCTTTAATGAAGAAAGCTTAATTTTTGTTAGCCTTACCATTTCGAGTCTAAAAATTCAGAAATCCCCACGGAAACGAAGGATTTGCGACAGTTGATACTCGAGGGCGACCTTGTGAAGATGAGCAAGGCGATTGAGGTGAGGAATGGAGATCACAATTAGGGATGACGAATCTTCATTTCTCGCCAGTTAGAGAGACGAGACCGATTTTTCATCTCCCAATCATCAGTAGACAAAGCTGCATGAGCTCCTTCGAATAGACTGACGCGTCAAAAAAGTGTTGTGACTTTGAGATTCTCAGAAAGGAAAATATTGCAGAGAAAAGAGATCGTACAGGATGGCGTGCCGCCCACCGTATTCTCAACCCTTGCCGGCAACCTCATTGCGGTAATATATTAATCTTTGATTTCAATAGTTTGATCTTTGATCTCAGCTCCGTCACATGCTCGTTCAACTCGATCAGCCAGTGACTGACTCTGAATCGAAACTTGCTCTTGACTCCCTCATGGTTGCAGCTCTTCTCAGGTTTGATCGATATTCTTCCTTGTTCGAATCAATCTAGTTTCCACTCGATTGTCTCCTGGATAATATGGGAATGATTAGGGAATAGCAAGATACCTTCAGAGATCACGAATTTGTCGAGCTGTTACTGTCTAATGGAGCATCGACGAGTGCGATGAATAACCTTGGACAGACTGCGTGGGATCTCTATTTAGCATCATTTGGTACGTCCAATCAAATTCCGACATGATTCGTCAACATGAGGAACCTATCTCTTCATTTGCCATACTCTCTAACCTGTCAGAGTGACAAATCACGGATAATGAAGAGACGGATTCTTCACTCTACTTTTTTTTCATAAACTCATTCTCAGAAGACGCAGACGATGCCGTTCGTCTCGCTCTCTCTCCTTATTCGCCCAAGAAGCAGTCCGTATTCAGACTATCGGGAGGAGCCGGACCCCTTACGAAGATGCTCAGTAGTAGTAGGCATAAAGTAATCGGATATATCACATTTTTACACAGTCCCCCCCCCTCCCAAGCGTGATCTTCTCTGGAAGACTATAAAATCGTGTTGATTGTTGAAGTCGTATTTATTTCCCCTCAGCAGCATTCAACTCAGCGCAACTCTTTCTCACTTTAAAGTTCATTCAAGTCTATAAAATAATATTATTTTCAGTTCGGAATGCACGATCGAAGTGATTCTCAAGCAGCAGCCATTCGAATGCGAGAGATGTACGAGATGAGGAAAGCGACGTGGCCGGTGGTGGGAAGGAACCATCGAGTGAGACTATCATCCTCCTACATCTATAGATACTAATATATGGGGAATAAATTTGATGGAATTATTGGGTGTGAAAACTTACGATAATTCGCATTGCAGAAACTGCTGCTCGCTGGCGATCTCATTCTCGGTCGACGAGAATGGAGTAAACGGAGAGAAAAGCACAACCTGAATCGGCTAATCGACGTCGCTCGCAGCATGACTGAGGTATAGCAAAGTGGTAGATGAATGCGAAGAGTATTCGGAAAATCAGCAGTACCTCATTTTAGGAATCGCAATCCTTCGCCGCAGTGTGTTTCTTCGACTTGTACAACCGAGACACGGAGCCAAGGGGATCGCAGGTATATCATAGATAGCTTATTGATTTCAGAGATCAAAGATCAATTCCATCTTACAGACCGTGGACAGTGATCAACTGCCGAAGGACGTTCTCGATCTCGCTGTTTACCGATCAAGTTCATACGTTAGTTTTTGATAACCAATTCTGCTAATTATCTCGATTTTTCTTCGTGTCTATCTCTTCTATACTTATTGATCTTGGTGCTCTAGTCCGCAGGCAATAGCAAGGACTCGATTTTCAAGCTCTACAGGGTTTCCGCGGTCGTAAGGTCGAATCGCAACAGATGCAACAACAGACGTTGTACTCGCCTCTGATAACCCGATCACCATACCCAAGGTAGCATAACCTCTGGAGTATACCAATACGCACCCTCAATGTTTCAACAGGATGCCTCATGCTACAGTGATAGGTAGAACAGGAAAGTAAGGTTCCCTCATTTCAGTAGTCGTTTCTCTATGACTCGCTCACCGGGAGTTAGTGGATCGGGCGATCCCCTGCTTGATGTGCCACAACAGACGAGAATTCGACGATCAGAGACCACAGGAGGAGGAACTCCTCATCGAACCACACCGAGGTACGGTAGACGTCAGGGATGATTACGAATCACATGTAGGGTTGTAAGGATAAAGATTCTTCATTCCTCGCTCCGGCGGTTAGAGTGATGAGTAATGAAGAAATGGATTCTCCATTATTTCATCCCACTTTGTATGATCTGATACCAAGGAGCTCCACTTCAGAATGATCAAAAAGTCTCGTGACTCGATTTCATCGGTGGATTCACTGGGAAGTGCTCGATCTCTAGCAATAAGCAGCAATAGTCTCATTCCACTCGAAGAGAGCAGTTCAACATTGAGGAGGTATGTTTATCATCAACACATTGTGTAAATTTCCCCCGCATTTTCGCATCCTTTGAGATTAAAATGTCATTCAGTTTTCGTTCGACTCCTCATCTCGTTGGAGTCGTTCCGCCTCGTCGAAATTCACCCTACTCAACAAGAGTTACTCGAGGAGAAGCACTTATGCCAGGTTAGAGCGAAGCTTATCTGGGGAATATAAGATCTCAAAAGAACCCCATCGATCAATATTTTTTATGAGTTTTATTCTTGAATGAACAAGAAGATAATGTACATCAAGTGCTTCTTCCAGGTTCAGCAATGCAGGAACTAAAACGAATGGGATTCACTCATCTGGTCAATATTTTCGAAGATCAGGTTGGTTTTCCAAAATTAAAAGGTCGTTATTTCGTCATCTCGTTTGGAAGAACACGAAAGAAGGTTCACTTATTTGTAATGTTATTGTTGACCTTGCAGGATGTTACGGAGTATCAACTCACTCAAACTTTTGACGAAGAAGATTTCAAGAAGATGGGAATAACGAGTAAGGAGGACATCGATGCTCTCAAGGGAATTCAAATAAAGTTCAGGCGATAATCAAGCCTCGAAATTAGTAACGAATTGTTGACTATCTGTTCCAGAATTCGATAAAATACATCCGCTCCTTTAGATACTACATAACGCAGATTCAGTTTGCAAGAAATCATCACAAAACAAGCATTCTACAAACACTAATGGATACTTCATGCAAATCTCCAACAGTTAAAAATCTCAAATCGATTGATCGATACATAGTCATCTTTATTTCAAAAATTTTGACCACCTCACCATCAGATAAAGAAAATGTTCATGAACAATCAACAATAATTGGAGAGCCGGAATAAGTTCATTTTCAACAACGATCAGAGGGCAAATAGGGAAAAGGAAAAAACGGCGGAAGGGCATACATCAATAGGGGGCCTAGTGCAAAACGATCGAAACCATATAACTTAGATATCAAAGACATAGAAAAAACCTTATGGAAAGTAATCTGAAATACTCGAGAATTAAAAAAGGGTGGAAGAGAGAAAGGCCCAGGGAAGCAGACCAGTTGATATTTGATGGCATCATTTTTCTTATGCATCACTGTCGTCACTGTCTTCATCGTCCTTCTTTCCACCCGCTTTTTGCCTGCTAGCCTCCTAAAATTGAAAATTGTTATGCCGAAATAAGAAAAAAATACCATAACTGTCAAACAATGACCGATTCGAGTCATTACCTCAGCATCCATCTCAGCATCGAGTCCCTTGGGTGCAACGAGTCCATCGTCGTCTCCACTCTCCTCCTCATCCTCATCTTCATCTTCCTCCGCCTCCTGAACCATTTATCACGATTATATATCTTCAGCGTATCACAAACTGACCAGATCGAGCATCTCCATCTTCTTGCGCATCTCTTCGTCATCAAGGTCAGAGACGACGCGAACCTAGAAAAATAATTATCAGTCAGTTGTCTTTTTCGTTTTTTCAACAACTCCGAGGTAGAAAAAGTTTATTTTAAGAAATAGCATACTGGATGGCCTTCTTGAACGATGCCGAGGTTCGCAGGTGACCAATCCCCAACCTAACAAAAACATGACTACACTCACGGCCTCCTTGATGTTGAATTTGCCGCCCTTGTTCTCGATGGCAGCCTTGATCACCTCGAGACAAGCCTGCACCGAGGCAAGACCATCTGAAATTACAATTCTAATATATAAAAAAATACGGTAATACAATTTTTAATACTAAGCAAAGTTGGTAAAGTACGCTCTTTACAGGTAATTACTCTGTATTAGTTTTTAGTTACAAAACTATTTTGTTTATGATTGATAACAATAAATTATTGGACATCTCGAAGACAGTTAATCCCCGCACCACTCACCTTCTCTATCAAGGGTCGACGTGGTGACGACGAAATGAGGAGCAGCGATCAAATTGATCTAAAAAAATTGTATTACTTCTAAACGCTATGCAGGCATATAATTAGAACGAAAACGAAATAATATGATGGCTTGTTTACCTTGATAGGAAGTGCATCGGTAGAGCACTTCTTTCCCTCTCCGAGTGCCTCCTTCACTGCCTCGATTCCCTCGTAGGCGAAGCACGAGACCTGATGAATATTTAATGGATGGTGCACAAAACAACCTAGTCAAAAACTAATCGGGTTTTATAACCGTAACTGCTCGATTTAAAGCGTACTTCGATATCGGCTCTGATCTTGACTGCCTGAGGAGTGAGCTTCTTTCTGATGTCCTCGATTAGCTTGTCCTTGATATCCTGATCGATCTCGCACTCGTCCAGCACCGTAGGATCACTGCAAATTGAAAGGATTTTATGAGTCAATGATCAATGGCTAAAGTCCGTATTTGAAATGCTCACTACCGTGCTACAGATTACACATTCGCTTCTTGTACATAAATTGTAACAAGAGAATAAGTTAGAATTAACTTTATACAACATACTGGATGGCTTTCTTGAATACATCGTAAGCCGCTGCTCTTCTTTTCTCTTTCCTGTCGAAGTGCCACGCTGTTTTATTGTAGAGATCCTTTAATGAGCAACGTGCAAATAAAATCCAATGTTTTAAAATTACTTAATTACGTTACATTTTTCTAACCCTTACCTCTAGCTGCTCGTTCTGGTCGTATCCGAGCTGCTCAGCCACGTGACGGAGGATGCTGTTCACTGCCTGCAACGACCATTTCATTAGATTTATTCGATTGAATTGAACCGGTCTAATGATAATAATATTTATCCGTGCGATGTTATAAATATTATTATTATTATTATTATTATTATTATTATTATTATTATTATTATTATTAGACCGGTTCAATTCAATCGGTCTAGTTTGTGTTTCCATATTCACGAATATAGAACATACCTTGGCCTTGGCGTATCGCTCTTCACACTGGAGAAGATCCTTGGCGTAAACTCGTCGCTTGGAGAGATCAATGTATCCTGTGATTGCAGCAGTTATACATTTTTTTTTCCAACTTGAGCAAGTAATTTCAAGTCGCAAAAATATCATAAACAAATAATAAATAATTAGCTGACCCTTGTCCTTGTCGACTCTGATGACGACGACGCATTCTGATCGTCCGACGCGAATCAGCTTGTTCACGGAACGAATACGTCTACGGGACAGCTCAGACAGAAGGATCATTCCCTCTACAAGTAAAACGTTTTACGTCTCCAATCATGTTTCGGAAGATGCTATTAAAAATAAATGGAGATCTTGTGATCTCACCCTTGTTTCCGTACTCCATGAGCTGGACGTACGCTCCCATATCAGCAATCTTGGTAACATTGGCCATTACGGTGTCCTCCACATCGGGGAAGGGACTGGCGTAGAATCGGCATTGGAGCACCATTTTGATCGGATTGGACTAGTGTCCTTTTGTAACCCTGCAAATTCCATTCCATCAGAATACGGAAGCTATTGCAAAATCACAATTGCCGAACATCCTAAATAACAAGTAAGTGATACGGTTACGATACCGTTCTTTAAAAGAAAATTTTCGTTACTATGCAAATCTTTATCATTCTACTAAAAACAAAACAAGTCAACAGAATGCGTTGATGGAATATCGAATGGCCTGAACAGTCTCACAGAGCCATAACAACGAGGGTCTTTAAAAGAAAAGAAAATTGGTAAAGGAATAACTCAACACAGCTAACATTGTCTAACAAATCTATTGGTGGTAAACACTGATATCAAATTGAGAGATGCTTGTTATCGTAACCTACATGTTCATCAAGGGCTTATTGGATTTGGTTGAGGTTAAGAAGGGTATTCTGGTTGCTGGGAAGGTAAGCGACATTCTTGGCCTTAGCCATGCGCTCGGCGATCTCCTCAGCAGCCTCGATCTTACGGAGCTCAATCAGCGAATCTCCCGCACCCTTGAAGGCCTGCAAAAGAACAACATTCAGCAAAAATAATACCTTTTACAGCTTGATATAAAATAAAACGAACGAGAGAGAGGAGCTTGGCGGCTTGGGCGTCTCCTTCGGCAGTGGTGATGGCGGCAATCTTCATTTGCTCGGCCTTTTCGACAAGGTACTTGGCCTTCTCAGCCTCTTGCTGAGCCACTTGCTTCATCTCGACAGCCTCAGTGAACTCGCGACCGAATCCGAGGTGAGTCTAAAACATAATTCATAAAAGGAAAGAAAAAAATATCAAGCATCATTTTAAGTTTTCATTCGTTAGTCAAAACTTGTATACTACGCGATTTTATTTATATAATAAAATTTTAAAAATTAAGAATACGAACAATGGAAATATCGTCCAGAAGAAGGCCGAATTGAGCAGCGCGCTCACAGAGAGCATCAGAGACGTGCTTGGAAACTTTCTCACGCTGGGTGATCATCTCATGAGCGTCGAACTGAGCCTGAATAAATATTATGTAAAACATACGGGAGAAAAGAAAAGAAAAGAAAGGCGTAATAAGAAGATATATCAAACTAACCACGACAGCCTTGAGCACTTCATTGGTGATGGAGGGCAAGACACGCTCAGCATAGTCCAGACCGATATTGAGGTAGATGGACGGGAGCTTGGCAGGGTCAGGGCGGTGCAGAATACGCAGAGTGATTTGAACGTTTTGCAAATCTGGACGAGTATGAATTAAAAAATAAAACGCATAAACTCATAGATAACGGGGAAAAAATTTCACTAATAAAACCACAAATGATTGCGTGATTAAAAAACGAACCCTTCGATCCGGTGATGGTGGAAATAGCTCTGGGAGTAGATCTAATGTCGAAGTGGATGGGTCGCTGCACCCAGGGAATAATGAAGTGTGTTCCCTCGCCAACGATTTCGTTCTTCACTCCGGAGAAACGATCGAAGATAACGGCGCGCTGTCCACCATCGACTGAAAAGGGAATATTTGAAGACTGCTTGAATATAAAATAACTTGCATAAATGTGAAATTTTAACATGGGATGCAAACAAACCATTGTAAAGGGCTGACTGCGCAACACCTCCGGCGACGGCAAGGCCGACTCCAAGCGTACCCATACGAGACAAAAGCTTCTGAGCAGCAGCGGCCATATCTGGAGTGTATGTATGTAGCTAAAAGTTGCATAATGAAACTGATTAATCGATAAATAAGCGAGAAAATCATTTAACTTCGCGAAATTTCATCAAAAAATAAAGTGTATCGTGAACTGAAAAGAATACTTGAACGGGAAATGTCTCAAACGGATTTGCCTCATTTTGCTAAATATAGGAAAAAATATTAAATTGGATTTTGACATTATTTTGATGTTTATTATTTAAATAAGATTAATATGCCGAATTAAATGCTTGATTTGTATCATATAAAAAAATATAAATAAATTATATTTTCATTATTATTCTATTAAAAACAAATATGTGAATTTAAGCCATACTGCGTTTAGTGGAGATACCGTAACCTCTACATTTCCCCGTAAATAGGAGAATCCCAAAATCTTTTTTCTTTTTCTTTACATGGTTTTCTCGAACTGAGTTTGTGTTATTTCTATTTTATTACATATTTCATATTTCGGTAGGTATAATTCGTCAGGTTGTTATGCGATATCTGATGTGCGATTGTTCTTTCTCATTTATGTGATTTCCTAAACTTTTCCTTTGAAGGTATGGCCACCTCAAAGAAGAAGACCAGAAAGCTTAGAGGACACGTGTCCCACGGTCACGGTCGTGTGGGTAAGCACCGCAAGCACCCCGGAGGTCGCGGTAACGCTGGAGGCCAGCACCACCACAGAATCAACTTCGACAAGTACCATCCCGGATACTTCGGAAAGGTATGTAAATTAAACTTCATTGATCATTTCCATATCTTATGCAAATACACGTATTATCTTTAATATCTGCAGGTTGGTATGAGGAACTACCATCTCCGCAAGAACCGTGAGCACTGCCCGACGATCAACATCGACAAGGTCTGGTCTCTCGTGTCCGAGGAGTACCGTCAGAACTTCGAGAAGGTCACCGACAAGGCTCCCGTAATTGACTGCGTCGCCAACGGTTACTTCAAGGTGAACAGATTTTTAATATTTATAAGACGCTGTGAAAGGGCTTTCCTTTCACGGAATTCCTCCATTCAGTCTTTGTCTTGTATTTATTTTGTATTTGCAGGTCCTCGGTAAGGGACTGCTCCCCAAGCAGCCCGTTATTGTGAAGGCCAAGTTCTTCTCCCACTCTGCCGAACAGAAGATCAAGGCTGCCGGAGGAGCTTGCGTCTTGGTTGCCTAAGGCAGCGTTGTTGATTTGGCCGCATGTGATAAAGTTATTACGTGCTTTTATCTCGTCTTGTTCGTTTTCTCAAATGGTTCATGACCATTCGATATCTTTCAAATTCCATTGAATTTATTCAATGGTAACGTTTTTAGCACTTGTCACCAAGTGTAACGTTCTCCAAGTGAGCTAAGGCTTAAAGCAACGTACACCTAGAACAAGATGTCGACCATCGAGGAGCAGGCTTGCGTCTACGCCGCACTCGTCCTCCAGGACGATGATGTGAGTTTGGAATCTCTAGAAATAAATTATTCATTAGTCTTATAGTCTTATAAATTATTCAATTATTCATTAATATATTCGTTATATTTTCATTTTAGGTCGCCATCACTGGAGACAAGATCGCCACCCTTCTGAAGGCTGCCAACGTTACCGTTGAGCCCTTCTGGCCTGGTCTCTTCGCCAAGGCCCTCGAGGGAGTCAACGTCTCCGTAAGTTGTATTTTTGATAATTTTTGTAGTGGTATTTTTGGAGCGTTATAAATTCATTTAATAGTCTTCATTTGTGTATATCAATTTGGTATATTCATTTATTATTTTTTGTTCTTCAGGATCTCATCTCCTCTGTCTCGTCCGGAGTCGGAGGTGGAGCCCCCGCCGCCGCTGCTGCTCCCGCTGGAGACGCCCCGGCCGCCGCCGCTCCCGCTGAGAAGAAGAAGGAGGAGCCCAAGGAGGAGTCCGACGACGATATGGGATTCGGACTTTTCGACTAAGCGCTTCTTCGGGGAGCCACCGCCGTCCAATCTGGGAAACAACTTCGACTTTCACCACCCTGTCGTGTTGTTTTTTGTTATGTTATTGGCCGATAAATTTCTGCCAACGTAAAGCATGTTTTTATACAGCAAAATATAATAATATCCTAGAAATACACGTATTGGGGAATATGGCGGTCTTAAGCAACTTCTGGTAAATAAGCTGTGTTCACATGCCCGTTGAGAATCGGTTCTTTGGGTTTTGTTCTTGATTGAATTCCTTTTTGTATCCTCTCCATTCGACTTAGCTTCAATGCTGAAAATGTTTCTTTTGTCGTTTTGATTCTTATCAATTGCTCACTTGTTTTCGAGTCGACGAATATTGTCGTTGTCGATGCGTTTGATATTTTCCGAGGAGCTGGTGTGGGTGGTACTTGCTGAGTGACTGGTGTTGGTCTTTCTGGTTGCGGTGACAGTTCTCCCAATATCCCTGTTTCTGAAATTTGTTCTGCGTTTGAGACCTGTGTGGTGCTACTTACCTCCAGGAGAATGAGGTAGGGGCCTTGGAGGATGGAGTGAGGCTGACTGGATGGATGGCTCTCTGGAAGGAGGCATGAAGACATCCGAGGAGATGCTACGATGTTACTATTATCGACTACTTCTATCATCTACTGTACTCACTTATCATCCTCGAACTGTCGACTGATAGGAGAAGTTGCTTCACTGCCGGCTGCACCTTCTACCTCGAAGGCCTGATTGGCGATTCCCGATGGACCGGGTTGATCAATCGAATGATCTGCCTCCACTGCAACATCAGCAGCCGCAGGAGGTTCGTCCATGACAGTTTCCTGTACTCCTGCAGCCCTGTCCCTCTCCTCCTGATCTCGTTGGGCAGCTCGTGCTGCTCGGGCGGCCTTGTCTCGAATCACTCGCTCCTCCAGACGACGTTGCGCCTCTTTCACTCCAACATCGAGAAGGACGAATTCGGAGACGACCTGCAATCGGGATATGTCAGAAGCACTTCAGAATTTGAAAATATTCGTTAATCCAAAATCCTCTTCATTTTCATGCAATTACAAAAAGAGGATACTCTATAGAGTGGTCTTGCAATGACATGAAAAATCATCAATGAGCATTTTTCAGTGATGATAGACAACCGAATTTACCTTATCAACGAAGGATCGAAATGATTCCAATAGCGGGTCGGAGCACTTCTTCTCACGAACAACGAAAGTTGAGGAGGAAGGCTTCTGATGATCCAACTGGAAGAGGGAGATATCATGATTAAGACAATCAGGGTGAAGACTCCGTTTCTTCGTTCACCCTGCTCTCTCACCAATCACAGTGCCAACAGAACTCGAGGATTGAAGATATGAATTTTCTTTCTGACACCCCATGATGATTGCATAGTCATGAGGTTGAGAAGCTTTTCGATTACGAAGATTACAATCTAGTTGCATATTGATAAATGTCTAATGAGTCTAATGAATAGTCTAATGAGCAACTCACATATCCATCATAGTTGTGCATTCGGGCGATATGGAATCGTTGATCGACATTGAATGGTGGCTCGTGTAGACCCAACTGGAGAGGAGATTTCGTTATCTGGAGAGGTTCACTAACGCTTCTTTTTCTGCTTAGGGTCTTACATTTCAATCAGAATGTGACCATTATCATTCCTTACCACCACGCACCATACAATGTAGAGCTGTTGTGTCTGATTGTGAGCCAAACCATACAGAAAAGTTTCGATTCTACGAAAGGCGTCAATCGGAATACCGTACAGTAGTCTTCTCAACATGATTCCATTCATAGTAGACAGGTAGTTGAGACATAAATCATAAAGAATTAACTGACCCGCGCAACGAATTCGATCTCATCAAATCCGGGAGCTGGTCGATTGAGTACGAGCATGATTGGCTTTCCGTGCACATCCTCCCGTGCTGCGAGATCCTCAACATTATTTGATTTGTCTAGATTGATCTTTGGTCTTTTCCAAGCGGCCCATTTGATGCAGCAAGGGTTCTTCAGATTTTGCAGCATCCAAATCCCATCGTTCCTTTTGTCGAGACTTCGCTCGTAAGGGTTCTCGAATTAGACAATAAATCGTTGTTACCTTGAGTAGATCAGCAGACTCGTCGATCGTTGCAGCAGTCATGTCTTGCAAGTTGACGATGAAAATGACCGCGTGACACTACAGTTTGATCTCTGATCTTTGTAGTTTGTAGTTTGATCTTACCTCAGCCAGATAGTTGTACCAAATATTGCGGATGCCCGATCCCCCTCCAACGTCGTATACTCCCACTTCGAAACCCTGGAAGAGACCAAAGGTCAAGCTGGATTTGTGAAATGAATTTGATAGTCTAATTGTAAGCGATAACGCTGATGCTACAGGGCCTGAAGAAGCATCGTAAAAATTTCAAGGTAATTTATCATTCACCTTATCATATTGGAATGAATGCGATGAGAATCCAACAGAGGACGTGAGATCTTTCGGTGGTTCTGAAGACAAACAGGTGAGAAACTGCGTGCGTCAAACTTTATCAACAGCTGCAAAAATCAACAGAGTTGGGGTTGAACTCGGTTGTATTTGCGGAGTCCAATATTAGGTCTGATAGGATGAAAAATCGGATTCTTGATACCTCAACCTCTTTCTACGTAAAAAAAGATATAAAATCTTTATTCTGACTACCCTCTAAAGATGCAAAATCTTCATTCTGACTGCCATCCTAATCAAGAGTAATCACCGGGAAACGATAATTGCGAAGTAAATAATTTTGTTTCTATGTTTCTAGAATTCCAAACCTCCTTTGAGTAGTTTGATTGCGTGCGTCTTGCCCGCATCTTGCACGCCAAGGGCGATCATTTGAATCGTTCTGCAAGATCGAAGATCAAAGATCAAAATACGAATTCAGATTCCATCAAATACTGTCCAAAACTGGACTAATCAGACCGTACCTTTTCACCTTCCTTCTCTTATTCTCATTGATGGTGTTATTATTATGATTACTCCCCGTAGCCGCTCCTCCATTAGTCGTCGTGACGCCATCGCCCGGTCTACAGCAGAGCGCGGCGCCCATCGACACGCGTATTCTCTTACGCGACGTCGCGGACCCCTCTTCCGCCCCACTCGAGGACACGAGGATTCAAGCGGACGAGGCGCGTCAGACACGCGGATACGCTGAGATGAAATGGTTTATTTCTAGAGTTTCCTCGATCGAAAGTCTTTCCGGTACTCCAACAAGCGAATAATGAAATTTGACTTCTTAATTTGACAATGAAGAGCAAATCCATAGTTATTGAAAAGTAGATAAATGGGAAGTACGTTATAATACGAGAACCCTATTTTTTCGAGTACATGAGAGGAAAGGCAGGGGAAGATAAGGCTTATTCATCTCATTCACGTTAGGGATCAAGCAGAAAATGATATCATATTTGGTGGGAACGTGAGATCAGATGCTAAGAATAAAGTGAGTAAGAGACGATTGAATGGGCTGATGATTCAACGAGGTGATAGATAGAGAGAGAGAGAGAAAGGGAGACATTTATCATCGGGAATGTGCTAGTGAACCGACGATAAAAAAGGAGGGGAGAACAGATAGGGGCGCCCCATCGCTTCGGAATATCTCTACCTCGTCTCTCTCTCTCTCGATTGACAATGCTCTATCGGTGATGGTTCGATCGGAACAGAGAGAGAGAGAAGAAAGTGTCTCTATCTGTCAGGAGAGGAAGATTACGAGTCGTGCACTTTCTAGACCAACTACGCGAGGGAAAGGGATGAAACACAGCTTGCTCAGTTGCATGTGAGAGTAGATACATTTCGAAATATGAATATGGAAGGAAGAACACGATGAGGAAATCGGAACAGTTGAGACTCGACTATTAATTTGGCACATGTGTTCTCCCCGTCCACTAGAATCTCTCCCTTCCTCTCTCTTTCTCTACTCTCTCTTCCCTCTCGCGAATCGCGCGACTACTTCGTTTCCATAGTGATAGAGAAGGGACGGAGGCCACCCAGAAGAGAGCAATCGGGGAGTGAGTCAGTGCACTTCACCCTTTCGACGTGAACAAGGGTGTAATTAAGAGGCATCCGAAGGGAAGAAAAGGGATGAGATGAGTTTGAGAGAATCTGTATACACTAGAGTTCGAAATACGAGTAATCGTCTCTTCATTTAACTCACTCTCACACATGTCAGAGAGGCGATAACTGTACTGTACACCTTCTAGAGAAGTAAGTGGAAGTAATCTGCAGACAATCTTCTCCGTGCACGCGTGAACATGGACGACGATATTCAAGATTGATCTTTTATCAGTAATCATCTTTATTACTATCGAGTGGGATACGGTAATAGGAAGGGAATCTTCTTAGCGAGAACACCCTCATCTACTGTAAGAGCATTGATTGGATTACGGTAAGATACTCGATTCGTTCTATCGCACATGCTCCATAGAAGGGATCTCACAGCATTCTCCTCCGACAGATAAGGGGGAGACCTTTGCATATCTACTCGCTCACTTTGCATGAATCGAACTACAAGGCCTAGGCGGGAGGAGCGACCGCTCTCCCCGCTCTGTTGTTTGAATCGAGCGGGAAATTGCAGTTCTTTCGTGTCGGGATTTTGGCGCGAAATTTGCATCCATTGTTCACCCTTATCTGGAGAGAACAATGGGGGTCAGAACGCTGTGATCTGCCGTGAGAGCGAATGCGCCACCGTACGGTTGCGTGCTGTTGCTCTGATGGAGTGTCGTTGGAAAGAACCTCCGTGACGGAAGCATGATCACATGGCTATGAGCGTCGTATGCCATGTAGTAAAGGTAAAGGTCAAGCGATTATACGTCGTAAGGCAACGCTAGGTGGTACCCACTGGTAAGGCCAGCTGTCAGACGGACTACGTACCCGGCTGTCCAATGCTTTCTCGGGTAGCATTGCAGTGCAGTGAGTGAAGCATATTCCTTCGTCACTCAGTTATCGAAAATACCATTCAATGGTGTCATTATAGCATCCCCGAGTTCGCTACTAGATACGCCATTAACCTCCTCTGTCTCCACTTCTGTCGTTTCGATCTGAACGATCATCCTGATCGATTAGAGAAGGTTCGTCCACTATTGATCTTTGATCTCTATGTATTTATCTTCAAGTATTCGCTTCTCTCATCTCGAACCTCTCTGATCCACGTCCTCGAATGATCAATGCAACTGTGGGCGCCTTTTTCAGACTCTTGAGCAATGGCAAATGCCTAAAATAATTTTAGACAATATACAACTCTATTAACATTTCATGGTTATCTTAGTTTCATTATTCATGCCTCTAACTCCGATGTAATTCCTCTTCTCATATTGATAATGGAAAAGTGGAATGAGGAAATATGCGAGGTAGATAAATATCTATTTATCTAGTCATTTCTTCATTTTAAATGCAATTATTATCTACCTCACAGTTGTCTCCATTGACTGTCTATCGCAACAAAGATCACGACAATGTATTGATCGCCATAAAAACGATTAATTGTATCCAATTTGAAGAATGACCTCGTAAAAATTGGCGTTGAGAACAATGTCAGTCGATCGGATTACTCCCTGAAGTGCAGAAAAGCGATGGAGACCCGACAAGTGAAGACGGAAGTAATTGATGTCAAAAGAGATGAAAAAGAGCAAAAACACCAGTTGTATGACCAGTTTTACAACAGTTGTATTACCAGGATTCCTGCCTCATATTCACTTTATCCCGCTGAAGGCTCTTCATGTGTAGCGCTGTCTTGATGGAGAATTGGTATCTACAATATGTATGCACGCACAAGAATTCGTCTCTTCGTTTCTTATTCTTTTTTTTAAGTGAGATTAATTATCTCTTGGAATCATGACTGACGAACCGAAAAAAGTTGCAACATTGTCAAACCTTCAATGATTTCAATTCAACGGCCGAGAATTGTCCTGAAAAAGTCATGATTAAACAGTAAAAAGAGTATAACGGTCATCGATCTCATAGTCATAATTGAATTTGAGATTCTCATCTTATCCAAGTCGGTTTGAGTCCTTCCCGAGAAGAGAAGAGTGTCGAAAAGACACTGAAAAAGGAAAGGATGAATCGATAGCCAGATACCATAATTTCAGGACAGATGGAATTCGACGAATAAGATTGAAGTTCGAAATGCAATTCAAAAATTGGCAATAGCCTCCGGCGGCCCTATCGGAAAATTCCGCTGAGAAAATGAATTTAAAGAGATTAAAAGTTTGGTCAAACACCTGGTTATCATCTCTCTTCAACATCTTATCCGAGGGGGTTCGATTCCATTTCGAGAAGAGAAGAGTGTCGAAAGGACACTGAAAAAGGAAAGGATGAATCGATAGCCAGATACCATAATTTCAGGACAGATGGAATTCGACGAATAATTGATTGAAGTTCGAAATGCAATTCAAAAATTGGCGATAGCCTCCGGCGGCCCTATCGGAAAATTCCGCTGAGAAAATGAAGTTAAAGAGATTAAAAGTTTGGTCAAACACCTGGTTATCGTCTCTCTTCAACATCTTATCCGAGGGGGTTCGATTCCATTTCGAGAAGAGAAGAGTGTCGAAAAGACACTGAAAAAGGAAAGGATGAATCGATAGCCAGATACCATAATTTCAGGACAGATGGAATTCGACGAATAATTGATTGAAGTTCGAAATGCAATTCAAAAATTGGCGATAGCCTCCGGCGGCCCTATCGGAAAATTCCGCTGAGAAAATGAAGTTAAAGAGATTAAAAGTTTGGTCAAACACCTGGTTATCGTCTCTCTTCAACATCTTATCCGAGGGGGTTCGATTCCATTTCGAGAACAGAAGAGTGTCGAAAGGACACTGAAAAAGGAAAGGATGAATCGATAGCCAGATACCATAATTTCAGGACAGATGGAATTCGACGAATAATTGATTGAAGTTCGAAATGCAATTCAAAAATTGGCGATAGCCTCCGGCGGCCATATCGAAAAATTACGCTGAGAAAATGAATTTAAAGAGAATAAAAGTTTGGTCAAACACCTGGTTATCGTCTCTCTTCAACATCTTATCCGAGGGGGTTCGATTCCATTTCGAGAAGAGAAGAGTGTCGAAAAGACACTGCAAAAGGAAAGGATGAATCGATAACCAGATACCATAATTTCGAGACAGTTATTCGTCAGATTCAATCTGATTGAAGTTCGAAATACAATTCAAAGATTGGCGATAGCCTCCGGCGGCCCTATCGGAAAATTCCGCTGAGAAAATGAATTTAAAAACATTAAAAGTTTGATCAAACACCTGGTTATCAAATCTCTTCAACATCTTATCCGAGGGGGTTCGATTCCATTTCGAGAAGAGAAGAGTGTCGAAAGGACACTGAAAAAGGAAAGGATGAATCGATAGCCAGATACCATAATTTCAGGACAGATGGAATTCGACGAATAAGATTGAAGTTCGAAATGCAATTCAAAAATTGACGATAGCCTCCGGCGGCCCCATGGGAAAATTCCGCTGAGAAAATGAATTTAAAGAGATTAAAAGTTTGGTCAAACACCTGGTTATCAACTCTCTTCAACATCTTATCCGAGGGGGTTCGATTCCATTTCGAGAAGAGAAGAGTGTCGAAAGGACACTGCTAAAGGAAAGGATGAATCGATAGCCAGATACCATAGATAATTTCAGGACAGATGGAATTCGACGAATAAGATTGAAGTTGGAAATGCAATTCAAAAATTGACGATAGCCTCCGGCGGCCATATCGAAAAATTACGCTGAGAAAATGAATTTAAAGAGAATAAAAGTTTGGTCAAACACCTGGTTATCGTCTCTCTTCAACATCTTATCCGAGGGGGTTCGATTCCATTTCGAGAAGAGAAGAGTGTCGAAAGGACACTGAAAAAGGAAAGGATGAATCGATAGCCAGATACCGTAATTTCGAGACAATTATTCGTCAGATTCAATCTGATTGAAGTTCGAAATACAATTCAAAAATTGGCGATAGCCTCCGGCGGCCCTATCGGAAAATTCCGCTGAGAGAATGAATTTAAAAACATTAAAAGTTTGATCAAACACCTGGTTATCAAATCTCTTCAACATCTTATCCGAGGGGGTTCGATTCCATTTCGTGAAGAGAAGAGTGTCGAAAAGACACTGCAAAAGGAAAGGATGAAGCGATAGCCAGATACCGTAATTTCGAGACAATTATTCGTCAGATTCAATCTGATTGAAGTTCGAAATACAATTCAAAAATTGGCGATAGCCTCCGGCGGCCCTATCGGAAAATTCCGCTGAGAAAATGAATTTAAAAACATTAAAAGTTTGATCAAACACCTGGTTATCAAATCTCTTCAACATCTTATCCGAGGGGGTTCGATTCCATTTCGAGAAGAGAAGAGTGTCGAAAGGACACTGAAAAAGGAAAGGATGAATCGATAGCCAGATACCATAATTTCAGGACAGATGGAATTCGACGAATAATTGATTGAAGTTCGAAATGCAATTCAAAAATTGGCGATAGCCTCCGGCGGCCATATCGAAAAATTACGCTGAGAAAATGAATTTAAAGAGAATAAAAGTTTGGTCAAACACCTGGTTATCGTCTCTCTTCAACATCTTATCCGAGGGGGTTCGATTCCATTTCGAGAAGAGAAGAGTGTCGAAAAGACACTGCAAAAGGAAAGGATGAATCGATAACCAGATACCATAATTTCGAGACAGTTATTCGTCAGATTCAATCTGATTGAAGTTCGAAATGCAATTCAAAAATTGGCGATAGCCTCCGGTGGCCATATCGAAAAATTACGCTGAGAAAATGAATTTAAAAAGAATAAAAGTTTGGTCAAACACCTGGTTATCAAATCTCTTCAACATCTTATCCGAGGGGGTTCGATTCCATTTCGAGAAGAGAAGAGTGTCGAAAAGACACTGCAAAAGGAAAGGATGAAGCGATAGCCAGATACCGTAATTTCGAGACAATTATTCGTCAGATTCAATCTGATTGAAGTTCGAAATACAATTCAAAAATTGGCGATAGCCTCCGGCGGCCCTATCGGAAAATTCCGCTGAGAAAATGAATTTAAAAACATTAAAAGTTTGATCAAACACCTGGTTATCAAATCTCTTCAACATCTTATCCGAGGGGGTTCGATTCCATTTCGAGAACAGAAGAGTGTCGAAAGGACACTGAAAAAGGAAAGGATGAATCGATAGCCAGATACCATAATTTCAGGACAGATGGAATTCGACGAATAATTGATTGAAGTTCGAAATGCAATTCAAAAATTGGCGATAGCCTCCGGCGGCCATATCGAAAAATTACGCTGAGAAAATGAATTTAAAGAGAATAAAAGTTTGGTCAAACACCTGGTTATCGTCTCTCTTCAACATCTTATCCGAGGGGGTTCGATTCCATTTCGAGAAGAGAAGAGTGTCGAAAGGACACTGAAAAAGGAAAGGATGAATCGATAGCCAGATACCGTAATTTCGAGACAATTATTCGTCAGATTCAATCTGATTGAAGTTCGAAATACAATTCAAAAATTGGCGATAGCCTCCGGCGGCCCTATCGGAAAATTCCGCTGAGAGAATGAATTTAAAAACATTAAAAGTTTGATCAAACACCTGGTTATCAAATCTCTTCAACATCTTATCCGAGGGGGTTCGATTCCATTTCGAGAAGAGAAGAGTGTCGAAAAGACACTGCAAAAGGAAAGGATGAAGCGATAGCCAGATACCGTAATTTCGAGACAATTATTCGTCAGATTCAATCTGATTGAAGTTCGAAATACAATTCAAAAATTGGCGATAGCCTCCGGCGGCCCTATCGGAAAATTCCGCTGAGAAAATGAATTTAAAAACATTAAAAGTTTGATCAAACACCTGGTTATCAAATCTCTTCAACATCTTATCCGAGGGGGTTCGATTCCATTTCGAGAACAGAAGAGTGTCGAAAGGACACTGAAAAAGGAAAGGATGAATCGATAGCCAGATACCATAATTTCAGGACAGATGGAATTCGACGAATAATTGATTGAAGTTCGAAATGCAATTCAAAAATTGGCGATAGCCTCCGGCGGCCATATCGAAAAATTACGCTGAGAAAATGAATTTAAAGAGAATAAAAGTTTGGTCAAACACCTGGTTATCGTCTCTCTTCAACATCTTATCCGAGGGGGTTCGATTCCATTTCGAGAAGAGAAGAGTGTCGAAAAGACACTGCAAAAGGAAAGGATGAATCGATAACCAGATACCATAATTTCGAGACAGTTATTCGTCAGATTCAATCTGATTGAAGTTCGAAATGCAATTCAAAAATTGGCGATAGCCTCCGGTGGCCATATCGAAAAATTACGCTGAGAAAATGAATTTAAAAAGAATAAAAGTTTGGTCAAACACCTGGTTATCGTCTCTCTTCAACATCTTATCCGAGGGGGTTCGATTCCATTTCGAAAAGAGAAGAGTGTCAAAAGGACACTGCAAAAGGAAAGGATGAATTGTTAGTGGGGCAGATTTCGTCCCGTGAAGATAAGAGTGTCGTGAGAACACTGGAATAGTACAAATATTTATATTTTTCTGTCCTTGCTTATGTTATTCACTGATTGCTCTGGGTCCCAGTAATACTCGCTGAGAATATTAAAATTTTAGAAGTGATAAATTGATAAAACAGAAGCTAGAAATGAATGTAAATAGGGACGGAGGCGATGTTAACATATGATCAAAACAATTCACAAGTTTATGTGCAAACGGAAGCTTACCTTACCCCATTTCATGTTTTTAATCTAGTTTTTGAAAAATAATGTCGAAACACAGTTAAAAACATCAAAATAAGGAGGCACGAAACCCGACGTTTTGAGTTCAAATGGAGCGCATCTCTTGTCAATCTTTTTATAAAACTATCGCAAACTGAAATCGGTGAATATGAAAAAATACGGCTGACACGCTGTTTTCTTTGTATTTTTTCATGTGTTCCGTTGTCTTGAGGAGTGAAATATTATGTTCTATATACAATAATAACAGGAGAGGTGAAATAATGACATAGGCACATGAAACGCATCAGGGTTACGGTAAGTCTATTTTCGAAAATCATTTATACAAAAACGGCTACGAGTACCTTTTATTTTTTTGCCTTATTCGATGTAAAATGCAGTTTACAAAAAAATATCAAAAAAAATCGAAGGTACTCGTAGCCGATTTTGAGAATTTGGAGAAAATGTACTTTCATAACGGTAAAACGCTAAACTTTGGCAGCCTTTTTCTCAACGTTTTCGACATTTGTGATCATTTTTACATAGATAACCATTTTTTGTGAATCTTAATCTATGGATATTAGAGAAATCACAGTCAATTTTCATGTTTGAAAAAAACACATTATTTTTGGTGTGATTTTAAGGATTCCGATTAGCTCCTGTGACTTTCTTGCCAATTACAATGTGTTTTTAATATGATTGTTTAATAATCCCAATATATTAAATAAAGGAGAAATTTGTTTAATTATTTTAAAAACTCAATATAAAAAGAAGTCAAAAATTTGGAAAAAGATTACGGTATTTTGACGCGGAAAACGTCGGAGGGTGTAGTCCAATATTTCGTACTCAAAAATTCACGCCTCCGTCCCTAAATAGGGAGGACCAAACCGGAAAGTTCGCACCCAGGCCCGGCGAATTTCCTGTGATAGGCTTTCTGCTTTATACCACCCGCGAATTCAAATCTCAACGTTATTTTTAAAATTCTTGAATTTATCTAATTCTCGAGCATGCCCCTCTCTGATTTTTGTCGATTATGTACGTCTCGAATCATGAAATGTCCTGTTGAAAGATAAGAAATTTTCAGCGTAGCCAACATGTTTAATTTTGATGTTAATTTCTGGGCAGTATAGTTTTTATCAGTTAGCAAGCGATTTATATCATGCCCCTTTACAATTTCTTCTGTGATTTGTTCTTTGACATCAAAAGCAGCTTTGAACCAAAAAATAGGAATTTCCAGCGTAGCCAACATCATAAAATTAACCGTCGAAGTTTTCATTTATTTAACTTCCTGGGTGCCGATTATTTCCCTATAAGACGTTTTCCTATGCATGGATCGATAGAAGTGATTTTAGAATGTTGTGAGGCATAATTTAAAACTAAAATTATGAGACCAGAGATATTTTAACCTACTTCATCTCGTAGGTGGTGTACGGTATCAAAAAGGATTCACTGATAACTAGAGTTGTATGACGTTATTGGCTAACCAAACGGTCAATTAGTTACCTTCTGGAATTTAGCGTTTGAATTAAAAAAAGAAAACAAATAATAAATAAACTTGAAAATTTCAACAATTGACACGCTGATAAATACTGACCCAACGCAATTCACACTTCCTGTCACCACACCACGATGGGCGGGGTTTAGAGTTTTAGCTAATTACTAAGCGATTTTCGAATTTTCTCTAATTTTACTAGTGAAGTTATGATTCTACATCATCGATTACCCCATAGCAGCTTAAAACAGAATTTTAGGAAGCTTTTGAAATTTCACGTGGTCCTCCCTAGTCCCTAAATGTAAAAGGAAAAATGCAGCGAAAAGCAAATTTTTCAAAATTTCGCGCAACTAAGGATTACGGTATGTATATTGATGGAGTGATGAAAATTTCAATCAATTTCACAATGGCTCACTCGATTTTCTCGAGCGTTGATTCTACTATTTTCGCTTCTTCTTTTATGTTGTTATACACTTACATTCCTCCTATTATTCTTCTTCTTCCATCGTCTCCACGCCCTTCTCACAATTTAGGTGCTCGTTCGAATCGAAGCGTCTGTAAATGGTTAGTTGTATAGTTAATGACTGCCGGAAGGTAAAAATAACGACTGTTTCGCCTATTTTTATTTCTAAAACCAATGGAAAACTATTTTATGAGGCTGTTTGCGTTAGTATCGAGCAAAAAAAAGAGGTCTCGGACAGCTCAAAAAATTCAATGTTCTCAAACATCGCAATTTTTTTACAAATCTGTTTTGAAATCAAGAATTAAGGTTTCATTCTAAATATAGTGTTTTCTTCTTGTAAGTAAATTGTGCCATCTTTCCTCTTGTTTGCTTCCTTTGATCTACCTCAAGTCTCTCCTTCCCATTAATCCTCTTCCTCCTCCCTTGCCATCTCAGCACTCTCTTCCTTTCCCCATGTCTCTCGCCGGTCGTAAAGTCCGTCGGGAGAGAAGGAAAGGGATCGATGGGAAGGAGAGACTCGAGGTAGATCAGAGGTAGAGGTTGAGGTAGATCAGAGGTAGGTAGATTTACTTACAAGAAGAGAATACTATATGAAGTACAAAACCTTATGCAGACGCTCAATTTTTGATTTCAAAACAGATTTGGAATCCCTGTGTCGTTCCCGTCCGATCTGTACTATTCTCTCCACATGCCCGAGCCATTCCGAAACCTTTTCAATTTAAAATGTATTTTTGAAATCCATGAAAAATGAATTTCACGGGAGTGATCAGCGTCAAATTCTAACCCTGGGCCGTACTGGCTTAATTTTGACAAAAACATTATGTCTATCGTCTTCAGCACTCTCGAAAACGTCAAAATGCGGTGTTTGAGAGCATTGAATTTTTTGAGCAACTCTTGTCCGATTCCCTCGAAAACGCCCTCATAACACTATTCCAAATATTATTCATCGGTTGTAGTCTTTATTTTACCAGTCCCAATATGTTTGCATTTTACTAATACTCGCGTTGCGCATGTTTTTAGTATTTTTAAAGATAATTATTTTTCTTATTTGAGCTGAAATGTAATAACGCATAGTGTTTTTCGCCATATTTTAGCGCGTACTGATAATCAACGTGTCCAAACCGCATTTAATAACATACTCAGTAGTTCCAAAAATGTTCTCTCTCTTCTTTGATGGCACGATGGATCTGGAAAAAAAATGATTTATTTGATATTCTTGATCCTGTCATCTGTTTCTATCATGATTGTACTTTCGACTCACATTCCATCCCCTCCAATTTATTACCGTTTACCATACCGTGTGTGTCGCTCGCCTATTTCGCCCCTTGGCTCAGCCCCCGTCGATTCGTCACTTTAAAATTATTTTTCCCCCATTCCGACCGCGATCGCAAAATTTTGTTGACTGAATTTTTCAAAATTGCACCTTCAAAATTAATCGTCCTTTCGTTAATTCCGTATCTTCGCTCATTTTCTACCGTACTATCACTTCCAAGCCCCTCTATCTATCGTACCGTTATTTGCCCTTTCCATTCTCTTTCTTTCCATTTTTCGTCGCTGTCCGTGTTGGGTTGCGCGTGTGGCTACTGTAAGAAATATGTGCGATTTGGGAACAATGAAACGAAAATTAAACTAGCTCAGCCTGGGTTGCTCTCCTGCCCAATGTAGTTGTCCCGTTGATTGAGTCGATTGAAAGTCGATAGCCCCGGACGATCATGCAAATAAATAATTTTAGCCTCAGGAATATGGAAATAATCTAACGGCCTAAAGATAAGTGAAACGCACGCTAATCATTTTTCTTGTGACGTGGATCCCCGGCGCAGCCTGTCGTCGAACCTGAGGGGGTTAGGGGATTAGGGGGGGAGGGGGACCAAGGGGGGTTTGGTTTGGTAATGGGCCCATGATGGCTGTGGCTGGTCAGGCCACGACCACCCCGTAAACCTAGGGTGGGGGACCAAGGGGGGTTTGGTTTGGTAGTGGGCCAATGATGGCCGTGGCTGGTCAGGCCACGACCACCCCGTAAACCTAGGGTGTGGGGTGGGGGGGGGGTTAGTTAGAGGGGGATTAATCATGCACATGCCATGCTACATAAAGAGAAGGTATTTTTAAAGCTTTTTAAAATAATTAAAAAAAAATTTTTTTTTCCTTTTTTATTTAAAATTTTTTAAAAGCTTTTTTGTTTTTTTTGGGAGAGAGATTTTTCTTAATTTTTTTATTATAGAAAATATGTTATTATTGGGAGGGGGGGGGGTGTGAGTAATAGATTATAAATTGTTTTATATAAAAAAATGTTAAAGAAGGGGATCATTTTTATGATGAAGTATTAGTGGGGAGGTTATAATAATAATAATAATTATTATTAATATTTATTATTATTGTTAAATTAATTAATGATAATATTAAATGACGGACTTAAACTGAACATATAAGTGGACGGCTCTCTTGGTTGATGACTTGGGATGACGTGGATTCCTCTTGTATTTCTGGCTGATAAGGAATATCCTAAGTGGACGTGGAATAAAACAGATGCTGACGATAGTTGATCCCTCTCGCTGGTGCCCGAAAGAGTAAAAAGATAATGAAAGGGTGCAAACATGCATGTCCTTTCTCTGTTGTCAAGTGTGCAGTAAAGATCCCGATTGGTGACGATTATCAGACTGGACAAAGTGATTCTGTGGTAAACAAACTCACCTTATTGAGTCGATGGCCTCTTTGGAGTACTGTAGAATCGCCCTTGTCTTCGCACCAGAAGAAAGATTCTCTCTCACCCTCTCACTTACAGTCCGCTCTCCCCTTTCTCTCAGGAGATAGACACAGATATTGACAGAAAATATATGTATCGAAAACGAAAAGAAAACTTTCAAATACTGGGATGAGACATGTGCAAGAGTTTCGAAAGCTCTGGTTTTGATGAGGGTCCACAAGGATGAAAGAAAAAACCGACAGATATTCGGTGAGGGTTGAGGATCAAATCGGTGTAAGCGATGAGATCCTCTGGACTACGTCAACTGCTGTCCATTCACGTGCAGTATAACGGATGCCTATGACGGGCATCTTCGTAGATTGAATCTACTACCGATTAACCGACCCAACGGAGGGATGGAAAGGTTCGGTGGACCTTATGGGGGAGAGCCGTTATGACATCAAGAGCGAGCAGTCCATACACACCGCAAGCTTCCCCGAGGGCACAAATTGTGGAGAGTAAGCGGGAAAGAAATTATCGTTTCCTCACGATAGAAAGCAGCGACCCATCCCGCTTTCTATCATCCGCTTTTCAAACAAGAGAAAAATACAATACAATTTCGGACTGTTGTAGTTTCATCTTCTTTTTTTTTTTTTGAAAATTTGACCGCCTGCTTTTATTTTTTTTATATTTTTTTATTTAATTATTTTTATTTTTTAGTTTTTTTGCCAGGCTTTTCAACTAGTCTCGAAATATGAGGCAATGAAATGATAGGAGAAAGCGAAGTAGAGTAGGGGGGCAAGGCTAAAAAGGCGAAAAGAAAATTGAAATGGGGTCTTTGTCATTCCTAACTAAAATATAAGTGTAAGAATGCGGTGGGGGAACAATCAGGGGTGAAAAAAGTGAAAAAAATGGGAAATTGGGGACCATTTCTAAGCTGAAGGGATGGCTTGTGTACCTCTAATCCGCTCTTTCCTCTTTCTTTTCTTCTCCTCTTATCGTTCTTCAATGAAGAGTGTTCTTGCTGTAGATGTTTTTTCTATTCTTCATTTCTTCCTTTTTCATCACTTCTTTCATCATCGTTTAACTTCTCCATTCGCGTTCGATCTGTAATTATCCCCCTCGTTTTCCACTTATTCCTGACATGCTGATATCATTTCTCAGTCCCTTCATCGGTACTACGAAGAGGCTGCGACAGTGAAGGGATAGGAGTACGGTAGTCAAGGTACGGTAGTTACTACTCACCTCTAATTGGTTTCTTCATTTATTTCCCTTCCTTGGTGATCCGGGAATGATCCTCTTTTGAGAAGAGAAGACCTTGGCGAATTGAGTCTTTTCTGGAAATATTTATTTTTTATATTGATAAGAGCTCACAGAGACATCGGAATCTCAAAATAGAGAGCTAAGCTTCTGACGAATTCAATTCGTAAAAGAATTCACTAACCTCATTGTAGCTTTCTTCCCATGCTCCATATTCATTGAAGTGCAGAAAGATACAGTATGCGGCTGTGGCATACTGTAGTCACTTGAACTCTACGGGGCTCACTGCAATGTTAATATTTCCAGCCGCCCCGTGGCCCGCCATATACCCGCTAGGAGGGAAACGGTAGCCTAGGTACGGTAGTTACTACTCACCTTCCAATTGTTTCTTCATTCATTTCCCGTCCTTGGTTATCCGGGAATACTCCTTTATTGGAGAAGACGTTGGCAACTTGAGTCCTTTCTGAAAATAGTAATTTAATTATCATCAGAAAATAATATTCCTATTTCGAGCCGAAACAAATGTCCAGTTCAATTCATAAAGTTCTTCATTCACTGACCAGATTATTGCATTCGTCTCCTCTTTCTCCCTATTCCTCAACGTGTAGAACGGGAAGAGAGATGGAACTGCAGCATACTGTAGTCTCTTCACTGCTCACTGTAATGCTTTTTATTGTCAGCCGCCCGATGGCCCGTCATCTACCCACAAGGAGGAATACGGTAGTCAAGGTACGGTATCGATTGCTCACCTCATACTGCTTTTCCCGCTCCATTGCACTGATTTGATGTTTGACCAGTGGCTTTTGTTTCACGCCGTCTAGCTTCCGATGGCTCTCTGGTCTCTGAAATAATCAATTTTATTTGCTAAAAACAGACCGAAAATAGAGTCGATCCAGATCACGATTAGGGTTGTCAGAATAAAACAAACCCGTCTCTTCATTCGTCGTACTCTCTCACGGGTCAGGGAGGCGAGAGAGCACGCGAAATGAAGAGACGGATTCTTCAGTCTAACAACCCTACTCACGATTACTCATTTCTAGGTGCTTCTGTATGCTAAACGCACCTGATTCGGAATGGTGGCGATTTGTTTGTATCTCCTTTGTTTCTTCTTGTCTCTCGTACTTGCACGCAATCGATATTCTGCAGCGAATAATTGATTATTTCCAGACTCCGCCCACTCCCTCCTCCTTCCTTCCTCTTCCCCTCTTCTCTGATGAATCGACCACTCAAGACGGCAACCCAGGTATCCCAACTTCCAAAATTATCACCTCGTGAAGTAAAGTAGGCTGCTTCTCTCGATGATGATACGGTAGGTCTTGCTTGGCACTGTAGATGACATCTCGGTGCCTGAAATTGTCATGGTTATTAGATTTCGAAAATCTGTGGTGATTTCTTCCACCCGCCATTCGCAAATAGTTGATTAAGGTTTCGCGTTTCTTTGAACGCATATTTATTCCTATATCTTTTCTTGAATTCTGTCTCACCTTGATCTTCCTGTATTCGCCAATCCTCTTGTCCGCAATTTCCTTCAGACTCGAGGGGTCCACCCGGTTGTGGTACGGTACTATCGAGTGAGTACGGTACGATCTGTAAGTAATAAATCGATGATTTGCAGTCTACGATGGCAGAGACGGCCGTCTCTTCGTTTCGCGTGATCTCTCGGCGGCGAGAGAGAAAGAAGACAAGAAGAGGACCACCCAGGTAAATAATCAATAACTGGTTACAAAATCTATGTGCTCACCGAGTGTATATTCATCCTTGTATCGCTCCTTTGGATCTGTAGTAGCCGCGTAGTTGTAGATTACTGTAGAGCCTGCAATCGATTCATTCAAATGTGGCCCTTCTCAAGTTCCGAAATATCCCAAGTGATATAATGATAAGATTGCTCACCGTGGATGAATCCGATGATTCCATGAGGACCTCCATTAGAGTGGAGGGGCGCATCTCTCGGTACTACTGACCTCAAGAATACTACCAATGTTTCCAATAGGCTTGGCTTGCCTCGGACCACAGTGGGAAGGTGTGCGGTCCTTGGTATTTATAGGATATATCCTTTCGTCTTACGACTACCGATTTACCGTCCCTTCGGGTTAACTCCGGGTGAGTTGGCTCGGTTGGCCAAGTGGGGATTAATGGATATTCGGTCCTTCCACCGGAACACCACCCCCACACGAGCAGATCCAGTAGGCCGATCTGCTCTTCCATTTCTCCCCCCCGGAGGGATCAGAGGTGTGGAAACCTTGACGGAGGGTCAAAACCCATCGGAAAGAGTGTGTGTGGCCTCACTACACCCTTCCCTACCGCCAGCCTAGTAGAAGTCTTCCTTCTTTAGCTGTAGTCCTTCTTGTTCTTGTTGCTTGTTGGTACGGTAGTTGCATACGGTAGATCGTGTGGGCTGAATCTGCAATCGATATAATGAATATTTCTAGACTCTCATATCTGGCATAGTACGGTAGACGAAAATACGATTATACTCACCCATGATATTGTTCATTACTCCCTCTTCATTGAGCTCTTCTTCTTATTCCTTTTTTCATTATATCCTTGTTTCGTCTTTTCTTTTCTCTTCTTTTTTTTCTTTTTTCTTCTTTCTTCTTTTTTTCTTTTTTCTTTTTTTCTTTTTTCTTCTTTCTTCTTTTTTTTCTCTTCTCTTCTTTTTTCTTCTTTTTTCTTTTTTTCTTTTTTCTTTTTTTCTTTTTCTTCTTTCTTCTTTTTTTCTCTTCTCTTCTTTTTTCTTCTTTTTTCTTCCTTTTCTCTCTCTTCTCTTCTTGTTCCTTTGATTCTCCTATTTCTTCATTTCCTTCCTTTCTTCTATTCCTTTTTTTTATTTCTTCATTTCATCAATTTTCTCCTCTTCTTTTTTCTTTATCTTCATTTTTTCTCCTTATTTTTCCTTTTCTTTCGTTCATCTTCTTTCTTCCTCGTTCTGCAAATATTTACATTATTCACACAACGCTTTTTCGAGAGGTTTGCTATGACTTCTGCTCACGTTGAAATTTAAACACTTTGTAAATGGAGATGTTCAATCAATCAGAAGATATTCCCATGATCAAATTCCATCCACTCCTCACCTGATTTATCTATCTTAATCCTTCTCCTTAGCAGCCACTGCTTGGAATGGACGGGGTAAGGGTCTAATCGATCCCTCTCGTTCGGGTTACGGTAGAAGGGAGGGCTCATCATGTATCGTATTGGATTGACTGAAACGAGTAATTATTATTTATAGGCCCGCTCTCTCCTCTCTTCTTCCCTTCCCTTCTCTTCTCTTCTCTTCCTTCTTCTCTCTACGATAGAACGAACGAACAAGAAGTACGCTATCGTTACTAATTATTCATGACTAAATAGGTGAAAAGTGGCGTAAAAATTCAATTTTCGAAACATTTAGATCAATGTTTCACGGTGTTTCATCTGTGTTTGACCACCGATGAATTACAGTATCTACTTGGATGTATCAATCTACCGTGGTCTATGTGGAATTGTGGGCAACTTTTGCGTTTCCCACAGAATGTTTTTCCTATTATTTGGCAATGAAACATTGAAACATTGCGTTGCAATTCGCAATTTTCTATCTGATCTAGGCAATTGTTGTTTCCCAATCAGTTTCTCACCTCTCTTTCACATTTCTTCCTTCTGTCCCATCATCTCGTAAGGAGGGCGGACGGGGTACGGTAGGCTCTTATGGCCACTTCTCGATCGATCCCTGAGAGACGGTTATTTGCCTATGAAACATAGAAACATCGCGTTGCAATTCGCAATTTTCTATCTGATCTAAGCAATTGTTGTTTCCCAATCAGTTTCTCACCTCTCTTTCACATTTCTTCCTTCTGTCCCATCATCTCGTAAGGGAGGGCGGACGGGGTACGGTAGGCTCTTATGGCCACTTCTCGATCGATCCCTGAGAGACGGTTATTTGCCTATGAAACATAGAAACATCGCGTTGCAATTCGCAATTTTCTATCTGATCTAGGTAATTGTTGTTTCCCAATCAGTTTCTCACCTCTCTTTCACATTTCTTCCTTCTGTCCCATCATCTCGTAAGGGAGGGCGGACGGGGTACGGTAGGCTCTTATGGCCACTTCTCGATCGATCCCTGAGAGACGGTTATTTGCCTATGAAACATAGAAACATCGCGTTGCAATTCGCAATTTTCTATCTGATCTAGGCAATTGTTGTTTCCCAATCAGTTTCTCACCTCTCTTTCACATTTCTTCCTTCTGTCCCATCATCTCGTAAGGGAGGGCGGACGGGGTACGGTAGGCTCTTATGGCCACTTCTCGATCGATCCCTGAGAGACGGTTATTTGCCTATGAAACATAGAAACATCGCGTTGCAATTCGCAATTTTCTATCTGATCTAGGCAATTGTTGTTTCCCAATCAGTTTCTCACCTCTCTTTCACATTTCTTCCTTCTGTCCCATCATCTCGTAAGGGAGGGCGGACGGGGTAAGGTAGGCTCTTATGGCCACTTCTCGATCGATCCCTGAGAGACGGTTATTTGCCTATGAAACATAGAAACATCGCGTTGCAATTCGCAATTTTCTATCTGATCTAGGCAATTGTTGTTTCCCAATCAGTTTCTCACCTCTCTTTCACATTTCTTCCTTCTGTCCCATCATCTCGTGAGGGAGGGCGGACGGGGTACGGTAGGCTCTTATGGCCACTTCTCGATCGATCCCTGAGAGACGGTTATTTGCCTATGAAACATAGAAACATCGGGTTGAGATTCGGCAATTTTCTATCTGATCCCTGCTATTGTTATTTCCCAATCAATTTCTTACCTCTCTCTCAATTTCCTTCCTCCTTCCCTCTCCCTTCTTGTCTAGGCGAGGTGTACGGTAGCATGGGGGCTCATCTGGAGGCCGGAGATAGCGAGAGAGCGCGCCAACCGCAACCGCGGGTTGGTGCACTAGCTGACGGCTGTAAGTGATGATTCACTCAAGATATACCGTAACTTGAGCCTTCCCTCAGATGCGATCAGTTATCAGTACCATCAGTCATTAGGATCCTACCAGATTTGTGCTTCTCATCTAATAAATTAGAAGATATTGTCCCTGTTGGAAGCGGTAACTTTTGCGTTTCCTATAAAATGTATTTCCTATTATTCGGCCATGAAACATAGAAACATCGGGTTGAGATTCGGCAATTTTCTATCTGATCCCTGCTATTGTTATTTCCCAATCAATTTCTTACCTCTCTCTCAATTTCCTCCCTCCTTCCCTCTCCCTTCTTGTCTAGGCGAGGTGTACGGTAGCATGGGGGCTCATCTGGAGGCCGGAGATAGCGAGAGAGCGCGCCAACCGCAACCGCGGGTTGGTGCACTAGCTGACGGCTGTAAGTGATGATTCACTCAAGATATACCGTAACTTGAGCCTTCCCTCAGATGCGATCAGTTATCAGTACCATCAGTCATTAGGATCCTACCAGATTTGTACTTCTCATCTAATAAATTAGAAGATATTGTTCCTGTTGGAAGCGGTAACTTTTGCGTTTCCTATAGAATGTATTTCCTATTATTTGGCCATGAAACATAGAAACATCGGGTTGAGATTCGGCAATTTTCTATCTGATCCCTGTATTTCCTATTATTCGGCCATGAAACATAGAAACATCGGGTTGAGATTCGGCAATTTTCTATCTGATCCCTGTTATTGTTATTTCCCAATCAATTTCTTACCTCTCTCTCAATTTCCTTCCTCCTTCCCTCTCCCTTCTTGTCTAGGCGAGGTGTACGGTAGCATGGGGGCTCATCTGGAGGCCGGAGATAGCGAGAGAGCGCGCCAACCGCAACCGCGGGTTGGTGCACTAGCTGACGGCTGTAAGTGATGATTCACTCAAGATATACCGTAACTTGAGCCTTCCCTCAGATGCGATCAGTTATCAGTACCATCAGTCATTAGGATCCTACCAGATTTGTGCTTCTCATCTAATAAATTAGAAGATATTGTCCCTGTTGGAAGCGGTAACTTTTGCGTTTCCTATAAAATGTATTTCCTATTATTTGGCCATGAAACATAGAAACATCGGGTTGAGATTCGGCAATTTTCTATCTGATCCCTGTATTTCCTATTATTCGGCCATGAAACATAGAAACATCGGGTTGAGATTCGGCAATTTTCTATCTGATCCCTGTTATTGTTATTTCCCAATCAATTTCTTACCTCTCTCTCAATTTCCTTCCTCCTTCCCTCTCCCTTCTTGTCTAGGCGAGGTGTACGGTAGCATGGGGGCTCATCTGGAGGCCGGAGATAGCGAGAGAGCGCGCCAACCGCAACCGCGGGTTGGTGCACTAGCTGACGGCTGTAAGTGATGATTCACTCAAGATATACCGTAACTTGAGCCTTCCCTCAGATGCGATCAGTTATCAGTACCATCAGTCATTAGGATCCTACCAGATTTGTGCTTCTCATCTAATAAATTAGAAGATATTGTCCCTGTTGGAAGCGGTAACTTTTGCGTTTCCTATAAAATGTATTTCCTATTATTCGGCCATGAAACATAGAAACATCGGGTTGAGATTCGGCAATTTTCTATCTGATCCCTGCTATTGTTATTTCCCAATCAATTTCTTACCTCTCTCTCAATTTCCTCCCTCCTTCCCTCTCCCTTCTTGTCTAGGCGAGGTGTACGGTAGCATGGGGGCTCATCTGGAGGCCGGAGATAGCGAGAGAGCGCGCCAACCGCAACCGCGGGTTGGTGCACTAGCTGACGGCTGTAAGTGATGATTCACTCAAGATATACCGTAACTTGAGCCTTCCCTCAGATGCGATCAGTTATCAGTACCATCAGTCATTAGGATCCTACCAGATTTGTACTTCTCATCTAATAAATTAGAAGATATTGTTCCTGTTGGAAGCGGTAACTTTTGCGTTTCCTATAGAATGTATTTCCTATTATTTGGCCATGAAACATAGAAACATCGGGTTGAGATTCGGCAATTTTCTATCTGATCCCTGTATTTCCTATTATTCGGCCATGAAACATAGAAACATCGGGTTGAGATTCGGCAATTTTCTATCTGATCCCTGTTATTGTTATTTCCCAATCAATTTCTTACCTCTCTCTCAATTTCCTTCCTCCTTCCCTCTCCCTTCTTCTCTAGGCGAGGTGTACGGTAGCATGGGGGCTCATCTGGAGGCCGGAGATAGCGAGAGAGCGCGCCAACCGCAACCGCGGGTTGGTGCACTAGCTGACGGCTGTAAGTGATGATTCACTCAAGATATACCGTAACTTGAGCCTTCCCTCAGATGCGATCAGTTATCAGTACCATCAGTCATTAGGATCCTACCAGATTTGTGCTTCTCATCTAATAAATTAGAAGATATTGTTCCTGTTGGAAGCGGTAACTTTTGCGTTTCCTATAGAATGTATTTCCTATTATTTGGCCATGAAACATAGAAACATCGGGTTGAGATTCGGCAATTTTCTATCTGATCCCTGCTATTGTTATTTCCCAATCAATTTCTTACCTCTCTCTCAATTTCCTCCCTCCTTCCCTCTCCCTTCTTGTCTAGGCGAGGTGTACGGTAGCATGGGGGCTCATCTGGAGGCCGGAGATAGCGAGAGAGCGCGCCAACCGCAACCGCGGGTTGGTGCACTAGCTGACGGCTGTAAGTGATGATTCACTCAAGATATACCGTAACTTGAGCCTTCCCTCAGATGCGATCAGTTATCAGTACCATCAGTCATTAGGATCCTACCAGATTTGTACTTCTCATCTAATAAATTAGAAGATATTGTTCCTGTTGGAAGCGGTAACTTTTGCGTTTCCTATAGAATGTATTTCCTATTATTTGGCCATGAAACATAGAAACATCGGGTTGAGATTCGGCAATTTTCTATCTGATCCCTGCTATTGTTATTTCCCAATCAATTTCTTACCTCTCTCTCAATTTCCTCCCTCCTTCCCTCTCCCTTCTTGTCTAGGCGAGGTGTACGGTAGCATGGGGGCTCATCTGGAGGCCGGAGATAGCGAGAGAGCGCGCCAACCGCAACCGCGGGTTGGTGCACTAGCTGACGGCTGTAAGTGATGATTCACTCAAGATATACCGTAACTTGAGCCTTCCATCAGATGCGATCAGTTATCAGTACCATCAGTCATTAGGATCCTACCAGATTTGTGCTTCTCGTCTAATAAATTAGAAGATATTGTCCCTGTTGGAAGCGGTAACTTTTGCGTTTCCTATAGAATGTATTTCCTATTATTTGGCCATGAAACATAGAAACATCGGGTTGAGATTCGGCAATTTTCTATCTGATCCCTGTATTTCCTATTATTCGGCCATGAAACATAGAAACATCGGGTTGAGATTCGGCAATTTTCTATCTGATCCCTGTTATTGTTATTTCCCAATCAATTTCTTACCTCTCTCTCAATTTCCTTCCTCCTTCCCTCTCCCTTCTTCTCTAGGCGAGGTGTACGGTAGCATGGGGGCTCATCTGGAGGCCGGAGATAGCGAGAGAGCGCGCCAACCGCAACCGCGGGTTGGTGCACTAGCTGACGGCTGTAAGTGATGATTCACTCAAGATATACCGTAACTTGAGCCTTCCCTCAGATGCGATCAGTTATCAGTACCATCAGTCATTAGGATCCTACCAGATTTGTGCTTCTCATCTAATAAATTAGAAGATATTGTTCCTGTTGGAAGCGGTAACTTTTGCGTTTCCTATAGAATGTATTTCCTATTATTTGGCCATGAAACATAGAAACATCGGGTTGAGATTCGGCAATTTTCTATCTGATCCCTGCTATTGTTATTTCCCAATCAATTTCTTACCTCTCTCTCAATTTCCTCCCTCCTTCCCTCTCCCTTCTTGTCTAGGCGAGGTGTACGGTAGCATGGGGGCTCATCTGGAGGCCGGAGATAGCGAGAGAGCGCGCCAACCGCAACCGCGGGTTGGTGCACTAGCTGACGGCTGTAAGTGATGATTCACTCAAGATATACCGTAACTTGAGCCTTCCCTCAGATGCGATCAGTTATCAGTACCATCAGTCATTAGGATTCTACCAGATTTGTGCTTCTCGTCTAATAAATTAGAAGATATTGTCCCTGTTGGAAGCGGTAACTTTTGCGTTTCCTATAGAATGTATTTCCTATTATTTGGCCATGAAACATAGAAACATCGGGTTGAGATTCGGCAATTTTCTATCTGATCCCTGTATTTCCTATTATTCGGCCATGAAACATAGAAACATCGGGTTGAGATTCGGCAATTTTCTATCTGATCCCTGCTATTGTTATTTCCCAATCAATTTCTTACCTCTCTCTCAATTTCCTTCCTCCTTCCCTCTCCCTTCTTGTCTAGGCGAGGTGTACGGTAGCATGGGGGCTCATCTGGAGGCCGGAGATAGCGAGAGAGCGCGCCAACCGCAACCGCGGGTTGGTGCACTAGCTGACGGCTGTAAGTGATGATTCACTCAAGATATACCGTAACTTGAGCCTTCCCTCAGATGCGATCAGTTATCAGTACCATCAGTCATTAGGATCCTACCAGATTTGTGCTTCTCATCTAATAAATTAGAAGATATTGTCCCTGTTGGAAGCGGTAACTTTTGCGTTTCCTATAGAATGTATTTCCTATTATTTGGCCATGAAACATAGAAACATCGGGTTGAGATTCGGCAATTTTCTATCTGATCCCTGTATTTCCTATTATTCGGCCATGAAACATAGAAACATCGGGTTGAGATTTGGCAATTTTCTATCTGATCCCTGCTATTGTTATTTCCCAATCAATTTCTTACCTCTCTCTCAATTTCCTTCCTCCTTCCCTCTCCCTTCTTGTCTAGGCGAGGTGTACGGTAGCATGGGGGCTCATCTGGAGGCCGGAGATAGCGAGAGAGCGCGCCAACCGCAACCGCGGGTTGGTGCACTAGCTGACGGCTGTAAGTGATGATTCACTCAAGATATACCGTAACTTGAGCCTTCCCTCAGATGCGATCAGTTATCAGTACCATCAGTCATTAGGATCCTACCAGATTTGTGCTTCTCATCTAATAAATTAGAAGATATTGTCCCTGTTGGAAGCGGTAACTTTTGCGTTTCCTATAGAATGTATTTCCTATTATTTGGCCATGAAACATAGAAACATCGGGTTGAGATTCGGCAATTTTCTATCTGATCCCTGTTATTGTTATTTCCCAATCAATTTCTTACCTCTCTCTCAATTTCCTCCCTCCTTCCCTCTCCCTTCTTGTCTAGGCGAGGTGTACGGTAGCATGGGGGCTCATCTGGAGGCCGGAGATAGCGAGAGAGCGCGCCAACCGCAACCGCGGGTTGGTGCACTAGCTGACGGCTGTAAGTGATGATTCACTCAAGATATACCGTAACTTGAGCCTTCCCTCAGATGCGATCAGTTATCAGTACCATCAGTCATTAGGATCCTACCAGATTTGTGCTTCTCATCTAATAAATTAGAAGATATTGTCCCTGTTGGAAGCGGTAACTTTTGCGTTTCCTATAGAATGTATTTCCTATTATTTGGCCATGAAACATAGAAACATCGGGTTGAGATTCGGCAATTTTCTATCTGATCCCTGTATTTCCTATTATTCGGCCATGAAACATAGAAACATCGGGTTGAGATTCGGCAATTTTCTATCTGATCCCTGCTATTGTTATTTCCCAATCAATTTCTTACCTCTCTCTCAATTTCCTTCCTCCTTCCCTCTCCCTTCTTGTCTAGGCGAGGTGTACGGTAGCATGGGGGCTCATCTGGAGGCCGGAGATAGCGAGAGAGCGCGCCAACCGCAACCGCGGGTTGGTGCACTAGCTGACGGCTGTAAGTGATGATTCACTCAAGATATACCGTAACTTGAGCCTTCCATCAGATGCGATCAGTTATCAGTACCATCAGTCATTAGGATCCTACCAGATTTGTGCTTCTCGTCTAATAAATTAGAAGATATTGTCCCTGTTGGAAGCGGTAACTTTTGCGTTTCCTATAGAATGTATTTCCTATTATTTGGCCATGAAACATAGAAACATCGGGTTGAGATTCGGCAATTTTCTATCTGATCCCTGTATTTCCTATTATTCGGCCATGAAACATAGAAACATCGGGTTGAGATTCGGCAATTTTCTATCTGATCCCTGTTATTGTTATTTCCCAATCAATTTCTTACCTCTCTCTCAATTTCCTTCCTCCTTCCCTCTCCCTTCTTCTCTAGGCGAGGTGTACGGTAGCATGGGGGCTCATCTGGAGGCCGGAGATAGCGAGAGAGCGCGCCAACCGCAACCGCGGGTTGGTGCACTAGCTGACGGCTGTAAGTGATGATTCACTCAAGATATACCGTAACTTGAGCCTTCCCTCAGATGCGATCAGTTATCAGTACCATCAGTCATTAGGATCCTACCAGATTTGTGCTTCTCATCTAATAAATTAGAAGATATTGTTCCTGTTGGAAGCGGTAACTTTTGCGTTTCCTATAGAATGTATTTCCTATTATTTGGCCATGAAACATAGAAACATCGGGTTGAGATTCGGCAATTTTCTATCTGATCCCTGCTATTGTTATTTCCCAATCAATTTCTTACCTCTCTCTCAATTTCCTCCCTCCTTCCCTCTCCCTTCTTGTCTAGGCGAGGTGTACGGTAGCATGGGGGCTCATCTGGAGGCCGGAGATAGCGAGAGAGCGCGCCAACCGCAACCGCGGGTTGGTGCACTAGCTGACGGCTGTAAGTGATGATTCACTCAAGATATACCGTAACTTGAGCCTTCCCTCAGATGCGATCAGTTATCAGTACCATCAGTCATTAGGATTCTACCAGATTTGTGCTTCTCGTCTAATAAATTAGAAGATATTGTCCCTGTTGGAAGCGGTAACTTTTGCGTTTCCTATAGAATGTATTTCCTATTATTTGGCCATGAAACATAGAAACATCGGGTTGAGATTCGGCAATTTTCTATCTGATCCCTGTATTTCCTATTATTCGGCCATGAAACATAGAAACATCGGGTTGAGATTCGGCAATTTTCTATCTGATCCCTGCTATTGTTATTTCCCAATCAATTTCTTACCTCTCTCTCAATTTCCTTCCTCCTTCCCTCTCCCTTCTTGTCTAGGCGAGGTGTACGGTAGCATGGGGGCTCATCTGGAGGCCGGAGATAGCGAGAGAGCGCGCCAACCGCAACCGCGGGTTGGTGCACTAGCTGACGGCTGTAAGTGATGATTCACTCAAGATATACCGTAACTTGAGCCTTCCCTCAGATGCGATCAGTTATCAGTACCATCAGTCATTAGGATCCTACCAGATTTGTGCTTCTCATCTAATAAATTAGAAGATATTGTCCCTGTTGGAAGCGGTAACTTTTGCGTTTCCTATAGAATGTATTTCCTATTATTTGGCCATGAAACATAGAAACATCGGGTTGAGATTCGGCAATTTTCTATCTGATCCCTGTATTTCCTATTATTCGGCCATGAAACATAGAAACATCGGGTTGAGATTTGGCAATTTTCTATCTGATCCCTGCTATTGTTATTTCCCAATCAATTTCTTACCTCTCTCTCAATTTCCTTCCTCCTTCCCTCTCCCTTCTTGTCTAGGCGAGGTGTACGGTAGCATGGGGGCTCATCTGGAGGCCGGAGATAGCGAGAGAGCGCGCCAACCGCAACCGCGGGTTGGTGCACTAGCTGACGGCTGTAAGTGATGATTCACTCAAGATATACCGTAACTTGAGCCTTCCCTCAGATGCGATCAGTTATCAGTACCATCAGTCATTAGGATCCTACCAGATTTGTGCTTCTCATCTAATAAATTAGAAGATATTGTCCCTGTTGGAAGCGGTAACTTTTGCGTTTCCTATAGAATGTATTTCCTATTATTTGGCCATGAAACATAGAAACATCGGGTTGAGATTCGGCAATTTTCTATCTGATCCCTGTTATTGTTATTTCCCAATCAATTTCTTACCTCTCTCTCAATTTCCTCCCTCCTTCCCTCTCCCTTCTTGTCTAGGCGAGGTGTACGGTAGCATGGGGGCTCATCTGGAGGCCGGAGATAGCGAGAGAGCGCGCCAACCGCAACCGCGGGTTGGTGCACTAGCTGACGGCTGTAAGTGATGATTCACTCAAGATATACCGTAACTTGAGCCTTCCCTCAGATGCGATCAGTTATCAGTACCATCAGTCATTAGGATCCTACCAGATTTGTGCTTCTCATCTAATAAATTAGAAGATATTGTCCCTGTTGGAAGCGGTAACTTTTGCGTTTCCTATAGAATGTATTTCCTATTATTTGGCCATGAAACATAGAAACATCGGGTTGAGATTCGGCAATTTTCTATCTGATCCCTGTATTTCCTATTATTCGGCCATGAAACATAGAAACATCGGGTTGAGATTCGGCAATTTTCTATCTGATCCCTGCTATTGTTATTTCCCAATCAATTTCTTACCTCTCTCTCAATTTCCTTCCTCCTTCCCTCTCCCTTCTTGTCTAGGCGAGGTGTACGGTAGCATGGGGCTCATCTGGAGGCCGGAGATAGCGAGAGAGCGCGCCAACCGCAACCGCGGGTTGGTGCACTAGCTGACGGCTGTAAGTGATGATTCACTCAAGATATACCGTAACTTGAGCCTTCCCTCAGATGCGATCAGTTATCAGTACCATCCGTCATTAGGATCCTACCAGATTTGTGCTTCTCATCTAATAAATTAGAAGATATTGTCCCTGTTGGAAGCGGTAACTTTTGCGTTTCCTATAAAATGTATTTCCTATTATTCGGCCATGAAACATAGAAACATCGGGTTGAGATTCGGCAATTTATCTGATCCCTGTATTTCCTATTATTCGGCCATGAAACATAGAAACATCGGGTTGAGATTCGGCAATTTTCTATCTGATCCCTGTTATTGTTATTTCCCAATCAATTTCTTACCTCTCTCTCAATTTCCTTCCTCCTTCCCTCTCCCTTCTTCTCTAGGCGAGGTGTACGGCAGTCTGCAATATTGGGAAATTTTTTACAGATTTTTGAGGCAGTTAATTTAGTGTTCCACTCAATTTATATTTTGGAAACAGCTATATTTTCTTACAAATGTATTACTAGTTAGATCTAGGCTATTGTTATGTCTCAATCAGATTCTCACCTCTCTCTCATTTGCCTTCCTTCTGGTCCCGTCCTTCTTCTAATGATGTAAGGGAGGAGAGTACGGTAGATTGGAGTGCGGTGGGTGGATGAGACATGACGGCACTCTGTAATTAATATATATTTATTTCCAGTTCTCTACTCTTCTCTACCGGTCGGGAGGGACTCTCCTCATTTCGCGTACTCTCTCGGATGGAAGGAGAATGAAAAGGAGGAAGGAGGGATTCGAAACTACTCGTCTCTACTCAGGTACGGTAGCATTACTAATTATGAGTCACTCATTGTTTTCATCCACTTTGAGCTGTAGTTACTACACTAGAAAGGGAAATCCGTGTCCGACCCCACAAATATTCGGTTTGGGCTGAATGAATACTGTAGCTACCGTATGAATAGATACTTACCTGAACGAACGGCATAAAGCCCATCACTGGCGCTTCCGATGGGGGGAAACAGTGGCAATCGATGCCCAACCAGATTCGAAAGACTCGCACTGGCGGAGGGAACACACTGCAATTTACCTATTTGATTATTTGTTTCCGCTAAAACAGCAGTCTTCCACGTATAGTATTCGGAACTCATTGGTGTTATTGATTCGATTATGATAGGGATACTGTAGCTATCGTAATCGATAATGCTCACCTCGGAGAATCGAATTGGTGATAGAAAAGGGGCCTTTCTTCACTGTCGCTAGCGGTACGGTAGCTCGAGGTGTCGGAGGTGTGGGAGTGATCCGGTCTCCCTTCTCCAATCCTCTCCTTCTTTCATCGGGTACTGAAGGCAAATGCCTGCTTCCCCGGCATCAGGTACTGAAGGCTAGGCCTGCTTCCCCGGGATCCCTTTGTCACGTCGGGTACGGCTTCGGGTACTGAGGTCATTCCAGCTTCCCCGGTGATTCCTTCCATTCCATTCCTGAAGAAAAATACATTTAACACCAGTCACAATTGTGTTTCATCCTTTTCTCATCATCATTTTCTCAACTAATTATCCTACTTTGCAGGCTCGCTGGTACTCCAGTGGCGGTGGAAGGAGCAGATAAATTGAGGTATTTCATTTCATGAAATTGAATAACGTGTCTAGAGAGAATTCGCCTAGTGCCCCCTCCCCTCCAATTCTATCTCACTCACTCACTTCTCTTTCTCTCTCCAATCCAATACGTCCACTCTCCTATTTCGTCTCTTCAGTTTCCAACCCGCCGTGGTTCAGATTGTTCACTGAACGAGGAGCTGAAAGTAGAGAATAAACTAGTGAACTCGGAGTTTCATTCGATCAGAGTTGATGTGCACTATCTACCATGCTGATTAGGGTTTCGTAATCATTTGATAATTATGAGAATGGCTCACCCGGTTCGAGAAGGATCAAGAGAGAGATTCCATCTTGAAATTCACTTTTTGGAAAAGTGTAAAATCGCTCGATTGTGCTTTAAACAGAGTCGTGGCAGCCTCCGTCATCCCCCTTTAGAGACACGGGGGGCCTTTGTCTGCAATTAATAGCCGTTAATACAAATAATCAATCGAGGATCAGATGCTATCGAAATCCATATGAATTCCGTTAATTCCGTTAAGTCCGTTACTTGAAAATGAGATAGATTAGCTCACCTTTAGCTCGCATACAAACGCGCAGCCGTGGATGAGTAGAATTACTGCTACACACGTACACAACTGACGCTCGCTGAGCACAACAATGGGGGCACGGATACTGTAATCAATCAATCAATCAATAAATCGATAATTATAGATCCATCGTGGGCCTTCTCTTCTCTTCGTTCTCATCTCAACGATCAGCAACGACCGGAATCATTCAGGCTTATTTTCACTTGTAAACTAGTTAATTGTGCCACTAGCTAACGGTAGTTGTCGCCACTTTTGTGTTTCAAGGGATTTCGTCAAGGTTTTCCTAGCAGATAATCAGTTACGTTAGGTAGACTTACCAAGTAGACAACAGTAAAAAAGAAGAGCCATGGCACAGATAAGAGTAGATACGGTAGTGGAGGTACGGCACGATAGATACTGTAATCGATACATTGATTATTTCATGCCCATCCCGGTCCTTCTCTTCTCTTCCTTCTCATCTCACAAGCAGCGACCAGAGACGATCGGCCACATTACACAGGCTTATTTTCACTTTTAATCTTGTTAATTGTGCTCCTAGCTAACGTTTTTTCGCCACTTGTGTTCTATGAGATAAATTTGGTCAAATATTTCCCAAGTGATAGTCAGTTACAATAGGTTGACTTACCAAATAGAGCACACGTTATAAAGAGACGTCATGAGAAGAGGACGGAATAATCGATACTTAACGAGTACGGTAGTCGAGGGTATACGGTAGATACACTGAATTGGATAAATCAATAATTATTCGCAGCTCTTATCTCCCCCTCCAGCCATGTCTGGTCTACACGGACGAGAAGGGAGAGGACGAAACAGGATGGTAATTTTGAGCTTCACTATCGCTTCGATTGATATTCTTCCGTAGCTCCCATTGCGCATTGATTTTATCGAGTGAAATAAGGGATGGGTTACCTTTGTGGGGCTGTAGTGAGATAATATTCCATCGTAGGAGTATAGGAAGTACGATAGATGAATGGAATGAAGGTAGATAGATAGACAATAGATCGGAGCTCTGAATTGGGGGATACTGTAGATGGTGATCGATGGTGAAGAGGAATGCTTAGGCTTGGACTCACCTTGGCGTAAATAGATAAATAGGAGGAAACTTCGATTCACACGTGTAGAATAGATCATAGGGCTACAGAGGGTAGATGAATAAGTAGAAGAGCTCTGCAATGAGAAGTGTTGATGGTTAGAGAGATCGTGAGTATGTGAGAGGGTCCAGACAGTGAAAGGGATCGGCCAGAGATTGATCGATGTTGATGATCAATAGAGCGAATGGGATACGGTAGTGGGAGAGGACTCACCTTGGCTGGGAAGAAACGGACGATATCGATATATACAGAGCCGATGGAACTGCAATTGGGCGGGTCAGTGAGCGATCACATGGGTGAATGACGTTTCAGAGGGCCAGATAGAGAATGATCGATCGGATACATAAGATATGATGATGTAGGGTGGAAAGGGGGCGGAGTCTCACCTTGTTTACTTAGTGAATAATGAATAATAGATTGATGGTGCTGTAGTGAGATAATTTTCCATCGTAGGAGTAGAGGAAGTAGATAGATGAATGGAATGGAGATAGATAGATGATCGATACTCGCGCTCTGAATTGGAGGATACTGTAGAGGGAGATCAATAGTGAAGAGGAATGCTTGGAACGAGGACTCACCTTGCACGAATTAGATAATAATAGAATAGGGCAATATGTGAAGGAGAGATAATATGGCGAGTCGACCAGAAAGAAAGAACAGCTCTGCAATGAGAAGTGTTGGCGGTGAGAGATCGCGTGCATGTGAGAGGGTCCAGACAGTGAAAGTGATCGTCTAGAGATTGATCTAAGCTGATAATCAATAGAGTAAGTGGGATACGGTAGTGAGAATGGGCTCACCTTGGCTGGGAAGAACTACGGTAGAATAGAAGGAAGATATCGATAGATAGATATGATAATGGCGACAGAGCCGATGGAACTGCAATTGGGCGGGTTACAACAGGTTGCAATGGAGAGAATTGGTGGTGAGAGATAACGGGGATAGGAGAAGATCCAGACAGTCAGAGAGAAATAGATCATGAGTGATCAAGGTACTGTAGCAGGTCATTAATCGATTGACATACGGTAGCCCAGAATGGTTAGGGAAGGGGGGCGGAGTCTCACCTTTGTTACTACGGTGAGAAGGAATGATTCGGCCGGATATACATCGGCAACACAAATACAGCGGACGAATGGTCGGCAGAGAGAACGAGATGATACTGCAATGCATAGAGTTTGTTGTGAGACAATGGAGGGAGTTGGTGGTGAGAGATAACGGGGAGAAGAGAGGGTCCAGACAGTCAGAGATCCAGATTGAGATTTATCTGATTCTCGAGTGGTTACTGTAGAAAGGAAAAGGGGAGCGGAGTCTCACCTAATTATGTAGATGAAATAGAATATGAGCAGGTCGATCTGCTCGGGCGACGACGAATGGTCAGACTCGCATACTGCAATTGGAACAGATTAGGAGAGAGATCACGCGAAAGTGAGAGAGTGCAGACGGTTAGAGGGATTACGGTAGATACGGTAACGACTACGGTAGGCTAGGAAGGGGGATTGACTGACCAATATGACACATTACGCAATAGATGAGATCCGATTGAGAGAGCGGGAAGGGGCAGCGACAGGAAGATACATCGGACAGACGGAAGAGAGAGACGAGTGAGGGGCAGTGCACGAGATGGAAGGGGATGGTCAAAGTGGGGAGGAGTATGAGTGGTCACACAAACGGGTGTAGGGAGGTCCCCTTGCACCACGTTTCACTCATCTCCCGATCCCCCGACCATCGACCCCGCGTGCTGCCTGACGTCTGCAAGAAATAAGAGGTTAGAGACACTGTCTGACTCTCTCCAAATCACGTGCTCTCTCGCACTGTCTGACCGACGAGAGAGCGCACGAAATGAAGAGAGAGCGCCGATCGGAAACCCCAGTCTGCCTGTTGGCGATTCCCAGATGCAAAGGGGCTGTTTACCGTAATTAATCAGTTGTCGATAGCCCCGAACTACGGTAGTACCGTACTCACTTCAGCAATGCGGCAGTGCCTTGCACATCTTCTCCCATCGACGAGCCTTCACCAGTCCCTTGACGGCGTTCAGCCTACAAAGTACCGTAATCAGTCCGTGTTATCGATTGATTTCTGAGAGCGCGAGCGTGTAGGACAGCCCCCGATACCCAGTTATGTATGGTTGTTATTGTTGTGTAATAGTCATCAGAATTGAATAAGAAACTGCGGTGAGACGTGAGAGTGCGAGAAATGGTACCCACAGTAAATTATTAGTTCCATTCGATCTGGATTGCTCAGTGTTCTGTCGCTACCGTAATCTACCGTAATCTACCGTACTCACTTGAACTGGCTGGTGATCGCTCCCATGATGATGTTCGGCTGTTGCACGACCGCTCCCGTTCCAGCGAACTGCGTTGCGACCTGAACACCAATCGATAGATACCGTATCCGACCGTATCCTGTTGGGGGTGTTGTGGCTAGTGAATTCATGTTCCTAGTGGTGCACTATTCCTCTTTTTGGGGGCTTGAAAAAACCTTCTGGGTTCAAAAACGCTTCTTTCCGAGGGGGTCCTAAACGTGAATTCACCCTGGTGGGTTCTGGTTACTGTAATCATCAATGTATACTGTATCCCTTTCGGACTAACCTCCGTCGCGTACTCCATCGCCAGAGAGACGAGACTCTCATAGTCACTCACGACCTCGTCCGTCACATCGCAGAAAGCCTGAAAATACCTTACATTTTCCTACCGTAACCCGCCGAGATTACGGTATCCTTTCGCACAAGATTTACCTACATCAAGCTACCGTACCCCCCCTCCCCGACTACCGTACCACTGACAACCGTACCCCTTCTCTACCGTACCTTGGTAGCAGCCTTCTTCTTGGGATCTCTGGCGACATCGGATGAGAGGCGGGGAAGGGCGATGTCCGATCCCGTGGCGATCTTGGCGAATCTCACTCCGATCTTCGTCGTGATGGAGCGCCAGACGGAACGAAGAGCCGGACCGGCGGCTCGAGAGATCCAACACTGAATATCAGAGAGATTACGGTAGTGCTGGAGGGGGCGGGGCTTCGAGGAGGCATCAACTAATTACGGTGAAACTGTAACAAACCTTGGGATCCATACGGCGAAGGTCCTCGAGAGTCTGCTTGACCTTTGCTACTCTCGTCGAGATGGAGGATGGATGGACGATGGGCGCGGGCTCGGGCTCGGGATCGGAATCCGGAGTGTAGAGGAGGAAGGGGACGGGAGTCGGCTCGGTCTCGTCCACGATGAACATCGGAGGAGCAGACGACTTGCACACGATGTATTCGTCGTCGATCACCTCATCCACTCCATCATCCATTGCCTGAAGTATACGGTAGCACGTAAGGAGGCGGGTTACGGTAGATCAATCGATAAGGGGGGCTGGGCTAGAGTATATGACTACCGTACCTTGGAACGACGCGAAGCCTGCTCGTCCTCCAGCACTTTGAGCTGAATATGAGAATTATCGTGTGTGCGACTGTCTCTCTGTTTCGCACACTCTCTCGTCGGTCAGACAGTGCGAGAGAGCATGGGAAAGGAAGAGAGCGCAGACATACCATCGCCACGAGCTCCTCCTTCTCCTTCTTCACCATCTCCAGTTCCTCCTCTGCCACGACTGCTCTCTTCTGTTGCTCATCCGCGAGTGTGCTCACGTCGGCGTACAACCTGCAATGGCAATAAGTCAGTTCCCAATCGCTCATCGGTAGTACCGTAATCCCCCCCCTCAGTTCCCTCAGTGATCCCCCGGTTCCCTCCCCCCAAACACTCACTGGCGACGCTTCACACAGCCGGGCTTCGAGCAATCGGTGGCCTCGGCGTCGAGCTCTCTGAAAGTGACAGGATACGGTAGCTTACGGTAGGAGGATACGGTAGTGCGAAATAAATCATTAGAAAGGTCAATTTTTGCTATTTCTAGGCACGTCAGATTTATTGCTAGCGGGACTTGAGATCCACAGCGCCGCTACCGTAATGAATCGAAAAATCAATAATTGAGATGATACGATACCGTCGATCGATGTCTTCCCACTCTTCCTCCGCCTTTGCTTCCTCGTAATCCGCACCACGACTGAATTGATTAGGATTACGGTAGGATAGAATACGGTAGATTAAAGGAGATCGTTGAGAGACGAAAAATATGAAAATGTGCGGGTTTTGGTTCAGAATTCCAGTATGTACGAAACTTGAGCGGCGATGTTCATGTTATGATTGTCGTTCAATAGATTCATATTTCAAAAGAGTACCGTTCGCGACGAGGGACGACGTTCTCCTTGGGCAACTCGTTGATGTCGGATCTGAATTGATCGGATTACGGTAGAAAGGGGGGGGGGTGATGATTGAAAATTAATGGTTGAACGATTTTTGCTAAGTTTGGCGTTTCATGAGATAGCGAATAGATGCGCAAGGTTGGATATATCATTCCAGCGAGGTTGCTTGCGAGTCAAAGGGGGGAATTTGCCTAGTGGTTTTACGTTACCGTACCGTCTGATGTAGTGACGACGGGGGCGAGTGGGCGACTCGATGGCGTCATCGGCATGGGCAGATGGATCGGCGAGATTCTCCATCTCGAAGGCGTCACTGTAATCGATATATTAGATTGGACGGGATACGGTAGCGGGAGGCAGAGATACTGTAGAATGATTAATCAGAAGGCGATCAGGTTCAGTCAGTGAGATGTGAAACAGGAAAGTAACAAGTAGTTGTTCGGACTTTGTGGTCGGGGTTTCGATAGTGATTATGAGATCTTCGAAGGTGATAGCATCATTGAAGGGGAAATAGACATGAAAAAGAAAGTGAAAAAGAAGAGTACAGTATCCTATTCCTATTCCTCAATTCCGAAACGGGGTTATTCGAGTTTCATGATCACATAAACATGTAAGCCTCTTCATCGGATCAATAATTTTCAATTTTCTGTCAGCCCTAAATCTGTTCAGTGTCTGTATGCTGTTCGTGACGCTCAATGGGATTTGTGGTGATGAGAAGCAGCGTACCCATGTATATTTTCGTTTCAACCGGGCCCGTTATCTGACTGCCAAATGTTCGGACCCCAGTTTGCAATGAACATGAGAGCGTACCCGACGGTCTCCATGGGATGCGCGTGTTCGTGAAGGGGCGGAGTGAGAGGATAGGGGACGAGAGACAGGACCATGTTGATGACTCCTTCTCTGCAATGGATACGGTACATTCACGATGGGAGGGGAGTGTTCTTTGATCTCTAGAAATATAATGTCGAATTAAAGTATGAATCTAATGATAATCTAATGATCATTTATTGATTTATAGATGGTTACAGTAGCGGGGGGCAATCGATAACTGACTTGTTACTGTATACTCGTTGGGTACGGTAGACAGGGGGGGGGGGGTGATACGGTACCTGATGTCTCCTTCCTTCTCCTCCTTCTTCACTGCTGCGAGTCGAGCAGCTTCCTCCTCATCCTTCTTGTCCTTCTGGGCGCGGGCCAGATTGGCATCCCAATCGATGATCGGCTGCTGCTTTCTGAATACATTACATTGACCTTTGATCTTTAGTCTTTCATTTATGGACATCTTTCCTTTTATTATATTATTTTCTAACAATAATGATTAAAGATCAAAAGTCGCGACATTGCTGTTTCGTGATTGGTATCAAGGGGAAGGGCTGTTTCGTGATTGGTATCAAGGGGAAGGGCGGTCGCATATCCATTTTTATCCGCAAAGCCTACGCTATGAGGGGCAATTACGCTACGGTAGCTATGGGTATCGATTTTTTGTCCTCAAAGTCCTACGGTATGAGAGACGATTACGATACCTCTTCTCGCGACGAGTGCCCGCCTTCTCCTTCTTCTCTTCTCCTTCTCCGGTCTTCTTCGAGAGGGCCTTTCCATCCTGACGGCTCTGGACGATTCCTCCAAGAATCCGATCGATGTCGGCCTCCGTCGGCTCACATCCCATCGATTCCCTCAGGAGCTCACGCGTTTCCTCTCTGAATCAATCGATTATGGTCTGGCGCTACAGTAATCAGTCGATAATCGTCTGGTGCTACGGTAATCAATCGATAATCGTCTGGTGCTACGGTAATCAATCGATAATCGTCTGGTGCTACGGTAATCAATCGATAATCGTCTGGTGCTACGGTAATCAATCGATAATCGTCTGGTGCTACAGTAATAATCGTATGTCTCTTCATTTCACACACTCTCTCACCGGTCAGAGAGGCGAGATAGTGTGCAAAATGTAGAGGCGACCACTCTGTATTTCGAAGTGTAAATCATACCGGGAGTCGACCAACTTGTTGGCCATCTTTGCCAACTTGGCCTCCTCCTTCTTTGCCTCTTTTCTTCGGTCCGCCTCCCTCTGCTCCTCCCTTATGACGATGTCGACCTCTTTGTCCGAGAGGTCCTTGCCGATCGAAGCTGCTGCTTCACGCACCTCGTGTCTGAATGAACGAATCAATCGATTATGTCCCTCCTTCCTCACAAAGGTTTTCCCCTAGAAAAGATGATGTGAATTGCAAGGGCGGTTTTGTGTTGCACAATAGCCCCTGATAGATTGCAATCGCTCTAGAATCGATGCGCTACCGTAACAAATCGTGTAGATTGTTCGCTCCCCTCGTGAGTGGATCGATACGCTGGGATTACGGTAGAAAGGGGTTATAAAAACTACCGTACCTCCATTCGTGATGGTCTTCGAGGGCGGCGACTGCGGCCTGCTTCTTCTTGTCGCGCTGGCCTCTGTAGTATTATCGATTGATTAGACTACCGTACTCCTACCGTATACGGTAAAGGTGAAAGGTAAAGGTCATCCCTGTAATTTAGGCACTTGTGCCCTGCGGGAGATCACTGCTAGGCCAGTGATTACACACCTACCGTAAGAATCGAAAATGTTGATATTTCGCCAGCTGGTTTCGGGTTCCACGAGTTAGCCAAGAGAGCATAGAGCAGGAAGGAAACCATCCCAGGAAAGTATGTGATGCAGATTGTAAGGGTGTTTTTGTGCTTGACACGTAATGCAACATAACCATGAGTGTTCTACCGTATGTGTATCAAAGGAAAGGGAAGTGATGAGGATGTACCTGGTCATGTCGTGGATGCGGTCGTGGGCATCCCAGAGGGCAGATCCACGATCCGGGCGTGTGCGTGAGGGGCGAAGAGGAGGAAGACCGCGACGGCCCAACCAGCGGACGGCCTTTGCCACGGAGTAGGAGTCCTTCTTGGGCGCGTGAGCCGCGAGGGTGCGCACGCGGTTGGACAGGTCGCGCGCCGCCTCCGCGTCTTCCATCACCCATGGATCTCCCGATCGCACGGCTCCTCCAGATGCGTCCACGTGGACCGACGAGATGAGCACCTGCAAGCAATATATTAGCACGGAGTCCGATCTAGGACTATGTCCCCGATTTTACGCCTACTTTGAAGCCCATAACCAACGATTTTGTGAGCTATATTCGCGATATTTGACTGGGTTTTGTTCGTGCTCATCACACTGTTCCCACTCTATTCGCCACGTGCTCTCTCTCTTTCTAGCTGCATTTTGACGAGCGAGAAATGAAATGGATGGACTCGCCTCGTTTCCTCTGATGTCACAGTGGACAGCCGTCGACGTCGTGGTGGTCGAGGGAGTGCCGAAGAGCACCAGCGAGTAGCTGGCATGGTCACCGCGAGTGCCGGTCGTCGACAAGTGGAGAAGGGCGCAGCCTGGAATGGATACGGTAGATTGACAGGGGTACGGTAGTTATCGACTGATTAGTTGATGATACGGTAGTTATCGACTGATTAGTTGATGATACGGATGGAAGGGATACGGTAGATGAACTACTGGGGGTATGGTAATTAGTCCGGTACGGTAGGGCAGATTATCGAGCGATCTAGGGGAAATACGGCTGCCTATCGATGTATGGGAAACGGTAATTAGAGAAATATGATAAGTTGGGTTATCGATTTTTTTAAAGAGAATATAGTAGTAGAAGCCTAGTAGTTCGGAGGAATTATCGATTGATCTATGGACAATACGGTAGGGTAGAATATCGATTGATCCAGGAGATGTGGTACCTAGTGTTGTATGGGGGGGGGTGGTGGTACGGTAGGATAGATTATCGATTGATTAGTGTTGGATACGATAGGGGAGATGAATGGCTCACCTCCTTCGCGCGACTCCTCCTCCTTGCGGCACTTTCCCTCAATCGCCGCTCCCACGCGGTTTCCCGCCAGTCCCTGGAATACGGTGGATTATCGATTAGCGCCAATGAATTACCGTATCCGCCGACTATTGATTAGCTACAGTATCCACCGAGTATCGATTACCTACCGTATCCACAGACTATTGATTAGCTACCGTATCCAGTCAAGGAAGAGGAAAGGGGAGGTTATATATTGTCAATTATTGTTAACCGTATTCAACCCGTGATTATGGATTGCTTTGTACCGTACTCGATAAGAATAGAAGTGTGACATACCTCGAGCAGGACCATAAGGTCCTCTTCGCTCGTCGTCTCCTTCAGGTCTCCAATTGCGGGGGCTTGACCTCCCCGACTTCGATCTGGGCAGTGCCCATAGCATTGATCTTCGATGATTCCATTCTTGATCAATCAGATAATCACGGTCGCGATTAGACGCTTTCCAAGAAGAGCAGAACTGTAATGGAATTGATTAATGTCGCGCACGCGTCACGGAAACACGACGAAATACGGTAGATCGAGAAGGGTACGGTAGATCGATGGGTGAGGGAGTACGGTAGCGATTATCGACAAAAAGGTAGCGAAGGGAACGGTAGATCAATGGGTGGGGGGGAGTACGGTAGCAAAATATTGCGCATGGAATCAAATCGATGAATCGATACGGTAGATGAAGGAGTGCGGTAACAGAAATCAATATATTTAGTGAGATAAGAAGGATAAAATGAACCAATGAATTTTTCGTTTCAGGAATCGGGATAAGGAAAGGACGAATGAGGAAGCAGAACGAAGAGAGGTGAGCAATTAACGATAAGAGAGAATTAGAATTGGGTCGCTAGTATTGTCCAATTCCAATTTATTAGAAGGTAGTAGGCAATTTTCCGTTTCACGCGCTAAAATGGATGTCAGGTTTTTTCCTATTTTTTTTTCTGCCGAGTAAAGTGACCTATTCTATACCTGAGGAAGCATGTGGCATTATTTAATGGGCGTCATTTACTTGGCAATCGGAGTAGAGTCTAAGGATTCAATTACCATCGCTATTTTCCCATTCCAAAATAAGAATTCCTATGTGACTTTGTGTTTCATACATTAGCCAATAGACGTAGAAGTGAGGGTGATCGCATCTCTGAATAGGAAATAGGAGCGACCGAGTGAATGGAAAAGGGAATGATCACTACTGAATCTGCAGAGTTTAGTAGCGACTTTGTGTTTCATGCAGCACCCAATAGACGAAGAAGTAAGGGTGATAGAAGCTCTTGATAGGAAATGGAAGTGAAAGAGGGAATGGAAAAGAGAATGATCACTACTGTGCGAAGAGAATGATCACTAACAGCTGGCCTTACCAGTGGGTCCCACCTAGCGTTGTCTTATGACTGTAAAATCGCTTGACGTGGATACACCTTTTTTTATACACCTTTACTACTGTATCTGCAGAGTAAAGTAGCGTATTCTAATTGTGAGAATTTCAATGTGATTCCGTGTTTCGTGCCTTCGCTAATAGACGTAGAAGATAGGTGATAGCATCGCTGGATTAGAAATGACAATGATAGAGGGAATGGAGAAGAGAATGATCACTACGCTGTCTGCAGAGTAAAGTAGCGTATTCTAATTGTGAGAATTTCAATGTGATTCCGTGTTTCGTGCCTTCGCTAATAGACGTAGAAGATAGGTGATAGCATCGCTGGATTAGAAATGACAATGATAGAGGGAATGGAGAAGAGAATGATCACTACGCTGTCTGCAGAGTAAAGTAGCGTATTCTAATTGTGAGAATTTCAATGTGATTCCGTGTTTCGTGCCTTCGCTAATAGACGTAGAAGATAGATGATAGCATCGCTGGATTAGAAATGACAATGATAGAGGGAATGGAGAAGAGAATGATCACTACGCTGTCTGCAGAGTAAAGTAGCGTATTCTAATTGTGAGAATTTCAATGTGATTCCGTGTTTCGTGCCTTCGCTAATAGACGTAGAAGATAGATGATAGCATCGCTGGATTAGAAATGACAATGATAGAGGGAATGGAGAAGAGAATGATCACTACGCTGTCTGCAGAGTAAAGTAGCGTATTCTAATTGTGAGAATTTCAATGTGATTCCGTGTTTCGTGCCTTCGCTAATAGACGTAGAAGATAGATGATAGCATCGCTGGATTAGAAATGACAATGATAGAGGGAATGGAGAAGAGAATGATCACTACGCTGTCTGCAGAGTAAAGTAGCGTATTCTAATTGTGAGAATTTCAATGTGATTCCGTGTTTCGTGCCTTCGCTAATAGACGTAGAAGATAGATGATAGCATCGCTGGATTAGAAATGACAATGATAGAGGGAATGGAGAAGAGAATGATCACTACGCTGTCTGCAGAGTAAAGTAGCGTATTCTAATTGTGAGAATTTCAATGTGATTCCGTGTTTCGTGCCTTCGCTAATAGACGTAGAAGATAGATGATAGCATCGCTGGATTAGAAATGACAATGATAGAGGGAATGGAGAAGAGAATGATCACTACGCTGTCTGCAGAGTAAAGTAGCGTATTCTAATTGTGAGAATTTCAATGTGATTCCGTGTTTCGTGCCTTCGCTAATAGACGTAGAAGATAGATGATAGCATCGCTGGATTAGAAATGACAATGATAGAGGGAATGGAGAAGAGAATGATCACTACGCTGTCTGCAGAGTAAAGTAGCGTATTCTAATTGTGAGAATTTCAATGTGATTCCGTGTTTCGTGCCTTCGCTAATAGACGTAGAAGATAGATGATAGCATCGCTGGATTAGAAATGACAATGATAGAGGGAATGGAGAAGAGAATGATCACTACGCTGTCTGCAGAGTAAAGTAGCGTATTCTAATTGTGAGAATTTCAATGTGATTCCGTGTTTCGTGCCTTCGCTAATAGACGTAGAAGATAGATGATAGCATCGCTGGATTAGAAATGACAATGATAGAGGGAATGGAGAAGAGAATGATCACTACGCTGTCTGCAGAGTAAAGTAGCGTATTCTAATTGTGAGAATTTCAATGTGATTCCGTGTTTCGTGCCTTCGCTAATAGACGTAGAAGATAGATGATAGCATCGCTGGATTAGAAATGACAATGATAGAGGGAATGGAGAAGAGAATGATCACTACGCTGTATGCAGAATAAAGTAGCGTATTCTAATTGTGAGAATTTCAATGTGATTCCGTGTTTCGTGCCTTCGCTAATAGACGTAGAAGATAGGTGATAGCATCGCTGGATTAGAAATGACAATGATAGAGGGAATGGAGAAGAGAATGATCACTACGCTGTCTGCAGAGTAAAGTAGCGTATTCTAATCCTGAGGATACATGCGACACTATTGAATGAGCATTATTGATTTGTCAAGCGGAGTTGAGTCCAAAGAGCACGTATCATAGCAAATTTCCATTTCAAGATAGGTATTTCCATGTGATTCCGTGTTTCATGCCTTCGGTAATAGTCGTAGAAGGGAGATGATAACATCGCATGATAGGAAATAACTATGAGAGAAGGAATGGAGAGGAGAATGAGCACTACGGTATCTGCAGAGAACTATAGCGTATTCTAATCCTGAGGATACATGCGACACTATTGAATGAGCATTATTGATTTGTCAAGCGGAGTTGAGTCCAAAGAGCACGTATCATAGCAAATTTCCATTTCAAGATAGGTATTTCCATGTGATTCCGTGTTTCATGCCTTCGGTAATAGTCGTAGAAGGGAGATGATAACATCGCATGATAGGAAATAACTATGAGAGAAGGAATGGAGAGGAGAATGAGCACTACGGTATCTGCAGAGAACTATAGCGTATTCTAATCCTGAGGATACATGCGACACTATTGAATGAGCATTATTGATTTGTCAAGCGGAGTTGAGTCCAAAGAGCACGTATCATAGCAAATTTCCATTTCAAGATAGGTATTTCCATGTGATTCCGTGTTTCATGCCTTCGGTAATAGACGTAGAAGGGAGATGATAACATCGCATGATAGGAAGTGACTGTGAGAGAAGGCATGGAGAGGAGAATGAGCACTACGGTATCTGCAGAGAACTATAGCGTATTCTAATCCTGAGGATACATGCGACACTATTGAATGAGCATTATTGATTTGTCAAGCGGAGTTGAGTCCAAAGAGCACGTATCATAGCAAATTTCCATTTCAAGATAGGTATTTCCATGTGATTCCGTGTTTCATGCCTTCGGTAATAGTCGTAGAAGGGAGATGATAACATCGCATGATAGGAAATAACTATGAGAGAAGGAATGGAGAGGAGAATGAGCACTACGGTATCTGCAGAGAACTATAGCGTATTCTAATCCTGAGGATACATGCGACACTATTGAATGAGCATTATTCATTTGTCAAGCGGAGTTGAGTCCAAAGAGCACGTATCATAGCAAATTTCCATTTCAAGATAGGTATTTCCATGTAATTCCGTGTTTCATGCTTTCGGTAATAGTCGTAGAAGGGAGATGATAACATCGCATGATAGGAAATGACTATGAGAGAAGGAATGGAGAGGAGAATGAGCACTACGGTATCTGCAGAGAACTATAGCGTATTCTAATCCTGAGGATACATGCGACACTATTGAATGAGCATTATTTATTTGTCAAGCGGAGTTGAGTCCAAAGAGCACGTATCATAGCAAATTTCCATTTCAAGACAGGTATTTCCATGTGATTTCGTGTTTCATGCCTTCGGTAATAGACGTAGAAGGGAGATGATAACATCGCATGATAGGAAGTGACTGTGAGAGAAGGAATGGAGAGGAGAATGAGCACTACGGTATCTGCAGAGAACTATAGCGTATTCTAATCCTGAGGATACATGCGACACTATTGAATGAGCATTATTTATTTGTCAAGCGGAGTTGAGTCCAAAGAGCACGTATCATAGCAAATTTCCATTTCAAGACAGGTATTTCCATGTGATTTCGTGTTTCATGCCTTCGGTAATAGACGTAGAAGGGAGATGATAACATCGCATGATAGGAAGTGACTGTGAGAGAAGGCATGGAGAGGAGAATGAGCACTACGGTATCTGCAGAGAACTATAGCGTATTCTAATCCTGAGGATACATGCGACACTATTGAATGAGCATTATTTATTTGTCAAGCGGAGTTGAGTCCAAAGAGCACGTATCATAGCAAATTTCCATTTCAAGATAGGTATTTCCATGTGATTCCGTGTTTCATGCCTTCGGTAATAGACGTAGAAGGGAGATGATAACATCGCATGATAGGAAGTGACTGTGAGAGAAGGCATGGAGAGGAGAATGAGCACTACGGTATCTGCAGAGAACTATAGCGTATTCTAATCCTGAGGATACATGCGACACTATTGAATGAGCATTATTTATTTGTCAAGCGGAGTTGAGTCCAAAGAGCACGTATCATAGCAAATTTCCATTTCAAGACAGGTATTTCCATGTGATTTCGTGTTTCATGCCTTCGGTAATAGACGTAGAAGGGAGATGATAACATCGCATGATAGGAAGTGACTGTGAGAGAAGGCATGGAGAGGAGAATGAGCACTACGGTATCTGCAGAGAACTATAGCGTATTCTAATCCTGAGGATACATGCGACACAATTGAATGAGCATTATTCATTTGTCAAGCTGAGTAGAATCCAAAGAGCACTCATCATAGCAAATTTCCCATTTCAAGATAGGCATTTCCATGTGATTCCGTGTTTCATGCCTTCGGTAATAGACGTAGAAGGGAGATGATAACATCGCATGATAGGAAGTGACTGTGAGAGAAGGAATGGAGAGGAGAATCAGCACTACGGTATCTGCAGAGAACTATAGCGTATTCTAATCCTGAGGATACATGCGACACAATTGAATGAGCATTATTCATTTGTCAAGCGGAGTTGAGTCCAAAGAGCACTCATCATAGCAAATCTCCCATTTCAAGATAGGTATTTCCATGTGATTCCGTGTTTCATGCCTTCGGTAATAGACGTAGAAGGGAGATGATAACATCGCATGATAGGAAATGACTATGAGAGAAGGAATGGAGAGGAGAATGAGCACTACGGTATCTGCAGAGAACTATAGCGTATTCTAATCCTGAGGATACATGCGACACAATTGAATGAGCATTATTCATTTGTCAAGCTGAGTAGAATCCAAAGAGCACTCATCATAGCAAATTTCCCATTTCAAGATAGGTATTTCCATGTAATTCCGTGTTTCATGCTTTCGGTAATAGTCGTAGAAGGGAGATGATAACATCGCATGATAGGAAGTGACTGTGAGAGAAGGCATGGAGAGGAGAATGAGCACTACGGTATCTGCAGAGAACTATAGCGTATTCTAATCCTGAGGATACATGCGACACAATTGAATGAGCATTATTCATTTGTCAAGCTGAGTAGAATCCAAAGAGCACTCATCATACCAAATTTCCCATTTCAAGATAGGTATTTCCATGTGATTCCGTGTTTCATGCCTTCGGTAATAGACGTAGAAGGGAGATGATAACATCGCATGATAGGAAATGACTATGAGAGAAGGAATGGAGAGGAGAATGAGCACTACGGTATCTGCAGAGAACTATAGCGTATTCTAATCCTGAGGATACATGCGACACAATTGAATTAGCATTATTCATTTGTCAAGCTGAGTAGAATCCAAAGAGCACTCATCATAGCAAATTTCCCATTTCAAGATAGGTATTTCCATGTGATTCCGTGTTTCATGCCTTCGGTAATAGACGTAGAAAGGAGATGATAACATCGCATGATAAGAAATGACTATGAGAGAAGGCATGGAGAGGAGAATGAGCACTACGGTATCTGCAGAGAACTATAGCGTATTCTAATCCTGAGGATACATGCGACACTATTGAATGAGCATTATTCATTTGTCAAGCTGAGTAGAATCCAAAGAAAGAGAGAGAGAGAGAGAGAGAGAGAGAGAGAGAGAGAGAGAGAGAGAGAGAGATCATAATTATATGGTAAACGCAGGATACGGTAGTGATATCGCATACTAAACGATTTCAGATAAAAACAAGATGGCACTCAAAACATGATGCTGCATGAAATTCAAGATTGAGATAGAGAGAGATAGAAGAGGATTAACTACATGAAGAATAATGCGCATTGGTAAGGGAACGTACGAATAACCAGCGAAGGACTGCATGAAAGATACGCTCGAGAGCTGATGATTACGAATACGAGCTGAAGATTCCAAGTACGCACCTGCAAAGAGAATCAATTGATACGTAGATACAGTATCCGCGATGATCGATCAATAGCAACAGTTACAGTAGTCATTGTAGAGGGAGGAGACTGATAATGAAATAAAGGAAATGGGACATTGTGTGGTCATGATACTTATTGTGCTTGCATTCATGATTGATTAATATTAATTCCTGATTAAAAAATAACAAAAATAAAAATATTTAAAAAAAAAAGTCAATCGACAATCATTTTTTAAAAAATCAGTCGTCAATCGCGCCTAGAGAGTGTGGGAAACGAGGAGAGTGAGCGCTGATTTTGCTAAATAATGATTGTCTAGTCCCCTTTATTTTTATTTTTTGTAATATCTTATCGCATATTGTTTGTATGATTGTTAGCGTCTAATTTAGACTGAAAATACAAGAAAGGAGCGTGGAAGAGGGCGGTCGGAAAGGGGGAAGACATTTCGAAATTTCGAGGCAAAACGACATGAATTAAGGCGATATTCCCGTGATTCAAGTAATGCGATAGGTTATTTCGACACGGGGAGTTAGCAGCACGCAAATTACATCAAGAAATCGATAAAAAAACGGATTAAAAGCGAAGAAACGGAGGATTTCCGGTCCAGATCCGGCTATGTCTGCTAGAAGGGAACACCACGGCTTCCCGCGCAATTTGCCCCTTCTCCCAATGACTTCTGTCCTTGTTTTCTTTCGTTTGTCGCCTATTGTTGATTGTTTTAGCAGCTTAGATTCAAGTGATGGCTTCTGTGAGTCTCGTGTGATCGATTTAAAGCCATTCAGAGCCATGATTCGGGTGAGAAGCGAGTGAATGTCTATTGATTCTTGCATCGAGTACGCGTGAAATGATTAAGTATACTGTTCCGTCTCAACTTGCGACGAAGCAGTGTGTGTAATCGACAATGTTTATTGTTTTACCTATAGTGCATATCCCCTCACCCCATCTCCTTCTCTTCCCTGTTCATAAATACAATCATTGAAGGATACACCGTCGTCGCAGTCGCAGCACTCCGCGTGAGAAGACGTCTCGATGAGCAGGGTAGAGGGTGAGGTAGAAGATACATCTGCGAGACTACCGTGTGGAAGGCCTTCTCGCCTGTTACAATGAACACTGGCCGTGGGACCGAATTCGAGGAAGCAGTCATTGCCCTCTTCCACCTGCTTGCCACCAGATCCGACAAGGTTCGACACTTTCTTCCTTTCCCTCATGTCAGAGATGACGTCATCACAACCGTCACATTTTCCGTTCATGTTTATACCAACTTACACTGCGTATTACAGGTGCGTGCTCTCCGTGAGGCCTTCTACACACAGAACCTTCCCAACCTCATGAATATGATGGCGACCGTTCTCGTTTTCGTTGTCGTCATCTACTACCACGTGAGATATTTTATTCTATTCTAAATTAATTAAATAAAAATCTTGCAAGATTAAATTTGTTATATGCAGGGCTTCCGTGTCAACCGTGGCCAGTACTACGTCATACGCCATCAAGCTCTTCTACATCTCGAACATTCCCATAACTCTCCAGTCTGCCCTCGTCTCTAATCTCTAAACCTCTCTCCGGTTTGCATTCACTTAACTCATTTTATTTGACCCTTAACATATTAAATCGTTCGCCTACTAATTATTTATCCATTTCAGATGCTTGCCTCGAAGTTCGGAGGTGACATCCTCGTGAACCTACTCGATACTTAGTCTGATGCATCGGGAGCCTACCGCAGCTTCCCCACTGGAGGATTCTGCTACTATCTGTCTCCTCCTGAGACTCTTGGACACGTGCTCGAAGACCCTCTTCACTGCATCATCTACATTGTGTTCATGCTCGGATCGTGCGCCTTCTTCTCTAAGACGTGGATCGATGTGTCGGGCTCTTCTGTCAAGGACGTTGCCAAGCAGCTCAAGGAACAGGCTATGGTCATGAGAGGACATCGTGAGAAGTCGATGAACCGTGAGCTGAACAGGTACGGTATCCCACTGAGATTATCGATCGATGATTGATTTTTAAAAAATTCATTCAATGAATTAAGACGGGTTATAAATGAGGGTATCGAATACGAACGAATTTCAGAAAATTCTTCATCTCGAAAAACACTCTACTATTGGAGGACTCGCTCGGAGTCGCGACTACTACTGGAGGACTCGTCGGAAATCCACAAATGATTTCTGTATTTTCACCCTTCTTATTGAGAGTCGTCGCAACTATTGTATTCTGTGCTGTAAATTCATAAACGATTTCTGTATTTTGGGCTTTCAAGCTGTTTATCGTGACTACAAACGGATAACAAGCTGAAATTACAAGAATGAAAAGTGGATTTTGAGCAAGAACGACGAAAGTCGTCACAACTCCCGGAGTTCTTGCCGGAAATACAGAAATGATTTCTGGATTTTCGGTTGGGAATCCAGGAGTATGTACATACTTTGTGACAGTCGACTCAAAGTATGTACATACTTTGTGACAGTCGACTGAGAGTATGTACATACTTTGTGACAGTCGACTCAAAGTATGTACATACTTTGTGACAGTCGACTCAGAGTATGTACATACTTTGTGACAGTCGACTCAAAGTATGTACATACTTTGTGACAGTCGACTCAAAGTATGTACATACTTTTCGACAGTCGACTCAAAGTATGTACATACTTTTCGACAGTCGACTCAAAGTATGTACATACTTTGTGACAGTCGACTCAAAGTATGTACATACTTTGTGACAGTCGACTCAAAGTATGTACATACTTTGTGACAGTCGACTCAAAGTATGTACCGACTTTGAGACAGTCGACTCAAAGTATTTACCGACTTTGAGACAGTCGACTCAAAGTATGTACCGACTTTGAGTCAACTGTCTCATTTTCTTGACATGTTTCGAGGCTGGTCAAAAAAAATGTATCTTCTAATTTTTTTCAAAAGCAAGAATCACGTTCCAAAACATGTCCAGCGGTAATCTAACGTATCCTACAAGAGTTTACAAGGTGCTTACAGCCTATTATGCACAAGGTGACGGTGTTAGAGCTATTCGACAATGATGAAGGGGTATTGGTGGGCAACAAGTGAACACAATAAGAGTGATGTGATGCAAGTATTCAAACCATAATATCCATGTCACGGACGTCTACTGCTCACACGCTGCTCTCGGCCACGAATCTTAAATGCGTCAAATATGTCAATTCTGTGTTGTGTAGCTGTTGTGTTTTTTTAAGAGTGGTGGGGGGGGGAGGATTGTCCATCGAGAGAACTGGGCGCCAAACTTTGCAGGCGAGTAGGGGACACTGTGGGGAGTTGTGAAAACGCTTTAGTTTTCCCGAAATTCGATTTTGAAGCCGAGATCCAGTCCCCCAAAGGTCCCCGGATCACCAACTTTGGAGGTGCACCCTGGGCCCCGGGGTTCGAAATTTATAAAAAAAGTATCAGGGAGCACTTGGGGCACCCCCGGGCACCTCCCTGCCAACTTTGGGCCCGATCGGAGACCATAAGTTTCAGACCATTTTGGCTCATGTCAGACCATCTCCGAGCCAAAAGTGGGCGGAGTCTTGGAAAATTTCAAAGTTATCCGATCGGCGCCAAACTTTGCAGGCGAGTAGGGGACACTGTGGGAGTTGTGAAAATGCTTTAGTTTTCCCGAAATTCGATTTTGAAGCCGAGATCTAGGCCCCCAAAGGTCCCCGGATTCCCAACTTTGGAGGTGCACCCTGGGCCCCGGGTTCGAAATTTATAAAAAAAAGTATCAGGGAGCACTTGGGGCACCCCCGGGCACCTCCCTGCCAACTTTGGGCCCGATCGGAGACCATGAGTTACAGACCTTTACCGCTCGCATGGCCATCTGTCCCATCACCCATGCACTTTTCGTCCCGAACCGAAACCATGTCTAGCATCCCTCTGTTGGACCGCAGGTTGAAAAAGGCGCGCGGAAATGCCCCCCCCCCCTCTCCTAGATCCTGCTCACTATCGCTCTCCTCTGCATGAGCAAACTACACTCTTGCACGTCTCCTCTTATAGGCCACTAACGTACTACCCAACAAGCAACCAGCGGCATCGGATAACACAAACATAATAAGTAAAATGAGGAAAGTTGAAACACTGACCATGACTGATGGCAAGCTAGACGAGAGGTGGCGCACGTTGACTCGCTCGAGGTCACGATTGCAAGGAATAAAGAACCTGGAAAAGTATAGAATTAGTGTATGTTGAGTT